>OW799213.2:6252500-7502500 GCA_941918905.2 Xestia sexstrigata | reverse complement strand
AGAACTAGACATCTTATGCGCAAAGACAAAAAATTTAAACATACACATACACATTAATTTTTAGTTCTTTACTATGTTTTTTTTTTATAAAATCTTAAATATGAAACAGATTTACGTTATTATTAACAAAAATGTTAACTTAACACACAGCCTAAGAAAATTGTAGCAGCATGAGGCATTCGAACCAGTTTTGCTCATACCGTGTGCGTAGGCGCGTCGTTGCACCTCTAGTGTAGAGCTACCATACATGCTAAAAAGCAGAAGTAATTATGTTAAACCTTAATTAATTTTACATGGCAAGACAATGTGAGCAAGATCCATCTTTCGACGCCTTCAGCCTGAGAATTTGAATGACAGATGGAAGATGGACACAATTGGTAACTCAATGACAAGGCCCAAGCGGCAAGAGGGCCAAAGGCCGCCCTAGAGAACGTTAATACCATTTGAAATTGTAAACAAAATCCGATTCAAATAGAGAAGTAATATTTTTATATTAATTTAACCCGGACGAAGATCGCGTGCAATAGCTAGTTTATTCGTAAATACATATTGAGTATAAAACAAAGTTGGTGCCTGTATGCGTATCGGCCTAGTTCTTAACTGGTCCCCACAATTGTAAATAGCACCCTTGCGTAGCAGCAGTTATCTTTTTAGGGTTCCGCTCCTCAAAAGATAAACAAGGAACCCTTATAAGATCACTTTCTTGTCCGTCTGTCCGTCTGTCACCACCGATTTTCTCAGGAACGGGTGGACCTAGCAAGTTGAAATTTATACCAGATACTGAAATATACAGTTCTTAGTTCTTAGTAGGTGTATAAAAATCAAGGTCCTGAGTCAATACGGTAAAAAGATATGGGCAAATTTAGATTTTCGCAAAAACTTGTAAGTACCAAAATTTACCTTAAATTTAAACTTTTTTATTTTACGGAATTTTCCCTTAACTTGTGCTGTAAGACCTTGCTTTAAACCAAAATTGACAATTCTAGGTCAACCGGAAGTACCCTATAGGTTTTGGGTCGAAAACCTGGGTATATAGTAGTTCGTATTGATCTAGAATCACAAAATTTGGCAAAAAGCAAGGTCTTATAGCACATGTAAAGGTAAAAATCAGAAAATCATAAATATGTAGCTTAATAACAAAGAAAAGCGTTTTTACTATTACAAACTTATTATTTGCGGTTGGTGCAATAGCTGTTTCATGGGATCGAACAGCAAAGTTAAGTTTGTCCTCTAAAAAGTTTGTACAGAACCCTCGGTGCGCGAGTTCGACTCGCTCTTGGCCGGTTTTTTAGGGATGAACGGAATAATACAATGGTCTTGTGGTGAGAGAGTTGGCGCCAAGATGACGCGTCCCTCCGGCGCCGCCATTAATATTAGATGTTTTCTTTATGAAAACTATCTGTAACAGCATTATATTATATTTTGTTATTTATTTCTGATGACTGCGATTGAGAAAAACAATGGTTTTAATAATCTTAGGTACTAACGTAGTAATCGGATGGACCTTTGAGTAAAAGTGCTTTACCTTATCCCATTGAATTTATAAGTTTAGATTTCATGGTTTTCCTTTCGTTTAATTTATCATGTTTTATTCTAGAGATTTGAATTTTTTTAAAGACCCTATCGATTGATACCATAAAGCACATGCAAGCTATTATTTTTACGGATTTTAGCCGGTTCGATTCTCGAGTGTGGCAAGTGAATTCTCGAAAATCTTTGAATGCAGATTAGTTTATTTTTGTAAATACAGGAATGTTTCCATTGAATAAAATTTGCTATCTCCTACTGGAGATTAAATTTAGAAAATTGGAAATTGTTCAACTTCACCTGGAGGGATACTTCCCTCCAGGTGAAGTTGAACAATTTCCACCCTGTATACTGCCTAACCCTTCAGAGATTACAGGCGTAATGTAACGTTATGTAATGAGTTCATACTTTCCCGCACCCCGGCATCGACTCTAGCCTGCATAGCGTGACCCTGATTGTTTGGCTACCCCCAAACCTCCAAGGTTACGCTCTGCAGACGCTCCGACAATTTATTGTATAAAATGGTGTAGTGAGCCAATGTTAAATGCGGCACAGTTAGTTTTACTACTAAATATTATGAACGTTATCTCGTACAAATCGTTGCGTAAGCATAATCTGATTATAATGTGCCCACTGCTGGGACATAGACATATTAGTGATAGGTAAAGGGCTATCACCCACCACGTGAGCCCATTGCAGATAAAATATGTGGTTGTCATCGCTCCCTCAACGACAGCAGCCGCGTGTAATGTAACCGTTCAGGTTCTAGCAATACACCAGTGAGTGAAGAAGACTGAGCATTACAGTGAGCAACCCATACAATTTGTAACAATCAGTTTGTTTATGTCTTTGAACTTTTAGTTCCACTCAGTTTGTTTGTTTCTACGACTTGTTCGAAGGTATTGGTCGGCGCACCACGTTTTTTCTTCCATTCTCCCTTGTCATTCGTCACGCTATCATTTTCTCCTTTTTACCCGAATACGGCGAAGCTAAAAGAAAGGGTTATGATTTAGCAGTCTATGTGTGTATGTTTGTATTTACGTATGTTCCTCCGTAGTGCCTAAACTATTCATCCGATTTGAATGAATAAGATGTCAATCGATTCGTTATTACGGTTAACATAAGCTACATTTTAACCGACTTCAACAATATGAGGAGTCGATTTTACCTTGTAAACCCCGAATTTAATTAGAGCGTGATTTTTCAGTAGTCGGGTTTTTTTAGTTGTACCACATAAATGTTTTGTTTCTTCATATCATTCCTCACACAATCCCTTGTTTCTTTCTCGACCCGTGCCGACATTAAAACTTAAATCACAACGTCTACTAATCACTGCTCGCGGGTCCATTAATACTGATTGATATCGACTGCTAAATTGAAGTGACTATCTTGAGAACGATTCATCACTTCCACAAATTGCAATCTAGGTGTTTGCAAAGGATCTTACTTTACAAACACGTTCATTCATCAGGTTATCAATGCAACTCCAATTAATAAAGTAGTATCTAGTACTCATTCGATGTGGATGATATCCAGCTTTCAAAAGGTTACGATTTTCTTGGCTACGGAACATACATCATTATAATTAACTAGCTTATGCCCGCGGGTTCGCAAGTGTTAAGTTCGGTAACTATCCTGCAGGAAAATTCTATATGCTAATTCAGGTTATCAACTATGCGAGGCGGCGAGCCTCCTTGCCAGATTGTCGCCATGGGATCTGGAGGCGATAGTACTCGCGGGCCTGGGAAACGCGGACACGCTCGGTTGCTTCCATTGCAGTAATGCTAGAGAAGGAGGTGGCGTAACGTGAGAGGGAGAGAACCTCACATGGGGAACCTCATAAGGAACATGGATGGGTTTTAGTCAGTAAAAGTCTGATACTCCCTCCTGCTCCGCCTAGAGCGGGAGGAGTCATTTGATGATTTCCCATCCGAAAAAAAAAGGTTATCAACTATATATGTGCCAAATTTCATCCAAATCCAGATCAGAATCAGATTAGTATTCGCGTGAAAGAGTAACAAGCATAAGTATGCTTGTTACTCTTTCACACGAATAGAAATCTGCAAAAGCAATGCAAAAGTTTGTAAGGATGTCCTTACAAACTTTTGCATTTATAAGTAAGTTATGTAAGATAAGTAAGATAAATAAGATAAGTAAGATAAGTAAAATAAGATAAGATTGTCTACTTGGAGCTTGACACAAGCAAAGAGAGGCCTATACCCAGCAGTAGGTGAAGTAGGGCTGTGGATGATGATTACGCTGATTATGAATTTGCTTTGAATACTTTTTCAACTTCAACTTCAAACAAAAAAAAAGTCTAAATCGGTTCATCCGTTCAGGAACTAGCTAGAGACAGACACACAGATACACACTTCAAACTTATAACTCCCCTCTTTTTTTGGTCGGATGTTAAAAAATCGTCAGCCACATCCCGATGTCTGCAGTTTGAAACGCCCAATCAAAGAAATTTAATCTTCTTTGCGTAAGAGTTCAGGCCATGTATGCAAAATACGTGCTTTGCTTTGGAACACCAGCCCGTTATACAACACAAAAGATCAGGCTCACGTGGAGAAAAATCGAAGAAGAGGAGTGGAGGGAGTGTTGGATTATTGTTTGGAAAATAATAATTTATAGTAAGATGTTACATGCTTTAAGAATTATTTGAAAGTAGACACACGTTATTTAAGAAAAAACAAAGACAAGTTATTTGTGGCAGTCACAGTATGTAGAGCATACTGTGACTGTCACAAATAACTTGTCTTTGCCACATACATAGCATTGATACATTTGCCTTTTAGTTTACTATCTACAACACTTGCCCTTAAACTAAAGGCGATGTCTTTATAGACAACTAACTGGTCCTTGAATAACACGTTATATACTTTAAATAAAAATATACAACTAACACAATTTTAATAAACCTAAACCCTATTAAAACAAATAGTGTTTTTTCTTCGTTAAGGGTTTCGTTAATATATCGGTTATCATTTCATCAGTTGACAAATACTCAATTTTAATAATGTCCTTTTTAACAATGGTGTCGATTCTGTTGTGCACAAACTAAACTTAATTTAGGCTATTGCTATCTTTTACTAAAAGGCAGTGCAAGAAAAGGACGGCTATAGCTATGAACTAATGTAGACATGTCAAACTAGTTTATGCCTTGCGCTTCACCGTGTTTTAGTCGACATGTTTTTACGTGCACCCTTCATTTGTATAGAAATGTTGGGTCTAACTAAATTTGACAGCTCTAAATTACGTCCGTCTCTTTCTCGTTTGATTAGAAAATGATAGCAATAGCCTAAATTAAGTTTAGTTTGTGCACAACAGAATCGACACCAGTATCTCTTATGAAATGATGCCTTACATTTATGTGTTTTGTTCTGTGTTCTGCTATGATATACAGGATTAGTACATAATCTTTGAGCAGATTGATTATCATTATAAATCAATATTTTGCTAAATTTTTCAATAGTTTTTGCAATAAATTTTTAACAAACAAAGCCTCTTTACAGGCATCTGATAAAGATATATATTCAGCCCCCATGCTAGAGAGAGCCACTGTTTTCTGCTTTCTACTCTCCCATGATATTGTGTTACTACCAAGTTTGAAGACAAAACCGGTATAAGATCTACGATCGTTTTCGTCACCTGCCCGATCTGCATCTACATAATGCAGTGACATTCAGCTCACTCTTCTGAAAAATTAAACAATAATCTTAAGTACCGTATGCAGTTAACTTTGATCCTTTTTCTATCGGAGTTTTCGCAGGTTTACAGTTTGTCATGTGAAATCTCTTTAAGACTTTAATTATATAACCTGACTGATCCAGAGTGATTTTATCTCTCTGTTTACAGATCCTCATCCCCAATATCTGATGGGCTGGTCCTAGATCATGCATGTCAAACTCCTTTTTCAAGTCATTCTTGACTGTAGACCTTAAAGATGAATTATTTAATGAGAACAAAAGGATATCATCGACGTACAAAGCAATTATTATAAACTGGTTTTGTAATCTTTTGAAATAAACACATGGTTCTGATGATGTTCTACTAAATCCAAATTTCTTCATTAAAACATCATTAATTTTTTCATACCACATTCTAGATGCTTGTTTCAATCCGTAAATGGCTTTGTTTAATCTGTAAACAAATTGTTCTTTGCCATTTATCTTAAAACCTTCTGGTGGCTCCATATAAACTGTTTCTTTTAACCGCCATTTAAGAATGCAGTCTTTACGTCAAAATGATCAATATTTATGTTATATTGAGCAGCAATGGCAATCAGAGTCCTAATTGTAGAGTATCTTACAACTGGAGAAAATGTTTCTTCATAATTTACTCCATATTGTTGCGTAGCCCTTTGCCACAAGTCGTGCCTTATATTTCAACAATTCGCCATTGAGACCGCTTTTCTTCTTAAAACTCCATTTGCAATCAGCTGGTTTCTGGTCACTTGATTTTTAGTAAGGGTTCAACAATTGTTTTTGATAAAAGTCTTATACTCATCTGTTATTGCTTCTCTCCACTTAGCTGCATCTGGACCGTTCAGTGCCTCCTGCACTGTCTCCGGTTCTTCATCATTACTGCTTAATCTACAGACTAGTTGTACAGACTCATTCAACATAATTGAATCTTCATCTAATGATGCCAGTGCATCTTCTATTGACGATTCTCCTGGAATGTAAGTTGAATCCAAAGTATCATTTGCATCAGAACTGTTCCCGCTCTCAGAGTCACTTACTGTGATAATGCTTGTCTCCCTTGCACGCCTCTTTGTTGAAGATGTCTCAGAGTGCTCAGGAGACTCATCAGTTCCTGAAATCTCATTGGAATCAGACAGTGC
Source organism: Xestia sexstrigata (assembly GCA_941918905.2). Taxonomy (NCBI): domain Eukaryota; kingdom Metazoa; phylum Arthropoda; class Insecta; order Lepidoptera; family Noctuidae; genus Xestia; species Xestia sexstrigata. The sequence goes on along the minus strand of OW799213.2, from coordinate 7,496,127 downwards.
ATTAGCCTCTGCAGTTTGCCCAATACATGAACTAGTGAGATTTAATGAGCTCATGTTTTTATAAATATCATCATGTGACCTATCTGCTAAGTCAGCAATAAATGTATTTTCCAAGAATTTGACATCTCTTGCCTTGATACACTTAAATGAATCAAGTTCTATCAACTTATAACCTTTCGTATCTTCGCAATAACCTACAAATATGTATTGTTTGCTCTTGGAATCCAGTTTCTTTCGAATATGAGAAACAGCATATGCAATACAGCCAAATATATGTAAATAACTAATATTCACCTTTTTTTGGTCCATTTCTCCTCTGGAAATAATCGAGTGACAGCTTTGGTTGGACTTCTGTTTTTCAAGTAGACTGCAGTGTTGACCGCTTCTGCCCAGAATTTATTGTCAAGCTTAGCATCTCGCAGCATACATCTCGCTTTCTCTAGAATGGCCCCTCCATTTTGCTGTGGCGAGTGTGGGTCCGTAGTTTGATGCATTATTCTTCAATAAAGTCTGTAATTTTATATTAACAAACTCACCACCATTGTCACTACGGAGAATCTTGATTTTCTAGTTAGTTTCATTTTCAAACATAGCCTTAAAATTTTTGAAATGCTCAAACACTTCATCTTTTGTTCGAAGAAAATACACAAATGTTTTTCTACTATAGTCATCGAAAAAACAAAGAAAATACTTGGCACCACTTAAAGATGCAACAAGTAAAGGACCACACAGGTCTGTGTACCAAACCTTAAACTTCAGAAGCTCTTGTGTATGACTTCTTGGGAAACGGTAATTTACTTCGCTTGCCCTCAATACACGCAATACATGGCTGAAAAACTGTAGAGTCGTAATTAATACCTTTGACCATACCTTGTTTAAGAAGCGCCATACTTCTGGAGTATAAGTGTCCAAGACGACGATGCCAGGTTTCCTGCGATGCTACCGAAATATTTTCCTTCGATTAAGGCGAACAAGTAGCTTTAAAGACTGCTTCTGGAGCTGATGTCATGTCATGATGATATGATTTAGTAATACTCCTCTCTGAGCACTGCGTCTGACACATGTCTAATTTGTAGACCCCTGCATCTAAGCTTCCTGAAGCAGCAAACATATAAAACTACTCTGTACCCTTTACTTACTAAGGTACTGACAGACAATAGGTTGGCAGACAGCTTAGGTACATAATACACATTACTAATTATCCAAATACAGTCTTTGAGCTATTACATTATTATACTTTTTCACCATTGGCTACTGTTACAATATAATATAATATAATAATAAATCGTTTATTTATAAAAAGGGGCACATATACAATTAAGTATCTTAACAAATAAAATAGAGCACTGTTGCTTATTGCCTGAACTAGGTGGAACCTGTGTTTCAGGCTAGGAGGTGCATAAATACCTACTTAAAATAAATGAATTAACATTAAAAGAAAATTCAATTACTAAAATTGCAACTTACATAGAAAATAAACAAACAAATGTCAGCAGTTTATTTGCAGACAACAAGTAGTAAATCTTCTGTCTGTGCATAAGATATGGGTTGTAAAAAAGTATTAATAGACTTCTTACAGCTAAAATAGTTTAACTTATATATACTTAGTTTTCTATTTAATCTATTGTACAGAAATGGGCCTAAAAATGAAAAGTATTTTTCCACAAAGGCATATTCGGAGGTTGCATTAGAAAAGCATACTGTTACGTCGTACCCGTACTTACCTACAGTTACGGTAGTAGGTACCTACTAGTAAGTAGGTAGGTAATAGTAGGTAGGTAGGTAAAACGAGTCCCGAATAATGTAGGTACAAATTCGCAAACTACCTACAAAAGAACATCATTGTAATTTCGACCGTACGCCGAGGGCATAAAGTACCTACTCGAAGGACCCACTATGGAATTGTCTAGAAGATTCTAGGAAGTCGTGGATATTTCTCGAACGTTCGATCGCCATATAAATAGTCGACGTGTTTGCGGGAGCAGTCAGTCTGAGTTTGGCTACACGACGAAGCGAATCGAAGTGAACTAAAAGTGCGATATCTAAGCGAATAGTGATCAGTAGTGTATTTGTGATTGAGTTATAAGTGTTTTGTGATTATTAAAGTTATTTGTTGTTTCTTCGGTAGTAATTAATTTATCCCATACCCAGCTCGTAACAATTTGGTGTCAGAAGTGAGGGATAAATTATGCCAATTCTACCTAAGGACGACACGGACGGTATCCGTACCAGGAGTCAGCGACAGCAGGACATGGACCAAAGGCGGTTTGGAGATTCTCCGACACAGACACCGGGTGGTGTCCAGCCTACGTCAGTGCCAGTCGCTGGCTCATCCGAAGTTTCTCCAGCATCAGTGGCGCCAGACTTGTCAGCTTTAATGGCGCTGCTGCAGGAGCAGGCTCGCCGTCAAGAGGACCAGGCTCGCCAGTTACAGGAGCAGTTGCAACGAGATAAGGAGGAGCAAGCTCGCCGTCAAGAGGACCAGGCTCGCCAGTTACAGGAGCAGTTGCAACGAGATAAGGAGGAGCAGGCTCGCCGTCAAGAGGAGCAGGCTCGCCGTCAAGAGGAGCAGGCTCGCCGGTTGGAAGAGCAGTTGCAGCGTGATAAAGAGGAGCAGGCCCGCCGCCAGGATGAACAGATGCTCCTCATAAAGGATCTTCATGCAACTTTTGGCAAAGATCTGAGAGTGATGAAGGATCAGGTTCACCAGCACGAGAACCGTATCTCAGAGGCCGAAGTTCAGATCGCTGGGGTGAAAAAGGCTTTGGAAGAACTGAAGACTGGAGACGTGACTGTTGCTTCAGTAGTTGCTGCACCTTCAGCGCGGGGCTTTAAGGTGCCTCCATTCGATGGGACATCTTCGTGGTCGGCTTATAAAATTCAATTTGAGGCCGTTATGAAGGCGAATGGATGGACAAAACCGCAAGCCATGACCGCGCTCACCTTGGGCCTTCGAGACCAGGTCTTAAACATTCTTGAGGCGCTCGGCAAGGATGTAACCTACGAGCAGCTGCTGGAGGCGTTAGAGTCCAGATACGGCGACGCGCACCTGGAGCACGTATTTCGTGCTAAGTTGAAGGATCGTGTTCAACGTAGTGCCGAGAACCTGCAGCAGTGGGCCCTCGAAGTTGAAAAGCTGTTTCGAAAAGCATACCAGTCTGCCCCTGCACTTATCGATGGGAATCTGGTACAAGCGTTCGTTGATGGAATACGTGACTTGGAAGTTAGAGCCGCTGTGCGACTTGGGCATCATGAGACACTGAAAGAGGCGTTGGCCCATGCCTTGGAAGTAGAGGCAGCGAGGCAAGACCATCGAACATACCACGTCAGGGAGGTTGTGGCATCACCTATACGCCAGCGTTCGCAAGGGTACAGCCCTAAGTGTTACAATTGTGGAGAAAGGGGTCACTTCCGGTCAAACTGTAACAAACGAAGCACACCGAGAGAAAACCAATCCCTGCAGAGAAAAGCGGCTGGAATGACTGCCAAGCAAGAATGGAGAAACCACAGCAAAACAGATGAACTGTCAAGAAGACCTTTGCCTCAAGATTGGAAGCACAGTTCCAGACAGGAATCTAAGGAAGTGGTGCCCGTGAGGATGCTAAGAACAGATCTCAGCGACGAATGGAAGGTAACCATACAACAGGCTCAGCAAAATGACTCGGACATCAAACCGATCTTCGAGTGGATCAAAGCTGGTGCTCCTAAACCTAAGTGGAGTGATGTGGCTGCGATGAGTTCCATCACGAAGAGTTATTGGGCACAATGGAACAGCTTGGTGATCCAGGATGGAGTCTTGTGCCGTAAATGGGAAAACGCTCGTGGGGACAGCTGTCATCTACAAATGGTTGTCCCTAAAGCTAAGGTACCGGATGTTTTACGGCTCTACCATGATGGATGTTCAGGAGGACATATGGGGGTAAAAAGGACTCTACTAAGAATTCGAGAACGATTTTACTGGATCCACTGTCGAGATGATGTGGAGGACTGGTGTCGCAAATGTACCAGTTGTGCGGCCGTGAAAGGACCCCACACACGCAGTAGAGGTGCATTAAAAGTGTACAACGTTGGAGCCCCTTGGGAACGGATAGCACTAGACGTTGCGGGACCATTTCCAGAAAGTGAGAGCGGAAACAAGTACTTCCTGGTGGTAATGGATTTGTAGTGACATAGGACCCGTCACACAATTACCATATACCTCCGAGCCAGTTACCACATACCTTCAAACCAATTTATTACCACTCAACACCGAACCAGTTACCTTACCACGTTTATGACGTTCCGCAAAGAAACTGAGAAGCAATCGTCTTGAAAAAGACGCTGGTACGTAAGGAAATAGGATGGAAGCACGGGCACAGCACGGCGTCATCACAACGCCGTACTCGCCGGCCATTTCGCTTCGAAAGAAGCGGTTTTGTAAGCAGAGGCAAGCAGGCAGAGCAAGCTTAACACCAGTTCCCACTCTTCATCTTCATTTCACACTCCGGGACTACGCAGATGGCCACGCGGCGCTGACGACACACGGCGGAGCCACAGCAGAGCAGACGGTCTTCACTCGACGGCGGCGCACGATGGAAAGGACCGAAGTTTGCGCGCCACTCCTATTTATAACTTCGCGTCGACCGAGTGCCGCGGCGAAACAGCGCCCCGCGCCCCGCGCGCCTCTCACCCTGCGGCGCGTCGCTATTGGTCGAGCGTTCGTAAACGGTATCGGTTATGCCTAGATGCTATCACGGACAATGTATATATAAGTAGGGCTTTCGAAAATAAAGGTATTCAGTGTTCATCCTAGTTGGAATACGGAGTTTTATTATCTACGGTGAATCCCTGTCACTCCCTAAATTGGTGACCCGCGAACAAAAAGTACAAGAACACGACCGGGAAGACGAAGCCTGAGCTCCTCGATCATCAAATTATTTGCAAGATCAACAGCAGAAAATAGAAGAGCACCATCATGTCGGTAATAGTAGGTAGGTAGGTAAAACGAGTCCCGAATAATGTAGGTACAAATTCGCAAACTACCTACAAAAGAACATCATTGTAATTTCGACCGTACGCTGAGGGCATAAAGTACCTACTCGAAGGACAATGACCCACTATGGAATTGTCTAGAAGATTCTAGGAAGTCGTGGATATTTCTCGAACGTTCGATCGCCATATAAATAGTCGACGTGTTTGCGGGAGCAGTCAGTCTGAGTTTGGCTACACGACGAAGCCAATCGAAGTGAACTAAAAGTGCGATATCTAAGCGAATAGTGATCAGTAGTGTATTTGTGATTGAGTTATAAGTGTTTTGTGATTATTAAAGTTATTTGTTGTTTCTTCGGTAGTAATTAATTTATCCCATACCCAGCTCGTAACAATACTATATCTTTCCGTCTCTTGTTAGTATTGTCAGCATTGTACGTGAGCATGGTGTGCTGTTTTAATACTAAGTGCATAATGAATAGCTGGCGCACAGTCAGCACATTGCAGGATTTATACAGCTGATCTGTGGGAAAGTAAAAGGGATGGAAATTTGCTACCTTTAAAATTGCTCTTTGAGCCCTTTCAAGGGGAAGCAGGATAGTTTTTGATGCGCCACCCCATGAAATGATACAGTAATGAATTATAGATTGACATAGGGCGAAATAAACTTGTCTGATTAATTTGGAATCTGCAAAAGTTCGTATTTTTTTAAATACAAATATTAATTTGCGCACTCTTTTAACCAGACTTTCAATATGCTACCTAAAAGAGAGTGTGTCGTCTAATATAACTCCTAAGTATTTAATATTACTGGTTTTGAGGATAGAAGGACAATTGCACATGCTGGCTGACCGATTATCACATTGATGGGCATATACATGGAATTTAGCAGTGTTCAGTTGAGGTTTTCGCATGGAGAAGTGAATGTATTTTGTCTTGTCAGCATTTAATGTTAGTAAATTGTTTTGAAGCCAATTAGTCACAGTATTAAAGCCAAGTTGAGCGTTTTCAAACAGTTCACTACTGTTTTCAGCAGAAAATATTAGCGCCGTGTCGTCAGCATATGATATGATTTTGCCATGCTTGATATTTAGGTTACACAAGTCGTTAATATAAACCAGGAATAGGGTAGGGCCCAAAATACTTCCCTGGGGAACACCAAATCCAGTATTTTTCTGCTCATCGCTCGTAAAATTGTCAATCCTAACACATTGGTATCGGTCGTTTAAGTAGTCAGCAAGCAATGTCAGCGGCGTACCCCTTATTCCTATGGCCTCTAATTTTCTTAGAAGCACAGAAACAGAGACAGTGTCAAAGGCTTTCGCTAAATCAAGGAAGACTCCCATGACCTGGTTTCCTTTGCCCAGCTCTTCTGAGACATAATCGGTAAGGCTATGCACCGCATCGGCTGTGGATAATTTGGCTCTGAAGCCAAATTGCGCTGGTGACAAGATGTTGTCTTTTTCTAGGAAGCTAACTAGTCTGCTGTTTATAATTTTCTCAAGTATTTTTGAGATTGAGGGGAGTAGTGATATTGGTCTATAGTTATTAACCAAGTCCCTGTCTCCAGATTTATAGATAGGGATAACAACAGCCTTTTTAAGACAGTTAGGGAAAATTCCTTTGGAAAGACAGATTTGAAATATATGCGTTAAGGGAGGTGCCAATACATGCTTAAAGAGTTTAAGGATCTTGTTGCTTATATTATCCCATCCAACTGCACAGTCATCTTTAAGGCCAGAAATTATTCGGGATACTTCGTTTTCATCAGTATCCAGCATAACAAATGACTTCAGGTTGCAACTGTTGTTCAGTTTTTCGAAAGATGGTTGGGCTCAATGTTTCGTAATCTGTTCGGCCAAAGTTTTCCCAACATTAACAAAAAAGTTATTTACTTTGTTAGCTGATAAGAGGGGTGAAGAATTAGTAAGCAGTAACTTCGAATTTGATTCACGTTGTTTAGTCATGTAGGTGACGTTTTTAATATGCTTCCAAATTCGCTTGGTATTGTTGCCTGCTTTATTTAATTCGTTTTTATCGTAATCATTTTTAAGCTTCTTTAAGAGATTGTTGCAGAAATTCCTGTATCTTTTATAGGTGTTTAGAATTATTAAATTATCTGGGAATTTCTTAGTTCTCTGATGAAGTTTATCTCTGTGCCTTATGCACCGAATTAGTCCAGGAGTAATCCAAGGTTTAATATTATGAAGACGATTATTTATTGATACAACTGTCGTATTACGCAATATTGCTTGTTGGACATGTTTTATTAAGTACGATAAAGCCGAATTAGCGTCAGCAGTTTTATAAACTAGGCCATAATCAATGTTGCATAAATCATATTCGAGTTTTTTCATGTTTAATTTAGATTTTGTATGGGGGCGATTTTGCTTAGGCAGCGTTAAATTTACGGCTAGTAAGACAGAATGGTGGTCGGTTATTGTTGAGTTAGTAACAAGCGTAATAAATGAATGAGTGGTTTTCATCATCATATGGTCGAGGCAAGAACCGCTCTGATGAGTAGGCAATGTGTGAGCAGGCAGGAAACCGTGGTAGGAGCAGATGTTTAGGTAATCTTGTGTCCCTACGTCGCAGTTTTCAGAGCCAATATTAATGTTAATATCACCTGTTAGTATTACATTATTAAATCGGCTAAGTGATTGAAAGATCTGGTTTAGGCAACTGTGGAAAGAGGTAAGGTTTCTTGCGGAGGGGGATCTATACAAAGCAATTATCGCTGTGGTTCTACCAATTACCAATACAATCATAGGCTTACTAAGCACATCATTAACTAGGGCACTTTTATCATTGCACATGTGATTCGTTGCTCCACTATCAATATACCACTCACTTGACTCGATGCAGACAGACAGTGCCGTCAACAGTACTTTCGAAGTTTCCTTGTTGACGTTCTTACTCTGCTTCGGGCAATCCTTAATAAAATGTCCAGTTTTCTTACATCTATAGCATTTTGGAGGTTTTCTTGATGTGTTACTTGATGCTGATAGTGCGGTTGCACTTTCATCTGGCTTATCACGACGTTGAGATTCTTGTAACAACTTTGCCTTTACTACATCACTGGATAGCCTAATATTAGAGTTTTCCAGAGCCATTATTACAGTATCATAGTCAGCCGTCAGTCCGTTTAACATAATTACCGCCACAAAATCATCATCAAGAGGAGAGTTTATATCCTGTAATTGTTGTGATAATTCAACTATCTTACTGAGGTAACTGTCCATACCATCACTGCCGAGTTTTGTACTAAACAGCATTCGTAGTAATGATAATCTTCGACACAGCCCCTTATCCTCGAAAGCCTTTTCAAGGTTAGACCACGCTTCTTGCGCGTTCTTACAATAGCGAATTTGCGGAAATATATTTGAATTTACGGACAGGCATATCCTTGCCAGTGCCTTTTGTGTCTTCTTTTCATCACATTTTCCGTTGCTCTTGACGCAATCCCACAAGTCTTCATGGACCAAAATCTTCTTCATAATGAATTTCCATGTTCCATAGTTCTCTGGACCACGTAATTTATCTATTTGATTCAGTGAAGAAGACGTACCTGACGAATTAGTTGAAGACGCCATTGTTTAGGTCACAAACACAGCGGTCACACAGGCTGGCCTTTTTAATTTTAGAGGATTGCGCAGTTTCAGAAGAAATCTTACTTTTATTTTTCCTGATAATGTCCTGGGCCCATAACCTGTTGGATTATTGTTTGCGTTGCGTTGCGATGCGTTATGATTCATTTGAAAGTAGACACACGTTATTTAAGAAAAAACAAAGACAAGTTATTTGTGACAGTCACAGTATGCTCTATGCCACATACATGTTCCCACAGCTGGGACACGGCCTCCTCTCAATGAGAGGGAATGGGCTATAATCCACCACGCGGGCCCAGTGCGGATTGGTCTTTTAGTTTACTATCTACAATCTGAAGTTGACAACGGGCTGCAAGATATACAACGAACGGAGGCCAGGAACTTTATACACCACAAATTTTAATTAGTACAAAAAAATGGGGCTCTATATGGGCTCTATCCGTACCTCTTACTGATCATTTTTATGTAGTCAAAAGAAAAAAAAAACGAAACTCCAAAATAGTTTACGAAAATTTGTCATAATTAGTAAACTCATAACTGAATCAATCATTCATAAAAATTGCTACTAGAAAATGACCGCGCGACCGCGAGATTAAGAGAAAATGATGAATGAATACTATTATGAATATTTCCTTAAATTGAGTGACATTTATTGTGGGTATAAACAAACGCTAATAACTTTGCTGTTTACTTAGTTAATAAAAGACCTTATTTTTAATTGACTTTATAGTATTTTTAATTTAAAAAAATGTGGTGTGTTATAACGACATCAAAAAGAATCTCCCACCCTCAAAACTCGAGAAAATATCATAAGCAAGGAAGTAACCAATTTATTTACCTCATTTACTCCCAACCAGAAGAGCTCAACCGAGTGAAACGACCTAATGGACTGTAAAATGAAATCGCTCATGAAGAAACAATTCAAAGCAGACGCTACGAGTATGAGGTATTTAACACCTTGTTTCGAAGTACGTTAATATTTCATTTCCAAGAAAATTCTACAGCTATATAAATATAAATAAATAAAATAATAATAAAATATTTTTATTCATCATCATCATCATTTCAGCCGCAAGACGTCCACTGCTGGACATAGGCCTCCCCCAAGCGTAGCCATATTGACCGGTCCCGTGCGACTCGCATCCAGCGGATTCCCGCAGCCTTCACCAGATCATCGGTCCACCTAGTGGAAGGCCTTCCAACGCAACGTCTTCCGGTTCGCGGTCACCACTCCAGAACTTTTCGATCCCATCGGCCATCCGTTCTGCGACCAATGTGCCCTGCCCACTGCCACTTAAGTTTGGCAATTCTTCGGGCTACTTCGGTAACCTTGGTTCTCTTGCGGATGTCTTCATTCCTGATTCGATCACACAAGGAAACTCCGAGCATAGCCCTTTCCATTGCCCTTTGGGTGACTTTAAGCCTTCTGATGAGGCCCATTGTGAGCGACCACGTTTTTGTCCGGTATGTAATTACTGGCAACACACACTTGTCATAGACTTTCGTCTTGAGACACTGCGGTAAGTTGGACGAGAAGATACCGCGCAACTTCCCGAACGCTGCCTAGACGAGTCGGATTCGACGATTGACCTCTTTCTCGAAGTTAGACCTACCTAACTGGACCGTTTGTCTCAGGTACACATAATCGTCTACAACTTCGAGTGTAGAGTCTCCGATCTTGATAGGAGATAAAAGAGAGAGGATAAATCTAAATACACGCAAAAAACGCTACAGCACCCTCCGCGTCCAGTTTAACAACGCTTTCAGAGCGGTTTTGGGTCTGCCTCGCTACTGTAGCGCTTCAGGTATGTTCGCTTGGGCGCGCACGGATTGCTTCTATGCGACCATGCGAAAGCGCTGCGCGTCTCTTGTACGCAGAGTGCGAGCCAGCTCCAATGCCGTTCTGAGTATGATAGCAAACAGGTTGGACTGTCCTTATGTGCGACACTGTTGTGACAGACAAGTTACATATAGTGTCGCACGTAAGAGACTACTGTAATTATTTGTTTATGTGAATGAATTTGAATTAGTATTATTGGTATCATATTTGTATAATAATATATTTCTTGTAATTTCACATTTTGTAATTAATCTTTTAATGATTTCATCATCATCAGCCTCAAAGTCAAAGTCAAAGTCATATTTATTTACAGCCTCTCAATGAGAGGGAAATGGTAATTTAATCTAGTTTAATTAATTCGATAATGTTTTTAATGTAATTTTAATGTACTTAATTCTGATATTTTAATAATTTATGTTTGGTTTATATATGTATTTGGATTCTATTTTTGTTTATGGGTCTCGGACCTGAAATAAATGTTTTTTTTTTTTTTTATAAATGAAGAAACTGACTGACTGACTGACTGACTCATCTATCAACGCACAGCCCAAACCGCTGGGTCTACTACACTACTACAACAGCCCATAACGTCCACTGTTGGACATAAGCCTCTCCCATGATGGGAGGAATTTGCCGTAATCTCCACGCTTGGCAGGCGGATTGGAGATCGCAGTGATGAAAGACTAACAGAAAACGCTGCTGCCCATTCTCTGGTGTACGGAGGCGCAAGGTGTTCTGCCTCAGACATTAGTCGCCTTATACGACACCCGTGAGTGTAATGGGTTGGTTCTATTCTACTCTGCCGGATACCACACGGCTAACGCTGATACGCATACGGATACGCTGGGTCTACAGATTTCAAATTTGGCAAGTAGGTTCTTTATGTGGTCTAGGGTTGCACTAAGAAAGGATTTTTCACCCCCTAAGGGAGTTAAAGGGTTAAAGTTAAAGTTTGTATGTGGAAACAAGATTAGTTAGACTATTTTATTCGAAACTTCACAGGAGTACTCCTTTTGATAAGTAAGTAGAAATGGGTTTCGGGGTTTTTCAGAATTCAGCCCCTAAGAGGGGGAAATGGGGTGACAAAGTCTAAAAATCAATGCACAGCCCAAACCGCTGAGTCTAGAGATTCCAAATTTGGCACATACTACTCTGTCAAGAAAGTACCGGGAAAAGATCAATAATACACAAAATGTCTGTTATTCATCCAAATTTATTTTATCACCTTCAAAGTATGCTCCTTTAGAAACGATACACTTGCGCCAACGAATAATCCATTCATCAAAACATTTTTTAAACGCTGCTTCCGGAATTGAGTTCAGTTCTCGCCGCGAATTCTCCTTTATGTCTTCTATCGATTGAAAACGGGTGCCACGAAGTGGTAATTTGAGTTTAGGAAAAAGAAAAAAGTCAGCAGGAGCCATTTCTGGTGAATATGGTGGTTGCTGGATGGTATTTGTTGAGTGTTTGGTCAAAAATTCGTTCACAATGATAGCCTTGTGCGAAGGCGCATTGTCGTGGTGCAAAATCCAAGAATTATCTTTCCTCAAATCTGGCCTTTTTCGTCGAATTTGCTCTCTTAAACGCCGCATAACGCTCAAATAATATTCTTTATTTACCGTTAGACCTTCCGGTAAGAATTCAGAGTGCACAACACCGCGATAGTCAAAGAAAACAGTCAACATGACTTTGACTTTTGATCGACTTTGGCGTGGTTTTTTCGGTTTCGGTTCTGTTGGAAGGCCACTCCTAAGCTTGTTGACTAGTTTGCATGTCAAACTCGTAAACCCACGTCTCGTCACCAGTAACAATGCGTTTCATGAATGTTGGGTCCGAACTGACTCGTTCTAGCATGTCCTCAGCGACTTTCATGCGATTGAGTTTTTGTAGAAAATTCAGATCTTTTGGGACTAGCCGAGCAGCAACATGTTTCATACCCAAATGATTAGTTAAAATGGTACGGATCGACTCGTGAGATACAGAAAATTCGGCGGCTATCTCTCTCAGAGTTGAATGGGGATTTTCAGTCACTATTTTCTTCACTTTTGCGATGTTAACTTCAGTTGCAGACGTTGACGGCCTACCAGAGCGAGGCAAATCTTCCATCACATCTCGACCGCTTTTGAACGCTTTGAACCACTCATAAGCACGAGTTTTTGATAAAGTCGATTCACCGTAAGCCTTCTGTAACATTTTCAGTGACTCCGAACACGAAATTCCATTGGCGATGCAAAATTTAAGACAAACTCTTTGTTCGATATTTTTGTCCATTATGAAATTCGCAATACACACTATATATGATATTACTAAAACCAGCACTGTATTTAATATAAATAACAGATGCAACTCAAACTCCGCGCCAAAATGGAAAACAGTTGTGCCAATATAACAACTACAAAAAAACAAAAATTTGAATTTGGAACCATAAACAAATCATCCATTCCCGATACTTTTTTGACTAAATGTACGTTCTTTATGATGTTAAGGGGAGCAATTAGAAAGGATTTTTCAAAATGTAACCCCCTAAGGGGGTATGTGTAACAAAATGTAACCCCCTAAAAATGGAAAAAGGATTTTTCAAAATGTAATGGGAAAAAAGGAATGGAAAAAATGTAATGGAAAAAAATGGAAAAAAAGGATTTTTCAAAATGTAACCCCCTAAGGGGGTATGTGTAAACAAAATGTAACCCCCTAAAAACCCCCTAAGGGGATGAAACGGGAGTCGAGTGATTGTGATGGAGATGGTGATTGTCATGATGATGGTGATTCTGATACTGATGGAGATTGTGATGGTGATAGTGATTGTGATTGTGATTGTGATGGCGATTGTGATGGTGATTGAGATGGTGACTGAGACAGTGATGGTAATCGTGATAATGATGATGATGATTGTGATGGTGATTGTGATGGTGACTGAGACAGTGATGGTAATTGTGATAATGATGATGATGATTGTGATTACGATGATGATGATTGTGATAATAATGATTGTGATGGCGATTGTGATAGTGATGGTGAATGTGATTGTGATAGTGATTGTGATTGTCATAGTGATTGTGACAATTATGGTGATTGTGATAATGATGATGATGATTGTGATAACGATAAAGATGATTGTGATAACGAGGATGGATAGTTTGATGATCATGATTGTGATTAAGATGATAATGGTTGTGATTACGATGATAATGATGATGGTGATTGTGATGGTGATAGTGATGGTGATTGTGATAGTGATGGTGATTGTGATAATGATGGTGGTTGTGATAGTGATGGTGATTGTGATAATGATGGTGATTGTGATAGTGATGGTGATTGTGACAATGATTGTGATAATAATGGTGGTTTTGATGATAATAATTGTGATGATTATGAAATTTGGCACATAGATAGTTCATAACCTGGATTCATACGCGGGCGGAGCGACGGGCAATAGCTAGTATAATATATTTTTATAAACACAAACTAAAAAGTTATACATTTCCATTTGAAACCCTGACTCCTGTTGCAGGTGAGACCTGTGTTACAGGAGTCAGTGTCTACACCCGTTTTTGGTACTAAATTACTAATGTTCACATCATTTAGCAGCAGAAATATAAAAAATAAAAAAAAACCATTAAAAATAATGCATGCGTGCTCATGTGTGGTGTGTGTGTGTATGCGAAGGTGTGAATGTGTGAGTGTGTTGTGTCTATGTGTGTTGTAGTATTTATGCTAGACTTACACTTTATAATCATCATTCATAATACTATTTATCATCCTTTTTTATTTGTTTCTATGTTTACCCTCAGCAAATCGATCTAAATACGATTTTAAATAACTGAAATAAAATATTACTACTCATAATTTTCATGTACTTACGTCAAATTGTCAAACTGTCAGCAACTTTTTTATTTTTCTTTCTGGATTAGTCTACGTTGGTTACTTTTTGGTTTAGATAATTTAAATTATTTTTATCAATATGTGCACCTGAAATGTTGTATTTTATAGATTTACGATTGTTCACTAAATAACTTAATTTTAAATTACATTTATAAAAAAAATTACGCACTATGGATATGTCCTGGCCGACTACACTTGGCAGATAAGATGATGGCCACAAGAAGAAAAACTAATATTACAAAATTGGAAAAGAAGACTACTTTGAAAACGAGCTGACAAACGGCTGGAAGCAGTCTACCATGGGATCTCAGATGAGAGGCTTGAGAAAGCAGCTTGGTTTTTGCTGTCACGTACATATACTTCCCAGGGGATCCAACTAACGATTCACCTGGGTCCGATCTTCGGAAGCTGTCTTCGTGCCTGCCACTAGCGCTTATCTCGCAGAGCTACCCTGACGTCTGGCCCTAAGAACTATACTGGTGCCTTTCTACAGCAGAGTTTTCCCTGAAGCTTGTTCCTGTTCCTGTCTCTCCTACAGTGCTGAACGGATTTATCACCATCTAAGTGCGTGATCTATAAACTTCCACCTTCATACTTTCCATTGCGTGCTGTATTTTTTATCTTATCTGTAAATTATTCATATCTTTCACTTATTAAATTTCAATTGTACAAGTCTGCTTATTTCCTTTTATTTTGAGAGGATCAAGT
The DNA here is from genome assembly GCA_941918905.2 of Xestia sexstrigata. NCBI lineage: Eukaryota > Metazoa > Arthropoda > Insecta > Lepidoptera > Noctuidae > Xestia > Xestia sexstrigata. The sequence continues at coordinate 7,481,121 of OW799213.2, read as the reverse complement.
AGATTTGTTACAGTTTGTGTGTTTGGTGTGTGGTTTGAGTGATCGTGGCTGGTGGTTGGCTTGGGTTTGGGTTGGGACGAGTATTGTTCTTTGATTAAGTTTTCCGTCTGTTGGTGATCCAGTGTTTGAAGCTAAGTATTCAGTTTTATCTTTGTTTTATTTTTGTAAGTGGGTTGAAGTTGAGGATGATGTTTATTTTATTATATAAATAAGTAGATAAATAAAGACTTTGCGCTTCGAGCGGATGCTGTCTTGCATATGACTGTGCTACATGCATTACCGATAGTTCTCTTATGTTCGGTTGCGTGATTTTTCGCTGTGTTTTCATGCTGTTTCAAAATAAGATTGGACAGATTTAATTGTCTCACTGTAACTACTTGACAAAATTCACAAAGAGTTCTTGTAGGGAACCGGTACGGCTTGAAGGTCTTGACTTTTAACAGAGAACGTTGGGCTCTCTCGAGGCGTATCATGTAGGTTTTACAAGCACCTCCCCAAGCCGTAATGCAGTAACCAACGATTGACTGTGCCCAGTGGCGTGTAGTGGTATTCCACGAAGGGTAGGCCACGAAATAATGATAGCAAAAAAAAACACGAAAATGACAACCATGAAGAAAAACCTGAATATTTTCTTCTGCGCCATCTTGGATTTTCATTATGACCTCATTTTCATTATCAGCGACCCCAAAAACCACGAAACTAACACCCATGAAGAAAAAACTGAAAATTTTCGTCGGCGCCATCTTGGATTTTTATTTTGACCTCATTTTCGTCATCAGCGACGACCGCAAAAACCTCGAAAACGACACGCATGAAGAAAAACCTGAAAATTTTCATTGGCGTCATCTTGGATTTTCATTTTGACCTCATTTTCATTATCAGCGACCCCAAAAACCTCGAAAACGACACCCATGAAGAAGAATATAATAACAATAATATTATTTATTATTATAATAATATTATTTATTATTATAATAATAATACGCGCCAATCACCCCGAGGAATCATTATTTTAATCAACATACACCCTAACACTGGCCTGCAAATTGCAAAAAACGTAAGGAAATTTGAATTTCGCGGGCTAAAGAACATCCACCTTGTTTCCTGGCTTTGTGTTGTAGCAGCCAATCACAGCCCAGCTACATTCGCAGGAGTTACCGCCCTAAAATTACTGCAATCTATACATTGTGTGCGGTTCATACACACGAAAATATGCACCAATGTGCCAATGTGTGCGTAAAATTATCAATGGGTTTTAGGCTAGTCGGGTGTTTGCCTGTCCGGCGGAGCTCCAACCTTTGTAGTAAAATCCAGTAATGTGTTAGTTACGTGACACGGGAGCGACCGAACCTAACAGGAGTTTGAACTTTTTTTTTATATTTTGTACATTATGTGTTATTTTATTACATAGTTAGTTAGTTATAATAAATGCCCAGTTGGTAAGGTAGGCTTTGCCTAATTGCCTCTTAGGAGCACGCCCATGTGTGCCAGTGCCAGATAAACCGTACGGAGAAGCTTAAACGTAATTTTTTAAACGCCCATAGAAGTTTCCTAACGCGGGAGGAGGTCTGTTTAATGTGGGGACGCCAGCTAAGTCCGTCGTCCAGAATCACTCCTAGGTACTTCATTATTTTTTGTTGTGTGATTGGAAGACATGTGCATGGAGTACTACTGTTTGCGACGTCACAGGAGTGTGCTTTGAGACTTATTACTGTAGGTTTGTTTTTGGAGAAAGTAAATTGCAAAAATGAGGTTTTCGAGATGTTGTGTGATGTGTGAGAAGTAATATCCTGCGGATGCTATAACACTTTCTCTTATCAAATGCGGAGTTGGCAATTTCCGTTCGGAACTGAACAAGTTTGATAAATAAAATAAAAGAATTCAGACTTTTCAAATGTCCATAGTTTGTTAGTAATATTATCTTAAGACTATGTTAATCAGAAAAAAATCTAAGGTAACATGCAGTCTGATAAGCCTTCCTACAACTGCAGATTCAGGTCTCTCTGCAATCATCCTTAGGATTCCGTTGCCATTTTCTCGAATTCGGCGAATTAGTGAGGCTGACTTTTTGTGCATTATAGCGTAAAAGTCATCCACCCTCCCGTCGAAAAACATACTCGAGGCGCTGCAAAACCGAGGCAGACCAAAACCCTAATTGATAATAAACAAAATATTTTAAAGTAATCAAGTTTTGTACCTCCAAGAGTGCTAATATTACAGTCATATGAGACGTAAACCGCGAACCGCCATTAGTACTGGGCGTCCACCGGACTGTTTTGTATTCAAACCCTCTGAATTCATTATCCGTTGTTTAATGGGCACACTTTTTGCTAATTGTTTTAATTGCATTGTAGGCCCATCTATGGTTTCGAGGTTACGGTTGTTGTGTTTTTTTCATAGCCAACAATTATTTCTGAAACTTTGATATTATTATTTCTTTTATTTATCTTACGTTACATTTTTAAATGTTCATTAAAAAAAAAACGTTTACACAAATAGAAAAAAAATAATATCGGGAACTCACAACAAACAGTAAACATGGTAAGCATCCTGTTTCTAGTGATAATGATAATGTTAGTGACCATGACAGTTGAAAAACTTATCACTTTGATATTTTGCACCGGGCTCTACGAGTGAATGTGCTGAAAAGTTCAACGACCGCTGGGCAGGCAGCTGCTGCTGTTTAAATTTAGCATCATCATCAGCCTATAATGTTCCCACTGCTGGGACACAGGCCTCCTCTCAATCAGAGGGAATGGGCTTTAATCCACCACGCGGGCCCAGTGCGGATTGGTACGACTAGATGTCACATGTCTTCGAATTTTTGGTTCTAGGACATGCCGGTTTCCTCACGATGTTTTCCTTCACCGTTTTGAGAGCAGTGGTGATGAAATAAATTACACAAAGTAATGTGCTTGTCTGGGTTCGAACCCACGACTTACTGTTCGTAAGTCGGGGCCGCCACCACTGAGCCACCGCTGTTTGAATTATGTTTTGTCATTTTGACGTACGGAACCCTACAAACAGCATTGAAGAACCGAAAATCTTATAATAAAATAGGCCCAGTGGAGGCAAACCAGCTGACTACCAGTAACATGATGCGACTGCCATCTGACCTCCACTACCAATTTTTACTGGGCATTACGATACCCGTTATTAAGACGGTTGTCGGACTTTCAGGCTGCTGATAACTCGTAACGACTGTCAAATGACAGCCGGCTTAACTTGATATTTGATAAGAAATGGATGGTCACCGATCTACAGATCGACGTCGGCAACCGTAGCTTAACCTTCGATTGGCCTGTGCGGCTGTTATAATTTATCCAATTTATCCGCTCTTACGCTTATACAAATAAAAGTGAACACTGTAATATCAACGTCACAGTATGCAGACGATGAATAATATCAATTAACTTGATTACACAACACCTCAGGTGAGAGCTGCATGCTAATTTCAAAATTTGAAGCTGCCCTCACAGCTCATCTGTTATCGAGAGTCGTGTAGGGTTAATTAACTTCGTGGAGCTATGAAACTGAAGAGTTGGTATTATTGTAACTACTGAATCCTGAACTAGTGTTTCTTAGGCGAATTGCTATGAAACTGATTAGTTGGTATTATTGTAACTACTAAATCCTAAACTAGTGTTTCGGCGAATTGCTATGAAACTGATTAGTTGGTATTATTGTAACTACTGAATCCTTAACTAGTGTTTCTTAGGCGAATTGCTATGAAACTGATTAGTTCGTATTATTTTAAGTACTGAATCCTAAAGTGAGAGTCAAAATGACGGGTGTACCATAGCGAATCAAATTATACCAATTACCAAAAAAATGTACCTACAATATACTATTTAGTACCTAGCTCTAAAAAATCTGTACCTCCTTCAGAACGAAACTATTTCGAAATGTAAGGTACACCCGCCATATTGATGTCAAGATGGCGGGTGTACTATAATATTTTATTAACTAACCTTTACTCATAAAATATAATTACACCAAAAAATTGTACCTAAATAGTACCTCAATTAAAAAAAACACACTTGATCAGTTGGATAGTTCTTGAGAAATAAAACAACCGCGTATTGTATATGTTACAGTCAAAACTGTTAATCGGTCAAAACCACTTTTGACTGGTGTCAGTCAAAATCCCATGGCGTCCATATGCGTTTTCTGCATCTATCTATCATGGGGTTTAGGTTTCCGCACTTAGTCCTTGAAGTGGACCATTGTGCGTGAGCCATGGTGGCCGATTACTCCAACCAGCCCACCTCCCTCCAGAAGCAGATCAGACTTCCCGGTCTCCTCAGGGCATCCACAAGGGATCTTGGTGCTCCCAGGGTCTCCTCGCGAATCTTGGTAACGCCTGTGCACTCAAGGAGCACATGCGCCACCGTTTCCTCCGCCTCCATGCATGCTCTGCACAGGGGACTGTCAGTGATACCTAGGGTGTGGAAGTGTTTATTCAGTGAACAGTGTCCAGTGATGGTCCCCGCCACCAGACGCAGGCTATCTCTGTCCAGGCGCAGAAGGCGCCTGGTCAGCTTTGTATCCAGGGATGGCATAGCTTCCTTGGATTGCCTGCATCCTGGTGTCGAGGTCCACCATTTGTCTGCTTGTATACGAGTGTGATCCTTTAACCAGCTTCTTAGCTGCTTGAAAGGAATTGGCACAATGGGTTCGGGTCCGTAGGGTTTTGTGCTGGATCCTCTTCTGGCAAGTTCGTCAGCCGCATCGTTTCCAAGTGATCCACTGTGACCTTTAATCCATTGTAGCGTTACCGTGTTGTGATTTAGTACCGTGATTCGTTCTAGGGCATTATAGTGTTAGTCTCGACGTGATCTGGTTACTCTTTAGGGATTGAAGAACAGAGGCACTGTCGGAGAGTATTCGAATATTGGTATCCATAACCTCCCTGGCCTCTATAGCGTGTGCCAGTTGGATAATACCTACACACTCTGCTTGGTAAACAGAGTTGAACATTCTAAGTGGTTTGGATATCTTAATGTTTAGGTCGTCGGAGAACACTCCGACGCCTGTCCCATCGTTGGTTTTTGATCCGTCAGTATAAATCCTTAGCTCTCTTGTACTTGAGTAGTCGCACAACTCCTCTATGAGCTGTATGTTGTAGTGTTTTTGGAAGCAGTGGGTCTTCAGGATTCTGTCGATGGGTGATGTCATCATCGGCTGTTCTTTGATTGCATCTTCTCTGATGCGTGTGTGTTTAATCCTGGAATGATATCTTAGGGTGCCGGATACTTCGAGTCTGAAAGTCGCTATGGTCGCCTCCTCTCTTACGACGAGGTGTAGGGGAGGCAGCCCCAGCATCACCTGTAAGGCAGCAGTGGGGGAAGTTCTCATGCTGCCGGTGATTGCTACGCAGGCATATCTTTGTAGTTTCTCGAGATCCTTTTGGGTTGTACTTAGGTTGGTCCTGGGCCACCAAACTAAAGAACCATATGTAATGATTGGTCGGATAACTGTGGTGTATAGCCAGTAGGTGATTTTGGGGCTTATGCCCCAATTTCTCCCGAGGAGTCTCTTGCATTGCCATAGGGCTATATTGGCTTTTGTGATAATGTAATAAGTGTGTTTTGCCCAGTTCAGCTGTTTGTCCAAAAAGATACGACGGTTTCAGTCGATAGGCTTAGGGTTGTCCCAAAGAAGCTTGGCAATTGTAACGTTGCCAGCTTCCTTTTCTTTGTGAAGAGGACGAGTTCGGTTTTGGTAGGGTTCACTGCTAGTTTGTATTCCTTGCACCAGTCTTCTACCATTCTTAAAGCTTGGCGCATAAGGTTGCATAGTGTGTTTTCGTGTGTGCCGTTTATTATTATGGTCAGATCGTCAGCATAACCCAGCGTGTAGTAGCCTCTGCTGTTGAGACGTTTGATGAGGCTGTCTACTACGAGGTTCCATAGTAGTGGTGAGAGGACACCACCTTGGGGGCAGCCCTTCGCCACTATGGCTCTAGTGGTGTCATTTACCGTAACTTGTACGGCTCTCAGTCGGAGCATATTTGTGATCCATCCTCGCAGGGTCGAGTCCACACCGTGTTCCTCGAGGGCTGCGTTGATGCTATGGAAGATGGTTTTGTCAAAAGCGCCTTCTATGTCAATGAAGACAGCTAGTGAAGAGCATTTGTGGTCCACTGCACATTCGATCTTGGAGATCACACTATGCAGCGCAGATTCTGTTGATTTTCCTGAGGAATACGCGTGTTGTTGTTTGTGAAGTGGTCGCTCCCGAAGAGGTCCGTCCCGAATGTGCCGATCACAGAGTCTCTCGAGGGTTTTCAGTAAGAAAGATGTTAGGCTTATTGGTCTGTACGCCTTGGGTTGTGTGTAATCTGGTTTGCCTGGTTTAGGGATGAAAATGACTTTCACCTCACGCCATGCAAGTGGTATATATTTCTGTGCTATGCAGGCTTGGTAGATGACATTGTAGCAGGGCGGGGAAAATTTCGTCTAAGCCTGCGGATTTATATGGTTTAAGTCTTTATTGCCCATTTTATTCTCTCTGCGGTTACTATGGTTTCCAAAAGGACTTTACTTGTTTCCTGATCCGACTTGGTGTATGTGTTGTCTGGGGTTTTCAGCGACCTTGTTCTTCCGACCTTCGACCTTGATCTTGATCGGTAGATAGGATCTTTCTCACACGCGCGGCTTCGCTGTTCGATTCAATTTCTTTGCAGAATTTCCGCCAGGCTGCCCTGCTGGCATTCCTGACTTGTTTTTTGAAAGTGTATTGTGTTTTCTTGTATGAGTCCCAGTCTTCTGGTAATCTGGAGTTTTTGGCTCTGTTGAATTGTTTGCGCATGGTTTGCCTGAGCTTACTAAGTTCCGCATTCCACCAGGAGTTACCCTTGCTCTTGGTGTTTGGGTCTTTTAGTTTGCAGCAGGCGTGGTAGGCTTAAATTATAAATTCCGAGAGTTTTGTTAGGATGTCTTCAAGTTGTTCGGGGTCTATTAGAATCTGGGGCGTTTGGTGCTGCGTTAGTAGGGAGGCCAAGAGCCGTTTGTAGCCGGGTACATTGGTACGGCGTGGGTTGCGTCTAGGTCCGGGTTTTTTTAGGTTAGCCACTAATGAGAAGCGAATTCTTCTATGGTCAGAGCAGGAAGGCTCGTTGGATACGTGCCAGTCAGAAATAAGTTTTGCCGTGCTTTTGCAAAGCCAGCGTTAAATCAATGATTGTTTGTCCGCGCGATGTGACCCAAGTGGGTTCCGAGCCGCGGTTTGCGATGTTAAAGTTAGTTGAGAACAAGTATGTGCATAGTACCTCACCTCTAGTGTTGGCTTTGTTGCAACCCCAAAGCGAGTGATGGGCGTTTGAGTCCGTGCAGATGACCAGGTCCAGGTTGGTATCTTCGCAATACCTTGCCAGGTCGGCCATCCCTTTTGGTGGGCAGTCTTCATCCTCGCCAGGCATGTATACCGAGGCCAGGACGATATCGGGTGCGTCGCCGTCGGTTTTGAGCCTGACGGCTGTTAGATCTCTGGAACATAATTGCGTGAGTGTGGTGGTGGGTACATCCTTTGGTATGTAGGCACAGGTTCGTGGTTTATCTGTGCCTTGTGTGTCGAGGATCAGCTTACCTCCAATGTTACCAAGGCCGCATATTCTGTTATTTCGGATCCACGGCTCTTGGATGAGTGCAATGGTTCGAGGTTCCATCTCCAGTGCCCTGCGCAGGCAGGCGGTAGCCGTCTGGCTATGCTGGAGGTTGGTCTGGATGATATTTATGGGACGGGATGGGGGCGGCAGTGGGGTGGAATTAGGAGGAGATTGATCCATCGGATGATTCCCCCCCCTCTTCCAGCCCATGCTGGACTTCGCTGAGTGCCGGTGATGACGAGAGCAGCTGCTCCGTCCACCCTGGTGGTGAGGTTGGCATCCTCACAGCGTCAGCATCAGCCATCGCCGTTCTGGCCATCTCCTCCTCCAGTTGCGTCATCGTCAGGTCAAGTTCAGTCGGAGCCGGTTTCGTCCGTTCAGTGTCAGTCTTGGTGTCGGAGGGATGGGTGTTGGGGAAGAAACGCAAGTATATCGACCCAAGTAGGTACGATATCCGTCGCTCCCTCCCCAAGACCTTTTCGACCTCGTCCGGTGGGATACCTAGGGTTAGATAACTCCCGTAGTTATCACCACCGACCGATGTCGCCCTGTACAGGGACCACCTGCCGATGTCGTACCAGGGGTTCTGGCAGGTCAGAACCGTCTGGAGCAGCGCTATGTCCCCATTGTACCTGGGTACGAAGAGCGCCGCTCGAACCCGGGTCGGTACGTCGGACTGTTTCATAACTGTCAGTGTCGCGTCAGTGTTCGGCAGTCTTATTTTAGGCACGTTCTGGGTCAGCGAAGTCAGGGTGTTGTCGTCCTCGCACCACATATGAACCGTGCCATCCGCTACCCTTGGGTAACCACGGAAGGCCGGGACTTTGGAGGGGTTGGTTCGACACGTTTCCACAACGAGGTCCTCAAGGCTGAGCTTGATATGCTCGCCCTCGTCAGTCGTCATATCTCGGGACGGAGGCGAGAGGCAGATCGCTACGGCGAGTCGCGCAGGGATATCCTTAGTGGCCCGCGCGTAGGTTCTCTGCTCCCCTTGAGCGGCCTGGGTTCTAACACGCTTGGCGTCCCCCTGGAGCGTACTTGGTGAAGCCGTGTCGTCCGGGCGCTCCCTCTTCGCCGCTCCCTGTCCACTTGGGCCGGGTTGCGGTTCTGAAGGGCTTGGCACAGTGCTTTGTGCCAGGGACACCCGGCGTAGGAACCCAGACCGCTTGCCTCGCTTCTGTCTGGTTCGGTGTCGGTCTTCGGTCGTCTCGTCGCGGTTCCGGTCGGTTCCACCGGATGGTCCTGGTGCGGGCAGTGACTTCTCGCGCTGGGTTTCCCCTTCGCGTACTGTTCCTTGCCCGCACGTTTCCGCGTCCGACTGCTTTTCGCGCTGGGTTTCCCCTTCGCGTGTCTGTAGCCAATCGCGCACTCCCTTACAACTAACCGTTTGTGCTTCGCGCTGGCTATTGCCTTCGCGGATTTTGCGCAAACGGTTGTTCAGTTCTCTCTCTCTGTTACGGATCTTTCCGCGCTTGGTTTTTAGCATGCGTACTTCGTCCACAGAGATGAAACCAGAACCACCAGATTCCGCTTCCTTTCCCGTCCCGAGAGAGTTCATGTCTTTCAGCCTTGCCTCGATCTTCTCGCGCTGGAGTGCCAGCGCGCGAAGTCGCTGCTAAGACTGGAGAGTCGAGCTTTGTTGCTGTCGTTGTCAGGATTATTTGTCACACTGTTCCGTACGATGCTCTGTTGCCAGGCCCTCGTGGAAGATGTAACATTCGTCAATGTGAACGGCGCGGGAGTCGCAGCCGTCTTAGAGTCAGTAGGCGCAGAAGTCGCAGCCATGGTTGTGTCGGACGGCGCGTGAGTCGCAGCCGATGTTGTTGGCGCCGAAGCGGCCAGCCGCGCAGAAAGCGCGGCGCTACTAGGCAGATTGGTGCCCCCCCCCCCAGATTACGGTGGAGGCAGACCGACGAGTCGGTGTGGGATTCCCCGGCATTGCCGGGACCCACCTGGGGAATATAATTTGTTCCATTCTGCGACATGGTTGTAGGGTGTGTGGGCTTTTTTGGAGGTGAGGTTACCCGTCCTCATGGACCGAAAGGAGAAAAGGGATAAGGAGGGAGCGACTGGGCGTAGGGTCATGGGAGTGGGGTGTGGGGTTCCCCTGGGCCCGGGATTTTGGCTTTCGGGAAAAAAAGCGGAAAAGCGCCCGGGGGTTTTTGTTGCGTCTACTTCTTATGGAATTAGACCAAGAACAGGGTGGCAAACTCGTGAAGGTGAATCCCCCAGACTTGCCTTGAGGATCTACGCGACCGTAGCGCTCCCCCTCAAGACCCCGCCACCCTACCGCCTCTGAGGGAGGCAGTAAGGTAGGCCTGCATCTATACTACCAAGCAAAGCATAAGCAAAGCATGTCGTTGTGCAACCGCGAAAGCATAAATACAGACCACCCCCGCGTTTTCTGCATTAAAAATACATTGTTTTAGAACGCTTCGGTTGTAAAGGGTCACAAAAAAAATAATTCTAGGACTGGTAATTACCTACCGTGGTTTTGACCGATTAACAGTTTTGACTGTAACATATACAATACGCGGTTGTTTTATTTCTCAAGAACTATCCAACTGATCAAGTGTGTTTTTTTTTAAATTGAGGTACTATTTAGGTACAATTTTTTGATGTAATTCTATTTTATGAGTAAAGGTTAAATAATAAAATATTATAGTACACCCGCCATCTTGACTTCAATATGGCGGGTGTACCTTACATTTCGAAATAGTTTCGTTCTGAAGGAGGTACAGATTTTTTTAGAGCTAGGTACTAAATAGTATATTTTAGGTAAATTTTTTTGGTAATTGGTTTAATTTGATTCGCTATGGTACACCCGCCATTTTGACTCTCACATCCTAAACTAGTGTTTCTTAGGCGAATTGCTATGAAACTGATTAGTTGGTATTATTATAACTACTGAATCCTAAACTAGTGTTTCTTAGGCGAATTTTTCGGGACACCGCTCGTCCGCGCGGTCAGGCGGAGGCGGCGAAGCAAATGTACACAACATGTACAAAACTACACAACAACAACTTTATATCCTAACTACGAGTAGCTTTTAGTAATTAGGCATGGCTGCCAAGTTTTTTGTATTTTCAACGTACATGACGAAAGTTTTAAGTGTTATACGAGTAATTCAGTTTATGTATGTAAGGTTCGACAAATAAACAATTAACAACGACTACAACAATAATTCAGAAACCAGTCAGTAATTGGAGGGACAAGCCAGTAAGGCAAAATAAAAATAAGTTTACTTATGTTTAAGTGCCACGTAATTGGGAGCAAAACTATTGCTATCAACTGAGCACAAATCCAGACTCCATGGCTGCTACTGAGAAATTACTGATGGGAAATACTCAATAACACTTTGCCTGACCTAGAAATCGAACTCCGCTCATACTCACGAGGCATTTTTATAATATCTTAACTTTAACACGACTTATCCCATTTTCGTTGTTCAGTGTAAGCGTTTATGAGTACGATCAGTTCGTATTGGTTGCGTAATAGTGACTGGGTGACTGCCGAGTGCCTTCAAACTCTAATAGCGCGTAATATAGACATTCTATTGATTGCAGTCAATAACTATACATAATAGTACTAGAATTCTACAGGCAAAGCCGAAGCAACGTAGTAGTTGTAAATGTTCTTTGTTAAGGTTTTCAGATTTCGGCGTGAAGGAAAAAGCTCTGGGTGACAGCTCACTCAAATATTTTTTATAATTATTTTTATTTATCTGATAAGATCTGCCAATATTATATGAATAATTACTTGTCAATCGATTAAATGAAAGTTTTTAATCTTAAAAGAAACAAAAACATCTATCAAAAATCCGGCTTCAAGACCATTATTCTGGATGTTCATTGGCACACTGCAGAAATCTACAAAAAATTACTGTAACTCAAGTCCCTCGTAGAGTCGTGGGTGATTGTCTACATTGCATACGCACTCCGCTGCGGTGGCGTGAAAGCCTTGTCGTTGCCATGGTTACGAGACGCTGCAGTGCTTTCTCTGCCCGCCCTTCACCGCAGTAAGCGCCCGACTCTCGTAAGGAGAGGGTGTGCCGGCCATTCCCGTATATCTGTCGATGTTTCGCTTGTTTTTCAAACATAATTGAATATCGAATTCTTAACTAATAAAAACATTTATTTTTATTTTTTTATTTGTGAAGAGTTTGAATAATGTATTACCAGGGAGATTTGTCGAAGGAGTTTTGGATGCAGTTCCAGTGTTTAACAGTGATGCATCTGGTGTGGTGTGTGTGAACCATGGATGAATATTGTGTTGTTTTAAAAACGGCGACATGACGGCCCAGGAGCGTACCAACATTTTCTCCGATGACGACGAGGACTTGGTGAGTATCTGTTATGGTTATATAACAGGATATCCTTGAGTTTTGGATCCGTTCCAAGAATTGCTGCGACTGCTGTTACATAAAGTTTGGAGTGACTGCATTGCGAGATGAGATGCTCAATACATTGAAAGTACTTTGTGTTGAATTTACTTAAAATGCAGTTATTTTGATATTTTATGTAAAGCAGAATATTACAACATTTTTATATTTATACAAATGTTGTCTATAAATACAAATGTTGTAATATATACTGTGTTAAAGTTGACACATTTTCAGAGTTTATTACCGCATTTAAAAACTGATATTTTCTAAGACCACAAAAATAACACACTATGATGATAGGTACGTAATAAACGTCTTTACAAAACAAACTGTATTGGGAAAAGTAGGCACAATAGTGAAAGTTGTTTTATGAGTTTGGAATCTATGGAAGTTATAGAGTTTTATGAAAAATCTACAAAATAATGTTCTCAGAGCTTCTAGTTTTCTACAAGTAATCCAAAAAATCAATGCATTTACTTCAAGTAGGCCGGGTACAGGCAATTTTGAATTGGCAAATCCCAAAGACAATGAAATGATAAAGCTACAGTCCCAGTCACCATAATAACTGAGAAATTACTGTTGTTGCCCATTTCAAAGAGTTCTCTATGGAGAAGAACGGCCGGGCAAGAAACTCCATGGACACTCTTTAAAATGAGAATATTGTTATAAAAACCTTGGCTATTACATCGTTCATGTTGAGATTGTATAATAATTTGCCCACTACTTCGTCTGCGGGTATTGTGTATTCTATTATTTTCTAATACAATTATCTAGAATGTAGCCCCGTTCTTCTAGGGACGACTGACACTGTTTTAGACGTGAAAAATGGTCCGACAGTAGGCAGACATCCAAACTTACCACCACTCAAAATATACCTTACTGGCTGTTGCCCTGTTGTTGCGACTGTCGTCCGTGTGAAATTATTATACAAATATAATTATTTAAAATATATATTTTTCCTCTTTTTTTTTTTTGCAACATTTTTCATTGATTCTCCACTCCTATTGGTCGTAGCGTAATGTTATATAGAACCTTCCTCGATAAATGGGTTATTTAACACTAAATAATAATTCAATTCGCACCTCCGCTCCACCGCAACTCTTCAGCTTTTTATAATATATATATAAAAACTCACTCACGTCTTAAGGTACCTTTATACTAATCTAAATAGTGTCCACATTAGTCAACATACTAAATATAATATCACCAGTTTAACTGGGTCACGTAACACAAACAATGCAATCACATTTCGCGATGCTATCTTCATATCTTTATTTATTCACCGCATGATAGCCACGCTCCCTTGACCACAGGTAGTTTATCGAGCCGACCAGCCCGTGTCAAAGTCACTCAACTCCAATTTGTTCTATTTAAAGAACTTTTTACAGAAACTTTTTCATCGAACCCCAAGAAATCATAGACATTCTAGTTTAGGTCTCACTAGCAGTTGGTCTAGTAGTTGCAATCGCGACTGCTGAGCATGAGGATCTGGGTTCGGAAGTGTTATTGGGTTTTCCATCAAGAATTTCTCAGTAGCAGCAGTTCGTGCCCGATTGATGGCAATAGGCTCGCCCCCTATTACATGGGACTTAAACATAACTGACGAAATGTGAGGGGGAGTATTTTAGGTACACCTAACCTCTGCCTAATCCTTTGGGGTTTAAAGGCGTGATGTTATGTTATATTATAACAATAATTCTTGTACGTATATGTATTATCTGGATTCTAAACAATTTTCTGATTCTATGTAACAGTAGATTAAAGTAATAAAATATACTTTTCATCACCAAGTCTCGCTCAACTCTACCATTATTTTCACGAAAACAGTATTAACAGACGGATTATTAGACCCAAAAATATCTTTATCTCAACAAAGCTACGACTTTATAACACTTTGAATTTAATGAAATGTATCTACGAACCATTAAGTTGGCATAATGGTAAGTTTAACAGTCTAATCTCACAGAAGCCAGTGAAACAGCGGAAAGCATTTAAACTTGGTTAAATGTGGCTTCAAATTCAAAGTTCAGACACTCATTACTTGGGTAGGAGGAAGTGCACATTACGTGTGAGTGGGGACATAAATCCCGAGCCCACAATGCCACGGGGTGATGTGGCCTCGCATTGTTGGCCCGTCCTAATAGTATCCACCTGTTCATAACTCCGGCTAGGAAAGTTTCGTCATAGACGTGATAGAAGCAACACACACACAACTGCTGTTACAGTTTATCTCTGTTATGGTCATTAGGAAAGTTGCACGGCCTTTCAAGGCAACTGCGATGATACCTAACGCTTTTATAATGAGGAGTGCAGTGCGGAAAAAGTGGAGTAGTTAGCAAACCGTGACACCTAAACAGAATGTCAGGATATGTATAATTTACGAGTTTGATATCTGTTCCATGGGATCGTACTACCGGGATGAAAAAGTATCCTATGTGATAATCCAGGTCAAAAACTATCTGTGTGCCAACTTTCATCCAAATCCGATCTGTATTTTTCTCATAAACTTTCGCATATATATTATTATAGTATAGGATTATTGATTTAAGGATATTTTGGATTAGCAGGGATCTTAGTACTTACTGAAAAGAATCTACTTTATTGAATGCAAGGGCACACTCATACTTTACTTAATAGGCACCTCATACCAAGCAGTTGTATAATAACCTGGAAATAAATACCTGTGTCCTTAAGGGTTTTGGGTCCGCAAAAAGAAAACATAATTTTATATACAAACGAGATAAATAACGTCCCGAATGTTTAAAAGGGTGTCTGTTTATGCAGTCCACAAACATCAGGGAACCGTCTCCAAAATATGGCAAGACCGTGGGCGGACAAATGATCAATCTAAGTTTTACATCGTTTCTTCAAGTTAAATGAAAATGTGAGATAACTTTGCTACCCTTCGAAATTGCTTTTCTAGAGCGATTCATAACAAAACGTGTTTGGAATAAACAACCCGTTCTTTTTATTGTTATTCTAAACATTTACAATATTCATTTTCTAGATTTGTTTATTGAAACCATAATTCTGAAACGGCAATTACGTCCGTGTTTGAGTTAGGGGCAAAAACTGAGTAATAAAATAAAATAAGTAGTGCTTGCGGTAGTAGGTAGCCTAGGAATTTTACAAATTTCACTACCCATGTAAATACGGCTTCCAATTTCGTTTGGAAAATACTTTCAGTTAGAATTCCCTGAAAAGCTTATTCTACCAATGTAAACGCGTTTTACAAGGTACATTGGGTGTAGATATAAAGTGTTTCATCACTGAACTACATTGAACATTTGAGAACGGGTTTAGTCCGATAACAGACAGACAATCGTTTTCGGTAACGACTTTGGGCTATATAGGGTGTAAAAAACATCTTAACGAAGCCGAAAAGCACTTGTTTTACCCGGCATTGCAATCATTTTTTTGTTCTACACCATACCTGGGAACCTTTCTATTTACGGAGATATTGGGGGTCAAAGTTCCAACTTTTTGACAAGTTTTTTTTTAAATACAAGTTTTTATTGTAAGATTTTTAATTTAAACTAACGATTTTTTCTTTAAACACCTCCACGACCCCTGTACTATTCAATCCACCCATCAGCACAATGTTTTGAGTGCGTTACATTGAGTTCTACAAAAAAGCATGATTTTTCACCCCAAAAAAAAAAAGTCGTTTCCCAGCAATAATTTTTGCGTAGTTATTTAGTTTGATGTACAGAATGCTTGGTTGACAGCTTCGTGATGAGGTTGTGTACATTTTGTATATAACGTGAAAAGAATAAGGCTGCCTTAGGAAACTACGTCATAATCTGAGCAGAACAACAAATTACGAGTAGACTCGTAAGGCCTTACAAGAAAGCTTTATTAACAAAAGTGAACAATATGGAACAATAGATTAAAATTACTCATTATTCTGAAGAATTCCTGCTATTTGTAACAATCCTACAAAATATAGGCTTAACCAAAAGGTAGAATACATTCCGGTTATTTTCTCAAACCCTAAAACGACGTGCAGAGTGAGAAAAACCCCACTAATCCACAATCGGTGTTGAAATCCAAGGATATCTCGATATCGTCCAGTATTTTGCGTTCCCGTGCGGATCGAACGAAACCGATAAGCAATTTACGGAGCTCGCTTTAAGCTGCCGTGAGACTGACGTATCGGGGAGTAGCTTAAAAAAGGTTATATGAAAAGCTTGTCTTTTATCTTTTATTTTAGGCAGCGAGTGAAGCTTTTTAGATGCCATGACTTGTTACAAGTACGTAGGTGATGGGTGGTCGTTAAATTTTAACAATCTTGTTTTGCATAATGACTAAAAATATTATGGAAATTATGGACTTTAATGAAACCTTTTGAGGAAAGTATTTTTAAAGGATGACAGTGTGACGCTTTCTCAAAATGATAAAAAAATCTATTACTTACATGTCATTTTCTCATTATTTATGTATTTTATTTAACAACAAAAAGTAAATACGGTATATTATTTTCCTTCTCGTATCACTGCATTAGGCAGAAAACGAGTCTACACACAAATGCACCGCGTAGTCTCGTAGCCAGATCGTAGTGCTTTTCGTAGCAGCGTAGCAACATGAAAGTCTCGTTATGATAAAACATACTTTTATGTAGGCATGTTTACATGACGTAAAATATACTCATTTAAATGCTTAAATCTATTATTAAGCAAGTTCATTCTGTTAAATACGTATTTAAACAACATTTTGTGTATGTTCTTTCGATTGGTGTATTTTTAACTGAATTTTTAACAATACACCATGGTACTTGACCTGAATGAATCATCCGAACTTTTTGATAACCGTGTGAAATATGCCAAACAGAAGCAAAGAAAATTGATATATTCAGATACGAAATTTGAATTTCAATCAAATGAAATAAGTAAGAATTATTTGACAGCAGGACTGACTTGGAATTTTTAGCACCTACCTACTGGTGGATTTGCGGCTTTAAACGAATCAATATTGGACGTTTTTATTCACATTCAGAGGCTATGTTTTTGAAACATTACTATTAGTAACACGGATGGTTTTATGAAAACCTTTATCAATGGTGACAATGATTTAGTGAATTGATCAATTATTTCGATTTCTCATTTACTAGGCGTGTCCAAACTAGTACGTTATCATAGGTGAGATATATCCGTTTGCGTATTTGTGTTTAGAAAAAAACTTGTTAAGGGCCTATACTACCTCAAATGGCTTAGCATGTTCCTCTGTTACGCCTAAAATACTGCAGCATTAATTTTGAAATACATATATGGTAAAGTTGAGGATTAATGTTAAGTCCTAAATTTGGCGAAAACACGATTCCACTCAACTTTCTCGATAGAAAAAAATCCTAAAGTTACCTCTAAACTGAACAATAAACCGCTGGTAATCATAAAATACTTCAAAATTAGGTCATGAAACTTTTTATACTAACTGAACCAACTATAAAGCAGGTCTTATGTTATTTATTTTTTTAGTCCAATCAATTGATTTTTTGTAAATCGCAAAAAACCACTCATTTCGCACTATTCGGCCCGCAGTGACTGACGTAACAACCACTTTGTAGTGCAAGCTGATTGGAACTTTATTCTAACAGTATTTCGAACGAAGTTTGAACTACCATAAAGAGTTGCTAATTTGAGGTAGTATAGGCGCTTAATTGGCAGTGATTTAAATGTAACGGTATTTTTCAGTAAGAAATTTGAACTCAAAATGAAAAGACATTTTGTGTTAAATAACCTCAAAAAAAATATACACCAACTTTCAACTATTCGTTATAACTTTATTCGAATTCCTGAGTACTAAACAATTGACAAAAATAAGAACTCTGTCAAGATTGGATCTCACCAGTCTGACGGAGTACATGGTCTGTCAGAGTCACGTGTCCGGAGCCGCTTCCAAAATTTTAAGAATGATATTAGTAGTAAAGCACTAAAAGCAATTAATTTTCCAGCCAACACACCGCACGGTGGTGTTACGTAAAATTATGATAACCACGCATGCGGCCGACATACCTTAACCCAGCGTATTAATTTGTACAATATTGTCGGTCCCACGCAAACTATTAATAACTTACCTACGCGTTAATGATACTATAAATATAAATTTTATAATGGTACGGTAAATATGATTTATTTACAAAGGTCGAGTAACAATAACTTCTAATGGACTTACACTATTTCTTCTATGATTCTTAATGTGATTACTTTAAGATTTTCTTACTATTTTCTAAGTTATTGGTTTGCTAGAATAAAATCCGGTTATGAGGAATAAAACGAAGAAGGTGATATTCCGTAATTAGGGTGAAACGAAAAACTAAACTATTGAAAAGTAGTTGTTATACGTAGCAATATTTGATTACAACATGTTGGAAAAACCCTGCCGCCCGCGCTCCTGTATTGCTATGTAAGTATCCTCATTTTAGTACTTTTTTTTTATCAGGGTATTTTTTTTACTTCTTATCCTTAAGGGTGTTGTATCTGCTAACGAGATGTTTTCTCCATGTAACTCCTCTTTGAGGAGTGAATATAAATGTGCAAAAACTTATATAATAATATAAATAATATATATGTTGCTAATTAGACTCTTTAAATTTTAATAAACAATTGAAATAATTCTAAATTTAATATTACTATTTAAAAAAATATTCAAAGTGAAGCATTTTTTCATTGAAATTTCGTAACTACTCCTAAACGGCATTAAGTTTCAGCATTTATTTTTCACACAAATATTTGTGACTTTTTTCTTCACTAAGTGTACAATTGGCATTTTGATCTAATTATTTATTAGGCTACAATTAAATAAAATCACTCATTTCGCACTATTTGGCCCGCAGTGACTGACGTAACAACCACTTTGTAGTGCAAGCTGATTAGAACTTTATTCTAACAGAATTTCAAACAAAGTTTGAACCACCACAAATAAAGTTGCTAATTTAGCAGATATCCCAGCCTTAAAGGATTACATAAATAGAATCTAATCTCGATACGTAACAATACCCTCACAGATCGGGCAGGGTTTTTTTAAATATATTGTGTAACGCCTGATAAATAATAGTTTACCAATATGAAATAAAATGCACAACTTTTTACACACTCTTGTATAAAGACGTAGAATACGGCTACAACTAGGAATTTCTTTAGAACGTGTAACCCTGAAAGGGTAGGTTTACACCTGCGGAAGGTAGCATTGGTCGTCTGACACCGCGAAGGTTTTCCTTGAAGAATACATTAAGTTCACCAGTGGTACGTGTGACCTACTTATATTATAAATGACCCCCGCGCCCCCCAACCTACCTGACGTCTAATACCGAAGTTTCTTTAAATTCTATAGGTGGGTTTTGCAACCTGTTTTGTTACAGATTGTAAGATTTTTTTCTTTAGTATATGACTTTCATATTTAGTAAAGAAACATGGACATGTGATGCGAAGGAATAAGGAATAAATGTAGTGAGGTAAATGTTGAGTATTAATGTAGGCTATATGAGTATAGGAAGACCAAAGAAACGATAGATGGACTGTGTGAAGGATGATATGGCTGGAAAGGAGGTGACTACACAGATGACGAGTAATAGAGAAGTATGGATGAAGAAGACATGCTGCGCCGACCCTAAATTAATTAGTATATGGGCAGGAGAATGTTGATGAACGACGATGATATGACTTTCAAATATCCATGGTGTCACGTAGCGTGTTACGTAGCCAAGAGACATCACCTTACATCATGAACATCTATAAGTAGTTGGTTGTACAAGGATCATTTTTGGCGAATGATCCAGATAGAAACAATTGCCGCCATTGACGTTCTAGAAACACGAAATACTCGTAGTTTGACATTGAAACAAACGGCATTGCCCTTAGGTTTCTACAAAGAAAATAGCTTGAAATTCACTTGTAACTTAACTTATAATTTTAATGTAGTGCCTCTAGCGTAACTGTTGGTAAACTGCTAAATGAAATTACTGGTTCTTATATTAATTAATCCAAAGGTACTATAGTAAGTTGTTTTAGCAGCGTTTGTTAGTTTTCTTCACAAAATAAACTTGCAAGCCGGACTCCGCTGATACTACGAAAAGTATATCCAGGATTGAGTTAATCCATGGATTCATTGGAAACTCTGGACTTGCGAAACTAAGTAAAGCAGGGTGCACAAAACACTTCTATTTATTAAAAAACTATTTTTTCTTGTGTCAAAACAGGTTTTCAGTATAGCACCGCACACCGTACCATGCGTTTTGTGACATTGTTTTTGAAGAAAATTGTATTATAAATTAGAAGAGTGCATGATAAAACTTACATGTCACGATGACTGCTACGTTGGTCAAAATCAAAATCAAAATCGATTCCCAGGTCGGGCAAAGTGTTATTGGGTTTTTCCATCAGGAATTTCTCAGTAGCAGCCACGGAGTCTGAATTTGTGCCCCGTTGATGGGAATAGGCCCGCCCTCTATTACTTGGCACTTAACTGGCGAATTCTGATTACTTTCTTAAATTTGCTGACTAGCAACGCACAATCTAAACCACTGAGTCTCGAAGTATAAAATTTTGCACTATGTTTATGACGTATAGGGGTTTAATAGGAGATGAAACTTTCACCCCCTGTACGTAAGTTTATCACTGGAAACAGTCTCATACTGTCTCTTTAGCCGACTTTTGAACATTACTTACTAATCTTTCGAAATGCGTGTACGCCATGAATTAGTAAAATAAAAGTGACACGTAAAGCAATTGTCGCCACTTGGCTCGACGTTGCCCCTTCACTGCCAACACAGCTTCTCTCTCAAGAACCGGGGGAGGTCGTAACTGTGAGAATTTCCAACGTTCGCTAAGTACACACTTCGATCTTTGTTGGAACAAGACTTTAAATTAAATCAGGACTTCTTTCGAAACGTTACAAGTTCAGAAGTTGTGACAATACTAACAATGATAACTACGTACTTGTATTATATATATACCTCAGGGCCGGCTGTCTCGACAGAGATAACGACAAAATCGCTAACTTACGATTGATAATTACTAACGACTAAATTCGGTTGCAATAATTCCCGCAAGAATCATTATTGCAACCGAATTTATTAGTAAGTAATCAGCGATCGAAAGTTAGGGCCGGCAGTCTCGACATAGATAACGACATTATCGTTAACAACAACGTATCGTTAACAATGAATCAATTTGGTTGCAATATCGATGCTTGCGGGAAACGCAAGTCTCTACATCCAAGATGCGATTCTCGCAAGCATTATTATTGCAACCGAATTTATTCGTTAGTATCTAATTAGCCATCGAAAGTTAGCAATTTTGTCTTTGTCTCTGTCGAGACTGCAGGGCCAGGGATTTTTTATCTTATTTTTGTATAAGTAAGGTCCTCTTTACGATAATAAGCGAGTATTTTAGAATAAAGTTTGTACTACAACAGATACGCCTTTGTAGGTACCAAATCAAATCTCCAAAAAGATTTTACAACCAAATATTTTCCAGTTCAAATAAATCCACCTCGTTGCCACGGGCAACCGCATCTACCTTATAAGATCTATAAAAGTTTCTGCGACACCGTTGAAATATTATTTCTTTAGAAAAAACCCAAAGAGGACAGGAAAATTTATAGGCAATTTACGCACCTAGGACACACTCTCAAACTTTGTCCTTTTGTTGTGAGTGCCTACTCTCCCCATTTTCCTGGTTATTCTATCATTTTGTACCGTTTGTTACCTCCTTGGAAATAATTGCTTTAAGGCTGACCTCGTTCTTTGGATTTTCTTAAAAGTGTACTTTTGCGAAAGCTTTCTACAGACCTGAGGCGATTAGAGAGGTATATTTTTTGTTACGTTCTCGGCTCTTATATTTGCCTTATTAAATCTGTGTTGACGGAATGTCTGTTTTAAAAGAACTCCTAAAAACTGAAGTGAGGTCCTACAGTCGTGAAAATGACTTTCAGAACTAGTTATCTCTTTCGAGTGAACATTCAACCGCTCTCATTACACAAGTTTCTAGACCAGTTCAGAACAAAGTTCTGTGAAGAATACGATGGAGGCCAAACCGCGGCGCGTCGCAAGCCGCGCTTACACCTTCAAAGCCGAACTTTGCTCAAAGCTAACTAGACATGTTTATTCCAATCCAGTTATTCTATTAATGTTTGAAGAGAACGTAAATGAGCTCTTGTGAGTGAAGTATTCAATTTGCTAACACGCACTGATGACTTACCGTGTCTCCTTTGAGTTCAATGTTCGTTAGTAATTGTGTTTTTGCTTAACTAAGTGATACAAATAGAGTTATCAGACATGCCTGTTGTTGGATCGATGGCTGAAAGTCGGGCGTTCCGGTTACCGTGTTATTTAGCCGTTAATTGTTAAACATACATGATCTATATTAGTTTATATTTAAGTACACTTTAGGGCAAAAAGTAACCTGCCAGGGTTACGGGACTGTTCGAAAGAGATACCGTGGCCCCGGAACACAAAGGGCGATGAAGGAACATGGATGGGTTTTAGGTAGTAAAAGTCTGACACTCCCTCCTGCTCCGCCCAGAGCGGGAGAAGTCATTTGATGATTTACCATCCGAAAAAAAAAAAAGTGCAAAAAGTAAGCGATTCTTCAAGATTTGTTGGTGAAATTAAATGTTATGCTTTTAGATTCGTGATTATTAAGGGTTGATAAACTTTAGAAAATTAATAACACTGGTAATAACTAAGAAAGTCCCAATAATAACACTAAGTAGAAAACTTCCTTACAAACATTAAGTTTAAAGATAAATGTTCGAAAGTTAGTCCGAAGTTTATCGGCCCGTCAAATTCAAAGGGACACTCCCTTTTATATTTAGCATCCCCTTCAAACTTATCTGAATAACGAGATTCAAAGTCATAATAAGTAAGAATCTATATTTAGAAAAGCTATGTTGTTTGTGAAACACGATTGGCTGAAATTGGACGCTTTGAAACGAGAGAGGTTAAGGTTACACAAGTCGGTCATTCTTCCATACAAACGTAGTATGGTGATTACTCGTCTGTTTGACGGTGTGGGTTCGAAACTAAAAATTGTATCAACTGGTCTTGTCATTATCTAGCCCTGTATGGAAGCAGAATTGGAAAAAAAAAATGATTTGGAAGTTATGAGCGTCGAAACTTTCATATGACAACTTTAATTTTAACTCATCTTTGGGCGTAAATAAATAACATAACCAGTATGAAAATAGAAAAAGTGAAACCATACAAGGACAGATAATTTATTCAAAAGTTCAAATAATTTGTTTTGAGTAGATACATCCAGTAGTTTTTCCATAATATCTATACGCCCAAAGGTCAATTTATAAAATTTTACGCGCTCATTTTCGTTATATAAATCGTCGTATATTTCACTAAATAAATAAATAAAAAGTAGGTAAATAAATACTAAATAAATTAAACTAAATAAATTAAAACTTTACTAAATAGCATGCATATTAGCCACGCCCGCCAACGAGGTCGAGCCGTCGCGGCGTCGATTTCTGTATGTGCACCCTTAACGGCATGAATGGCGCTGCCTACAATCTATTGTTAGCTTGATGATATCTTAACCAAAGTTTCAAACATGTTAAAGTATTATCCTTTCATTGTTAATTTACCTCCCGATTAAAATTTAAGTTTTAATTAGACGAAAACTAATGACAAAACCCATCATCCTGGATGCTCTTTTAGAAATGGAATCTAACTAACTGTGGTGTAAAGGTCAGTTTTTGATCAAACAGAACTCCTAGGTCACGAATAGTGTCTAATTCATTCACTTTGTCCTCATTTGTATATATTGTAATACACTGTCTTTATTGGATTATTTTTTCTTTTGTATTTAATGTGGTAACATTTCTTCGAATTCAAACACATTTCATTGCTTTTACACCATTGAATAAGACTATTAAGGTCCATCTGCAAAAGTGAAGCGTCTCTGTTAGATTCAACAATTCTAAGAAACTGATAACCAGTCTTACCAAGGGGTTTCGTATTACCCAGCACTAATTGGGTTGCAGAGGTCAGGTAGGCAGTCGCTTCCTGTAAATTACTGGTTATACTAAAAGCCGACCCCAACGTAGTTGGGAAAAGGCTTGATGATAATAATCAGATAATGAAGATCATCAGTTAAAAACGTACAGTGGTGTAGCTAATAAACCCAATTATAAACAGTCGAAAGATAAAGGTTATCGATTCAATTTTTTAACACAATGATAGTTTTTCGATTTACTCGAGCTTTGAGATGATGTAGATGTACGGTTTATATCAAGAGGTATTCAGAACATAATAATATAGTTCACGCGATTGTCTCGCTTGTCATAAAGCTCTATTGTTTAATTACTTGCCAAAAGGAGAAAGTTACGCATAAAGTGTGAGTTCTATTCAAATCTGAGTTGCCAAACCTTTGACCTTGACCAAAGAGGGAAGGGGTATAGGTGTAGGCTAATATTGGCTTTTAATGTGTGGATCACGTCTTGATATGGTTAATGGTGGTATTTAGCTTATAGGTTATCGATTTTATCGGTTGGGAAAAGGCTAGGAAGATTGTTATGGTATGTGGATGAGGTCATTTTAGTCGTTTTAGTCGCCTTTCCCTGAAATATTCAGTTAGCAGAAGAAATATGTAAAATAATGAAAATAACTGTTAAAGGGCGAGGGAAGTCTCATAAGAAAGTATTGGGTTTTTGTTTGCAAAAGGATATTCAGAGTAAATCTCGAGCGAAACCTGCCAGTTTCATTCGAATAGAGATTTATGAACAACATTTTTCAACATATCACTATACACCAAACGTTCAAAAATGTTTCGCCGATATATCCCGAAGTAACAAAACCCGCAGGAGCAAACACAATAAAATTGTAGCAAAACTTTATTATAATAAAAATTGAATGTGAGTATTTGTGAGAGGAAATTCAATTTGCCTCTCAGAGAGCGGAACACAAGGTTACAAACAAACAAACATAAGCAAAGTTATTTATTCAGTAGATATTGATCGACGTAGGTCAGAGGAGACGTGACGTGTGTGAACAACCCCAAACATTCCCCCTAAATGGGCCTCGTTTATAACGGCTATGCTGCTAATAAGTCGCTTAAACCCACGAATATTTATCTTTGCACAGCTCAAGGTAAAGTAACCTTATACCCCTTATTGTAATGATGCTGAGTTCTCTTTTGCTTTGCTCGCGAATTTTTCCAATATTTGAGTAATTGTGGAGGAAGTTCAGTTTAATATTGTGTTTTGTAATCAAAAACAAAAGAAAGTTTCGTAGAATTTAGGCAGAGTTACACTTCTATGGCTGCTACTGAGAAATTCCTGGTGAAAAAACCCAATAATACTTTGCCCGACCTGGGTGCTGAACCCGAGACCCCAGGCTCAGCAGTCTCACTTGCGACCACTAAACTAACGAGGCATCATTTTAGTATGAATTTTTATTTTTGCAATATCACTGGAAAGTGTTTTTTTTTTAGATTATCGTTCAAATGACATTGTCGAATGTTTTTTTATCACTGTGTGAGGGGCGTCCCGAACATGTGTCTTCATTTCATTCCACCTCATACCAAACGAAGCCCATTTTAGTTCTATCCCAACCAGATTTATTCACGTCGGTTGTATTTTTTATTCACTTTTGTTTTTCCCTGTTTTATGAAGGAGAATGTCAGAATAATCTTTTTTTTAAACCTACGTGATGATATATACGTTACAGAGCTTGGCTTTTATGTTAATTTGTTATGAACAAAAAAAAAAACAAGGACTTGTGTTTTTCTGCTTTTATAAACGTCAGTGTAGGTGACCGATAGGGCTATTATTACATATCTTTCTGATATCCAGTGACCATGGGCGTGTATGGCAATTAGACAAAGCCTACCCTACCAACTGGGGCAATTATTATAAATAATGAACTATGTAATAAAATAACACTTTGTACAAAATATTAAAAAAAGTTCAAACTCCTGTTCGAATACTTAGAGCAATTTTTCGCGCCCGTGTTACGTAACCAACACTGTACTGGAAGTTGCTACGAAGCTCGACGCTCACCCGCCGGACGCATCTTATAGGCAAATAGTCTACTGGCCTACAACCCATTGATAAATTTAAGCACACAGCGGAAAATTGGTGCATATTTTCGTGTGTATGAACCGCACACATGTATAGATTGCAGCCATTTTTGGGCGGTAACTCCTGCGAGTGTAACTGGGCTATGATTGGCTGCTACAACACAATGCCAGGATTCAAGGTGAATGTTCTTTAGCCCGCGTAATTCAAATTTCCTTAGGTTTTTTGCAATTTAACTAACATACACCGTGTTGATTAAAATAATGATTCCTGGGGGTTATTGGCGCGTATTATTATTATAATAATTAATAATATTATTGATATTATATTTTTCTTCATGGGTGTCGTTTTCGTGGTTTTTGGGGTTGGTAATAATGAAAATGAGGTCAAAATGAAAATCCAAGATGGCGCCGATGAAAATTTTCAGTTTTTTGTTCATGGGTGTCATTTTCGTGGTTTTTGTGGCTGCTGATGATGAAAATGAGGTCAAAATGAAAATCCAAGATGGCGCCAATGAAAATTTTCAGATTTTTCTTCATGGGTGTCATTTTCGTGGTTTTTGTGGTCGCTGATGATGAAAATAAGGTCAAAATGAAAGTCCAAGATGGCGCCGACGAAAATTTTCAGTTTTTTGTTCATGGGTGTCATTTTCGTGGTTTTTGTGGCTGCTGATGATGAAAATGAGGTCAAAATGAAAATCCAAGATGGCGCCGATGAAAATTTTCAGTTTTTTTTTCATGGGTGTCGTTTTCGAGGTTTTTGGGGTCGCTGATAATGAAAATGAGGTCAAAATGAAAATCCTAGATCGCGTCAACGAAAATTTTCATTTTTTTCTTAATGGGTGTCATTTTTGTGGTTTTTGTGGTCGCTGATGATGAAAATGAGGTCAAAATGAAAATCCAAGATGGCACCGACGAAAATTTTCAGTTTTTTCTTCATGGGTGTCATTTCCGTGGTTTTTGTGGTCGCTGATGATGAAAATGAGGTCAAAATGAAAATCCAAGATGGCGCCGATGAAAATTTTCAGTTTTTTGTTCATGGGTGTCATTTTCGTGGTTTTTGTGGCTGCTGATGATGAAAATGAGGTCAAAATGAAAATCCAAGATGGCGCCAATGAAAATTTTCAGATTTTTCTTCATGGGTGTCATTTTCGTGGTTTTTGTGGTCGCTGATGATGAAAATAAGGTCAAAATGAAAGTCCAAGATGGCGCCGACGAAAATTTTCAGTTTTTTCTTCATGGGTGTCATTTTCGTGGTTTTTGTGGTAGGTGATGATGAAAATGAGGTCAAAATGAAAATCCAAGATGGCGCCGATGAAAATTTTCAGTTTTTTTTTCATGGGTGTCGTTTTCGAGGGTTTTGGGGTCGCTGATAATGAAAATGAGGTCAAAATGAAAATCCAAGATCGCGTCAACGAAAATTTTCATTTTTTTCTTAATGGGTGTCATTTTTGTGGTTTTTGTGGTCGCTGATGATGAAAATGAGGTCAAAATGAAAATCCAAGATGGCGCCGATGAAAATTTTCAGTTTTTAGTTCATGGGTGTCATTTTCGTGGTTTTTGTGGCTGCTGATGATGAAAATGAGGTCAAAATGAAAATCCAAGATGGCGCCAATGAAAATTTTCAGATTTTTCTTCATGGGTGTCATTTTCGTGGTTTTTGTGGTCGCTGATGATGAAAATAAGGTCAAAATGAAAGTCCAAGATGGCGCCGACGAAAATTTTCAGTTTTTTCTTCATGGGTGTCATTTTCGTGGTTTTTGTGGTAGGTGATGATGAAAATGAGGTCAAAATGAAAATCCAAGATGGCGCCGATGAAAATTTTCAGTTTTTTTTCATGGGTGTCGTTTTCGAGGTTTTTGGGGTCGCTGATAATGAAAATGAGGTCAAAATGAAAATCCAAGATCGCGTCAACGAAAATTTTCATTTTTTTCTTAATGGGTGTCATTTTTGTGGTTTTTGTGGTCGCTGATGATGAAAATGAGGTCAAAATGAAAATCCAAGATGGCGCCGACGAAAATTTTCAGTTTTTTCTTCATGGGTGTCATTTTCGTGGTTTTTGTGGTCGCTGATGATGAAAATGAAGTCAAAATGAAAATCCAAGATGGCGCCGATGAAAATTTTCAGTTTTTTCTTCATGGGTGTCATTTTCGTGGTTTTTGTGGTCGCTGATGATGAAAATGAGGTCAAAACGAAAATCCAAGATCGCGCCGATGAACATTTTCAGTTTTTTCTTCATGGGTGTTGTTTTCGAGGTTTTTGGGGTCGCTGATAATGTAAATGAGGTCAAAATGAAAATCCAAAATGGCGCCGACGAAAATTTTCAGGTTTTTCTTCATGAGTGTCATTATCGTGGTTTTTGGGTGTCGTTTTAGAAAATCCAAGATGGCGCAGACGAAATTTTTTTTGCTATCATTATTTCGTGGCCTACCCTTCGTGGAATACCACTGCACGCCACTGCCAGTCAACCGAAGCTTGATAGTCATCAAGCTTCGGTTGTACACCGAACTTTGATGACAACCGAGAATATCATAATATTGGTATTACGTATCGCACTGAGTGGATATATCACTTTACGGTGACTAAAAGCCCGGGTACGGTGTAACGTCTTTCACGAAAGCCACTTCAAACTCAGTTGTCATCAATTTGTTGTCCACTATGCTTACATAATCGAAATAATATAAGCATAGATACGAAAGCGTCGGTCAAAATGAGTTACGGTGACTATCAGCCACGATGACAACCAATGACGTCATATTTGATCGCGACTAGTCATACATAATACGAAACTAACCTTTTGACAGTTAATTGATGAACACTGAGCCCAGATACTATCATTTCGAGCTGGCAACAGAGTTACGTAATAGCCCTACTGTTCTACTCAATGGATCCGCATAAGCACAATGTTTTAAATTCAAATATTTTTATTTGTAGAACATAGGTAAACAAAAGTACAGATGTCAATATTAATAAAATGAGCGCTATGTCTTGCCGTCAACGACGTACAAATATTCTAATTATGTATAATGTCTTATGATTAGTTGGTAAATAAATAATAAAAGCAGTAAAAATTAATCATTAAATTAGGTATAGCAATCCAAAAAAAAAAAGTTAAATTAATTAATTAAAACAGTACATTTTACCAGATCACAGAACTTTAAAAATAAATAAATGAATAAAACAATTAAGTTAATAACACCTAAGATAGAAATAAATAAAATGTCATTTAATTACAATTTGTCTTCTAGGTACTCATTGACTGTGTAGTAGTAGCTTTTTCGTCTAGAAAATTAAGAAGAGCCTTTTTGAAATGGTGTTTGCTGTCAAGATCTTGTAAACAAATGGGTTGGTTATTATATAACTTGGGTGCCACTCCTAAAAAGCAGCTAAAAGGCTGATTTGAGTGCGTTACATTGAGTGCTGTCGTAAACAGCAAAAACGTCGTTTCCCAGCAATAACTTTTGCGCAGTGTTACTCAGTTTGATGTACAGAATGCTTGGTTAACGGCTTTGTGAAGGGTCTACGCCTTGTATAGTTGGATACACGGATCTTAGGCGCGTGGTGTTAATCGGAACTAACGCCACCATTTTGTTTTTTTTTTTTTGTTTCAAATCCGGTCAATATAAATATAAAAAATAATAATTTAAATAATAAAAATATTAAAAGTAATCTTAAGTTCCACAAACTAAAGCTTGTAGCAATCCTAAATGTTGATGAATGTACCGAACTCCCTTCGCGCCATAATTTCGTCATTAAAGCAAATTCACCCACAATCTGTGAGTGCTAGGCTTACTATCGCGTTCAACGTGGGAAGTTACGATACAAGGTATTAGTGCTTTCATTAAAGTCTGAGAGAATAATTTAAACTGAACGTGGTTTGTTATGAGGAATGAAGGAGTTCCTTAATGAATGGTACAAGATATAAAAGTGTTCCGTTTCAAAATGAAGCTCAAAGGTGTATAAGAACTTTGCATAGGAACCTTCGTTTGATGATTAGGACAAACTGACTAGCCTTTTTAAATAAACCACAAGCTATTTAGAGCTAAACTAGCTAGCTAAAAAAGGGTAACAAGTTTTGAAAAGAGTAACCATGGTGTTTCTTGCCTGTTCTTCTCCATGGAAACCTTTTTCGACGTTTTTAAGTGCCCATCTATGCCTATGTGAAATAAAATATTTTGATTTTGACTTTGATATCTTACCGAGATTCTTCCGTGCCTCGGAAAGCATGTTAAGCCGTTGGTCCTGGCTGTCATTTGTAGATCTTTGACAGTTGTAACAGGTAGTCAGTGGCCCGAAAGTCTGACAGCCAGTCTTACAAAGGAGTATCCAGTATTAACTGGGTTGTGGAGGTCAGATAAGCAGTTGCTTCATGTAAAATACTGGTATTCAGCTGTATCCAGTTAGACTGGAAGCCGACCTCAACATACTTGGGAAAAGGGTAGGCAGATGATGATGAAGTTTTGCAGCTAAATGTCAATACAAGAAAAGTCAGAACTATTTGCTGACAAAGGTGTTATGAATAATCTCTGTTTGCACCCTTACTGGTCGCAACCAATAAAACTCATAGTCAGTTTTACCACCCTCATTAAATTTCTAGTTAACTTTATTAGCCGAGAAATAATACGATTTATTTTTTCATTCTTAAACTCATTTTGTAAATCTTGGTAAAACTAAACACGAGTTCCGAGACAATTAGTCATGTTAAATAAACTATTTTCTAAAATTACAACACTCCAAAGTTACAAGTCCCATTTCAGAAGATACACGACTAATTACGATCGTGTCCGAAGTCCTTATTCATGAGCTTTTCGAGCGAGGTCGTGGGTCGGAGTTACAAATTGCGGTATTACTAATGCTAAATGCTAATAAGGACACAAGGTCACGCCAGATGGATGAGAAAGCTGATCCTTGACCCAGGAAACTTATTACGGGAAAAGAATGGTGGGAAATACTTTTAACGACGATCTATGAGTTGGTCGATGGAACTGAGAGCGAAGCTTGTTGATCACCTAGTAATAATCAGTTTCTGAAAGCTTCGGGAGCTAAACACGAGTTTTATAATGCCTGAAAGCATATGATTCACTGCAATAAACAAAATCAGAAAAATATATGATATTCTTCAGGATATATCTTCATATATCCTGAAGAATATCATATATTTTTCTTTATTAACATAATAGTGTTTTATTTTTTTAGTCCAATCAATAGATTTTTTGTAAATCGCATATTCTACACTAATTTCGCACTATTCGGCCCGCAGTGACTGCCGTAACAACCATTTTGTAGTGCAAGCTGCTGATTAGAACTTTATTCTAACAGTATTTTAAACGAAGTATGAACCCACCACAAATAGAGTTGCTTATTTAGCAGATACCACTGCCATAAGGGGATCGCACCAAGCTTGCAAAATTTACAGTCGAAGTGACGACTTCACCCCACCAGCCTTTGAAGTTTTTCGGGCAGTGTTATTGGGTTTTTCCATCAGGAATTTCTCAGTAGCAGCTATGGAGTCTGAATTTGTGCCCGATTGACGTCTATAGGCTCGCCCCTATTACGTGGATCTCAAACATTAAGGTAAAAATGTAGGTGTGTACTATTTGATACTATTAAGTACATACACAATATTAGGTACATTTCAATTCCGGGGCTGCCTTCAGGCGGCTCCTGCCCAACCTGGGGGGGGGGGGGGGCAAACGCCTCCTGCCGGAGGCTCTACGCGGGAGTCGTGCGGTCCATGGCCCTTTACGGGGCCCCGGCGTGGGCGCGTTCCTTGAGGCGGCGAGCCGCCCACTACCTGAACGCGCCCCAAAACGTGGTAGCCGTAAGGCTGGCTCGTGGGTACCGCACGATCTCCGCCTGACGCAGGACACGGTTGTTTCGGGAGGTTCCTGCACCGAAACGGGCGGGAGGAAACGCCCGGGTGTTTCCATTGCGAGGATCGACCGGAGGACACGGTGGAGGTGTGCCCCGCGTGAGCGGGGTACCGCCGCCGTGTCCTCGAAGCGGCGATTGGCGGCGGCGACCTCTCGCGTCCGGCTCTAGTGCAAGCCATGGTCTGGAGCGAGACGGAATGGGACGCCTTCACCTCCTTCTGCGAAGCAGTAATGCTAGAGAAGGAGGTGGTGGAACGTGAGAGGGAGAGAACCTCACGGAGCCGCCCAGGGCGTCGGGGGCCACCACGTTTCCCCCGGCCACCGTAGGCGCGAGCCTGTGGACGGTGGACTATGGGCTAGCTCGCCGTCCGTCCGTCTCATGACGACAGGCCGTGTCGACGGCGCGTTCGTGTTCCACGCGCGCCTCAAAGAGAGTCAGCAGTAGGAAGGGGTCCGCAAGGACCTATGCCTGCCGGGGTTGCGGGACTGTTCGAAAGAGATACCGTGACCCCGGAACACAAAGGGCGATGAAGGAACATGGATGGGTTTTCTTCGCCACATTGACTGCGAATCGGAAGACGATGCGTTGAAAGACCTCCCAGGTGGAGCGGTGACCTGGTGAAGGTTGCGTGGATCCACTGGACGCGAATCGCACGGGACCGGTCAATGTGGCGTCACTTGGGGGAGGCCTATGTCCAGCAGTGGACGTCTTTTGGTTGAAATGATGATGATGATGTGATTCATCATGATGTTTAATGTTGGTCGGTGTGATACGAAGATCAATATCCAATCATGTCAGTAACCATGACAGTTAACCTCAACACTGATTTTAATCGACTTTTAAAAACGTTAGACCATCCAATGAGGGGACGATAAACCTTGAAGCCGTTAGTCTCCTTACTACCCAAACTTTATGGTCTGTTTTTAACATTGAGTAATGTCGGGCTCAAAGTTTAGTTAGAAAGGATTGGGAGTAGACTTCTGTGTGCCAGGAACTTTGTGGCATATGTACCATTTTTGTACATGAAGTTTAAATAAATAACGATATAAGTACTTGGGCATATCGCTTTGTATTCCGTTTTACTGGTGTCAGAATGTTATCATTCTCCTACCATTATTCCAATTTATTTGGGGTCAGCACTGCATGTCTTCTTCGCTCAGTAGATAGAAACATATGGATACAGGAAGACATAAGAATAGAAACTAGAAAGTGGGTCCCTTTCTAGTTTCTATTCTTATGTCTTTCTGTATTTTTTTTTTATGTATTTCCATGTCATCTTTCATACATTTCATCCATCGTTTCTTTGGTCTGTGGGAAGAGACCGTTTTTCTTATATCCACATTCATCACATCATACACAAAAATTACCTGTCTAACTTACCCACCGTATTTATTTATATTATTTTTTCTTCTAATGAAACGGTTTGACTAACGCATATTTTGTTTAACAATTTAGAAACAACACCATCTGGTGGGGATTGTTGTTTATTTTTCCAAAAATACCCACTAGGCTGAGATTATTTAAATAGTGGGGATTTCTGGAAAAAAAAGTAACAATCCCCATTGGTAGGGATTTGTCGGTGGGGATTTCTGGAATAATCCGCTATTTCGTCCTGGTATTACGCTCCCGTGGGAAAATGTCCGACCTGAACACGGCTCGCGGGCAAAGCCTAGGCACTTGGTAAACTTCCTTATGACGTCCTGCATAACTTAGTTGATCATAGTCTCGTGTTACGACTCTCTCGGGGAGCGAGTGTTCAGTCTCCAAGGAGATGCTCACTCAGTATCCACAGACAACTTGCACTACTTAGTTACTATAAAATTCTCTGAACAATACCTAGGAGCTTTGTCAACTAGTAGTCTTTGATTACACTTTAGAATCTTCAGTGAGACTGACTGGCATACTAAGACTAATTTGATGCGAAATTCATAATATGTATAGAATTTACCTACCTACCTACCTCTCTACTGCTTCTTTAAACTCTATGAAATAATTACCTTTACACGTTCCCGTGAAAAACGAATCTCACAGGCTGATAGATGGTCCTATAAGGGTTCTGTTTTTCTCCAATAAAACTTAATTTTCGAGATCATACCTACCGCATAATCTCAGAATTCTTTGAAATTTTATCTTATCTTAAACTTATCTTTTTTTGTAAAGAAAACAACTGAAGCAAAAAATACGAAGTCATGAAAAATTCAATATCTACTAAAATTCACGGCAAAAACGAAGAAACAACATATTAATATTACATGGCTCCTTCTACTTGTTTTAGTGAGTTGCCACCTGAAATTGACGCCGAATTCTCTCAGGGGCTTACCTATCTTTATTACATGGTTCGCATATTGATAAACTAACCGAACATCGTAAACACAATGTAATTTACCTCTACGCGCCAAGAGGTACAGTCGTCAGCACATGGAGTTACCACGAACTGTCAATGTTCTTCAAATGATTTTAAACCATAAAAGGCTGAAGGTTAAGTTTAAATATCGAATGAGAAAGCTTGACAGTCTGTGGTAACTTGATGTGCAGGCGACTGTATACACTCTTGTGACACGCGCTTTGTGGTTCTGACTCTGACGGTGGAAATAAAAAAAAAGAAGTATCGGATGAGACCAAACGTTAGGACCATTTTGCCTTGGAAGTCGGGTAGGCTTTTTGTGTGCCATCCTATCGTCCTCGCACAGTGGGCTATGGCAGCTGCTACAGATGCTGAAAACTTGAAACGGCGCAAATACAATAATCTATAAATGGTTTTGTTAGTTTAAAGTTTGAGAAAGTTATTCAGCTTTATGGTCAGCGTCTTTATCTTGTCTTAATAATATGATCAACAGTTTCAGATATATGCTGTATACAGGGTGTAAAAGACTTCGTCACGAAGCCGTCAACCAAGCATTCTGTACATCAAACTAAGTAACTTTACGCAAAAATTATTGCTGGGAAACGACTTTTTTTTTAGGGTGAAAAATCATGTTTTGTTACCACAAAACATGATTTTTCACCCTAAAAAAAAAGTCGTCGTGAGTTCTACCGAACTCAATGTAACGCACTCAAAACATTGTGCTGATGGATGGATTGAATAGTACAGGGGTCGTGGAGGTGTTAAAAGTAAAAATCTTACACTAAAAAGTTGTAATAAAAAAACTTGTCAAAAAGTTGAAACTTTGACCCCAAATATCTCCGTAACTAGAAGGTTCCCAGGTATGGTGAAGAACAAAAAAATGATCGCAATGACGAGTAGAACAAGTGCATTTCGGCTTCGTTAAGAGGTGTTTTACACCCTTTATACTTGTATGTGTATTTGCAGATCTCACCAGATGATAACCCAAGCAGATACATACAATATTATCAGAACCTAATAATAAATTATAAGCGATAATTTTTTAAGAATATTTTTTCTAAGATACAATAAATCCAATTGCGTGATCAAGTACGTAAAGATATTGTTTGGTTCCTTTGAAGCGTTTTGTCGACTGACGTGATAGCCGTGAAAATCTACGAAAAAAATACAAACGATCATCATAACAATAGGTACTTTTAAAAGTTAGTACCTACAATTTTTTTTCTGAGTACTTTCAGGCTCGAAATATCAAAATAAATTTCATTAAAAATGGCAGACACATCATGTACTTATTTTATAGAAAAAGCAAAATAATGTTTTCTTTCTTGACTTACTAACTTAACTAACTAATTATCCAGTAGCATCCCACGCATGGCAGACCTCCCACACTCTTTTCTACGCATGAGTTTGCACACACACACACACACACAGGTTCTTAAAAAAATGTGTAGGTACCTATGAGTATTTTACATACAGTGTTAGACTAGATTGTAGGTATCTCTTGAACGTCTGCATCAACATGAGCTTCAGGCACGGATCTCGCGAAGCACCGTTTTCATAATGGGCTTTATTGCCATTTTTTTATTTATCTCACAAACTAACTACCTATCTAACATTAATCTTTAGCCTATAATGTTCCCACTGCTGGGACACAGGCCTCCTCTCTATGAGAGGGAATAGGCTATAATCCACCACGCGGGCCCAGTGCGGATTGGTCTATCTAACATTAACAAATAATTAATATAAAACAACCTGAAGTAACTAACATAACAATAAACTGAAAATAGATATAAAAAAATATCACAACGCGACACTGGTAGATTTTTACGCAGATATTTATTTTTCTATGAAAACTCTCAACTTTATTTATTTATTTAAACTTCATGTACAATAGTGGTACATAGGCGGTCTACGCCAATAAATCCCAATCCTCTAAAGTTCAAGTGAATTTGAATTCAATAATGTTTATCCAAAAGCGTTTGGCTATAACCACTAAAGTGAAAATAAAACGAACTGACTGACAACCCAATCGGAGTTCAATTTTAGAGTAGTTATACTAAAATAACAAGATGAGTTAGTTTAATGGGCTAAGCGTTTGGCTTTGAGACGAACTATCGAGGCCAATGGCTAATAACCGCTAACGATCAATGCTGGTAACATTAATTTCAACTAAATTAGTTTTAGGTGCTTGAAACACTAGGAGATATTTGGGAGGCGAATTAATCAACTTTGGCCGATGGTACGCAGCATAGATAGTTATTGAAAACCAACTGATTTTATGTTTTAGGTTTTTGCAGTGATACGTAACGTGAACGTACATTATAAAAAAGGTTCCGACAAATTGAGAACCTCTTCCTTTTTGAACTCGGTTAAAAAGGAAAATAAAAAATTTCCTACAACTTGTAAATCAGTACCGATAACACTGATCCACCACAGCTCTTATTCTATGTGAATGCTCCTTTACCAGGCACAATACTAAAATGGCCGCGGTATATTTGACATGCAAATTATGAAAACAGATGTCTAAGTCGTAGAGCTAATTAAAGTTAGTGGATATCGCTGGAGGCTGATCGCTAATCCAACGAGCGGCCAAGATGGCCACCCTCAGAAACTTTTTACTACGATTGCCAAGCGTCTGAACTTGAAGATTGGATGTGCTCGCAATATTGAGGATTAAGGAATATTCAGTCATCTTGGAGGGATAAATAAAGACACATAATATAGCTTATATCTTGGAAACAATTTTTTTGTAAGTTTATAAGATTTTGTCTCATACAAAACCTGATTTATTGATACACGTTTTATGCGTGGCTGCTATTTTGGCTGCTAGGCTTCATACAAAAATATTCGAACTCGTTTGGTGGTACTACTTTGCCTGTAAACAATGACTGCCACTAGAATAGTCGATTACAGGAACTGTTTATTTGTTATGTAGAATTTAAAAAGGGGGAAAATATAATGACCACCAAAAATTACTTTGTGACCATAACATCTATCATCACGTAATCTATCACCTAAAATATCAATTGATCACCAAATTTAGTAAATTGAGCACCAAATTTTAATGAGGTGGTTGATGACAAACTAGTTTTGACTAGGCTGACTTGGACCACCCCGACACGGATAGATAGAATTTTTCATATACCATTCAGAAGTATGAGCCCCGCGAATCGGGGCTCCGTCGACCGGGTCTCCCTCGACTCGGATGCAAGAGCATAACAGTTCAATTTCTGGTGGTCATTAACTAAAAAAATTAATTTTTGGTTCTAATTTCACGTTAAATTAAGGTTTTTTTTTCCAAATTGATTTTTGCCGTAACATTTTGCAAAATCTGGTGGTTCGTTAATTGTTGCCATTTAAAATATGTACCTGTATGAAAAACCGAAAAAAATTAAAGGGTTGCCGCTGGCACCGCTTGGCGATGCCTCGAAAGACTTCTTCTTCTTTGCGTGTCGATAGATTCAAATAATACCCGACCAGTATGTTGCCAACAGCACAGCTCTCTCGTTGGCTTCGTTTAAATAATCGAAGGTGCAGGTGGCTGTGCAGGATGGGCAAGAGACCAGGTGGGGCATATCCTACAGAGAGGCTCCACACTGACATTGTCTTTGGGACGGGTCGCTGATACCCCATTTGCCCAGATTACTTACGTCCCGAAAGACTAGGTGGGGGGACTCGGACCCCGTGGAACCCAACACATAAATACCAATGAAGTAGTAGAAGTAGTAGTAGTAGTAGTAGTGTAGTGTAGTGTATGTAGTGTATGTAGTAGTTGTAGTATTTATGAAGTCCACATAAATATTCCTCTTTTTTTTGGTTCGCCTATTTTGTCCTACTACTGCCTTCCCCATTTCTTCCGTCTCTCCCGTTGTTTTGCCTTATCTGGCCAATCAGTCGGGAACGAGTCCAAATCGTTACGCCAGCGTTTCTTGGGCAACGACGACCATCTTCAGCCACCTATTCAAGCAAATATTCCTACGTAGGGAAATACAATATTGGTAACGCAATATTGGAGTTTCAAATCCCCCAGATGCCGCTTCCCTCTCAGAGCCCTAGCAGGGCGCGGTGTTAACTTTACTAATCATCGTTTCACATTAATATTTTCATAATTTTAAGAATTTATTCATATGTATGGGTGATACTAATTATCCTAAAGCATTTTAGTTAAATAGTTTGCAACAAGCGAACAATTTAACTAATACGCTAGGATAATTGTATTTTCGCCTCAAAAATCGTCTATGTAAACTTAACGTTAATACAGGAGTAATTATCACATGTGCCAGGCATTGGAAGCCAATAGCCGTAGGTAAAATATTATGATTTTCATGTTGAAATTGATATTTCTGCTCGAGCTCAGAGTGTACTTATAATGGTATTGTTTTGTATGTTAATATTACTTTTATTTTTTATTCATATTCGTTAATTAAAATAATATAAAGAAAAGAGCTTTATTATGAAACCATGGAACATAACACTGGTTCTTTTTTATGGTCTGAATCATTCTAGACACAGGCAGGCGTGTCATTGTGGTTAACTGGTTACTGCCTCTCGCATCAGTCTGTGACACACTGCTACTCCTTCACAACACTCCCTCTAAATTAACGCAAGACGTAAAGTATGCAATAAAGCCACTATTTAAAAAAAAAATTTTTGAAGAAGATTTTTTATGACAGTGACGGTTTAGACAAAATTATGGTATGTTTAGATACCCACATGGTATCATTTTAACTCCATTATGGGAAAGTTAAATTATGTAATAGATAAGGAACCATGACAAAAAAAATGTATGTCAACCTGCAATACATATTTTACTAGCTTTTGTCAAATACGTTCAAACTTTCATATAATATGTAATGTTAGTAACAAATCATTTCACATTTCATAAGCCGTCCAGATTTAATAGAAACGATCAAACCATAGTTCAACAACGAACTCTGACTTCACGCTCACTCGAATATACCTTTACACACGTTCTCGATACCCTTTAGAATATTCATTCACATAAATGTGTTTCTCTCGAAGCATGTCCGGCAAACACGCTAGCTAGAAGGCGTGTAACGCAATTACGTGACAAGCTTGAGCCCGTGGCGACTGTGCCGCGTTCATTACGGGGGTACTCGGAGGTTCCAACAACAATGGCCGGGTAGATTGGACATTTAAATTAGCGTGACACGAGAACTCGTGTGAGAGTTTTTGGACGCTTACATATTTGTATTTAACTTGATGAGTACATAACTTATCAACACGCCTGTAATCCCCGAAAATGTTAGCAGATGTGTGCTAATAGTTTATGCCGCCAGTTATAATTATTTAAGTCCCCTTTTAATAATGGGTAAACCTATTGACATCCACCACGGCGGGCACAGACCGAAAAAAAAAATCAACAACTCAACATCATCTTCATAGTAAATAGTAGATGGCTTGTGAAATTGTTGTCAGGCTCACTGAAACTAAACTTACGTCTTAAGTCACGTGTTTTATATCGTTCGATTTTTTCAATTCTTTTTCATTTCTGTATTTCCACAATGGATTGTGGAAATACTACGTCTATGTTCTACGAAATGCACATATGCTACTCTAAAAGCTTCTATTAATTTGTTAGAAACCCAGCGTGTTTCAATCTGCCCTGCAAAAACGCTAGCTAGAATATTTGCAACGTGACAAGATGGAGCGAGTGCCAGATGTAGTTCGGGATTACATTAAATTTATTTACCTAGTTGTAAATTGTTTTAAAAATAAAGTAATAAAATTATACACTGGCTCCTTTTTATCCCTGTAAAACACACAATTTCCACCCGAACAAAATTGCGAGCAGCAGCAAGTACCAGATAAATCTCAAAATTTTCCCCTTTCATACAGTTTTCACCCCATACCCCATTAATTTTAAACCGGTAATAACGACCCTAAAACAAAACAAAATGGTATTTAATTTCCTTAAGCATCACGACTTGTGCTTAAGCTAATCCCTTGTCAAAGGCAGATTGTCTTGCAAAGTTTTATTGAATAATTTATAAATTAGAATTGTTTTGCTATTCTATAAGATGTTGTTTCTTGGAAATGTTTTGACAATGGTTTAAAAGGATTTTATATTAGACTAGCGCACGGGATCGTATTACGGGGATAAAAAGTATCCTATGTGTTAATCCAAGTTAAAAACTATCTATCCATCATCCATCCTCAAAAACTTTCGCATATGTGTAGTAAGAAGTGTTATTTGCTCAACGATTACTTTTATCTCTCTCCTTACTGTTTTAAGAAATCCGTTAAACTTTAAAAGCAAAAGAAAATAATTATCATCAGTTAGTAGGTAATAAAAAATGACGGCCAATATTCACAAAACATTCGCTGCCTAACTCATATCTCATGAATACTTTTAAGAGTGACAGTATAATGTAATGACAGGACTGGATAACAAGCAACATATAACAGCCATTTTTATGGACATGTCAAAGGCCTTTGATTACGTGGATCATCAGATACTCTTAAACAAAATTAGAAAAATATGGCATATAACTAAACCTTATCAAATCGTATTTATCAAATAGAATTCAAGTAACACAAATAACTAAAATAACAAATGATAATAAGTTGGAACAGACATATACGTCAGATCCTAGAACTATTATGTATGGAGTGCCCCAAGGAAGTATTCTTGGACCTCTTTTGTTTATCATCTACATAAACGATCTACCGAAAATTATAAAACAGGAAATGGTACTATTTGCAGATAAAAGAAGTGAACAACACTAAGAGTTTCTTGGTATTCATATTGACTCTGAACGAAACTTTAAAATGCAGGTTGATCAGGTCTGTAAAAAATTAAACCAGTTTTCATATGCCCTCTACATGCTGAGGAAAGTTGTTAACGAGAGAACACTATTGACCGCTTACCATGCGTACGTAGGTCCTACAATAAAATATGGTATTCTTTTCTGGGGAAACTCAACTAACAAAGAGTATGCTTTTAAGGCACAAAAAAAGTGCGTTAGAAGTATATGTGAGCTTAAACAGACCGATTCATGTAGAACAGAGTTCACAAGACTACACAAGACTACACATTCTGACATAACCTTCACTATACATTTATGAAGCAGCAGTAATGATAAAACGTGATTTAAATAACTATGACACATTGAGAAGTGCACGGTATAAAAATGTATTAAGCGGAATTAGGTGTAGGACAGTTAAATTTAAAACGAGTGTATTTGGGATAGGAGTAAAAATTTATAACAAACTACCAAATGACGTAAAAAGCAGTGTAACCTTAGATAGTTTTAAAAAAACACTAAAGGAATTCTTGATTGGTAAAGCCTACTATTCAATCAATGACTTTTTTAGTGACAAAAATATTGGTGACTACACACAGAGATAAGCTATGCTAATGTCAAAGGTTAATGCTATCTGTAATGTTTCGAGTCATGAGTCATTTCATTTGTATGGCATCAATGACTTATTTAATAAATTGTAACGAAACCACTGAATAATTTAATTTGTAAGAAACCATTATGTAATTTAATTTTAATGAAATCTTGAATATTGTATTTTTATGAAATCAATGAGTTATTTGATTTTAATGTAATCAATTCGATCATCTATCAAATTTAATCATCATCATACTAATTAATTAGTATGAAAATATCAAAGTTCCTATTTACTGATTTTTTTTAAACTGACTTGTGAATTAACAACTGAATATGGATGTTGACTTAGAGCAAATAATGATTAAGATGTTATATATACCAAGACTAAAAATATTGTACACCTTATAGGTATGTTACAGCGGTCTTTTATTATAATAATAAGAACAAATATTTCACCTGTGACAAACAATAAATGAATTTGAATTTGTATTTGAATTTGAATAATGTCAGAACGTAGCTCAAGAAAGAAAAGTGAGAATCGTGGCAGGTTTAAAAAACAAAAAATGAGAATGAAAAATGGTAAAAATGAAAAAAAAAAATGGCTATTGAATGGTTTATGTTTTCAGTAAAAATACACAGATAAAATGCGACAAAAAAATATTCGTGGAATCCCTAGGGATTTCTCTAAATTCGTGGCAACCTCATTTCTCAACGTGTGTTTTTGATATCCCATGACTATAAGTAAAAATAATCATGGTCTATAAGTAAAAATAAAACAAAAAGTTCTAGAATATGTGGTCTTAATATCGAAGTCACGAAGATGACATCAATCTCTCGATGTGTCCTAGGTATCTAGTTTCATTGATAAATATGAGTAATTCATTTTCATTCAAACCAATTTTCTTTAGATTCTTCAAT
The DNA here is from genome assembly GCA_941918905.2 of Xestia sexstrigata. Lineage (NCBI taxonomy): Eukaryota > Metazoa > Arthropoda > Insecta > Lepidoptera > Noctuidae > Xestia > Xestia sexstrigata. Next base: position 7,438,607 of record OW799213.2, on the reverse strand, counting down.
TAAACGCCGAATTTCTTGACATGAACTTTAATGATCGAAGTATATTTTTACACAGGTACAATTGGTTTTTTGTGTCGTCGTTAGGAACAAAAAGTCTCAGAGATCATCTTGCTAAGATGGCGGAGAGTATCGACCACAGAGTAATTTTCTCCTAACAATCTAGCGCCATCTCGTGGCGTCCTGTGAATTTATTACAGGCGACATCTGTGTCGCATCTCTTGAACTATTTAGAACACCAATCATTCATATTTAAAGCTAAGAAAACGCGACGTTGTCACATTTCACGTGTCTTTTACATTAATAATCGTGACTTTCAATGCCAGTTTGATTCTTTGATTATGGTCTCATTGATACCCTACCCCATTCATACCCAACCCGTACTAGGCGGGACGACAAAAAAAAACTAATTAGTCCGTCAGTTAAATTATCAGAAAATATTTGAACCGTGTTTTTTCTTTTGTTACATAAATCAAAATTGACGAAGATATGACGCTTTTAAAATTCTCAATACGTCACGCCTAGGTATAATTTTTAGCTAGTTCTGACGTCACGAGCCCCCACTCCCGAGTTTTGATGCGTTTTATCTTTGTCAATATTCATTGATTTACAAAAACATAAAATACGTGTCCATTAATTTCCAACACTCTAACTGACGGACTAAATAGATTTGCAATTTTTTGATACTGTCGTCATGCCTGTTATGGGATATATAAAAATAAACCTTGTATAATCAAAAAAAAACCGCGTACAGAAAACTTTAGAACACCATAAAAATGAAAGAAACCTTACTATTCCATATAACAGCCATCAGCGTCTTACTACGAGTCATGCCAATTATTCATCATTTCTGAAATTGTCTATTATACCGAGCCTTCATAGATAGTAATAACAATCAGTCTTCATACGATATCACCGTTATCATTTGGCAAATAGGTTCCATGATAGTAGTAAGATTTTATCACTTCCCAGGTAGATGCTTTTGCCCATCCGATTATAATAAATTCCGGTTATCTGGCCCAAAATGTTGTACTGTCGACTATAATCATATCTTTAACATTATTAGGGGTTTTAGCTGATCTGAACAAGTTGTATTCAATTTACGGAAGCGTTTAGGTATAACATTTTGTAAATGATCATGGAATTTCTCAACCCCAGCCACGGAATCTGGATTTGAGTCCAGTTTTTGGCAATAGGCTCGTCCCCTATTACGTATTAAATACTCTCATCATAATCACCTCTCTTTTAATACTCGTAGAAGCAACAAATATGTATATTTAGAACACAAATTTCTACTATTCTCACTTTCTTTACCATAACATCACACTATAATCCCCGAAGGGTTAGGCAGAGTTGCACCTAAATAGTACAAACACTTTTCGAAATTCCTGATGGAAAAACCTAATAAAACTTTGCCCGACCAGGAAAACGAACCCAGTACCTCATGCCCCGCATTCGTGCTTGCGACCACATCTTATTTCCCCTCATCATCATCATCATCATCATTTCAGCCGAAAGACGTCCACTGCTGGACATAGGCCTCCCCCAAGTGTCGCCACATTGACCGGTCCCGTGCGACTCGCATCCAGCGGATTCCCGCAACCTTCACCAGGTCATCGGTCCACCTAGTGGAAGGCCTTCCAACGCAACGTCTTCCGGTTCGCGGTTGCCACTCCAGAACTTTTCGACCCCATCGGCCCAACATAATAGTATTGTGTAAAACTGTTAACGATTCAAAATTCGCAAACGAACGCTCCAGTTTTAAATTTTCTTCATTACCGTAGAGTTATTTGGTCCATTGTTAAAATAATTAACGCTTTCCTTCCCAGTTTAGTCTTGAAGACAATGAACAACACAAACTCGTTCCCTAATTAAATATGAATACGCTTTATCTACTTTTAAAAGCTTTGTTTTAAAATTTATCTCGTTAAAATGCTTAGCGTTTTACTTTCCTTGATCGTTTTGATAGTTCTATAGTCTATAGTAGCTGTAAGATGTAAGTCTGTCTGTCACAAGTGTTTACGAAGGACTAGTTATTTGGTACGTTCGTTCGTGTACTTTCATTAGTTTCGTTCATAATAGAGAAGATTTTTTTTAAACGTTTGGCCACGTGCTATTCTTTATATTTGTGACAACAACTATGGAGAAAACAGATAAAACTCACCACGATACGACTAGCGACGACGACAAAACTGTGTTCACACGAGGAAGAGAATAAGTGGCAGCCGCGCGTCGCTTGTGAAAAGTCGCATCGCTGAATTCGTGGACGGTGCCTTTCATTTCATGAATATATTTTTAGCCAAGTTACCGCAAAAAATAAACACGGTAAAGATGTTACTCGTGTACCGAATTACAGTCAAAGCTTTTCCCCGAAGGACTGGAAATGTAAATTATGCTTGCTTACTTGAAGTAACTTATAAATATGTTAGGTAAACATAGCAATATCACTAATGGGTGAGCTTCAGTTAGAAACAATGTTGTCCTTATATATATTTACTATCTGATGCTGATGATTTTAGTATAAAATTTGTGTGACAAATTATATACTAAAAACTGCCTCTTGAATGCCTCTATCTATTAAAAAAACCCGCATCAAAATCCGTTGCGTAGTTTTAAAGATCTGGTTTGAAAGAACAAACAAAGTCGCTGACTTCCTTCCCGTCAGTGACTGTTTGTTTCATTGACTTTTTTGCCACCGACTTCTGTCCATCTTGAATTTCTCAGTAGCAGTCACTCATCTACGCCCCTTATGACATGGGACTTAAATAACTTCTTCTTTAATGACTTAATCATGTCATATTTTATTGTGTTTTCTAATACTCGCCATTGCCATTGCCAAACTTAAACTGCCTGTCAGTAGGCAGGGCACTTTGCTCGCGGATGGCCGATGGGGCCGAAAAGTTCTAGAGTGGCGATCGCGAACCGGAAGACGATGCGTTGGAAGACCTCCCACGAGTTGGACCGATAACCTGGTGAAGGTTGCGAGGATCCGCTGGATGCGAGTCGCACGGGACCGGTCAATGTGGCGACACTTGGGGGAGGCCTATGTTCAGCAGTGGACGTCTTGCGGCTGAAATGATGATGATGACACTCGCCAAATAACGATTTTTCAAATGTCCTGCGACAAATGTGCTTCAACTGTTCGGGTCCGCAGATCGCAAGGAAATATACCTTCTTTCAAGAATACCCTTTTCACTTTAGCGCACACTACACCTTGTTAATCTAAGGGTTTATGTTTGTTCCAAAGCTCGCCCTTTCGAAGTAAACCCTTTGAACCAATCTTGGTAACCTCGATAAGCTGTGACGCATGGAACTATTGACGTATTTATATACATACGTCATACATACATGATCATGATCGTGGCCTCGAATGTTAAGCTACACTTACCTAGGTCGGTTCGTTGATGGGTGGCAATCCATTACAATCAATTCATTATCGAGACCCTTTCGTATCTCGGAAATCACGTTAAGCCATGGCCGTTGGCCGTGAGTAGTCAGAAGCCAGAAAGACTACAACCAATCCTAGCAAAGGACGTACCCTTTGGTAGGATTGGTTGTATTAACCAGTAAATAGATTGTAGGCACATAATGATACAAAATGTTACGGTTAAAATGCTATTAAGGGTTAGCAGACGAATTGGTGTATAAAGAGAATAAATATCTAGTGCCACATAAGCAACAAGGCTTGTGTCGAGGACACACGATAGTTCATATACTACATAGATACTTTTTTGTTTGTAAAAACATACTTATTATACATATAAACATCCATGACTTGGAAACAAATGTCCTTGCTCATCACACAAACATTGCTCCTACCGGGATTCGAACCCGGGACCCTAAGATCGTAAGGCAGCCTCACTGCCGCTGCGCCATTCGGGCCGTGATGACTATTTTATGAAAAAGTCATTTTCTTTTGGAATGTGTTTCATGAAAATTAATAAGTGATTGTATCAAATGATCTGACGTAGGTTAATTTTTTATTTAATTTTAACAGTAAAATAAAATAAAGCGTAGCGTAGGTTCTTATTGTGTGTATTTTATTTGTGTTCTTATCATAATAACCTCATACGTATTATGAGGGGAATGGCAGAGGTCAACACCCACATTTCGCGTGTTATGTTTGATAGCAATAGGCTCACCCCCATTATTCGCTATCAACCTACTGAGAAATTCCTGATGGAAAAACCCAATACCCCAAACCAAAATGTAGTTTTCGTTCTACTTCGAAAAATACATTATTCTTCATCCTACATTACATAAAACCTCAGCGGTAACATAGTGATACTCTCGTGCTACACCACATGTCAGTTGCCTGTCAGCTGGCATACAATCTGTGTCTCACTGGCTTGACAAATGTATTGTGCTCTCTCGGGATTTGAACCGACGACCTCCACTGTAGCCTCACTGTTCATATTTACCTACGTTAGGCTAACACGGTGTAAACGTATAGAGTTGACTTTTAGGCAAAACGATTATGTACCATATAATATTAGGCAGTGCGTGTTTGGTACTAAGGCGCAAGAAAATTTCAGTTGTTACTTGCAGGCGGGGAACAAAATACATGCTTTGATTTAAATAAAATAAAAATTAGAAAAATATTTTTTGCTAAACTAGCTTCGGTCCGCGTGGATTTCGGTAATTGTTACGGGGACAAAAAGTACCCTAAATGTTAATCTAGGAGATAAACGTGTGCTATCTAATCATCATAAATATCATGTTGGATGTTTGTTATTCTTTCACGCAAAAACTACAGAACGGATTTGGATTAAATTTGGCACACAAATAGTCTATAAACTGGGTTTACACAAGATACTTTTTATCCAGGTAGCACGACCTTATTGACTCCACGCGGGCAAAGCCGCGGGTATAATAATAATAAAAAAACACACACACACAACAAACAACATAACATACGACATCCCACAATTTTTGAACTCTGAAGTGGAAGGTCGTATCCATACAAATATAACAATGAAGACGCTTTCGGAAACTTCCAAAGCCCCACGTTCGACATTAGATAATCCTTAAGTTCAGAAGTCGAAGTCTTAAGATTAGTGAAAGTCTTCCCGACCCTCTTTCGACCTATTCTTCTTAAAATTGTACGTATTACCTCTGGTAGATAATATCTCTAAGTAGGTACGTATACGCAAAAATGGGGATTAACAGGGAAATTGCATTGACTTACCTTCTTGGCATTCAATGAATGGATTAACATTTGTATAACCTAATACCAAAGTTTAAGAAACTAAAGAGAGGCTATCGGTAAAACGTCGTAGAAAATAAATAATGGGTGTGAGACATGGTCTCAGTGACGCCAGTTGAAACAAAATTACAAAATTGCCAGCAATGTCCATTATGACTCTTGATGATACTAAATTTAATATTTTTGTTTTTATAAAAGCTTGTGTAGGTTTATGTGAAATGAAATAACAATTTACATAGGAGAGAAAACCGCCATCAATTACTTGGTTAGACAAAACCTGTGCGCGACACCGCAACTAGCCCGTGACAAACGCATTGTAGCCGAGCACAATTTATATCCACAATTATTCCTGTAACAGGCGGTTTCCCTTCGTGTTTACATGGTGTTTACGATCCAGAGTAACTTTATTTTATGCATTACAAATCTACTTAAAACTTTTAATACATATTTTGTAAAAGAAGACTCCTTTTTAATGAACTGACGTTCCATGGTTAGCTTAGCATTGGATGACAGAACATGAAAATATTCCAATATGTCGATCACAGCACCAAAATAATAGGAACGTTGTGTAGTTTAGACAAAACCAGATACGAAAACCGACTTTAAATAATAGGGTATTATGTACAGATATTAGATTATAATTCGCTGATACTTAAGTGGGAAAATATCAAGGATTTAGGTCAATACAAAATGTAAAGCTAGACATTTTATCAAAAGCGTTGGAAACTATTCATTTAGAAAGTGTCAAAATTCGGAATTGTGAAAAATTCCGTGAACCCATCTGTGTGTTGTGCTGTCAGTCAATATGAAAAGCCTCGCTTTGTTTCTGACACTGCACGTACAGGCTTCTCAAACAATAGAGGGGCACGTGGTATTTCATACTGTATTTGCCTACAGATAAGTTGAATCTAAAACTATCGTAAATGTTTAAGATCACAAATTAATTACTAACAATTTAAATCCATATCCATACTAGAAAATAACTCTGACTATCCGTGTGTCATCTTTTCAAGCCTTAACGGTTGAACGAATTTTGATGAAATTAATTACACAAAATCAAAAAATCAAAAATGTAGGATACATTTTTATCCTGGCAGTATGGAAAGAAAATCCAACCCCCATGTTGGCGAAACCGTGGACAAAAGCTTTTTGGAATATATGACACAGATTAGTGAGAATCGTTTTAAATCCAATGTTGGGATTATTCGGGATTGGTAAATGAATGGATGGAGGAATAGACGGGTGTTTGTTACTTTTTTACGCAAAAACTACATATCGCATTTAGATGAAATTTGGCACACAGTTATCTTATAAACTGGATTAACACATAGGCTACTTTTCATTCCGGTAGTTCGATCCAAAGGGTCAGTAACCGAACTCCACGTTGGTGCAGCCGCGGGCGTTTGTTATTGTTTTTGTATAAATTTAAACAAAATGAAATAGTGATATACCCTTTCAAGCTTAAAGTGGTACACTTCTGCAGCAATTGGTTTCCACTGCTCTCACTAGCATAAATTAACGTAGACAGAAACATTTGTTAACTGAAACAACACTACGCTGAGTGAATAGTGTCGCAGTGTAAGCTTTACATTACAATGCCGTATTTACACTTAGGTTTACTATCTTTACGCCGTGTTTCTGAAGCCGTAGAAGAGAGAAAGAGAAATTGAGATTTGAATTTGTCTTCATGTTACTGATACTGTTAGCTTACATAATTATTCCCAATACTGGACAAAGGCCTCCCATGACTCTTGAGCTCTTTCGATCCAGGTTAAATATTGGCCACTGGTTGTTGTTCGTGGTCATCTCATCACGCCAACTTCTTAGAGGTCTACCAAAAGGAAAGGTTTTATATATAATGCAAATTCACGAGATAAGTTTTTTTTTTTTTTTGTGGATGAGGTGTACCCACTAATTCTCAGAATCAGCCACGGTTTCGATTGTACCCGGTTAATAATAATAGGCTTGGGACATGGTACTTTAATATAACTGGCGAAATGAGGGTTTACCATGGGGTACACCTCCGCCTAATCCCGGGAATAACAGGCGTGATATTATGTCATCAAAAGTACTTGTTGCAAGAAAGCGGTAATACTCAGGTACGGTGCAAACATCGCATAATAGGTTCCAATTCTATCTATTTTATCCGAAATATAATAATCAACGTTTCTGAAACGGCTGGATTTCCAACAATCCTGGAACATGAATACGTAGTCACATTAATGTACCGTGAGAGTTACCACTAAAGCCTTTGACGTAGTTTCGAATCACGCTAGATGGAAATAAATTTCAGTCTAAATTGTTGCTGTGACATCTATCGCCTTTGGTAGTGTTTGTTAGTTAGAGGATTAACTACACAGTTAGTTGTGTGATTAACTGTGTATGTAGGCACATACACATGTGCCTACATACACAGTTAATCACACAAGCTACATACTTACTTGATTTTTGAATATGTATTCGTGTGATTTGACATACATCATATTCGATCAATTGTACTTTCTGCCATGTCACTAACTATACTATGTGTAACTTTGGCTGTGTATATAACTATAAATGTTCATAAACATCTTGTTAACTTTACAGTAAAAATTAATACGTTTTCTCATAAATTCGCTAAAAAATTAAACCCAAACCACTAGGTCTAGAAGGTCAAGAGTCAGTTAGAAAACGAAATGAAGTATTTATAAGTTTGGCAGTTACACATTTTTGCCGATGAAAAATCTCATCAAGCACACGGTTTATTCTTCTATAAAACCAATTTATTTCAAAAGCACTTTCAACAACCGCCACTTTTATTTCCTTTCACCAAAAATATTGCACGCGTTCTATCAATTTCAGTTTCACGTTACATTTTCAATTCCCTTCGCGTCGATCGTAGCATTTTGCCGAGCTTCGAAATATTAACTGTTCTGTATTCAACTTTGAGCAAACTATAGTGAAATATTCAAGTGCCATGCATTGAATGGATAAAATAATTACAAGTTTTGTAGTTTGGCGAAGTTTTCTCATTTATGTAACGCGTGCTCAGTTAAGTGGTAAATATTGTTGTTAAATAAGTTTGTTTCTCATTGTTGTCCTGTATGTAATAATGTTGTTGATTTTCTAAGCAGGGTGTTTTCTTTTTTAACCAAAAAAAGTTTATGAAAGGATTATTTTTACGTACCTACCTATGTGATCGTTAAAGCCCAACAACAAAGTGTACAACAATAATTACGGAATACTAATTATCAAATTTAAACATGATCAGATTAAAATCCTCTCCCTGTGTAACTTATCAGTGACGTGGGTTTAATTAAATATTGAGTTACCAGTTCCACCGTAAACAAAAAAGAGCCCTTTAAAAAAGGTTACAACGAAATATAATTTAGAGCTCGCCGAAACTTTTACCCCAATTAAAATTATGACGTTTTTCAACCGGGAAATAACGAAGTGGAATGGCCGATTTGTCTGAAGAGCAGAAACTGTAGGATTTTTTTAACGAGATGGTTCCCGAACTTTGATGTAAGGTCCTGAGAGACTTGCTCTCTGCAAAACGTATTTTTTGTAACTCTGAGCTCGAATTCAAAATTCGAATTCAAATTCACTTAACAATCGCCCTGATCCCTCTTCCTTTCTTGTTCTTTGTAAGACTGGTCAGGTAATGTAGGACACGGACCATACCTGCCTTTGAGTCGAAGAAAGTGGAGAGGAGACCAGTGTGAGGCAGTGACAATATGGTATCCCACCAAAAACATTTTCATGTAAAATGTTGCCAAGACGAGACCATATGACTCGCACTGTCAAAAAGTTATCAAATCTCACGTAGAGCCAAGCTTTTAACTCTACACGCCCTAACTCTACAAGGTCTAACTTCACAAACTCTACACCTTATAGTCAAAATATGTGGCTTAGCCGTTGGCAGCAGGTAATGCCTGGCGCAAGAACAAACTGATTCACTCGAACTTTGAAGAGATCTAGATTATTATGATCGGGTAACAGAGAAGCTGGCAGTGAATTGCACAGACTGACGGTTCGAACAATATATACAGCTTGAGACTACGTATATCTATAACATGTCGAATATACATAGGTGATGAATACCCACATAGCTTTAAAATTTTAAAAGAATATAATGGGATTGATATTTTAGTGATTTTTATTGTGATCATCTTACCACAATAAACAAAATCGTATTCCCACATTTGTAATAAAACGAAAATAACAAGACCCAATTACATTTACCTAATATAGCTGCAAATACGTGTTTGTATTTTCCTGTTATCGAAAATAAATTCACTTTCAGCTTCAAATCTTGTTGGAAACTGCTTTGATGCCGGTCGAACCACAAAGCTTTTTCAGAGTGGATTGGAACCTTGAAGCGATGTGTAGTGTACAATGGTGGTTTCACTTAGTAGTGAATGGTTTTTGATACAGGATGTATAGTTAGTGCCAGTTAAGATGAGAATAGCGGTCAATGCCCTTTCCCTAATATCTTCGTACGAACCAAAACAAATAAACCATGTATCGTATTTCATTAGAAAAAAAGTTGAAGATCACGATAGATGACGATTTAAGACTTGAACAGGCTTACTTTTGGTTTTCAAAGTTAAGAAGTTTAATAAACGTAGGTGGGTCAATGACCGCTATTCTCATCTTAACTGGCACCAACTATAGAACGTGGTTTGACACTTGATTTAATGGTTTGTTGGCCGTGGGTGAGTAGGTAAAATTTTATTTTGTATCCGTGTTACACTCAGGATTGGTACATAAGATCAACAATCATTATGTCAACACCATAATCTCGACGATTCAAAATCTCAACACTTTTAAAATCTCAAACGTTTGATTAATCAACATTAGTATGAAATGTATTAGGTACTATTTAATATATTTCGTGAAGAACTTCTGAAGGGTTTTTTGGGGTATGTTTAAATACAGAACCATAGCTGCCATCTTCTTGTATACTTCTAAACTCATATTATAAAGAGCATTGAGTAGTAATAGCTCAATGATAAAGAAGAAAGATTTCTGTTTTTGTATGTAACAAATAAACTTTAAAACTGCTGGAGCGATTTGAAAAATTCTTTCAGCAATAGATAGCTACATTATCAGCGAGTAACACAGGCTATATTTTATCCCCGTACTCTTACGGGAACGGGAACTACGCGGGTGAAAACGCGTGACGTCCGCTAGTTGTCAATAAAAATGTAATAATTTTAGAAATGTACACCATCAACAATCAGAGGATCAGCAGCAGGATCAGATCCAACAGATCCATCAGTGATCAGTAACGATTATAAATCCTAATTTTTTGACTAAGAGATCGTGTTTTTACTGAAATAATAACATACATTCATTTAACAGTAAAGCCGTTCCGTAATAATAAGTCATTTACGGAAGTAATATTTGCCCTCACCCAACTATTTGGGGTCAACATCAGAATTTCTTGTGGGCGACTGGAGTTGCGGAATCTAACCAGCGAAACCCAATTACTTTAAAATACTGACATCAATTTAGGGTTAGCTGTAAGATTTTAGGGCGCAGTGGTGGCTACTAACGTTCCGTATTTAAACAAAGTAATTTGCCGGAAATTAATTTAGGGTAGTGCGGGTGAATGAGTCGACCTAAAGGCGACGACGTGACGGACCAAAAGTGAACACAGAGTTTCCATTAAATAGAGCAGAAGAGTACCTATAAAACACGGTATAGACGGTTAAAATTGTGGTTTTCCCTTATGGGGTATCGTAGCCTAATGGTAAAAATATTTATTTATTTAACGATTTATGTACAGACTAAATACAGAAAAGAAGAAAGGATTAGAAAAATTGGTACAAAGGTGATGCTTATTTCTAAAGAAATCTCTTCCAGCCTACCTGCGAAAGGAGAGTAGATAAAAAGAGATGTAGACATAGTGTGTAAAAGATGAGAAAATAGAATACATAAAAACTTAAAGCAAGTAAATAATTTAAATATAACAAACAATATTTATAATATATATTCATATGTCACTCAGCCATTTTACTAACAGACTGATAGCACTATAGGTATCCATGAAGATTGGATAGAATAGTGTAGTAAAAGTAAAGTATTTAATGAAAAAGGAAACAACATAGAAAGTAGAGTACGACACGTAGTCGACCAGTTTTTTTTTTAGATGCGTTGTTGAGGTATCATACTTTTCTGTTATATGTGCTTATCATTAATGTTTTAGTCTACATTGTCAGAATGATACCATTAGAGGGTAAACTGAACTGTCGTTTGCCATACCATACCGATACAACACAAACATAACGTGTGTATACGTATAGTATCAAGTTATGTAGGTTGAAGATTTACACAACACGCACGTTATAATTATCCAAAAATAAGGACTTACTTGTTCCAAAAAAGCTTTTAATGAATAGCACGTGTAACAACAACAAAAAAATGGGTCAACAACAATTTATTTTTATGAGAAATACGTAAGCTTTCTCCTGATTTCATTTTATCCATACACTCGATCAGCTTTACAAAATTATTCATCCATCAAAAACTGAAATTTACCGTATGAAACAAAAAAACACACGAAACAGAATATTTTTCCAGTACGGAAAACATTTACCCAACCCTTTTAATATTCAAGGCACACATTCGGAAAATAAAAGCGAAAATTTATTGCCACACGAAAAAAATGCAATATGAAATACTTGGCAACACAAACGTTTAGCCGAACAATCTCATTCGCGAAAACAATTGCTGGTTTGGATGTCGCGTCGGAATGTTGGCTCCGCGGCCAACTCCGTTGTCATCGAGGTATGAGCAAGCAATAAAGCTGTTTCGCAGCCATTCGAGAGATCCAATCAATGAGAGGGATTCGCAGTCTATCCAAACAATTGGCTCTGATTGACGACATTGTGGGCTGGCTTATTGTTAAGCCGCGCTTTCAGGTCAGGCTTGACGCTCAACGGCTATAATTAATGATTCTACCTGTAATTGTGTGTATTGGGCACTTTGGGTAGTTGCGGTTAATTGGTCGAGGTAATTAACGATTGTTTGGGGATTAGCGAGTTGTTAGCGAAGCTTCTAGAATAGATTGCTTGCTTGAACTGTAAAAACCTTGTTATGGACTACTGCTACCCGCGGCGTCACCCACGTGGTTTTCAGTACTGTCCCACTGGATCGTAGTACTGGGATAAAACTCGACCGGTTTATTAACGTGGACAGTGGTGTGGGTTATATTATATTATCATCATCTGCCTAGCCTTTTCCCAACTATGTTGGGTTTGGCTTCCAGTCTAACCTGATGCAGCTGAATACCAGTATTTTACATGGAGCGACTGCCATTCTGACCTGCACAACCCAGTTAGTACTGGGTAATACGATACCCCTTGGTAAGACTGGTTGTCAGACTTTTTGGGCCACTGACTACCTGAAACGACTGTCAAAGATCTACAAATGACAGCCGGGACCAAGTGCTTAACGGCTTTCCGAGGTACGTAGGAAACTCGTTATGCAATGGGTGGTCACCCATCCACAGACCAACCTAGACAAGCACGGCTTAACCTAAAGATCGACCCCGAGCGGCTGTTATTATTTAGCCACGAGCTCCTCTGAAGAGGTAGGGTCATATTATGTTATAAACATAAAATACAATAAAAAGTTATGTTATGTTAAACCAGGTCATAAACTATCTGTGTGCTAAATTTCATCCAAATCCTTTCAGTAGTTTTTGCGTGTAAGAGTAACAAATCTATCTATCCTCACAAACTTTAGCATCTCTAATATTAGTAGGATGATTTTCTTTTACGTCAAGTATAATTTTATAATTTTCAGCCAAAATTGATATTTCTCTCAGCACTCCAAAGTAAAACTGTTTTTATAGAAAATGCTTTCATTTTCCCAAAAAAATATTCGAAAGCGACCCTTAGGGATCCCGGAGTAAAGTTATTAGGTCAATGTAAATAAATAAAGGGTGATTCTTCGCAATTGGGTTCCCAGGGTTGTCCCAACATATTCATCGGTTTGTGCAAACACTCCTTGGCGTTCGTAAGGTTATGTCCTATCTAACACAACTGAAATCTCTACGATAAAATATTTATTATGACCTTTTGAAGGTCTAAGTCTGATTTAATAAAATATTTTCATTTTATAAAGCTAGACTTGTAAGTTTAGCCTTTGAGGTCTTGTCAAAAACATATTGTTTAAATGTCAGGCTGAATAGAGTTTCGTTATAACTAAGACAGTGATGTATAGAAGAACAAAGATTTCTTAGAAGTTGTCTCGAGAATACGTTGCAAGTCTGAAAAGGATTGATTGCTTGTGTGATGGATGACATTAAATATTCATAGATGCAAAGTCTCAATTATTTTGAAAGGTCAACAGCCTTTTAAATTTTAGTTCATCATCAGCCTATAATGTTCCCACTGCTGGGACACGGCCTCCTCTCAATGAGAGGGAATAAGCTATAATCCACCACGCGGGCCCACTGCGGATTGGTAGATGTCACATGTCTTCGAATTTTTCGGTTCTAGGACATGCCGGTTTCCTCACGATGTTTTCCTTCACCGTTTTGAGAGCAGTGGTGATGAAATAAATTACACAAAGTAACCTGTGGGTAGTACCTGTCTGGGTACGAACCCACGACTTACTGTTCGTAAGTCGGGGTCGCCATCGCCACCACTGGGCCACCGCTGCTCTAAAATTCTTTCTCTCTCTTAAATTTTAGTTATTCAATAAAATAAAACAACATGAGCACTTTCTACCTAAAATCCTTGTATCTATTACTGGTCTTCAGATATCATCATCTTCCTAACCTTGTCTCATGTTAATTGAGGATGCAACACGTTTTTTTCTTCCATTCTTCTCTGTTAACCGTAACGCAATAATTTACTCTTTGTTCTTTCATATCATTCCTCACACAATACATCCATCGTTTTCTTGGTCTTCCTCTCCCTCTCTATCCAACAAAGTTTAGTTTATTTAGTCACATGCGTCCATCCCTCCTCATCAAAAAACATGTCCATACCAAGACAGTCGAATTTCTTTTAACTTTCCTGTAACTGGCGGAACTTACAAATTGGTCTATAAATTAACTCATAAAATAAGTTAAAGTGGTGGTAGAGTCAGAATTATATTTAAATCGTGTGACTGTCAGCCCGCGGTGGACAAGCAGGTGGGGGGAGGAGGGGTATCGGAAATAACTACTGCTGTAAGAGAGAGTGGACTGTAATTTACTTCTTCTTTATCGTGTGGTTAGGACCAAACCGGGTGTCAGAGTTTTTACACTGCCTGCATGGGCCACTGACTTGGCTTTACATGCCGTCAAGAAATATCTTTCAGATATGCTGGTTTCCTCACAATGTTTTCCTTCACCGAAGCTAGTATACAATACGCACATGAATCCGAAAAATCAGAGGTGCGTGTCTTTGAAATGTACGTTTAAAATATGTATGAAATGAGTGTGAAATGTATGTGTGAACTCTCTCTTACAGCAGTGGACATATTAAAGGCTGATATTATATGCTAACCCGTAAGCACCATACACAATTACATTTAATACCGTATATTCGTCACCCAGCAGGCATTCAATCTTCAATCAACAACATTGTTGTGAGTCTGGGGGTTGATTAGTTCTCGCTGTACGCCGTCGTTAAGACACAGCGGGTGTTACTGCCCATTTTGCACATTCTCATATCTAACTAAATCTACCTATAAGAGCAAAGAGGGGTGCAGATGTGGATAATCAATAGAATTACACTAGATTTTGGTCATGTGATATACGTCAATTCGCTCCTGTAAATAGCTGAGCGGTTTTATTTGCCATTTGCGACAACTATCAATTAAGATGAAGGTAACTTATTCTATACGTCAAAGTTTTCACACCCATGCTATCATAAAGTGTTTTGAGAATCAAAAAGGCAGTTGCACTATGTAAAATACTGGTATTCAATTGCATCTGGTCAGATTGGAAGCCGACCTCATAGTTGGGGAAAGGCTAGGCAGATCATATGATAATGATGACTATCATAAAGACAAAAAGTATCTCCGTCTCTTCATCGGGCTGTCTGTCTCTTACCTTCTAGTGTTCTACTGTCATCATCTACCTGTTTGTTCCCGGTAGTACAAATAAATATCTTCCCCTATAGCTAGTAGCAATATATGTTATTGACCCTTTTATTTTGTCCACAGCGGCCACGGCAGCAGAGCCTCGGTGGGGTTCTCAGGCGGGAAGGCAACTGGAAATGTTTTATGTTGACGCTGATGATCGCCGGCTGCCTCGGCTCCGTCGCGTGGTGCAACACCGCTGAGATTGATCGGGACCTTATCGATTTTAGCAAGTGAGTCTTACTTCTTTGTTTGTGTTTAGTTATAAAATTACATAGATACGTAAACTCACATCATTTGCCACAAAAAAGTAGGAAGAAACCACAGATCGCTTCCAAACTACGATCCTTCACTTAAAAGAAAATATCTTGTAAAACAATAGTCAAACGTCATGTTATTTACCAGAAAACTTGTTTCGATTTTTAGTGATTTTTAGTGATTCGTTCATAGAACTGAAATAATTAAAAAATGCCTACAAGTCTGCAAGATTAAAAACTCAGTGGATCCAAAAATAATTTTGTTTAAATTATTTTGCCCTTGCACAGGGAATAAAATTGTACGAAATGGATCGTTAAATGCACGGCCTCTTATGCAATAAAATAAAATTCCAATTAAACATTTATTTGTGTAGGTTGCCGGTTCCATTCAGGATATAACGGACATGGGCTATCAATTACGACAGTTCCAATTTTAAATGAACTTATTGGACATGGCCGTTAAATTAAAGTTTTAATTTTCAAATGAATTTTATTTATCTCGTCAAACAAACGACATTTTATTCAGAATAAGTATTTATGTACCCAAAATTTGACTCCTATGTTTTAATTTGTAATTACAAAAGCACGTCAACAAATATTTTGATAGTTTTGAATACTTAAAAAAATTAAATCAATTTTTTTTTCTAAGTGTTGGAGCAAAAAGGATCATATACCTAATCATTGAATTAATCTGGCTTTACTCGGCCTGAATGAAGCTTCAACAATTTAAATTACAATAAATGTTAATATTAATTAACATTTATTGTAATTTAAATTGTTGAAGCTTCATTTAAAAGTCATAGTAGGATCTCTAAAGCTTCGAAAACTTATACTATACTACTATTAGAGCAGAAAATAGTCAGATTATGCAAAGGCAAATGTACACATAAAACACATGTACACGTAAGTGTGTGTGACAAACAACATACAGACCATAGAATTATTTTCTTTCAAGCTTATTGTTAGTCTTTTTGTTAATATTCTACATCTGACTGCGAATATGAACAAACTGCACATCATATTTTATAGCGTTTAGTCATGTGGTATCCGGCAGAGTAGAATAGAACCAACCCATTACACTCACGGGTGTCGTATAAGGCGACTAATGTCTGGGGCAGAACACCTAGCGCCTCCGTAGACCAGAGAATCCAATCCGCCTGCCCAGCGTGGAGATTATGGCAAATTCCTCCCATCATGGGAGAGGCTTATGTCCAGCAGTGGACGTTATGGGCTGTTGTTGTTGTTGTTGTTAGTCATGTTGGATAGTATACAGGTTACATCCAGAGTTATTTTACTATACGGACCTTGTAGAAACTAGAACAAATTTCTGTGCGTTCAAGCGTTTTTGCCATACCTATTATTGGAATCAAATATAACATAGGTACCCACACAACTTAGGACTATGTTATTAAGAAAACATTTAAAATCTTCATCACAACTAACCACTAAATCAGTTTTGTGTCCGTCAGGCACCCGATCAAGCGGACGGTACGCGAGTCTCCCTGCGACGTTGGGTACGCGTACATCCCCATCGCCTTCGTTCTGCTGCTGTACTTGGTGTACCTGGTGGAATGCTACCACAGCACAGCCAGGATACAGCTGGCCAGGAGAGTAGATGTAGCCGCAGTCAGCGCCAGGGTTCACGCCATGAGGAACGCTACGCCAAGAGTTTGGTAAAAGTTTTCTTTATTTAATAATTTAATAAGAAACTTGAATTCACAGTAGGACTATGCGCAGAGTAAACTGTTATATATTTAAATTTTACACAAATGTACCCATGGCAATATTACGAAGGTTAGTACTATGGAAACTCAGGGAAAGATTTTTGGAAATCATCACCTAAATGGGTCAAACAGAGGATGACAATTCGTATGGAAGCTCGTTGCGTTCTCAAGGAAGAATGGAGCAATTACTCCATCTAATCCGTCAGTTAGAGTGGATTTAGGGGGTCTTTCGTGGGTCAACAAACGTTGCTTTTCTCCTAAAATTGTTTTTTGTGGGTAAACGAATCCTCTGAAAAGGAGAACAGTCCCTCGCAAAAAAATAGAATCATTTTTGAACATTTTTCAATCAGTTTAAGGACTTCTAAATACAATTACTTTATAGTAAAATTAATTTGGCAGCAATGGCCTAAACACCTATCCAAATAATTAATAAATTTCAACAAAAAAAAAATGGATAGCAAACAACGGCAAAATTTGACCTCAAACCAAAATGGCAGTAACAAAAAATCTTATATTTTCATATTGTCCACCCTTTATAAAATGCTAGTGAAATAGGGTCATATTAAGATAACAATAAAGTTGTTACTAACGTAAGCCTCGATCAAAACGAGTCACAAGCTTATGTTCAAGCGTCTCCTGTGTTGGGAACCTCCAAAAACCGAAAGTAACATAATATTTCGGTGCAAATAATTCGGAATAAGCTCGTCTGGCTTCAGTCTTAGATAATATTGAGACAAAAGCTGCCAGGAGTAGGAAGTTGCATCTCAAAGAAAACCTAGTTATGAAAACGGAAATTGTCATTTACTCATTACAAGAACTTCCGTGAAATCAGAAGCAGCAAAGTTACCCATTACTTTCTCGGAATTGCTAATAAATTACAAAATAGGAACATAAAACTTGTACAGCGTATAAAATACCGGGTTCACTTTCGTAAATTAATTTCGCTCCACTGATTAAACTTTTGAATTACTTACCCACAGCTTTTACGGTAATGAGCTATCTAGGTACTCATATTATTTCCCTACGTCTTATATCCCTGTTTAAAGTAAAATGAAATCATAAAACACGAGAAATTGTATAACATTTCAACTAACCATCTGCTCTGCCCCTGGCCAACCTAATAAAAAATCCCTCACGGTTTTCAGCCAGACTTATTTTTTCTTTATTTCCTACTTCATATACGGGGTCACAATTTATTTCAAACGTGAAATGCAATTTGACCCAAAATATTCGACGTTTGCTGCAGTCTGCTGCATTTTCGTGTCCCGCCTTCCGGGTTCGAAATTGTATTAAGCTCAGATGTGACATCCGAAACATGCTTATAGGGAAGCTAGCAATTTTCTGCAGCATTTTCTGCCAAAAAGCAATATTTTTACAGCTTTATAGCCAAGTTGTTTCATTCTGATTTCGTGTTGCCGATTTGAAATTGGTATTGGTAATGGAATTGTGAGATGTTTGTGTTACATACATAGTCTCACAGCTTGTGTTTTCAATAAGAGGTCTCGACCCGCAATGTTCATCAGTGTTGACAGTAGCTTATTATAAACGGAAGTGTTTCAAAGCTTTCGAGAATTGACCCTTATTAATTGACTTGTTGGCAAATCATAGCATACCTATATTAGCAACGATATTGCTCTATTTTGTCATCGTATTTTAAGAAGTAACTCGAAAGCACATAAATTGATTCTGTAAACTGTACGCTCCTACCTGAAGATAAATATTAACGAAACCAAATTAAACAACATTGCGTACACCTCCAAATTACCGATGCAAATTCAGACGTTGAAGACAAGTTACTGAATTATTAACAAAGTTGTATTTAAATTTCCTGTTTACGTTTCCTCAATAGCAATATTATTTGACGTGTTTTGATTCAACGTGATACCACGTCTATCAAATTGGCACGTGTTCCAAAGCAATTTATTTCTCTAATTAGAAAATTTACACATCGGTTAGCAGCGAATGAATTCGACGTTTTATGTTGTATGGGCTTCTGTTGTGTAACATTCATCGGTTTAGAAACCAATTTATTTGTTACAAATATTTATTTACTTACTAATTATTATTTTTACAAATTTTATACATTTTTGAATATTCCATAAAAAAGCAATTAACATTAAAAAAAAATTGTCTCCCTCTCATTGAGAAGAGGCCGTGTCCCAGCAGTGGGAACATTATAGGCTGATGATGATACTATCCCGGTAATATTAATGCAGACTCGATTTTTACTTTATCTAATAAACTCTGACCCAAGTAATTCTGCGAAACAGTTTGAATCGAAGCAACTTTAAACCTTACAAATAATGCCAAAAATACTGACCAATGAATTCGGTCTGAACGAAGCATACATATCATAAAGATTGCCGGCTTGATGCAGTGAAAATGGTACTAGTTGGGGCAGTGCTTCAACATTTTTTGCTCCATTTGTTTTGCACTAGCTAATATGTAAACGAAACGCGAAAAAAAAACACCTTCCTATCTCGTCAAAGAAAAAGTTTCAAAGTACAGACTTTTTTATTATTATTCAAACTCGGTTCAGGCGATGCAGTGGTAGCCGGTAGGCTTGCTGGCTGGGTTTTTTTCTTTTTAACCGAACATGAGTCTCTGCTTTACACAAATATTATACCATTCATAGATATGTACTTAGTGCTACATTGCCTACATTTTTTATTGACGAATATTTTCTACGATATGAATACGTGCAGGTAACCGTTCATGTGGTATCCGGCAGAGTAGAATAGAACCAACCCATTACGCTCACGGGTGTCGTATAAGGCGACTAATGTCTGAGGCAGAACACCTTGCGCCTCTGTAGACCAGAGAATGGGCAGCAACGTTTTCTGTTAGTCTTTCATCACTACGATCTCCAAGCGTGGAGATTACGGCAAATTCCTCCCATCATGGGAGAGGCTTATGTCCAGCAGTGGACGTTACGGGCTGTTGTAGTAACCGTTCGTGCATCAGTGTCTGTTTTACCATGTATAATAATGTACAGTGGACACCTGAGATAAAGTTCTCTCCAAGGTGAAAAAAAAACCGTATTTCTCCCAAGCCCTAGTCTCCTGTTAAGTCATAAAACACAGCATTACCTTTACGACAACTCGTCAAAAACTTTTACTACAGCAACTGTTTGTACCAGCTAGGTAATCGTTACCCTTTTAATCAAATGTTATACGACCTACGTCTACGCCTCCGCTAAAGCTTTAAATAACGCTTTTCATGTACTCTGAATAAAAGTAAGTATTATAATCTGTTTGAAATTGTTATTGGGAAGTGTTTAATCTCGGATTTTAACTAACTAGCTTTTGTCGGTGGCTTCGCCCGCGTGTCTAGGTTCGGTACTTTTAAGTCTTAACGAATGAACCAGAAAAGCAACAACAACAACGACACAACAACAACAACAACAACAAGAAACAACAACCAACAACATTCAACACAACAAATAACAAGAAACAACAACTACAACAACAACAACATTCTCCTGCCCTTATCAAAATTTATTTAAGGTAGGCGCAGCATGTCTTCTTCCATATTTCTCTGTTACTCGTCTTCACATTGACACTTTTATGTGTTAATCATCATATCAGCAGAATAAAGGCTATGTTTAAAAATACCAGAAATGTTACTTTAACGACGTGTGATGTATTAACTTGCGTGTATATAATGAACTGCAGTATCCTTCACCTTTTTAAAGCTTCGTTTTAGGCCACGGTTAAAGGAAAGTGAAAAGAAGTCGTTTGTCTTGGTATGGACATGTAATGAAGAGAGATGAAACGCATGTGACTAAAAGAGTGATGGACATGAATGTTGATTCATGGAGAGGGAGAGGAAGACCAAATAAAGATGGATGGATTGTGTGAGGAATGATATGAAAGAGAAATGAGTAAATGATTCCGTGACGTTTGACAGGGGAGAATGGATGAAGAAAACATGTTGCGGAGACCCCAAATGGAATGGGACAGGGACAGGAAGATGATGATGATGATGATGATGAAGTTTTAGGCCACAGTTACGGTGAAAAAGTATCCTATTTTGTATCCCACGCCCATTAGTCTATTCGTATGCGTCCGTATACGTGCTAAATGTCATCCAAACCCTTTAAGTCTTTAAAAGACGCGAAAAGGTAACATAGTACATACAGAGTTATTTTCACATTTAGAGACTACCTACGCATTCATCGTAGACACTTGAGTTATTTCTTCAAAGTCTTTATTAAAATAGAAAACGTCGAATAATATGGCTACTGGTTTTATCGCGGCGGTGATTCTTTATTTTTATTAGGTTTCCATACCCAATGGGTGTCAACGGGACCTTGTTAGGTTCCGCTGTCTGTCTGTCCGTCCGTCCGTCCGTCACAGAGGCCCTATTCCCTAACGCTTCGTCCGTATATTCGGATCTATCCATCTCTCTCACTCGCACTCATCTGCAGACGTGCGCGAGAGAGACGCGCGTCTGTGCGAGAGAGACGGATATATCCGAATATACAGACGAAACGTTAGAGAGTAGGGCCCCAGGACCGTATCTTTTGAATTGTAATAGATGGACACTTACAATTTTCACAGAGTATGTATGTATGCCGCTTTACCGCTGTAACAAAAAAAAAGTAAAATGGAAGGTCCCCATGCTAGAAACGTTTTATGTGGTCGATTGAGACCTTTGGTACCGAACCATTCGTGTGCGAGTTCAACTCGCACTTGATCAGCTTTTTAAGATGAGCGGCGGCTAAGATAAGCTTCGACTTCGATTCCCGGATCGGACAAATTCGTCGGGTTGAATTCGGGTTTTTCCATCAGGAATTTCTTAGTAGCAGTTTTGGAGACTGGATTTGTGCCCAGTTGATGGCAATAGGCTCGCTCCCTATTACATGGGACTTAAACATAACTGGCGAAATGAGGGTGTACTTACTATTAGGTACAGCTCTGACTTACCCTTCAGGGATTATAAGCGTGATGTTACGTCATTAGGACTCTGCCTCATCGAAAGCCTTGACAGCTCCCACTAACGTGCCTGTAACACTTCTGTACCGAATACAATTCCAAAGATTCAACTTACAGTGAAACGGTCCCCGCTGCTCAATCAACCGTTGTCTGCCTGACTGATTCTGTAGATGTCTTATCAATAAATGTTCGTCGTATATCAATCCAAGAATGTCACAGTTCAGGGAAGACGTTTTATTTCAACAGATTTTGTCCTGAAGGCTTTAGCAACGAATGTCGTTTTACTAATCTTTAATTATTGTGGGAGAATTTTCAGAAATAATTTTATAGAAAGATTTCTTTGTCATTATGTGATAAGCTAAAATTTGTTTATTTTACCTGTCTTTTAACCAGCAGGAAAATGCTGAGCACTGCCTGAAAATACTGACTATTTCATTATACTTTTGTTGGTACCTAATGATTGTTCTCTTTTTCACTATTTTCAAATTATTTATCTTATGTTACATTTTAACAGTTAAAATCCTTTGAAGACGTACTAAGCTATTAATATCATTAAAGTGTTAATGTCTCACAAGAAATTTTGAGAAGTAAAGGCGTGAAGGTATAAGGGTAATATACCCTTGTCGATCAATTTGCTTGAGTACCTGCCTAATCCATTTGGAATTTGAGACTATGATGATAAACAGTATTTCTTGTATAACGTAGGTAGGGTACAGAAACATGAAATATGTAATAAGAATGTTTGCTTTGGAGAAAACCGACCTTAATACTAATATGATTTAAGAAAATTTTAAGTTTTATCAGCCTAGGGTAATTTAGGAACAGTCACATATCGAGTGTACATATGAAATGCAAATGAAATGAAAATTTTATTTACCAGGTATAACAATCCACATACAACAAACAGACACATAAAATAAACAAGACACATAGACAATATATACACACACACGCGCCTCAAATGTAACGAAATACGTAATCGGCGTGTGGTAGGATAGCCACCTTATATGTAGGGGACTGTGGTACCATTCTCGTACCGCGGCCACCAAGGAATTAGCCGATCGAACTATGGCGGTGGGTGCGGCGGCCGAGCGGCTCCGAAGCAGCGCCTGGCAGCCGGGCGCGCGGCCCGCTGCGAACATGGCACTCGCGCTGCACCACCGAGGCAGTCGAAACATCGCGCGCCACGCGTCGTTATACTGCACTCGCATATCGCTCAGTGCAGCCTTGGTGTAGTTTGTCCACAGCTCGACTGTATAGACGCTTGTGCAGTAGCTGGTAAATAGCTGGGCCTTCACCACGTTGCTACAGCGGCTAAACCGCCTAGCGAGCATGTTGCCGCGCACCGATATGTGATTGCATTATATATTTAGTAATATATCTCCGCAAATAAATAAGTTCTACTTAAAAGAGTATTCAAACCAGTGAGCAATTGGGTATAGCACAATCGCATGAAATCGCTTCGCACATAATATTGACTAAGTTTTAAAACTTTTTTCATATCTACGAGTGATAAGAATAACAAATGTATTGTGCCAGTAGCTAAGAAATAGTAAAAATCTCAAGGATAGCTATCCTTGATATTTTCGATTCAAAAATCAAACTTACGTTACGTTCATGTTAAGCCCTCGAGTCCCGGCCATAAGGCAAATGACAGATAAAATCATCACCTTTTACCCTTGTCCCGTATTACTTGGTGGACCCAACACTTTTATTCCTCGATTTTCCCCTGTCAACTATATTTATTCCTTTCGTTCCGCCCGAAGGGTAAAACGGGACCCTACTAAGACTCCACTGTCCGTCTGTCTGTCTGTCCGTCTGTCTATCACCAGACTGTATCTCATGAACCGTGATAGCTAGACAGTTGAAATTTTCACAGATGATGTATTTCTGTTGCCGCCATAGCAACAAATACTAAAAACAGAATAAAATAAATATTTAATTGGGGCTCCCATACAACAAACGTGATTTTTTTGCGGATGATTTTATTAATGATACGGAAACCTTCGTGCACGAGTCCGACTTGCACTTGGCCATCTTTCATATCATTCCTCACATATAAAAAAAAAAAAACAAATGAAAAGTAATAAGAGAATTACAATTCCTATCAAACAAAGATAATACACATCTACACTCTGAAAGTTATTGATTGTGGGAACGCGAAATGACTACGTAATGTATTCCAAATATGAAATGTGATCGTCTTTGCAGGTGGAAGGCAATATGCTACCATTACGTGAGGCGTAAGCGGCAAGTCACGCGATATAGAAACGGGGATGCTTATACAACCACTCAGGTAAGTATATTATACTTATACTTGTATATACATAATATAGGGGTGTTAAAGACCCATCATATAGTCGTTATCTAAGTGTTTTGTAGATCAAACTATATATATATATATATTGAGCAAAATGATTGCTAGGAAATAACTTTATTGTTGGTACGAAAAATATGTTATCGCAAAACATGATGTTACTTCAATTGAGTACAATGGTATACCCTTTAATATCTCCGTAACCAGAAGTTTCCGAGGCATGGTATTGTACGAAATAGATTGACAGGAAAAACAAATTACTCTCTGCTTCATTAAGCTTCTTTAAACACCCGTTTTAGGTGAAAATTCTTGATATTTGCAGTATTGAAAGATGATAATTAAAGTCAAAAGTCCTCAAAACCGTATTTATCAAAAGACTTGTTACTGTAGGACGTAGGTACTGAACTAATTCAAAGAAAATTTTCAGTAATTTGCTCGCCCTTGCTTGAAAAGTTGGAAGCGAAAAGCGTTTTAGTTTTTTTTACAGGCGCTTTCAGTTATAAACCTCTGATATTATAATATACACAGTCATAATAAACACATAAGTACACTACACATACATAGACATCACATAAAAATGTATTTACTATATAATATTAAATATCGTTATAATATACAGGGTGTAAACAACCTCATCACGAAGCCATCAACCAAGCATTCTGTACATCATTTGGGTGAAAAATTATATTTTGTGGTATAGCTCAATGTAACGCACTCAAAACATTGTGCTGATGGATGGATGGTACGGGTGTCTATGTCGTGGAGGTGTTTTAAGAGCGGCCAACCTGCCATACTTTTCGCGAGAATTTTGTCAAACGCTTGTGCGTGATTATGCCGTTGTTACACATATATCTTTACTTTTTTGAACTGATAGGTATCTTGTGCACTACATCTAGGCTTCTATCGAAGCAAAAAATAAAAATTTGTAGGAACAAATTCGGTATAAGCCTCCAAAAATGGCTGTTTTGCACAAATTTTACCTCAACTTTGGCCGTTCATAATGTAGTCATAAATTGTAAAAGTAAAGAAAATATCCTTATAGAAGCCTTGTAAATATAGTGGAGATTCTAAATAACAAATATTTATTTCACAAACTTGTAAGACTTATTCAAAAACACGTATTTCCTGGAACAATTTTCATGAATTTTCGAACACTATTTTTCGTTCAATGTCCTCGCGTTAGGCGGTATGAGGTGCGCGGGAGACGAGTAGTGTGGGGTTGGGGCTAGGTAAGACAGGGCAGTTGAAAAAATATCGCCGCGATGGCTCTGGATGAAACAACAAGCTTTTTGACCATGCTCGCGTTTACGATAGACGGGCCGGGAAGGGCCCTCTTAAGTAAAAATCTTACATTAAAAACTTGTATTAAAAAAAATATAACTTGTTAAAAAGTTGGAACTTTGACCCCCAATATCTCCATAACTAGAAGGTGCCCAGGTATGGTGTAGAACAAAAAAAATATCGCAATGACGGGGAAAACAAGTGCCTTTCGGCTTCGTTAAAGGGTTTTTTACACCCTTTATATTTTTACATATTATTTATTAGTAACGTGTTAAGAGGCGTGCCAACTTATTAAGAATCTCAAAGATCATAATATCGACTAAGCACATCGCTCAAGTTACGATGATCTCTTACCTCTCGTTTAAGCGCCTCTATATCTTTACTCCTCTACAATTTACGACTGACCAAATTGCCCATAAAACCAATACACCTACTTGATATTGGTCAATCGTCCAAGAAACACATTTTTCACAAATATTTCTATAGCATGTATCAGAAATTCAAGTAAGTACACAACATTCAGATAACCTATACAAAATTCCAAGACGTACTCCAACCAATGGGAGAATAGATTTTTAGGGTTCCGTACCTCAAAAGGAAAAGGAACCCTTATTATGATGTATTTGTTGTCCGTCTGTTTGTCTGTCAAGATCCTTTTTCTCAGGAAGGCGTAGAGGTATCTAGTTGAAAAAAAAGCTGCAGGAAAGATCAAACTTTTAAGTCAACGCGATCAAAAGATACGACCGTTTATGTCGCATGTTTTCGCATATATTATTTTGCGATTTCACAAAGGAATCAAAACCTATAGGGTACTTCCCAGATACCTAGAATTATGAAATAATTTGGCATGAAGCAATGCACATAAAAGTAGTAGTAAAAAAATCAGAAAAACCGTAAATATGTAGTTTATTAACTAGGGACCGGATTATTATGCAATATAAAATCGTCGAAATATGCACCATAAATGCTCAAAATATGCAACAAAAGTGCAAAAATATGCAACATAAAATTGAAACAAGTACTACAAAATAATGTTTTTAATTTAATTTACTCGTACCTACTTCATTTTAGACTAGATTTTTTTTTATGAAAACCGAATGTTGTTCCTAATTATTAGTAGTACGATTGAGCCTTATATTAGTTAAAATAGTTTTCTAACTTGAAAATAATCGTTCTACGTCCACTGTCAATGGGCACTATTTGAATTAAAGTGTTTTATTGCGGGTATCACCTTTGGCACTTTTTTCCATTTTTCCAGTTAGGAGAAGATAAAATTAAAGGAAACATGCCCAAATATGCAAGGTATCCCGATTATAGCCAAAATATGTATTATCTTCAAAAAACACCAGAACATGCAAATGCATATGCATATAATCTGGTCTCTATTAATAACAAAATACCTACAAGTTTGTACTTAACCCTCTGTACGCGAGTCCAAGTCGCACTTGGCCGGTTTTTTTCGCTATTACGATGTTGGTCCCATGGAGCCATGGAGTATTGATGGTCTGAACCACACCCTTAAATAAGACAACACTTTTCTGATTTAATAATAATAAATTTTAAAGAGGTGCTCAAACCATTTAATCCTCGTATTTTTTCTCCGAACAAAACAAAATTGCGAAGAAATCAGATCCAATATCCGCAGCGCAATCGCTGTAACGTCCAATATGTCAGCACAATGAATGTACGACGTTGGACATTGGTATATAGGTACCGGTAACAGGTTGTTACCCGGAGTATTAATGAAACAACCTTGGATTGGTTCAGAGAATGAAGTGTCGCAAATAAGCTGCCTTTAGAATTGAGATTGAGGAATCAATACCACAAGTACCTACTATGAAACTGAATAAAACGTATAGGTACTTTAAATTAAACTAAATAATACGTCTAAGTACTTTAAATTAAACTAAATAAAAATAATTCCATCATCATCTGCCTAGCCTTTTTCCAACTATGCTGGGGTCGGCTTCCAATCCAACCGGATGCAGCTGAATACCAGTATACATGGAGCGACTGCCTATCTGACCTCTACAACCCTCTTAGTACTGGACAATACGATACCCCTTGGTAAGACTGGTTGCCCGACTTTCAGAAATGAAAATAAGACCATTACTTCTTATTGAAACTACAATGGCTTCTCATTACAAGATCAGTTGTTTGTTTAGTTCTTTTACATAATGTTAATTTGTGTATTTGTGTGACTCCATTCAATGTACTTATTTAATACTGTACAATTTAATTTAATTAAATTTTTTAACTAAAATTTTTAATCTATTCTATTCTTTTAATTTTATTTATAATTAATGTACTTAATAAATATGTCCTTATTTAATTGTAATTTTCATAGTTTTAATTTATATTTTTTTTTTACTATTCCAGTTTAATTGATGTTTTTTAAATTTTTGTTTTATACTGTAATTTAATTTAACTTGACATTTTAAATTCAATGTAAACTTTGTAAATTTTAATTTTATATTATCATATAATTATATTTCCATTTTAATTTTTGTTATTGATTATACAAGTGATGTGCACACCTATACCTAAGCGATGAATTCACCGCAAAGCTTTTGAAATAGAATATATTATTTAATTTACTTAATGATTTAGTGAATAAGTCGTTGGTGTGTCAATAAATAAATAAATTAGCTGCTACAATATGCCTTTTGTGTAAATTACTAAATATTTCAACTACTCTTTTCAGATTTATACTCAAGTGATTTCCCAAAACGTTATATTTAATAAATCCATCGCTTTATAAAACCACTTTAGTTGCCTTCTAACATGTCAAAAACCCATCTAGCGCTTTCACCGCTGAACTGGGTTAGACACACAGAAATTGTTTGGTTGGAGAAAACCTTAGAGAGTGGATCGAAAACTGCGCCCTGCATATTGATGTCGTTTATACATGTACCTGCGATGGGCAGCGAACATGCAATTTGTTGCCAATGACGTAGAATTTTCAAACTGCGATGTAACCGGAACAAAAATTAAATCAGAATCAGAAACAGAATGTTTATTTGTCAACATAGGTAGTTACAGAGTGTGCAAGACGTTACATTTTCGTATGTGCTGTATGTTTTGCCATTTGGCGTACAAATATAATCATCAATTTGAATTAAATTCAGTTTATTACTTGCAACAAATACATTATTT
Source organism: Xestia sexstrigata (assembly GCA_941918905.2). Classification (NCBI taxonomy): domain Eukaryota; kingdom Metazoa; phylum Arthropoda; class Insecta; order Lepidoptera; family Noctuidae; genus Xestia; species Xestia sexstrigata. The sequence continues at coordinate 7,409,667 of OW799213.2, read as the reverse complement.
AAAATTATAACAATACATTTATTAAAATTATAAAATTAAAGCAAGTCGATCAATAAAAATTCTCAGAATGTCAACAATAAAATTTAAGAAATAACAAAAATTATAGTTGTCAGAAGATAAAAATGTAGTAGATAGTGTCAATTATAACATTTTAAATTAATACAGGAATGTCAAAGAAATTAATATAAATCAATAAACTATTTCTACAATGTCAACAATAAAAGTAGGCATCGTTCTACGAAATCTTGCAAACAGACCTCTTCACTTAAGCCACCAACCAATCAAGCATTTGGTACAACAAACTAAGTAACACTGAAACGACTGTAACGCACTAAAAACATTGTGATGATGAATGCATTGAATAGTACAGGACCCCTGTGTGTATTACAAATGGAGGTATTTAAAGATAAACGTGTAAAGTTATAATATTTAACATTGTGTATTCTTTACACGTGGGAAAAAGTTGGAACTTTGACCTTCAATATCTCCATAAAGGTTCCCAGGCAAAATGTAGTTGCGTGTTCACTTCGTTTTTTTTTCGATTTTATCCAATATTGTAACATAGGTACCTACATACGCGTTATTGATTCGCCAGAAAAACTAAATAGTTCGTCTCCTTAACTTATTTTCCATAAAATGTAAATGATAAAAATTAATCCATAGTTTGGAAAATGAACACTTGTATAATAATTTTCTTTTAAAATAACCGCACTACTTATATACTGATAGCTTAACTTATTAATACAACTGCAGCAATTTACACACTCGAAATTACTTTTCATCAAATCAAAATTAGTAAAAAACAACGTTTTCACTATTGTAGTTACAACCACATAACAAAGGTAATTGGGTAAACATTACATAGCAGCCCAGACAAACAAATCTGCAGTTTTAAAAATCCCAGTAGAAGAAACAAAGTACCAAACAGAGGACTTAGTATTGTAGGACGATAATTGATTTACTGATTGATTGATTGATAGATTTTTTGATTTTTTGACAATCAATCAGCCGAATTACTTACACTGCTTTTACCATTTATCAGGTCTACTACGAGAGGGTGAACACTCACAGCGCAAGTACTTCCTTCGCTCATGCATGCTGTGGACAGCGGGATGCATCCAGAAACTTGGTGCTGGACTCCAAGACTCCCATCACCAAGGTTCGCTTCAGCAAGGGATTCGCATTTGCCAATATTGAAGCTGCTAGCGGTAAGTCGGCGAGTTAAGAATTTATACCAATAAGCACTTTGTAAGGACGAAAGAATGGAGTGGAGTGGTGACCGCGAACCGGAAGATGTTGTGTTGGAAGACCTCACACTAGGTGGACCGATGACCTGGTGAAAGTTGCGGGAATCCGTTGGATACGAGTCGCACGGGACCAGTCAATGTAGCGACACTTGGCGGAGGCCTATGGCCAGCAATGGACGTCTTTCGGCTGAAATGATGATGATGAAAAATTACCTCTCTATTCCAACAGTGTATCCTTCCTTACCAATAGTCACCATGCCTCATGTACTTATCATACCTACTCGAGATTCACTCATAATATGAAGGTGCATCTAAATTATAGTAACGTTTAGATAGAGAGAGTTTCTAAAACACCATTATTTCCAGAATTCGAAGATCAAAGATCAAGATTCTTCGCTGAACACGAAAGGTTTGACGACTTCATGGAAATGCGCGAAGGTTTAGACCTCATTGGAGTCAGTTCCTTCAAAGAATACATGGTAGCTTATAGGTAAATATCAGAAGGTTTCCTCTTGGAAAATTTTATATTGAACCCTGAATGAAGTATATGAGGATTCAAAGTCATTTGTATTACAGGGACGCTGATCGTTGTCCATGGTACTCGTCTCAGCTTCTATTCTGGACTCTCTCGTGTCTTCTTCTTTCTTGGCCTCTTCGAATACTTATAGAGTGTAATACGGCTTATGTACATTATACGGTGAGTTGATTTTTGTGTTTAAAAGTTGAACAAGAATAATACAATACTTTACGCTATTTTGAGCAACCAAATGCCTGGAATTTTGTTTGGATTTAGATACATATAGTCTAATATGTGTAACATTGTTATTGTGGATCGCAATTGAAATAATACTTGTAATTTCAACAATTTCCCTCTTAATAGGTATTATTTGACGCACATGATTCCGAATAACGTACCTACCCTAAGGTATATTCTTTTGTACAGTTCCTATGTATGTAAAACCTTTTTTTATAAGCTCTTATTCCATAAACGATAATTCTATTTCGAGAACACAGGCTTTGATCTTGTTATTTGATACAACCGGATTGTTGTACAATATACAAAAATGTTAACTAAAATTGCCTCGGGCCTCTGGTTCAACCCAAATGTTTATTTGATTTCACGTTATTCTGTTACAGATTACCAAAATATTTGGCACAAACTACGAGTTAGACCCCAGTAGACAGTTAGATATTGATACTCACCTATCAGATACGTTACCGCCAGTGACTGCCAACAACTACGCGTGGGCACTCGCTGATGAGCAAAGTGCTGTGCTGTGTTCAGCTCCCCGTCCACCTCGAACTTTACCCCTCTCACATGCTTCCACTGTGGACAGTCTCGAACTGTTTGCTGCAATACGTGGAAACTGTGCCTTAGTCCCTTCATACTCAGAAGCTATGCGAATTGATGCTGCTCTTAGAGAAGAGCCAACAGCAGATACCAGTACTGACAATGCAGAGGCTGGTGTTGTCATAGACATGGAACCCGAAGCCAGGTCTTCTCCACTTCGGACAGCTAAGGCTGCGTCGTTTGACGAACCTGCACGAAGACCAAAAGTAACCATCGCCTCTACTCATTCTACTCATAATATTTCTGCAAGTGCCAGGTCTAATGAGGCGAAGCAGCAAAATAGACGTTCTTGGGCGGGAGTTCTAACAACCGCAAGGAGTGCTAGACAGATATTAGAAGAATTTAGAGCAACCAGTTCTCAGACGAGTTACGAACAGATGCCAGAACCTCAAGTAAGTGAGAACGGAGAAGCCACATTATATTTCTCCAGAGAGTTATCACCAACTTGTTCGAGGGATCCGTTCGGTGGTCGTGCACAAACTACGCCGACTGACGAACCGCCTTCGTATGAAGAGGCTCTAAAAATGCCTGCGCTAAGAAAACTAACGAGGTCTATTACGGGGACTAATTTGGCTGGTCCCAGACGAGCATTCTTGCGAGATGTGCTCACAAATAGGAGGTCGTGCCTGGAGGGAGTCGGCGTGTTAGCAGGAACTAAGGTAGTTAGGTTGCCGAATAGCGAATCCGGTGACGAGACGCCTCTATAGCGCTTCTATAAAGCCTGTGCAATTACTGACGTTATATGGTGCAATAAAATGTTAGAAGGTACTTGAATTGAGAGACTACCGTATTGTGTGAAATCGATAAAGCTATAATAGTGATAGTGTTTGTACTAACGTGTTTATACGCTTTGTAATTTTAGGGACATATTATGAATGAGCTTGCGCAAAATGTAGTTAAACATTTTAGCTATTGTAAAACGGAATTGACGGAGAAATTCCAAGTTCTTGTACCAATGCAAATTAAATCCTGCGGAAATCTATATGTATACTTAATTTGTGTCAACAAAGAACACCATTTTTATAAAGAAAGTATTTACGTAAGCTGTATACTATATTTGGCTTAAATTAATTAAACTTGTACTTTAATAAATGTAACTGGTCTCTAACTCCCGCTATTTAAATACTGTTTTATTCAATAAAGTTCCATCAAATCAATAATTAGATGGGCGAGTGAATTAATAGGCTCGTGTCCTGAAAAAAACTAATTAGTCCGTCAGTTAGATTATCAAAAAATATTTGACACTTATTTTTTCTTTTGTAACGTAAACCAAAATTGACGAAGATACGATGCTTTTAAAAATCTTAATACGTCACGCTGTGCTATAATTTTTAGTGCGTTGTGACGTCACGAGCCCCCCCTCTCGAGTCTTGATGCGTTTTATCTTTGTCAATATTCATTGATTTACATAAACAGAAAATACGTGTCCATTATTTTCCAATACTCTAACTGACGGACTCAATAGATTTGCAATTTATTGATGGTGGAAACTAGCCTATTTTAATTTTATTCATTTGGTCTATCTATAATTGGTTACTTGTCTTAATTATAGCTTGTTGTAACAAATGTACATGTTTCTGTTTCATCATTCGTGTCACATAGCACGAACTCTGAAACATTTGTCGGTATCGAGGCAACTTTCAAATAACACGTGTTTCGAATATTTAATGTATTCTATTTCATCTGAAACCTCTCAAAAGGTTCAACGACCTCCTGTAGGAGCAATGATGTTATGTGAAATTTGAAGCAATGAGGTCAAAATTCACATAAAAAAGAAACAAAATTAAGTGAATTATTTAACTTTTTTCAAAAAAAAATACACGAAATCTGAAGTTACTACGAATTTTAGACAGATGTCAAGTAACTTTAATGTAAAGAATTATTTATAAGTAAAAAATGTAGGTATAAGGCCGTGCCTTATATCATTGTTATAGATTAATGCGAATATAATAATTATAATGGAATTATGGAAAGTAACTATATTGCAATTATTGTATTTATTGTAAAAAGTAATGTAATAACGCAAGGCGTAAGCTTAACGCACCATTTTGGTAGAAAATATTGTAAGCAATATCCTTTTGAATCGGAATGTAGGGTGCACAAATTAACGCCGAATACACTGAAAATCTTTGATCATGGAAATACTCAAAACTAAGCTACCATACAATAAAAAAACATAGGGTGGAAACAAACGGTTATCACGTGTTCAGTATCATTTGGAACCCCACACAGAAATCTTCATGGGTATGCATGGAGTTTCTTGCCGGTTTTTCTCCGTCGGAAACGACTAACACGAATCGTGGACTTTTTCTCGGTGCATAAGTGCCCATGCAGACTTATGTGAAAAAAAAACGTTATTTTGGTAATTTTAAAAGAAATCTGCTGTTTCCTATGTTTTTAAACTACTGATGAAAAAAGTCTATGTGGAAGGGTTATGTCGGGGGGTAATCCACCACGAGGCCCAGTGCGGATGGTGGATAACATAAGTCTGCAAATTGTTGGCTCTAAGACATGTTTTGGCTTAAACACTTAAAACAATATTTCATTTATTTTAAATGTCAATAACCCTTTGCTTACAATATCCGAGAGCAAACATTTTCAGTGCGCTTCTAGGCTTTAAGAGGATTTCATTGAAAATACAGACAAAGATGAATTTCTTCAATTTGTTGTTGAGTGTCGGATTCCTTGAAACAGGATTAATCCCGTTGATGTTCTGTTCAAATATTCCTTTAGAAAAGATCAGTTCGTTTTAATTTTGTTCTCCTATTTCAAGGTTGTTTCAGTGCTCCTTTAATTTTAATGATGTTTATAAATAAATCACATTTACGTTTTCAACGTGCAAATTCTATTCAAGTTACTTTTTAATGAATATTTTAAATAAACGTCGTCCTTTTCCCCGGAATACTTCAATAGGGATTTATTCATAAAATGTTGTATTCATAATCTAAATGCTAGGCAATCGCCAAAGTGATATTAAAGTAAGTAGCTTATTAGGGCACTCGATTCAATTAATATGGCTTATCCATGGAACCAATTAAGGTACTCAGTATTTAATATTTTTTATTCATATTTATAAAGTTATTTTTATTCGTGATTACCAGAAATTGTACCTATATGAAAATGATGTATACCTGTGCGAAATATGTAAGGTATTCATGCAAAATTGATTGGTATGGTGGCTGTACACTCTCGAACGAGAACCCTGTCTATGTCTCTCCTGAGACGTCTCACAAAACACCGACACAGAACGGAGTAAGCGAGAAATACCGAGGCAAGACGAGCGCTACTATATACATCCACTCTCGCAATCGCCCTGTCTCGGAGTGTCTCGGCGAGAGTGTACAGACAGACATTTACAGTAGAGCCGCGATTAACACGGTATGTAATGGCATTAGAGGTTGGTCGTTTGATCGATCTCTATAGAAGCAGGTACACGCGGTGACACATCAAGCTATACATATCCAGTATAACATGGCCTCGCTTTGTATACATTTTCCGTGCAATGAGAGATCCACATACACTGATTTTGTATTACTTGATTGGTCGTCGTGCGTACAATATTATCTACATATTTTTTGACGGAGAAAGTTTTATAGGGTTCGACAAAGGGCGAAACCGCTTTCAAAAGCTATAGTGAAATGTAAACGTTCAACTTATTGGTTTAATAGGTATACCAGTATTTTAAAAAAATATCAAGTGTTTTTCGTTTTTTAAAGGTTAGTTTGTGTTCTCATTACAAACACCGGTTGATTTTGGCTCCACTGTTTTAATTATTAATAATTATTGAATAAATGTATCTAGTTGTTTCTGGAAGTGTGTATCGATGCCAAAGTTCGGAGCACCTTAAACCAAGGTTTAGGTATCTTGGTTTAAGTTGACTCCAATTTTAACCCATAGAAAACTCGTGATCACACTTACAAGTATATGTATCACATATTAAATGGCCTCTAACTATTAATTATAAAATTGTATATTAAAATATTTGTTGTATTTCACTTTCATATGTCATTTTATTTAGTTAACTTCTCCGTTTTAACAAAATATAAGAAAAACATTACCTGCTCATATTTTGTTAAAACGCAGAAGTTGCCTAAATAAAATAACTTGTTAATTTTAATAAAACGAGCTTCCTCGTTTTAACAAGACATGATATCCTTTGCATTCTTAACATTATTCTCATGTGTACCCGTCCAAAAAAATCTCGAATGAATAATTAATAGCATTATATTATAATTACTTAAATACATAATTTAAATGACCTTTCGATGGATTTGAAAAAATCACAGTAACACTTTATATGTACCTAGTTATTCCTAAAATTAACCAAATATATTTTAAGACCTATTAATTTTGCTTAGTTAAAAATGCTTGTAAATAAAATAGAAAGTAAGACTAAGGAACAAATTGTTTAATTATATAAAGTGCCAACAAAGTCGTGTTAGATATAGAATACATTTTAAATTAAACATGGATTATTGAACGTTTCGAAGGACCAACTTGGAGGAGTAGGTACTACGGAAGCACGTTCCACACAATTGGATTTTATACAAGTTTCCCGCGGTCTCTCCACAATCGCCATGTTGAAAACTTCGTAGATACATAACGCTCTATATGTAAATTGTATCAAACTCACTTTGGGCTCCATGTTTTCATAGAAACCCCGAGTTCCACGTTCCAATGCGCGTAAAATGTATGGCTGTATAAAAAATACCAAACTGTATTTATGTAGATATAATTAAGTACTACACCATAGATTAAATACAATGCTTTTAATGTTGTGCAAAACAACGTTTTATTGTAAAATTGGGTACTGTTTAGTTAATAACGCTAAAAATTAAATATTTTTGATTGTAAATTAATGGGCAAACCAAAAAAGTTTATTATTTTCAATAAACTGTGTTACAAATATTTTGGCTTTTTATTTTTTGCCTTAAAAGAGAAAACACAAAAACTGACCTAGGGTGACATTTTCTCATCAAAATTTACATTAAAATAAGTACAGTCAGCACTTCAAGCTACCCGAAACTGTCAACTTTTCCCAATCAACCTTGAACCTAATGCTTTAGCTATAAAGTTGAAAAACTATTAAAGGAATTTGACATTTTATTGTAGCTTGATGTGCTGGCGTCTGTACAAAAAATAAAACCGACTTAAACCGGCTGAAGCTAAGTTATTTTTCACATTTTTGTTTTTTGAAGTCGGTTTTATTTTTTGCAAAAAAGTTTTTTATTTTTCCATTTTTAGTTCGTAAGCGCATTGCAATTTAATGCAGTTAGAAATTTTCCTCCTATTTTTGGAAATCGGTTGAAAAGTAAAACAAAATGGTAAGTAAGTATTTTTCCCCTAAAGACGTGTACCTACTTTGAAACGACAAGGCCACAATAAATTCACAATCGAATGGCATGAGTTGTCCCTTGAAGGAGACTTTCTACTTCACCTAATTGGAAATACAGGAATGAAAATAGAATCCAACACTTCCTCGTCAAATATCAGAGAGGGAAATTTTTCAATCAAGTTTCGCGTACTGAAATCTGTTTATGTTTAGGTACTTTGTTGTACCTAATAAATTAAATTAGAAGTTTTTGTATTTTATGTCCATGAACATTGATATACGTTAAGGTACACTTAATAAAATTCAATACCGATTTTCTCGTGGAATAGCAGCATTGAGATAATATCTGTTTCATAAATTAGAGGCTTTTAAATGTTATATACGTAACACTACATACAACATAAAATTACTATAAAAAAATAGCTGTAAATGTTCCTATCACACTTCGGATAAAAAAAAAACATATTTTAGTAAACATGGAACTTGGAAGCAAAGAGTTGTTTTTCGTGAGTCTTAAATGCAACAGTGTACTAAGAGTATTTTTCAATTAGTTTGTTCCTGTCCATTCTTTTCCAACTCTCCCGGTGTTTTGCCATCTCTAGCCAATCAGTCAGAATCGATACGAATCCAAATCGTTACGCCAGCGTTTCGTATGTTTATAAGTTTTTTTTTTTTTTGTAAGAAAAACACTAACGGGGGGTTGTTTGTTCACAAACACCCTTATTAAACCCCTAAATGCTATAGCTCCGATATCTTGATTATGAACTACTTATAAGTTTATATATAGGTAATTAGGTACCTCAGAAACTAAGCATTAGTCGGCTAATTGGCCAAAGAATTCATTAAAGACCACAAATCAATGTTCCATCTTATAAGGAACAACAAAATATCTAATAATAATAAAATAATATGCCTGCCGGGGCTGCTGGACTGTTCGAAAGAGATACCGTGGCCCCGGAACACAAAGGGCGATGAAGGAACATGGATGGGTTTTAGTCAGTAAAAGTCTGACACTCCCTTCTGCTCCGCCCAGAGCGGGAGGAGTCATGTTCTGTGGTTTCTACCTTCCCCTATGGGAAAAGGCGTGAGTTTATGTATGTATATTTTAAAATGCGGTTATGAAAACTTAACTATAAACAGAAAGTCGCGCTTTTTAATTATATTTTAAAAACCCCGTTCCAGAATATAAACAAATTCTGAAAATCTGAATTCTGCGATTTCCTATGAAGTCCCTTGAGAAAAAATTTCAGAGCTTCGCTGAAACGAGTTTACAGCCAGACAGGAAATTAATCTTTAATATCTGAGAACTTGTAAAACCTGCAGTAAAAAGGAACAGCTCAAGGCGAGAGTTTATTTACGAGCGTTTCATAGCGAGAATAAAATCTTTAAATAAATCACAAGTTTATTTTCATTATACTTTTTCACGCCATTGAACAATTCCACTTTTTTTAACCACGATTATTTGCGGTGGGTTGTTCCAAGAACTCTTTGAGATAAAATATTGAGTAAGGTCAATGATATTCTAATGAACAGATATAAACCTACAAATCAACCGAGAAAAGAGCCACTAGCCAATTTTTGTATGCCAACAGGCAGAATGTACTGGGATTATATCTGAAACTAACACCATTATTGTAACACCTGCATTCTATACAAATAAAGATATTATTATTATATTATTATCATTTTGTTGTTTTTTATGTTTCTTCTCATATAAGAGAGCATAAGAAACCTTTCACGCGGGTCGGGACCAAGGATGTAAGGTGAAATTTAAATAGAGAAAGTGGATGATAATGTAGATGAAGTCAGAAACTTTCGGGTGATTCGACAGGTGTTGAGAATAGTGGCTTTTTGCAGCATGTAAAGTGTGTGATTAGGCGTCTGTAGAGTGTTGAGGCTTTGTGTGAGAGATTTTGGTATAATACCAGTAGATGGGAGAACAATGGAGAAATATTATTATTATAATTATTAAGAGTTCCGCGCGGCAGCGGCAGCTCACATACACGCAGTGACGCAGAATAAAGGCAATACTCGTACGACCCAATTGGGCCGTTTTCGAGTCTTTACGATTGCGCGCTCACAACATATCTGTTTACTAGAATATCATTGGGTAAGGTTTACTAATATAGTGTGAGAAATAGTTTTATTTTATAAATACGAAGTTATCCTATTTTGGGTATATTTTCACATAATAATTATGTGTTTGCCTCGTTGATCTAATGGTCACAAGTGCAACTGCTGAGCTTGAGGTTCTGGGTTCAGTTCCCAGGGCCTTTTTTTTATTTTTTTTTTCTGATGTGAAGTCATCAATTGACTTCTCCCACTCTGGGCGGAGCAGGAGGGAGTGTCAGACTTTTACTGACAAAAACCCATCCATGTTCCTTCCTCGCCCTTTGTGTTCCGGGGCCACGGTATCTCTTTCAAACAGTCCCGCAACCCCGGCAGGCATCGGTCCTTACGCGCGCCTCAAAGAGAGTCAGCAAAAAGGAAGGGGTCCCCTTCCTTTTTGCTGACTCTCTTTGAGGCGCGCGTGGGGCACGAACGCGCCGTCGACACGGCCTGTCGTCATGAGACGGACGGACGGACGGACGGTGAGCCCATAGCCCACCGTCCACAGGCCCGCGCCTACGGTGGCCGGGGGCCACGTGGTGGCCCCCGACGCCCGGGGCGTCTTCCGCGGCGGCCGGGACGCTGTGAGGTTCTCTCCCTCTCACGTTCCACCACCTCCTTCTCTAGCATTGCTGCTTCGCAGAAGGAGGTGACGGCATCCCATTCCGTCTCGCTCCGGACCATGGCTTGCACCAGGCCCGGAGACGAGAGGTCACCGCCGCCAAGTTCCTAGGGCCTCAAGTCTGCTATTACAATAGTGTCAGAATGGTCTATCATTTATTTCATAATTGTTGATTTTGACAAGTTTGGTAATCTACTAATATGATGGGGTCATTATGACTTTCCAATGGTCAACCACTGACACTCCATTGAAAGAAATGGCATAGAATGGTAATCTCGTACATAATGAGTAATAATGACAAATGAATGACTGGTGTTATTTACGAATTTCATAAACTACTTCAGATTGCTAATCACTAATAAATAATATGTAAAAATATTTATAAATGAAATCTGGAGTTTTGTAATAATGGCAATACGACAATGTCATTATAACACAATTCTATTACGAGACCATTGACCGACCAATGATCGACCATTATAAATTTAGCACTTTTAGCAAAATCACAATGGTATGAAAATGGGATCGTATTGAAATGACGAATTTATAAAAATAGCAGACTTGGGCCCCAGGTCGAGCAAAGTATTATTGGGTATTCAGCTGCATCCGGTTGGACTGAAAGCCAACCCAAATTTAGTTGGGAAAAGGCTAGGCATATTTCACTAACTAATAGTTTAAACAAGTGTGTAGTAAAGATACGGTTATTTTGATAAGTCTATCTGATGCGTCCAGTTTTAAGCTATCATGTGCAAATAAAAAACGATGGATTTGTTCATATACCACTTTTTAGCTAACGAGGGCAGTATGTTATCTGAACTTGGCTCACAATGGGATGAAAATGGGATCGTATTGAAATGACGAATTTATAAAAATAGCAGACTTGGGCCCCAGGTCGAGCAAAGTATTATTGGGTATTCAGCTGCATCCGGTTGGACTGAAAGCCAACCCAAATTTAGTTGGGAAAAGGCTAGGCATATTTCACTAACTAATAGTTTAAACAAGTGTGTAGTAAAGATACGGTTATTTTGATAAGTCTATCTGATGCGTCCAGTTTTAAGCTATCATGTGCAAATAAAAAACGATGGATTTGTTCATATACCACTTTTTAGCTAACGAGGGCAGTATGTTATCTGAACTTGGCTTATCATTCAGGCTTGTAATATCTTACCAGCCTAATCGCCGTTGCCACGTGTTTCTGAAACGGCAAGGATTGATTGATTGTAACGTGAGTGCGGGTAACGCATTGCCGGTATTTTTATTACGATAATGTATTGAACCAGCCCTTACATTCATAAACTCGGTCTTTTTTCCCGAGGGTGTATGTAGGCAGAAATAGAAAGACACTTATTAATATCACATATTAATAATAATCAATGCTGCTTCGTTGGTCTAGGGGTAGCAAGCACGACTGCTGAAAAAGTCTTAGGTTCGATTCTCGGGTCGGGCAAAATGTGATTGGATTTTTTCATCAGGAATTTGTCCGTACCAGCCACGGAGTTTGGATCTGTGCTCAGGGGGCCTAAAATGGCTGTTTTGTCAGAATCATAATATCAATCAACAAACAATAAAAAAAAAAAATTTCGAACAAGAGTTCATATGGGTTAGTAGTGAGTACTTAAGAACTTTAGTACGACATTTAGAGAAAAAAAAATTAATACAATTTAAGCTACTTTAATATAATCCAATTCAAGGTTTGCAGGGTGTACACCCTGCAAACCTGCGGGCTAGCATATTACATCGAACCGACAACCCACGCTTCGTTCTCTTTCTATATCCTCGTAATCAGACAGGTTCTCGGTCGAAATGTGCCCAAGGTATCTGAAAAGAGACACTCTTTTAAGTGCCACCCCATACAAGTAGACAGGATCGCTGAGGAACTGTCGCTGGTTTTCTGGAACCTACACGAAACACCAAAACCTCACTTTTATATATAATATGAATCAAGTAAAAAAAAAAATATTCTTAAAATGGTCTTTATGGTAATGACTATAGAGACCATTTTGGGGGTGTACTATAATGTTCAGCACTGTCTCACCCTTCCGATATCACAGGCGTGATGACGTGAGTGACGGGAATCATAAGGATAAGGTGGATGCTCCAGCTAGCCCGCGAAATTCAAATTTTCTTACGTTTTTTGCAATTTGCAGGCCAGTGCTAGGTTGTATGTTGATTAAAATATTGGGATTTAAATATTTAAGGTGCAGGAATGGTGAGGTGAGGTCAAAGTCATTCCTGCACCTTTAGACGCTTAAAGGGTTGTATTGATGATTATAATTCTATAACTACATACGTCTTACAGTCGCGAGCACCTAGCAAGGGCCTGCAAATTGCAAAAAACGTAAGTAAATTTGAATTTCGCGAGCTGGTTGGAGCATCACCCTTAAGCAGTTGGATTCTCAAGTTTAAGCTATTAAGACACAGTGCATTAAAAAATGTTCTTTCTTCGCGACTGCTGAGGGACGGTTTGATTTCCAGGTCGGGCAAACTGTTATTGGGCTTTTCCATCATGAATTTCTTAGTAGCAGCCATGGAGTCTGGATTTGTGCCCGGTTGATGGCAATAGGCTCGCTCGGTCTCAGCCATGACCACTATATCGTCGGCAAACCGAAGGTGAGTGATGTACTCGCCATTGACGTTGATGCCTAGCCCTCTCTAGTCCAGAACCTTGAAGACATCCTCCAGTGCAGCGGTGAACAGTTTCGGAGATATGACGTCTCCCTGTCTCACACCTCGCTGCAGAAGGATAGGTTCCGAGGCTTGGTCCTGAAGTCGGACTGACATGGTGGCGTTTTTGTACAAACACTTCAACACCTCGATGTACCGGTAGTCGATTTGACACCGTTAAAGAGACTGCAGTACAGCCCAGGTCTCGATCGAATCGAAGGCTTTCTGGTAGTCCACAAATGCTAAACAGAGAGGCAGGTTATTCGCTTCGGTCTTCTGTATAACCTGCTGCAGCGTATGTATGTGGTCCACGGTGCTAAAGCCTTTTCGGAAACCGGCTTGTTCGAGAGGCTGAAAATCGTGACACCTGCGCGCGAGATGATTCGTGCTTACTCTTGAAAACAACTTGTAGACATGGCTTAGAAGCGAGACGGGCCTATAATTCTTCAGACGGGTATTGTCACCCTTCTTGAAGAAGAGTACCACCACACCCATGCAATACTCGTGTGCCTGTGGCGTTTTTTCCTCGAGTATGACGGAATTAGACAGCTTCTGAAGGGCCTTAAGTACCGGTTTTCCACCCGCCTTCAGAAGTTCGGCCGTAATTCCGTCATCACCCGGTGCCTTGTTGTTTTTAAGCTGTTTCAGAGCCAACCTAATCTCGTACAGGCTGACGTCCGGGATGTCATCGGTATAGTGTCGGGTCAGTCTAGCTCTTGGGTCGTTCGCTAGATCTACGACGGGTTTACTGGTTGACGTGTACAACTGCCCATAGAAGCTCTTGATCTCCCTCAGACGATCCGGTTTGGCGGATAAGATCCTGCCATCGTCGGTCTTCAGTTTCGTGAGCTTGTCCTGCCCAATAGCCAGAGCTCTAGTAAATACCTTGAAGTCTTTGTTTCACTCGATCGCGTCTTGAATACGCTCGGTATTAAAGTGGCGGAGGTCGCTCTTCATGAATTTAGAGATCCGTCTATTGAACCGCCGGCATTTTAACGCCTCGTCTGAAGACTACAGGATCATCTCACACCACTCTTTCATGAGCTTGAAAGTTTGACCGGAGAGTCTCTTGTTCTGATCTGTACGACGTGTCTTGATGAACTTCGACCCGGTCGTATGGACAGTATCCACGACCCCATCGTTGTATTCGTCCACTGAGCTTCCTAGGCATTCGAAACGATTCTGGATCGTTCAAACTGAAAGCTCTCGGGGTTTTGGATTTGGATCTGTGCTGGACGGAGCGTAGACTTCATCAGCCGAGACCTTTCTAGCTTGATATTGATGTTCAATGTGCTTCTTACCATGCGGTGATCGCTCCCGGTTTTCACCGAATTGATCACAGAGACATCATTGAACATTTGCTTCTTGGTTGACATGATGAAGTCAATCTCGTTTTTGGTTGCACTTTCGGGCTTTGCCAGGTCCACTTCCTGTGCTCACGCTTTTTGAAGAAGGAGTTCATCATTTAGAGGTCCTCCTCCATAAAACTAGCCAGTTGGTGGCCCCGGTAGTTCCAACGTCCAACTCCAAATTGCCCCACCTGCAGCCCATCCCCGTCTCGTTTGCTCAGTTTCGCGTTGAAGTCCCCCATGACAACATTGAAGTGAGTTTTGAGACCATGCATGGCTTTAGAGATATCCCCATACATGGTCTCAACTTCGTCGTCGGGGTGAGCCGAGGTCGGGGCGTAGACCTGACCTGACCTTCAGCGAAGAATGAGGATATTCTGAGTATAAGGTACGCCACCCTGGTCGTCACACTCTCAATCTTCACCACGTTGTTCACAAGGGCCTTGTGGACGACAAACCCAACACCACCCTGGGACTGCCGGTCACACTCTCGGAAATAGAGCAGGTTGCCGGATTTCAGGATTATCATGTCCTCCCCCTTTATTCGGACTTCAGATAATCCCACAATACTCCATCGCAGCCTGCTCAATTCCTCTTCGAGTTAAATTAACATACTCTTTGCGTAATACTCAAACTACTTAATAATAAACACAGCTAAAGTAGTATTTAGTTTAGTATTCAGCGCCTTCTAGTTTTAACATAATACACCACAAAGGCACCTTAGTTCTAGTCTTATCTACATAATGATGTCTGTGTTTTAGTATTGACTGTAGATCGTCTTAGACTTTTGTGGTTCAAAAAAGTTTCACTAGATGGCATTGCTTTTATATGAGGGGTTTTCTAATCCATATTGAATGCCAAATAATCTAATATCAATTGATCGACAACTGTAAATCGAACGTCTAAATACTCGATCGTTAATAATATCGAATGTTTAATAAATCGAACATTCAATATATCGTCACTCAATACATCGAAATATCGAATATTTGTTGATCGAGCGATCAACGAAATATCACTGTAAGTACTGAATACTTTTTATATAGAAAACCAAAAAAAAAGTACAAATTAATCACATTTTAATATTTCCTTTTTTCACACAACTTTTATATTTTTACCCACCAGTAGCCCACCAGCATTGGGGACAGGGTCCAAACTGCCGGTGGTAAGGGCTCTTAAGATAGGAACCTCCTAACAATACGTGCCGTGTCTAGAAGTACTGCTTTCTGAATCAAGCCCTTAGATCCAGCTGCGAGATAAATCAAAATTGCTGTACTGGACAGATACATGCGACTAGCGGCCGGTAAAAATTGTATGAAAATCCTTGTCTGTCATGTTTAGCGGCCAAATAAATTAAAAAGTAAACTCATATCTGTCCTGTTATTTAAAAATGGAACGATCTTTTACTCTGAAACATGGCACTGAGATGAACATCAGAATTACTGGCCAAAATAACCGATCAGTTTTAAGATATTACTAAAATCTATTCATGGTATCGTTCTTAATGGTAATAAAACTAAGCTGTTGATGATACATTCCCCTTATATACATCTGACTAAAACATTCCCTTCTATTTTTACCCATAGCTTTGATTGTATGCATAATAATAATTAAAACTGTAAATGTAAACCAATAGAGCAATTAGAATGTGTCATCTATCTTGGAATGAAGGTCGATGAAAATTTTTCATGGTCTTCACATATTGATTACATTTGTAGTAAGCTTAGAACATTGTTAAGTAAATTTTATCACCTAAGGCTAAGCTTTAAAGTTCTTTAATAAACAAGAAAACTAAAAAAAGTTGTAAAGGACACTATAGTTAGGTATTCAAAATATGTGAAATTCTACCAGTTATCCTTAAACATAAATACCTATTATTATTTAATAACCATGGCAGTCGGGATAGTGACTCACTAGTTTCTAACAAGTATACTACCAGGTCGATGACAGCAGGTAAATATGATGTACCCAGAGTTAGTAATTGCTATGGCGACAAAACTTAAAAAAAAAAACGCGTTCCCTATTTATTGAACACTTTGCCTGCTGACATCAGACAAGAAGGATATAAAGTAAAATTCGCACGTAAACTTTAAAAATATTTATTAGATTCTACATAAGTGTAGGTGTTAGGTATTTATAAGTTATAGATGTACCTGATATTAAGTTACTGTAAGCGAGACTCAACGATCTCACAGTTATAGGTACTGCGTAAGCAGTTTTATGGGGCAATGTAACTAGCGTTAGGAAATTTTAAGTGAATAAATCAATCATTCATTCATTCATTCATGTGATTGGTTTGCCAGTTTAGCAACCATGTGATTACAGGTTTGCCAGGTATGCTTCCAAGCGATTGGTTCACCCAATGGGGAAGGCTGGTCAAAACTGATTGTAGATGGCGCGTCTATAGCTTAGACCCAATCTGACCAATGAGGTCAATCTATTTTGAAATATAAAATGACGTTGACAGATTTTCAACCAATGACGATGTTTGGTTCATGCGCCATTAGTTCCACCAGTTGCCCACCCCATTATCTTAATTATTAATTTAAAATTGTTAAAAAATAATAAGCAATTGCATTATATAGCATAGCGCACAGTTATATTATTTTAATTACTTGTTCGATCATATTAGATTTAGGTTAATATATTATTACACATTTGAAATTTTCGTTTTCTTGATTTACCTACAATTGTAACTTCATTTTTATTTTTTACTAATTTTGTAAAACGGATCGTTTGCCCGAGTGTTAGGTTCCTCTTGACTTGTGTGTATGAGGACATACACAAGGTCACGATGGACGAGTGTTAGGTTCATTTATCTACATTTTTAAAATCGATTATACTGACATATCGATTATTGATAACGATTTTTATGAGGCCACACCAAGCGGGGTTGACAACACTGGCGGAAGGACGCGATTCGGGGACTCGACTCGTTCACTTGGATTTTGGGGACAAGCTACGGATCGTTGAGTTGATTTAAATAACATTTATATTTATCTTTGGAGACAAGCTAAGGATTGTTGGGTTGGAGTAATTATATAACATTTATATCTGCCCAAAGAGTTTTATAGGTATTGAAATGTATGGGACAGCAGTTTTTTTTTGCATTCACTATGTTGGTCCAATGGAGACAGTTGTTCAGTCCGATGGTCACCATCCTTATTAAATACATATGACCAAACCTTTCGGGCATATTATGCTGTTAGCAACAAGGTTGTTGAGGTCCACAGAATAATTTACGTCTCAAAAAAGAAATTCAAATGTTTATTTCAATCTTCTTGTCTTAAACATTTTAACACAAGTACCTACTTTTAGAGATTCTTTACATTCATTCTTGCATATTTGACTTATATACCTAGAAACTTATAATATAAGAAATATCCTTTTTACATAAAATTAAACCTACGGTCTAAGAAGAAAAGTCTGGATACCTAAATAAATGTAAAATTCACTTAACACTAAACAGCTGGAGTATGGGAACCGTTTTATTGTCTATTATTATTATTGTTATACTCGTACAGCATTTTTTTTAAGTGTTCTTGTATGATCCGATTCCGAAAAAATAAGAAACACAATGCCATAAATACCTACGTAAACATTAAAAGCTAACATAAGTTAACACGCAGAGAATCGATTCACTGCCGTTGAGTCGGCCGCGTCTATAGACGGCAGTAATGTCATTGGTATCGGACTACTTGTAAACGGTCATGGAGACACTAGGTTTGTGAGGAACGTGTCGATAATGCCGTCTCCAGCAGTGGTGACTACCGAGGCATCCGTCTTTATGTAATAGACCATCTTTGTTCAGTGTTTGTGCAAACCCGACTTCCTTCTATATTCTTCTCGATGGGTCTCGGGCAAAGCGATGGCGAAATAAATCGTAGTGTAAAGCACAGAATTAACACGGGATGGATGAAATGGCGGCAGGTCACGGGAACAATCTGCGATTCCCGCTTCCCCTTAAACTTAGGGGAAGATTTATAAAACAATGGTTAGACCTGCTGTCTTGTATGGATCAGAATGTCGGGCCTCAAAAGGGATGAATGGAAGGCATAAGTCGGGTAAAATAAGAAATGACTACATAGAGGAAGTCTGAAAGTGGCGCCGGTGGATGAAAAGTTGTGTGGTAACCGTTTGTGGGCTGTGATCCGGAGAAATGAGGAAAAATTCGTGAGTAAAGTTTTGAGTACGAATGTGGATGGGTAAAAGAGTAGAGGAAGACCAAAGAAACGATGGATGGACTGTGTAAAGGATGATATGGCAAGAAAAGAGGTGTGAGATGACTAGTAATAGAGAGGTAAGGAAGAAGACATGCTGCGCCGACCCGAAATGAATTGGGATCAAGGCAAGATAATGATGATGATGATTTTGTAATGTATTACTTATTTTCTTATAGCTTCATCTGTAAAAACCTGCTCTAACAGGGCTCTAACAAAACCGATTCCCGTGTGTTTTTCTTTGCACTCTTTCAGACTTTTTTTAGAGACATACAAACCTGTGTTTAGCATAAGTTAATTCTGGTCCTGGCTCTGGATATTTTAGAGATGGACTCTTATGTGTTGTCAATGTGATGGTAGTTTTACATTTTTGCAGCTACATTATCTTTACGTGTAGAAATTATTTTGTTAAATAAATCAGCAGTATTGTCTAAACTAGACATAGTTTTTTGGAATGATGCATTGAATTCGGTATAAAAATTATGGCAGTGAGTATGGAGTTCCTTAGTGTCAATTTTTTCGGACCAACTGTCGGCACTTTTATTCGATTTATCTTGGATGTTATGATGATTGTTTACTTGTTCAATTTTTTTCTTTTTTATACCGCTTGGTCCAGATGTATTTTCTTCTTCAGCATCTATGAGAAAACATTACGTATTCAATAAATCACGTTATTTGGTACAGACTCTCTTGCGGGTTCGTCGGGATGAAAGTTATAAAACATAAAATTTGTAACAATAAATGAAGTGGTGAATGAGACCATCCAGATGACAAACGTGAAAGTATTGCTTAACAGTAGTTAATATTGGAACATCGAAAACATAGATGTTATGGGATCAGGCGATACTTAGCGGAAATTCATAACATTAAAAATGTAATACAAAATATTTAGTTTTAATTTCGCAAATATATTCTTAGGGTTTTTATGCAAGAAGCAACACAGGGTAATGCAAGCAGTGTGATCATCAATCAATCAATCATTCTTATTAAAACGAAAAAAAAAAAAAAAGAGATATGTTCGTTTTTTTTTCTTTCTCTAACATCGAGTGGGGTATCAAAATGAAAGGTTTAAAAGATGATGACAAAAATATATGTATACCTACAACTTTTATGTTTAAAAGTAAGTGACAAATCGTTTATGATTAAAAAGTTAAATAGTCTGCGAAATCTTTCACGTTAATAAACTAAAAAAGCTGGAAATAAAAAAGTAGTTGAAAAACTAAAAACAGGCGGGGCCCATTCCATTTTCATTATTTTATATTGAAAAGCCCCGCCTGCTTCTAACTTTTGTTTTAATACCAAGATTGTGCTTGTTTTTTTGCTTTTCAGTTTATTCAGTAGGGTTTATTTAGTTTTTTCCACTACTTTTTCATAATGATTACCTGAACGTTTTCTTTCACTTGTGTTGCTTGAGCTTTCGAAACAACCTCTTGAAGTTTTATAGCTGTTCAATTCTTTATCATATTTTATTTGTTGTGCTTTTATTTCATTAAAATATACCTGTGCTTCTGCTTTAGAATCTGGAATCCAACATAATATTTTCTATTGAATATCATAATTTTGTCAGCTAACGTCGAGATTCTAAAGGACTCTTCTCAGCGACTTTGAAATCTTTGTCGGTGAAATGTCGGACTAGAGATGTGCAACTTTTTTTGCACTATAACAGCTTGCGTGTTTTTAAGGGTTCCGTAACTCAAAAGGTAAAAAGGAACCCTCTTAATAGGATCACTTTGTTGTCCGTCCGTCTGTCTGTCTGCCTATCTGTCAAGACCCTTTTTTCTCAGAAAAGCGTAGAGGTATTAAGTTGAAATTTATATTCAATACTCGGGTCTACGGTCTCTTTCAGTTGTGAAAAACTGTAGCTTTCCACTAGTTAAATAATTTTCAAAAGATACCTACAATCCTAACTTACAAACATACGCATTTTAATATTCATCATTGTCATCATTTCAGACGCAAGACGTCCACTGGCCTCCCCCAAGTGTCGCCACATTGATCGGTCCCGTGCGACTCGCATCCAACGGATTCCCGCAACCTTCACCAGGTCATTGGTCTACCTAGTGGGAGGTCTTCCAACGCATCGTCTTCCGGTTCGCGGTCGCCACTCCAGAACTTTTCGGCCCCATTGGCCATCCGTTCTGCGAGCAATGTGCCCTGCCCACTGCCACTTAAGTTTGGCAATTCTTCGGGCTACGTCGGTGACCTAGGTTCTCTTGCGGATGTCTTCATTTCTGATTCGATCACTCAATCAATCAATCAATCAAAAATATTTATTTGCTAGAATATGCTACATTAAGGTGATACAGTAAATTGTAGTTTCATCATATCCTGTCATAACATGACGTGCAAATACATTCAAAATAAGCGATGTCAATTAGTCTAACTTAGAAATTACAGATTCTATTGACTTGTCCTCTAAGTAGTCCCTAACAGTATAATATCTTTTAGTTAATAAGAGTTGGAAAAGTCTTTTTAAATATTGTGAGCAGGTCGTAGGTAGGTCTTGAAAACTATTTAGTAATCACACAAGGAAACTCCAAGCATAGCCTTCTCTCCATTGCCCTTTGGGTGATTTTAAGCCTTCTGATAAGGCCCATTGTGAGCGACCATTAATTATTCTGTTACTATCACTTATTTTTAATATTAGTATAAGAAATAATGAACTCACTTGTGGTCATAACCGCTTCACCCTCGAACATAGGCCAGTTTTTCTTGGGTGGATCGTTTTATTAAATTTAAATTTTTTGCCTAATTTTTCCCTTGAGGGTAATCGATAACGAACCATTCCCTCACAATCACTTCTATCGTCATCATCGTCATCATAGTCTTCGTCATCGTCATCTTCATAAGGTACGAGCCAGGTGGTTGGTATAATATTGACGTCATCCATTCCGAATTCCTTGACGACCACATACGCCTTCCACTTACATCTGGAAGCCATTATCTGTAAAAAAAAACGTATTTTCGTCAATTGACGTCATCATCTGTTCAAAATTCAAATATTTTTATTTGTAGAACATGGGTAAACAAAAAGTACAGAATGATGTCAATATAAATAAAAATGAACGCCAAACCTTGCTGTCAACAGAGAAAAAAATGTAATTATAATTTGTGATTAATAATTGGTATAAATAAATAAAAACATTCAAACATTAAAGCCTAACACTGCCTTGCAAATTGCAAAAAACGTAAGAAAATTTTAATTTCACGGGTTACCCTGGCGCTTCCCCCTTACGTGTCAATTTAAAGAAAAACGCTCATAGACATTTGTTTTTAGGTAGGTATATTACTAGTTACAAACTATAAAAAAACTTAAATTTTATTTCCATAAAATGTCTCCAAGACATGACATAATATTATTGAGTAATGATTTATCATTTTATTATAAGTCAAAAAAATAAAAGATCAATTGATTATGATTCAGTACCTATTGATAATTATCTAAATAATTGAACCCTAGCATCCGGTTTCCACTCGAAGTCCATCACAGTCACAACATGTTTGAGAAAAAGGCAAAACCGATAATGTTCCGATGATGTTTACGAGTCGACATAAAGCTATTAAGTCATTCAATAAATGAAGCGCCCCCGGGTTCGCTAAGTACCAAAACCTACTATTAATTTGTTACGATTGAAAACAACGCGTTAAAATTAAAAAGCTGTAAATTGGCAAAAACTAAGAAGTTTTGAGAAATTTTATAAGCTTGTCCGATCCTCCATAAATAAAACTAAAATATAGTTAATTTAAAAAACGGAGAGAAGAGTGGAAGGCTATGGGGGGGCCTTTGCCCAGCTGTGGGACCATAAAGGCTAAACAAAAAAAATAACTTTACATACAATATGCCTACAACCCGGTTACATTATCTCTGAACCTGGCGTCGATGACACTTGTCAATAAAAGTCCAAACGTTACAATGAAATGTTCAAAAACAAGCACTTTCGTTGCCCAATACATGTCGTGATATTTTTGTGCTATCACTGCTTTATTTTTGAACATTTATTGTTACATAAAAGTCATCGACGTCATCCACGTCCAAAGATAATGTAACCGGGTTGTAGTTATATTTATGACTTACCTACACACAAAATGTTGCCAAAAATCTATTGTGTCGTAACTGCCAATCGTAAATTTAATAATATCGAATACCTAATTAATTGAATAAAACATGCGTAAATAAAATCATTAATTTGACCACGGATTCAGTTGTGTCAATTTGGCACACAAACATTGGTCCTACGAGCGGTGCGAGGTAAGCGGGCGGGGTGGTGCCAGCGTCGCTCGCACGTGCGTCATCGACGCGCGGCTTATCTACTTCATTATCGAAAAAAAATTGTGTTCCTATGTTTGTGTCTAATTTAATTGAGATGTAGAAGACAGTAACGTCTAAAAAACTAGTAAATTGATAAAAAATATCTTACCAAATTCACAAAAAGAAAACTAAAAACTGAATAAAATATGAACAACACTTTTGGTGATGAATATATTGAGTACACTAATTTTGGCGCGCACGTGGCCGTCCGAGCACACACACGATAACTGAGGCGTGGAGCGCTTGCTTATTTTTTTTCTATAAAGCGCTTATTATACCTCACTGAATTTAGTCGTCTTAATTCAGTCGTTACTGAATTTAGTCAAGTATAATCTCATTCAGAAAGCTAGCATCTTAAATTCAAAACAATAAAATGTACTCTGTGATTCAGAAGCAAGGTTGGTTTCTGATTGACTGAATCATTTACAAGCTTAGAAACGCATTTAGGAAGGTTATCGAATTTAGTTTGATTTCAGTAGCTAGTGGCTCTTCGTGCGTGGAGGTCTTAGCGCACATAGGTTGAAGTTTTAAGAATCTTGATACAAATTTACCGTTGCAAGAAATCTTAGTGTTACGACCTATCTTTCTGTTGCACTAATACTGTCTCGTAGGATAGTATCTTGTTTTTGAAAAAACGGTGTCACAAGATTTTATAATATTATCTCAAACGATCTCGAATCCATTCGTAGATAATTCCCGAAGTCCGCTGGTTCTAAAACACTCATAATGTCCATGCTAACTTTCCGCGCAATAATAAATATTCCTTCACCCAAGGCCAATTTTTTGGTGTCTGGACAAAACTGAAGCTATCCTCGTACACGACACGTCCGACTTCGTCGCGTTTTAACTAGTAATTGATTCAATGAGTTTCAAGGTCGTTTTAACCAAATGGTCAAAATAAATACTTTGTTTAACGACCTCCTCTTACGTCTAGTCCGTAATTTATTAGACCGGGAGGTTACCATGACTTCTTATAGCAGGATTGTTTTAATGTCATTCCAATGTGGGAAAGAGACGGAGCTATAGAGGACGTCTAGCGCCTTCTCTTTTTCACTCTGGAATAAGATTAAAACAATCCAGCTTTAAGGCGTCGTGGTAGGCCTCCAGGAGGCCTACCATGATCTAATTAGAAACGATTCAAAAGTAAGGCCTTTCAGTTTAGGTTCCTAAACTGCATCGCTCAAACTTGTACCATGACGTCCAATACGCTCAGCGGCATTTGGATCGTTGAAAGTGAATTAAAGATCGCAATTTGTGACTGAACCGCGTTTTAAACGTTTTTGGTGAAAAAGAGTCAACGCTATTAGTCTACACTAATATTATAAAGAGGAAAGATTTGTATTTTTGTGTGTGTGTATGTTTGTAATGAATAAACTCAGAAACTACTGCGCCGATTTAAAAATTCTTTCACCATTGGAAAGCTACATTCACCCTGAGTAACATAGGCTTTATCTCCGTACTCCCACGGGAACGGAAACTACGCGGGTGAAACTGCGTGACGTCCGCTAGTATTATATAACTATGTTTCGCGCACATTTTAGTGTCAGACACGCTCAGGGGGTCTGATTATAATTCTATAACTACATACGTCTTACAGTCGCGAGCAATATTTTAATTAACATACAACCTAGCACTGGCTGAATTAGAAGAACAGTTCAGTTTAAGTCCTAAAATCGGTCGGGCTAAGAACTCGTGGTAGGCCTCCTGTCGTACTTTATGGATCGGAATGCTAGGCTGTGAAGAAGATGGTTGAAAAAAGCTTGCATGTAGCGGAGATGAGAATGTTGAGGTGGATGTGTGGTGTGACAAGAATGGATAAAGTAAGGAATAAGCATTTTAGAGGAAGTTTGAAAGTTGCGCCAGTTAAAGAAAAGTTGAAAGGGAATCGACTGTCTTGGTATAGACATCTGAATAGGAAGGCCATATGTCAGTAGTTGTATCTAATTTAATAAAACTTACGTTAATAAACTTATTAAAATTAAGTGGCACTAGAGTACTCGTACTAACGTAAAAAGGCACACTGTAGGATGTTAAATGTTCACCGTAGGATGTCAAACCAAACGTTATGGGCCTCAAGTCTGCTATTACAATAGTGTCAGAATGGTCTATCACTGATTTCATAATTATTGGTTTTGACAAGTTTGGTAATCTACTAATCTGATGGCGTCATTATGACTTTCCAATGGTCAACCACTGACACTCCATTGAAAGAAATGGCATAGAATGGTAATCTAAACATCTTACTACTTCAGATTGCATAAAACATTTTTAAATAATATGTAAAAATATATATAAATGAAATCTGGCGGGTTTTATAATAATGGCAATCCGACAATGTCATTATCACACTATTACGAGACCACTGACCGACCAATGATCGACCAGTATGAATTTAGCAGATTACAAACTTTTGGCAAAATGACAATGGGATGAGAATGGGATCGTGTTGGAATAACAAATTTATAAAAATAGCAGACTTGGACCCCAGGGGGCCTTAAATAGGGTACGCCACAATAGTGGCGGTAAGTCCCCTCTTTGAGGAGTGGCTTGAGAGACGCCACGGCGTCCTCACCTTCCGCCTGACGCAGGTCCTCACCGGACACGGCTGTTTCGGGAGGTTCCTGCACCGAATCGGGCGGGAGGAAACGCCCGGGTGTTCCCATTGCGAGGATCGACCGGAGGACACGGTGGAGCACACGGTGGAGGTGTGCCCCGCGTGGGCCGAGCACCGCCGTGTCCTCGAAGCGCCGATTGGCGGCGGCGACCTCTCGCGTCCGGCCCTGGTGCAAGCCATGGTCCGGAGCGAGGCGGAATGGGATGCCGTCACCTCCTTCTGCGAAGCAGTAATGCTAGAGAAGGAGGTGGCGGAACGTGAGAGGGAGAGAACCTCACAGCGTCCCGGCCGCCGCGGGAGACGCTCCGGGCGTCGTGGGCCACCACGTGGCCCCCGGCCACCGTAGGCGCAGACCTGTGGACGGTGGGCTATGGGCTAGCTCGCCGTCCGTCCGTCTCATGACGACAGGCCGTGTCGACGGCGCGTTCGTGTTCCACGCGCGCCTCAAAGAGGAAGGGGGAAGCAAAACGGAAGGGGTCCTGCCGGGGTTGCGGGACTGTTCGAAAGAGATACCGGTGCCCCGGAACACAAAGGGCGATGAAGGAACATGGATGGGTTTTAGTCAGTAAAAGTCTGACACTCCCTCCCGCTCCGCCCAGAGCGGGAGAAGTCATTTGATGATTTACCATCCGAAAAAAAAAAAAAAAAAAAAAATGGGGGCCTTAAATGGCCGTTTCAGCATAATAATCGTTACAATTCGTAAAATGGCCACAATGTGACAATTCAAAATAATAACCGTGTCTGCGACTATTTTATGAATTTAACGTGATTCATAATATTATTATTCTATTAAGATTCTGCTAAAGCGACCCTTTTAGGTCCCCAGTTTAGGCTTTGATTTAGATGTCCCTTAGTTTAAATGAAAACAGACATTACTAGCCCCTAACTACATCCATGTAACTCTTCATTACTCTAGGCTTCCCATTTGGACTACATTTTCGTATTCATTGTGTTGGTCCTATGGAGAATGTTAAATTGTTCAGTTAAATGATCATCATCCTTATTAAATATGACGAAGCCTTTCGGACTTAAGCTGTTAGCACCAAAATAGTAGGTATAGGTAGTTGGGTTACAGAGAATAATAACAATAAATTAAAAAGTTTATTTCTATCGTCTCGTTTTAAAACATTTTGACACAAGTACTTTTAGAGATTCCATACATTCATTCATACATAGTTGGCAACTTACATAGAAACTAATATTATAAGAAATATCTGTTTTACACAAAAAAAATAAAACTTTGAGAAGTAAAGTCTGGATACCTAAATAAATGCAAAATTCACTTAACACTAAACAGCTGGAGTATGGGAACCGTTTTATTGTCTATTATTATTATTGTTAGACTCGTACAGCATTTTTTTAAGTGTTCTTATATGATCCGATTCCGAAAAATTCAGTTTTTGTCTATGATTTATTATTATTATTATTTATTTTATATTCCAGACTACAAAGAGGCCCACTGTGTTAGTAACAATATAATTTAGCCTATGTTAGTACTTAATAACTAAAACAGATCGGGTGCGATTAGTTAGCGCCCACATTAGTGGGCTGTCTGCCCGGGCGGCTATCGATTGCAGGATAGTGTTGGGACTGCCACGCAGCCTGTGGAGTAGCGAGGCAGATTTTTTACGCCACAACGCATCAAAACTTTCAGTGCGTGCCTCGGCAAACATTGCAGAAGCACTACAGAAGCGTGGCAGTCGCAACAATACCCTGAACGCATTATTATATTGGATACGCAGAGCATTATAAGCTTTTTAGGTATATGTGAACCACAGGGCTCCCGAGTAGAGCGATGTGCAGTATGCCTTAAAAAGGACTATTTTAATTGCAGCTGTACAACGAGAGAACCGGCGTGCCAGCATATTTGCCCTAACTGATAATGCTCTGCGTAGGTCATCCGTCACCAGGTGGCCTAGATATTTAAATTTATATACCCTGTTTATCGGGTGACCTTTCATGAGAAGAGGAGGGACTGTAGTGGGGCACCTGGTACCAGACCTGAAGACCATGAATTCTGTCTTACTGCTATTGTAGATCAATCCATGTGCTATAGCGTACGACTCGCACACATTGAGTAGCTTCCGGAGAGCACCGATTGAGGGAGCCAGCAGCACCATGTCATCCGCATAGCTAATGTTATTAAAACAAACTCCATCAACGTAGCATCCGACACGCGTGCTACTGAGTCGCTCAATCAGTGCGTTGACATACTGACCGAAGAGCAAAGGCGAGGATAGGCCCCCCTGCCTCACCCCGCACTCCGGCCGGCATGATACCAGTACTTGAGGAGTAATATAAACTCTGGGGGCAGCGTCATCTCGTCTAGCTTTTTCCATAGAAGATCGTATCGGACAAGATCAAAGGCCCTAGACAGGGAAGGAAAACCGCGTAAACAGGTGTATTTCTAGCTGTATAATACCTGACAGCATGCTTCAAGCTAACAATAGCTGTTTCCGTTGACAACCCAGGCCGGAATCCAAACTGAGCGTCACAGAGCTGCACATGTTTATTTAAATGTGAGTTGAGCACGCTGTCAAGTACCTTGGCTATGACGGTGGCGAGTGAAATAGGCCTGTAGTTGGACTTATCCGATACGTCTCCAGTCTTACTTTTGATCACTGGCACCACCAGAGTTCGCACTAGATCAGGCGGAAGATGTGAATGACTCGGGCACAGATTAAATAGAAGTGCCAGCACTCGAGGTAGGTGGGGACCAGCATGTTGCAGGTGCTCGATACTGAGCCCGTCATGACCAGGCGATTTGCCTCTTGTCATCTTCTGTATAATGTGCCTGATTTCCTTTGCAAGAATGACAGTTGTCACCTCTGCATGCTCGGGTCCAGCATCGAACACCCCGCACGGCGGCCCCAGTGTAGACTTAATAGCGAATTGTTTTTTAAATAACTCAGCTATATCCCTTGGGCAGGAATACCCGTCGACGCTCACAGGAACAGGTTACAGGTTTAGGGTTCAACCTACTAGTGGCTTTCCAAAAATCTTTAAAATCCGACCTAGCGTGGTGTTTAGCTAGTAGATCCATTTTAATTTGTTCTTGGTGTTTTTGGCACCACTTAAGCTTTCCTTTAAAGATTTTCCGTGCCCTCATCATAGCGTCAAAAATGGGGCCAGTAGACGGTTGACCGTACCCACACCATACATTGAACTCCAACCTGGCATTCCTGTGAGCCTCGCTCACATGTTTGTTCCAACCAGCCAGGGGTTTCCGCTTACCTCGACTGCTTTCATAGGTCGCTATAGCACACGAACATAAAACTTTGACTATATCACTATATAAGTTATTTATTATCTCTTTATGATAATGGTCACTACAGTATTTACCACAGCACTTTTGTAAGTCCGCTAATAAATCAATATGCCTAAATTGAGAATTACACATATTTTCATAAGCGCAACATTGGTCTGCATTCCTTTCTCCCCTATTTATTTTATTACAGGTAGTTTTATGTGCAATCGTTTTCTGCCTTATAACATCGAGATCACAAGATATAACTAACGGTAAATGGTCAGACCAATAAACGTCGTATTTTACGGCCACATCTGTTATACATTCCTTAGCAGAGTCAGTCACTAGACAGTGATCGAGCCACCGCGTGCTCCCGTAAGCTTCACTAATAAATGTAAACGTCCCCGACGATAGTTGTAACCTATTGGTATCGACACAAGTCCAATCTTGCTCCATCGAGAAATCTAATAGTTCACGGTAAAAACGCTCACCTGGATGCGCGTTGTAGTCACCAAGTATGAAAACAGACTCGATGTCACTTTCGCTTATTATGGCACTGATGCAACTAAGACAATCCGTGAACTCCGACACATTTTGTATGCAGTCAGTTGGCATATAAACACTCACGACTAGCACTGGCCTATCATTCGTCGTAAGACGAATTGCCGCAATACGCGGATTCAAGCACGCAATCACTGAAACGCACGGGAACACCGACTTACGCCACAATAGCGCAACTCCGCCAAAGGGACGACCTCTGATGATGCCGGCAGCAGTATCCATAGCAGACGTCCCCGTGCTTCCAAAGTCCTCGTGCACGCTGGACAGGTACGGTAGCTCTTCAGGCTGCAACCACGTCTCTTGCAGCGCAATAATGTCCGCAAGACTGCAAAGCTGTTTAATACCCTCAATAGACCGCTTGATGTTCTTGCAGTTGTATGTAATGAGATTTACATTATGCATAATTATTTATTCGAAGGTTTTCTGGATTCTTCACCGCCATCAGATTGAGGATTTTTATAAGGTCTGAAGCGTCTGCATGTAATATCGGCCGGCCATAACTCACCATTCAAAAACATGTCTAGCTTAGCACTTGGAACCATAATTTTAAATGCATTGTATTCTCTTTGTGCCTTCATTTTGTACCGTCACACTTGCGGACTTAAACTTATTTCCAGGCATACAGGCAGCCTTACCTCTAACTAACTGTGATTCTGAATGTTTGTTTTTGAGTCTTTTATTCTGCACCAGAATCCACTCGTTTTCAGGATTCTGCGACTTCCATTCACCATCGCGCGTTATTTCCGCTAATGATTTTACTTTTCTCCTAAGATAACGGGGATCGCCAATTCACATGATCAGTAGTTAATTCATTTTGCTCTGGTGGACTGTTGACGTTGTTACGGTATGAAAGATTTAACAAACCGATTGGACCACTGTCTCGACCGCTATCCAGTAAGTGAGCACCTCGTTTTATGTTTACGTTCGTGGTGCCAGTGCGTTCAACATCTACCAACGACGCAAATTTCATGTCGTTTATTTCTGCTTTTACCTTGTTTAGTTGGTCGACCGTAGCGCTATTGGCGTTGCGTTATTGTCATACTCATATGGTCAATGTGATGGCAGTTTTACATTTTTGCAGCTACATTATCTTTATGTGTAGAAATTATTTTCTTTAAAAAATCAGCAGTATTGTCTAGAATAGACATAGTCTTTTGGAACGATGTATTGAATTCGTTATAAAAATTATTGCATGTATTGAATTCGGTATGAAAATTATGAGTGCGAAGTTCCTCAGTATCTATTGTTGCGGACAAACTGTTGACATTCTTATTCGATTCATCTTGGATATTTTGATAATTATTTTCTTGTTCAGTTTTTTTCTTTTTTGTACTGCTTGGTCCAGGTGAATTTTCTTCTTCAGCATCTATTAGAAAACACAATATATTTATTTAGCTACTTTATTAGACACAGACTCTATTGTGCGTTCATCCGGGTGAAAGTTGTAAAACAGAATATTTATAACAATAAATGCAGGTGCTCAATGAGATGATCCAGATGAGAAACGTGAAAAATTGCTTAAGGGGCAAGTATTTGAACAATAAAAACATGTATGATATGGAATCAGACGTTACTTAGCTGAAATTGATAACATTAAATGTAATGTAAAATATTTTATTTTATTTTCACAAATAGATCCTATAACTCAGCGTATGCAGGAGAGTAAATTATAAATAAATAAATAAATATCGCTGGACATTGCACACCGCTGTGTGCAATGTCCAGCGATATTTAGTGTGGCACTAGATGGCGCTCCATCTAGTGCCACACTAAACAACGAGGCTTGTATCGTGGACACCAGATAGTTGATATACTACATAGATACTTTTTTGTTTGTAAATACATACTTATTATACATATAAACATCCATGACTCGGAAACAAATGTCCATGCTCATTACACAAACATTTGCTTCTACCAGGATTCGAACCCGGGACCCTAAGAACGTAAGGCAGCCTAACTACCGCTGCGCCATTCGGGTCGTCGAGTGCAAAAAATACACGTCAATTTATGTGCGTATGTACAGTAGAAGCAATGAAATCTATGTAGGTATACAGGGTGTGAACAACCTCATCACGAAGCCATCAACCAAGCATTATGTACATCAAACTTAGTAACTTTACGCAAAAATTATTGCTGGGAAACGACTTTTTTTTGGGGTGAAAAATCATGTTTTGTGGTATAACTTAATGTAACGCACTCAAAACATTGTGCTGATGGATGGATTGAATAGTACGGGGTAGAGTATTTAAAGTAAAAATCTTACATTAAAAACTTGTATTAAAAAAAAAACCTGTCAAAAAGTTGGAACTTTGACCCCCAATAAGATAAGATAAGATAAAGATAAGATAAAGATTTATTTCTCGCCACAATACATAGGTACATTATTGGGTTTCGTGAACAATACATGCGTTTTTTTTATATTGTGGGAGACTGGTGCCTAAGCTAGGCGAAAGCCTGTATTTCAGGACACCAGGTCTCCACCCCTTTGGAAGTATGTACATTTGAACAGAATTATGCACTCGTACACAAATTAATACGGTAAGTAATATTGAGCAAAAAACAAAAGATTATAAAAATACACAAATCAAAACAGTGGTGATTATGATTACTAATTATACAATCAGGGTTAGTACGTGTGTATGCGGAAGTGAAGGATGTAATGTGTGTGTGAGTGATGGGTGTGTGTATGTGATGGGTGTGTGTGTGTGTGTGATGGGCGTGTGTGTGAGTAAGGAAAACGGAAAATTGTTAATAGCTGGATGCACAGAATTGTGATGTATCTAGATAGTATCCTTCGACACGCAAGTTATTTCGGGGCAGCTAGAAGTTTTTCCGTAGCGTCATAGCTTAACTCCAGAAGCCAGCTCGTAATTTTCGATTTGCACTTGGTTTTGGCAAGTTCATAGATCGGGAGCGTCCTATTTATTTTGTTATAGAGAAAACGACCAAGGTAACAGAAAAAACGTTTCGAGAACATGGTAGTTAGTCGTTTTCCATGGCGATCTACT
This sequence comes from Xestia sexstrigata, assembly GCA_941918905.2. Classification (NCBI taxonomy): domain Eukaryota; kingdom Metazoa; phylum Arthropoda; class Insecta; order Lepidoptera; family Noctuidae; genus Xestia; species Xestia sexstrigata. The sequence goes on along the minus strand of OW799213.2, from coordinate 7,377,031 downwards.
GGGTCAAAACGTCTTTTATTTAAGAGTGAGGAGTTAAAGATAAGGAGTTCATGCTGTTTTAAGGCTGTTTGTAAAACAAACAACTGACGTACAGTTAGGACTTTAGCCTCTTTATATAAAATTGATGTGGGATATCTAAATGGTAGAAAAGAAGATACCTTCAAAATAGCTCTCTGCGCTCTTTCCAGTTGCAATATTGTGTATTTAGGTGCACCGCCCCAGGACGTTATACAGTAAGTTAATAAAGACTGGGCGAGGGCAAAGTAAATCGTTTTTATCAGCTTGACGTCAGCTACACTTCTGAGGGTCTTAAAAACAAATATTAATTTACGTAGTCTATTGCTGAGGGTGTTGATGTGTTCATTAAATCTCAGGTTGCAATCAAGTATAATTCCTAGGTACTTTAGACTAGTTACTTTTTGTAGGCGGGTGCAATCTAAAGTATTTTGATTTGAGCAAGAGTGGGCCACTATAGAATATAATGGTGTCGTTTGAGATACGTGTGTCGACTTTAGGGTAAAGGCAATATACTTTGTTTTGTCTGTGTTTAGTGTAAGTACGTTGCTGTGTAGCCACCTCATTACAGCGTCAAAACCTGCCTGTGCATGCGTGTAAACTTCATGCCATGAATTTGCGCTAAAGAGAAGAGCAGTGTCATCTGCAAAAGATACAATTTTACCATTGGGGACAGTGAGCATACCCAGCTCGTTAATGTATATGAGAAAAAGAGTCGGCCCAAGTACGCTACCTTGTGGCACACCATAGGTGACGGTGCGCTCTTCACTGACGATATCATCCACCTTAACGATCTGTGTACGCTCACTCAGGTAGTCCTCAAAAAGTTTGAGTTGAATCCCCCGTACGCCTATTTTTTCCATCTTGTGAATGAGCAAGGGTACAGAAACAGTGTCAAACGCTTTGGCAAGGTCCAGAAAGATACCCAAGACCTTCTGCCCTCCATCCATGTTTGTGACAACAAAGTTAGTCAGATCATGAACAGCATCAGACGTCGATCTACCAGCCCGAAAGCCATATTGTGAGTGAGACAATATGTTGAACTTTTCTAAGTAATCAACGAGCCTTTTGTTCATGATCTTCTCTAGAATTTTAGATAAAGCAGGGAGTACAGCAATAGGTCTATAGTTGTTAACACTGTTTCTGTCACCACTCTTAAAAATAGGATGAATGATGGATTTTTTGAATGGTTTGGGAAATTGTCCTAGTTTGAGAGCGAGATTGCAAATGTATGTTAGTGGCGGTACAACTATAGCCACATGCTTTTTTAGTAGACCAGTAGAAATTCTATCCCACCCCGCAGAGCAGTCGTTACGTAGAGACATTATAAGATTAGCTACTTCATTTTCGTCCGTAGGTAATAGTGACATAGAATGTGTCAAGCTGTTGTTGATTGCCTGTGGTGTTTCAAGAGTTGGGCCAGAGACTATTTTTTCTGCCAGATTTTTGCCAATTTCTGCAAAAAATTTGTTTGCCAGATTAACAGATTGCAGCGGTGTAGGTGACGTATTTAATAATTGAGATGAGCTGTTTTTCCTATTAGTACGATTGGATATTGTGTTAATGGCTGCCCAGATTTTTTTAGTGTTAGTGCCTGCATCGCTAATTTCTTTTTTTTCAAATTCTTGTTTAGTCTTTTTCAGTATCCTGTTGCAGAAGTTTCTGTATCTAGTAAAAGTTGTTTTTAAAATTTCGTTTTCAGGTGACTTTTTAGATTTTTTGTGTAGGTTATCTCTGTGCCTAATACATCTGAGGAGGCCCGGTGTTAGCCATGGTTTTAAGATTTTTTTCCGATTTGCTATTTTAACTATTTTTGAATTAGAATCAATCACCTGTGTTATAAGGCTGATCATCAGTTCTGCAGCTATGTGAGGGTTTTCAGTTCGATAAACCGGTTCAAAGTCAATTTGGTTAAATGCAGCGTCTAGTAGGTCATAATTGGTTCGAATAGATGTTTTTTTTACACAAATTTTAGGCATTTTTTTGACTAGAAACAGTAACGTAGTATCATGATCAGTCAGTGCAGAGTGGGCAACATAAGTTAACGCAGGTAGGGTAGTTTTTAAAATAAAGTGGTCAAGGCAAGCTTGAAGTCGCGTGGGCAGAGTGTGTGCTGGTAATAAGCCATGTGAAGCAAGTAGATTTAGGTAGCTATGTTTGGTTGAGTCAAGACACTGATCATTGATGTTTATGTTTAAATCGCCGGTGATAATTATGTTTTTATAGTTTGCGATACTTAATAGGATCATATCAAGTGAGTTAAGAAAGTTGGTAATATCTTTGTTGGCCGGCCGTCGATAGATAGCCAATAGGATAGTGCTGACATCGATTTTTATTAGTAGGCAATTAGCGTCTTCAATCGATGGTTCTTCCACGGACACGTTCAGATTTTTATTGACATAGACAACTACCCCCTCATTTTGTGTAAGATTGTTATCAGTTTGGAAGTTGTTATACCCTTGGAGGTCTGGAATATACGTAGTATTAAGAAGCCAGCATTCCGTTAAAGTTATTACGTCCCATTCGACCTTTGTTCTGGCGAGAACAGTGTGTAGCCCTGCCATATTTTTTGTGATACTTCTAATATTTTGGTTAAGGATTTTGAGCGAATGATTTTGATTGAGGTTGGGTGGGACACAGTTATCTAAATCACAGATAAATGAGTCAGACACAGACAGAATCTATGTTGTTTATATTATTTTGTGTATTATCGAATTATAGTTGTTTTTATTAACATTTGCTTTTTTGTGTATTGCTGGGTTTTGGGCAATTCATTCTATTAGCACTACTAGGGCATGTTAGGACATGGACAATGAGTGCCACTAGATCAGAATTTACAGAACAGTTTTTCATTTCTAATGAGTGTTGTGCTTTGAAAACATCCGTGAGTAATGAAACAATTGTATATTTTGTGTATATATGTAGTTGTATTGTAGATGTGTTATAATTGTAGGTGAAGTATTGTAGATGTGTTTGTAGGTAAATAAGTGGGTTAGTTATTAATGTTTGTACATTTAGAACTAACGACAATAGCAGATTGCAGTTAGTAGTTGTATTCAAATATGTATGACAACTTTGTAGGTATTTGTAAACAGATAAGGTAATAACAGGTTTTAACATAGGTACATAACATATTAACAGGTAAAGGAGAACATTTTTAGAGAATATGGTATGGACAAGTACTAGTCATTTAGTTTTTTCGTGACGTAATTTGGCCAGGTCATCTTCAGATTTTATGAGCCGGCTAGGCATCCCTTCTTTTTCGCGTACATATACCTTCCCGTTTGCAGTCCAGCATTGTTGATACTCACTGCTTTTTATAAACTCTCTGGAGAGATAGTACAGGCGTTTGGCTGCAGAAGTTAAGGCTTCCGATATATAGATCGGTTTCATAGGCCCTGCAGCTTGCAAATGGGTAGTGTTAAGTCGATTGTGTATATTTTGTTTGTTAAAGTTTTTAGTGGACTGTATAAATTTTTCTTTCAGTGATGCGGATGAGAATTCAACAATGATTGTATCCATTGGGTGTTTTTTGGTTCTTAAGCGAAACACATTTTTGACCTCAGATGGCGACACTGGTTGGTTAATAATAGTACCGAGTTCTTCGATTAGCGCAGTCAGGGACTCTTTGGTCTCAGGGTTTGAGGTTGGGATATTTTTTATTTCAATTGTTGCATCTTTTAGGTTTCTCTCCAAAAGATCTACCTTCAGTTCTAGTGTTTTTATAATTCTCTGGTTGTCTTTACACTCCGTCTGTAGTTTATTTATTTCTACCATGGCAACATCGTATTTATCGGACAAGAATTGCACAGCGTTTTGGATTTGATTATTCTGAGTTCGGATCTCATCATTCTGGTTATGAATTTCCATGTTTTGGGTACGAATTAGGCTGTTTTGAGTCCTGATTTCCTCAAGGGCCGAGTGTAGGGTGTCAATTTTATTGAGAATATCTCCGTAACTAGAGGGTTTCCAGGTATGATGTAAAACAAAAAAATATCGTAATGGCGGGGAGAACATGACATGTGCCTTTCGGCTTCGTTAAGAGGTTTTTTACACAAAAATCTCGTGTCACGTTGAATGTTGAAAAAAAAATGAATTTGATACGAAACGATAAAGTAATAGTTTAATCAATATCGATGGTTTTCTTAATAATGATTACCAGAACTGCTTCCTTCACTTGTGTTGCTTAAGTTTTCGGAACTATCATCATACCATCTTAAAGGTTCAAATTTCAATTCTTCATCACCTCTTCGTTGTGATTTTATTATTTTAACAATTGCCCGTGCTTCTCCTTTCAAGTCTGGAAACCAACATAATATTTTCTATTGAATGACACCATTTTGTAAGGTAACGCGGTGATTCTAAAGGACTCTTCTCGGCGACTTTGTTGTCGGCGAGGTCGTTGGCAGCTTCAAATCATGCAAGTCAAAAAACTTTGTCGGTGCAACTTGCATCTCTCGAGCCCGACAAAAGTGTCCCAAGTTTATTTGAGTATGCTTGCCTAGAAGAAATGGAGCAACTAAGCGCGTACACAAGTCGCCGTCATTTCGGTGGCTTTGTGCGCCCATTTACGTAGGTTCATCATCTACAACGCTACTCAAAAGCAACGTACATATTACAAACTCCAATCACCAAGGTATTATGGTCAGGAATTTCAATCCCAATTCATACATAGTAATCCTTTGTGTGTCTGTGAAACGATTTAAAACTATTTAGAAGTTTTGCCCGCGGCTTCGCTCGTGTTATGGTGGGAAATCCCACGGGAACGTTTTAAATAAGCCTAATATGACAATTTTAAATAATGTAGCTTTCTAGCTTTCCATTAGTTAAATAATTTTCGGAAGATAACTCCCTACATCCAAACTTATAAACATACTCATTGTACGGGTAAGGTACACTTAAATGATAGACTGATATAATGATTAATCGTGTATTGAAAGAACACCCAAAACTGATAACTGATCGACTCGCGGCGAATGAGTCCTTTTGTTGTTTGCCCGAACGGTGCTATGCGACTACTGATCGTTGACTTAAAATTGTATATTTTATTCATTCGCTGCGCGTCGATGTCAGCATAAAATTGATACATATGCTATTGTACGGGTTTGCTCGTACATGCTCCCCTAGGAAAAGATATAAAAATACAATATTGATTAAAATGAAAAACAAATAATTATAATACATGATTTGATGTTAATCTAATTTCTTAGTGTCTTTATCGTTAACACACTGTTCACAAATTAGATATGCTTGTATAAGAACCTAACATAGGGGAGGTGGCTTTGTCTAACACTCGCGCACTAGTTACCACCTTCGCCCTTTCACTGTCACACTGATACACTACACTGTCCCCAACACACGCACGTTGCGTAGCCGGGCCCGCGCTACTGCCGGGTGCGCCGCTTGCTGCGGGCGTCACCGCCGCCGGCGACAGCGCTGGGGCGCAGCGCGCGCGCGCGCGCCTCCACGCGAACACTCCGAGACCTGCTGCTACCACGGCGACCATACAGTAGATCGCGGTGTAATGATGAATGTCATGGGATGACAGACTGTCAATTATCAATCCGTTTTCTTTCATGATCTTGATTTTGTCCTCAATTGTTTTTAACTCTCGATCGCTCTGTATGCTGGAGTCATTCATGACATCTTGAGGAATAGACACGTTAATTACGTGATTTATGGATGCAATGACTGGTGAGTATAGGTTAGCACTAATACTAACATCGCTCGTTCTTTGTTGATGAGCAATTACTTCAAAATTGTCTGATTTGATTATGCAGCCGTAGTCTATAGTTATAAGTCCGGAGTGAGTCAGTTGATGCGCGGTAACTTGATCTCCACATACTGTTCGTAGGTTACATTGACCGCAGCAAAAATAAATATAATTGTTGATAGAGTGGCTTTCTATCCAAAGGTTTTGACAGGGATCAATGTTAACTTCACATGCTGATGCCTTTGATAGGCAGAAGTCTTTATCTCTGCTTAGTTTGTAAATAGGAGAATGAATGTTGCACAAGTGTACGTTTGTCACTAGGCAGGAATCGATGATATTTTCTGTCAAGATTATATAGGCATCCTTTTTCAGGTTTACAGCTATGAAATCTGACACTGGTTTTATTGATAACATTGTGTTGTTGTTTTTCTTCGCAGGGATTGGTATGAGTTTGAATATTTCGTAGGTGTCCCTGCTTATCAAAGGTATTTGTACCTCAAATATTGAGTAATTCTTAAGCATTCTTGCTTTGACTCGTAGAAGTTTAAAAAGTTGTGCAAGATCCGTATGAATATTTTCTACAGGTAAGGTGACGTCAGTAGACAAATGACTTGCTATAGTGCTCAGCTGATCCTGTAATTGTTCGGCGGTTATTAAATGTGGGTTAAATCGCCCATGATAGATGTCTGTAATTGTATCCACTAAAGCGTTCTGTAAATATTTCAAGTCGTGTAGTAGATTGCTTGTGACTATAGCTCCCATAGAAACTTCACTTGCTCTTGAAAGATTTTGAGTTTCAGCCTTTAATACTTCTAATGTATTTTCGATGTTTGAAAACTGTTGATGAATCATTTTATGTTGTTTGTGCATTGTAGCCTCCGTCCTCTTTAAGAGACTGAATTCTGCTTCTATAACCGAGGTTTGATTTTGCCAAAATGAGACAATATGCTTTTGATTATTGCGAAGTAGAGTGATATCTTTCTCGTACTGTTCCGCGAATCGAGCATCCAATATTCCAAACAGCCCGTTTGCTATGTAACCGACACCGTCGATAAAACCTCGTCGCCACCTGTTCGCTGGCCTTGCAAAATGCTGACTGAGTAGCAAATGATTATTGTAATCCAGTTCATTGTACCCGTGACGTAATTGCAATAATATTATGTCACAATATGATTGTGCTTTAATGTTGCTGCATGTTTGTTCTAGCGATATGATACTTTTGTTAAGTGCGGTAATTCCTTCCCAATAAGGCTCTAAGTCGTAGTATATGATTAATTTCCAATTGTCTCTTATGATTTGCATGTTTGATAGTTTATCGAAGTAAATACACACATCAAAAATGTCTAGGGATCAAGCATTTTTATGCGGATTTCTTGAGATTGAGATGTGGCTTTGTAATAAATTTATGATTTTATAAATTTATATGGATCCTTTTTGGTGCATTTCATAATTTGAATCAGGAACTCTCAATCAAATTCGAGTAAAAGATGAAAATAAGCTGTCAATATTTTCCCTATAAAAACATACAACGCATTGAAGACATTATTAGTGCTACTGTTTCCCTACTACTGATTAAAACCAACGTTATTATGGAGCGGCGACGTCATTTAAGCAGGGAAGAAATGCTCAGAGCCGTGGGAATGATAGAAGCTGGTTCCCGGCAACGTACTGTAGCTTTAGCTCTGAATACAAGTCAGAGTGTTATCAGTCGACTTTGGACACGTTACCGAAGCACTGGTACCGTGGCTGAGCGCCATGGAGGACGGTATCGCTGCACCACACGGAGACAAGACCGATACATTCAAATCTTAACTCGAAGAGCTCCAACAATAACCGCCATGATGTTAGCCGTGAGGCTTCATCACTCTTCAGGGAACTTAATTAGCGACCAAACAGTCAGAAACCGCTTGCATGAAGTGAACCTTCATTCCCGAAGACCGCTACGGGTACCACCTATAGCAATGCACAATCGTAGGATTCGATATCAATGGGCTCTTGAACACAGAAATTGGGCAGAAGAACAATGGCGTTTCGTGTGCTTTTCTGATGAGTCTCGTTTTGGTATGAGACCGGATACAAGACGTATACGACACTGGAGAACCCCTGGACGCCAACAGCGATTAAAATCCTGCCAGGAAGTCCATCCTTATAGTGGTGGAACCATCATGGTATGGGCGGGTATTTGGATCGGCGGAAGAACTGAGTTGATTTGGATCAGAGGCTCAAATTTATGCTGAGACGATTGTATCAGACGTCATCGTTCCTCTACAAGTGCAAATCGGTCCCTTATTTCAGTTAATGCATGATAATGCACGACCGCACACCGCAAGAGTTGTAAGACAGACTCTCGCCGCAGCTAACATCAATGTCCTGCCCTGGCCTGCTCAGTCGCCAGACTTGAACCCGATTGAGCATGCATGGGATATGCTACAGAGAAGAGCTCTGCCGAATATGGAGGGTATCCAGTCGCAAGAAGACCTTTTTTTGTTGTTGCAACGAACATGGGCGGCCATTCCACAGCGTGATTTGGATGAACTCATTTTGAGTATGCCAAACCGATGTTCTTGTGTTGTTAGTGTTCGCGGTAGAAACACGGATTATTAATTGTTTAAGTTACCCAATAAAATTTTAAAGAAAACTGTTATTTCAGTCTTTTTTTCGAACTTTAATGTTAGTGGTTCAAATGTCAAAAATCCCTTTATTAGGAAAATGGCAAATTTCTTTATTAATGCAAAGGTGACTTGGTTTATCGTTACTGTGACAAACGAAAACACTTTATTTGATGAATCCTTAAAGAAAATTTTAATTAATATCAATCAGGAGAAAAGTTATTGCAAAAATATATGTTGATCCCTAGATACTTTTGATGTGTGTATGCTGATTACTTCTAAATTGTGTGACGTTAAGTGCGCATTGGGAAGTTGCTATGATGCTAAAAAATAGCATGATTGCTGTAAAAACTGATGCTATATTGTAACGATTGCCTGCTTTTCTTATTTCAGACTGCTTATTTGTGTTGGACTCTCCCGAATCCGTCGTTTTTGCTTGCTTGATTTGCGAGGATTCATTGTTAACTGGGAGTTTTGATAATTTTGTGATAGGACGTTTCAGTGTTCCGTTTTTGGTTTTTACTGTAACCACGCGAACATGACCATCGGAACCGGGGTGAAGCTCGATGATTCTGCCCATCAGCCATTTTCCCGGTGGAAGATTGTCATCATGAATCATGACAATATCATTTACATTGAGGTTCCTTTTTGCTTGTCTCCACTTACTTCTTTCTGTAAGTTGTACTAGGTACTCATTCTTCCATCTTTTCCAGAGGTCTTGTAAATTTTTTTGTGTCAACTGCCAACGCGTTCTTAAATCCGTTTCAGTCTCGTGTACGGTAACCTTTGATCCACCTGTTAGGAAGTGGGCAGGTGTTAAAAAATCCAAATCGTCTGGATCTTCTGATATAGCACATAATGGTCTCGTGTTGAGACAGGCCTCAATCTGTGTAAGCACCGTATAAAGTTCCTCAAATGTAAGAATCTGGTCTCCAATAACCCTCTTGAAATGATATTTGAAGCTTTTAACTGCCGCCTCCCATAGGCCTCCCGCGGATGGCCATGAGGGCGCATTATAACTCCATTCGATTTGCATATTTAAAATTTCTGCTTTTAGATCTTTGTCTTGCATGATATTCATAAGTGCTTGATATTCCTGTTGTAGTACCTTGTTGGCACCGACAAAGTTGCGACCATTATCGCTATAAATGTGACTAGGCGTCCCTCTGCGAGCTGCCATTCTTCTTAATGCTGCTATGAATGATGTTGTGCTTAGATCACCAACTAGTTCTAAGTGTACTGCCTTGGTGACCATGCACACAAAAACAGCCACATATCCTTTTGTGCTCTTAATGCCTCGCCCTTTGCTTGCTTTGACGTAGATGTGACCAGTAAAATCTACGCCTGTGTGTGTAAACGGACGTGATGGATTACTTCTGGCCTCCGGCAGGTGCCCCATGATTTGCTGTTGGCTGTCTGGATTTTGCTTTTTACATATTACGCAACGACGAAGCTGCCTCTTCGTAGCCACGTTCCCTCCTAGAATCCAATATTTTTGTCTGATAAAGCCCAATGTCAGCCGGGCTCCGGCATGTAACATGGTTTGATGAGCGTCCTCTATTATTAATTCTGTCAGACGTCCACTGTGCGGCAGAATAATAGGGTGCTGCATGTCATGGCTGATATGTGCCTTTTTGAGTCTCCCTCCAACTCTTAAGATATTATTTTCATCCAGGTAAGGATTTAATTTTGATAGGGCACGCCACAATAGTGGCGGTAAGTCCCCTCTTTGAGGAGTGGCTTGAGAGACGCCACGGCGTCCTCACCTTCCGCCTGACGCAGGTCCTCACCGGACACGGTGTTTTCGGGAGGTTCCTGCACCGAATCGGGCGGGAGGAAACGCCCGGGTGTTTCCACTGCGAGGATCGACCGGAGGACACGGTGGAGCACACGGTGGAGGTGTGCCCCGCGTGGGCGGAGCACCGCCGTGTCCTCGAAGCGGCGATTGGCGGCGGCGACCTCTCGCGTCCGGCCCTGGTGCAAGCCATGGTCCGGAGCGAGACGGAATGGGACGCCGTCACCTCCTTCTGCGAAGCAGTAATGCTAGAGAAGGAGGTGGCGGAACGTGAGAGGGAGAGAACCTCACAGCGTCCCGGCCGCCGCGGGAGACGCCCCGGGCGTCGGGGGCCACCACGTGGCCCCCGGCCACCGTAGGCGCGGGCCTGTGGACGGTGGGCTATGGGCTAGCTCGCCGTCCGTCCGTCTCATGACGACAGGCCGTGTCGACGGCGCGTTCGTGTTCCACGCGCGCCTCAAAGAGAGTCAGCAAAAAGGAAGGGGTCCGAAAGGACCGATGCCTGCCGGGGTTGCGGGACTATTCGAAAGAGATACCGTGGCCCCGGAACACAAAGGGCGATGAAGGAACATGGATGGGTTTTAGTCAGTAAAAGTCTGACACTCCCTCCTGCTCCGCCCAGAGCGGGAGAAGTCATTTGATGATTTCCCATCCGAAAAAAAAAAAAAAAAAAAAAGGATTTAATTTTGATAATTTGCTTTTTGTATTTAACTTGCCTTCTTGCTTTAAGTCTTTTATTTCTTTCACGAATTCATTTTGCTGTATATGCTTGATTATGTTTTGCCTTGCTTGACTGATTTCTGATAATGATAAATATTGCTTTTTTGCTTTTCTTTTGTAGGTTGTAATCTTCATCACTAATGCTAGAATACGTGTGACTTTGCTGATTGATTGATACTTGCTTAAAAGGTCGGTAATGATGCTTGATTCATTCTTTGTCACAACATGAACGTCTTCTTGCTTCTTTATTTCCTCGTTTGTTGTATAGATTGCTTGATTTCCTTTTGTTGCTTCAAAAGATTGTAACCATGTCGGTCCTTGCCACCACAAACGATAATCAATTAATTGAGTCACTCTGAGTCCTCTGCTACCACAGTCAGCGGGATTTTCACTTGATTTCACATATCTCCAAGATTGTGGTTGAATGATATTAGTTATTTGTGTTGTTCTATTTGCTACGAACGTTTTCCACCGACTTGGGTTTCCTTGAAGCCATCCCAATACGGCAGTAGAGTCACTCCAACCAAATATATGTAGGTCATGACCTGCTAGACTTTGCTTGACTTTAGTCATGAGCTTGGCCAGTAACAGTGCTCCACACAATTCTAATCGAGGTAGTGATATTTGCTTTTTCGTAGGAACCAATTTTGATTTAGCGGCTACTAATATTGCTGATTTATTGCTATTTACAACTCTGCAGTAAATGACGCAAGCATAAGCTTTTGTTGATGCGTCACAAAAGCCATGTAACTCTACGCAGCTTGCTGATTCCGTACCGTACCATCTTGGTATTTTAAATTGATTGATACTTTCAATTTCCTCTTTGGTTTTGATCCATTCTTTGCTGATTTTATCTGGTACGTGTTCATCCCATTGAAGATTAGATAACCATGTTTCTTGAAATAAAATCTTCAATTTTGTTGTTACGGGCACGATCCATCCTAATGGGTCGAATATTTTAGACATGTCTGATAATATGATTCTTTTAGTGATATTGGTGCTTGATGGCTCAATTTTGGATACAAATGTGAAGTTGTCATGTGTAGGGTTCCAGCGGAGCCCTAATGTTTTAGTTAATCCTGCTTGACTAAAATTCTTGCTTTCTTGTTTATAATAGTCTTGATCTTCTATTTGCAGCAGACGACTATCGTTTGACATCCACTTTCTCAAGTTGAAGCCCCCTAATTTCAGTAGATTCATCAAATCTTGCTGCAACTGTAGTGCTGATGATAGAGAGCAGGCTCCATGTACTAGATCGTCCATATAGAATGATTCTTCGACGACTTTAGCAGCTTCTGGGAATTTGTCCCGTTCATCAGTGGCTAACTGTCTCAATGTCATCATTGCAAGAAATGGAGCTGCTTTTGTGCCGTATGTTACGGTTGTTAATTGATATTCTTGTATTGTTTGAGACGGGTTATCTCTCCACACAATTTTTTGTAAAGGTTGATCTTCTGGGTGTACCCAAATCTGCCTAAACATTTTTTCTATATCAGCTGTGAATGCGTACTGATATTGTCTCCATTTAATGATAAGAGACTGAAGGTCTTGCTGTAAATTGGGCCCCGTGTACATTAGGTCATTTAAACTTTGATTTGTTGATGTTTTTGCCGAAGCATTGTAAACAACTCGTAATGCAGTCGTTGCACTATCTTCGCGCAATACGCAATGGTGCGGTAGGAAACATTCCAGTGTCTGATTGCAAGGTGAAGGTTTCATGTGACCTAAGGTTTTGTATTCGGTAATGAATGATTTATATGCGTTGAACAAAGAATTGTTTTTATGTAATTTCTTTTCTAAATGAATGAATTGAGCAACAGCCTTATTTTTGGACTGCCCCAATTTCTCCTCAAATTGTGGTACGAGTGGAAGTCTCACTTCGTATTTTCCGTCATCCAAACGAGTTGTGGTTGCTTCATAGTATTGAATGCACTCATGATCTTCTGATGATAATGATTTTTCTTCTGTAATATCTTCCATCTCCCAAAATTGCTGAAATTTGTCTAAGTCGAATTGTACCACGTTGCACATTAATTTAGTTTTCATATTTCCACATAGTATCCAACCCAGACGAGTCTCTTGAACAAGCGGAAGTGATTCGCTTAATCTACACATGCCTGCTAAAAGAATATTCGAGTATACGTCCGCACCCAACAGTATGTCAATGGGTCGGCTGATGTTGTACTCAGGATCTGCTAATTCTAGATTATCCAGAAATGGGCATGCTATTTTAGGGAATGAGTATGATGGTAAATATTTTGTTAAGTTGTTCATAATGTAAACATCGATATTAAATTGATACAGCTTGATTCTTGAGCTTGACATACAGTTCAGGTTCAGCATTCCTTTGCAACTGTTTTCCCTTTGTCCTATGCCTGTGATTATGCCGTCACACCTGGATCGCTGTAATCCTAATTGCTGAGCGGCGTTCTCTGTGATAAGAGACATTTGTGAGCCCTGATCAATAAGGGCCCGCAGGATCAGGTAAGACCCATCTGCTTTCTGAACCTTTAGCAGTGCGGTTGAAAGCAAAGTTTCTTGCATCATATTTTGTTGTGTCACGTGCGTGTTGCCTTGATTTGCACGTTCTTGATTATAACGGGTGATGTTTTGCTGTGTAGAAGGTATCGAGCTACCTCCTTGTTTTGACAATTCCTTAGAATACGATTCATGAAGTAATGTGTTGTGAAATTCGTTGCATTCGACGCAACGCTTCTTTGATAAGCATTCTTTGCCTTTATGGTCATATAAGCAGTTTTGGCAATAATTTAAGTTAGTAACACATTGCTTTTTCTTCATCGGGGAAAAGTCAGCAAATTGTTTGCAAAAATATATAGCATGTGCGTCATTGCAGACTGGACAGTTTGGCCGATAGTTTTGCAATTTCCTGTAACTTGGTGATTGCGAAATAGCCTTGTTACTTGAATATGATTGTTTCGTATGATAATTTCTTGATTCTGATGGTTTATTGCTGTTTGAAGAAAAGGATTTTTGATTATTGATCTCCTGTTTTCTTCTACTTGCTTCCATGCTCGTGAACTTACTCTCTAGAAAGGCTAGAAATTCATTCAACTCGGGTAATTCTCGAGGTTGTTTGATTGCTGCGTTGTATTCACTGAATGTGTCCGAATCCAATTTCTGACACAAGATGTGCACGATCAACGGGTCCCACGAAGTCACATTAACACCGAGGGTTTTTATGGCGTTCATCGTTTCAAGTGCAGTATCATGAATTCGTTTGATATGATTAATTGATGCTTGCTGTAAATTTGGTATATTTAATAAAATGTTAATTTGTGAGGTAAATATCATCCTCTTGTTGTCGTAACGATGGCTTAAGATGTCCCAACTAATGATATAGTTGTCCGAACTGATCGGGAGATGCTGTATGAGGCGCTCTGCTTCACCTTTCACTTTCGACTTGAGAAACTGCATCTTCTGAGCCCCAGATAATGACGGGTTGCCATGAACTGCTTCTGTGAAGAGATCCTTAAAAGATGTCCACTGATGGTAGCTGCCGCTGAATGTAGGTATTTCTATTTTTGGCGTAGTATGCTCTCTATGTGAAACGGACGACATCTTCTTATTGATTGCTTTGATAGCATCGTTGTATGTGCTTTCGTATTTGAGATACATATGATGATACTCTTGATTTCGGTCGCCAAGCTCACTGTCTAATTCCCAATGTTGGGCGTCAATTTTAGACCAGCGAGACCTTACCGTACTCAACAGATGATCGAATTCCCATTTCTCCGCTACTGCATCCATGTTGATGCTTGAAACAGTATGTTCAAAGGCCTTGAAGTTGCTTATCTGTTTCCTCATCATCTCATCCGTCTTGCTGTTTGATCCCTGACTCTTTAAAGATTGTCCTGAAAGTTGCTGTACGGTGCTTGAGGTAGCTAGAGGTGTAGCAGGCTTTAGAAGCGGTGTTGATGGTCTTTCCTCTGTTGGCTGATGATTCTGAACAACTGCTCTGATTTTCTCATATCTCTCCTTCACAGTGTCAAATTGATTCGAAGTAAAATAAGTATGCGATCTGGCATATTCGATGCTACACAATTTTATATGATTTGATTGATACTCTTGCCAGCATGCATCCAAATTTTCTAACCTGCGGCGTAAATAGTCTGAAGTTTTGCGATCGGAGCCATCTTTTTTGAAGTTTGAGTAATTTTGCTCTATCTGATTGAGTAGTTGCTGTTGTTGGGCGAATACGTCTTCCAAAGACGACATGTTGAAATGATAATAAATGGAACGATCTTACTTGATTGTCCAAGCGGGAGCTTTGTTGCTCACCAAAGGCGGATCCCTGTTGACCCCTGCTGATTGTTGCTGCTGCTGCTGCTGCTGCTCTGTACTGCACTATTGCCGGCAGTACAAACACCTTCACTGATAGTTCTCTTGATGTCACTAGTGATAGCTTTACAGTACTTGATTGCTACACTGTAATGAACACACGCGACATCCGGCTCGAAGGACCAAAAATGTACGGGTAAGGTACACTTAAATGATAGACTGATATAATGATTAATCGTGTATTGAAAGAACACCCAAAACTGATAACTGATCGACTCGCGGCGAATGAGTCCTTTTGTTGTTTGCCCGAACGGTGCTATGCGACTACTGATCGTTGACTTAAAATTGTATATTTTATTCATTCGCTGCGCGTCGATGTCAGCATAAAATTGATACATATGCTATTGTACGGGTTTGCTCGTACACTCATTTTACCACTATAATAAAATTTGAAGTTACTTGTGGTCAAAACCGCTTTCCCCCAGAATATAGGCCATTTTTTCTTGGGTGGATCGTTTTTATTAAATTTAAAATTTTTGCCTAATTTTGCCTTTGAGGGTAATCGATAATGAAACATTGGAATACCCTCTTCTTCGAATTCTTTAGGTACGAGCCAGGTGCTTGGTATACAATTGACGTGATCCGTGTCAATTTCCTTGACGACCACATACACCTTCCACTTACATCTGGGAGCCATTATCTGTAACATAAAACGTATTTTCAGCAATTGACTTCAAAATCAAAATCATTCAAAATCAAAATCAAAATCAAAGCATTTATTTCAATTAAGCCAGTTACAGGCACTTTTAAATTGTCGAAACAAAGTTGAAAATTAAATGTAGCTACAGTCCCAGTCACAAGACATAAAAACTGTGAAAGTACTGTAGTTGCCCATTGCCTAGCGTAGATCTCTTTTAAATCAGAATATTGTTACAAAATCTTGGTTACATCATTCATGTTGAGATGGTATATTATGTGAAAACAATGTAGCAAGATGTGCACGTTAAAAGTGTCCACAGCAAAAACACACAAACGAAAAAATACAATTCAAAATAATTCATTCAAATAAGCCATGGCAACTAAGAGATGACCAGTCACAACTGACAGCGCCCGTTCACGGACATGACGCATGGATCAGCACCATTCAACTCAACCATTTTGAAGGGAACTAAATGATCCGACACATGCGCCACCATCAGCGAGACATTTGAGTGAGCATGACATACTCTAAACTGCCAGGGCCCATTCAAGTCAAGAAAAGACGTAGGTTTCCAGTGAATGATAGCTTTCTAGTACATAGTACTCACACAATATGGGATTGAATCTATACAATGCAAAGATAGTTGTACAATCTTCAGCTGCTCCAACAATACAATTTAATGCTATCAATTTATGCGCCCTTGTCCTTGTGGAGCAGGACCAGCATTGAGCCAAGCATTTTTATCAGCGATATAATCGCTCAACTTGTAATATGCTTGCTTACGTAGTGTGAGTTTAATGCATGTTTTAAATTTCGTCTCATTCAGTTCAAGAATACTTTGTGGAATTTTATTATAACATCTCAAACAGTACCCCATGAAAGATGAGTCTACTTTAGCGAGTCTGAAACCTAACTGAACTAGTTGGTCCCTATTTCTAGTACTGTAATTATGTCTGTCACCCCTTTTACCAAAAAGGTGTAGATTTTTTCTGACGTACATTACGTTTTCGTAGATGTATTGACAATGTACCGTCATGATGCCAATATCCTTAAACAGTTCCCTTAGAGAATCGCGCCTACGAAGATTATATATGGCTCTGATGGCTCTTTTCTGCAGAATAAATATAGACTCAATATCTGCAGCCCGTCCCCACAGCAAAATGCCATAAGACATTATACTATGAAAGTAACTAAAATAAACCAGTCTAGCGGTATCTACATCAGTATACTGACGGATTTTTCTAATGGCATGGCATAGGCTGCTGAACTTAGCCGCCCCGCAAGAGATGTCAAATGAGAACCCCATTGTAGCCTTGAATCAAGCGTAATCCCCAGGAAAACCGTTTTATCTACGAATTCAAGTTTCTCTTTATTCAATATTATATCACAATCACTACTTTTAACGTTCGGTAAAGCAAATCGTATGCATTTGGTTTTTTTTTCATTTAATACCAAATTGTTTGCTGTGAACCAATTTTGGACCTGAAGTAGGGCATTATTCACGTCATCTAGATTTTGGGCCCGCTTATTTATCTTAAAAATTTGGGAAGTGTCATCAGCAAATAACACCATATTTTGAGGTTGGTTTTTCAGTAAATAGGGTAGATCATTTATATATACTAGAAAGAGAAAAAGACCCAATATTGAGCCTTGTGGAACCCCCATTTTTACTTTTAAGCCCTGTGAATTAACACCATTTATTTGAACACGTCATCATCTGTTCCAAATTCAAATGAACAAAATAAATAAAAATTAGTGATAAACAAACAAATATTCTTATTGTAATTTATAATTAATATTTGGTAACATAAATGAAACATTCAAAATTAATAAAAGAAACTCAATTATAATTGTAAAAAATCAATAATGCATAGACTTATAGCCATTTGTTGTTACATTAATAAAAATAAAAATAACGTAAAATATAAACACGCAAATCATTTTTTTAGCAACATAAAACCTAACACTGACCTGCAACTTGCAAAAAACGTAAGAAAATTTGAATTTTGCGGGCTGCCCTGGCGCCTTTAGGTGCCAAATTAAAGAAAACGGTCATAGACATTGTGTTTAATACTAGTTTCAAAGAATAAAAAATTGAAATTAAAAAAAAATTGTTTCTTGACATAATTTTTGAGTAATGATTTATCATCATACTATTTTAAGTAAAAAATATGAGATCTAATTGATCTCATATTTCTTATCATGATTCCGCGTTGAATTATAATCCGATAATTATAAAAAAAATAATTGTCTGGATAATTTCGAACCCTGGCATGGCATCCAGTTAGACTCGAAGACGACCACAACGAAACAAATCTCCATTCACAGATTTTCGAAAATTTGCTTGCCACACTTGGGAATGGAACCGATTAAATTTAAAAAAATAACATTCTGTACTTTTTTGACATCGATCGATAGGGTAAAACATATGTATCATATATCTCTCTAACAAAAATAAATGTAATTGTATTGTGTATTGCATTGTAAAATAAATGAAAGGAAAACCATGAAATCTAAAGCTATAAATTTAACGGGAGATTTGTTTCTTTTTTTAAATAAAGGAATGTTTCGTTTCAGTAAAATTTGCCATCTGCAGTATTTAGAGTACTTTTCCTCCAGGTGGCATTGAAAAATTCTACCCCGTATATGAGAAAAAGGCAAAACGGAAAATGATCCGGCCTGTGGATCCGGCAATGTTTATGAACCGATATTGCTATTGCGTCATTTAATATGAGGCGCCCCTGGGTTCGTTCTAGGTACCGAAATGTTATTGTGTTTAATTTGTTACTTTAGAAAATAACGCGATAAAAAGCTGAAAACAGATAAACTAAGTTTTGAGGAATTTGGCAAGCTTGTCCGATCCTCAATAAATAAAACTAAAATCTAGTTTATTAAACTTTACAATATGCCTAATAGTATTTATGACTTACACAAGTACAACAAATCATATTGTGAACTGGAAAATCGTAAATTTATAGATGACGAATACTTTAATTGCATACAAAACATGCGTAAATACAATAGTTAATTATTTGGCATACAAATATCGATTCTACGAGCAGGGTGTATCGATTCTAGGTGCAGGGTGCGCGGGGCGGGGCGCCGGCGCCGCGCACGTGCTTCGTCCGCGTCGCAACGAAAACATTCAACAAACTTCAATATAGAAGTTAAAATAATGTACCTATGTCTGTGTCCAATTTAATTGAGATGCAGAAGACTGTAAAAGACACTAGACAGTTAAAAAAAAATATTCACCAAATTCACAAAAAAACTAAAAACTTAACAAATTATCAACAACAGTTTTGGCGATTAATATATTGACTTCTGTCACACTAATTTCGGCGCGAACGTGTTTGGCCCCACAGCACACGACGGTAACTAAGGCAGAATGAGAGGCGGCATTGCGTGCGGCAATCGCTCCCATTTTTTTTTTCTATACGTTTCAAGGTCGTCTTTAACCAATTGTTTTAATTACATTTTGACACTTTTACAACTTACCTAGTAGATATACTTAGACATAAATGAGGGTAAATCGCTTATTGATGGGACCCTGGGATTCAAGAGGGGTACCTATTATAAGTTAGAAAATCATTTAACCGAATTTCATTTAACCTAAAACTTTTCAACTATTATCGTTTCGTTTTCTTTCACTTCATCGATGAAGTGAAAAAAAAACGAAACGAATTGGGCAAGCTGAAAGCTTAGAAGTCACGCCTGCCACTGTATCAGTTTACCTGTTGACCTATTATCAATCCGATTTTTTTCGTTCCTCCAACATTTCATTTGGTCGAAAAACTTTTCACCGAAGTTACACTTAGCCGAAATAACATTTGTTCGAAGTATTATGTTTCCGAACATGCATTATATATAATGCATGTTTTTTTACCTACATGTTAAGAATTAAGCGGCAGGGGTTTTAAGGGGCAAATTTTTCAGGTTTGACTTGTTAGATCTCTCCTTTTTCTATTTATTTTAAAAAACAAGCTTTTATTAAATAAAGTACACAAACACAAAAGTACACAAAGTTATGGACTGTCGTCTGAAAATAAAGGTTAATTTATTTATATTTAATAAAAAGAACTTAAAAGTTAAAACTAATTTAAACCTGATAAGAAAAATAAAAGCGTGTTACATTTACACAGTACAAGCGGGCTACTCTGACGCTTTCACATTAAATAAAGTACTCGTTCATTAATTTAAACTTCATGTACAATAGTGGTACATAGGCGGACTTAATGCCACAAGGCATTCACTACCAGTCAACCTTTGGGTGCCACGTTTGTCGTTTCTCGATAAAACATTTATTGGTATTCTTTTAAAACTCATAGATACCAAAATATTTCTCGTTAACAGTTGTAGAGAATTTATCTCACAATGTGTCTATTTAATGAGCTATATTTATAAATTTATATGTATCACGTTTTCGAAAACGGCTCTAACGATTTCGATGAAAGATGCAATATATGCGTTTACAGAGGCTAAAACTCAATCTAGCTAGGTCTCATAACTGAGAAAAATCGCTTTCTCTATTTTCTGAGTAGAGCTCGGTGACTTGGTCGCCACCTTCTGAAACGTTTGCTCGTTGTTTAAGTGCGTAGAATATATAATTATTATAATCTATTATGTACACAAACACGTTTCTCGGAGTTAACTTAACATCTACTCGTAATTATTCTCGTGGTATAGAATTGAATACTCAATTTGGAGCTCTCATGAAATATTAAAAGGATCATATTGTTTGTTTATTAAAGTATTCTGGAAACTTTTAGTCATACGAGAGATTTGTATCTAGGGCGTTCCCATTTTATTAGATAGGTTTCGCACGCAGATTCATTTTTTTACACGATATCTTTGAAAATTACTTACTTGTTTTATTCTGATGTTACTATAAAGTTACATTACTGTAAACATTGTCCTAACATCACGCCTGTAATTCCTGAAGGGTTAGTCAGAGGTGACCCGGGAATCGAACCCACGACCTCATGCTCACCAGCAAGGCAGTCAATAGATAATAATTATATGTACGTAATTTCTGAAAGACCTTAGACGTTTTATTGAAAGCCAATATGGAATATGCATTTCATTTTATTATTTCGATACGGAATGTTAGAGTACTATAAAAATAATTACAAAAAGCGAAAACAAGACATGAATCGGCCAAACAACACAAAAGTTATAACCATTTAAACTTTTGTTTCTATCTTTTTCTAGATAAACGGAATTTAGTATGGATTGTGTACGTCGATGCAGCGAATGACGTCATTCGCTGTATCCGATCTCTCTGTCTAATCAGCAGTTTCAAATGCTGAAACTTAGTATTTTTTATAGATATTTAAAAAAAAAAACACTTTGCTATTTCTGATGTTAATACGCTTTGTTTAGAGTCCTAAAAAAAATCATGCATATACCCTATTGACTTCGTAGCACCATCGTTTAAAGGCGTACAAAAATGTACTACGAATCAATGAAGCTGCGAATTTTGAAATTCAATCAACGTTTTCTCCACTTTGGTTGAGAGGCGTCTCTCTCGCCTTCCCCAAATTAAGCCTTGATGTTTTGATTGCGTGTACGGATTCTTAAGTCTATTTTATGAAAATATCTGTTTATAAAATATATGAAAAATTACTGTTTTTGTACGTGTCACGTATAACGGGGGCTGAGGTTGAAAAATGATTTTTGGAAGTGTATAAAGTTACCTTCAATCTTCCAAGTTTTTCTGGCCTATAAATGCTTTACGTTAGCACCATATTTATGTTCAAAGGTATATCTTAAAATCTATCTCGATTTTATGTTTTCTTAATCTCAAGTCACCATTGTCATTCTCCTATCCTTATCCCAATTTATTTTGGGTCGGCGCAGCATGTCTTCTTCCATTCTGCAGACACCAAATTTTTTGCCATATCCTCTTTTATTATAGACAATAATAGGCGAGACGACAAAAAAAACTAATTAGTCCGTCAGTTAAATTATCAGAAAATATTTGACCCGTGTTTTTTCTTTTATTACGTAAATCAAAAATGACGAAGATATGACGCTTTTAAAATTCTCAATACGTCTCGCCTTCGTATATTTTTTAGCTAGTTCTGACGTCACGAGCCCCCACTCCCGAGTTTTGATGCGTTTTATCTTTGTCAATATTCATTGATTTACAAAAAAAAGTACGTGTCCATTAATTTCCAATACTCTAACTGACGGACTAAATAGATTTGAAATTTTTTGATACTGTCGTCATGCCTATTCGAAGACATGTGACATCTGCCAACCCGGGCTCGCGTGGTTCATTACAGTACATTCCCTCTCACAGTGGGAACTTTATATGCTAGTTATTTTTGCCGAAAGAATTTCCATCAGACAGCTTGTAAGAACATAAAATATTTTTCCTAAAAGCCACTATAAATTAGAAACAGATTACAAAGTCACAAACTCGATTACTTCGTAGCCTGACAGACTGTCAACTACGAAGCGTTCACAACAGGGTGACTACCAATTTGCATGACAATTACTGGCCAATTCATTTTCTCTTTAATCTCGGCCAGCATGAAATAAATTTAAATTCTGTATTTTATGAAATACCCGCCGGCACTCCAGCTCGGATGTTGATCGTATCGAAGGGTTTACTATTTCGTGTTATATTTTATTTTCATGTAGAATTAATTTGGTATCGTTTTTTCAAGACCTTTTGTAACGTAATGTTAAATCTGCTCTGTTTGTATTGAGTACTAAGGACACTTGATAAAAAAAAAAAAAACAGTTTATTCGAATCACAGTTTTTTCATGATAAAATTCAAAAATCAAAACGACGCTTATGTATTATCATTCTCCAGCCCTTATCCCAATTTATTTTGAGTTAGCGCAGCATGCCGTCTTATTCCAACTTGTCTATTACTAATTGCCATTTCAGCAGTCTCTTCTTTTCTAGCTATGTAATTTTTGACAGTCTATACCATTATGTATGACTTTAATAGTAATGTAGACGTGTGATGTTAGTGTTAGGCTTATTCCACGCGCGCCTCAAAGAGAGTCAGCAAAAAGGAAGGGGTCCGAAAGGACCGATGCCTGCCGGGGTTGCGGGACTATTCGAAAGAGATACCGTGGCCCCGGAACACAAAGGGCGATGAAGGAACATGGATGGGTTTTAGTCAGTAAAAGTCTGACACTCCCTCCTGCTCCGCCCAGAGCGGGAGAAGTCATTTGATGATTTCCCATCCGAAAAAAAAAAAAAAAAAAAAAAAAAAAAAGGCTTATTGAGCGATAATTGCCAATATCGCGTTTATCGCCTTTGTTCTGCAGAAGTATTATATTGGTTGCTGGCAATAGGCTAGCCCCTATAACTTGAGACTTCCAAAAGGCATCTGCTTTACCCTGTGGGGATAACAGGAGTAATGTGAAGTTAAATGACACATTGTCTTGTGAGCTTTTCCCAATTGCAGAAAAGTGTTGAACGGGTTCATAACAGGGTGGTGGAGCCGATTTAAGGTGCTGCGGTGGAAATTCCATCCTCCCCGGAATTTCTATCACGGTAGTAAGCACTCTGTGCATTTTATACCTAGCTGTCTAAAACTCTCTAAAATCACAACCAATGAGCTTCATACAAGATTAAAAATCCAATCCAATATGAAAACAGCAAATGCAATTGTCCAATAACGTCCTAACAATACGATTAATTAATCGAATCCTACCAGTAGCAGAGCAACATTTAATTCTGTAATAAATGAGCTTTGCGAACATTTTATTGGTTTAACATCACTCGGGCACATGAACTGGCGTTTTGGTCGTCCATTTACTAATTACTTTAGTCATGTATATACCTAGTGTTGTGTTAGTTGGTATCGATTGTCAATCATGATAGCCGTATGATTTTCAATTAATTATGATTTGTAAATTATAAGAGTGGATATTGTATTTCGTTGAACGTTTTTGATTTGATTGAATGCTAATGAAAATTTAATGTGTGTTAATTAACGTTTTTCTTTCACCTATTAAAGGTTTAACATTTATATAATAAAACTATTTACTTTTGTGTTGAACGGCTGTGTGGTCTGTGTTTGAGACGTCACATCCTAAATACAATGCCAGTGTAAAGCCCTTCTGCAGGATATGACCCACTTCCTTTCCTGCGCATTCTGCACAACCATCTACAACTTCCAGGATTTAAGCGCGACCAACGATAGTATCGTGCTGGTGGCTACATACTGGCCGAATATCTTTTGAGTCCATCGACACGCAAGGACGAAGAAGAACAGCGCTGGCAATGGAATCTTGGTAACCTTCTAAATAAGGTACTGTTACGTCGTACCCGTACTTACCTACAGTTACGGTAATAGGTTCCTACTAGTAAGTAGGTAGGTAATAGTAGGTAGGTAGGTAATAGTAGGTAGGTAGGTAAAACGAGTCCCGAATAATGTAGGTACAAATTCGCAACCTACCTACAAAAGAACATCATTGTAATTTCGACCGTACGCCGAGGGCATAAAGTACCTACTTCTTTCCTCTGTACAAGTTGTGGAATTGTCTAGAAGATTCTAGGAAGTCGTGAATATTTCTCGAACGTTCGATCGCCATATAAATAGTCGACGTGTTTGCGGAAGCAGGCAGTCTTATTTTAGCTACAGTACGAAGCGAATCGAAGTGAACTAGAAGTGCGATATCTAAGCGAATAGTGATCAGTAGTGTATTTGTAATTGAGTTTCAAGTGTTTTGTGTTTATTAAAGTTATTTGTTGTTTCTTCGGTAGTTATTAATTTATCCCATACCCAGCTCGTAACAATTTGGTGTCAGAAGTGAGGGATAAATTATGCCAATTCTACTTAAGGACGACACGGACGGTATCCGTACCAGCAGTCAGCGACAGCAGGACATGGACCAAAGGCGGTTTGAAGATTCTCCGACACAGACACCGGGTGGTGTCCAGCCTACGTCAGTGCCAGTCGCTGGCCCATCCGGAGTTTCTCCAGCATCAGTGGCGCCAGACTTGTCAGCTTTAATGGCGCTGCTGCAGGAGCAGGCTCGCCGTCAAGAGGAGCAGGCTCGCCGTCAAGAGGACCAGACTCGCCAGTTACAGGAGCAGTTGCAACGAGATAAGGAGGAGCAGGCTCGCCGTCAAGAGGACCAGGCTCGCCAGTTACAGAGGCAGTTGCAACGAGATAAGGAGGAGCAGGCTCGCCGTCAAGAGGAGCAGGCTCGCCGTCAAGAGGAGAAGGCTCGCCGGTTGGAAGAGCAGTTGCAGCAAGATAAAGAGGAGCAGGCCCGCCGCCAGGATGAACAGATGCTCCTCATAAAGAATCTTCATGCAACTTTTGGCAAAGATCTGAAAGTGATGAAGGATCAGGTTCACCAGCACGAGAACCGTATCTCAGAGGCCGAAGTTCAGATCGCTGGGGTGAAAAAGGCTTTGGGAGAACTGAAGACTGGAGGCATGACTGTGGCTTCAGTAGTTGCTGCACCTTCAGCGCGGGGCTTTAAGGTGCCTCCATTCGATGGAACATCTTCGTGGTCGGCTTATAAAATTCAATTTGAGGCCGTTATGAAGGCGAATGGATGGACAAAACCGCAAGCCATGACCGCGCTCACCTTGGGCCTTCGAGACCAGGCCTTAAACATTCTTGAGGCGCTCGGCAAGGATGTAACCTACGAGCAGCTGCTGGAGGCGTTAGAGTCCAGATACGGCGACGCGCACCTGGAGCACGTATTTCGTGCTAAGTTGAAGGATCGTGTTCAACGTAGTGCTGAGAACCTGCAGCAGTGGGCCCTCGAAATTGAAAAGCTGGTTCGAAAAGCATACCAGTCTGCCCCTGCACTTATCGATGGGAATCTGGTACAAGCGTTCGTTGATGGAATACGTGACTTGGAAGTTAGAGCCGCTGTGAGACTTGGGCACCATGAGACGCTGAAAGACGCCTTGGCCCATGCCTTAGAAGTAGAGGCAGTGAGGCAGGACCACCGAACGCACCGCGTCAGGGAGGTTGTAGCAACACCTGTACGCGACCGCCTCCAAGGGTACAGTCCTAGGTGCTACACTTGTGGAGAAAGGGGTCATCTTCGGTCAAGCTGTCCTAAGCGCAGCACCCCGAGAGAAGATCAGCAGGGAAGGGTGGATGAAGTGACTGCCCAGCCACAGCAGGGAAACGAGTAAATGCCAGGACTGGGGGGCGAGTGCTGGCTGGTATTGAAAAAGCCCCGAGAATCTTGATCTCGCAAGCACATGACGGGAACAGCCTGACCATCAAAGGCGAAGTCAACGGAACACCTTGCAAACTGACGTTGGATAATGGAGCTTCTCACACGGTCGTCAATTCTCACCTAGCAAGTCGGTTTCTTGGGGACTACTTCGATAACCACGACCGTATACCGGTCAGCACATAATCGTCCGAGGCAAGAAGGAGGTGGAGTTAAAATTGGGTGACAGATTTTACAAGCACAATGTCATCGTGGCCGACATAGTGGACGATTGCATCTTGGGCTTGGATTTTATGCGGAAATATCGTTGTTAGATCGATGTTGAACAAGGAGTACTGAAATGTGGTTCAGAGGAAGTCTTCATGGAAGGTGCACCATCAGGGAAAGTATACTGCTTGAAGGAGATTGTTCTCCCTCGCAGATCAGAAACGATTGTGCCAATTAGTCTACCGCGGAATTCTGGACAAAAAGATCGAAGTGTTCTGATAGAAAGAGTGAACAATAACTTTCCATGGAAGATGGCACGGACTCTGGTCAAGGCCCCCAACGTCTCGGCAGTACGCATACTGAATCCAAGTGACAAGGAGCAAGTGATTAAGAAGGGCACTTTGATCGGCACTTGCGAGGAAGTAGCTTGGATGCTTCAGTTGCAAAATCTGCCTACCGGAAATAAAATTCGTAGTCCGAAGTTTGACGTGTCAACGCTTTTGGAAAACTGCGGTTTAACTAAAGGAGAAATGGAAAGGAATGAAACAAGGCTAAGAAGATGTTACTTCAGTGCGCCGACACTTTCTCTTCAAATGATGCTGACATAGGGAGAACTGGACTAGTCCAGCACAACATTAATACAGGTAACGAGTTACCAATCCGTCAGCGACCAAGAAGACTGCCAGTTGCACGTGAAAAAGAGGTGGAAACCATGATTGAGGGAATGGTGAAGGACGGTGTTATAGAGCCTTCATCCAGTCCATGGTGTTCTCCTGTGGTCCTGGTAAAGAAAAAGGACGGCAGCATGCGCTTCTGTGTGGACTACCGACGACTGAACGATGTCACGAAAAAGGACAGCTACCCGCTGCCTAGGATCGATGACACACTGGATACGCTGACTGGTATGAAGTGGTTTACCACACTTGATCTGAAAAGTGGCTACTGGCAAGTAGAAATAGACCCCAAGGACAAGGAGAAAACTGCATTTTCAACAGGAAAAGGGTTGTGACAGTTTAAAGTTATGCCTTTCGGTTTGTGCAATGCTCCTGCGACGTTTGAAAGGCTGATGGAGCAAGTACTTGCCGGATTGATTGGAGACGCATGTCTTGTCTATCTAGACGACATAATCATCGTGGGCCGTACATTTGAAGATCACCTTAAAAACCTCAACCAAGTGCTGTCGAAAATCCAAACAGCAAATCTCAAGTTAAGTCCGAAAAAGTGCTCGTTTTTCAGACAAGAAGTGAACTTTTTGGGACACATAGTTTCGGGGGAAGGTGTTCAAACAGACCCAGAAAAAGTAGTCGCCGTCAAGGATTGGTCAGTTCCGAAAGACAAGACACAGGTCAGATCATTTCTGGGTTTGTGCTCCTACTATAGAAGATTTGTTAAGAAATTTGCCGACATTGCAAAACCTTTGCACAAACTCACTGAGGAAAAGCGGCAATTCTGTTGGGACGAGAACTGCGACGTCGCATTTCAGGAATTAAAGAAACGTCTGTGCAATACGCCTATTTGGGATATCCTGACACTGAAAATGACTTTATAGTTGACACAGATGCAAGTAATACTGGAATTGGGGGCGTGCTGTCTCAACGAAAAGGAAACCAAGAGGTTGTGATAGCTTACTTCAGCAAGTCTTTATCCAAACCAGAAAGAAATTACTGCGTTACAAGGAGCTACTCGCCGTAGTAAAGACATTGCAGCACTTCAGTAAATATTTGTTGGTACGTAAATTCCAATTACGAACTGACGACGCTGCATTGAAGTGGCTATTACAGTTCAAGAATCCAGAGGGGCAAGTGGCGAGATGGATTGAACTACTGCAAGAGTTTGACTTCGTAACTGAACATCGCAGTGGGAGAACTCACGGTAACGCAGACGCCTTGTCAAGAAGACCTTGTCCTGAAGACTGTAAGCACTGTGCCAGACAAGAGACTAAGGAAGTAGTGCCCGTGAGGATGCTTAGAACGGATCTCAGCGATGAATGGAAGGAAACACTACAGCAGGCTCAGCAAAATGACTCGGACATCAAACCGATCTTCGAGTGGATCAAAGCTGGTGCTTCTAAACCTAAATGGAGTGATGTGGCTGCGATGAGTTCCATCACGAAGAGTTATTGGGCGCAATGGAACAGCTTGGTGATCCAGGATGGAGTCTTGTGCCGTAAATGGGAAAACGCTCGAGGGGACAGCTGTCATCTACAAATGGTTTTCCCTAAAGCTAAGGTACCGGATGTTTTAAGGCTCTACCATGATGGATGTTCAAGAGGACATATGGGGGTAAAAAGGACTCTACTAAAAATTCTAGAACGCTTTTACTGGATCCACTGTCGAGATGATAAGGAGGACTGGTGTCGCAAATGTACCAGTTGTGCGGCCGTAAAAGGACCCCACACACGCAGTAGAGGTGCATTAAAAGTGTACAACGTTGGAGCCCCTTGGGAACGGATAGCACTAGACGTTGCAGGACCATTTCCAGAAAGTGAGAGCGGAAACAAGTACTTCCTGGTGGTCATGGAAGAAGCTACAACTGTCGCAGATAAATTAGTTCAGGAAGTCTTCTGTCGCTTTGGAGTACCCTTAGAAATACATAGCGATCAAGGAAGGAATTTTGAATCGCAAGTATTTCAGGAGACTTGTCGGTTGATGGGTACCCACAAAACCAGAACCACCTCTTACCACCCACAATCTGATGGAATGGTGGAACGATTCAACCAAACGTTAGAGAGATATCTGGCAAAAGTCGTGGAAAGCAGACAAAGGGATTGGGAACACATACAGCCGTTTCTTCTGTCCTACCGCAGCGCAGTCCACGAAAGTACGACTGTGACGCCAGCCTTCGCGAACTTTGGAAGGGAATTACGGTTACCTGCTGATTTAATCACTGGAACTCCACCTGATGCTCCACGTAGTGTAACAGATTATGCGATTGACTTGCGTAACAAGTTGAATGATGTTTATGAGCATATCAGACAATCCGGCCAACAGATGTCTGAGAAGATGAAGACCCGTTATGACCGGAAAGCAAATACTAGAGGTTTCGACGAAAGTTCACTGGTGTGGTTACATAACCCAGTACGAAGCAAGGGGAAGTCTCCGAAATTGCAAGCAAAATGGTATGGACCATACCGAGTTGTGACTAGGATCAACAGGTGCCACGAGGTGCGCCTAAGATTGTCCATGTAGACAGAGATTGGCGCGATACTACGGGGCTAATGATGCTCGGGATGAGCATGTCTAAGGAGGGGGCAGTGTTACGTCGTACCCGTACTTACCTACAGTTACGGTAGTAGGTACCTACTAGCAAGTAGGTAGGTAATAGTAGGTAGGTAGGTAAAACGAGTCCCGAATAATGTAGGTACAAATTCGCAACCTACCTACAAAAGAACATCATTGTAATTTCGACCGTACGCCGAGGGCATAAAGTACCTACTTCTTTCCTCTGTACAAGTTGTGGAATTGTCTAGAAGATTCTAGGAAGTCGTGAATATTTCTCGAACGTTCGATCGCCATATAAATAGTCGACGTGTTTGCGGAAGCAGGCAGTCTTATTTTGGCTACAGTACGAAGCGAATCGAAGTGAACTAGAAGTGCGATATCTAAGCGAATAGTGATCAGTAGTGTATTTGTAATTGAGTTTCAAGTGTTTTGTGTTTATAAAAGTTATTTGTTGTTTCTTCGGTAGTTATTAATTTATCCCATCCCCAGCTCGTAACAGTACTTTGAAAACATTCAGGGCACGCCACGATAGTGGCGATAAGTCATCTCTTTGAGGAGTGGCTTGAAAAACGCCACGGCGTCCTCACCTTCCGCCTGACGCAGGTCCTCACCGGACACGGTGTTTTCGGGAGGTTCCTGCACCAAATCGGGCGGACGGAAACACTCGGGTGTTTCCACTGCGAGGATCGACCGGAGGACACGGTGGAGCACACGGTGGAGGTGTGCCCCGCGTGGGCGGAGCACCGCCGTGTCCTCGAAGCGGCGATTGGCGGCGGCGACCTCTCACGTCCGGCCCTGGTGCAAGCCATGTCCGGAGCGAGACGGAATGGGACGCCGTCACCTCCTTCTGCGAAGCAGTAATGCTAGAGAAGGAGGTGGCGGAACGTGAGAGGGAGAGAACCTCACAGCGTTCCGGCCACCGCGGGAGACGCCCCGGGCGTCGGGGGCCACCACGTGGCCCCCGGCCACCGTAGGCGTGGGCCTGTGGACGGTGGGCTATGGGCTAGCTCGCCGTCCGTCCGTCTCATGACGACAGGCCGTGTTGACAGCGCGTTCCTGTTCCACGCGCGCAAGGACCGATGCCTGCCGGGGTCGCGGGACTGTTCGAAAGAGATACCGTGGCCCCGGAACACAAAGGGCGATGAAGGAACATGGATGGGTTTTAGTCAGTAAAAGTCTAAAACTCCCTCCTGCTCCGCCCAGAGCGGTAGAAGTCATTTTGATGATTTCCCATTCGAAAAAAAAAAAAAAAAAAAGAAGGTACTTTGAAAACATAGGTACCTGAGAGGTATTTCTCGACGGTATGTAAAGTCAAGTCAGAGTCAAATGGGCAGCATAAAACTCTGGCACCGAGTTAGGTACTAAACACACAAAAAACACGAGTACTGCCGTCTTTAGACGTTACCAGCGCAACGATACAAAAAAATAATAAACAAACTTTAAAAAATAAACTTGAAAACCACAGGGTTGAACATCTGCGGCAGTTTTCAAATCTAAAAACGTCATTTAATTTCTTTAGCTAATTCAGCGTTTAAGCCTGATAGATTGGCAGCCTGAACCAGTTTCTGAAATCTACTGCCAATACTGTGAATGGTTAACCAAAATTCTATTAAACTATCACATTAATTTATTACATTGAACGCTGCTTCGCCCGTGTTGTGGTCGTAAACTGTCTCACAAAAATGCATTAATCATCTGCCGATCCTTTTCCAATAATGTTGGTGTCGGCTGCCAGTCTAACCGGATACAGCTGAATACCAGTATTTTACATGGAGCGACTGCCTATCTGACCCCCACAATCCAGTTAGTACTGGGTAATACGAAACCCCTTGGTTAGACTGGTTGTCAGACTTTCAGGCCACTGACTACCTGTAACGACTGTCAAAGATCTACAATTGACACCTGCCGTGCAAGTACGTAGGAATCGATTCGACAAATCTGACAGTCATTCTCGAGAAAATGAGTTTATAACAAAGATAAAAACTCATTTTGTCGAGAATAACTGTCAGATTTATTGAATCGATTCCTACGTACTTGCACAGCTGATTGGAAACTAGATAATTACTTCGTTCTTTCTAATGGACAGTACACCAACCGCGAACTAACCTAGGCAAGGCCTGTATAAATCAGGATAAATAATCTTTGTCCTAACCTAGTCCATGGTTTTCTTCTGTGCCCACCCCAATTCTTTCAGACGTCAAAGCGTAAAGGTAACAGACAGACAAACACAGAGTTACTTTCTACTTTTCTTACTAATTTTACAAATGCGAAAGTTGATGAGGATATTTGTTACTCTTACACGCAAAAACTACTGAACGGATTTGTATGACAGAGATAGTTTATAACCTTAAACATACCAGATTTTTTTATCCCAGTAGAACGATCCATAGAGAGGAGGCCGTGTCCCAGCAGTGGGACATTAATAGGCTGATGATGATGATGATGAGAACGATCCCGTGGGACAATAATCTAAGTGGCATAAGTTGGCTTAGTGTTAAGCTTAAGTGGGCATAAGTTAAGAAAAACACAAAAGATTGAAAAACAACTTTAGCTTCAGAAGTCGGTGACAAAAAACCTAAATCAATCAAACAAAGGTCACCGACTACTGAAGTTAAAGTTATTTTTCACTTTTTTGTACTTTTTGAAGTCGGTTTTATTTTTTGCAAAAAGTTTTTATTTTTCACTCTTTAGTTGTGGGGTAACATATCCCTACACAACTTACCGGCATGATGTTATGTTATGAACTGGTGTAAAGAATAGACAGACATGCGATTTCAGCAATTCCAGTCCATTTGCTATCATTTATTGAGGAGTTCCGTTGCCTATCTCCAAAGTTCTTCATCAGATCTTCACCAAATTGAAATGGGACCACTCTGAGAAAGTACTCTTCCAAAAACTACCCAAATCGCTTTAAGTGTGCCTATAAAATTAAAGAGATTTATCTCGATTTCTCCAGGATCCCATCATTAGATCCTGCCTTGATGATCATGGGACCACCTTGGAAGTATACCCTTTCAAACAAAAAAAAAATTCATATCGGTCCAGCTATCTTCGAGTAACCGGGGAACATACATAAAAAAAGACGTTCCAACGTATTGAGTACCTCCTCCTTTTTGAAGTCGGTTAATAATATCCAACTGGCACACAAAAACAGAATTGTTATCAAACTACGACATTCTATAAATATTTCATGGCCATGATAAGAGATTTTGTGTGTCTGTGGGTGAACATCCCACGCGCTTAGTACAAATCCATTTGATATGATTTTAACCAATGGGATTGGATCGTGGCTCAGCCCATCAACGTGGCTTACTAGTAACTCATGTTGACTAACTGGATAGGGAAAACTTTTAACAGGAAAACAATACCTGCCTACCCGAGTGGTATTACTGTTTTTATACTATAACTGTTTTTGTTATAGCATGATTACGATCTTAAACACACATACATATATGTATACATTCATAGACTCAATTAACCTAAGTTTTTAAACTATGTTAGTTATAACATAAGATAACGCCTGTTATCCCCGAAGGTTTCAGCAGAGGTGTAACTAATAGTACTATGTGATACTAAAATGAATGTAATGGGAGGCGACCCTATTGCCATCAACCGGTCACAAATCCAAACTCCGTGGCTGCTACTGAGAAATGTTTGATGGAAAAACCCAATAACACTTTACCCGACCTGGAAATCGAACCCAGGACCTTATTGCTCCGCAATCGCGCTTGCGACCTCTAGACGAACAACTAGACTGTTTTGTTTAATAAATAGGTAAGAAAAATAATCTGCTGTAGTACATTTCTATTCTCTTAAACAAATGGTCTTCTTTCTTTATCGTGGTGTTAGTGCCTAACGAAGTCAGAGTTATTATGAATAAATTTCTTTTAGGCATCCTGGTTTCCTCAACGATGTTTTTCTTCACTGAAGCAAGTGATAATTTTATACAATACGCACATGAATCCGAAAAATCAGTGGTGCGTGTCTCGTGTTAACAAAAAGTGCAAATGTGCTGTACTACTTAATGTACTTTTCTGGGTGAAAACTTTTTTTCCGATTCCGATACAAACCAATACAAGTCTAAGATTTTTTTTTTTTGTTTTATTTTATCATCAATCTGCCGTTTTTCCTAACGAAATAATTCATGAAGGTTGTTTATTGCGTGTCACGTATTTGTACGTTGTTTCTATTGTATTGTTTTTTATCTACCTTTAAAACCTGCCCTAAAGGGTTATGCGTTGGCACGGATGCCATAACGGGCAATGATTATTTGAATATTCACCATTGCGCTGTTGAAGTGATGATAACGTGTAGCAAATTTAGTTGAACTGACGGAATTGCGGAATTGCCAACCTACAAGGTGTAAACGGGCCCTTCACAAAGCCGTCAACGAACCATTGATGCAATAACTTGCGTAGAGCTACTCTACAAAAAATATTGCTGAGAAACGACTTTTTTTTTAGGTGAAGAATCATGGTAAGACTTAAGGAAACACACTCAGATCATTGTGTTGATGCATGCATTGAATAGTACAAGGGTCATGGAGGTATTTAACGTAAACTTTAAGAGGTCGAAGGTCAAAGATCTAACATTTTCAACGCTCCAGAACAAACAAAATATCGCAATAACGGAGAGAACAAATGCCATTCGGCTTGCTGAAGTCTTTTTACACACATAATTCCAATTTTTCTTTCAGCTTTATTTAGAAACGTTGATTTTTGGCCCACCTCACAGGTCAACATACATTCATCATCATCATCATCATCATTTCAGCCGAAAGACGTCCACTGCTGGACATAAGCCTCCCCCAAGTGTCGCCACATTGACCGGTCCCGTGCGACTCGCATCCAGCGGATTCCCGCAACCTTCACCAGGTCAACATTGTACTGATAGTTTGTTTACATGGGTTTTATTCTTACATTTTTAAAATTACTAACCTGAAAATTTAAGCATTCGTCCTTTCTAGGTAGCTTCATGCTCATTTCCTGGAGTATGCTAAGTGCATACCTTTTACCTTGTAATTCATGTTATTTAAGTTTTTCTGTAGATTTTTATAACTCTTGAATCTTTGTTTACGTTTGTAATGTCAATTAGTGACAGGCCTAGTTTTATTTTTAATTTATTACTGGAGCTCGCTAGGAGTTTTAGGTTGCATATCAAATATAATAAAATTCATTTTTTAATAATAAATAATAAAATTCATTTATTTCTCACCACAATGTTTAAAGATATTACATAGTAATATTGTTTGGCAATTATATTAAACTCTAATATTGTGGGAGACTGGTGCCTAAGCTAGGCTAATGGCCTGTGATATAGGACACCAGGTCCTCACCCCGAATAACAATGTCAGGTCGTACTAGAGCAATACACCTTTAGTTGCGGCAAGTTTAGTGTTGTGGGAGGTAAGTAATATGAGGGGTGTATTGGGTGTAAGTGAAGTATGTGTGTGTGCATGTGTGTATGTGGGTGTGTGTGTGTGTGTGTGTGTGTGTGTGTGTGTTAGTGTGGTGTTAGATTGCTGTACGCGTAGATATTGATGTTATAAAGATTAGTTGTTCATGACTAAATTTCCTTTATTCTCGGAGTTCTCGAACAAACATTCTTGCACAAACCAATTCAGAACTTGACGCCGAGTTAAACAAGATATTTTTTATTCAAAGACGCATGAATCCAATCTCAGCCAATTCAATGTATGGGGAGCTGCCATTGTTCTTTAAGGACTATGAATTAACTATAAGGACCCGTTCGGTACTATCGTAAGATAAGTCCTGGAACCAATTGGTAAGTTTAGTCATCAATGTACTTCTGGTGAGAGGATAAATATGGAGAAGACGATGAACTTTATTATAAATTCTTACACTGAGTACGCCGAAGTGGTGGCCCGCGAATGAAGTACGACATTGGGTAGGATTGCAGACTGGATGACCTTTGCGTTTACTTAAAATTTTGCCGTCAAGAGGAAGTAAAGGGTGACGGCGTAGAACAGCACGCAGAATGAACAGTTGGCGCACCGTTAGAACCTTTGACTCAGAGTAGAGCAGAGTGGTTGGATAGTCTCTGCGTTTGAACTGCATAACTTTTAGGACTGCCCTTTGGGCTCGTTCAACCTGAATTAGGTGGGTTTTGCAGGTTCCTCCCCATGCAGAAATGCAGTAAGTAAGAACAGAGACACACAGGCTCTGATACACAAGGAAAAGAGTTTCTCGATCGGCTGAGTGTCTGAGTTCCTTGAAAATATATAGAAATTTCCTAATTCGCGAGCAAAGTGCTTCAGTATGGGGACGCCAGCTAAGGTGCTTATCAATTTGAACTCCGAGGTATTTGGTACTTGGAACCAGTGATAGGGTTAGGCAAGTGCAAGCATTTGGGCTGTGATTCAAAAAGTTCCGGCAAGTGTGGGCTTTGACAATATCAGTACCCACAGGGGGTATGATCGTGTGAGGGAGAGTGAAGCGAACAATCTTCGTTTTCTCGATGTTAAGGGTTAACAAATTCGCAGCGAGCCATATCATCACTTGCTGAACCGACTCAATCTGCAGTCATCCCAGTTATCATCATAAATGATTAGTGCCGTGTCATCGGCATAAGTGAATATATCGCAGTTAGGTATGTCCAGGCGGCACAAATCATTTATGTAGAGTAAAAAGAGGGTAGGTCCCAAAATACTGCCCTGTGGCACGCCGAAATTGATGCTGCCATAGTCACTATTCAATGAGTCGATTTTAACACATTGCGAGCGATTTGTCAGATAGTCTGAGAAGATCTCAAGTGCAACTCCTCGTATTCCAATGCCCTCCATTTTCGAAATAAGTATAGGTACAGAAACCGAGTCAAACGCCTTTGACAAGTCAAGAAAGACACCGAAGCATTTCAATCCCTCATCCAACTTGCCCACCACCGTACCTGTAAGGTCAAGAACTGCATCCTCAGAAGAGATTCCCTGTCTGAAACCGTATTGATTATTTGCTAGTAGCTTATTTTTCGATAGATATGTAGTAAGACACTTGTTAAGTATTTTTTCAAGTACTTTAGACAGGGAACTCAAAACGGAGATTGGCCGGTAATTGGTGACATTGGATCTGTCTCCATTCTTAAAGATTGGGTGAACAACAGCCTTCTTGAACGCCCTGGGGAAAGTACCCGACTCAATGGCGCGGTTGCAGACGTGTGTTATGGGAACTGCTAGGACGGAGCTAGACTGCTTGAGAACACTGGCAGGGATGTTGTCATAGCCCGTGGCGCAGTCACTGCGTAGGCTGTCAATAACCCCTTTCACTTGCATTTCGTCGACCGGCATAATGACAAGAGAATTGCGCGGCGGGGGTTGTGATGAGCATTCAGCATAAGGGGATCCAGGAGGAGATTTAATTTTTGAGGCTAGATCTTCACCCACACCAACAAAAAAGCTATTAACTCGGTTAATAGATATTTTAGCGTCTGTCGAGCTTTGCAGAAGCGCACTTGATGACTGCGGAAGAGAGTTTTGGTTTATTATACCCTTGATAGCTTTCCATGTGGCCTTGGTATTGTTTTTAGCTTTAAGTAGTTCATTTTTGTCGTACGATCTTTTCAATTTTTTTAAAAGATTATTGAGGAAATTTCGGTATCGGGTATAGGTTGTTTTATGAATATCGTTATCGGGGAATGATTTAGATTTTTTGTGAAGCCGGTCTCGGTTTCTGATGCAGCGAACTAAGCCAGGGGACATCCACGGCTTGCGAATCCTGCATTTCCTAGAGACTCGAGCAGTATAGCTATGTTTTGTAATTACACCTTGTATGGTAGATATAAGTAGATCTGCGGCAAGATTACAGTTTTGTTCATTTAACACATGACTGAAGTCAGTGCTATCCAGTGATTCTTTTATGTCTGGGAAATTATAACGGAGCACGTTAGCTGATTTCTTAGCTGCGGGTATTTTCTTCATGTCTAGACAAAGGATGACTGGGAGGTGGTCGGTGATATGGCTTTCAAGGACTATAACTGTGGCAAGGCGTTTAGATTTTAGAAGTACGTGATCTAGGCAATTGCCTGATCTTGTGGGGAGCACATGAGCAGGCAAAAGACCCAAAGAGGCACACATGGTGAGATAGTTGCTCGAGTGGCGATCGTGATTGTCTGGTTTAATATCGATGTTCATATCGCCAATCAGAGCTATATTGTTATAGCGTTTTACTGATTGTGCTACATTATCGAGGCTTCGGTAAAAATTTTCAAGGTCGCTAAAAGATGGGGAGCGATATACGCAAATAATTGCTGTGTCACCTATTGCACAGATGAGGCAATTTGAGTCACAGAATGAGGGTTCAAGATACGTGCAATTTAATGAGGTCTTAGTGTAAATCACCACGCCATCGTTCTGCGACTTGTTGTCAGTCGTTGCGGAAAAAGAGTAGCCTTACAAATAAGGAAGGGGCCCCGAAACCCTTAGCCAACACTCGGTTAAAATGATAACGTCAAATTCAATTTTTGTGGTTGTTAGCATCGTGATAAATTGGTCAAAGTTCTTTCTAAGGCTTCTAATATTATTATGAATCATTTTTAAATTATTATTTGGTTGCTTAATAAAGTCTAAACATCGTTCGGGGGGGCATAGATGAGAACAGGCTATAGAGAGATCGTCTATTTCATTGGATAATGTATTGATGTGATTAGCCATTTATTGTTACAAGAATGAGGTACAGCAGCTGGGTTTTTTTTTTTTTTTTTTTTTTTTCCAAAATTATAAGTGGAGGAGCGGAAACTTGACCTGGTAAGGGGGTGTGCAAGATGGTTCTGTTTGCTAACGCGCGAGAATGAGTGGGTGTGAGGTAAAGGTGTCTGTACGATGTGTGTAAAGTGTGTGGACAATAAAAAGTAATTAACAGCAATACAAAAACAACAGGCTAATACAGTGAAAAAAGTAATGCATGCATAAAGAAGAGGTTTGAATTGTAGAAGGCGTAGTCATTGTTGTTCCAAAAGCATAGGGAGACACTTCTCTGTTTTGATCTCGAGCGGTTTGTCTGCTGGGCTCTTACGCAGAAGAATTCTTCCATTCGAGTACCAGCTGGAGTAGTTGTGTGTTTTTGCAAACTGGCGGGTCTCATAGTAGTTTTTTGACAGTTGGGGGTAAGTGTTCATCAATATACACGGGTTTCTTGTCACCTGCGATGCCAATAGTCTGTGTGTTAAACTTATCTGGTATGGGTCGCTCTTTGTTGAATGTTCGAGCTTTAGCTAGGAGATCATTTCGTGTACTGACGCAGCAGAATTCAGCGACTATCGGTCTACATAAACCCGGTTTTCCAGGTATGCGGTAAATATCTCGAAAAGCGGAGGCCGGGATGTCCATGCCAAGAACGCTCCCCACAGTATTTATAGTGGCAATAAGGTCCTGTGCCTGTTCATTTTCCTTAATCGGAATATTGCGTAGCTCAATAGTTGCCTGACGCGACTGAAAGTGTAGGTCTTGTATTTGTTTTTGTAATCGGCATATGTATTCGGAGTTCACACTTTTTTCCATTTCAAGCTTTGAAACTTTGCTGATGATGTCTTCATGTTGCTTATTCATATAGTCCATGCTACGTTCAATCTCGAAGTTTGTCGTCTGATTGGAGAGGCACTGTTTTTTAAGCTCAGAGACATCGCTGACAAGTTTTGATAAAATTACGTCTTGATCTGCTTTCCAAGATGATAACAACTGATCGTGTTCAGTCTTCCATTTTGTCAGCATGTCAAGAAGCTCAGTTTTGAAGTCATTTAATGCTGGCATAAGTTCAGGATCCTTTTCTTTATTCGGAGAGAAGATGCGTTGGCGCTTGTGTCGTACGGTAATATGGCTTCCGTGTGAGTCCTTGGAAGTAGTAGCAGAAGTTAAGTCTGATTCAGACAGTGATTGACCGGACGTTAGAGTCGGTTTAGGTGTTTGAGGCGGACTATGATGCATCTTCCAAGCGTAGATTCGGAAATACAGTGGGAGAGAATAAACTTCTTATAATTTAAATTTAAAATTATGTTCCAAATATTGTCCAAATTCCTTATTGTATTCTGGTTCGCAGTAAAACTGGCTTCGTAAAATAATAATTTTAATATACAAAAAGAGGTCGGGCGAGTAGGATTCGATCCCGAGTCGTCTTTAACGAAGAGCAGAGCGCTGTACCGTTGCGCCACGGACACGCTAACCAACGTATAGAAATTAATGTGTGCTTTGCTACGTGTGACAGTGGTGATTAGCGTAGCTTCGACGACTCCTTTGTTCGGTTACTGGGGTCAAAGTCCAAAACGGTAGCCACATTAACTTTTTAGTTCGTTGTGATATTAAAACTGTTCACACACAAGGTTGTAGTGGTCCTTTCACTGAGATTTTTCACACAATCGTCACTTATATGGTAAGGATGATTATTGTAAAGTTTTATAGTTATTTGTACACTTATTCACGGTTTTTAGATTTTAAAACACAGAGGCGATCGAGAGTACGTGTGTTCACGTTAACGTCGCGCGGGGGCGATGAAATTGTTATTAGACCTTCTTTAGTACATTTTATTTTTCTATCGCTTCCATTGTTTAAATTAAAAATACAGGGCGATCATCGGTTGATGACAGACAGCCGTCATGTGAAAAATCAGTCTACGTTGAGAGCTGAAACGAACCACAAGTCTTCAATGTTATTAGAGTGACCAGAGAAAGTTTCCCTCCTCTGAGGTTTATAAGTTAACCTGCCTTATTACTGTTCTTCAAAATAAGACGATGTCGCAATAGCAAAGTAACACATCGCACAGCGCGTACCCGTGGCATTTTCTAACATCCGTTGCCCGGGCTATAGGAGTGACGATCCTCAACCTTTTTTGTCGGTCTGAGAAATCGAACGTCCTCCGGCTCTTCGAGAAGAAGACTGACGTCATCCGGCCCTCCAAGGGGAAGACTGACGACTCTCGCCTTCTCTGCTGCGACGATAAAGCCTGACGTCCCTCGACCCACTTCTACAGTCAGAGGGAAGGAAGACGAAGCCTGACGTCCCTCGACCACTACTGCAGCCAGAGGGCTGTCTGTCTCCATTTCATCCTACGCTCATCATCAGTTCCGTTCACCAGCTTCTCTGGCCTAGTTAGGGTTTACCTAGTTCGAGCTCCATTTAGTTAGGCCCTATAAGATAGGTTGCTTTAAGAATAATAAAATCTTATAACGCGTCCCCGTTCTTTTAACCGTACTCTCCTCCAGAATGAAAGTTAGGTAGGTGAGTGCTCAGTGAGACCTTACAGTTTCTTGGCTCCTACAGGAAAATGTAACGTTACAACATATATTAATGTTTAAATATTTTTCTCTTACTTTGCTCCACACACGATTTTAATCAACCAATGCACTTAGACCCCACTAATAAGAACATACGATGTCTGAAACTTACCTGCTCAGCGGTAACCACAGACTTTTATGTAGGACGTAATTACTTTTCTATCTGGTCCGGGTCAGGGACCGCAGTCCCGCATTCCCGCAGTCCCGGGATCCCGAGATTCCCGAGTCCCGCCTCAATTGTCACACTTACAAGTGATATATGAGAAGCTAATGATTCTTTTACCTTTTCGCTGAGTATCAGTTCTTTCCTTACTGCAAAAATAGAACTGTGAGGTTGAAATAGAATTTCGTTCTTCTTTTGTTATTTGGTGTGTCGACGATTGTACGTTTGCAATTTTACAGCTTTACAGCTTTTGGGTAAACAATTTAAATAATTAGTAAGTGTAGACAATATTAGAACTGGAGCCATTTTCAGTACAATTACAATAAATTACAACGTACTTCAAAAGTTTCGAGTTATGTGAACGAAGCCACATAGAATAACTTAACCTTAAAATTGCCCAAGTTACAAAGACACCTTCAAGCTTAAAATGCAAATATTAACATTTTAAACATGAACAGCCTCATTACATTTTCGTACATTAATACTAAAGTAGTCTAGAGCGCGATATCGAAAAGCTTTTATGATATTAAAAATGTAAAAAGGATTATTTTCTATCAAAAAATCTTTTACAAAGAGCTACTTGATTTATTACTTGGGGATAGGGTTGGATGGAGGCGTAATCAACAAGAAATATTTTACCTGCCCGTAGCTTCGTAGCAAGCTGCTACGGTTACGTAAGCTGCGAGCGCTACGCCGTAGCAATGCAATTGTCTGTGCGGAGGTTAAAGGTTTTCCACGTAGAATTTTTATTTGCACAAGAGATATGGAAGACCAATGAAACTATGTATATTATGAAAATAATTTAAAATAATTAATTAAAGTGGGCATTGCCATTCAACTTGCATCACAAATCGATAGTGATTTGGTGGAATTTTTGGGCATTATTTTAGTTTGTAATAGGGTTAGATCATTTAGGTTGAAGAGCTCGTGGTAAAATAACAACAGCCACTTGGGTCGCTCGCCGCGCTTGCTTAGGTTGGTCCGTGGATGGGTGACTACCCATTACATACCAAGTTTCCTACGTGCATCGGAAAGCACGTGAAGCCGTTGGTCCCGGCTGTTATTTATAGATCTTTGACTGTCGTTAGCGGTACTCAGTGGCCCGAAAGTCTGATAACCAGCCTTACCAAGGGGTAATTGGTAATTAATAAGGGGTGTATTACCCAGTACTAACTGGGTTGTGGAGTTCAGATAAGAAGATCCGGTAAGACTGGAATCCTATGACTATTTTTTTTAATTTAATTTGACAAGATAGGTAAGTAATTAATGTATAATACACACATCAAAAATGTCTA
Source organism: Xestia sexstrigata (assembly GCA_941918905.2). Lineage (NCBI taxonomy): Eukaryota > Metazoa > Arthropoda > Insecta > Lepidoptera > Noctuidae > Xestia > Xestia sexstrigata. The sequence goes on along the minus strand of OW799213.2, from coordinate 7,334,844 downwards.
GGGATCAAGCATTTTTATGCGGATTTCTTGAGATTGAGATGTGGCTTTGTAATAAATTTATGATTTTATAAATTTATATGGATCCTTTTTGGTGCATTTCATAATTTGAATCAGGAACTCTCAATCAAATTCGAGTAAAAGATGAAAATAAGCTGTCAATATTTTCCCTATAAAAACATACAACGCATTGAAGACATTATTAGTGCTACTGTTTCCCTACTACTGATTAAAACCAACGTTATTATGGAGCGGCGACGTCATTTAAGCAGGGAAGAAATGCTCAGAGCCGTGGGAATGATAGAAGCTGGTTCCCGGCAACGTACTGTAGCTTTAGCTCTGAATACAAGTCAGAGTGTTATCAGTCGACTTTGGACACGTTACCGAAGCACTGGTACCGTGGCTGAGCGCCATGGAGGACGGTATCGCTGCACCACACGGAGACAAGACCGATACATTCAAATCTTAACTCGAAGAGCTCCAACAATAACCGCCATGATGTTAGCCGTGAGGCTTCATCACTCTTCAGGGAACTTAATTAGCGACCAAACAGTCAGAAACCGCTTGCATGAAGTGAACCTTCATTCCCGAAGACCGCTACGGGTACCACCTATAGCAATTCACAATCGTAGGATTCGATATCAATGGGCTCTTGAACACAGAAATTGGGCAGAAGAACAATGGCGTTTCGTGTGCTTTTCTGATGAGTCTCGTTTTGGTATGAGACCAGATACAAGACGTATACGACACTGGAGAACCCCTGGACGCCAACAGCGATTAAAATCCTGCCAGGAAGTCCATCCTTATAGTGGTGGAACCATCATGGTATGGGCGGGTATTTGGATCGGCGGAAGAACTGAGTTGATTTGGATCAGAGGCAACCTCAACGCTCAAATTTATGCTGAGACGATTGTATCAGACGTCATCGTTCCTCTACAAGTGCAAATCGGTCCCTTATTTCAGTTAATGCATGATAATGCACGACCGCACACCGCAAGAGTTGTAAGACAGACTCTCGCCGCAGCTAACATCAATGTCCTGCCCTGGCCTGCTCAGTCGCCAGACTTGAACCCGATTGAGCATGCATGGGATATGCTACAGAGAAGAGCTCTGCCGAATATGGAGGGTATCCAGTCGCAAGAAGACCTTTTTTTGTTGTTGCAACGAACATGGGCGGCCATTCCACAGCGTGATTTGGATGAACTCATTTTGAGTATGCCAAACCGATGTTCTTGTGTTGTTAGTGTTCGCGGTAGAAACACGGATTATTAATTGTTTAAGTTACCCAATAAAATTTTAAAGAAAACTGTTATTTCAGTCTTTTTTTCGAACTTTAATGTTAGTGGTTCAAATGTCAAAAATCCCTTTATTAGGAAAATGGCAAATTTCTTTATTAATGCAAAGGTGACTTGGTTTATCGTTACTGTGACAAACGAAAACACTTTATTTGATGAATCCTTAAAGAAAATTTTAATTAATATCAATCAGGAGAAAAGTTATTGCAAAAATATATGTTGATCCCTAGATACTTTTGATGTGTGTAGTTATAAATAATATGTATATCATTATAAAATAAACATTGAAATAAGACACATTATAAAAAGCTTCGCGATATCTCTCTTCAAACTGAGCGTAAATATGGTTCTAATCTGTGGGCAATGAATTGAATCTTGATCAGGCATTCAGCGAACGTCCTAAAGAGGGATTACAAGGGAAAACATAAATATAAACGTGGAGCCATTGATTTGGATGATTCTTTTACAGATGGCTTCATTATTTTCTCTTCAGTGAATATTTTACGTGTTTATTCTTCAAGAGAAAAATATTTTGGAATGTTTTATAAATATTCAATGACCTTCACGGTTTGGTTTTGAAAAACGTTTGTCTGGCCCAGCAACTTCAATGTATGGAACTTGAAATCGATAAATTTTACCGATACAGTATTTTTTTTTTCAATTATTAAATACATATAACATTGATTGATTGCCCTGTCTGGCCATTGTCCAACTCTGGTATAATTATTGGCTAAAATGAGTATTTTCTAACGTTAAAATTTTTGTATTACTACTTTGGTTTTCCATCGGCTAAGCTAAGCATTGATTAAGCTTTGAGATAGAAAGATTTTTATTTTTATTTTAATCTAATGTTGACCGTTGGGACCCAAGATAGGTTATGAGTGATGTAAGTGAACCCGCGGACACACCTAGTGTAATGTAACATAAAATTTTGTATTTAACCTTTAATCAACTTGATGCCTATCAAATCACCATTAATTTGTAGTAAAAAATCGCCAAGGACCCTAAGTAATAACAACATAACTTCCTTGAGAATTATATAGACTTGAACTGAAGTTTAGATTACAATAGCGCACGGCCAGTTGGGAATAAAATGGCGGACCAATCTCATTTCGCTCCTAAGGGAAGTGCTTCTGATCTGTACCTATTATGTTATTATTGAGTAGAAGTTTCAGATAACTAACTTACTCTTGATGAATTTTACACTAGCAACCCGCCCCTGCCCTGCTTTGCACGGTTTTTATAACTTTACTGAACATTTGAGATTTGTTAAGTATATATTAGTCAACCTTCACCAGGTCATCGGCCTACCTAGTGGGAGGTCTTCCAACGCAACGTCTTCCGGTTCGCGGTCGCCACTCCAGAACTTTTCGGCCCCATCGGCCATCCGTTCTGCGAGCAATGTGCCCTGCCCACTGCCACTTAAGTTTGGTAATTCTCCGGGCCACGTCGGTATGAATGAAAATATACATAAACCTTTCGAAGTGATGGTGAAAATTGCATCAAAATGTTTTGTGTGGTATTAAAGAACGACGCAATCACACAGACTGGAGATATAGATTAAATAATTTAGAGTAAACTCTAACATGTGTCATAATCGTAAACCTTCTTTCATTGACGAGAATCCTGGAAGATTAGAATACCTAACAGTAGCTGAGAATAACATTTATTCTCCTTTGTATTTAAAACAGACAGATTATACAACGAGATCAAGATTTTACATAATAATACATACAGTGACCAAAGCAACAAAGTTATAGAACTCAAGTGGCATAGCTTCACACCATCGTCGCCATTAAATTTCTTTCTGTCAAGCTGCGGCCAAAGTCAAGCCATTTATTTCAACTTTAAATTGATTCTGTTGCATTAAAATAAAGGGGATAGAATAGGCTTGTGTCCTGAAAAAATCTAATTAGTCCGTCAGTTAGATTATCAAAAAATATTTGACACGTATTTTTTCTTTTGTTACGTAAACCAAAATTGACGAAGATACAATGCTTTTAAAATTCTCAATACGTTACGCCGTGCTATGATTTTTAGTGCGTTGTGACGTCTCGAGCCCCCACTTTCGAGTTTTGATGAGTTTTATCTTTGTCAATATTCATTGATTTACAAAAACAAAAAATACCTGTCCATTATTTTCCAATACTCTAACTGACGGACTAAATAGATTTGCAATTTATTGATGGTGGAAACTAGCCTAATGATTCTATTAATTAATTTAATCCTAAATCTATTTCCCTTGTTTTAACTTTATTGATTTGGTTCTATTCCGGCGCACGATGAAATGGTATTATTTGGTTGTAAGCTAAAAATGTTCAAGGATATGGTGTTCTACAGCATCACGTTGCAGAGATAATTGTAAGTCAAGATAATTAGATAAGATCTATAAGTTTCATTGTGGACCGAAATTTATTGTAGAAAAATCAAAATGGCTTCCAGAAAAAAGTTGAAAAACTGTTCTTGCTGCCAGCTCCAAAATTATTCGTTTTAAGGCCGCGACCGACTGAGTATAATATTACAATAAATTCCAAAGTAAGAAAGTTAGCTCATAAAAAACCTACATCATCCCAAACAATAAAAACGTTATAAAAATAACCCCCTTTGTAGTCTGCTCATGAAATTTTAATTTACCGAATTCTGGCTTAAACTTTCTTAAAATTTGAAGTATTCTGAGTTATAAAAAATCGTTGTAGGTAGGAAGAAAGTACCATAGAATAATAATAAGACAATGCAGAAGCGAAATCGTCTAGGGGTTATAATATATTCAATTTAAAATAAGTAATGAAATCAGATGTTACTTTGTAGAAATGATATGCAAAATGTATGTAGTAGCCTATCTGAAAATACATAGGTAGATCCAAGCTTAAATGCTGGATACAGCACTGCCGTTTCGCATCAACAACGTGTCGACTCAACATGTTTGTGAAGATACCCCGTGGAGACTCGAAAACGTGTCGAGTAAGTATAGGTATGGTTGTAAATAAGTGCGTCATATATTTCATAATTTACGAAATTATTTTTAGTTATAAAAAAACAGCACCCGCTATCTAATCTAGAGTGAATTCTAAAAAAAAAAAACAAACTAACTCTCGCTAACGTCGGCCATAGAAGCTTGGAAGGCGTGAAGGGTACCTGTGATAGGTAATTATTTCTGCGACATCGGTTTACTCACAAAGGGAACTAACTACATCAACCTCTATACGGTTCTCCTTGTCGCATGTACAAAGAGCCCCAAACTGTAGAAGTTGTCGGGTCAACAAATTTCATTAGGAATTAATCTTGTTAGATGTTTTTGCCGCCTGACAGACCAATGTGCGTGCCATTTGTATTCCCACAAGGCTCAATTCACACTGTCGCTCTGATATATACGATTATGGGTTAACGGTCCGATAAATTTATTCTGAACTGAAATGAGAGCGTTGGCACTATCGATGTTTTGGACAAAGCATAATGGTATTGTCGACAGAGTGAATGTAACTGTTTACTATAGAGAACACTTTCTGTCAAATATTTGTTTGTCGATAAATTATTAAAAACTCCTGCTTAAGCTCCTTCCTGAGTAACACCGATTATTAAGCCTTTACCATTCCCACTGCTGGGACAGAGGACTCCTCCTTATGACAGGGAGAAAGGTATACCCACCACGCATCCCAGTGTGATTGGTGGATCTTTTACAAAATCTAAAAAAACTGGCCAAGTGCGAGTCGGACAGGGGGTCGAACAGGGATGCAATAATCTCGAAAAAACATAGCCCTCCTTCTGGCGCAGTCGGGTAAAAATTAAAGGGGGCTCCCTTTAATTTTTACCCGACTGCGCCAGAAGGAGGGCTATGTTTTTCGAGAGTATGTATGTATGTATGTATAATTGTTTGGCACGCTCTGTGGCTTGAACGGCTCGATGGATTTTAGCTTGAGAGGTGTCATTAGATTCGTATTTACTGTGAGAGTGACACTGGATAATATATCAAAATAAAAAACTAAATGGCGGATTTTTGGCACCAAATTTAAATGTTTGGCACGCTCTGCAGCCTGCAGGCTCATCGTGAGGATTTTAAAATGGTATATCTAAGTAACTAAAAAGTGTAAAATAAAAAAATAATAAAAAGCCCTACTGCGTAAAAAATAACAAATAACTTTAAATAAAAACTGAAAAGAATAAAACAAGTTCAGGAGACAGGACATATTGACTGCAACAGTTGGGACTCATTAATTAATAATCCAGAGTTCTAGACTAAAATCATTACATCCAATATGGGTCCCGACTGTTGCAGTCAATATGTCCTGTCTCCTGAACTTGTTTTATTCTTTTCGGTTTTATTTATTAATTTAATTTATTATTTGTTGTTATAGCGGCAACAGCAATACGCATTCTGTGAAAATTTCAACCGTCTACCTACCTATTACGGATCATGAGATACAGCCCGGTGACAGACAAACAAAATGATGGATGAATGAAGGATGTACAGTCGTGGTCTTTTCCTCCTGATCAGTTAAATGTTTTTCGCTTAAATCATGCGGAGGCGCTGAGCCACGCCCCCTTAAAGTTTAGGCCTATTAGGAAAGCGTAAATTTGGCGCGCAAAATAACAATAACTCTCGTTTGGCCTGCGTCGTCAGTGCGGTCGGCCGATCGGTATTGTCTTTCATTCATTATTTCTATACAAAGTCAACGGGGTGGAGCTAGAGAGCGTTTCTATGTTGTGAGTGCAAGCAAAAATTAGCTTAGTGGTGATCAGGCGGGAGTGTCCACGATAGTACAACGGTGGCTTAGTAATAGGGTCCCGTTGGTTACCCTTCTGGTACGGAACCCTAAAAACTAGTGCCCTACATTTTCAAATTACCACTCATTAGTTAACACAATACGTTCATCCGTCGAAAGTCCAACTGTACAGCTGGCTCAAGCGAGCCAATTGTTTAAGTTAAATGAGTTTGTTCTTTGTTCCGCTTGTTTAACATAAAGGAGTTATGTTAGTGAACTCATTTGTCTAAGGTATTAATAAACATAATATTGTGACTAGATGTGTAGGTATGTACCTACCGCAAGTCTGACAACCAGTCTAACCAAGGGGTATCGTATATTTCTCGGTTACTGGGTTGTGGAGGTCAGATAGTCATCGCTCCATGCACATGGTAAAATCACATCACGCCTGGAAACCCCGAAGGTTTAGGCACTGGTGTACATACCTAACAGTACACCATTTAGCCAGTTTTCACCCACATTTCGCCAGTTATGTTTAAGTCCCATGTAATAGGGCGACGAGCCTATTGCTATCAACCTGGCCCAAATCCAGACTCCGTGTATGCTTCTGAGAAATTCCTGATGGAAAACCCCTATAACACTTTACCCGACTTTGACATCGAATCCAGGACCAGCAGTCGCGATAGTGACCACTAGGACAAAGAAACAGTTCATCATGTACAATATTGATATTGAGCTGTATCCGGAGAACCGGTATTAAAGACTGAAAGCTGGCCCCAACAAACTTGAGAAAGGCTAGGATGAGTATTTTGTCGAGGTATCTGACTTATAGCAACGATATTTCTCGCGGTAATATTCCAGTTCTTGACATTTTGATCTAAAATTAGACCCTGACCTTTCGGTTCGTTTCTTAGAGGAACTCAAATGGAAAAAACTTAATTTGTAAACACTTTTATGTCACTAATTTTGAGTAACTAAAAAAAGAAACGAAGACTACATATTTAAGTGAATATTACTAAATTATTATTCTTCTCTCTTATGATAATAAATAGTAAAATTTTCAGCAAGGTTGCCAGTGAGGCTAACTTCATATTCATAGAATTTACATACATACATGTATACGTTCGCTGTTATGAGCCTTGCCTCAGAATGAGACTGTAATCTCATTTCTTATCATATTTACAAGAATTTGGTCTCGTTATTGATAGTCAATAGACCTGAAACAAAGACAATAAAAGCCTTTAATAAAAGCCGATCATTTTGTTCTTAAATTTGTGCTTTAAAGTTATTTGATTTACTTTTGTGTGATAATTAAAAATGTATGGATGGAAAAAAATAACACCTATGTTTATGACTTTTTTATTTTTTTCGAAATCATCAAATAACTTCTCCCGCTCTGGGCGGAGCAGGAGGGAGTGCCAGACTTTTACTGACTAAACCCCATCCATGTTCCTTGATCGCCGTTTGTGTTCCGTGGCCACGGTATCTCTTTCGAACAGTCCCGCAGCCCCCGCAGGCATCGGTCCTTGCGGACCCCTTCGTTTTAGCTGGCTCTCTTTGAGGCGCGCGTGGAACAGAAACGTGCCGTCGACACGGCCTGTCGTCATGAGACGGACGGGCAGGCCCGCGCCTACGGTGGCCGGGGGCCACGTGGTTCCCGACGCCCGGGGCGTCTCCCGCGGCGGCCGGGACGCTGTGAGGTTCTCTCTCTCTCACGTTCCGCCACCTCCTTCTCTAGCATCACTGCTTCACAGAAGGAGGTGACGGCGTCCCATTCCATCTCGCTCCGGACCATGGCTTGCACCAGGGCCGGACGCGAGAGGTCGCCGCCGCCAATCGCCGCTTCGAAGACACGGCGGTGCTCCGCCCACGCGGGGCACACCTCCACCGTGTGCTCCACCGTATCCTCCGGTCGATCCTCGCAATGGAAACACCCGGGCGTTTCCTCCCGCCCGATTCGGTGCAGGAACCTCCCGAAACACCTATGTTTATGCCTTAAGTTCTGAAAATTTTTAGCTTCAACATTTAAGGTACCTACTTCCTGTCTTAGGTGCGCTTCAACGCATTTCACCCAGTATATCAGAATAGTCCTAGAGGTTTCGTATTACTCGGTATTCACTGGGTTGTGGGGGTCAGATAGGCAGTCGCTCGCATGTAAAATACTGGTATCCAGCTGCATCCGGTTAGACTGGAAGCCGACCCCAACATAGTGCGAAAAGGCTAGGTAGATGATGATGACCTTAACAAAAAGACACAAGCAAAGCGGTAAAAGCTCTCCAACAAAAAAAAAAAAACCCCCTACCATGAAGTAGATTGAATATTTCTTATTGAGGCCAAAGGAAAAATGGGCACAGTGACACTTAATAAATTTATAACGGTTTGCCCGCGGCCGTGGCTGATGGCTGGTGGCTGGTAATGAGCCTTCCACAATAACAGACATTAGCACCGCGACATTTTGCTGGATGATGTCATTTTTCTTCTTTGATTCGTTTACTTATGTATTCTTATTTTTAAGGGTAATTCGTTTTCCCATTACATGAGGCTTATACGTAGGGGAGGTAAGCCTAAAACGGGTAGCCCGCCTAAAACGGGTATGCATTTTAAATTGCGCGCCGTTATTGCTAATGAGAATGTGTGCGCGCAGGGCGCGGCGCCTGCCGCTCGCCAATCACAGGCAGCCGGCACGCTTCTCTGGCGGACACGAGTTCACGGTAAGACAAGAACAAAGTTTTTTGCTATTTCCACTAAAAAAAATTGAGTTACATTACTTTTGAATACTCGAAAATGGTCTACAATATGTTCTTACTAGTTTTGTGTTATTATTTAGCAATAAAAAGACGTTTTATTTGTGTAATAGGTTGGCGTTTATTATTTCGGTTTTAAGGTTATGAGTCGTTTGAAAAAAATACATGCTTGTGGGCAAAAAGGGTAGGGGTAAAACGGGTGCCCGTTTTGCCCATACCCGATTTGCCCCGCATAATTTCATTGAGTGCTTATTAGTTCTTTTACTTTGCAGATGGTTAATAAATATAAAAGAAAGACAGCAAATGCATCGTGGGATGAGGGAGTTATGAAGCTTGCGATAGAAGAAGCTCTCAAAACTTCCGTCAATGGTGCTGCCAAAAACTATCGCATCAACCTTTCGACTTTACAGAGACATGTATAAAAAGGATGTCCAAAAAAAAACTGGGAAGATTTACAACAGTGTTTACAGCAGCTCAATAATTAGAGCTAGTTGAGTATCTATTTCATATGGATAATCTGTTTTTTGGACTGACGAAAACAGAATTCTTGAAACTAGTGTACCAATATACCGAGAGAAACAATATTACACATCCTTTTAAAAACGGAGCCGCAGGTGAAGATTGGTACGTTGGCTTTAAGAAGCGTCATTCCGAAGTTAGTCTGCGAAGTCCAGAACCAACATCAGTTGCACGTGCCAGGGGCTTCAATAGACCTCAAGTCGAAAGATTTTACTTATTACTTACAATTTTTTAGACTGATTATGATTATGCAGGTTGTGAACCCTAACTGTTAATTATAAGTAGAAACTTTGAGTTGTGATTTTTATGAAACAGTTCTAGTCATTGATTGACGTTGATCTCATTTAATTTAGTCCCTACCCGCTTTGCCCAAAAGCCCTACCTGATTTAGGCCCCCCCTGCGGGCAAAACGGGTAATTTGAATGGTAAAGATTTTTGTTTGTTTTTTAATCTTAAAGTACAAAACTAGTAAATATGTTATTTATTTTATAGTCCTTGATAACTAAACATTTCAAAATGTACAAATAAATGTTCAATTTGTATCTATAAATTGTATTTTTTTATCATCAACCTTAGCTTACCCGTTTTGGGCTACTCTCCCCTACCTAGCAATATGTGGCTGTATTATCTTTTCCCATGTTACTTTTTCTATTACCTATTTGTTATATAGTTTTTGGGCATGTAAAGAATCCATTTATAATTTTCGAAAGATTCTTGTCTGTCCACTGAAACTTGAATTTAAACGAAAACAACTTAAACCTTAAATTGGATAACCCCTTATAGATCAAAATAGGCTCCAGTTTCGGAAGCAAGGAGGCGATTAGTTAAATCGGATCTCAGAAAATTGGGACTTTACTCAAAGGGTCAAATAGGATGAGCCGAGGATTTTACTAATAAAAATATTAAAGGACTTCAAAGCCACCGTCATTAATAAAGGTTTCAAAGAGAACCTTTTAATTTATTTTCCTGCCTTGAACGGTTAGTGAACACATTGGTATTAATGCTCTGAGACAAATACACCCTTAACAATATTATGTATTGGAATAGGTACTCTAATATAAATAGCTAGCTTATTTCTGCGACTTCGCCCGCGTGTAGTTCAGTAACTGTCTCACGGGATCATACTACCGGAACAAAAAGTATCCTATATGTTAATTCGGGTTATAAACTATCTATGTGTTAAATTTCATTCAAATTCGTTCAGTAGTTTTTGCGTGAAAGAATAACAAACATCCATCCTCACAAACTTTCGCATTTAGGTATAATACTAGCTTCTGCCAGCGGCTTCGCCCGCGTGAAGTTTGATAATTGTCCCATGGGATCTTACTACCGGAATAAAAAGTATCCTATCCATCCAAATCTGTTCAGTAGTTTTTGCGTGAAAGAGTAACAAACATCGTTACATCCATACATCCTCCCAAACTATGAAATTTTAATACGAGTTCAGACGCGGAACTAACGCGGCAGAAACGGCTCGCAATATCAACTTTGCGTTTGGAGAGGAGACTGCTAATGAACGCACCGTGCGTTTTTGCTTTAAACGCTTTCGTAATGGAAACTTCGACTTGAAGAACGAACCACGTGGTAGACCGCCCACACAGGTGAATAACGCTGAATTGAAGGAGATGGTAGAAGCCGATCCGAGTCAAACTACCCAGGCCCCACCTACAATATTGACTCATTTGCATAAATCAATAAGATTAAAAAAATATGAAAAATGATTTGACTGATCTGCAGAAAGAAATGCGTGTTAAAACTTGTGTTGCCTTGTTGAATAGGTACAAAAATGAAGGAATATTGGATCAAATTGTGACATGTGACTAAATGTGGATTGTTTACGAAAACCGTAGGCGAAAAATGCAATGGCTGACCCCAGGTCAAACGCCGCAACAGTGCCCTAAAGCAAAACTTACCAATAAAAAGGTAATGGTAACTGTTTGGTGGTCTCTTCATGGTGAAATTCACTATAGCTTTCTCAGGTCTGGTCAGGCAATAACAGCAGATGTTTACTGTGCCGAACTTCGAAAAATGATGGTGAAACTGGCAGTGAAACAGCCCCGACTCGTGAATCGATCTTCATCATTATTGCTCCATGATAACGCAAGACCTCACACTGCACGAGAAACCGTTGTAACTGTACAGGAGCTGCAGTTAGAAACTATACGTCATCCTTCGTACTCGCCAGACCTTGCTCCAATGGACTACTATTTGTTTCGTGATTTGGACAATTTTCTACGTGATAATTTTTTTTTATCCCAGAAGGCAGTACAAAATGCTTTGACACAGTTTGTCGAATCTAGATCCTCAGAGTTCTATCGTAAAGGCATAAATGAACTTCCGTTTAGATGGCAGCAATGTATAGATAATGAGGGTAAACATTCTGATTAAATAAATAAATAAAAAAATATAAAAAAAATCGCTGGACATTAACACACAGCGCCATCTAGTGCCACACTAAGCACTATAAATATGTTATATCTAAGAAAAAAACGAGTTTCTATTTTTCAGTACAAATCGGCGATTTCATACTTTAACCCCAATATTAGTATGGTAAGATTTTCAATGTTTTCAAGCTTAAGCTAGCGCTTCGAGTCAGCTCAACGGACAGGCAGGAAATCCCCAAACAAGTCAGTGAGGTAAAGTGTAAATAACATATTCTTTATTCTGGTGCAAATAGTCGTGAAAATGTTTGAGTATTTTCATTCAACATGCATACAAAGACATCGTTTGTTGTGAGCACAACTGAGCAGTTCAAACTAAACAGTATCATGTAGTGTCGTTAACTTGAAGTAGCGTACTTGAGTGCTATTGATGCCGCTTGCTTACATTTTCTATTAAAAGAAAACACGAGAAAAATCGGAATACACTGGCATCGAATGTGTTAACTTTCACAAAATCAATATGTAAATCGGGCGTTTGAGGCGTTCTTCAATAAATAATTGTTAAAAATCATTAGTCTATTACAACGGATCGTTCATCGTTTTGTCTAACCTAACTCGTATGACCCAATTAAAGTACATAAAAAATGTACCCACTGCTCAAGTAAAACGTTTGTGATTATCTCCTAAAATCTAGATCTAGATATTATTATCACCTTTCATTTCAAACGGCCTGGCTTACCCAGATTATGTCTGTATCCATAGTTGTGTTTGTACTTTCACGATAACGCTTCAATAACATGGACCCAAGGCTATACGGTGTCGACTATGAATAGAACACCGGATCATTTCCCGTGGGGGCCGTGCCGCGGATTATATCGGCAGGACGGGCAATAGTGTCAAGTTATGTTACTTACATCACAGGTAACTTTGCTCTGTGTAGAACAAAGCCGGCAAAGTATGGTTAGGACTTTCTAGAAGAAATCTGAAAGATCGATGTCTTATGTACAGTAAAATTATAAGCAACAGGTTGGCAGCACCACACAGTATACCCAATAGTAGAAACACTAGCAACCCTAGCGCTGATCAAAAGCAGGCATTGAATTCAAGGACACGTCCGAGTCACACTACTACTTATCTTTTTACTGTGTCTTATGTGTTGTTAAGTCATTGGTCACGGGCACCCAAATACTTACCCACTGAAGTAACTATCAGTGTCCTTGTTCGGAGCAATGTCCGCAATTTGTCCTACATGTTTGACCTATCTTTAAAAGTCCGGCTAAACAGCTACGGACATCGACGTCACTGACAGATAATTCAGTAAAGCATCACTGTCAGTGCCTCGTGTCCGGAAACCCGTTCAGCATTCTTTTTTTCCCTTTCCAGTTCCACTTATCCGTCTTAACATTAGAAATTGCAAGAATCAGAAGAGATCAGAGAAAACCGTAACTGATTAGACCGGATGCCGTTCAAACATCCCTAGTCCCCAGTTGTGGTCACGCCGCGTTTAGGACGTCCGGTACCTTTTACCCCCCGTTAAAGAACCCACTTACTTTTTTATGATCTTTTGTTATATCATTTCAATCGATCTTGACCTCTATCAAAATGTATTGTATTATTTTCTGTTTTACGTTTTTTGTATAGTATTAACGACCTATTGTCGGGCCTACGTTGTCTCCCCATATTTAAGTACTAATGCTGTAACAAAATAATATTGTAATACCTATCTAATGATTTGAAAAGAGTAACCATGGAGTTTCTTGCCGGTTCTTCTACATGGAAACGATCAACGCTAACCGTGCACCTTTTTCGACGTTTTATAAGTGGGCACTTATAAAACGTCGAAAAAGGTGCACGCTACATCTAGGCCTATGTTAAATAAAATATTATGGTTTTGATTTTTGATTTTATTTAGGTATTAAAATTCCGCTAAGTCTTGGAGAATGAAATTTTTTCAAGAGTTCCTTTTACATCTTTATGACTGCCTCGTTGGTCTTAAACATAACTGTACGGTGTACTATTACACCTCTGCCAAACCCTTCGGGCATTACAAGCGTTAGGTTACTTTCCTTTAACATTGAATTATATGAGCAATAACATCTTATTGCTCATATAATTATCATCTCATCTTATTGCTCATGGAATTTAGAAATTTTTCTTCTAATTGACTTAATTAGGGGATGAAAAGTTGTCTGGGAGTTTGTTATACGGCCGCTGACCCCAAAATAGTTGGGAAAATGATAAGCAGATGATGATGATGACATCACATCTGCAATCCCCTTAGGCATAGGTGAACCTATTGTTATTCCAAGCTCGCCACTTTTGGCGGCTCTCCTTCTCTGCGTGTCGATAGACTCAAATAATACCCGACCAGTATGTTGCCCCTGCACAGCTCTGTCGTTGGCTTCGTTTAAATCCTGGAAGATGCAGGCGGCTGTGCAGGATGGGCAAGAGGGGAGGTGGGGCATATCCTGCAGAGGAGCTCCACATTGACATTGTACATATATGGGACGGGTCGCTGATGCCCCATTTGGCCAGATTATTTCTACAGCGGCCAACCTGAGGGCTGAGCCCGCAAACGGTTAAGAGATTCCCAGATTGGCCACTGCAGTTCCTGTCCAGGAAGAAGATGTTCTGCTGGATTGATGAAGTGAGGAGCGGTGGTGTGGTGGTTCTTTTTTGGGAGTATGGGGCGGAAAATCACCAGCTGACATATTTTAATCTGAATTCATCAATGAAATGAATTCATGTGTTCACAGGTACGTCCGTGTTTTACAAACAAATCGATAAGTCAAATATATCAATGAACGAGTGTGAGTACCTATATACGTGAGCACAATATCGGCGGCAGGCGGTGAGCCGTGGCGGCGAGATCAAAGCGGGATGCGCCTTTGATGTGCCGCCGACCGCGCCTGCCGACCGCATGCGCCTGCCAAACACTGCCTGATAATAATCTCTTTATTAAAATTATTTCAATACATTGTTGAGTTTTGAGTTGACTGCTTAAGTATTTTATGGAAATATCTTCCGGGCGAATTTTTGTGCTAAAAATAGAATTATTGATCTTGTACTTTTCAGAACTTGAGTAAACAACTCTTTTATTCAAGTTCTCATTTGGATTTCACGTGAGCGTCATTTATCTAGAAAAAGACACACTAATGTATCTCTGAAAATCCTTTAACTGCTTCTGGAACCGCTAGAACAGAAAAAAAAAACGCACTCTAAACTTGAAAGCAAACAAAATCTCTAAAACCTAGTTATATTATAAATGCGGCAGTTTGGGAGGATGTATTGAATGTCTGGATGTTTATTAATAATCCTTCACGCTTTACTTTGACCGGATTTGGATGAAATTTGAACAAACAAACAACTTAAATAAACAAACAACTTCACGACTACAATATAATAAAGGTATACGCTCACAGTCCCACATAAATAAATCCGATAAACGTTTCCTCTTGAACAACTACCGATGTTCAAAGCTACATGTATTACTTACAGCATACTTGAATTCTCATGTACAATCTTCCCGATCTTTTATTCCAGTAAAGTTGTCAAACCTAACTCTAACCGTCAATTTACTTTGCAAACGAATTGAAACAAAGCGTTTTATTTCTAAGGGCGACTTTCACAAAACGTGACTAATCTACTATCTATAATGAAATGTGTACGAAATTGATTTAGAAACAATTTCGGGGAATTATGGAAATTTTTCGATTGTTTTAGTTTGTCTTTAGATTATTGGAGCTAAAATATCGAGTCATTCAACAACTCGTCCCACATGCCTACGGCCCATTTGAGACGAGTCGATCAAAATCAAGATAAATAAAATTTTCATTCCGCAACTCGTCCCACGTTACTATCAAAATATCGAGAAAATAAAACGTTCTTTACTTGTAGAACTTAAATAGAATACTCGAACTTAGTGTTTCCAAAAGTTGATAGTTGTTACACAATCAAGTTACGACGTGGGTGTATTTTCAGGAAGTTTTTTCCTTATGTAAGAACAGGAAAATCGAACACCAATAAGTGGATCTTTGATTCAACTAGCTGCCCTAAAAATAAATAGTCATTGTTTTTTTACCCGTATGTATGTCCGTTCCATTGTGAACTCGTTAATCCTAAACGGATGAATCAATTTGAAAAATTATATTTCATTAGATTCTTGGTGGCGTGAGTATTAATTCATTAATTCAATTCATAATTCATAATCTTTATTTATCTCGACATCAAAAATTACAGGCGCTGGTTTATACACAATCTTAAATAGAGAAAGGTGTCTGATGTAGGACAATCCTGAGCTACAGATCACCTCTCCGGCTTATATAATATAACATTTTAATTTTAGCAAAAAAATGAGGTCAAGATTCTAGAGTTAAAACTGGAAGTAGTTACTTAAAATAAAAAATTGAAATTTGACAATTAACCAGTAAAATAAAATATGCAATTGACATGTAAAAAAAAAAATAACAACTTGTGGAACATTTTGGTTCAAAAGTAGTACTAGGTACAGACCAAACTTAAACAAACAAAAAATAAATTTATATAAATTATGCTTGCAGGCATAATGAAAAAAAATAAAAATAACAAAAAAGAACAAAAAAGTGGGCTATGATGTTCATAAGTACATACACGAAAACAAAATTTCAAATCAAAAGGATGAAAGTGGAAATGGAGTGATGAGAGTGCATTGATGCAATGCGTGAGTAGATGTGTGTGTAATTGTGTGTGTGCGAATGTGAGAGTGTAAATGTTTAGTGTTTATGTGTGAGTGTTAAGACACTGGTTTAAGTAAATTTTCTGTGGAAGCGTAGTCAAGACTTAATAGCCAGGTGCGCAATTTTCTTTTACAAATAGCTTTAGTATGTGTGTAAATAGATATTTTATTATTAATTGAATTATAAAGAAAAGTGCCAAGGAAGGCGAAAAATTTTTGGGAAAAACTAGTGCTAAAACGGAAAATTGGACAAACAATTGCTGATCGTCTATTTTGAGTAAGGAAATCGCGATCAATGGGAAGTTCAGAGTGGTTTTTAATACAGTCATGAGTATGAACAACTGCCGGACCGTTAGAACTTGGCAGTGTTGGTAGAGATCGAAGGTTGGATAGCGAATAGGGAAATAACAACTAACTTTTAATATAGCTCTTTGGGCTCTCTCTAAGTTAATTAAATACGATTTAGAGGTACACAGTATCACTGGCAGGCTTAAAAAAATATAACAAATGGCGGATTCTGGACGCCATATTGTGGAGTTAGAGAAAAGCAAGCCGGACCCATTGAATTTTCATGATTCCATATTCAAATGGTCTCGCCTGCTTCCAGGTTTTATTTAATGTTAGATGTGCTCGTTTTTTGCTTTACAGTTCGTTCGTCGTGTTTTTTAGTTTTTTTAATTACTTTTTTACGTATAAAATCATTGTATAGAAAGGTACACCTTTAAAGCAACTGAGGAACAGATGTCATCAATGAATGCTGCTATTCATTCATCATGATCATTAGCTCTCTAGACCACTTCACTTGACACAAAACAGTAGAACAATGAACGAAATATCTACCGCTATCACACAGCCACAGATAATAAAATACACACAGCATAGCAGTTGTGTTAACCCGACGTAGTTATTAATGGAGAGATAAACATCATAAGCCTGACAACATTGAGTTATTACTCTAGTACAAAGTAAGATAAAATGTTTTTTTTTTTAACTTTGGTCTTTTATTGAGTGAGCGTATAACGCCTATACCTACTTAGGTACATACCATAGACAGTGTATAAACAAGCAGTTGTTAGACATCTGTGTAACACATTTTTATTAGTAAGAAGACTGAAGGAGATCATACATGACCTCATCGTAACACTATAATCAGTTATAAGGATGTGGCCACATCGATACATGAATGTGATTCTCTACTAACTTCGAAATTCGAACGGAGTCGACTTTTAAATCTAGAAAGAATAATAAAAAAATGAATTCGTGTTCGAAAAAAGAATCATTTGAGTGAAAGAAGTAAATTTTGAATAGCACTACACTATAGTACTACAGTTCGTAACCTACCATGGTCGGTAGAGTACTGAAATACTGGTAGAGTTTCCTTTTATATTGTTAGTAGTTCTAGCTAACTGGGCTAGTCCGGAGCGATAACATTTCCCTGGAAATTAAATATGTTTTAATGAAAATATGTAATTTTGTTTGTTTGCAAGCAAAATTATTAAAACTTTGTGTAATAATTTCCAGCAAATGTAGACCATTAATTTGCGAATCCTATTTTAAAATGTACTTAAGAGTTCAAATCGACATTGTGGACAGCGGCATCGTTTTCTCTATGTTATAGAGATTGGAAATAAAGCATGGAACAGACTGACACCACACGTTTTATTCGTTTTTTTTTTTAAATATCTTCAAAAAGACGCGTGCCACACATGTGGTCTGCCGCTGTTAATTGATGCGCAGAGCGTGAAACAAGTGTGGTTAACCGCTGGCCAGAGGTATACAATCAGTATACTTAGTGCGAGTGTCATACAGTTTGAGTAACGTATCGATCGCGTAAATTACGTAGAGTTTACGTTAACGTTTACGTCGTCGATAGTGACAATCAAGTGCCACTAAGAAAGTGAAGACCGTTTCGAGCACATCGCTAACGTTTGCATGTATAACGCGAGTGCAAGTTACAATTTTGACAGTTTTGACAGCTCGAATACGAAACGCAGTCACTCGCGAGCGTGAAACGTTGTCACTTAAGATTTTGTGGTTGTATCATCGTGAGAGTGGTGAAATATCAAAATCATTTAATTTAATTTCATATTGTGAATAAAACTTACAATGGATCTAGTATTATTTCGTTTTGAGAATGTTTGAGACCGCAAAAGCACGAGATAAGCGTAATTTAACGCCACAAAAACGTAAACACGGTCACGTAAACAAAGTTAGAGTGCTCCACTACAACCTACTCGGGCATTATTAGATCTTTTGCTTAGATCTTCATGCCTAAAGAGTAACAAACTTAGTTTTACAAACTTCACAGATGGATCAAGGTCACTCACTACACACCAAAAGTTATAAATTACACTAACTACTCCATTAAGTCACCAGCATTTCTAATTGGGACGTGCTAGTCTTTATTTTTAACAATAATATTCAAAACTGTATGCAAATCACGACACAAACTTTCGTAAACACAAACAACACTAATGACCATTGACCACAGATAAGTAATGTTGTCTAACTTCGTTGTATAACCATCACTAATTGAATAAGCAGTCCAGTCGCTTCTAATATGAACACAAAATACGAATGTCAATTTATTTTGGCCGGTGACTATGTACGCAACAGTTCTCATGGTGAATGAAACGCGAAACGAATGAATGTAATAATAGATTTCACACTCGCAAGTTAACGATAGTAATGCGTTTAAAAATATCACTCACAATATGTAGTTCTCCCGTATTACGCTAGGTAGCGCTTACCCAGCGCCATACAAATTTGTGTAAACGTTAACGCGCTCGATACGTAAAAAAAACGGTCACTAAGCACTCAGATGTCATTATTTCTCTTCTTCGATCAGTAGCCAACGTAAGTAACCCAACGCTGACTGTAGGTCTCCTCAATTACAAGCCATTTTCCCGAGACTTGGGCCTCTCAAACCAAATTCTTGCCTTATAATGTGACCCAGTCGCGTCAGTCCACCCAAGTCGTGGTGCTGCTTTGCCAATACTCCTTTTCCCATCTACCTACTGGTCAACCTGAAATACCTACGCCGATTTTTAGGAAGACCGCATTTTGTTGTAGAATTCATTTGCAATTTACATTATCGGCACTCGGCAGTGATCTTTTAATAAGCTTATCAGATACTACGTAAAAATAGTTTCTCTGCCAATCTAAACACAACCTAATAGGGTGACTGATAGCGTTCTATATGAGGGAAGGCTTTGGCGCCTGCCTGTCGCGCTGCGTAGGCGTTGGTTGGCCCTTCTTCTTTGATCCCACACATACCACCAGTCCTGAATACGCTAACGACGTAATTATATGTATTAAGTTAACTTCGTTCATAAATGATGAAGCTTTCACAACTGAATTTCAACATTAATTGGTTGAAATAGAGTTTAGAGTGATTTGTTAGGAAGGTAGGCTAAATTGTAGTATAATTTATACACAATAGATCACGTAGTAATGACCTTATTAGTGAAAAACTAATAAACAATGCAAACATTATCTATATTCAAAAATAGTGAATTAATTGAAATGTTAGTTCAATTTCGAAATTCATTTGTTATTGTATCGGATACAAACAACTGTTTTCTGTTGATTAGGAACACCAAAATACAATTTTATTATACATACAGGGTGGAAGAGACGTATTCAGTATTGCAGTTTTGCAGGAAATTCATTATTCTCTAGCCCTTATCCAAATAGGCTTGTGTCCTGAAAAAATCTAATTAGTCCGTCAGTTAGATTGTCAAAAAATATTCACACGTATTTTTTCTTTTGTTACGTAAACCAAAATTGGCGAAGATACGACGCTTTTAAAATTTTCAATACGTCACGCCGTGCTATAATTTTTAGTGCGTTGTGACGTCACGAGCCCCCACTCCCGAGTTTTGATGTGTTTTATCTTTGTCAATATTCATCAATTTACAAAAACAAAATATACGTGTTCATTATTTTCCAATACTCTAACTGACGGACTAAATAGATTTGCAATGGGGTGGCTAAGGCAAAGTAAATCTCAGATGGCGCCACCATAGTTGGTCTCAATCTGACCAATGAGGTTAAGCTATTTTGAAATATAAAATGACATTACCACATTTTCAACCAATGACGATGTTTGACTACCAACTATGCTAGCGCCATTAGTTCCACAGTTAGCCTCCCCATTTATTGATGGTGGAAACTAGCCTATTCATTTGGGGTCGGCGCAACATGTCTTCTTCCATACTTCTCCATTACTCGTTTTCCTCTACTCATGGATGTTTGATGGGTCCACAGTCATACTCAAAACTTTCTTTACGATATTTTCCTCGTTCCTCCGCATAAAATGCCACAACAACCGATTATAGACATGTGACATCTACCAATCCGCAGTGGGCCCGCGTGGTGGATGACAGCTCAATCGCTCTCGTAGAGAGGAGGCTGGTGTCTCAGCAGTGGGAATTGGGATCATAGTTGGCTGATAATGATTTGTGAAGATTGCGAGTATCGTTAGCGGAGGGTCCATTAACTGTCTTTGCTTAAATGTTCTAGTGAATGGCATTATTCAAAACACGCTACGATCTGCTTGATATACCACTTTATTTACTCATCAATGAAAAGCGAATAGCTTTTTTGCAACAAAACATATTGCTGCCCGTATTAAACAAACACTCCACTGCCGATTTGTTTGTTTATCGATATCGACCCCACGTGTATCGATATAAAACCTGAAACACCCTCGTCATGCAAACCGGGCTCTGATAAATAAACACATCTTGATTGCATTCATTTGGTTATCGATATATATTGGTACTCGATTTTTAATCAAACAATCACATAAATACCGAAGGGAAGGGAAGTATATCTTGTTCAATGTACAGACATTTTTTTTGTAGATTTTCAACTTTATTACTAAAGCATTAGGTTCTTGGTTGATTGGGAAAATTTGTCAGTTTCAGGTAGCTTCATGTGCTGGCGTCTGTACATTCACAAACTTTTCTAGTGATGCTGAAGTCCATTATAATAAAACAACAGCTTTGTATTTATTTTCAAAAATCATTGGATCTCCAGAATGGGCGTATTATGGTTACATGTAGAAATATAGAGGTGTTGGTCCTTCACAACGCTGCGTCAGAGTGAGAGTGCGATCATATTATAAACATAGACAGAATCATTGCATTAGAAAATAAACAGGTTTTGATATGTGGAACACTCTGCATATGAGTTTTATCCGATACATTTTTTTTTTCGTAGCCATAAACTTTGAATAAAGAATCATTTATGCCAGGACTTGAACCGTGCCGTGAATGCATAAGTGCCTTACGCGGCCTGAATCCGACACGGCCTTGCATACATCATCCCGTAATCGGCCCACCTTCGGCCTCACCTTTAAAAAATAACAGTCTTCCTCGTTCCTACATGACGGTGATTCATTCGTATAAGCTGTATCGATTAAAATGGCTTACTTGGTATTCAAATCTCGTCACCGTACTCGTGGAGACAATCTGATGGAATGGGTATTATTCGATATACGCACGAATATAATCTGTGATTGGACACGTGTTGGATTACACCAAGGAGTCTTGAAGCGCGGATTATGTTGAGCTTGAGAACAAACAGGAGAATCTTTGTCAATATAGTCTTGTATGTTGTCAAGTTTAGAGAAGGGTAAAATCAATCAATTGTGATTTGATACATAATTGGTACTTATCCTATCCTACCCTCGGGTTTATTATATTTAATAAAAGGTTGTAAAAATATGCGACGATGTTGAAGGCAAGATTAACTATCCATTTTGTAGTTGCTTTTGTAGATTGTTGATTTTGATTTTTGTTTGTTTTGATTGTTTGTTTTGTTGGCTCGCGTTTGGCCACTAAATATCGGTCTGGTAACCGAGTTTCCGAAAGTTTCTCAAATTGTAACATTTTTCTCCGCTCGGCACTGAGACTGTGGCAGTTGCAGCAAAAAAAGATGGTTTGATGGATGGTTTGGTACTCACTCTCCCGCTAAGTTACTGTTTAAGCTAGACAAAGGCAAGTTAGTGTTTATTCTTGTCTAGTGTAGGTATATCAAGAATATGTTGATGCTGAATACAAAATTAAATTCAAAATGATAATAACAAATGCAACACCAAAGTTGATGTCCCAGCATTTACCCATGAATTTCGCAATCGTCTACACAAATTCTATTCTACAAAATACAGATACTTAAAATCCCAGCAGAGTATTGTACTGGGAATGCAGAAATTCTAGAAATCACCCCGAGGGAGCTGCCTGAAGCGATGCTAAACTGGGGCATCATTTGATCGAATAATCGTACCGATTTGCTCGGCTATACTCAATCGATATCTCGTCGCTTATCGAGAAAGCAGTTACGACAAAGTTGTCGAGAACTTCAGATATGAATTTATTGTGAGGTAGAGAGATAAATATTGTAGATTTGTTTAGGAGGAAATATAGACGGAATGTTCTATACTCAAAATATGGCGAGTTACCGATTTAGCAATATTTTATAACACAAAAACGTATATTTCGTATTGGAAATGTTTGTAGAAATAACATTGTTACAGCTTCTGTATTTTATTTCTTTTGGAATATCGTTGACTGTTACGATGTTTTTGTAACCCTTTTCTTTGATTCCGTACATTTTATAACCGATAGCAAAAACATTGGAGACTGTGTAACATCACACATGAAAGTTCCGATACCTACTAAGTGTAATTAAGTGTAAACAACGCCTTCTCCCTAATAATTCCAAGAACAAATCAATACAAGAAGGAATGTATCAGCAGTACATCTACGGGTTTGTAAACAAAGGGATGGTGTTATGCTATATTGAGCAAGCATTGAATTCGCGACAAAGCGTTCGTGTCTAATTGCATCATTTCGGGTTCTTGGGTTTATTATACTTTAGAATTTGCTTTTAAAACTTGGCACAGTAGCGTAACTGATTCGAAACTCGTTGTAACAAGATTTTCTTCCTTAAATATAGATACTTATAATATATTATGAACTTTGGAACGAGTTTCCTGAAAATGAAAGGCCCGGATGTTGTTCTAAAGGTTCATTAGAATTGTTTACAGCTCTTCTAAGCCTTTATGAGCCAATATAAGTATGTAGAAGCATTCATAACGTTTCAGTATATTTTTTCGGATTTTACTTATTAATTAAACATTAAAAAAAAACTTTTGGACAAGGTTTATTGAATCTTGTGTAGATATCAAAGATCCAAACTTGTTTTGTTTTTTTTTTTTAATTATTTCATATACCTACATACTACCAACTAAAAAACTTGTAACATGTTATTATATCTTGTAGAATATACCTAACCACAGCTTTCGACAGTTATATTTATCGACATTTTGATAATTAGAGGAAAATTTAAAAGAAAATTCTCCACAAAAAAAAATGGCTGCTTGAACTCATTTGATCTACAAGTTTCTGTACTAAATAAATAAAAGCCGTATTTTTTTATGAAACAAACTGTGCCTCTTCAACTGCGAAATGTTTAACAGATTATATTTCTCGTTGAATATTTAAATTTAATTTACTCGACTTTGTAGCCCTTTACTCCGTTCGTGATCACTGTAAATGGATAAAATAACTGGCTTACGAGTTCAGTTATTTCAGTGAACAGCTCTGGAATAAATATTATTTTCGAACACGGGTATTAATTAACATGAGTGTTAATAATTATTAATAAAATAATTACTGTTTAATGTACTAAGTACCGTCGTCAAAAACCTAACAACCATTGTGAATATCAATTTGTTAGTTAGAAATATCAATTTATTAGATAAGAATTGCTATTTGTTAGTCAAAATCTCATGTACAGTGTCGAACAAAAGTCCATAGGCAATATCACAAAGCAATAGCTTGACGTAAGTCAAGGTGGCTTAGCGGTTAGGCGCGTGCAGATCTATGAGTGAATCAGTAAGTCGTGAGTTCAAATCTCACGTTGTTACTTTTAGACTTTTTGTAAGTATTTACTCGATTGGAAGTAATGGGACAGAAAAATATTCTTTGACTTGTTCGCTTTGTTCACACATTTCGTAAAGTTAGAAGAAGGTAACTCCTCCTTGATGAGTGAATATAAATGTGCAAAAAAATATATGTTGCTTATTAGACTCTAAGCTTTAATTGGTACAATTGTACTAATTCTATCTTTATTATTACTATATGAAAAAAAGATTCAAAGTAAAGCTTTTTTTCTTGTAACTACTCCTAAACGGCATTAAGTTTAAGTATATTTTTTTCACACAAATATTTGTCACTTTTTTATTCACAAAGTGTACAATTAGCATTTTGATCTGATGATTTATTAAGCTACAATTAAATAAAAACCACTCATTTCGCACTATTCGGCCCGCAGTGACCGACGTAACAACCAGTTTGTAGTGCAAGCTGATTAGAACTTTATCCTAACAGTATTTCAAACGAAGTTTGAGCCACCACAAATAGAGTTGCTAATTTAGCAGATACCACAGCCATAAGTCATCTACATTCATGCTCAACATTTTCCTCAATACATTTTGCTCAAGAACATTAAAGAAACAACTAATGTGAATTACATAGACACTGGTTCGCTGTGATAATATTTGAAATACATAATAACTGATATATAACATAACGTATATTTGTGTATTGTGGTTACCGCCTGGAGCCCATGTTAACAGACTGTCACAACACACAGCCCCTATACAAACTATGAGATTAATCTCCGGCGCAGCTCAGCTTTGTAGGCGAGACGTCGAAAGCCATGTAGTTAGTTGTACACACAGGTCAACAAGTTTAATTAAATGTTAACAGCGGCAGTGTACAGTTAGCTTAACAAATATGTAGGCATATGAATACTTTAAACGCAAAAGAAGTCAGTGGCCCGAAAGTCTGACAACCAGTTTTACGAAGAGGTATCGTATTACCCAGTACTAACTAGGTTGTGGAGGTCTACAGTCGCTCTATGTAAATGTGTATTCAGCTGCATCCGGTTAGACTGAAAGCCGACCCCAACATAGTCGGGAAATGGCTAGGCACATGATGATGATGAGTTTTTTGAACACTTCACGTTCTTTTTGAACTACTCGTTAGAGCTACTTTTAAATGCCCTCATTGAAATGGTATCTTCTGTTCGTTTATCACACAATGCGTATATGCTTAATTATCCAATTCTTGGAATCACTTTCCAAAAAAAATGGGTATAATAGGTGAACGGAGTAGAAGCAAATGGCATACTTATTCTTTAATTTGCGTTTAAAACAAAAAAAAATGAAATTATTCGATATTTTTTATATTATTTTTTTTTAATTTTTCTTTGTTCTAATATGAAAAGTTTACTTGAAATTTGTAGCGTTTTTTGGTGACGGGTAATTTTTTTCTATGCTGAGGAAAAGGAAAAAAAATCTAGGTATGCCAGCTACTAGGACATAGCAACTAGGTATGGTAGCTTCTACTCCGTTCACCTAATATAAGTACCCATTTTTTTTTTTGGAAAGTGATAAAAAGTCATCCGGTATAATGTATGCTTAATTTAAAAGTAACGCACCAATACAACAATAAAACAACAATAAAAATACATCTAAAATTTAATTATTTTCCTGTTCGAACATTTCCCTGTGTCGTCGACTGTACGTCAAGGACGCATTATTATTAGATGAGCTTGGTCCTTCATACTTGAGTTTGGATGAAGAAAGGCCGTTAAGGGCAAGTTCAGGTAACTTCTGCCTTTAACTTAACGTTTGCTTATGTTCAAGTTGGCTTTTATCAAGTTAAGAGTTGGGTTTTTATTATTTACTTACAACGACAAGATATGTCTTCATAATAAATGTAATAAACGGCGAAGCCTAAATATCTTTTATTCCTTTTTTTTTATCTATTCTATACGACTGTTTTTCTATTTGAATAAAGGATTAATTCTTTATAAATATTTCTATGATGACCACTTTTGCTTATAGGTATTTTCATAGCCCAAAGATTTTTATTTCGAAAAGATATACCTACATATATGATAATTAATACGAGAGACTCCATTATTATTACATCAGTTTCCAAACCATCAAGTCATTGTTTGCGACGGTAAGGATGACTCAGCAATAACATAACACTTCTTTGCAGTCGTGTAACAAAAGTTGAAGTGAATTGCTTTTAGTTCAATAAGTCGTCGGTAGATGTCACTGTGCGCTGACGTCACGTTTCTGAATCGCGGTGTTAAGATTCTCCGCTGTTTGGTTGGGTCACTTCGTACCTAGCACTTACTTTATCTCTGGTTTCCCTTCAAAACGCATAAATCTTTCGCCTTTTACTAAAGATTTCCGTGGAGGGGAACACTCAAATGAGTCTTATGTATTTTTGAAATTCTCTGCTACGGTAGAGATTATTATCTGTTCATCTATCATCAAGACATCAACCCATGATGCCGTGATGTCATTTTATCATTTTATTATACAATTTATATATACATACATCATTCATACATGGGGTATCTATCATCATGATGTCATGATAGTCATGATACATACATAAACATCAAAAAAAGTGTACGATCACTATGAAAAATCGAAATCTTTTTTGATACGGTAGATTATACCTATTATGAAAAATAGTTTTATTTTTTAATTTCAAACAGGGTATTTCTATTTAAAGAATACACAAAACAAAGAATTTCTATTGATAAAGTTCAACTAAAAAAAATATATCAGCCTATGCTAGTGATCACAAACTTTTATTGATGTGTATACTTACGTGTAGCAATTCTAGTTTGAAATGTTCAAACTGTTTACTAGAATTAATAAGGTTTTCATTAAATAAAATTTAGCTGTCTGTAATAACGGATTTAATCATTTTGTTTATTACCGACTTAAAAAAGAAGGGTGTAAATACAAATTTGCTTCTTATAATACAAAATCTGAAAATTCCGTATTATTTAAACCGCGGCGGAGCAACAAAAAATATTATTTTAAATGACAATGCGACGAAATATAAAAGAAGTTAAAATTTTAATTACTATTGGAGGTGAGATTATATAACCTGGATTAACAAAAAGGATATTTTCATGGCAATAAATGACACTGAAGTCACAAGATAGAACATAAGATAGCATTGTATAATTACTTTACCTTCTTTGTTCATAATAGAAAAAAAAAATAACTTTCTCTTTAAAGAAATATGAGTTCAAAGTGAGCTCAATTTAATCCCTGTGATATTACTTTCTCTAATCCAATACAAATGTAAACAGACGCTCAATCCTTAATCAACTAAAACCAAGTTCATGCACCTTCACGAACATTAACCTTTGAAATGTACTTTTAACACATATAACGTTCCTTCCTCTCAGGAAACCATAGTCTTCCGTTGTTCACAAAGAAGCTCTGGCGTATGTAAAATAATATTACGAATAGTCAAAGTTCGGATGTAGTCGCATGTGGGAGGTAAACTTCGGACTTTACTGGTCAGGTTCTGAAAATAATTTCAAAGAATTTTCGGAATCGGATCAGTAGTTATGTATTTTATTATAAAGCCTATATATACACTGCAGGGCAAAGGCGTCCCTCCACTTTTCGCGATCTAGTGTGATTCAATCCAGCCACTCAATCCTTTAAGACAGACTCCAGCTCATCCCGCTTTCTCCTTCTGGGCCTGACGCGTTGTCGTTTCTTGCTTTTAGGCATATATCGCTCCATTTCTTCTCTCATCATCTCACTTCATTGGAAGACTTCAAGTGAAGACCCATGGCGTGAAAGAATTTCTTTCACTTATAGTCTAATAGGTAGCTACATTATCCCCGAATGTCACAGAGTTTATTGAAACATTCTCGTAGGATAATTACCGACCATAAAGCGAGCGATGCCACGGGCAAAAGCTTTACTTACAAAGTTCCTACAACACGTGCGGTCACTCACAGTTAGTTCTAAAGAGCTGGAAGGCTGAACTTCTAAGTTTGTCGGTCTGTGCCATACTTTTGGAGTTGGGACAGTAATTTGATCACGTGCAAAGTTTTAACCTAGTTTAAATAAATGCGTCAGGGGTGCTACACAGTTATCCGAGCCCGCCATGACTCCGGCATAGAATGGTCAGAAAAGCAAAATTCAATAAGATTTTTTTGGTTTACGTTCGGGAAAAGCTCGATCTTAGATTTAAATGCCGATTGGCACCATCCGAAATAATTGCTGGGGGTTGGCTTTGTTGTTTAACAAATAATATTCAAACGAAATTATGAACCCTATTTTGTTCAAAAACAGGGACCGAAAGGGTTACCCGTATATGCGTTTTTTATCGGGGTATTTTTAGGGTTAGGTGTAAAACCTAGAGTAAAGGTTTATCCGTATTATAAGTTTAATCAACCTATAATAACCGATTCACGCACAGAGTTTATTTTTGTACATAAAAAAATATGCAATGGTTTGTCTACCTTTGTGTTTTTTGGATTATTTAATTGGTTAACCCACATATAGGTTATAAGGTCTTACCACGCAAAATACGCACTTGGACGTGGAGTTGCGGACACCAGCCCGTTATACAATACAGTAAGGTCTAACCAGTTAACCATATTAATAGGTCCCCGTTCTAAATCTGTCAAAACAAAGTTGCTCAAGAAAATAAAGCAATAACGGTGTTTTTTCTCAATCCCCTCAATGCGGTCGGATATAGTTAAACCTTTTGACAAAGACGATCCCATAACGTGTCGTTTTCGATACTATCTCCCTGACCATAATAGTCGGGCTCTGAAAGGGATCACGCACCGAATCTCTTCCCAGTTTGTATTGGCATTCCACTTCCGACCTTCGGCAATGTCTTTGTTTCCCTTCCTGTTCGTTTTCGATAATAATAGTAAGTAATGCGTGATTGTTGTCACGTATTTGACCTTTGAGGGCCGACGGTATTAGGGACGAAACATACAATGGTTTGGTAGTCATATAGCGTGTATTGGAAACGTGTGGTTATATTTAAGGATGGGATATAGGCCATAGCCCATCAAACTGAGCAACTTTCTTCATTAGACCAATGAATTTCGTAGTCACGAAAAAGTCACCTGTCCCATACATTTTACATTTAGATCGGTATAAAATCTTTATATGGGACAGTTGTTTTTTTCCGCGATTACACGTTGTTCCATGGAGAAAATTGTTGCGGTTTGATGGTCATATTATCTGTAGCCGTGTGGTATCCGGCAGAGTAGAATAGAACCAACCCATTACACTCACGGGTGTCGTATAAGGCGACTAATGTCTGAGGCAGAACACCTTGCGCCTCCGTAGACCAGAGAATGGGCAGCAGCGTTTTCTGTTAGTCTTTCATCACTGCGATCTCCAATCCGCCTGCCAAGCGTGGAAATTACGGAAAATTCCTCCCATCCTGGGAGAGGCTTATGTCCAGCAGTGGACGTTATGGGCTGTTGTAGTAGTAGTAGTATTATCCGTTCATAACATAAGCTGATGATTAGAATAAGTTACAAAGCGTCTGTTAATGCTTGACCATTTTCCAAAATTATAGTTGAACATTAATTTCTCTCGCTAGGCAATAAACTGTGTGGAACATACTGTGGTAACTGCCGTCATAGGAGAATTATGACAGCAAACTGGCTTGAGTTTAGAGTCATTAAATCTTAAACTGCTTTGTTGTTATAGTCAATTAAATCTTGGACTATTCCACCTACTTAAAGCAGGTCGCTTGAAATCATGCAGTCAGGATTTTTTTGGTGTAAATTATTTCATTAACACTGTTCTCATAAAGCCCTAAAAACTATGAATGGATTGTGTGAAGTATGATATGGCTAGAAAGGAGTGACTGCTGAGACGACGAGTAATAGAGAAGTATGGAAGAAGAAGACATGCTGCGCCGACTCCAAATAAATTGGTATACGAGCAGGAGACTGATGATGTTCTCTTAAAGGTGAAGATTAACATGTAAGAAAATCGGCATATCCTAGAACCAAAAACTCGAAGACATGTGACATCATGACAGATGGGCTGCAGGTCCCATACTTGTGTGTCCTGTCTCCCAGCAATGACAACATTACAACGTGAAAATGCTACTAAAAGTGTATGCTATAATGACTTACATGCCATAGGTCAAACGGTTGTAATCTAATCGTTCGAAATAAACGCAAGTTAAACAAAAAAAAACTTCACAAATGCTGAGCCTAACAACGCAAAAAAAGAAAAAGGTCACCGCTTTGGGACTGCGCTGTCGCAAATATAGAATTAATTTTACATTTTCTTTCGCGAACAATAGCACCAGTTTCTTTTGTACAATTGTTTTGTGGTGTTTCAATCCCAATATAATGTACTTTCTTTGAAATATGAAATGTAAATGTACTCTGAAGTTATTTATATGCAAGTGTCTTAAGTTTGAATTTAGTTAAGCTGAAGATTAAAGTGATGAGTTTTCTGAAAGGTCAGACTGAAATTCAGTGCAAGTGTTTATAGTAGTTTATTTGATAGTTAGTTTTAATTGAGTTGTGGATTAAAGTAAGAAAACCAAATTAAACTCAATGAAAATGGGGTTTTTATTTTAAGTATTATTTTCCTTCTGATAAATTGCCAATTTGGTTTTTAATGAGCTTTTTCCAATGGGTAAATCGCGGTTGCAAAATTGCAAGGCATTGCAGTTCCGACCATCAGAGATCTTATTATTGTATTGAAACTAATCTAATGTGAACTGTGCCCCAGGAACCACGATAAACAGTTGTACAATAAAGGAGCTAACTCTTAGACTACTCAAAGTGTTACATGGGACGGAACGACCAACCTTCACCAAATCAAGTAAATCGGCCCCGTAATCACGGAGTAATCGGTGCACATACATGAAAAGTAAAAAAATAAAAAAGCTAGGGGTTTCTTGCCGGTTCTTGGAGTTTCTTGCCCGTTCTTCTCCATAGAGATCTAGAGATCTACGCTAGGGAATGGGCAACTACAGTACTTTCTCAAGTTAATAAGTCTTGTGACTGGGACTGTAGCTTTGTTTTTATTTGTATTTTTGACATACAAAAGTGCCGGAATGGTCTAATTGAAATAAATGCTTTGAGTTTGAGTTTGATGATTGTGAAATACATAACCTCCTCCTTTTTTGAAGTCAGTTAAAAATTTTAGGCAAATGAATAAACGACGTATTTTGCGACTTAGGTACTACTAAGTACTAAGTATAACCACTTCACAAACATCAAAATTCCTTTGATATTCAGCAAAACCATGAACAATGTGTCTCTCACATAACATGAATGTTTAATTCGTCTAGTTGGGCACATTACGCGGTATCAAAGCGGCGCAAACACCATGTCACGCCCATGAATATTACATTAATGTGTGAGCCTTGCAGAGTCACGTCAGTAAGCGAAGTACACTTGTGTGATGATCTGAGTTCGTGGCGAAGACATTTAAATATTCAGTTTGTAACAAGCGCAAGACCTCGTTCGTGGCGATTCAAATCATCAAAGACGCTGATCTGATCTGCCTAGCCTGTTCCTAACTATGTTGGAGTCGGCTTGCAGTCTAACCGGGTACAGCTGAATATCAGTGTTTTACAAGGAGCGACGGCCTATCCGCCCTCCACAACCCAGTTAGTACTGGGTAATATTAATACTGTAACGACTGTCAAAGATTTACAATTGACAGCCGGGACGTGCTTTCCAAGGCACGGAGGAAACTCGTTATGTAATGGGTGGTCACCCATCCATGGACCAACCCAGGCAAGCGCGGCTTAATCAAACGATCGACACGAATGGCTGTTATTATTTAGCCAAGAGCTCCTGAAACTGGACAACTTACATTAAAAACCTTAAATCGAAGAAAAAAAAACACAAAATTGGATACTTCATACTAATGGCGTCAGTCAATGCGATATTTTGAATGGGAAGTCCAAGTTTTTTGTTCGCTGGCCTCAGCAAAGTGGCATTTCAATGCTAACGATAAAAGAAAATTAAAAAATCATAATGGATAAGCTACCAAAAATCATAACGTCAATAGGTAGGTACCTACTGTTAAAATACGAAACTCTCTACTTAACATTTATTTCAAAAAGGAGTCTACCCGAATTTTTCATTACTCTAGTAAAAACAAGGAAAATGCCAGAAAACTAAAAAAGTTAATTAAATTGAACTTTTTTGTAATTATAATTTGACCTTCGCAACCCGTTTTTATCTTGAAAGGGTCTGACGCGGCGAGCTGAATGTAAAATACGTCTGTTCATTTATTTGCCGTGACAGTTTCTGAGAAAAAAGGTTAAGTTGAAATGAATATACCTACTGAGATGACAATTATTCTGTTAGTGATTATACACGCACTTGGCATAACATCACGCTTGTAATTTTCAAAGGGTAAGGCAGAGGTGCACCTATAATAATAATACAACTACATTTCACCAATTATGTTTTAATCACGTAATAAGCAAGCTTATTGCCATCAATATGGCACGAATCCAGCCTCTATGACTGTTACTGAGAAATTCCTGATGAAAACACCCAAAACCACTTTGACCGACCGATCAATTAACAAAGTAATTAAACATAACAAAAGGAAATTATAACATTATTAAGAAGAATTATTTTATTGAACCTACACTAAAATAGAAACACAGATTCAGATTCACACCTCTTTTTCGATATTTTTTATTGATAATAATAATCAAACGTCCATTCATATAACATATTTTTTCTTTTTTTGGGATTTGGAAATTGACCCCATTTAAATTAAGAACAGTTGATGAGAATACACATATATAACATCACGCCTGTAATCCTCGAAGGGTTAGGTAGAGGATATAATATATTATACATAATACACAGATCTAATTTAATCTAATAATTTATAAATTCATAAAAAGATAAACAATAATACACATATAATAATTAACTTAAAATAATATTATTAAATTGCTACTTAGTCCTCTTCCTCTCTCCTAATGTTGCTGTGCCCGACAGGGTCCATATTGATTTTTTATTATTTGATTACACCATCTATGTATTACATATGGAATGCAATAAAGAATTTGAGATTTGAGATTTGAGATTTGAGGTGTACCTAATAGTACATCCACTTCGCCAGTTATGCGAATATGTGATACTAGCGGACGTCACGCGGTTTCACCCGCGTAGTTCCCGTTCCCGCGGGAGTACGGGGATAAAATATAGCCTATGTTACTCAGGGTGAATGTAGCTTTCTAATGGTGAAATATTTTTTTAAATCGGCACATTGGTTTTTGAGTTTATTCATTACAAACACACATACACAAACACAAAAAAAAAAAACCCGACTGCGTAAAGAATAACTATTATCTTTAAATAACAAGTTCAGGAAACAGGACATATTGACTGCAACAGTCGGGTCCCATTTTGGATGTAATGATTTTAGTCTAGATTATTTAATGGGTCCCGACTGTTGCAGTCAATATGTCCTGTATCCTGAACTTTCTTTTTTCTTTTCAGTTTTTATTTAAAGATAATAGTTATTCTTTACGCAGTCGGGTTTTTTTTTTTTTTTTTATTATTTTACACTTTTTAGTCACTTGGATATACCATTTTAAAATCCTCATGATGAGCCCTTTATCGAGCCGTTCAGGCTGCAGAGCGTGCCAAACATTTGAATTTGGCGCCAAAAATCCACCATTTTGTTTATTTTTTTATTTTGATATACCCAGTGTCACTCTCACAGTAAATACAAATCTTACGACACCTTTCAAGCTAAAATCCATCAAGCCGTTCAGTCTGCAGAGCGTGCCAAACATTTGAATTTGGCGCGAAAAATCCGCCATTTTGTTTTATTTATTTTGATATAACCAGTGTCACTCTCACAGTAAATACAAATCTAACGACACCCCTCAAGCTAAAATCCATTGAGCCGTTCAATCCACAGAGCGTGCCAAACAATTATACATACATACATACATACATACTCTCGAAAAACATAACCCTCCTTCTGGCGCAGTCGGGTAAAAATACAAATCTTTCTTCTTTATAATATTATAAGTGTAGAAGAATAATTTTATTGTACATCTCACTTTTATCGCTTCACATCAAATCTTGGGAACCCTTAAAATAACTCATTTCTAACTCCACGAGCATCTTATAAACATGTAGAGCAGCTGCCTTCAGGCATATGGGATGCCCAAGAGATTCGTAAACCGTCACCAACATAGAAACCCACTTTGCCGTTGAAAACTCCATATCAGGGGTAGACAACCCGCGGGACACTCTTGTGGACATAAATGCGAGAATTTTGTTAACATTGAAAAAGTAATTTTGGTCGTTCAAGTTTAATATGCCTATAAATTATGGTTGTTAGAGGAAGTAATGTCTTTCGACTTATTTCCGTGAGGTTGAAAGTTTGGTGTTTTGAACCAGAAATCGTGTTAGTGCTCCACCCCTCATTACTAAGGCTTGGCTGCATGTATGTCCGTCACAGGGCTGTATCTTTTGAACCGTACAAGGTAGGCACTTGACATTTTCACTGACTGTGTATTACTATGACCGCTATAGCAACAAATAATATAAATGAGGTAAAGTTACTGACCCGTTGGTGTAGTGGTCGCATGAGGTCCTGTGTTCAATTCCCGGGTCGGCTAAAGTGTCATTGGGTTTTTCCATCAGGTATTTCTCAGTAGCAGCCACGGAGTCTAGATTTGTGCCCAGTTGATGGCAATAGGCACACCCCCTTTTACATAGGACTTTAACATGGTGGCGAAATGCGGGTGTACTATTAGGCACACCTCTGCCTAACACTTCGGGGATTAAACGCATGATGTTAGGTCAGATAAAGTTAACAAAATATTTTTTTTGGTATATTTTGCTCCGTGGTACGACTCGCATTTGGCCGGTTTTTAGTACTCGAAGATGTTTGAAATTGTATGATCCACAGGCTACGAAATCCCTACCTTCAAATTGTATTTGATCCCAGTTTACTTGAGTGATGTTTACTCCCAATAATTAAGACGTAACTTAAAACGCATTCCGTCTAGTCAGAATTTGTAACACAATGTATACTTTACGTACAAAGTTGAGAAACGTTATGTAAAAACACAACTCCCTGTAACTTCAATCAATTTATTTCTTCAAGAACTTTTGTTAATTAAAATTGCGGCTTTAACTTTTATTACCCTTACAATTGTTAAGACTTCCATTACAACTCAATGAAGTTAGTCTATACAGTAATATTTAAATGTCTGTTTGTAATTTCAAAATAACAGTCTTTTCTGAAAACATATATTAAATATGCGGTATCCTATCCTACGGTACCTATAACCAAGAAACATATATTAAATTTTTTGTCTGTCTGTTTATTCCGGCTAATCTCCGTGGGACCGATTTTGTTAGGACCTAATGGTGGATAGCTAATGTTATAATGAAATAACTTAGGCTACTTTTATTTTTGAAAAATACATAGTTCCGTAAGTACATAAAAATTAAAACCCTTGAAATTGTTAACGAAATCCGATTCAAATAGGGAAGTAACATTTTTATAATAATTTCACGCAGACGTAAGTCGCGGGGCACAGCTAGTTCAATAATAAATTAATAAAACTAAGTTCTTTATTCGTTTGTTTACTTCCATTCCAATGACGACACAAAACATCTCAAAAAAATTCCTTCTCTATCACTTTCTGTTTTGTTATTATTTAGATGTTGCTATCCCTGTCACTCAATTGAGTCATCCTGAAACACGACATACGGCCACTGTGTAGGCGCCTCATAGTCTGGACATGAAGATGACAAACAAACTTATTTAATCAACTAGGTTCACTCTTATCACATAGCAGTAAGGTTCCTTTTGAATTATGCCAACCGCAGCCCAAACTACCCCATGATAGGAGCGCAGGATTACGTCATCTTGCCATCTTGCCAAGTCACAAACAACCAAAAAAGCAAGGCCTACAATTTTACACGATTTTAATATAAATGGTAGCTCCCACAAAATAGTTGACATAAACCTATTTTTCAGAAAATGGGCCCAAGGTTGTGTGCTAGTTGTATTTTATAATATCGGAGTTTGTTCAAAACAAGAACCAGCCCAGGGGCTGGAGAAAGGCAACCTTGATCTAGCTAGTATACTGCATTAAAGTAGAACCAGTGTCTTGATAATGTAATGACCTCCTTAGCAAAGCATGCGACCTGGTTTTAAATAATCTATGATAGCACGAAGGAAATATAGTCCTGAATAATAATACTATTAAGTTTGGCGACCGGAATACAATCTGCTTTACTTTTTTTTGTTCATTTGAAAAAGTACCTAATTGTATTTTTTGGAAATGAATGAGTCAGTTATCTGATGCCCATTGAACAGTATTATAACAGCGTCTTATAATATATTAGCGACCCGCCCCGGTTTCGCACGGATGCTAATTAGATTATGTAGATGCTATGCATGTATATATTACGGCTAATGGTCGAAGTGCGGCTACACCTAGTTTTAGCCGGCTACAACTAGGTGCAGCCGGCCACATGCGGTTAAACTTAGATGTACATATAAGCCTTCCTCTTGAATCACTCTATCTGTTGCTGAAAACTGCTGAAGCGACTTTGTTTTATAATAAGTGAAGAAGTTTCCTAGCCATCTAAATAAAAAATACTCAATGGCCCAAATGGACGGTAATAAAAATAAATCCTGTTTTAGCAACTCAGAAACAATATTATTTGAAATTCCAGTTGCTTTCTTGCTTTTGTCGTACCTGATCAATAAAACAACCTATTATGTCATTTTATTACTTATTTTAGGTCGTTTAAATATACTGTCCTTTAAACGGAAAAAGATACAGCAATAAACTTTGCAACTAAATATTTTCAAGAAACCCCGAAGCAATGTTAGGCATTAAAGGCTAAAACAATGCGAAGGTATTATGCCTAACTAAAACAATATACAGCGTATAACCCTGAAATGCGGTAGACAGGTATAATCCTTTATACATTAAACAGTAAACACGTGTCTTAGTTTCTTGTCTTCGGTATTATGTATAGTGTAATACAAGACAAGAACTGTGCTACGTATGTAACATAGTCAACACTATTGGTTATGATAAATTAATTTATTAGTTTGATTATTTAATGCCGATACATAAAGCTAGATTGAAGTCGACCAGATTTCATACTTCTTGAATGTATGTATCGTCATCTCCTGCAAATAATAAATAATAAATGTAATTTACGTACATACAGCACATGTTTAAACAAAAAATAAATTGTTTTCAGTAAACAGGGTGATGACTACAAACTGCCATAAATTAAGATAAAATTAATTTATCCCTACAACTAATTCAAACGACATCTTAATTATTCTCAAATTAAACAGAAAACCCTCTTAAAATAAACATGATCCTCTCAAATCCTCCTCTAAACACAACCAGACAAAAAGCTATCCCTTCATAAAAAGCGCAGCACAACGCCCAGTGGGCCTCGGTTTGTACAGTCGAACAAACTATTTGGTACACAGGTTAAAATATATATTTTATTCTGTTATTACAATCATAACATTACGTCTTGTAATCCCCGAAGAATTAGGCAGAGGTGTACTCGTACCTAACAGTAAACCCACGCTCGCGAAATGTGGGTGTACTGGTAGGTACGAGTTAGGTTTAAGTCCCATGTAATAGGGGTCGAGCTTATTGCCATCTATATCATCATCATCTATTTACTGAGAAAGTACAGATGGAAAAACAAATGCCCCTTGCACGAACCTGGGAATCGAGCCCAGGACCTCAAGCTCAGCAGTCGCGCTTGCGACCACGAGATGACTAGACCAACGAGGCAGTGTAAAAGCATAAAATAAAATAAAGCGAGTTATTTTTTTTTTTTTTTAATCCGTATGAACGCTTGCAACCCTTTCTAAAAGTATAATTTCATGGAGTTTCTTATGCCTATTCTCCTATATAGAAATTGTTTCATAATGAGAATTAAAAAAAAATAATTATTCATAAGTGAAGTAATTTAAATAAGTAATTTGAATTTCAGACTGAATGATACAAAATAGTTGATAACATTGTTTTTAAGTATAAACCGATCGGACCTTGACAGACAATATAAAAACATCTGTCACAACTATGTATCCGTGCCATTTAAATAAGTCTACCAAGTTTACCACCTGTACACCAACCACCTTGTTCCACAGTACGCATGGTACGCGAACAATATGCGTGATGAGTTCCCTTGTTTTATACACCACACAAAAGATAACCTACATCACCGGTACGGCTTATACGAAGCCGGTTTAACGAATTAGAGGTGGGTATGATAATGTTACGACTATGTGTAATTACTGAACATGTGTGATGTAGCGGGGTTTGGAAACGTTTTGGGTAAATTAGATCTGAGGCTCTAGCACGTGTTTTGACGTTTTTTGTAACATAAATACGTCGATTTAAAAATCGTTTCACTAATAATATTTTTTTTATAATTTTAAGTTGATTCATATCTATGGATAAGACTGATTGTGCTTGTTGCTAACAATTAAAAAAAAATCCTACGCAGTATTAACATTATTACATTTTTCTAAAGGTAAATAAATAAATTGCTGTATCAACTATACGTTCTTCATGATTTTAAAAGTTCATTTTCGAAATATATCTGTGAAACATCGAAACAGGATGCAGGACACCATCTACAAAATCCACAAAATTAAAACAAAAATCCAAGTAGAAATAATTATTTTTGATGCGAACAATGCAAATGCTATGTATGGTGTAGCAGTGTGCAGAGAAAAGCGTCGAGGTTGCCTACGCCGTAGCACTTTGCTACGACCGCTACGCGACTACGGAATGAAAAAAAAACAATCCAGAATGCATGTATTGTTTAAATTAATTCGCAAATAAATTGCGAAAGGTCCCTCATTTAACGTTTTTATGCTTCCCTAGTCATTGTTCGCGCAATTTGAATTCGGCTATCGAGGGAAATTACTTTTTCTTAACAGCACCGACCGAACTGACGGGGTCTGGAATCCATTTGAACATTTTAATTTCAACTTTTATTAGCTGCTCAGGAATTTACTTAAAGATCTATCGTGTACCTGCTCAAGGTTTTATTTCGAGCTATGCAAATAATTTTCTCTGAAAAGGGTATTTTATATTTTAGTAAAACCCAGTGTCATTTTTAATGGGTTCAGCTACTTACATTATTATTTTTCTTCTATACTAGATTGTGTGATTTCTTTTTGATTATTTTGTTCTTGATTTACATGTCCATAAGATAACTTTTTCAATTGATTCAGAATTTGGTTTGACCTCTTGCCATGTTCGCTAAACAAATACATATGTAGGTTAAGTTAAAAAATATATTGTTAGCAGTTCCCTTACCGCGTGCCTCACTAGAAGCCGCAAGGCTATAAAACAGGCGCGCAAACGACTGACGGCCTTTTTTTCGCTCGCCAGCCTTCGTGGACTCAACATCATCGTAGTCATCGAACATTGCGTTTGTTTGTGAACACGTGAGCCGTCTTTGTTTTGTTGTTTTCTAATTGTTGATTTGTCATAAGTTTGGTTCAGTTAATTAGTTTTGATTTAATTATTTCGTAAAAAGTGTTAATAAATGTTAGGTTGTTTTAAATTGTCTTTTTTTTAATTCTTATTTAGTTTGAATGCTAAAAATATATACAATGTAATAATAAAACCAATTACGTGTATACAGGGTGTAAGCAACCTCATCACGAAGCCGTCAACCAAGCATTCTTTACGTCAAACTAAGTAACTTTACGCAAAAATTATTGCTGGGAATCGACTTTTTTTGGGGTAAAAATCATGTTTTGTGGTAGAAATCAATGTAACGCACTCAACACATTGTGCTGATGGATGGATGGAATAGTACGGTGGTCGTAGAGGTGTTTAAAGTAAAAATCTAACAATAAATACGTGTATTAAAAAAAATACTTGTTAAGGTTAGGTTAGGGTTAAGGTTCCCAGGTATGGCGTAAAACAAACAAATGATCGCAATGACGGGGAGAACAAGTACCTTTCGGCTTCGTTAAGAGGTTTTTTACTCCCTTTATACGTCAAGATGACTGTATAGAATCGATGTACTCGTATCTAAAATTTGCTTATTTCTGTCGATTCCACAAAGCTTCCGCGCGCAAATTACAATTATTGCTTCCACGCACCTACACGTAAAATACAGGGGAAAACTGAACATGCTAATATTAACATGAATTAGGAAAAACGAAAATTTTATCAGCCTAGGGTAAACGTTGTTAGGAACAGTCATATGGTTAATGGTTTTAATTATAAGAGATTAACCTAGATTCATTACACATTATTAAAATTTATAAATTGATTTAGTAATTATACCGTAAAATACACACTAGAACTCGTGTCTATTTCCCATGGGGTAAACAAATAGCAAGAAAACTAAAAAAGAACTAAATTAAAAATTAACAGAACAACACAAACTTCTACTATGATACTTATACTTCAGCCTACCATTAAACTACGTACGTATTGCGATTGAACATTTGAATCTAAAATACTCCAGCCTAGTCCTTTAAAATAATGACCAATTGTACCAAATTACGACTAGTGATTTGTTTCTCCTGTGGTAATTCTCTTCTATGTGCAAATAATTGTTAAAAAAAAATGTAAATTCCGATCTTTCGAAACCCTACAGAACTGACTAACTTTTTATATTTGTAAACATTTACAGACCAAGCTGATTGGACGATTAACCGTCCAATAGGCATAAAGCAATGTAATGTGAAATGAACCCTGGAAAGCAAATAATAAAAGTGAAAGTTCGTCTAAAAATATACAGTATCAAAACCCACAAACAAATAATAAAATACATAAATTGATGTTATTTAAGTTCTTACGAGTAGAATATTGTGTGTTTATTCAAACCATTACCTATTATAAAGATTCCAGGAAATCGAAATAATAATTTTTGTATAATAATAATATCGATAAATAATAATAATAATATTTTTTTATTTAAAAATGTTGATATGTTTTCTTTGATAACTTCTGTAAAAGCTATATAAAAGAGACCATTAATAAATATATACCATTTGTCTCTATTTGTGATAAACAAGTAAAAAATGAGTACTTTCATGTATTTTTAAGGATAACTCTGTTGGCAAATACCCTTTTAGTGTTATCAATGTATACAGTCAATCGCAATGAAGTTCAACAAAAGCTAAAAACCATTGATGCAAAACAGGTACGAACTCTTTGATAGTTTTAATTATAATAAATAAAGTCAAATAAAAAAAATGGGTGTCTGATGAGATGACTAGTAGATATTAGAGAAGTATAAAATAAGAAGACGTGAGTCATGGAGGAGCTCGTGGCTAAATAATAACAGCCGCTCAGGTCAATCGTTAGGTTAAGCCGTGCTTGCCTAGGTTGGTCTGTGGATGGGTGACCACCCTAACATACTGAGTTTCCTCCGTGCCTCGGAAAGTACGTTAAGCCGTTGGTCCCGGCTGTCATTTGTAGATCTTTGACAGTCGTTACAGGTAGTCAGTGACCCGAAAGTCTGACAACCAGTCTTACCAGGGTATCGCATTACCCAGTATTAACTGGGTTGTGGAGGTCAGATAAGCAGTCGCTCCATGTAAAATACTGGTATTCAGCTGCATCCGGTTAGACTGGAAGCCGACCCCAACATAGTTGGGAAAAGGCTAGGCAGATGATGATAAAAGAAGAAGACATGCTGCGCCTACCCTAATGAATTGGGGCAAGATAATGATAATGATGAGAGTCAAATCATGACGGCTGCTTCTCTAACAAATTCATGCAATTTAACATATAACATTTATACTTACTCATTCATTAGAATCAGGTCAGCAGTTTTGATTTGTAAAACAACTTACATTTATAAATTTATATTACACGACACAAATTACAAATGTCACCAAGGTGGCGTGCCGCACGGACTTTACGGGCTTCAAAACTTTGTAGATAACAAACATAAAAGTGAAAACCGTGTTTTTTGTTGGTTGTAAAAAGCATGGCAATTTATGCCATGTTTTACCGTATCGTAGTGATTTCAAAAGGTATTTTCTGAGTTAAAAGACCGCGGCGAAGGTGGTGTGACGATATGATTTTGTTTGCGGGGCGAACATGGCCATATAACGCACAAAATAGAGCTGTTTGGAAGGAGAAAGGGGAGGCCTTTGCCCAGCAGTGGGACACATAAGAAAAAAAAAGAAGACATACCAGACCACAGCTGTATGATATGACGCTGCGAGAAGGGAAAAGAATGAAGGGAGGCAATGAATTACTCCTAATGTTAGTAAAACGGTCATACGTGTCTAGATCTTCGTTCGAGATCTTATGTGAATACTTAGTTGAGCAATTATGATGTCGAATTGTCTAATGAAAATACTTATCTCGATGATGCATACAACTTTGATGTTCTACATTCTACATATCACCCATCATAAAGTAGTAAAGTATTTACTAGACGCTATAATTTCCATATCTTCTAGGAATCTATTATGTGGATGTTCTGCCACATTTCATTACCAAACTAACCAATCGTTAATACCTACCCTCACTTTCAGTAGGTATCATAAGACCGCAGCCTCCCCGCAGCGCTGAGCGTCGCGCCAGGTCGGCGCCAACGGGCCAAGGACACAAGGCACCATTGGGTCTGGACCCCGGGAAACTTACAATGACAAACAATATGACGAAAGATGGTGGGACACGTAGCTTTCTCAACTTCATTGGCTCTAAGCCAGGACGATTTCATCGTTACATTATTCGTTGTAGCAAACTTTCGGCGCTGTGTTTTTCGGCATAATTATTTAGAGGTCACGTAGCGCATTTTATTTATAAGCTCCTCAAATTCAAGTCATATTTTTTTCAGAATAGACTGTTAATACTTTTGCATAAGGATAGCATAATCAGCCTATAATTTTCCCACTGGTGGGACACAGGCCTCCTCTCTATGAGAGGAAATGTGCTGTAATCTACCACGCGGTCAAGTGCGGGTTAGCAGATGTCACATGTCTTCGAATTTTTGGATCTAGGACATGCCAGTTCCTCACGATGTTTTTTTTCACCGTTGTGGAAGCAGTGGTGATGAAATGAATTACACAAAGTAATTATATTATTATTATTTATTTTATTTCGGACACAAAAAGATCCATAATGCACCCGCAAAGCATGCATGCATCCGTAATGCTCCTGCCCGGGTTCGAACCAACGACTTCGTACCGCTCGTACGTCGGGGCCGAAGCCACTGATCCACCGCTGCTCTCAAGTACTTTCGGAACCTCAAAAATGACTTGAGACAGTCCTCCAAAATGCCTGCTCTTCACCACTTTCGTTTATACTTTTCTCACAGCAAAAGTATTGCAATTTGATGGCAATATTCCGTGGTCATAAATATCATGATGCAATATCTCAAACTGAACTGGTCATAACAGGCTGCGATGGTGATAAATGTGATAATATATATCCCCATATAGAACGCAGCCCCCTATAGAAAAACGAAGTTTTCAAGACAGATGCCGCTGGTAGATATTTCAAAATATAGCTAGTCAACTGTAAAGCACAAGCAGACGGATTTCTCACGATGCAGCACTTAGGAATCGTCACTGCTCGTGGCATTTTCTTAATCACTCTCAGACATAGAATATATTTAATCCCTTTGAGAATACCCCAACCATTTTTTCTACAACGTTGAGTGTACTCTAGTCAGCTAAGATCCGTCCCTGGAGCGCCAGTTGGCGCGCCACAGCGGCGCCATAACGGCCAAGGACATGTGGCGCCGGCCAGTCTACACCCCTGAAATGAGACGATATTGGATGCGTCACTGATGTATACAAGGCTTTAGGCTGCGTTTGTACACATGTGCGTGGTGAAGGATTTGTGTGAAAGTTATCAATTCTATCGCTTCTTTTCCACAGCTTGACTGCTAATACAGCTACCTGTGTTATTAGTTAGCAGTGATAGAGCAAACGTAGCCTAGAGAGAAGTGTTGGCCCAGTTTTATCGAACCCAACTTACTAGCTGGCGTAGGTTCGATCCCAGACAAGTGTAAAACTTTTTGTAATTTGTTCATTGTGCTTTGTGCTT
Source organism: Xestia sexstrigata (assembly GCA_941918905.2). Classification (NCBI taxonomy): domain Eukaryota; kingdom Metazoa; phylum Arthropoda; class Insecta; order Lepidoptera; family Noctuidae; genus Xestia; species Xestia sexstrigata. The sequence goes on along the minus strand of OW799213.2, from coordinate 7,290,544 downwards.
TTTTTTGTTTTTGTGTAAGTTGTTTTATCACAACATAACATAACATCATGCCTTGTAATCCCTGAAGGATTAGTTAACAGTGTACCTAGCAAGTACACCCACATTTCGTCAGTGATGTTTAAATCCCATGTAATAGGGTTCGAGCCTATTGCTATCAACCGGGCACAAATCCAGTCTCCGTGGCTGCTACTGAGAAATTCCTGATAAAAAAAAACTAATAATACTTTGCCCAACCCGGGAATCGAACCCAGGACCTGATGTTGAGATGTCGCGCTTTCAACCACTAGCCTATACATATAACGAGGCAGTCAAATAGGCCAGTGTTGTTGATTAAAGCTCCACTCCCTCTCCTTACACAGACGGCTTTTGCCCCTCGGAGCAGTGGGGATGTTAAAGGCTGATAATGCCAAGCAGATCCTCGTACATCTCAGGTGGGAACGCAGCCTTAGCGTGGGAGTATTGTCTTGTGGGCGGACAATTTTCCGGATTAATTTTTTTTTGCTTCTGCGACAAATTATGACGTCATTGGCGTAATAATAACTTTTATTTTGTGACTTAATTTATTTGTGATTTTATTATGTTAATTAATATGAAAATGAAGCTATATAGACAGCTGATTTACTTTACATTATTCACAATATGATGAATGCATCACGATGATTTTTAGCCAACAATAAAATATTGAACTAACTGTGCGAGACATTGGGGATGGCAATTGTGAAACTAATTAAATTACTAAAATTAAAAATAAATTTTGTCTACATTGTAGCGGTAAGTAAATTTGTGTAAAATAAATATAAATTTATTTGTAAAAGCGTTTCAATTTTTGTTTAACTGTACTTTTGTAACCTCGAGGTCAAGCGTAAACTTTTTAAAACAGATGTCATTTGTTTCACGAGTCGACGTAAAAGGAATCGACGTACAAGATTCATAAAACGACGGCAGTGTATTCTATAACACAAATGAAGAACTAATATCAACATTCCGACTTAAAATAAATAAATAAAATAAATAAATATCGCTGGACATTGCACACAGCGCCATTTAGTGCCACATAAGCAACGAGGCTTGTGTCGTGGACACCAGATAGTTGATATACTACATAGATACTTTTTTGTTTGTAAATACATACTTATTATACATATAAACATCCATGACTCGGAAACAAATGTCTATGCTCATCACACAAACATTTGCTTCTACCGGGATTCGAACCCGGGACCCTAAAACGTAAGGCAGTCTCACTACCACTGCGCCATTCGGGTCGGGGTTTCGGGTCGGGTCGGGACTTAAAACGATAAAGAAAAACCTGACTACAACTGTCGAGCAGTAGTCTACCGGACAAAACATCTGTCTAGTCAGAGGATCCTCCCTTTGCTATGGAGGATGAAGAACTTTACACCCTCTTTTTCACATATTTGGGTTCACTACATGTCTCTGTGAGTACACTGAGCACCAACACCCAGCATAGGTAAAATAAAGTTCGTACAAAATACCTCTACTAAAATACACACCAGTTCCTACCCCACAACTAAAGAGGGTTGTTAAATGAAAATGTTATACGTCCACACGACAACATGAGAAAATTCTGACGTGAACCATAATGATAACGGACTGAACACTGTAGTGTTAAAAGCAAGTTATTTTTGTTCACTTCGCGTCACCGTATATTGTGTAGCGGAACACGTGACATGGGACATGATTAATTTGATAAAAGATCTCTATGGTTCATTTTTATATAAAAAAGGTTAAGAAATAATCAGCCGTGTGGTATCCGGCAAAGTGGAATAGAACCAACCCATTACACTCACGGGTGTCGTATAAGGCGACTAATGTCTGAGGCAGAACACCTTGCGCCTCCGTAGACCAGAGAATGGGCAGCAGCGTTTTCTGTTAGTCTTTCATCACTGCGATCTCCAATCCGCCTGCCAAGCGTGGAGATTACGGCAAATTCCTCCCATCATGGGAGAGGCTTATGTCCAGCAGTGGACGTTATGGGCTGTTGTAGTAGTAGTAAGAAATAATGAGTGACTGCTTCGTTGGCCTACGCATGTGCTATACAGCTGTGCGGTCTTGGGTTTGGTTAAGGGGTAGGCCAAAGTCAAGGCATGGTGTTATTGGATTTTCCATCAGGTTTTTTATTCAGTAGCAGTCCAGAGTCTGACTATGTGCCCGCTTGATGGCGATAGGCTCGCCCACCACTTTACGAGGCTTAAACAAAACTGACGAAAAATTGGTGTAGTTTAGCGCTACACCTGTTACTCATCCTCCGGGCATAACAGGCGTGATGTTATATTTTGTACGCAAGTTCAATATCTCCCAACCATCTTCTTCTTCTTCAACATTTGGCTAATCAATGCTGAGTGAAGGTCTCTTTCAAATCTCTCCACTTTTGGCGGTTTTGTGTCATGGCTATCCAGTTTCTTCCGACCACTTCAATCAGATCGTCTGTTCACTTAGTCGGTTGTCTTCCACTCCAGCACTTTCTCCCAACCATAGTTTATTCCAAGTCATGATTAATACAACCAACATTCTTTACCCGTTTATCCTCGATTTATAAGCAACAGATACCCCTTTATCACGCATCCCTTTCACAGAATACGGCGCACCTTTTTAACACAAAGAGAAGGTGTAAAACGATACTTTGATAGTAGGTGTAAAGCCACCATTACGACCCTGATACGTCGGTAATATCCCCCACACTCCCCGAATATTAAACAGGCTTTTGGCAATATATTAGTTTTCGTGGCAATCGTTACTTACTGACCAAATATTGCGGTTAAACAGCGTCTTTAAATATTTTATTAAAGGTTTTTGCTACCAATACCTACGTATGCGATGTAATTTGTTGTGTATTACTTGTTTACCTACGATTTATGGAGCGATTCTGCAATTACACTGAAAATTACGAATTTGAAATTAATTTATTAACATTATTAGAGAACCTAGTTTTAAAATAGTTATTTCGGCCAAGTGCGAGTCGGAGCCCCCTTTATTTTTATATATACGTATAGCATCAGAAATACAAATTCTGTGAAAATTTCAACTGTCTACCTATTACGGATCATGAGATACAGCCCGTTGACAGACAGACGTACAGCGGACGGACAGCGGAGGATTAGTAATTCCGTTCCCCGTTCCCCTTCGGATAAAAGGCAAAAGGTCGGTTTCTAAAGTGCGTATTCAATATCATCAGAAATCGTGAATCAAGTTTATTTTTCAGCTTTGTTTTTATACATAGAAGTGAAGCACTCATTATACAATCCTCCAATCGTTATAAGTACAGCTTTAAATAACACATTTTTGTAGTTTTATCAGTCAAAACCCTAAACAACATGAGATCCACATGCCCCATCAATTTCCCCTCTCAATCCCGTCTAATAAAATACAAAGCTTTGTAACCCACATCGCACAGATACCACCATAAAGTGTAAAGACGAGATACACCAGCCTCCATTCTAATAAGGCAGATGGCCCATCTGTATCCCGCATCATTTCGTTACGGTGAGCAGCTCTCTTCAAGGTAAAGTTTGTGAAATGAAAAGAAAACATGCGATGTTGAACACCGCAGTGTGAAATGAAACACGCCAGGGAGGGGTTCATAATACTTTCTTTATTTGAATTTTTTTGTTCGTGAAGAATGATGAAAATGTGTTTATGGTTGTGAAAATTGTAGAAGTTTGTCGGTTATTATTATTGATGGTTTCCGTTTAGAATTTTTATTGTTCTTTTTTTGACATGACGGTCTAGTGATATTTAATTTGACAGCTGAGCGTAAGGTCCTGAATGCGACCTGGCTAAGTGGTGTTATATTTTTCTTGGCCGTGTCCATGTTCAAATTAAATGAGCTTCGGCTACTTGTCAAGCTAGCCTCAATTAGATACCTAAGTTATATATAAATAGAACCTTCCTCTTAGCGTGTCGATGGATTTTTTTTAATTAAATATGTTTGGCCCAAAATTCAGCTATGCGAACTCCGCTCGCTGAAGCAGTCATAGGATCGTCAAGTGCGCAGGTGTCAGGGCATGCTGCGCAAGATGGAAGGTGGGCCATTGTATGTAGAGACACGCAATAGAACCTATAAGATTAAGTTGAAAGGTGGGTGTACTATACACCTCTGCATACCCTTTAAGAGAATTTAGGGTGATGTTACGTTCTCCAAATTCAATTTTTGCTATAAGCTTTTCGATAAAAACTCACTATCTTACACATCAGCAAGTTTCATAGCAATATTGACTGCGCAGATTCTGCCAAACACTCTGCTCAGTTCACCGTTCAGATTAATATTCGAGTTTTTCGGTAATCGCTGCTCATTTCCTGACCATTCCCTTTCGATTTGCTCGAGCCTACTTCCTGTCGGGTATAGGACATCAAGCTACCCGAAAGTGTCAATTCTTTTCAATCAACCTTGAACCTAATGCTTTAATGATAAAGTTGAAAATGTATTTCAGAAATTTGACAGATTGTAGTAGCTGGCGTGTGGTATCCGGTAGAGTAGAATAGAACCAACCCATTACACTCACAGGTGTCGTATAAGGCGACTAATGTCTGAGGCAGAACACCTTGCGCCTCCGTAGACCAGAGAATGGGCAGCAGCGTTTTCTGTTAGTCTTTCATCACTGCGATCTCCAATCCGCCTGCCAAGCGTGGAGATTACGGCAAATTCCTCCCATCATGGGAGAGGCTTATGTCCAGCAGTGGACGTTATGGGCTGTTGTAGTGTAGTAGTAGCTGGCGTCTGTACCTACTTAAATCTCGCTTTCGATGTTACCTTTGCTTACAGCGTTTATTAAAGAGACTCCTAATATTCTCATTTCCTCTTACCAAATGCTTATCCTATCGGATGTTTTAGTAAAATAAATGGGGCTTGCCCCCATGGGACTTAAACGTAACTGACCAAATGTGGCAGGTTGCTGACAGGGGCGATGTTATGTAAGTAAAATACTACTCAAATTATGTTATAACGAAAACCTAGATTAAGTATGTATTATGTTATTAACTTACAAATTATTATAATTCTAGTTGGAACCATGACTATTACCATGGTATGACCATTTTTCGTCAACAAAGTACGTAATTCCTTTACATGGGCCCTCTGGGAAATCTCCAACGAAACAGCTACAATAACAGTTACCTCGCAGACTATTAAAAAGTTACAACTCAGGGGTTTAGAAAAGCTTTTAATCATACATAGTCCACACTAAATAAAACTGTCATCAATCTAATTTATTGTGTGAGAACACTCGGGACTTAATTTCGAACAAATTTTCTATTCACTTCTCCGCACTTATATAAAACTAAAAATATAATAAATAATCTGTAAAAGTACATGAAATGAGAAATAATGAAAGTACCAAAAACATTCACAGGTTCGGTTATATTCGCACGCCAAATGTTCATAGTATCAAAATCATATTTGCCACACGTCCCAAGGGCAGTTAGGATCGTAATCCATAAAGTATGAGTATTTGTGATAGATACATCTTGAAATATCCACCAACTCAATCGTAAAACTGTTGTCAAACCGAATTTATTCACACACAGATTTGATTCAGCCTCAGCATCACCAACGTAATTCGTTTCAGATACAAGATATACGAGTACCTACCAAAAAATTCTACTTGCAAAATGGCCGCCGTTTCCCGCCTTTTGTTGGAAACTGAATGATAAATATCTTATAGCAAAGGTGGGAAGGGAAGAAATCGAGTAAAACTTGTATTCTTGATAGATGATCACGAATTTCTCACGGTCCCTCGTGTATTCTTAAACAGCTTGTTTTTTCTGAATTTCTGAATTTCCGGGTAGAGTTTTGGGTAATCTGGTTTAATTTATGACTGGCCACTTGTTTGGCTTTTAAGAGATTGCAGATAGGCTGGAGACCTACAGTGAGTATTTACTTACTTTAAAGGATGGTTTGGCCAACCGACTCCCACGAGTATTCATTTATTTATTTTACATAAAAACACTAATTCGATTTAACATAGATTAAAATAGAAAGTCAACTGAGAAAGCTGGCTGCAAAATTTAGATTAATAAGATAAAGAAGATAATAAGAATAATATGCTTTAGAAATGCTTATTAATAGGAATATTTTTATTGGACGTTATTTATGTACCTATTGAAATTTATACGACATTGGTTCCGTTTACTGCTGTTCTTTTCTTGCCATTCCGTTCAAAATCATTAAAGAAGGCAAGCACAGAAAAGATAAAATTATAAGTCTCTTTGTAACCAATTAACAAAACGTCTATCCTTGACATTTACTCCACCATCAAACCTTCAGACGCCCACAAAAATCAGCAACGGCAGTGAAACATTCCATCCATTCGTCTTTTATGGTCCCGAAATCCATTTCGGGGGCACCATTACAACATTTACCGCGAACGTAAGATTTTGCTGTGAATAATTCATGTGTTCACTGTACTGTACTCGTAGTGACATCATCTCGTCTGGGTTCTGGCTATTGCAGCTTGTTCCGCTTATAATGTTATGTAAATGAACCGTATTAGATTGTTTCTATGGTTGATTTTTGAGGGAATGGAATTCTTTCATAGTTTTAAAGGCGGCAAAGTGAAGAATACTTCGACTGTATCTAAACAATTTAAAAAAAAATACCAGTCAAAACTGGACTTTTGCGAAAGAGTTACACACATTATATTGCACATTAATAGTAGGTACATTTTGATACAAGTGGAGGGAGCTTTTTATTGCATCCGAGGCGGAATTAACTCCTGAGCCGTAGGTGAGGTTGTTTTTGAGCCGAGAACTGCAATAACAAATGTCCACGTGTATCAAACGACGTTTTTCAATACACTTTTGAAGAAATAAATCATAAGAACGAAAAATATTTTTGTAATAAAATGTTTTTCGTTCAATATAATTCATGACAAAAAAAATATTAATATAATAAGTTTCATAGTAATTCATGACAAAAATATTTTCAGCGGTGGCCCAGTGGTGGCGACCCCGACTAGAGCAGCGGTGGCCCAGTGGTGGCGGGCCCGACTTACGAACAGTAAGTCGTGGGTTACCCACGACTTACTGTTAAACCCCTGACCACGATAAAACTAACCATAAACAAGTGCCCACTCACACAGTAAGTAACCTTAGCTTTCTCACAACAAAACATGTTTACAAGAACACGGCAAATACCAAACAATTTTTATTTCTCCCCTGTGTAAGAATTTTCTATTTTCTCGTCATATTTCACTCCAAGGTCAGGATGAACCGATAACCTAATCCCAGAGCTTAATCCCATCTACCAATTTGTTAGCAACGTTGATATTTGATTATTATATTGGTTTTCTATTTAGGGAAGAATGTCCCGATGTCGTAATTTGAGAAAAACAAGACGATACCTAGGTAACAAACCCTTGTTTTTTACTTAATCAACACTTGAAGCAATTAGTACAGAGGCGCTCTATAATAGTGATACTCGTATTTACACGGAGCGACTGGAACCCGATCTCAACATTGTTTGGAAAACGCTAGACAAATGATGATGACACAGAGTGACTGAATCTAACCTCCACTGCACTGCGCTCCACTGTTGGTGAATAATGCGATACACTTTTTTTTTTGTTTTTTTCGGATGGGAAATCATCAAATGACTTCTCCCGCTCTGGGCGGAGCAGGAGGGAGTGTCAGACTTTTACTGACTAAAACCCATCCATTTTCCTTCATCGCCCTTTGTGTTCAGGGGCCACGGTATCTCTTTCGAACAATCCCGCAACCCCGGCAGGCATCGGTCCTTGCGGACCCCTTCCTATTGCTGACTCTCTTTGAGGAGGGCGTGGAACACGAACGCGCCGTCGACACGGCCTGTCGTCATGAGACGGACGGACGGCGAGCTAGCCCATAGCCCGCCATCCACAAGCGGGGCGTCTCCCGCGGCGGCCGGGACGCTGTGAGGTTCTCTTCCTCTATCGTTCCGCCACCTCCTTCTCTAGCATTACTGCTTCGCAGAAGGAGGTGACGGCGTCCCATTCCGTCTCGCTCCCGACTATGGCTTGCACCAGGGCCGGACGCGAGCGGTCGCCGTTGCCGATCGCCGCTACGAGGACACGGCGGTGCTCCGCCCACGCGAAGCACACATCCACCGTGTGCTCCACTGTGTCCTCCGGTCGATCCTCGCAGTGGAAACACCCGGGCGTTTCCTCCCGTCCGATTCGGTGCAGGAACCTCCCCAAACAACCGTGTCCGGTGAGGACCTGCGTCAGGTGGAAGGTGAGGACGCCGTGGCGTCTCTCAAGCCACTCCTCACTTACCGCCACTATTGTGGCGTGCCCTAATAATGCGATACCCCTTGACAAGACATATCAAGAGTCTCGTGATAAACCTAGCTATTATTATTAATTAATCACAAGCGAAATTTTATGAAAGATGTATGTCATATGTATCTTATTAAGTGAAAAGGCTAAATGAATTGTTTACTGTTTTTCTATATCACTCGGCATTCGTCCATTGCATCCTTTTAAACTCAAACGTTATTATTGAGCTTTGGCAGCAAATGTTACCAGAACAAGCCCCCTTAATCATTTCCGAACATTAATTTCATGTTCGACAGACAAAAAAAGAGATTTCACAGCGGCATAAAACGAATAAAAAAACTCCAAGCACTTTTATTACATTATCAGCCATCCTCGCGCCATTCGTTATAGTTAAAGCACTGGGTAAAATAAGATAGAAAAATATAGGTAGCGTTCGGTTATTAAATTCTGTGTAATATCGTCCACAACGTTATAAATAAAAGTAACATGATAAAAATTCAAATCACCGATGTGTACCGCCATTGAAATACATTCTGGAAAGTCATCGGTGTTTTGAGTTTGTATAAGTGAGACTGTTATTTACTATTTTGTACTGTTCTTCCCCCAGTACCTTGCCTAAGTCATCGTCTAGTCTTTTCCCAACTATGTTGGGGTCGGCTTCCAGTCTAACCGGATGCAGATGAATACCAGTATTTTACACGGAGCGACTGGCTATCTGACCTCCAAAACCCAGTCAGTACTGAGTAATACGATACCCCTTTGGTAAGATTGGTTGTCAAACTTTTTCGGGCCACCTTGCCTAAGAAATCTCGAGGACAAACTTGTTACAACCAGTCCATGAATGTGTTAACAGTCACTTCGATCGACCGCTTACTTTAGCAAGTTGTTACTGGTTGTTAAACCCGGAAAATTCAGCCAATAGGTTTAATCGTACTATGTTGTTATAGTAACTATATTAGATTAAGGAAATCAAAGGCGTCACTCCCTAGAAAATATATTATACTGCGCCATTTTTGGCTGATGTGAAAGCTCTTCGAATAATCCGAAAAAAAGCAATGCAGATATTAAATTCCACGAACTCTTTCAGTAAAAGTAGGACCAGCTCTTTCACTCTTTGTAATGATAATCTTATTTCCTTTTATGCTCATAAATATATGTACAAAAACAAGCCATGTTTTTGCTCTTCTGCATAATATTATATTAATAAAATTACACTACATAACAAACGAGGCGGAAAAGTAGCAGAGTCCATCTGAACTAGCTACTTTATACTGCGGTTTCCCTGTGCATTATCTAGGTCAGAAAAAGGTCAGTCTGTGGTAATAAATACTGTACTCGTACAACCTTAATACTTTGATAGGTCAAAATTGTATCATACTTTTTCCTATTCGTCATTTTTCACGGGTATAACACGGTACCGCTCGTCCGCGCCGATGAGTGGTGAAGTTGATCTCTCATCGCATTGGCTTGTATGAAATCCGTTGAACCCTTACACACATACAGAACCGCGCAGCAGCGGCGCTTACCGCCTCTCCGCGCGGTGCTTTGCCCATACATTCTCTTCGCCGCCCACGCCCGACTGCGCGGACGAGCGGTGTCGTGTGTGAATCGCCTAAGTGTAAACCTACTTCATATTTGTCAGACTTCCCTGTTTAAGCCATTTTGGTTCAGCCCGTACGATTAGATGAAAATCAATGTTGCTGACACGCTATTGTAATTTTAAGTTCCTTTTTTGAAATCTAAAGCGTTAGCGTACAAGCAACGTTAAAGGCAATTTTGCTGTATATTAAGCAGAACAAATCTTTTCTTCTGCTAATAGAGAAACACTGTGATATCTAATCTGTGTACCCAGCGTGGTGATTAAGGCAATTTTCTTTTAGAGCATTCTTCGCGAGGCCTTGGTTCTGTTGTTGACATCTCAGCCAATATAACAATAATAAATATCGTAGTACAACACGAAAATAGAAGAACACACAAACACACGTAAAACAATTTTATTTATTGACAATAACAAGGAAAAAAATACACTTATTTATTCGGTAACATTTGAAATTGTGGAGAAATAATACACATGTAGTGAGCAGAAGGACCCTCGTCAGGGCTCCTTAGTGACAGAACATTACAGGAATGTCAGGGGAGACGGTAAAAATATAATGTATATCTGGTTTTACTTTATTCTAACCTTCTAACCATAGTTAGGTACTCTCTTACGTGGGTAGTATACTCAAAAGCACAATATGACTCACTCGCTCGTAAATAGGTACAAGGTCTAAACGGAGTACGGACGGTCCGTTTACCAAGCATTCTGTACATCAAACTAAGTAACGCTACGCATAAATAATTGCCTAGAAACGCCTTTTTTATTACGGCAGGACTCAACATTGTCGGGGTTGCGGGACTGTTCGAAAGAGATACCGTGGTCCCGGAACACAAAGGGCGATGAAGGAACATGGATGGGTTTTAGTCAGTAAAAGTCTGAGACTCCCTCCTGCTCCGCCCAGAGCGGGAGAAGTCATTTGATGACATCCCATCCGAAAAAAAAAAAAAAAAGGACTCAACATTGTGCTGATGGATGCATTGAATAGTACAGGGGTCAAGGAGGTAATAAAGTAAAGTTATAACGTTAAAAACTTGTGGAAAAAATCGAAACTTTGACCCCCAATATCTCCCTCCGTAAATAGAAGGTTCCCAGGTAAAGTCTAGAACAAAAAAGTGATCGCAATGACGGGCAAAAGTGCCTTTCGGCTTCGTTTACACCCTTTATTTGACTTACACCGTAGCAAAATAGGGATGGTGACTGACAAAGATAATATGTTTTTTTTTTTATTCCGTCAGTTAGATTATCGAAAAATATTGGATACGTGTTTTTTGTTTTATCAAATTAATAAAATTTTACGAAGACAAAATTTTACAAAGATCATGAGTGGGGGCTTGTGACGTCGCATTTGAGTAAAAAATTTACTCAAATGTGACGTCACACGAGTTTTTGACGCAGTGTATCGTCTTCATTTTTTGTTTACGTGAAAAAGAAAATATATATCTGACGGACTCATTCGATTTTTTTTGTCAACTACCCTATTATAAAACTGTTTTTCTCATGGAATGCTGATTGTAACTTGGGATTACATAATACAAGATACTATGTTTAGTGAGTTATTATTCTATGAATTTAACAATTTGCGCATTAAAAATCACTGTAAGTTCCTACGATTTGAGCGAAAACAAGATTTTAACTAAAAGCAGCATGAAGCCTGTAAATATTCATAGTTACATTACATTTTGCATCTGAAAATAAAGTTTTGTTTCACTCCAGGCATTCCTTTGTTTAGACGAGCATCGGGTGAATAAAATTAGCTCGAAAGCTGACGCAGCACTTTTATTCAATTTATTTTATTTCACTGCGTTCCTGTTTTAGCTGAGAAAATGTTTCACGGATAAATAAATAAAGTTATAATAGTTGTTTATTTGCTTATGAAATTACTTACTTTCTTTTTGCGTTGACTTAATGGTCTTTAACTTACGGAAATACTAGTTGAGGAGGCCTAGTGGTATGAATTAGAAATACAATGATGCAAAAAAAAAAGCTTCAAAGAATATCTGTGTCTTCACAATTCAAAATTACAAATTTACAAATAGATAAGTTACAGTGGCGTGTCAGTGCATCGGTGGAGCCAACAATACGGCAAGCTCATAGGACGCGCAGACTGTTCAGAAACCCAAACATCATGATGAGTAGTAGGTTATAAGAGCAAGCCAGGCTTGTGTGAAAGTACCGCCACTAAGATAAGACGACCTGCTCTATGAATGCCTATGATTTGATGTGTATCATATGATTCATAAGTTTGAAAAGATTTAAACTTTAGATAAGTTCGTATGTGTAAGCTCGCTATATGCGATAAGACTACCAAGTCTATTTATCCATGTAGGTTGATACCTACATGGATAGGGTAGGTAATAGAATGAAAGAAAATAAACAAAAGAATATTTCATTTAAAGATCATTGAGTAACATTGATAAACTAAACAAGAATAGATCTAAGTATATAGGTACACATAGATATGGGTTGCCTGTGGTTGGATATGGGTTGGTGGTTGGTTGGTTGTTCGTTGGGTTGTCGGGTTGTCAGGAATTTATTTCGCTAGGGTCGAGCATTATTTATTTATTTATTTATTATAAGGCTTTTCAACAATTAGTACACTGTTACATTATAATTTGTACATTGCAAACTAAAGTCTAAGCGCCTCATCACTTACAAAAAAGCACAGCATGCACTACATTATGCGCAGACAAATATACAATTAAATCATTAATTAAAACAAGAAATACTTAAATTAAAATAAATAACATACATTAAATTAAATTTGAGTAGAATTAATTAAACTAGAATTGATTAAATTAGAGTAAATTAAATTAGAATTGATTAAATTATTTTTATATAGATTATATCTAAATATATAAAAGAAAAAACTGACTGACTGACTGACTGACTGACTGACTCATCTATCAACGCACAGCCCAAACCGCTGGGTCTACAGATTCCAAATTTGGCAAGTAGGTTCCTTATGGGGTCAAGGAGTGCACTAAGAAAGGATTTTTCAAAATTCACCCTCTAAGGGAGTTAAACGGGGCTCCAAAGTTTGTATGGGGAAACAAGATTAGTTAGACTATTTTATTCGAAACTTCACAATATTGTTCCTTTTGATAAATGAGTAGAAACGGGTTTCAGGGATTTTCAGAATTCAACCCCTAAGAGGGGGAAATGGGGTGACAAAGTCTAAAAATCAATGCACAGCCTATACCGCTGAGTCTAGAGATCCCAAATTTAGCACATATGTTCCTGAAGTGGTCTAGGGGTACACTAAGAAAGGGTTTTCAAAAGTCACCCCCTAAGGGGGTGAAACGGGGCTCTAAAGTTTGTATGGGGAAACAAGATTAATTAGACTATTTTATTAAAAACTTCACACTATTGATAAATGAGTAGACATGAGTTTCAGGTTTTTTCAGAATTCAACCCCTAAGAGGGGGAAATGGGGTGACAAAGTCTAAAAATGAATGCACAGCCCAAACCGCTGAGTCTAGAGATTCCAAATTTGGCACAAACGTTCCTTATGAGGGGTGCATTAAGAAAGGATTTTTCAAAATGTACCCCCCCTAAGGGGATGAAACGGGAGTCAAAAGTTTGTATGGGGAAACAAGATTAGGTAAGACTGTTTTATTTGAAACTTCACAGGAGTACTCCTATCGATAAATGAGTTAACATTTGTGTTTCAGGTTTTTTCAGAATTCAACCCCTAAAGGGGGAAATGGGGTAACAAAGTCTGAAAATCAACATCAGTATTGTTTGTATGGTGTATCGGGTCGGGTGTATCACAAAAACAACGATTTGAAGATTTAATGTGGCGGATCTGAAATGCCTTCATTCCCTGTTGAGGTGCGATGGGGTTGAAATGTCTAAAAATCAATATGGGTGTCGATACCCAGATTATCAGGGGTGCAGATTACGAAAATGGCATTTATTTTGAGATCCAGAAAATGGCGGATTCGACTTCTATACAGGGTTATTGTTGATTTATTGAGATGATTGTGATAACGATGATGGTGATTGTGATAATGATGATGAAGGTGATGATTGTAATTACGATGATAATGATTGTGATTACTATGATGATGATTATGATTACGATGAAAATGATTGTGATTACGATGATGATGATTGTGATAATTATGATAATGATTGTGACAACGATGATGATGATTGTGATGACGATTGTGATAACGATGATGATGATTGTTTTGACGATTGTGATAACGATGATGATTGTGATACTGATGATGATGATTGTGATAACAGTGATGGTGATTGTGATGGTGATAGTGATTGTGATAGTAATGGTGATGGTGATAATGACGGTGATGGTGATTGTGATAATGATTGTGATAATATGGTGATCGTGGTTGTGATTGTGATGGTGATTGTGATGGTGATGGTGATTGTGATGGTGTATGTGATGGTGATTGTGATAGTGATGGTGATTGTGATTTTGATGGTGATAGCAATGGTGATGATTATTGTGATGGTGATAGTGATTGTGACTTTGATAGTGATGGTGATTGTGATTGTGATTGTGATTGTGATTGTGATAGTGATAGTGAGTGATGGTGATTGTGATAGTGATGGTGATTGTAATGATTATGAAATTTGGCACATAGATGGTTCATAACCTGGATTAACACGTACCTAGGACACTATTTATCCCTTAAATATGATCCAGTGGGACGGTTACCGAACTTTACGCGGGCGAAGCCGCGGGCAACAGCTAGTTTTTTGTATAAGATTAGGATTAGGTAAATATTTGACTAGAGTAGAGATCCATTAAATGGCAAGGACGACCTTTTTTAGAGCACGTAACGAAGAGTTAAATAGATCAATGTCTGCTTCGTGCTTTGTATGCAGCATACATCCTTGATAGTGGGCAGAATTGCCTCAAGTTGGTGTCATCTTGGCATACAGAAAAGTCTTCTATTAGAACTTCTTGGCAGATTACGTGGCACACGGAATAAAACCCTACTGAGCAAATCGGGACAGTTCAGAGAGCCCGTTACGAGCTTCTTCAGGAAAACCAAATCCAGCATCATCCTGCGTTTCTCCAGCGATACCATCCCAAAATACTCCAGCCGCTCTTGGTACGAGTTGAGCTTTTTTCCCATATTATTCGTATATGTAAGATGCCACAAGAACCGTTTTCGAAGAACCGGCAAGAAACTCCATGGTTACTCTTAGGCCTATGTGTACCTATATAGGTACTTAGATCGACCTTTAGTTTATCAATGTTACTCAATGTTCTTTTGGAAATATTCTTTTGTTTATTTTCTTTCTTTCTATTACCTAACCTAGGGTTATATAGAGCCCACCTACAACAACAATAAATTAATAGTATCTATCTATTCTATTCCCTATTGTAGTTTGTTGGTTGCACGCTTTAAATATAACTAATTGTTTTCTGCCGGTACCTCTAATCTTATTTATTTAAATCTTTACATTGAGTTGAAGGCTTTTTATGGAAATTCCTTTTGGCAAAGCCACATCCGATAGCGTGTCAGAATAATCAAAAATTATACTACGTTTGTAAGGGAAATTAATGCTATAAAACTTTTATGAATATTCATTACAATAATTTTAACTTGTACAGTGGCGATCGTAACACAGACGAGTTTTTTATGTTTTTTGTTACAAACCAGTAATGCGTAATGTAAGCAGACCAAGTGCGTGCAAGTGGCATATGGTTGTACATAGCCATCGTAAAGGACGAAACTCTATGGAAAATAGTAGAAAGATTGCCACGCGCACGATACGTAAACGCCACACATTATATTCTGAGATCCCGTCAAGGATCGACCTCCACCCATCATAGAAATTTTTCAGAGTTTATTAAAAAAAAAATTATTCCATACATTTTAAGCGTGTAGGTATTGCACTCTTGTTAGAAACAGCTGGTTTTTAATAACCGACGAAACATTTCTATAATATATAATATGCATGAATTGTAATATGCATGATTATTTTTATCACTCTAAACAAAGCGTATTAACATCGCATTTACTGCAGCTGATTAGACAAGGATATCCGATTCAGCGAATGACGTCATTCGCTGCTCAACGTACAAAATATATACTAAATTCCGTTTATCTAGAAAGAGATAGAAACAATACTAAATTCCGTTTATCTAGAAAGAGATAGAAACAAAAGTTTAAATGATGGCTGGTGGTGGTGGTAATGGTGGCTTTTGTGTTCTTTGGCCGATTTATGTCTTGTTTTCGCTTTTTGTCATTATTTTTAAAGTACTTTAACATTCCGCATCGAAATAAAAAAGAAATCTATGCATATTCCCTATTATGGGCTCAGATTGATGTACTGAATGCGTGGAAACCGTTTTCGCGTCGGTGACTCATCACCACGTATTTTACCCATTCTGTAAACAGATGGGTGAAGTGGCTTTATCGGGATCTTAAACTATTTCAACCGGCGCATGCACGGACATGCAACGCCCTCTCATTTCGTCTGCTCCAGGTTTAAACTACTATAAAGAAAACATCCTTTAGAGGAAGTACCTAGGTATTAAACTTGTTTGAAGAAAATCCTACCTTTCGTTTTATTTTTTCATCAGATACCTTGCTTCCCCGGATAAAATTGAAAGTTTTGATTACATTTTAAAGGTCAAGCTTCTGACCTTTGTTTGATAGAATATCATAATCCGTTTTTACAAAGTAGGTAGTCAGAGAGTTCTTATCGTAACTGTAGGCTATGAAGAGCTCGAATTTCCAGTAATACATTGCAGTAATTTTATACAAAACGACTATTTACTTGAAAATTTGAGAAATCAGATTCAGGTCCTACTACATACTGTACGATTACAAACAAAGACACCCCTTTTTCCCATTGGATAGACAAAAACTATAGGACACAACCGGCTACGATCTTTACAAACTCATAATATACATACCATCACGCCTGTAATCCCCGAATTGTGAGACAGAGATGTACCTAATAGTACACCCACATTTCGTCAGTTATGTTTAAGTCCCATGTAACAGGGAGCGACCTTATCGCCATCACCATTATTGCTATTGAAATCCAGAAAATCCTGATGGTAAAACCCAATAAGTCCATGCCCGACCAGAACCCAGGACCTTATGCTCAGACAACCACGCTTACGACCACTAAACTAACGAGGCAATCCTATCTACATTAACATACTCCTTTGGCTTTATCCACGTTCATACATCTGGTCATACATGTACGCAGTCCTTAAAAGTCCCGCTAAGTAACTAAAACCATAAGGCCAGAACAAATACCCAAAATAAACTAGCGCAAATGCCGAGACACGCACAAATTAAAATAGGGTTGTTACAGAAACCCTTAGTTGTTTCAGCAAATCACCCTTTTATACATACCCGTGGTACTGTAACGAAATAATTTCGGGAGGGTCGTTAAGCCCGAGTAAGGGTCTACTTTGTACCCCAGTAAAGGGTCATTTTGTACACCAGTAAGGGGTCACTTTGTACCCCAGTACGAATATTACTGTACCATTATAGTTTGGTGTTGGTGTTCCATGCTATTGCTTTTGATGTGCGTCTTTAAGGAAAACTTTAAAGCCAGTGAGTGCCTATTAACAGTTTAGTTAGTGGTTGTCTACCTGGTTAGTGGTTAATAGCCTGCCGGGCACAATTCAATGTCTATTGTGGTGATAAGTAGTTTCATGAAGTTGTTATGTACAAATGGCAGTTGCCTTTGAAATTTTGTTATTGATGTTCGTATGAATATCTTGTCACGCTTGACTAGTAGATTGGTTATTTGATTTGTACTTTAATCCTGAACAATTCAGTATGCTATTTACATTATAAAGGTATTCAAGAATGTCCCTCAGTTCAGTGTGCCTTTTTTTTCGGATGGGAAATCATCAAATGACTCCTCCCGCTCTGGGCGGAGCAGGAGGGAGTGTCAGACTTTTACTGACTAAAACCCATCCATGTTCATTCTTCGCCCTTTGTGTTCCGGGGCCACGGTATCTCTTTCGAACAGTCCCGCAAGCCCGGCAGGCAGTTCAGTGTGCCTTCTGGCATAGGCCTCCTGTAACGTCTTCACTGCTTGCTATCTCTAGCAACCCTTCTCCAGTTGGGAACGGCTGTGAGTTTTCGCTCATCCTCCCATCTCTTCTCTTGCCTTCCTCTTTTTCGTTTACCTTCTCTACGATACCAGTAATATTTCTTGACGGCATAAAAACTTTAACACCATGTTAGGCACTAATCACACGATAAAGAAGAAGGATACCAGTCAGAGACAAACTTGCGCCACTTTTCTTGGGTACTTCGCAATACGAGGGAAACTTATAAACTTTAACTTCCATCATAGACCTCATCCATCGCTTTCCGTCAGGCGTGATCGAGGTCAAGAGCAGGCCCATTTTGTAATAAAAATAATAATTAAAAAAGCTTTTTGACTGACCCTGGTGTATGGCCTATCCCGTTTTGTACTTATTGAATATCAAATACCAGTAGATACCCGAAAATCTACTCATGAATAAGAATGATACGAATCTCTTGCATGTAATACTAGAATTAAAGGCCAAGACTTATTTTAAACCAAGTTCACGATAAACCCTTCCGTACGAAAATACACAGAAATCTTTTTTCCAGCTGAATCTAATCAACTTCTGCCACTGGCCCCTATAATTAACAATCTCACTCAGCTAACCTTTAAAAGATTTATCTCTATAAAAACCCATAACGACGTAACTTGATTAAGCTGTTGCCAAGCCAGCGAAACTCCACTTCAATTCAGCTCTAGCCGAACTCATTTGTGAAACGGCGATGTCACTGCGAGACCCAAATTCATTTACTGGGATGAATCTGCCAGTCACCCGGCCTACAAAACGTTTTGCCTAATCTTTTGGAAGATAAATCGAGGGAATATTTTAAAATGTATTTTTCCTTGTTCCATAATTTACAGAGATTTTTTTAAATATTCACCCGCAGAAATAGGCAAAGGTTTTGAACTCATTCAGTCAGTAAAGTCTTTAGTTTAAAACTTTTCGGCCCTCTTTGAAACCCACTCCAAAGCTTAAAAGATTCGCTTCTATTCTACAGTGATGCCAGCATGTCCAACCTTATCTAACTTAATGTTCAAAAGCTTTTTGGGCCTTCAGTTATAAAAACAAAGATATTTACACGACTCTCTCGCTCCGAATTGTTATGGAGTCAAACTTATCTTTCCCCTTTGTTTTCCATCTCAAGCAATCACAACAGAAATATTGAGACCACTGAAACTTCTCTGAAAGGGTATTTTATTTCACCCTTTTAAGGGTTAGCAAACGAACGCATGAATTTATAGCCTTTACTGAATGGCCAGGGACATCAATAGCACGCGTTCCTATTGTCCGATCGATATTGCTCAAACAACGGATTCCAATAAAAGGTTATACCTATAAAGGAAAATATCCTACAATATTTGCATAAAGTTGATATGATGAATAGGCGCTTTTTCCTGATATAACGGTCACAACTTGTCCTGAGTAATTAGCAAAAGTCTAAAGCTAATATTGCCAAAGTTGACGCTCCATTAAATACCTTAGGGCAGCCTAATGAGCGATTTAGCGGCGATACTTTGGTAAACGAAGCAGGATTTACGAGGGACGCCGACGATCGACTATAAAATGGAGAATGTTTGTCGGGAGGTCGCCGAGGAGCAACCTAATTGAACTCGGGCGAGGCCCTAATTGATGGGTCGACTTCTAGGTTACGTAACTTGTTTTGACAAGACAACTTTGAGTTAACTTTGGTCCCCTTTGCACCCCAGTTTATGTATTCTTGATGACTGACCGAGTTTTGAAAAAGGAAGACACTTTTATTGATTGCGTCTACAAACGTAATGGAACATTTTTTCCGCGTAATATTTCCTCTTAAAAAAACACAAATTCCAAAGACCTTGTGTGCGTGTGTGCGATATTTCCTATTACATTCTTCTCATTCAATACATATGGTATCCGTACCACGTAGAGCCGTATGCTTTTGATGTGATGCATCACATTAATATATTATAGGATCTCACACCGAAGATAAAATGCTAAGTTTTATGTAGGTGGGCGGGTCACCTGCAGTGTTCAGTGTGGATTTACTTCTTTCAGTATACTACAGTAGGTATACCACACGTAATACTGAATTCACTGAGGGTTAGTCACTTTTCACCCTTGTGCTCTAGGTAATAAGGTTGAAGTAGTTAGTGGTCGACCGTCAGTGAACTCGGTTGTACCAAAGTTAGAAAACTTGAGAAACGTTCTTCCTAAGCTTACCGGCTTTCTAAACTTTAATTGGAGTCACGTTCCAGTTTCAGTCTTCAAAGTAAAAGCAAGACCTGGCCAGCTTATATTGTATGTGTAAAACTTATATTTTACACATACCAGACAGATACACACGGTAAATGGATCTAAATCTAAATCTAAATGATATCTATTTATACATAAAGACATTTTGGCGACACAGCTACAACACACTAAAAATGATAACATTGTATACATTTCTATATTTTTCTCTATTACTTTAAAAATAATTAATAAATAAATACAAAGTTTTTATTGTTTCTCATACAATTTTTTCTACAGCACAAAATTGAGGCAGCCCCTTTAAGTTATAAGGATACTTGTGTTGGGGTTACCTCGCAACTTCCCATGGTTTACAGTTTGCAATGTTGAGACATAATTAAAATTAATAATTAATAAAGGCTATTTTTAGGTTCAAGAATGTTACAAAATTATTTTAGCAAGTTCAGGTATGTGTAGTGTTTGTGGGTGTGTGAGGTGTGTGAGTGTGTGTGAGTGTGTGTTGAGTATGTGTGCGTGTGTGGAAGGTGGATATGCAGCGTGTGGGTGTGAGTAGGTGTATGTTAATGATTGATCGTTTTATGTATGTTATAATTGGTTACAAGTTTTACTTTAGCAAATTCTGCTTAATAAAAGTTCAATTTCATCGTACGTTTGTGATTTTAACCATTCCGATAAAGTATTTTTGCATTCATACCGCAACATGGGGTAAATATTCAATATGAGGTTCAATTTGTTATAAATATAAGTGGATTGAGTGTTAAACTGACGCCTGGCAAACACCGTACGGACCCGAGGGGAGTGAGCCACAATGTCTTTACGTCTTTTATCTAGCTTAGATGGATCAAATGAAAGGGTCTTGTGCAAATGTATGGTTATGTTCAATACGTATAATTTCCTTACAGACAGTAGCTTGCTAACCTTATACAGGTTGTCAATAGAGTAACGAAAGGGCTTAAAGTACATAACTTTGATGAGAGACCTTTGAGCCCTTTCTAGGTCTAGAAGTTTGGTTTTGGTGGCCCCTCCCCAGATCGGGATAGTTACAGTATGTGATGACCGATTGTGCCAGAGCAGTATAGATTTTATTGAGTAGCAAAGGTGGCATCACATGTCGTAACGTTTTAAAAATCCATATAATTTTCCTGACCCTGGCCATGGTATTTTCAACGTGGGTATGCCATGATAGTCTTTGGTCAACTGTTATTCCAAGATATTTAGTGAAACAAACTCTCTGTATGCTTTGACAATTACAAGGATAATGAGAGGTTGCACACTCATGAATCACGATCCCAAAGTCGGCACCTGACTGTGTCCTCTGATTTGGAGTAAAGCAGATGAAGTTAGTTTTGGATACGTTGAGGGTTAAGAGATTAGCATTTAACCATTTTGCTATTACCGCTAATCCACGTGCAGCAGCAGCACGCACGGTAGCCCAAGAGTCCCCGGCGAAAACTACTGCTGTGTCATCTGCGTATGAGAAAACTCGTCCGCCACTGTTCCCGATATTACACAACTCATTTATACACATTATCGTGTACCTATAGGTACATAAGCGTAAGCTTAATAAGCCAATAATATCCCCACTGCTGGGCCTGAATAGGTATATACCATATAAAAATTAACAGATGAAAATGTACAAATTTTACAAAGGGCTACACGCAGCCTTCGAACGTATTTATTGTGCTCACAACAAATTGTAAAAGAAGTTAATAATAGTCATCCCCGGCCCAATTTCGGGATCGACAAGTTGGACAGTTCGACATTTCTCGATTACAATGTCATTTCAATTCGAAAACAAGTTCGCTTTTATATTGCTTCGTAAATAACTAAGAAGGGTGAACCCTTTCGAATTTAAAATTAGGTTTTTTCGGAAACTGTCTGATATTATAGACCAGTACCGATTATTTTTGAAAACGAAAAAAAAACATAGTAGTATGAAACCCATTGGACAAGGAAGACAATATAACAATAATAAAAGGAAAAATAATTTACTGGCGATCTGAGGTCGGGTAGTGGGAGCCCCCCCCCCTCCTCCGGTTTAAGGGCAAAAAACGGTAAATCTCGATTTCCGGCAAAACTACAAGTCCTATGGAAAAAAGTTAAATCGCAAAGTTGTAGGTAATAAAATTATTTTTCGTTTGATTTTTGTGATATTCTCTTCCTTTTCCAATGGGTTTAATCCTACTATGTTTTTTTTTTCGTTTTCAAAAATAATCGGCACTGGTCTATCAGTCAGTTTCCGAAAAAACCTAATTTCAAATTTGAAAGGGTTCACCCTTCTTAGTTATTTACGAAGCAATATAAAAGCGAACTTGTTTTCAAATTGAAATGACATTGTAATCGAGAAATGTCGAACTGTCCAACTTGTCGATCCCGAAATTGGGCCGGGGATGACTATTATTAACTTCTTTTACAATTTGTTGTGAGCACAATAAATACGTTCGAAGGCTGCGTGTAGCCCTTTGTAAAATTTGTACATTTTCATCTGTTGATTTTTATATGGTATATACCTATTCAGGCCCAGCAGTGGGGATATTATTGGCTAATTAAGCTTACGCTTATGTATAGGTACACGATAAAGTAATAGAGCTAGCTGTGTGTAGCTGTGTCGCCAAAATTTTCTTTATGTATAAATAGATATCATTTAGATTTACGGTACCTATACTGGTCTATGGGCAGATTAAAAACCTAAGTTATATTAGCCATTCGGGGTCTATGTTTGCCTCGGAAAAGCTTTGTACCACAAAGGGTTTTATAAAGTTATTTAAGAAAATACCAAGTATTTCAAACCTAAGGATTTCTTTTCTTAGCTTTGCGACGAGCTATGAATAAACCATCGGATCATTTCGTGGGGGATTATATCAGGAGAATGGACCAGGGCTTCCTTTTGTACGATATCTTATTTTCAATCATGATTAAAATATAGGTAGGTACTTAACAATAGACGTATTGAAATAACTACTTAAGATAGAAGGTTTAATTCAGACTTGTGTAGGTATAAGCTTGGTATAAATGCAATTTTGAAAATGTTAGAAACATGCTACTCAGGGATTACTTACCTACTTGTGGATTAGTCTTATTACCAGACCCGGACTGGGACCCGAAACCGGCCCGGGCATTTGAGAGGTGGTCGGCCCTCTACTTTCAAGACAAATGAAAACCACTAATGTAAATTTTGAATCAACTGTAGAAAACATCTTAAATATAACGTTGGGTTGAAATGCTAGGCTACGATGATGATAAAGAAGAGGCTCGAAACTAAAAGAATATCGACGCTGTCGAACAAGGACGTCGCAAGGTTTTGAACCAGGGGGAGGGGCAGAAAAGTGCGAGTTAAAACGGATTTGTAAGTGTTAAGTTTACTAGTTACAGATGCAGCTGAACTTCTTTTATGTATCTAAATACTTGATTAAATAGAAGTAGAAATTATTAATTTTGAAGAGTTATTTGAAAAGTCTAGGATTTAAAAAATATCAGCTCAGAGAAGTTAGCCTTTCTTTGGTCCTTTTATTCAGAAATAGACGTTACTTAAACTACTTAGAATAGCAATTAATTATAAAAACATAAAGAAGAGGCTCCACGAGCGAGCGAAGCGAGCTCGGAAATTTTAACGCCCTACCTTGGACAGGTTAAAATTGCTTTGACCCTTTCTAAAAGACTTACTTGGTAGACTTGCAGTTAAAGCCAAGAATCAAAAGGATGTAGCCTGCAAGAGAGAGCTCGAATTTTTTTTGAAACCATGCCATAAACAGGTTAGAATTGTTTAGACCTATTGGTGTTACTTGGTCGATTTATCATCGACAATGTAAAGGTCAAAGAGAAAGTAGGTTGCAAGAGCGAACGAAGCGAGCTCGAAAATTTTTACGTATTGCCTCGAAATTCGGTAATAATATGTAATTTGAGATCAAAATGTTAACATGCTCCATTTTTTGCAACCATGTGTATGCATGCCAGAATTGCCTATAGGCCTCGGGGCAAGGGACTCCTAATTTTTTTCGGCCTGTCTATACCGGTCGATCATGCGGAAAACTTTGGTTTTTTGCTTGATCCACAGGAGTGCCAGTCTGGAGGCAGAAAAAGGACTCTTTGTGATTTTTCGCAGGGTTATAAGTACGAACCGCGCTCGGTGATTTAAAGAAAATGTGTAAGTTTCTAGCGGTAGTACGAGTTCTCAGAGGCTCATTTTTATCCTTAAAAATATTTTCGTTTTAGAGTGATTCTACAGTACGCTACAATTTATTACGTACTTACTAATTCTGTGGCATCAGGCAGGAAATTAAATACTTTTAAATATCCTGAGCCTCTACTATTACTACTACTGTACTATTACTACAGATAGTCTAGAGTAAATTGAATTAGGTCCTCGACTTGATGGTGGAGGACGTTATTGAGATGTTTTTTTTTAAATAACAAAAGTAAGTCGATCACCAATCGGCCACACCGGCCCACCGGGCATCGGACTCTTCGGGCATTTGTGCCCGATTTGCCCGTATGGCCAGTCCGGGCCTGCTTATTACAAACTAATAATATCAAACAAAAAAACAAATCAAATTAGAAACTTGGACTGTTTCTGCAGTAGGTGTACTGTGCAGTTACGGGGCAAATAGTCAAAAAGCAATTCAACTTAAAAATTATGTAGAAACCTGTACATACTTAGATACAAATTGTTTTCGAAAATAACTACACAACATTAATATAAACGCCTGGTCAAGCGGTCACTGCTAAGCTTTATTTTTCATCATGGTAGAAAACCGCCGAGTTGCAACGTTAAAGGTTTAGTCAGACTGGTAAGGATATATTGCAGACCGGACTCCGGATACTGAACTACTGACGTATCTGTCAAAATCCGGTGTCCACAGGCTCCTCAGCCAATCCTCATGAGTTTGACTAAAAAGAAATAAACGCTTAACCTACAAAAACATAACATCACGCCCCGAAGGGTTAGGTAGAACTGTAGGTACCTAACAAGTACCTTCGCCCACATTTCGCTAGTTATGTTTAAATCCCATGTAACAGACGGGCGACCCTATTGCCATCAACCGGGTGCAAATCCAGTCTCCGTTGCTGCTACTGAGAAATAAAGAAAAATTATGGAAATACCCAATAACACCTTGCCTGTCCCGGGAATCCAGTTCAGGACATCATGCTCACCAATCTCGCTTGCGATCACACAACCAAAGAGGCAGTCGCTAATCTACTAACCGTAAAATATAGGATAATCATCATTCATCCCAAAGAGAGCATCGATCTGCTCATAAAGACGCCTTTTAAGAGGGAAAATAATAATCTAAGGCCACTAATTACAGCTATCTGTTATAATTACTCTATAAACGTCTTAAGCAGAAGTTGGCAAGGAGATTCTGAGTGGATTAGGAGCTCAATCAATCCATCAATACTTGTATAAGTTTCTGACAGTTCGCAAGTATCGAACTGATCAGGACTTCAGGAGCTGTTGTGCTATTAACTTTGATCGATTGGCAATTGTTTTTGTATTTTCTACGTAAGGAGTTTTGGCGGTAAAAATAATGTACTTATGAGGAAGGTGTAAGTTTCTTTTTATTAGTTTTCTTTCAAGGTTGTATTAAGAGGGAGTTATAAGAATAACTTGAAACTCGTAAACAAGTTCTGAAATAGCTTCAGGACTTCCTAGAACAAAATAACAAACATGTTCTTTATCCCCGTTTGCGTTATGAATTTCAAACTTTCAAGCAACTTACCGACGAGTTAGGGTTTTTACAGACGAGCGGCACGTTGCCAACTGCAGATAAACTGCAGTCGTCGCCACCTGTCGACGGCTGCCGTCGACGGGTGGCGACGCTTGCAGTTGTGGCATGCCGCGTAAATGTGTGTCGACGGCTGCAGTTTATCTGCAGTTGGCAACGTGCCGCTCGTCTGTAAGAACCCTTAGCTTGTACCTAAAGAACGTAAAGACGTAATGAGGCCGTCGTATTTCCTATTATGTTGTAACAACATTGCCGAAGATACAAAAGGATCTGGAGCGACATCTATGTCGCAAGTTGAGAACTAAAATCTTGCATCGTGGAATGGGGAAGGCAACTGTATAACTAATGGCGCTAGCATAGCTTGAACCAAACATCGTCCTTGGTTGAAAATCTGTCAATATCATTTTATATGTCAAAATAGTTTGACCTCATTGGTAAGATTGGGACTAAGCTATGGACGCGCGATCTACAATCAGCTTTGACCAGCCTTCCCCATTGAAATTTTAATCATCCGCGAATTATTGAATAACCTAACAACTTATAACAACTCAACAGCCCACCAGGCACAACACTCTTGTGGTCGGAGGATCCTCCCTTTTCAATGGAGACTAAATCTCCATCTTTACATTAATCCAACTTTACACCCTGTTCCTCACCCCTAA
Organism: Xestia sexstrigata; assembly: GCA_941918905.2. Taxonomy (NCBI): domain Eukaryota; kingdom Metazoa; phylum Arthropoda; class Insecta; order Lepidoptera; family Noctuidae; genus Xestia; species Xestia sexstrigata. The sequence goes on along the minus strand of OW799213.2, from coordinate 7,264,013 downwards.
AATGAAACTTATTAGTTCGAAACACTGAAAAGTACCCACTGATGGCGCGACTATACGTACGGGTAGGTGACAGTCGCGTACTAAAGCCACCGATCGCTTTGATTAGGGCGCGTGGTGAAAGTCGAAAAGTTTTTTAGTCAAACTTTCACTAACCGCTTTGCTTAGTTTAACTGAAAACATGTAAACAATATTAGTTCTTCTCCATAGAGATCTACGCTAGGGAATGGGCAACTACAGTGCTTTCACAGTTTTTATGTCTTGTGACTGGGACTGTAGTTACATTTAATTTTCATCTTTGTTTCGACAATTCAAAAGTGTCTGTAACTGGCCTACTTAAAATAAACGCTTTGATATTGATTTTTTTTTATTGAAGATTTAAAAATAAATGAAATGCCTTTAAAACTTTTAATCGATTCAATTTAAACCACGAGCTAACATTAGGACTCATCACTCACGTTAAATGGTTTTGAAACAAAGTACCTAATAGATAAATAGCAAAAGATAAATATTCGAAGACATGTGACATCTACCAACCCGCACGGGCCCGCGTGGTGGATTATAGCCCATTCCCTCTCATGGAGAAGAGGCCTGTGTCCTAGCAGTGGAAACATTATAGGTAAATCATTATTATACTTTTAAACTTTAATATACACTAGATTTAACTATAATTTAATTTGGGTAGGCCTTTCCCCAGCAGTGGAACCGTAAAGGCTAAAAAAAGGCTACTTATGCGGATAAAATCCTTACAAATAAATGTAAGGAAGTACCTTTGACTGTTAGCCTGTCTGGGTGTAAACGAATTAGAAGGCACAGTAATATACCAGGTCATTAAATGAGGTTTTTATCCTGATAGTAGGGTAATTTCCGACCTCAAGCGTGGTATACAGCGGGTTTTTTTTTCTAATTAGTGTAAGAAAATCCAAGACTCTTTTGAGAATTTTTCTACTGGCCTACTTGAAAAAATCACCCTGTTTACCTCAGACCAAATAAAAACCAAGATACAGCGCTGCGAACAATAAAGTGAAGCCGGTTTCGTAAACATAAGTGCATTTTTTGAGCTTAGTTTGATGTAAATGTGTGCGTGTGAGCGTATACGCAAAGAGCGGAGCTTAGTTTTGCGGGAACTTCACTTTATTGTTCGCAGCGCTATGTCTTGGTTTTTTTATTTACCCTGAGCTGTTTACTTAAAGCACATTCCATGTCTTCAAAACTTAACGCGGTAAACACCTACCTTCGTAGAGCCTATTCCACATAGTTTAGCATAACTACCTACAAAATAGTTGTAGCGGTACGACCGGTCACATGAGCCCTAGATTACCGCTTTGTAAACCAACCCAACCACGCATTGTTGTAGGGTTAGACATGTTGTACCTCCGCTCCACTCTACCGGCTCTGCCCTAACGATGATACAGGTCTCTTAAAACAACAAAATACAAGGTCACCGACACACGAGCCGTTACCACGCGTTCAGGACATCATACTGAACGGGGGCGGGGAGGAGGTACATAGACATATTGCATTGGTAATTAAAAACAACAGCTGTTCCATACATTTTGACCGTATAACCATGTACGTACACTTAAAACATTGTGCTGATGGATGGATTGAATAGTACCTACTACAGGGGTCGTGGAGGTATTTAAAGTAAAAATCTTACATTAAAAACTTGTATAAAACAAAACTTGACAAAAAATTTGAAACTTTGACCCCCAATATCTCCGTAACTAGAAGGTTCCCAGGTATGGTGTAGAACAAAAAAAATATTGCAATGATGGGGAGAACAAGTGCCTTTCGGCTTAGATAAGAGGTTTTTTACACCCTATAAGTCGCCGTAAAATTGTAAATACCGATAAATTAAAATCAATCTCGCGAGATTGTAAGCTTTCGAAAGATTGTGAACCTATCCCTGATTAGTCGGTCTTACAGTAGGCCGTTCTATTTGTTTCTTTGGTAAATCACAGATTAATTTTACTTCCACCACAACTTCATATAACTAATTCTAAAGCTGTGAGTTATTTTCAACGCGAAATCAATTTACAATCACCAAAACACTGTTCGTTTACATTCTACCACAAACGAATTAACAAACAAATATGCGCAGGGCACATGGCGTTCAATCAATCAACGCGCGAGGTGCGATCCGTGTTCACAATCTTTCGAGAGTTTACAATCTCGCAAGTTAGATTAAAATCGAACAGTAGGTATTTACAATTTTACAGTGACAATTTTAAGTGAGACTGCGGAGTTCCTAGGTTCATCGGGAATTTCTCAGTAGCAGCCACGGAGTCTGGATTTACGCCTTTTTTTTTTCGTATAGGAAATCATCAAATGACTTCTCCCGCTCTGGGCGGAGCAGGAGGGAGTGTCAGACTTTTACTGACTAAAACCCATCCATGTTCCTTCATCGCCCTTTTTGTTCCGGGGCCACGGTATCTCTTTCGAACAGTCCCGCAACCCCGGCTGGATTTACGCCTGCTTGATGGATATCAGCTCGCACCCTAGTAAATGGTACTTAAACGTAACTAGCGCAATGTGAGTTTAATAATGGGTACACCTCTGCCAAACCTTCTTTTGCACTACAGGCGTGATATGTTAATAATATATGTTTTTTATATTGATTAGTTTCACACACATCCCTCCTCGCATATTTCTAGTTGTTTGTGGTACGAATTTTCCTTCCTTTCGACAGCGTTATAGTACCTACGCAGAAGGCACCAGTTACACACACACAGCCTTAGGATGATAAAACTCGTTTATAACATCAATACATTTTAATTTATGGCAACCCTAGATAACCCTTCTAATTCCCTTAAGTTTATTTTCGATAATTAATTTTAACGAAACATTGTGTTTCTGATATCGAAAACAATGTTTTTGTAGGCGATAATTATACGCCTACAAAAACATTAATGTACTACTCTGTCAAGAAAGTACCGGGAAAAGATCAATAAAACACAAAATATTAGTTATTTATCCAAATTTATTTTATCACCTTCAAAGTATGCTCCTTCAGAACCGACACACTTACGCCAACTAATAATCCAATCATAAAAATATTTTTTAAATGCTTATTCCAGAATTGAGTTCAGTTCTCGCCGCGAATTCTCCTTTATGTCTTCTACTGAATGAAAACGGGTGCCACGAAGTGGTAATTTGAGTTTAGGAAAAATAAAGAAGTCGGCTGGAGCCATATCTGGTGAATAAGGTGGTTGCTCGATGGTATTTGTTGAGTTTTTGTCAAAAAATCGTTCACAACTGTGCGAAGGCGCATTATCGTGGTGCAAAATCCAAGAATTTTCTTTCCACAAATCTGGCCCTTTTATCTAATTTGCTCTCTTAAACGCTGCATAACGTCCGAATAATATTTTTTATTTACCGTTTGACCTTCCGGCAAGATTGTCAGTCACTATTTCCTTCACTTTTGCGATGTTAACTTCAGTTGCAGACGTTGATGGCCTACCAGAACGAGGCAAATCTTCCATCACACCTTGACTGCTTTTGAACGCTTTGTACCACTCATAAGCGCGTGTTTTTGATAAAGTCGATTCACTGTAAGCCTTCTGTAACATTTTCAGAGACTCCGAACTCGAAATTCCATTCGCGATGCAAAATTTAAGACAAACTTTTTGTCCGATATTTTTGTCCATTAAGAAATTCGCAATACACACTAGATATGATATAACTAAAATCAGTACTGTATTTAATCTAATTAACAGATGTAACTCAAACTCCGCGCCAAAATGGAAAACAGTTGTGCTAATCTAACAACAACAAAAAAAAACAAAAAAGAATTTGGAACCTTATACAAATCATCCATTCCCGATACTTTTTTGACTGAATGTATATCTATGCACAAGACAACGAACCAAAAGTTTATTCAAATAATTATTTCCATTTAATGTTATTTCAACGAAAATAATTTGAAAGTACTTTTAATTGAAGTAGATTTCGATTATATTCTACAAGCTTACGGGCTTTTCCCGCTTGGAGGGCCGTAAATGTCCCACGGGGTCGTAGTACCGGGATAAAAAGTATCCTATATTTTAAACTAGGTTATAAACTATCTATGTTAAATTTCATCCAAATCCGTTCAGTATTTTGTCCGTGAAAGAATAACATACATCCATCCATCCATTCATCCATCCGTCCTCACACACAACTTTCGCATTCAGGCATAATAGTAGTAAGATTGAAAAACTATTTAAATGTTTGAATTTGAGTTAATTTCCAAAAAAACATTTGTTTTCAGTTTAAGTACCAAACTGCTTGCGCGTATTCGAAATATTTCTCGTTACTTGCTAATTAAACTCATTAGCGATAGAAACACTTAGATGACTGATAATTATGATATATTAGTCGAACAGATAATAACAATATATACTCGAGCGAGCAGAATTATTGCGATGAACAATCATATTAATTGGCATGCAATATTGCTAGGTGGAATTAGTTCACGAGATAATTAGGGAACAGACGTAGGTGTGTAATATTAACTACTTTAAGAATAGTAAAATTATTTATGACAAATTTATATTATTACTTTTAGAAATTATTATTCAGCTGCATCCGGTTAGGCTGGAAGCCGACCCTAACATAGTTGGGAAAAGGCTAGACAGATGATGATGACTTTTAGAAATTATTACATTGTAAGTACGCACGACGACCAATCGAGTTATGCAAAACCAAATTTAGCTGAACTCTCATTATACAGAAATCTCATACAAAGCGAATCCATGTAATACTGGAAACATAATAGGTTGATGTGTCGCCGTGTACAGTCACAAGCAGTATACCTTTCATTTACGCTTAATTAAAATGTTCGTCGTAGAGAATTGATAAACCGCTTCATAAATGTAGTATGCAATAAAACAGACGTCTATTGTTAATAACTTTGAAAGTAATGTGAACATGAAAAGAGGTGCGCATCTAATTAACAGTCATTCCTACTACAGTGGACAATGTGGCTGGAATATGCATGCATAAAATCAATTTCACCTCAATCTCTACAAAAACGAATCAACAAATCTTCAAATTTCAAATTCAAATATTTTATTTCAGAATTACATCCATATATTGTTAGTAGTAGTATAACTTTGTCTAATATTAGTATTAAATTAAATTTACAATAATGAAAATGTAAGTTTTGCCTGAGCGTGAAGAAACCGGTTCTGCCGCGTCACCGCGTCCAACCCGCACTCAGCTGATTTTGTTGATAACGAGTGCGCGTCTAAAACAACGAATGTCGAAACCCTTCCGCAGGGTAGCAAGTACTTCTTGTGCGTCATTATGTGCGCGCAAAACTACCGATGGGGCTTCGCCTTTGAAATCTACGTCGTCGTGTCTGCGCGTAAACCATGGAAGCGAATCGACTATTTTACAAGAAAGTATTCCGATGACGCTAAATAAGGATTGTTCACCTATAACCAAGACATTTGCTGAGATTGTGAATGTGCCCAGTCACACGGAGAAAGAGAAACCAACAGAAGAATGGAAACTTGTTCAGAAAAATCGATTGAAAAATAAGTTTATTGGACAGAAAGGCAAGGCAATCTTTGAACCTAAAGCAAAATTCAAGGCAGCGGATAATAAGGTACCTTTGTTTATATACAACGTAGATAAAAGTATTGCCGAAGACGACATCTTTGAACACATTTTTAGCAAGACAAGTTTGCGTGTTCCCATAATAAAAAATTATATTATTATGAAGTCACAGAGGTTACAATGCTTTCAAGGCTTCCATACCAAGACACCGACTAAGCATGTTCATGGATGAGAATTTTTGCCGAAAGGTAATCTCTATACCTGCATTGAAAAAGTTTTGCCGCCAAGTATTTAATTTAAAATAAATGGCTGATAACAATACCAGTTTTACTTTTACAACGTTTAACTGTAAAAATTAAGCGTTCGCTTGAAGATATTAGGCATCTAATGGAGAAGTCTGACATAATTGCCCTCCAAGAAACGTGGCTACTACCATTTGACTTACCTTGGCTTTGAATATAATGTTTTAAAAAGTGAGCTCATGATATTTAGGGCGGGTACAATGTCACCGGAGCAGGTCCCACCCGTTACTTTAAACGGAATACCTATGAAGATAGTCACCCGCTTTAAATATCTTGGGCACATGGTCACTGAACACCTACGTGATGACGAGGACATAAACAGGGAGCGTAGGGCGCTATCAAGCGTTGTGCTGCAATTGTTAAAATAACACTCTTTAGAGCGCACTGCTCATCGCTTTACACGTGCAGCCTGTGGGCTCATTATACGCAACGATCGTTCAGCGCTCTGCGAGTCCAGTACAACGACGCGTTCAGGGCCTTGTTGGGGCTGGCCGCGCTGGTGCATTGCGTCGGGTATGTTCGCGGACACGCACGTAGACGGCTTTCACGCCGTGCTCCGCAAGCGATACGCCCGCGCCGCGGCGCTCTGCAGGCTGCGCACCAGCACCAACTGCATCCTGGCTGTTATAGCGGATAGGTTGGACACGCGGTACGTCCAACACTTGGTCAGGACCCTTATGATAAAATAATGGTTTTAAAGTATGTCTTTTTTTGTATTTTTTCATTTTAGTTACTAAGTAAGTTTTTCTTACTGTATTAACATTCTATGGATTCCGTAAATCTGAAATAAATAGTTTTTATTTTATTTTTATTTTATGTTTTTATTATTAAAAACAATTGTAGTTTTATTAAATATGCAATCGGTATTTCACGAGAAAATTGCTTGTGACTTTTTGCGCAAGTGTAATAAGGTGCTCGAGAAAATGTTTCTTCCAGGAAAAAATAGAAAGTTTGTCTCCCAACAAACTATTTCTGTAAAAGTCCACAGTATTGAATTGTCGCCTAAGTCTAACAAAATTGAACACAAACGCGACAATATTCAATACAAGGAAAATAACCGACAAAACAGTAGGTACGGGGTGTTCGCATTTCCCAAATACAAGGGTTGGGGATATTAAACACGCCGGGAAATACCTCCTAACACCTTTAGAAGCCCCCTAAGGCTGTCCACGAAGTTGTAAATGTTACCCCATCGGCCACAGGTATGGGAAAATCTTTCGGAAAATGTATGGGATTGGCACCTGGCATTCCGTGTATTTTGGTAGGAAAAGGTAATGTTTTTCCTTTCATTATTCGGTTTTGAGTATGAATGTGGATGGCTATAAGAGTAAGGAAAGACCAAAGAAACGATGGATAGATAAATAATTCATTATGTGAAGGATTATATGGCTAGAAAGGAAGTGACTGCCGAGATGACGAGTAATAGAGAAGCATGGAAGTAGACATGCTGCGCCGACCTTAAATCAATGGGGGCTATCGTTTTTGAGCTCACCAGATGGCGCCACTGTCGAGTAAGGTCTTGTCAATAATTCTATTTCATACTTTAAAGTACCAATAACGCCATAAGAAGTTTATTTTTATTACGTATAATAACATAGTGTAACTTAAGGGGCTCCCCCATGCACACTAGCGCCACATTAGTAAAAAAAACAGAACTCGTTAAATACATAATTAATATAAAATCTGATTGACAAAATCAATGTTTTGGTCTTCTAAATTATTTACGTCTGCTTAGCTAATTGAAACATAGCTCGCTGTCGTTACAGATATAAAATGAAAAAAAACGGCCGTTTTTAGCAATTTTTCTAACTGTAACTACAGTGAAGTATATTTTAATGAATTAAATAGACGTCAATAATCTAGAACTCTAAAGCATTGATTTTGTCAATCAGATTTTATATTAATTGTGTATTTAACGAGTTCTGATTTTTTTACTAAAGTGGCGCTAGTGTGCATGGGGGAGCCCCTTAATAACTTCAGATACATATTTACAATATTCTCCCTAAAATTAGCAAGCATGAAACATTTAAAAATCATTCTACCTCCATACACTAATAAATAAGATCCTAGCTACTTAAAATCTTCAAGTCATAATTAATCAGGAATGGCTCAGTCTATAACACAATCGTGAGTATTAGTTTAGATACGTGATAAAAAAACACGCAACGCGCGAACACTAAAAACTCAAAAAAAAAAACTCAAAGCATTTATTTCAATTAGACCATTATGGCACTTTTGAAAGTCAAAAATACAAAAAAAAACAAAACAAAGCTACAGGCCCAGACACAAGACATAATAACTTGAGAAAGTACTGTAGTTGCCCATTCCCTAGCGTAGATCTCTATGGAGAAGAACGGGCAAGAAACTCCATGGACACTCTTTTAAATCAAAATATTGTTACAAAATCTTGGTTACATCATTCATGTTGAGATTATAGATATATGTGAGAACGATGTAGGAAGACGTGCACATTATGAGCGTCCAGAGTAAAACATTAAATCAACAAATTAAAAATAAAGTAATTAAAATGAACCGTGGCAGCTAAGAGATGACCAGTCCCAACTGACAGCGCCCGATCACGAACAAGACGCGTGTATCGGCGCCATTCAACTCAACCATATTGAAGGGAACTAAATGACCCGACACACCCGCCACCATCAGCGAGACATTTGAGTGAGCATGACTTTCTCTCAGCCACCAAGGCATATTCAAGTCAATGAAAGATAACTAAATGCAAATGGTAGCTTAAAAATACTGTGTGACACTGTGTGACATCTGACATTTCGGAAGACCTTAGTCTACACGAACGATAGCCCCCATTGGGATAACCGCAGGAGAATGATGATGATGACTTTGAGGCCTTACTCCTTACGCTTCGTTCGTATATTTGCATCTATCCGTCTCATCTGCAGACGTGCGCGAGAGAGACGGTTAGATCCGAATATCCGGACGAAGCGTTAGAGAGTAGGGCCCCTGTTTTGGTGGCAGGGGCCTCCGATACAAATGTATCTACTTAGGTAAAGAATTTGGTATCAGATCAGTGCTTCCATAGCAAAAAAGCGAGCTTTAATAAAGTTAGTCTGCCTTGTTGGTCGAATGGTCGCAAGCACGACTGCTGAACATGAAGTCCTGGGTTCGATTCCCGGGTCGGGCCAAGTGTTATTCGATTTTTCCATCAGGAATTTCTCAGTAGCAGCCACGGAGTCTGGATTTGTACACGTTTGATGGCAATAAATATATAGATAGAAATAGTTGAGAGCAGCGGTGGCCCAGGAGAGCAGCGGTGGCCCAGTGGTGGCGGCCCCGACTTACGAACAAGAAGTCGTAGGTTCGAACCCAGACAGGCGCATTACTTTGTGTAATTTATTTCATCACCACTGCTCTCAAAACGGTGAAGGAAAACATTGTGAGGAAACCGGCATGTCACAGAATCAAAAATTCGAAGACATGTGACATCTACCAATCCGCACTGGGCCCGCGTGGTGGATACGGCCTATTCCCTCTCATAGAGAGGAGGCCGTGTCCCAGCAGTGGGAACATTATAGGCTGATGGTGATGATGATGGCAATATGCTCGCTCCCATATGGGACTTAAACATAACTGGCTGAATGTGGGTGTTACATCGTCGGCGTCTCTTTGGAGATTACAGACACGATGTTATTTTTTTTAAAGTTTCATTAAATTGACATTCTTAATAACAAAATCAAAGTTATATTTGCCAACACAAACTCAACATCTAAAATCAGATAACAATGAGTTTATCGGAGTTTCTAAGTAACAATCTAAATCCGTCGGAGGTAGAACTTTATCGTAAGTAACGGGTGCTGAACCTATCCCAATCCGAAGGTTAGGTAGATACTTCCATTACAGTTAGTTTCTGATTGGACATCACTGTAAAAATGACATTGATCTTTATCTACGTTACAATAAAGTTGCTATTCGGTTACTGCTGCTGACAAGCGTGTCAAATAACAGTGAGCTTTATTTTCTTAAAGATAAGGTTATTGTTGGGTTGCGGCCGTCAGACGTAAAATATTAATTGTACCAGGACTACACGTGTACCTACTTTAATTCCCATTGTATTGGTGAGAGTATAATCGGCTAAGATAAGAAGATAAAGTACTACTATGCTCTTTAAACAGTGTTAAACTTACAACTTATACAGTATTTTAAAGAAAGATAGCTTTTAGATTTAACTAGTAGGTACTTAAATTTTTGAAAATATTGGTGAGACAGATCTAAGTTTATAGAAGATTACTTCTATAAACTTAGATCATTCTCACCAATATTTGCTGTCAAACCACTAGGCTAGGTTATTAAGCCTAGCCTAGTAGTTTGACAGCCGGACTGCCAAGTTATAGGTCTTGAGTTTCGGTCTGAATTTTCGGATTCATGTGAGTATTGTATTTATGTAGCTAACACTTGGTTCGGTGAAGGAACTCTGAAGAAACCAGCATGCGTGAAAGATGTTTCTGGACGACGTCATGTCACCCACGTCAGTGGCCCACGGACGGCATAAAAATTTTAACACCAGGTTAGGCAATAACGACAGGAAAAAGAAGAAAGAAAAAAATGATAAACCTCTTTATCAGTTGGTCAAATTACAGGCGCGGCCGAAGAGGTAGGCAGAGGTGTACCTAATAATACACCCAAAATTCACCAGTTATGTTTAAGTTCCACGTAATAGGGGGCGAACCTATAACCATCAACCATTTGATGAATATTGTGTGTGTTGATAATATTTATTTATTTTATTTTACAGAAGGCTTACAGACTAACAAGCAAAAAATTATAAACAAGTGTAGTATTTCCAAATCACTAATTACAAGCCTCCACACGTAGATAAAAAGAAAATACATATAACGGGGGAAAAAAAAGTACGACAATTCATTACATGCGAGAGAAGCTACTTAATCATCGAAAAAGTTGTTTGCCATTTGCCGTCGCAAGGACGCCACACTAGTGCAGAACAACTCGATGTCATGGTCCCTAGAAAGTTTATTGAAATCACGTGCACTCCTTATTGAAAAAACATTTTTCACGTAATTGGTCGTTGTGAAAGGTACACTTAATATTGGTCGCTGACGTAATCCCATTAGGTTCGTGCGTAATCCTATATTTGCAACAAGTTCAGGACAGTCAAAATGGCCATTTGCGACACCCATAAGCAGAGTCATGTCTCCAATATGACGCCTCATCTCCAGAGGAAGGAAGTGGTACCGTTTACAGCGGTGCTTATAGTCAACCGAGTATTGCTGTGCTCTATAATCTAGGTAACGAAGAAATTTTCTTTGGACGCCTTCAATACGGGCCTTATAGATCTCATACTGCGGGTTCCAAACCTGAGATGCGTATTCTAAATGGCTACGTACAAAAGAACAATATAAAATTTTAACCGGTTTAAGAGATCGAAAACAGGCCGTGGTGCGTAGTATAAATCCCAGAGCTTTTGATGCGTTTGTAACTATGCTATTCACATGTTGATCAAACAGAAGTTTGTTGTCCACGATCACCCCCAAGACTCTTATGCTATTTAGCCTGCTAATTAATTCATTGTTGATAGTGTAATTAAAGTTGATCAAAGACGTACGTCGTGAGAATGTTAGGACGAAACATTTAGAGACATTTAATTGGAGTTTGTTACGTTTGCAATATATCTCAAATCTGTGCAGGTCGTCTTGCAATTGATATTCATCAGACATGTCCCTTACAACTTTGTGAATTTTCATGTTATCAGCATAGAGAAAAATATACGAATGATGAAAGCACTGCTTGATATCTGTAATGAACAATATGAATAACAATGGACTTAGAATGGAACCTTGAGGCACTCCTGAAGGGACAGAACTCCAACCAGAGGTGTACCCTTGAAGCACGACAGCCTGTGTTCTGTTCTCTATATAGGATGAGAACCATCGGTACAAGTCTCCGTGAATTCCGGCGAGAAACAGCTTTTTTAGTAACATGCGATGATCAATACGGTCGAAGCATTTAGTAGGTATAAATTACGTCAACTTGACGCTGTGCCTGTGACAGAAGTAAGTTGGACGTGGTCGAGCGATTCCTAACAAAACCGTGCTGTTCATCACCAAGAACAGTCTTAAAAGCCGCGTAGACATCAGTGTAAACAATACGTTCAAGAACTTTGGAAAATAGGCAGATTTTGGAAATCGGACGGTAGTTTTCTATATTTGCTTTATCGCCCTTTTTAAAGAAGGGAGTGACGAAAGCAGACTTCCGAATTCCTGGAACTTTACCTTTAGACAGAGAACGCCTGAATAAGATAGTGATGGGTTCAGCCAGACTATCAGCACAAGTAACAATGAACAATGGAGGTATAAGATTTGGTCCACCTGATTTAGTTAGTTCCAAGGATTTGAGCAACTTCAATACACGTGATTGGTTTATGTCAACTGAGCTGATAGACATAGCAGTATTACTATACCGCTCACTGGAAGTACATTCATCATCAGCCGTTGTTGTTTCAGGTTCTAAAAAGGTGGATTGGAAATAGCTAGCGAAGAGGTTGCTAATATCTTGCCCTGTGTTCACAGAGGTCTCACGGTAGAACATCTCACTAGGAAATGAGCCAGCCCTCCGCTTGCTTTTAACAAACGTCCAAAAAGCTTTCGGATTTTTTACAATAGAATAGAAGCCTCAATGTTAGTCATATAGTTATCATAACAAGCCTTTTCCAACTCAATAATCCTGGTACGCAATAATGAAAAAGAATGATAATCAGATGAATTATTGTATTTTTTATGATATTTATGTTTTTCTCTAATAATTTTAACTAATGCTGGAGTGTACCAAGAAGGATAAGAGGATTGTTTTACCGATTTTAAAGGTATGTGTTTATCCCTCAGTTCATACAGTTTATTATAAAATTTAGTGACGGCATCTTCTAAGCTTGTTGACAGTAGAAACTGAGGCCAATTCATTAGATCAAGTTCAGATTTTATAGCGTCATAATTGCCCTTTGAGAAAATATAACGTAGCTTAGGTTTGTCGACAAGTGTATGAATTTCGACAAATTTTATCTTGACAATTAAAGGCTTGTGATGAAGATCAAGAGGCAAGAGGGTCCGTACATTCGGAGACAGTTACAGTGTCGTTACAAAATACAAGATCGAGTAGTCTACAGTTAACATTCCGCTCACCATTAAACTGTGACATATTGAATGTTTGCAACGTATCAAAGAAATGAGTGATATGCTGAGAGGAAATATTTTGTGGTATTAACTCCCCATTAGTAGCAATGTCCCCATTACGCCACTCGACATCATTTCCGAAATTAAAATCACCCACCATCAAAAACTTGTCAAGTGGATGGGTCAAAATTAAGTGAAATTGCGCAACTGAGTGCTATATGAATTACCTAAATTCTCCTTACATAAACAAAGCGCGCAAATATGCAAATTGTAACTTACCTGTGGTTTGGATTTTTTAAGGATTAATGATAGCCAAATGTCCTCCGCAGAACTACGCCAATCCAACCTCTCAACTATTGTAAGTTCACGTTTCACTGCTATCAGAACACCTCCACCACGCAGCTGACCGGTTCGGGAGTAGTCACGATCACGTCTCCAAACAAGGTAACGTCTGTCAAATAATTCACTGCTGTTAAAACTATCATCTAACCACGTTTCCGTAAATATAATTATATCAAAGGAATTATGGCACACTCCGCGAGACACTATGTTCGTTTTCGTACGCAAACCACGGACGTTCTGGTAATAAATTTTAAGTGTAGACATAATTACCTTTTACTACAACTAAATAACGTATGATTAGTTAATTATTTGTCAAATATAAATTAATTATTACTGATAAAATCAAATTATAACTATTATAATGCCTACGGGTCAAATAAAGTAATAGACACAGCAATACACAGTGTTCACTAAAAATAACATTATAAAAACAGCTGTTGTAAAGCGAAACAATAAGCGACGACCTGTACAGAGATAACAGCACCTCGGAGTAAAACGTCATAATTGGGGACGGTGCACGAAGGAGAATGTACTCTATATTACGGAATAATGTTTAAATTACAATAACAGGAAGCGACATTGCAAAAATAATATTGAATTGACTTACTTGGGCACACAGTATAATTGATGATTAAACGAACTTACTTGTACGTGAAGTTCGATCATAATTATACGAAGTGCTTCGTTCGAAGAGATTAGTAACCTGAAATAATAAACCTATTATTTATTTACACATGTAGTATCACCCAGGATCCACCACATAGCACTGTATTTTGAGAGATAAGAGGGTATTCTTTTTTTTTTTTTTTGTGAGGTAGTCGTGCCCCAAAACTCCGCTTGTCATTTAGTTTAGAGTATCTGTAACCAATGTTTATCGTTGATATTTTTGGAATGATTTGGGTTGGGCGGGAGGGACTTACTAATCTCTTCGAACGAAGCACTTCGTATAATTATGATCGAACTTCACGTACAAGTAAGTTCGTTTAATCATCAATTATACTCGTGCTTCGTTCTCGAGATTAGTAACCTGAAATAATAAACCTATTATTTATTTACACATGTAGACTTTGAGAGGTATAATTCTGAAAATATCAACGCCAATATCAGAATCAATATTATATTTTAATCACATCATCAAAATCATGTTGTATCTTTAATAATGATGTATATTATTACAAACAAGTTATTCTTTCATGTTTTTACTATAGGTTAATAACACAAGTTATTGTTACTTGTTAGTACGTAAATGTAATTAACTCTATTTCATAATAGTTATGTTTTAAATCAATCACATAAATTTGATCAAAGGTTAATCATCTGTATTATTATTAATAGCTCTAGTTAAGACTGACGGTTATATTTCTCTGATAAAATTTGAAAAATGTATCTGAATTGTTACACCAGCCAGCGATTTTTCTGATCAGGTCAATATTTACGCCTAGCTGGTGGGCCTTAGATGTAGAGGCGTGTCTCGTGCTATGCGCCGAGAATATGGATACGTCAATCCCGCTAGCACAGAGCGTACTCTTTATGCAGCGACACAGCGTCTGTGTGGTCGCCGCTTTATGGGGCTTTTTGCATCCGATAAATAAAGTATCATCTTTACGTAACGATGAAGTTTTAGTAATGTAATCAACTAATGTCTGTGCAGGACATATTTATTTTTTCTGTAAAAAGTAAGGCAAAACCAAGAGAGGTTGATTGGTTCCTTTTTTTGATGTTTTTAATTTTTATTATGATTTCGTTAGGTTTGATTTCAATGTTATTTATATTAATTTTTGAAAAGGTCTGGACCCTATGGGCCGTAACAAGAGCTAACAAGGTTATACATTTTTTTGTCAATTGATCTAGCAATAATGTTTCATTAGGATAACAAGTGGCTAAGTGAGTTAGAACGCATGAGGTATCCCAAGTTACATTGTATCTAGGCATGGGTGGACGTAAACGGAACACACCTTTGAAAAACCTTATTATTCTTTCATCTTTGGAGACACTAGGACCCAATATCAAGGATAGGGCTGCTCTAAAACTATTCAAACTACTATATTTAGTACCAGCATCAAAAAACATGGTTAAAAATCTCAATACATAATCGATGTGGCATAACAATCAAGGGAATTCTGAACACAGAAATCGAACCATTTTTTATAACAAACATCGTACTGTTTGATAGAACTGTCGGCTAAAGAGGCAAGCATTATATGTTCCGATGACTCTGGGACGCTTCTTCGCGATAAGGCTCCCCTGATAAAATCCCTGCAGCCAAGGTAAGATGGTTTTGAATGTTCCCGTTGCTGGAATGATCAAAAACTATATTGTAACTGTCTGATTTAAAAATAATTAATTCAGATATTAATAAGCTTTTAAACAAGGGGAACCAAGGCTGTGTAGGCCATAAAGGTACAATTACGATGCTTTTTGTTTTGTTTTTTTTTTTTTTTTTAAGTTTTTAGAATAACTGAACTGGAAAAGGCGGAAATGTATAGAAATACATCTTAGACCTGCTTATTGTGAAGGCGTTTATTGCGTAAGCATCTGGATCTCTATGCCAAGCAATGTATTTTATACATTTTCTGTTAAAACGACTCGCGAATAAATCTATGCATGGTTCGTCAAACTTTTCAAGTATCAAGGAAAACATATTTTCCTTTAAGGACCATTCTATATCTGGATGGTTGCGTCTTGATTCTTGATCTGCTATGGTATGGTCGGCAGATTTAATGTAATACGCATACACAAAAATTTTTCGGGACTCGCACCATTGCCAAATATCCTTTGCTACCTTGGTTAGGTGTGGATATTGAATTCCACCCATTCGATTGATGTAACTAATAGCGGTTGAGTTATCAACGCGTAGAAGTATTTGACAATCGTGAAAGTCCGTTGCAAAAACTTTAAGTGCAAAAAAGGCGGGCAAAAGTTCCAGGTAATTTATATGTGGTTTTTGCTCTGACAATGACCACCGGCCACACGCCGTCTCTGAGCCACACGCTGCACCCCAACCAGTAGTTGAGGCGTCAGACAATATTTCTACCGAGTAGGTATCATCTTTGAAATTAACAAACCGACTAATTTTGCAAAATCTTTGATTTTGATACGCTTCAATCTCATAAACATGTAAATATCGTTAATTAGGCGTTGTTTCTTATCATCCGGTAAAATAATTAAGAAATTTTGGGAATCAAGAATAAAAACCCAAAAATTTGCATCTCATGGAAGGTTGTAAGCAACTCTTTTCATAGTTGATGATAAATCCTAAGGCCGTTAGTAATTTAATTGAAATATGAATATTTTTTAAGCAATCGTTGTATGAATATCCAATTAAATATAGGTCATCTAGATATATAGTAGATATAAAGCCAGCTAATCTGAGCAATCCAACGACGGGTTTCATCAATTTTGTGTAAACGTATGGAGCTGTGTTTAAACCGAATGGCAAGACATTAAATTCAAATAACTTATTGTCAAATTGAAAACGGAGATATTTCTTGGAGTCTGGATGGATTTTTAATAAAAAATATGCATCTTTGAGGTTACAGGTTTTACTGCAGTGCGTAAATCCTCCAACTTGAAATGGTCAGTTTGTATATGTTTATTTAGATTTTTTAGATTAAGGATAAACCTTTTCTTGCCATTCGGTTTATGCACAAGAAAAATACTAGATATAAATTGATTGGCGCACGGAGCGCATTCGGATATAGCTCTAATTGTCATGAGACTATCAATAATTTTGTAAAAATCATTAATTTCAGTTTATGTCAAAACAGGAACAGAAGGTACATTTTCCTGTGAGACTTGTTTAGAAAATTGTATCCTATAGCCTTCTATCCAGGAAAGAACAGTTTTGTCTTGTGTAAGGTGAGACCATTGTCTTGCAAATGACGCTAAACGACCAACATACTGTACCTCATTTACTGGCGGCGGGTCGGCCGCGGCTGATGGCGCGATGTCCTCGACCAGCTGGCGTGCGGCGGCGGCGGTAGGCGGCTCGCCGGCGGCGCGGGCGGTAGTGGCGCCCTCACTCCAGCAGGCGGGTAAGGCTGGCGGCTCCTCTGCGGCCCTGACTGCCTGCTAGTCGAAGGGGGAGCCTTCCAGTTTAAGCCACGCGAAGTGGATGGCTGAGGTTGAGTGGTCTTCCTATTTTTATCGTAAGTGACTTTTATATCGGCACCTGATTTTGTCTCAGCTTTGGCAGTCTTCAAGGTTTCAGCCAGGGTCTCTCCCAAAAGATACTTGTCTATCTTTGTCTGCATCAAATGGTCGTTAATGTCTTTCTTTAAAGACGACAAGGCAAAGTAGCGCCTTTTGACTGAGTCCGAGTGTAACGTATCGCACATTAACTTTGCCGCATCCATAAGTTGTTTCAGAAGGGCCGGGTCTTAGTCCTTATCTTGCATTTTGGTTGTTATGACGTCACTCAAACAGGCCAAGGCAGTACTAAGCTGTTTTTGCCTGTTTTCTATTCCCTTGTCGCGTTTCACGCTTGCTTCGGGCAAAGCTGCCTTTATTTCGGGATTGAGTATCGGTGGAATTATTCTAGGACAGTTGGCTGGTGTCAAGTGTTTTTTCCCTAATTCCTTCCGTACGTTGTTGTCCAGTTCATTGACAATTAAATGCTCTAGGCGGTTAGCTAGGCCACCGAGAATATCTTTGCCATATTCGGTGGTTTGTGTGGGGTCGTCACCTAGTATGTCGATCAAGTCATCATCGGGGGTAATAATAACATCGTTAGCAGTACCAGCGATTGAGCAAGGCTCAGCGACCGGGCAAGGCTCAGCGGCTTGCGGGGGCGGCAGCGGGGGCCGCGCATGTAACAGCGGGCTTGACTGTGGCACCGGCGGCGGCGGCGATAGCACCCGTGGTTGCGGCGCGAGGGACGGCGCAGGGGGCAGCGCGTGGCACGGCGCAGGGGTCGGCGCGGGGGAATGCACCCGCGACTCCGTTATCTCATCTGACGAGACGGCCCGTATAACTGATTCCAGTCTAGGTCTTGTTATATTGCAGTCATAGTCCGAGAAGATGTCCATTGCGTTTTCCGCTGCTGCAAGTCAAAGAGAAAAGTTGCAATTCCAGTGAATTGAACGTCTTTCCTTAACTGAATGGTAGATGTTGCAATTCCATTGAATTGAACGCACCATAGATAACGATATAAACAGCCCTTTGTACTGTTCGAGTTCGAATGAAAAGTAGGTAGGTATGTGTCAAATTCCAGTGAATTCAACGAACCATTTTTTATATGTTGCACGGCTCAGACATTTGTTTAGTAACAATAACAAATAACATACCTTCATAGCTATGCGCAGATAGCTTGGAATCCTCTCGGGATGAAGGCGATATTGAAAAATGTTGTCGCTTGGCACGTTTTAATTTTCTCTCCAGTTTATGCAAGATAAGATAAGATGTCGATGTCAATATCACGCTTCCTCTTCGGCATTTTAGATTCGTTAAACACACTAGAAAAACACTTTTAGTCCGTACTGACGATAAAGAAATGTGCAGTGGTGAAGCACTGTAACGTGAATGACAAGCGGAGTTTTGGGGCACGACTACCTCACAAAAAAAAAAAAAAAGAATACCCTCTTATCTCTCAAAATACAGTGCTATGTGGTGGATCCTGGGTGATACTACATGTGTAAATAAATAATAGGTTTATTATTTCAGGTTACTAATCTCGAGAACGAAGCACGAGTATAATGACACAATACTAATAGGAATACGCAACTAGCACACATAAGACTGAGATTCTCAAACAACTTATTTTCGCACTTTGAAAACACAAACTTCAAACATGATATTATGATATCGGATTTGACAAGTATTAACAGTGAGTAATTTAAACATTTTTTTGTAGATCTTTCTCCCATTTGATAACAAGTGTTGGCGACGTAAGTATCGTTTTTTCTTAAGTGTATCTTCGCGTGTTTGACCCAAACGTATTTGAAATCCATTTCTGCCGAGGTTTTTTTAGTTTTAGTAAGCAACATCTTGTTTCTTATCGTCAGGTGATCATTTATAAAGATTTAACTTTATGTTTATTGCAACTAACTACTAACTAACTGTGTTTGCAATTCTGTTAGATCTCCTAATATGTATCTTAGTGAGGGGACCTGGTGTCCTAAAATACAGGCCTCGGCTTAGTTTAGGCGCCACACCTCCCACAAATAAAATACTTTTTTCCTGTATGTATGTTACAACAAATGCTGTATGTACTTTATTTCTGGAAGAGAAATAAACAATTTTTATTTTTTTATTATTTATCAACCGTTTTCAAATCTAGACTCCGTGGCTGCTACTGAGAAATTCCTGATTGAAACACCCAATACCACCTGGAACTCGAACCTAGGACACACGCTCAACATGCTCAGGAGTCGTGCTCGCAATCATAGACTAACGAGCGAGGCAATATAATGGATAAGTAAAGTACCCATAATTAGGGGAATGGACGGTGTAAATTGCCTAACTCACGAACCGTTTTTACATCCAAACACCCTATAAATATAAAAGCCTTCATACATATTAAGTAGGGTACATAAAAGAGGCTGCATTGTGACACCATGGCGTCGATAAGCCGTGCCTTTCATCTCCGCTCGTTTTGCTCATCGCTATCTCTCGCGACCACCGATCAACCGTATTGAGTGTCGAGGCATCGATAAATCTGTCAACGAACGGGATGTTTTTATCGATGTATTGGTCTGCAATACAGCGCCGCACTATGATTTTAGAATGTCGAGAATTCGAGATGTCGATCACTAGTGCTCTTGCAATATAAGTATGATGTGGCTCTATGTATTTTGGCAGCAAATACACTTAGTAAATGAAAGATAAATATACTTGTTTCAACAAAAACAGGCCCTAAAACAAAAGGGTGAGCTTGAATTTATAACCCAAACAGGTTCTTGGAAATCACGCAATCGTAGGCCGTAGCACAGTGCGTACTACGCCGTAGCCCGCGTAGCGCACCTCCAAACGGGTTTTTCGCTGTGTTGCTATTCTTGAATTTATTACTATAATTTTAATTTTAGTAGATTTATGTATTTATTATGACTGACTTTGTTTTCCTACTTATAGTATTAACTCCACGTGAATGCGACTAACAAAAAATTGAAATTAAAGCCATGAATGCATAAAAACATTAAGTAGCTGAGTGCACTAACACAAGTTCTGAAGTTCCCATAATGTAGGTAGTTAATTAGGTACTCTGCACGTGCGCTCTAGCTCCAAACCTAATTAACATTTTCACTGTAAGCGCTAAATAGCCCCTCGTAAAATTAGGGCGCTACTGCACTGAACAATGGTTTCGTGGATAGATAGATAGGTACGTAGGTATTAGGTACCATTGGGTAGTAGGCAGTATAACTTGAAGCACAGCGTATTGATGATTTTGATGAATATAATTCTGTGACTAATACGTCTTACAGTCGCGAATAATATTCTAATCAACATACGACCTAGCATCGGTCCGCAAATTGCAAAAAACGTAAGAAAATTTTAATTTCGCATTTTAGCATTCACCTGGCGCATCAATCTTTCATAACAATGTTGCCATGTATAACAAATCACCGTGGCATTTCAGGGGTATTCTAAACTATTCGATACGTTTCCGTGTCGGTAAGGAACCGTATTCGAAAATCTCATTTCCGAGCCGAAGAACGATCAAAACGCTATTCAAAGATCCGAACGGATGCGTTTTTTTCTATCCGATTGACCATTGTTTTTATGGGGAACGCTACAAAATGGTAGTAAATTGATGATCGTGGTAGAAAATTTAAAGTAGTAAATAAAATGGTGCAGGCTGGTCAAAGCTGATTGTAGATGGCGCGTCCATAGCTTAGACCCAATCTGACCAATGAGGTCAAACGATTTTGAAATATAAAATGACATTGACAGATTTTCAACCAATGACGATGTTTGGTTCATGCGATGCTAGCGCCATTAGTTCCACCAGTTGCCCACCCCGTTGGTGTATTTGAATATTTCGTTCCGTTTAAATAAGGAATATACAGCTAGTAACTTAATAGACAGGAAACGATAAAAAAAATATTTTATTATGAAACAAAAGAAACTTTATTTCGAATAAACCTGCTTTGTAAACAGCCGTCTGTCAAACTGGCAAAGCGGAAAAAGTGTTTTGAATTTGAAGCTTCGTAGGGGAGATTAGTCTATGTACGGGAGGATAGACCGCTTCGTTACCTACGTATTTTTTAAAGTGAAACTGTAGTTTTCTTTTTCCTATAACTTTATATTAAAAAGGAAAAATGACTGTAAATATATGGTATTATACAATTCTTGCTATTTGCTCATTGTCAAGCAATAACACGTGAAAATGCATAATTTCAGAAAAGAGTGTCTGTCGAGCTGCGGCAGAAATTGTTTGCTTTCATGCAAGGCCATGAAGACGCCGACGGCGACGGTCTCTGGCTCGCACAATCACATACTCCATCTACCAAAATACCAAATAATGTTAACTAAAATCTAGAACGAATATCACGTTTCTCTAAAGACTTTTAATTTATGTAAAAGCGGATACATCAAACGGTAAATACATTAAAAACTTCATTTACTTCAGGCAGTGTTTAATAAGTTTAGTCTTTTTATTTCACTGAAATAAGCTGGAAATATGGTTTATTTCTTCGTTTATTTTTGTTCGATATGACTCCCGATAGCAAACAGCTGTCGGAAAAATTCAAGTCTTCATATCGAATTTGAACTGTCAAAATTATTCGGTTTCGGATTTGTGAATTGCGTTTGGAGGACATCTTCGATATCTTAGACGTTCGATTCGGTACGGAATCGAATCGAATGATTCTGAATAAGGGTGTGGTTAGGAGTTTAGGAGCCGTGTCGGTTTCCGTGTTCCAAAGCCCCGAGGGAGTCACAAAACTTGTCAAAGACAGACGGGACTCCAGTTCAGCTCGCACCTCCAGGCGATTTGGTACAAAAGCCACTTTGTGGACGGTCACAGCGACCATCTTTGATATTGTATTTCTGTATAAATATTTTATTACGATTTGTTCGTAATTTATTTAATTCACGAATAAAAAATATTATGCCCAGCGGCAACGTGTTGCGTATTTTTTTGATATTACATTTTTTTTATTTTTTTTTTTTACGTATGTACATAACGATGGATATTCTAGAATAATTTACTTTGACATACTACAAGACTTACCTACCTTTAAAAAATTATTGCACATTTATCCAAAGAATCCTACCCGCGCTCATTACAAAAGTGAATGTTGGTGGGAATAATGTAGCCTCGCGTAATCGCGATCCCTAATGAACGA
Source organism: Xestia sexstrigata (assembly GCA_941918905.2). NCBI lineage: Eukaryota > Metazoa > Arthropoda > Insecta > Lepidoptera > Noctuidae > Xestia > Xestia sexstrigata. Next base: position 7,241,393 of record OW799213.2, on the reverse strand, counting down.
ATTTTCAGAATCGGATCACTAGTTCCGAAGATTAGGTACCCCCTACTTATAAACCTTCAAACTTACAAAAATACCTCTATAAAATATTAGACAATGGTGTCAAATCTGTTGTGCACAAACTAAACTTAATTTATGCTATTGCTATCTTTTTCTCTTTATCGAGAAAGAGACGGACGTAATTTAGGGCTGTCAAATTTAATTGGAATACAAATGAAGGGTGCACGTAAAAACATGTCGACTAAAAACACGGTGAAGCGCAAGGCATAAACTAGTTTGACCAGGCGCGGATACAGGATTTTCTTTAGGGGGGGGGCAATTTTTGTTTGATTTTACCAGTATTATGGAAAATTCATTAAAAAATAATTGGTGAACTTTTGGTAATAAATAGAATCAGGCGTTACTTTACAGAAATCGATGATATGCAAGATACAAGGGGGTCGCCAGCTTTTGGGCTTGAGCGTAGCGAGCTCAACATTATTATGACACCTTGCCTTGGACAGGTTAGAATGGTTTCGATCTTTTATAGGAGTTAAGTACTTGGTCGACTTATATATAAGTGCAGGAGAAAGTAGTCTATAGAGCGAGCGAAGCGAGCTCGAAAATTTTTACACTTTCCCTACCGACCCTCTGGAGTTACCTGGCCCTCTAATAGACAAAGTCAAGACTCAAGAAAAACTAGGCTGCAAGAGCGAGCAAAGTGAGCTCGAATTTTTTTACATCATTGCCTCAGATGATAATGCTATAATTGCTTTTTAAGGCCTTGGGGCAAGGGGCTCCTAATTTATTTCAGGCTCTGTCTATATGTGATAAGTCGATCATGCAAAAATTCAGAAAGTAGTAGAAAAAAGGAGCCTATTTCATATTTTAATTTGAGAGATTCCATTTTACGCTACAATTTATTACGTACAATACCATTCTATTGCATCAGGCAGGAAAAAAAAAGTTTTTAAAAGTTTTTAAAAATCCTGAGCCTCTACGGGCAGCTGCCTCCTACTGGCGACGCAGATAAGACATACTCAACTAGAAAACTTAGTTTCAATTCCGTCAAACTAGTTCAAGCTTGGCTAATGAAATGGTATTTGGTCCGGTTCAGGGAGGTGGGGGGGCCAATTGCACCCATTGTCCTCCCCCCCTGTATCCGCGCCTGAGTTTCACATCTCTAACAAGTCCATGTCTCTAACTTAGTTCATAGCTATAGCCGTCCTTTTCTCGCACTGCCTTTTAGTAAAAGATAGCAATAGCTTAATTAAGTTTAGTTTGTGCACAACAGAATTGACACCATTATAGAAATAGACAGATAACGTTGTAGTCATTATCGGGATGTAGTGAAATTTAAAAAAGAGATTCTACTTTCAAAATACTAGGTGGCGCTATAATTACGAGATAAAATTCAAACAAATACCAATAGATGGCAGTGATTTAAATTAAACATTCTTGTTTGGATACCAGCATTTTTGGACATTTTTTGCTATAAATGTTTTTAATCATTTCAATTATTGCAACTATGAATCCTAAAGAAGTACCAACCAACATTCCCATAACAATAAAAAAAAACAACAAAATTCCAATGTAAAAACCATAAACATAAAAAAAATATGTTTGTTAAAGTGATTGGCAAGGGCAACTCTCAAAGTTTGCTTTGTCTATAGTCTCATCACATGACCCTTTTATTTTGTTCCCGTGATCAAATTGTGGAAATTCAAAAATAATTACGCGCAATGGCCAAAGTGGAAATTGACGGTGATGACATGCATGAAAATTCACTTGATAACAGGTAATATGCTGTTGAATTTAGTGATATTTGCTTAGTGCATTATATAATGAGGATATAAGGCACCGAAGGTCATTGCTTTATAGTTTTGCAACTTGGCAGTCGACGCAGTTCTCTCGATTTAGATTTTAATTTCAAGTGTTTATTTTAATTTATCTTATTTGTTTGCAGTGCAGATAGTGAATATTTGGGCATGGTAGATGAAGGATCGTTTGGTATGTAATAACTATGTATTTTTTTCTTTTTATTTTCATTTTTTAAGAGAGCCACCTCTTGTTTATTGTAGCACAGAATTAGCCTTAATTCGCTGTAACGAGTTTCAATTTAATTATCTGTGTGCATTTAGTAGTGTCATGGGTGTTATTGAATTAGTTTAAATTTAATTATTGTTTATATTTCAGGAAGTAACGAAGGAAGATCGATTGTGCCTCAGCCTTACTTGGATACAAACGAGAATTCTACTTCGTACAACTTCAAAGACATCTGTAAGTTGAATTGTTTTGTATGAATGTTGAGAGATAATCAAACAGCAGCTGTGTAGGAAACATAACATTGGAATAATATAATATAGTTTAAAATTCCAAACAAACTCTTAAAGGCAACCATCCTTCACTTCAAATAAAAACAGTTTGCTTTGGAACACCCTATTGATTTCATACTCAAAGCTAAGTTGCATTGACTGTTCCCTATGTTACAGTGGGCTACACGTCATGAGAAGTATTTATTCAAAGCAGATGTTGACAAAGCTATGACACTGACAAGAAAACAATTTTCCCAGCATTACTAAACAGTCAAAACACATCATCAGCCTATTAATGTTCCCACTGCTGGGACACAGGCCTCCTCTCTATGAGAGGGAATGGGCTATAATCCACCACGCGGGCCCAGTGCTGATTGGTAGATGTCACATGTCTTCGAATTTGATTCTAGAACATGCCGGTTTCCTCACAATGTTTTCCTTCACCGTTTTGAGAGCAGTGGTGATGGAAATAAATTACACAAAGTTATGCGCCTGTCTGGGTTCGAATCCACGACTTACTGTTCGTAAGTCGGGGCCGCCACCACTTGGCCACCACTGCTCTCTCACAACAGTCAAAACATTATGAGTTTATTAGCACTATAAATGTGAAGGGATCTTCACTATCTGTTATACTTACTGTCTTGTAACATTATTGCTATTACAATGTTATGTACAGAAACAACTATAATATTTGTTTCTGTAAATAGGTTTTACACTGGTTAAAAATAAATTGTTTTAAAACTAGATGAATTCAAATAAGTTGAGGAATTTGGTCATCTAAACTTAAAATAGTTATTACTGAGACGATCAATGCAAGTCTCAACCACTGGACAGATCAGCCTAAAATTTGGTATAAGCATCTGATTTTGCAAAATTCAACCCCTAAACTAAATTCCATCACCAGGTGAAGCTGGTACACATGGGCTAGTTCTATATACAAACAACAGAGCAGATGGGAATTACATTTGACAACAACAAGACATGATGTTGTTAAGCTGCGCTTGCACAAGGCCACCCAAGCACGAGCAGATGATGAATTCCCTTAGCTTAGATGGACTTAGGAGCATTGTACAAGCACTCCTGCCAAGGGAATACAAGACCCACCTGTGCTCGGTACCTTTTAAAAAATTAATGTTAGCATTTTGCTACAGGCACAACTCACAGTCTGCGTAAGTCCCCAAACAAAAAGGTTTTAATTTAAATATTCTGCTCTTTTCAGCTGGCTCCGTAAAGTATAAATTAATAAGTATGACAGGGGAGGAAGCTAGTGGTATTAACATCACTCATTCACCGTCTCCCGGTAAGTCCTAACTTGTAAATGGCTATCTTTTAACCTGTCTGTCACAAAAGTTACTGTCATGTGATACGGGAGAGATAAATTATTCATAATTTATCTCTCCCGTAAACATACACACGGGCGTTTCCACGTTTCTGCGTCCTGCGATATTGCGATATGAGTTTTTAGTACAAGTTACATTAAGTAGTAGGACACAGAATCGCACCTGTGTGGAGTCTTTATCCATCTTTATCTCATTAGTGTCAATAGTATTACTTGATTTCATCATAAGCCAATAGGATCTAAGTATTAGTTCTAGTCCAGGCTTAGGTGCAATATTGTTCTAAACCCATCATTATTGAATGAAATAAATTAAGTTCGTTTTTTTGATTGCTTATTCTGTTCTATTTATGAGGAGCTCACAGTATGTGTCAGGAAATATAATAGTTAAGCATGCATTTATGATAGTTACAAATCTTTACAGATGCGGAATATTACGTGATCAGCAATCCTGTGGAAGTGTTTGGTACTACAACTACACCAAAGAAAAATGCTCGCAGAGATCCCTTGGCGGCAAAAGCAGTTACTGCAAAAAAGGTTTGTTTATAAACTTGTTTTAAATCTTACAAGGTTTTAACTTTTTCCGTCCCGCTGTCGCGATATCGCGACCGGCCAAAAATTGTTCGCGCCCTACGACTTCGCGCCCTACGACTTCGCGCCCTACGACTTCGCGCGGTGGATTTTGACATTTCGGATGAGCGGGACGGGAAAGGTTAATGACTTTTTAATTATAGCCGAGTGCAATTAGACAAAAAATACTCAAAAGGTGGAACGAAGCGACAAGGGTTTTTTTTTAACTTTCTTCTCCACTCTATGAACTTAATAAAAAAAGTCCCGTGAAAATCCGACCACTATAAACTTCGTTCCACCTTATTGTCTAATTGCACTCGACTATTAGTTCATAGAAAGGTTTTATTAGATTTTATTATGAAGTGATATATTTCTACATCATGGCCTCTTATTTATTGTAATGTATTCTTTCAGCGCGATGACAAAAGACGAGCGACCCACAACGAGGTAGAAAGACGTCGTCGAGATAAAATCAACAGTTGGATCTCCAAGTTGGCTAATCTCGTGCCCAATTCTGGACTTCCTGACTCCGCGAGCAAAGGAGGAATATTAGCGAAGGCCTGCGATCATATTAATGATCTTACGGAGAAAAATAAGAGGTTGGTGAATATTTTTAAATAATTTATCATATTTTACAATGCCTGTTGGTGGTTGGGACTGAGTGAGTGTGAAATGCAGGGGCCAGGCTGTTGTGGCGCAACATAGGGGCCTATGACCCGTAGGATTTGATTCACAATGCCTATTTGAGGAAATGAATCAATTTACCTTTTTTTTAAATGCGTGCTGGTTACCCGCAACCTCATTCCCCAACATTCTTTTTCAATTCATTAATGTTCTTGGGCATGCTCATGACAACTTACCTAAGATTCGGATAGGGATACATAAGGGAAAACAAGGAGATTTTTATAGGTAGATTTCCATCACAATTTATTACGTAGTGTTAGATCATACAAATACAATGACATCGCAATATTCGTAATTTCCTGAATTGTGAAGCATTGATACTGTTTGACGTTATAGATAAGAGATATAAACAATCACTATCTGTTATCATAACTGGAACTAAATATACCTAGATGAGATTATCCCGTATCATTTGTAACACGAGGCGGGAAAATGAAATAGCAATCAGTGCTATGCTCCAAGTTCCAGACTGGGTTAGGGTAGAATAGGTGCCCATAATTATGATTACAAGTCAATTTAGATTAGTTAGCTAGCAAAATTTCGGAAAAGATTGGATACTTGTTGGTATAATCACAAGATAGACTAAAGAGAAACTTACTTTCTCTTCTTATACTTTCCAAGTAATTAAAAAGCTGTTGTTGACTCCCAAAAAATCATCAAATATATTTTTTGTTTATCATGCTTTATTATTGATATCTGTCTGTGGAGGTTTAACTTTTTTTTGTTGTTTAACAAACGGTGAAGTAAAACATCTTGAGGAAACAAGTATGTGTTACAAACAATAACTCGAAGACCTACTTGATGGATTACAGCCCATTCCTTCTCAAAGAGAGGAGGCATTTGTCCCAGCAATGGGACATTATAGGCTAATTATTATGTAGAGCAGCGGTGGCCCAGTGGTGGCGGCCCGGACTTACTGTTAGTAAGTCGTGGCCGTTCGAACCCATACAGGCGCATTACTTTGTGTATTTTTCATCGCCACTGCTCTCAAAACGGTGAAGGAAAACATCGTGAGGAAACCGGCATGTCCTAGAACCAAAAATTCGAAGACATGTGACATCTACCAATCCACACTGGGCCCGCGTGGTGGATTATAGCCCATTCACCCTCATTGAGAGGAGGCTTGTGTCCCAGCAGTGGGAACATTACAGGCTGATAATCATGATGATATTATGTAAGCAAACACTCTGAAAAAAAAAACATTTCCTTTTTCAGATTAGAGAAACTAGAAGTTGAGAACGAAAAATTCGTACTAGAAATATTAAGACTCAATCAAGAACTAAGCGAAGTGCGCAAAGAGAACAGTTCAATGCGCAACCAGCTCGCCGACAACTGCATAGTGATATCCCACAGGCCAAAGGGTCAGAAATCTTAGTTCAAGTTTATAGTGAAAGTGTGGAACTTGATGACTGACTAAACCAAGGTGCTGAAGCTGCGTTTGTGAAGTGACAACTCTGAATGATTAAGCTAAGAACACATTGGAATCAATACTGTCGTTATGACGAGCCATATGACTTTTTTTTTAAGCTGGTAACACTTGGCCATATGAGATTTGTTTGACAGGCCATTTTTGGCCAACATAATAAAGCTAAGTAACTGGAAAAACATGTGCAATAGTCAGTACGTAACTGTTTTACTCTAGAGAGTAGACTAATGGAATATTGTAAAAAAATGAAGTGGCCTGAAAAATGGTTGGAGAATTAAAATGGAGTAAAGTTCGTCAGACAAGACAATCTAAACGTGAAAATGGGCGAATGCATGTTCATAATCTAATAATTATTACTATGGTTACTAATTAATAGTATACTAGTTATACCAAATAATGGACATTATCAAGGCAGCTGGCGCAGTATTGTGTCCATGTGAATAATTAATGTTTATTTTGTCCTATAATTTTAATTCATGTGCATTATGATTTCCATAATGATTAATGTTGTTATTATTTTCGTTTTATGAATATAATTAGTTTGTTTTGAATTTGAGAGTTGATTAGATGTCTATGTTGCCAAATTATATCACATGGGACTTTTTGTTAATTTATATGTCGCAGCCAATTCGTATAACACGCCGTTTTACATAATGGCGCGCCGGTTTGAAAAACGCCGCCGTTATGTAATACGGCGACCCTCACGTTCAGTCGGATTGTGGTGGCGATACGTTCGACAAAGCGGCGTCCAACGTTTAGCCGTATTGTCAGCAAATCGGATACTTCAAATAAGCTGCTAAAATTGTCCAAGTCTTGCTAGCTGGCATGAGGAGCGTAGGCCGAAGGCCGGAGGAGCGATGACATTTGTGACAGAAAGTGGGTGTGTGATGTTAAATGCGGCGCATCATGGAGTCGTAGCAGATTCTAAATTTGCCTATATCTCGAAAACTGTGCTTCCTATCGCAAAAATAATGAAAAATTTGCCCCCCTTAATAACCGTACCACGTAAATTCTCAACATGTAGGTAAAAAATAAAAACAGAAAAGCGACCATCGACACCGTTGTCGATTGCGACGCCATGTTTCTTGTTATGATCATGCAGCGCCACTTGCGGCGATAAATGAAACTAAAACTTTCAAAGCGGCGTATTGACGATGCGCCCGTTTGTATAACGGCGGCACGTTATTACGCCGCTTTGACAAACGCGAAGGGCTCATTCAATGCGGCGTACTTTATTTCAGTCGAATTGTAATCCGGCTGAACGTGAGGACGCCGTATTACATAACGGCGGCGTTTTCCTATCCGGCGCGCCATTATGTAAAACGGCGTGTTATACCAATTGGCTGCGACATATACATTATGTAGAAGAGATGGTAAATATAGGGCGCCTAATATGATTGTAAGACCATGGTCAATATAGTGACAAATCATTTCCTTTACAGTTGTACAATCTTCGGCGCTTGAATTATAGTTGGGGACGTTGTTGGTAAACATTTGTAAAATCTCCACTAAATTGTATTGAAAAAACAAGATGCCGCGTTTGTTTGTTTTTGGCCACGTCAAAAGAACCGTGTACTTTTTTCTTGTCATGTTTTTTCCTAAAGGTTTGCTATCTCTACAGGTCTCACTGCTAATGTTATTACAATAATTAGGAAATGTAGCCCGTGATCATGGCACTAAAGTTTAGACGCCTAAAGATTTAGCTGTAAGGAAAGTGCCAGAATAGCCCGCGAAATTCAACTTTTCTTAGGTTTTTTGCAATTTGCAGTTGAGAGAGGGTTGTGTTGATGATTTTAATTCTTATATAACTCTTCTTATTTATTATTTTGTAATTGCATACGTCTTACTGTCGCAAATCATTTATTTAATCAACATACAACTCGATACTGACTTGTAAATTGCAAAATACGTTTCGCGTGCTACCCTTGCGCTTTCGTCTTATATCCAAAGGAGTATGATTTGAAATTGTTTATAGAAGTTATGTTGGTTAATGTTAAGATGACATGTAAGGTGTTGAACATAGACAGATTTAATTACAACTGTAAAATTATAAAACTGACAAGTCACCGAAAGACCGACTATGTCCCTTAGAGACCTTTTAAAGCACGAACACAGTTGATCTCTAATTGTAATGTGTTGATCAGAATCCATATTTGATGGTGTTTTAGATCCAAACACTAGCATTTGTTGATGGTGGCTGACTCCATACGATTTTGTTTGTTCATTTGTGGCAATAATTTTGCAGTTGTGAAGTTTGAATGCAGTCTGCCTGTATATAAGCTAAGTTGACGTTTTAGAGATTGGCATTTCTGGCACTGGTTAAACCTGAACAAAAGTCTATTTAGTGCTGGATTCCATTTGCACAGAATGACGACGCTAAATAAATAAACAATCGCATGTTATTATTTATTACCTTCCTTCGTGCTAATGGGTCCAAAATATTGTATGAATGTTCTAAAAATAACTATGGATGTTGTTCTAGTTATACATTTTTATATGATACTAGTTATTAAAAGCTTACTGAATGTGTAAGTAAATAGTTCTAAATTAGGGTATGCTAGCTTTAAGAGTTGATTTGTTCTTTATTCAACAATTGGCTTACAATTAACTGCATTTAAATTCTCTTACAAATGAATCACATACAAAACTTGACTGGTCTAAAGTTGCAGGATAATCAGTTGTTATTTTGTATTTTTTTATGTAGTCACAGTCCTACTTGAATATAATCAGGTGTTGTTGAGACTTTTTGTTTTATTGTTGTTCAAACCTTCGAATAGGGAATAGGCATGAAATACAAAGCTCTATTATATAACTGTACTATATTTATTTATTTAAAATGCCTTATACTGGACCATAAAAACAGTGGTACGCTTGTTTAAGTTGCTAATACATCACTTATTTTACATTTTACTGTTTTATGTAGCATGTTTTAGGTGAAACAGAACGTACTCTCAAAACGTGTCGTCCTCGATAACGCCGCGCGGTAGTGACGTCAAAGTTTATATATAAAAAAAAAAAACAGTTTTATTTGAGTTTTATTATAATATTGGTATTGCAATTTTTACTTGACTAGAGCACATACAATTAGTAAAATTATTCTATTATGGGCAAAAAATTAGATATAAACAAGGCAGGTTGTGGTAAATGACGTCACATGATGGCCGCGACAGTCACGGACGTTTGACCTGAAGCGACAAGCAGTAGTTGAACTTAATTTTTAATACTTTTCTTAGGTCGATAGTACTGTATTTTATTTATTGAAGAAAAAATTACGTGCATATATTCCCTATTATCGTGTATTTTTATGATTTACTCATTAGTGCGTATACACGTAGAACGCTGGCTACCGGCGCCGACTGCCAGCGCTTATCGGTGGGGTCCGTTCCGATAACCTCTACACATAGCAAGCGGGTGGGTATAAGCCGAAGCTGGTCTGGTTGATAAAAAAAAACAGTCAAGCACATAAGACGTCTTCATTTTTCTGTTAGAAAATGTTTATCTTAAATGGCGAAAACAAAGTGCATACACACATACAAAGCAAACACCCCATTAATAAAAAAAAATCGGATGGGGCTGTGTCGGTACACACGGCCGTTGATTGTGACTATACCTTCGGGTAAGGGTGCAAGTATTGACAACGCAAACAGTTGAATTTTGGGAATTTGGTGTAGTTTGGTGTTGGTTTTTGAAAGTTACTTGAAGGCCAATGATTTTAATTTAGTCTGTAAAGCTAAGCTTGTATGCTTCAATTTTGCCTAATGATTTGTACTCAATAACTTTACATTTAAGAAAAAAACAGAAATAATCCAAACTACAAGGGGTGTGCGATTTTTTTGCTCTCAAGTGTATATCGACACTGGACTGTGTAGGCATCGATTGTGTACATCAGCCCAATGTGTCTTCATAAACGACGATCGTGCACGCACGCTAGTGCACGTTTCAATACGATCATCCATTTAGACATGTGTGATGTGTGTTATCATCTATGGTTTCTTTGGTCATTGAAACCAACACAAGAAAAACACCGCTGCTTAACGATAATTTCCCTGAAGAGCATAATTAATAGTTATATTATAACACACCAATAATTTGTTTACTTGATTTCATTCCTGCAGGCCTATTGCGTATCTCTATTGACAGCTCGAAATGATAGTAACTGGGCTCAGTTCCATCAAATAACTGTCAAAAGGCTAGTTTCGTATTATGTATGTACAGTCGCGATCAAATATGACGTCATCGGTGCCCATTGTGGCTGGTAGTCACCGTAACTCATTTTAACAGACGCTTTCGTATCGATTCTTCTAATATTGCGATTATGTAAGCATAGTGGACATCAAATTGAGGACAACTGAGTTTGACGTGGCTTTCGTGAAAGACATTGCACCGTACCCGGGCTGTTATGACTAACAGCCCGGGTACGGTGTAAAGTCTATGTATTACGTATTAAAGTCGGTGTATTACGTATTACACAGAGTGGATATCACTTTACGGTGACCCGTAAAGTGATATCCACTCTGTGTAATACGTAATACCAATATTATGACATTCACGGTTGTCATCAAAGTTCGGTGTACAACCGAAGCTTGATAGTCACTGCTGAACCCGTTAAAGGAAATACTTAGCTGCAATCATAAACAAAACATGGAAACCCGGAGGACTTCTTAGTGTTCAAACATGACTAAAACATACATAAATAATAATATTTTATATAGAAAATATTACCCGCTACGTAAACGTAGGATTTACGTACAACACACGCCGGCCGTGACCATGACACAGCCACACCCCATTTTTTTTAATTACTCCTTTCAGTTTCCAAGAAAGGTAACTGGTGTTTGAGCATAGCATCACTGCCTTTGGCATAAATTACTGTAACTTCTTGTTTTCTAACTTCTACATCTTCTTTTCTAACTTCTATTTCGTCTCTTCTAACTTCTACTTCTTCTTTTCTAACTTCTACTTCTTCTTTTCTAACTTCTACTTCTTCTTTTCTAACTTCTACATTTTCTTTTCCCTCTGGTATATCAATGCCCATATTTTCTTTCTTGGCTGATTTCTTTTTTCTCTTAACTTTCTTTTTGAATTTCTTCCTACATGATTTATTTTGTATGTGGTTAATTAAATCAATTTTTTTCATACACTTCAAACCACAGTAGTCGCATTCGAATAATCTTTCATCTGAAATTAAAAATAGAATTTAAGTTGCAAAATAATCAAGTTACAGGCCTACCATTTGATTGATACGGTCGACACTCCTGACCTCTCATGCGGTCTACTCAAAATTTTAAGAAATCCAGAGCCAGCCAGAGTCAGAGCAAATACACAGAAAATAGTAAATATTTAGTAAATACTGAATTACTGCACTGATACTTACTAAGATGAATACGAATGTGTCGTAATAACACATCTCGACGGGCAAACAACCTCGGGCAAAATGTACACGAAAATGGTGTTTCACCAGTGTGTTGTCTGTGAAATAAAAAAGATTCAGCTGTCATTCTTGCGGATGGACTAGATGGAAATATTAACTGTGGTATGGACAGACAAAATAAAAAAAAAGAAAGGAAGCAAGCGTCTTAGGTATATTTATGTGTTACGAGGTTGATAAAGAATACCGGTGTCATAGTACATTATGATGATAATAAGTGCGGTAAGTTGAAAACTACAGCCGAGGCGATATTGCTTACTTGGCGATACTGCTTTCTTGTAAGAAAGCAGAGGCTGTAATTATCAAAGCGCACGTATGTCATACGACGTTTTATAACATATTTGCGAGGAAATAAATAAAACTCGTACTTTCTTAAACGAATAAATCTTTAATCACTTGTTAAAGCAGTTATAAAAATTTGTAAAATTGTTTATAACGTGCCAGTTGGCATTTTTAATGTTGTCAAGTTATTATGAAACGTGCTCGGATTAACTTCCGTCATTTTAAAATAGCGGCCACGTATAAGACTTCCACGTAAGAGACTATAATCGATATCTGGTATCAATACAAAGTCAAACAAGTTTTGTGTGAGACTAAATGTTCTAAAGTGTCAAGTTTCCGAAATATATGACGTTGTGATCGCTACCAGCACAACTTTGATAGCTTAAATCTCGGAAACGTGATACTAGAATACACGTTACTCCTACCCCGCGAATGGCAGCCATCTTATTTTTTTAATCGGCTGATCTAGGGTATGTTCAATTAAATGCTAATATCTTTGAATCTAAGAGACCTACCCCCGAATACTGAGACGTCTCTCAAAATTTAAGTAGTACTTATATTGAACAGATACTCAAAAGTGACGTTTAGCCAGACGAAATTTAAAGTTTAGGAGCTGCTCAAATGTTAAGCAGCCCTTAAATTTTGAGTGACGTTTCAGTATTCGGGGGTTAGAGACGTGCAAAATGAGTATATAATTTGCCCTTAAAGTACAAACACACTGTATAGAGCGAGTGCCTATCTGTCCTCCTAAATTTACTGGGTAATACCTTTGGTACGACCTCATCCAATACCTGTAAAATAAAATAACGTTTAGGAAATACCGCTACTTACCTCACGTGAGCGTTCAAATCTGCTTGTCTATAGAAACCTTTGTCGCAGTACTCGCACTTTACGCTGTAGTCTTTATTATGTTTCCTCATATGCAATGTTAGATTACTTTGACCGTGTAACTTGGCGCCGCAAATTGTACATACGATTTCCTGAAAAGATGTATAAATATGCATCATAGATGATCGTCGAGCATTCTGAGTTCAATTCTAAGGTCGGGCGGGTTGCAACTCAAAATTAGGAAGTTCTAATTTTGGCACATGCAATGGCCCCTTGTGTATTGTGTGCTTTCCGTTCGTAGGTTCACCTGAATATCTCCTGGGCCCTTGGCTAGTCTCCGTTGAGACTGGTCATCGTAACCAAAATAGGGATGATGACTGACTAAATAAATACACACATCAAAAGTATCTAGGGATCAACATATATTTTTGCAATAACTTTTCTCCTGATTGATATTAATTAAAATTTTCTTTAAGGATTCATCAAATAAAGTGTTTTCGTTTGTCACAGTAACGATAAACCAAGTCACCTTTGCATTAATAAAGAAATTTGCCATTTTCCTAATAAAGGGATTTTTGACATTTGAACCACTAACATTAAAGTTCGAAAAAAAGACTGAAATAACAGTTTTCTTTAAAATTTTATTGGGTAACTTAAACAATTAATAATCCGTGTTTCTACCGCGAACACTAACAACACAAGAACATCGGTTTGGCATACTCAAAATGAGTTCATCCAAATCACGCTGTGGAATGGCCGCCCATGTTCGTTGCAACAACAAAAAAAGGTCTTCTTGCGACTGGATACCCTCCATATTCGGCAGAGCTCTTCTCTGTAGCATATCCCATGCATGCTCAATCGGGTTCAAGTCTGGCGACTGAGCAGGCCAGGGCAGGACATTGATGTTAGCTGCGGCGAGAGTCTGTCTTACAACTCTTGCGGTGTGCGGTCGTGCATTATCATGCATTAACTGAAATAAGGGACCGATTTGCACTTGTAGAGGAACGATGACGTCTGATACAATCGTCTCAGCATAAATTTGAGCGTTGAGGTTGCCTCTGATCCAAATCAACTCAGTTCTTCCGCCGATCCAAATACCCGCCCATACCATGATGGTTCCACCACTATAAGGATGGACTTCCTGGCAGGATTTTAATCGCTGTTGGCGTCCAGGGGTTCTCCAGTGTCGTATACGTCTTGTATCCGGTCTCATACCAAAACGAGACTCATCAGAAAAGCACACGAAACGCCATTGTTCTTCTGCCCAATTTCTGTGTTCAAGAGCCCATTGATATCGAATCCTACGATTGTGCATTGCTATAGGTGGTACCCGTAGCGGTCTTCGGGAATGAAGGTTCACTTCATGCAAGCGGTTTCTGACTGTTTGGTCGCTAATTAAGTTCCCTGAAGAGTGATGAAGCCTCACGGCTAACATCATGGCGGTTATTGTTGGAGCTCTTCGAGTTAAGATTTGAATGTATCGGTCTTGTCTCCGTGTGGTGCAGCGATACCGTCCTCCATGGCGCTCAGCCACGGTACCAGTGCTTCGGTAACGTGTCCAAAGTCGACTGATAACACTCTGACTTGTATTCAGAGCTAAAGCTACAGTACGTTGCCGGGAACCAGCTTCTATCATTCCCACGGCTCTGAGCATTTCTTCCCTGCTTAAATGACGTCGCCGCTCCATAATAACGTTGGTTTTAATCAGTAGTAGGGAAACAGTAGCACTAATAATGTCTTCAATGCGTTGTATGTTTTTATAGGGAAAATATTGACAGCTTATTTTCATCTTTTACTCGAATTTGATTGAGAGTTCCTGATTCAAATTATGAAATGCACCAAAAAGGATCCATATAAATTTATAAAATCATAAATTTATTACAAAGCCACATCTCAATCTCAAGAAATCCGCATAAAAATGCTTGATCCCTAGACATTTTTGATGTGTGTATGATTCTGTTTAGTCCGTCAGTTAGATTATCGTAAAAAAAATATTGGTGTAGGACTATAGGTACGTTTTTTGTTTTATCAAATTAAAAAATGACGGAGATAAAACGTGTCAAAAATCAAGAGTGGGGGCTTATGAAGTTGTGACGTCACATTTGAGTAAAAATTTACTCAAATGTGACGTCACACGAGTTTTCGACGCATTGTATCGTCTTAATTTTTTGTTTACGTGAAAAAAGAAAAAAATTGTGTCCAATATGTTTTTGGAAATCTATCTGACGGACTAATTAGTTTTTTTTTTGTCATCTACCCTATTCGCTCAGGATTCATATAATTTTTACTGACAAACTCATAGTAACACTTATCAACCGACCTTTCCGGTAGGTTCCTTTCTCTTTGTCTTCGTATGACTGGTTATATGTTTTTTTAGATTAAATTGCGTCGTGAATTCTTGCTGACAATAATCGCATTTGTTACAAGTTTCCTTAATTTCTTTTAACTGCAAAAAAATAATTTACAAAACATTAGAAGTCACAAAAAGTTATTCCGATACCGGGAATCGAACCCGAGCCTCCTGGGTGAGAGCCAGGTATCCTAGCCACTAGACCATATCGGATATTAAGTAAAACTTTGAAATAGTGCATCTTATGCTTTGCATCACCAAAGAATGCATGAAATGTGATACTGTACAATGATTATCATCAAACAATTTCGTTTGCTTCCTGAAATATTATTTTCATTTATGTAACTCCTACCCTATTCTGAAGTCAGTTAATATTAGGGATTTCATCATTATCGTCCCGGTTTATCTGCACCTCAGAGCAAGGATATGCTTTGGTGGTCACTGCTAGCCAGCCTTGTGAACACTTTTCAAACATTACAGACCAAGCATGATAATAATGCGTCACCGTTTTTGGTATAAAATGGCAGAAATTTATTTTTCTAGTGCCTGTTTCATTTATGTTTACTCCACAACGTGCGAATCTGTGTTCAAAACGCAAATTGCGCAGCACTACTATGTTAGTACTACAGTGGTAATTAGCAGGCAATTTAGTGCACTATGGGCACAATTACTGGAAGATAAAGTTCAATTTTCAACTTACCTTACATAATTTCACGTGCTTAGCAAAATTTGAAGAATCCTCGCATTTCTTTCCACAATAATTACATAAATGCTTTTTCTGGTTCTTTTTTCTATCGTAATCCGGTTTTACAATTTTAATATTATGAGTTATGGAAAAATGTATGCTTAGTGCTCTGGCATCTTTTAACTTTTTTTTACACAATTTACAGTATGATTTTTTTATATCAAACTTGTCATTAGATGTATATTCTGTTACATCTATTTTTATTTTATCACAGTTATGGGTTTTGTTAAATTTTGGTTTTACGATTTTGATATTATGAGTTTTCGAGAAATGTACGCTTAATGCCCTGCTAGTGCCGTACTTTTTATCACACAATTTACAGTATAAAGTTTCTATATCAAATTTATCATTAAAAGATGTATCCGAAGTGTCCAATAATGCTTTGTTTTTCAGTTTAACTGTTTTGACAAGATGAGTTTTCGAAACATGTATGCTTAATTCTGTGAGATTGTCGTACTTTATTTTACACAAGTTACAGTATATTTTTTTGATATCAAAGTTGTCATTTGGAGGCATTCCCGGAATATCTACTATCTCTTCGTTCTCAGGTTCTGTTCCAGTTGTATCATAATTAGTGCCGTTCCGGTTTCTTGGTTTTACGATTTTAATTTTATGATATTTCGAAAAATGTATGCTTAATGCCTTCATAGTGCTGTACTTAATCTCACACAATTTACAGAATGAATTTTCTATGTCAAATTTGTCATTAGGAGTTGTATCTGAAATGTATTCTACAATTTCGTTCTTTGATTTGGTTGAAGCTGTAATAAAATCATCATCAGTTTGGTCTTTAATGACAATAGATACATCCATATCAATATTATTTGACTTATTTTCTTCATTATCAAATTCAGCATCATTAACAGCCATGGGTTTTTTCCATTCTTCTGATGTAAATCCTCCATTAACTCTTTTAATGTCTTCTAAGTCAAATGCTTTCGTATCATTTTGGAAGAATTCTTCAAATATTTCTACATCGTGATATTGATCTGTACACTGTTTTATTCTAGTATTGGTATCTGGTGTATCAAGTTTTTCACCAAATAATATGTTTGTTATTGTAGGTGTGGAAGCTGCTGATGTGGCTTGGTACACTAAAAATTAAGAAAATATTACTTTTACAATTTTAACTTTTCGATGGAGCATTAAAATAACTATAAATATAAAACCAAACAAAACATAAAGTTTGTTTATATTACCTGTTGGTGAAACAAGTAAATCATCCAAAGAAAATTCTTGACTATCAGTATTCTTTAAAGCATCTTCTAATTTTTTATCGATTGTGCATGGTTTGTCTTTTAACAAGGCTTCTATGTTGATACTGCTATTACTAATATCGTTTTGAGACTCTATGGACCTTACACCCTTTGGTAAATCAAAGTCTAGTGTATCCATCTTGTCTCTCTCAAAAACATCAGACAGTGATGGTAAATCTAAATTGCTTTCTGATATCTCATTTCCATTTATTTCATCAACTCCAAAATCACATATTTCCTGTATGTTTCTACCTGTTTTGAAAGTATTAATTCCTGAGTTTGCTATGTCATCGAAATCATTTAAACTCAAATCAAGTTTTTTTTCAGTTTGAGCATTTTTGAAAGTATTACTTCCAGATTTTGCTGAATCATCAAAACTGTTTAAACTCAAGTCTAATAATTCTTTTAGACTTTGATCATTTTTGTTTGTAATGCTTGCTGGTTTCTCAATACTACCTATACTATCTAAACTAAAATCGCAGAGTTCTTTAAGGCTTTGAACAGTTTTGTGTGTTTTACTTTCTGCCTTCTCTACACCACTAAAACTATCTAAACTAAAATCACAGAATTCTTTAAGATTTTTATCACTTTGGAGTTCTGATTTTCCATAAGCATAATTTTTAGTGTTACTTATTAATTCTTTTAGACTCTTATTATTGTTAACTGGTGTACCACCAACTCCTTCAATTTCTTCTCTGTCCATGTTACTTATTAATTCTTTTAGACTCATGTTATTTGGTGCAGTTCCAGCTCCTTCATTTTCTTCTATATCCATATTACTTATTAATTCTTTCAGACTTTTATTATTTTTAAAAGCATTATTCTTTGCATTTACAATACTATCAATTTCGTCCAGGCTAAAATTGCACAATTCTTTTACCTTTTGTCTACTCCCAAGATTATTGCTTTCCTTTTTATGACTACTATTGATTTCTTCTATACCAAAATCACATAAATCTATCAGTTTTTCATTACTATTGTCAGTCTTACTGTCTGATGTATCCATGCCATTAATTTCATCCATATCAAGATTACTTATAAATTCTTTCAGATTTGGTTTATTTTTAAGACTATCAGTTTCTGGTTTCCCCATACCATCAATTTCGTCTTCACCAAATGGAGTTAATTCTTTTAGATTGTTAAAGCTTTCAGTTTTCTCTACGGCTCCAATAAAAATACTAAGTTCTTCAATATTATCGTCAGTTTTGAAAGCATTTGTGAAGTCTTTGAGGATCTTTGTTTGTTTCTCAGTGTTTATCGTGTTGAAGGTAACTTGATCCTCTTTTTGTTTAGGGGTATAACAGGGATCATTATTTACGGTTCGTGGTGTTGAGAATGGGCTGAAACTGAAGATGATAATAGTAGCATAGACGAAATACTTACTAATGTAACTTACTGTTTGGCTATTGACAAGATCAGATGGAGCTATTTGCCCTGTGTATATAAGAGACGTTTTACCCACAATGAAGAAAGATTACAGTAAGGCCCCGTTCCCACTATGTCCTGACAACAGATAATCGTGTAGATTTAAGCGTCGTGGCTTGTGTATTTAAATGGAGGTGTTCACATATAGGACGACACGATTTTTGTCGTCTATGAGTTTTGCCAACTAAAAACCAACGATAAATTAATCGTCACGACATAGTGGGAACGGGGCCTAATACTGCCTTAAGAGGTGGCAGTGGGTCCTCTGAACAAGGCCAATAACATAATTGTTCGCTGGGCACTTCAAGTGCAGGGCAGGGTAGCTAAAGGTGAAGAAATAGTTGAACCACTTCTGTGTGAGTTATTTTCATGTTTGTAGTTTCATAGTAAAGTTTCGTTTTCAAGTTTCGAAGTGAATGATATAGAGGAGAAAGGAAGAATAAAACGTGTTGCGCCGTCCCCAAGAAACATGGGGCAAGGTCAAGATCATGATGATGATAATTTATATTTTCTTACCTGAAATCCAATCTGAAGTCTGTATCAATAGACATATCATCCTGCAGCCAATGGGAGTCCAGCGAGTCATCTAGTACATCAGTCTCTTCTTCTATAACCTCTTTAATGATCCGTGCTTCTGTATCAGGCATCTCCTCTCCTTGGAGGATGTCCGTCATGAAGTTACGGATACTTGTGCATGTTGATTCTGGAAAATGTCTCATTTTTCAAAGTTAATCTTAATCGTTACTGACATACATAAAGGAAAACATTGTGAGAAAGAAGTCTGAAACCACCAACCCACATTGAGCCAGTGTGGTTATCAATGCTTGTAACCTTCTTTGTTTGAGAAGAGAACTTTGCCCTGCAATGGGACAATAATAGGCTGGTTATTCATTTTAAATACATATTTTCTGAGACAAGAAGCAACAACACCAACATAAATAATGTAAACAGGGTTAGTTTTCAATAACCGGCCAAATTCTCAGAGATGGTTTAGAATCGATAATATTTTCGACATAATGAAAAAAAAACATTTTTTTAATAAGATTTCATTCCTGTCCACCTCTAAAAAGCGAACGTGTAGATATTGCAACAGCACAATTCAGTTCAACAACCTAGATAGGTAGTTAGTACAGTCAGCATCAAAAGTTGATGACCACATTTAGATTTTCAAAATCGCTGTATACCGTATTATACCTAAATCGCTCAACATGACAAGCGCCAGAAATGAATAATTATCATAAAAGGGCATAAGTAGGTGACCATCACTTTTCAAAAGTCGCTAAACAAAGTTATAGTAAAAAAAGCTTAACATTCTTCGTCTCTAAAGTCTCTGAACAAATTTTTGACAAAAATAGCATACCATCGTTTATCTCTAAAGTCCCTGAATAAAATGAAATGTTTTTTGGGTTTAATATGTGTGTGTATTTTTTTTCGGTAGGTATATATACAGGGTGTAAAAGACCTCATCACGAAGCCGTCAACCAAGCATTCTGTACATCAAACTAAGTAACTTTACGCAAAAATTTTTGCTGGGAAACAATTTATTTTTTGGGGTGAAAAAGCATGTTTTGTGGTAGAACTCAATGTAACGCACTCAAAACATTGTGCTGATGGATGGATTGAATAGTACGGGGGTCGTGGAGATGTTTAAAGTAAAAATCTTACATTAAAAACTTGTATTTAAAAAAAACTTGTCAAAAAGTCGGAACTTTGACCCCCAATATCTCCTTAACTAAAAGGTTCCCAGGCATTGTGTAGAACAAAAAAATGATCACAATGACGGGGAGAACAAGTGCCTTTCGGCTTCGTTAAGAGGTGTTTTACACCCTTTATATGTTTGGTATATAAATTAAGTAGACACATGCACATGTAAATCACCACCCTTTTATTTATTATCAACAAAATTAAATTAAATCGTTCGATAAATCAATACAGTTAATAAATATTATTTGTTTTTATTAAAAATCAACAAATTTAAACTTTCATAATCAAATCAATGTTTTATAAACAAAAACAAGGTTTAATTTTTATCAAATACAATTATGATTAGGCTTAAACTACTTAGAATTAAAACCTATGTCCCCCATTGGCATCGATGACATTTTGGAGATGTGCTCGCATGGAGTTTATCATATTTGCAAGTATCTCGTCCTCTAAAATATTCCCAGATTTCTATGGCGTGATTTAGTAGATTTTCCCTTGTTCGAGGAGTGCTTTCATCCCAAGCCTGGACCATAAGCCCCCATAAGTTTTCAATGGGGTTAAGGTCCGAGCTCTTTGGTGGGAATGGAATTAAATAGAAATCTTCTTTTTACATTCAAGGGTAAACAGTTTTTCAAATACCCACAACTATGTTTCCCAAAGAATTGAATTAAAACGGAATTTGTGTGTTTTTGAAAATGAGTCTTCTATGTGTATACATAGAAGACTTTCTGTATAGATTAGGTTCTAATTCAATCGTACTATAAAATTCATAAACTAAGTCGACGGTATGAATTTGAACAGAATCTGCGTGATTTTTGAAAATGAGTCTTATTGCTTCACGAATAAGATTACAATTCAATCGAACTAAAGCAATCATTAATTAGTCGATGGTATAAATTCAAACAGAATCTGCGTGATTTTTGATAGTGAGTCTTATAGCTATACAAATAAGGTTACTATTCAATCGTAATATAGAAAGCTTAGATGACGTCGACGGAATAATTTTTAAGCAGAATATGCTTATCTTTTTTAATCGTGCTTGCGTGCTTATTTTGAAAAATAGGCTTAAAAATGTGCTTGCCGCTTGAACACCCACTTCTAATATTTCTCATTGATAATTATTTTTGGAAAGTTAAATTCAAAATTTACATCCCTTTAATATTTTTTTACATGATTTAGTTTGGATAGGGCAAGATTGGATTTATAACTCTGAAGATAGTAACGAGCACTTTTTTAGTTTGCAGTTCAGCTACTTTTGATTCGGATACGTAGCGTGTAAACGTATACTACGTTTACACGCTACGTATCCGAAACAAAGTAATGTTCAGTAACTTTTGTTTTCTAGGATGTTATGTTATTTTTGGACGTTGCCGTGATTACACTAGATAACCAAAACAAGCATTTTATATTGTTCAGTGACTTTTGTAAAACTGAATGCTAAGATGTTTTCGGAAATTATAACGATCAGCAATTTTTTACAAAATGGTGTACCTTTGACGAGTAGTGTTCAGTTAATTTTGAACTATAATGATGTTCATTCAATACTGGCGCCCTATTTTGTTGAGCGATTTATGGGTGATATAGTGTACAGTGATTTTGAAAATCTGAATGTGGTCATCGAGTTTTGATGCTGACTGTACACACATTAATTTGGCGGTGCATGCACGCACACAAGTGCATTGATTCCCACTAGGTTTATAATTTAGGAAATTTTTAGGACATTTTCAAATGAATGCTATTATTTTATTTTATTTTTTTCGACAATAATATTTAAAATGCACTTTTGGTTTGATATCTAGATCTTAATTTAAAATTTTGGCTGGTCATTGAAATCTAACCCGGTATATTTTCTCAATCATTTTGGTCTGTCTTTGATGGCTGCTATGGATTTACCCTCTTTATTGTTTATTGGTTACTTACAGGTAGATAATCCGTAGAATTTTTATTTCTTTGGGATGAAGGGATGAAGATGAAATTACATATTTCTTGTTGATCTATCTCATTGACTATTTAAAGGTATTTGTTAAGGCGACTACAGGAGCTACATTAGCAATTCTATTGGTGGTGGTTCAAACTTAGTTTGAAATACTGTTACAATAAAGTTCTAATCAGCTTGCATTACAAAGTGGTTGTAACGTCAGTGTTTTTTTGCGATTTACAAAAAATCTATTGCATGAACTAAAAAAATAAAACATCATGTTAATATGTTGCTTGTAGAATTATTTGCCAAAAAAATCAGAACGATTGCATGTATTCTATTATGGTTTTTAATCATTAAAAGAAATTTTTAGAGATAATTTCGTATTTTTTTTTTATCAAGTGAACTTAGTTGTATTATGTTTTCAAAACACTATCATACTAGCATATACCATGAAGAATACATATATTTTTCTGGATTTGTTTATTGCAGTGAATCATTTGCTTTTTTGCATTATAAAACTCGCATTTAGCTCCTGTAGTCCCCTTAAATGGAATAAGTATTTTTAACATTACCATTATCATCATCTTTTTCTTTTTGAGTTGCTGGTGTGCTACTCCCACTTGCCATTGGAAGACTGAAACATAATGAAGGAGTTGTTATTTGAAGATTCCAGTAACTTGTAAGTAAACATAACAATTTGGAGAAAGACAAAACAACATCTTTTTATAGAAGACCACAGAACTTACGTATACTGAGGGAACGATGAAGAAGAATAAAATGGCCTATAATTTGTGTTTTTTATTGTCATGGATCTAAATAAGCTAGAAACTATTATATTTACCGGAATGTTAAAGTATCATCACTATTTTTGAGGAATGTGCAGAAATCTACCGGATCCCCTACATCTTTTATAGCTAAGTAATTTCTGAATCGTTTGTCTGATGTGCGACAATTCTTCTTAAACTTGCAGGCTTGCTTCATGTTTAAATAACAGTCTTTACATAGGTGGAATGTGAAGATGTCATTTCTTTTCACCTGAAACAGAATTTTTATTTCTTTGAATAAAAGTCTATAAATGTGGCCTAAATTTAGGTACCTATTGATTAATGTCTGGTTAAGCATATTTTTTTAGCTTCTGTAACGTTTAATAAACCCTCTGTCTATTTTTTATTCTATTAATTAATATTAAAATTTGTTTAGGATTGTGCATTACGGAATACAATACCCATAAATGTTGAAACACCGACCTGGGAAATTTGTAGCCATGGATGGTGATGTGACTGATGTGAGCAAGATACATTTTTCAAAGGCTTCTGGCTTTATGAAGAGATATTATCACAAAGCTCAGGAGAAAAGAGAGTAGCCATTTTTGTTTGGGGGAAGGGCGGTGAATAGTGCCAGGATGGGCCTAGTTAGGTAGCAGATCACCCATGTTTTGAATTTGTATTTATGTTTTTATTTGTATGTATTTTACCTATGGGCCTTAGTTGCCTGATAATAAATGATTATTATTATTATTAATTGCCATATAAGCAAGACATTTCTCAAGACACATACGGGAACAGTGTCTTTAACACAAGCAGAGCAAAAGTGAAAATTCATGACTCTGTTCTGCTAACCAAACCAACAAAACTCAACACCACTGACTTATTAAGTAGGACATTCCAAACTGGATATGTCCCAGTGTATCTACACGTATGGCAGATTGGCAGCCCTATTCTAGGGTTGATTTTTCTGCGGAAGGAGTAAAAAGAGATTTAAAACTTGGCCATATGTCTAAGTCTGGGAAACTACTTTTAATTTTTGAGCTCTGTGAGTTGCATTTTCCTTTGTCCCACATTTTTCCCGAGTCGAGTCGACGAGTCTGAAGGTTTTTTCTTAGTTTTTTTTCATAATATGTGGATCGAACCTGCGACTCTCAGGCCCAGCGCAGCCTCTAAGTATACCCATCCATTAAATAATTATACCTGCTTTATAGATAGATGTAAAAAAAATATAATCAATAATGTGAGGAATTCTGTCTCTCTATAGGACAAAGCTTACCTGTAAACCGGTGGAATACACAAACAGCCTTCTGTTTTTCTCAGTATATTGCAGCAACTCCATGGGTTCGTCATATTTTATGAGACAACCTCTGCAAAACCCTTCCATGACTTGAATTTAATTTTAAGGTGATTGTTTTAATTTATTCTTTCTTAATTTAATTATTTAATCATCAGAAATTACGAAAAGTAATAGAGTACGCTCTTCCATTGACAAAAACAAACGTTTCTGTTTGACTTTGACCTTTCACCTTTGACAATTTGAGGCATGAGCAAAAAAGATCGATTTATCAAAATATCGATATTTTTCCATTCAATTTTCGAAATACAGAGTGGATACGGTAAACGGGGCAAAAAGGTGTTGCAGCTACACGAAAATGGTCCGAGATGACTATCCATAATTTTTCGTCAAATTTTGATCCCCATTTACAGATTTTCGAAAAAATGTACAGGTAGCAAGAAAATGGCCATTTTACACAAAATATTTTTTTGACCGGTGATCCTGTTTCTAATACTGATCAAAAACTTGTATAGAACCAACCATCACTGGAGTACTAAAAACTCAAATATTGTCTGATATTGCAATAAACTTAAAGTTACATACTGTATTCGTGATCATTTTGTCCTGTTTTTTTTTTGGATTTCAGATTCACGAACTCTTTCTTAAGACCTGCAACGATTTCAAGTGAGTTTTTGATCAGAAACAGCCGTTAAAAGCCGTTTGACAGGCGAGCACCCTCTTTGATACAGAGGGTGCTCCTGATGTCCATAGCTGATGACTACTGGTTTGATTAGATTTATATGAAATTGTTTAGACTCGAGCATTAGTAAAAAATACTGTTTCCTTCATATCTATTCTTTTTACGAATTTTGAATGCTTTGGGAATATGTATGAATAATCATGCGAAAACTGACGATCTTTCGATATTTTTCACTTGAAAATTATCGATATTGTTTAAAAATATCAATTATATATTTTCACTTGCTCATCCCATTTTGCCCACAAATTTGACTTCACAGCACTCAGCAGATTATTATTATACTCTTTGCTCAGCAGTGAGCATCGATCGTAACTGACCGACACAAGCAAGCTAGAATTTACTGTCCTTGATAAACACCGTAGAAGAAAGAAGAGAATGTAGAGACTAGTGTATAACCAGAAAAGAACGCTAGAACCAGCTGCAGAGATGTGTATCATCATAATATCCAGGAGGGTTTTTCATAAGGAAAAAAAACGTTAACATCGCTTGTATTGAGTTTTCATTTCCATAGAACACCCAACGAGAATATCATCCTTGTAATGCTCCAGATTCCAATCTTTCATTACAATGGAACGCAATCAGGGGCGATATTTCTAGTTGCCATGTTGCCATGTCAATCCAACAAAACAGTAGACATGTTTTTAATCCATTCAACACACAAACCAATATTATTATTTTTATTTTCCTAATCAATCCTTGAATCTTAGCAATCAAAACATAATATTCTCTTAACATACTCACAGCTGTTTCTTGTCACATTTCAGGTGTTGGATAAGGTAATCAGGCAATATGATGACCTGCGGAGTTACATTCGTGACATGAGAGACAAACTGAAAGCAGAGCTGATGGAGCTAAATTCATCTAGAAATGAGTGCAGCAAGCTACTGCTGTACAGGAAGGAAGTGAAGTTGAAATTAAGTCAATAGTGAACAAAAACACTCAACTGAAGAGCCAGCTTGCAGAACTTCACACCCAGCACATGGATATACCAGCTACTGGACGGGTACTTATCACCATCTCCGTCTACTAGTCTCAGGTTTTTAGCAATTCCATGACACTCATGACTTAAACAAATATCTGAACTAGAAGCGGAATTGTGCAAGTCACACAACACCATTACCTCCATCAATTCTCTGAAAGCCAGCGAAGAGGTCATTAACACCAATAACCTTTTCAACGACTGGAGTGAGAGCAGCCCACCATCACCATAGATCTAATGGAAACGATACCATTACTAAACATCCAAGTTGTTCCTGCAACCTTACCGATCTTAAATCATACTCTAGCAAATTTGAACCCCACCCAAAGTAATATCATAGTGTATTCTGATGGACTAGGAACCAGTTTTGGATCATCAACCATTCCAAACATGGGATTGTCATCATCATCATCAGCCTATTAATGTTCCCACTGCTGGGACACGGGCCTCCTCTCTATGAGAGGGAATGGGCTATAATCCACCACGCCGGCCCAGTGCGGATTGGTAGATGTCACATGTCTTCGAATTTTTTGGTTCTAAGACATGCCGGTTTCCTCACGATGTTTTCCTTCACCGTTTTGAGAGCAGTGGTGATGAAATAAATTACACAAAGTAATGCGCCTGTCTGGGTTCGAACCCACGACTTACTGTTCGTAAGTCAAAAAGTGAAGTTAAAGTAAAAGTATTGTATTATTATTACTATCTATCTATCTCTAATAAATAAATTAAGCCTTTTAATTTTGAACTGTACAAGGATTTTTTGGCGCGTGGCTGAAATCAGAACTAACGATACCATTCCATAACTTCAGATTAATAAAAAAACTAATTTAATACATGAAAATAAATATTTTAGAACATCACAAGCTATTTATACAATAAAATAACAAAAGATCTATCACGATAGCAACTTCAAACTCAGTTGTCTTCAATTTGATGTCCACTATGCTTACATAATCGCAATAATAGAAGTATCTATACGAAAGCGTCTGTCAAAATGAGTTTTGGTCACTATCAGCCACGATGGGCACCAATGACGTCATATTTGATCGCGACTGGTCATGCATATTACCAAAGATTACTATAATAAAACGGGAGCTTAATACGAAACTAGCCTTTTGACAGTTATTTGATGGACACAGCCCAAATCCTATCATTTCAAGCTGTCAACAGAGATACGTAATAGCCCGGCTGTAGGCCTATTACGTATCTTTCTGATATCCAGTGACTATCAAACTTCGGTTGTACACCGAACTTTGATGACAACCGAGAATGTCATAATATTGGTATTACGTATCGCACTGAGTGGATATCACTTTACGATGGCTAAAAGCCCGGGTACGGTGTAACGACTTTCACGAAAGCCACTTCAAACTCATTTGTCATCAATTTGTTGTCCACTATGCTTACATAATCGAAATAATATAAGTATCGTCAGTCAAAATGAGTTACAGTGACTATCAGCCACGATGACAACCAATGACGTCATATTTGATCGCGACTGTATACATAATACGAAACTAAACTTTTGACAGATAATTGATGGATACTGAGCACAGTTACTATCATTTCGAGCTGTCAACAGAGATACGTAATAGCCCTACAGGCCGCACTGCAGTCTCCGCATTCGCATTCTTTGTATAAAGTTCTATGCAATCTGTGCCTGTGTGCAATCTTTGTATATGCTGTGTGCGAGATTCCATAGAAGAATTCGAATGCGGCGACTGCGGCGAATGTGGTGCGGCTAAGTCTTCTTCTTCTTCTTTCTTTATTCGTGAACAATTTACATTGTGTTGAATATACATGCAATACATAAAATTATAAGAACTGAATTATTAAATAACATTCCAAGAAATTTAAAATATAGTGCCCAACAGTTACAAATATATCTAAACAGTTTCAAAATACTATTATACAGTTCTAAAATAATATAATTATAAGTCAAGTCTGCGTTCACCTTTAAGAAAGTCCCGGAGAAGATGTTAGTCCTGCCTGCTGACAGACCTTTCACAGTCCCTTACGGGTGACTAAGTCCAGTCATTCCAAGGGGTGTCGTATTTCCCCTGGTCAGTTATGCAATCACTCCGTGTTATATACTGTAAAATTAATTCAGCCGCATGTGTTTAGACTGGACGCTAACCTCAACTTAGTTGGCAAAATAGGATGAATAGAATGACAAAGTATGGCAAAACGCTTGAAAACACGGAACAATACTCAGGCAGGAATCCTTTTCATTCAAAGATTTTATATTTCAAGTGATAACTTGGTAAACTAACTTGGTTCAAAAAATACTTTTGATACCATTGATTCATCTTTTGACCCACATCCAAGGAGTAAGGATCCATATTATTCATGTTACTGTTCTACATTTGTAAAACTAAAATGGCAACTTTGCAGGTTTCGTCATTTCTATTTCTAATCTGAGAGAAGTCATAACTGATGACTAGGCAGCATGGTCTGAGACCTTAGCCTTTTCCGTCAGGAACTAATTAAAAAAAAAAAAAAAAACTGAGATACGTCACTTTTGTGTCACTTGCTAGAAATAAACAGTGTCGATTTCACGGTAAATAAATATTTGTTTATTTAAAAATGGAGAATAACACTGATACTCATGTAACTATCAGGAAGCCTGCAAGAGTTCTGCATTTTTGCGATGGAGTTCACGAAGAAATAGAAGAGGAGGAAGCCGCGGAACTGGCTACTGAGCCACAAGAAACAACAAGCGTGGATCCGGTGAGTAAGCGGTGCATTTACATTCTTTGTTTTATTACCTTCAGCTAAGGTAAGACCTTGGTGGAATTCGTTTCTATTAATATCTATGACGATAAGGATTGTTTATTACGCTTCAATTATTTTTACTTACTTACCAATTCAATTTCAATTATTTTTACCTTACTTCATGTAGATTAGTTATTGGTAAATCTGTTTCCTTTTTCTAAATTAATTTATGAATATTGCAGTCCTGTTTTTTGATAACAGTTCGAGTATCTGCTTATTTATTGATAAAACTGTAGCAAAATATGAGGAATTATTAGAATAGACCTTGAACATGAATCCTAATAAACTACAACAAATAATTAAATTGGCAAAGGAAAGAGAAACTCATAATTTATTTGTATGTACTGATAATGGTCATAACTTTGAATTTTATTTTCACACACACACAGACATGTCAATTTTGTAACAGCCTGTTGTTTTTGGGTCAGGGGTTAAAAAGTAATCAAGTTTTCTTTTTTGTGCAACTGCAATCCTATTTTGTAATTATTTAGTTTTCTTTGTTGCATACCAATGAGGAAAATAAACAAGTAAAACATAAACAAAGAAATTGAAAGGAACAATAGACTTTCTACTGCTAAGAGCATCTATGCATAACTTAAACAACTACGCAGTATGTATTATTGGAGCTAGCCTGTATTATTTCACTTCTTGGCAAATGCCTCACTCCATTCTTTCCATTGGTCCCGCTTCTCCTCTACCTCTTGCCAATTCCTAAGGAAGACATCCAAGTTCCCGGCCACCTGCTTGTTAGTTTGCAGTATGTATAATTTTCGATTTATCTTATGTTTATTTCTTGATTATTTCAGAAAACTCTACCCTGGGGCCCTTGGTTCTCCCACTACGCCTGGAAATCTGGCAACAAGATGTTGAATGCAGTTGATTATGCTGGGGAGTCGCTAGCTGGTTTCTTTGGCATCACCACACCCAAATACCAAATAGAAATTAATGAATATGAAAGAGTGAAAGAAGAAAAGAGGAAACTAGACGAGGATTCTGCTGGTTGGGTACCGAAGAATGCTGGTGGAGATATACCTTTAGTTCTAAATGAGCCCGGGAAAGAAATACAAAAACCCGCTGATCTGTAATGGCAACTCTAAAAAAATAGAAATAATTTCCTTACAATCTCTTGTGTGACTAGTCTTCTAATTCTGAATGCAAAGATCAGTATTCTAACTAAATCTATGTTTTATTTGTCATAATATTTCTGGGTTCATACATACTTAAGAATGACTATTGTATTCATAGAATTTTACTTTAATATACAGGAGATGTAACAGAATAAGCGCAACTCAACTTACCCATGAAACATAGGTCGAAAAATAATAATTGCATTTACCATTCAAAATACCATGTTAAATTAAAATTGGACTCTTTGTGCTATTGCATCAGCCATGATGCAATAGCACAAAGAGTCCAATTTTAATTTCGTCAGTTTTATGGTCTGAATCACCGGCTAAGGGGTATAACGCTTATTTTGTTACACCCTGTAAACTTAGGAATGAAGGGAAATGGGTATTATATTAGAACACTAACATTTTCTAAGTATTTCTAACATAGTGTTAATGTCAAAATCTATAATGTGCTAATGTAATTTGCATAATATGATAGGGAAAGGAACTGAATTGATAAGAGCTTTATTTTGTGACTTACATGTAAGAACTAAGAATGTGTAATTTAATTCATATGATATTTATTTTATTTTGTCCAACTATTCAGGTACATTGCTTGGAATAATAATTGTTTTGTTGGCTTAGAGCCATTCTCGAAGTTAATTTGTGTTCGATATTAATGTCATCATTTTTTTTTAAACAAATTAAGAATGAGACTAAAATGTTGGTTGAAGTAATGTTTATTTTATTTATGTAGTAATAAATATACAATTTATGAATAAAAGCTAGATTTGGTTTTAAAATTCCTTCTAAAAGACTCATCTGTGTAGGCTGGCGAGTTGCTGATCGTCTGTTGAATACAAATTCTAATATTACATTATTCCTTTCTATTTGACTAGATGTCGTTAATAGTGCAGAGCTATTTTGTGAACAGCGACATCTGTTGTGCAGTAGCAAAAACTTAATTGGTTTGTTCTCTCATTCGTTGAAGCACGTGGCAATAGATGGCGCTTCTAGCACTAAAGTTATTCTGAAATTCAAGATTTTAGGAACACCAAGCCTGTAATTTTATAACACTACACTTTTATAATCTTTTTTTGATAAAACTATCATCAAATGATCATTTAGGACAATTTTTTTTTTTTATGTAAACACGTGTTAGTGTGATTTGTTAGTCCAGTGCATTGATCGGGAATTTTCAACAAAGTTAAGAATTTTTGGATTTGCTTAAAATGATGGCTTCTTTTTAAAACTTTACTTCTAGTTGATACTAATCCTAAGTCATTTTGTTCAGCTTATTTGCCTTATATTCTATGGAACAAGGTCCACTATCGCTTGAGGTCCTCTCACATTATAAATTACACCCCTCTAAAAATGTGAAAGGTCCTATGTGACATCAATTTCTGTGGCTCATGTTAGACCTTACCTCTTGAGTATAGAGTTTAATATCGCATGGCAAGTGACCATATGTTATTGTTTGTCGGTGTTTAGCATGTGATATGTCGAAATGTAAACGGTTCGAGCGGTGTCCGCAGATCAATATGCGTGTTGCGCGGCCCGTGAGGGTGTTCGCCCCGTGCGATTGGCCAGTGTATGGGGGGCGGGGCGACCGTGTGTGAGGCGGCGCGCGTTCTCGCACGCGACGCGCCGTTTTGGCGCCAAATTGGGCAATAGGCATTCCATTTTCAAGTTTCGCGAATGAGTATTAGGCCGTAAGCCACTAAGATAAGCTAAGGCCGTAGACTAGGGTAATACTTTTTGAATTTTATCGTCTATGGTACGACCCGTACGACTTTGAATATTAGAGGTTTGGGAGCTATTAGAACTTTATGTTTTGTAGGACAAGTTTCAAGATTTTTTATTTTGTTATTGCGTTGTCTTTTTAATATTAAATGTTGATAGCCACATAAAACCATGTTACTGTAGACATATTGGATAGGTAGGTAACAGTTAGGTACCTACTTAGGGTACCTGCTAAAGTAAAACTAACTTAAGTAGATATAAAAACTCAACGAAAACTTTTTCTTAACCCCAAAATTATTGGATTTATGTACTTAAAACAAAATATTTTCTCTTGTTTCATTAGGTAGGACTGTAGGAAGCAAGTACTTACTTAGGTAAAATTACCGAGGTTCCTAATATAAAATCGAAGTAAGATGCATGAAACAAGAAAAACCTAAACCTACCTAAATGTGGACTCTCTATTCTACTGGATATATTCGGAGGATTTTCTTTTTGTTTGTCATAAAGTTCTGCAATCACTGTGGGGACTAGGAAAATGCTATTTAGTTTCTAAATGACCACAACGTTTAGGTAGGATAAGGTATCTACAGTACCTATTTGTAATATGAAAATATAGAGCCTGTCAGCAAAGTTGCGGCCACCAACAATACCAAAACATGAATTATGAGTATTCCACCCGTTTGTAGCAAAATTTACGACAAACGCAAGTAATTATTAACTAATTCAATAATTCGTTAACAGTGCAGGTCATTCCAGACAATATGGCAGGGGACAATAAACACGCACCAAGGTTGCCAGTTTAAAAAATATTGCGAATTAAAAAAGGCGCGTGGATCGCGGTCGAACTGGTTTAAAAAAAATAAATGAACTTGAAATTCTGGTTTTTGGTTCGCGTTTTCTATTGTGATAGAATTTTGCGCAGATTTGCCAAACATAATGATTTTCTATGGAGTGAACTAGTTTGCTAGTGCATGGTTTTTGAAAAGGTGTTAGTTTTGTAAAATGTAATTCTATGCTGGTCGGGGTATTAGTGCTGAATGCAGTTTGTCAGCTGTTTTTGAGCACGCGAATTTGATCAAAGAATTTATTAAAAAAAAAACGGGTTACCTACTCCGAAGCCCGCACGAGGACATTGTTAGGAACTTATTTTATTTATTTAACAACAGCAGCTATCGGAGGATTTATTTAAATTCTGAAACATAAGTATATTCCGCTCTCTCTGGACACTTTTTCTGTTTTCAAACAACTCACAACTATTTGGGTTTCACGCAGAATGTGTACAAAAGAAAATGTGTACTTGACGCAAAATGTGCACTTCGCAAAATGTGCATTTCGCAAAACATGCACTTCTAGTAGTAAACAAACGGTTTTTATTTTTGTAGTGCTCATTTTGATAAGTGCTCAATTTGAGAAGTGCTATTTTGAGAAGTGCACATTTTGCGAAATGCACATTTTGCATCAAGTGCACATTTTGCTTTGTGCACATTCTGCGTCAAACCCAACTATTTATTCTGTATTTTGATTTTAGATAGGTACTTAGGTAAGTATGAAAGAAAACCTTTAACTGTACTGCAAAGCTGTAGGAATATCACAATAGATATCGATAAGCGAGCGATGTTCCAAGTTATGACGGACCATTACTTTTACGATCCAACTTTTAAGAAACGATGAACTGATGTGTTGATTTATGTAGCAATAGAAAATAGAAACAGTAGGTATCCCAGCAAAGTATATCTACTACCTATTTTCTTAAAAATATCCTAAACCTGTAAAATTATTAACGACCATAAAAATGCATTCATAGTTTCTAGCGCAAATAATGCGGCACAAACGACTAAATTTAAAATCGGGTCAGAAATACCTACTACATAACTTACATGTTATAAAAAATCTAAAGCCATAGTCGATACTAAGTAGATATGAATATCTAGTGAGTAGGTAGTTATTAAGAGTTACTAAAGTATCCTTAGTAGGTAGGGACCTACTAAGGAGACCGTTTACCGGACTTTGACGGTGCTAAAATTGAGTCCGCGTAACACTAGTCAATTTCCCTCACTCGTCATTTTATTTAATTCGACACTTTCGTTAATTCGTCACTTTCGCTGATTGCACAGTTGTGTGAATTCGACAGTTGTGTCAACTCGACAGTTTACATAATTTGCCAATCTCGTTGACTCGTCACTCAAGTACACTCGGAAGAAAAAATATAATAAACAATTAATGTGGATATTTTAAAATAATTCTGACAAATCTATTGAAATAAATTAATTCAATAAGTCAGTTTGACACATTCATAAAATGAGTTTATATTACTTACATTTCATATAAATTGTTAGAAAATAATAGTTGTCAAATAGACCAATTTAAATCCCATCGTCATAGTCCAGCTATTTATTACTCTTATTCCTTTTTCCATGCTGTAAGGTTGGGAAACTCACTTCCACCTTTCCTTCATTCATTCGGGATTTGAGTGAAAGAGCATAATCTTTCTTCTTATTTATGATTTATTATGTACATATATATCTACTTTTATTTGTTTATATATCTTAGCATTATATATTTTAATATTGAGCAGCGGTGGCCCAGTGGTGGCGGCCCCGACTTACGAACAGTAAGTCATAGGTTCGAACCCAGACAGGCGCATTACTTTGTGTAATTTATTTCATCACCACTGCTCTCATAACGGTGAAGGAAAACATCGTGAGGAAACCGGCATGTCCTAGAACCAAAAATTCGAAGACATGTGACATGTACCAATCCGCACTGGGCCCACGTGGTGGATTATAGCCCATCCCCTCTCATTGAGAGGAGGCCGTGTCCCAGCAGTGGGAACATTATAGGCTGATAATGATGATGATGATGATGATGATGATGATGATGATGATGATAATGATGATGATGATATTAATATTTACTTATATGTATATTTATATTAAATATTGTAGGTTAGGTAAGGCACATACATAAACTAATTATTCTCTAACTTTTCTCACACACTATCCTCTACATTATTTTTTCGTTTTCGCTTTTGCAGGTCAGCTGGCAGAAGTTTCTTAAGAAATAAGCAGTACTCTGTACTCAAATATTATGTTGTCCTTTTGTTTAATTAAATAGTAAAATAAATAAATAGATCTCAATACATATTTAAATTAACAGACATTTTCCTACCGACTGTACTTCGACTGACGAATTGGATAAAAGTGACGAATCGATGAAATTGGCCATAATTTGTCAATTTCGTCGATTCGTCACTTTTTTATCATAGGATTATGGACTGTTGAATTGACGCAACTGTCGAATTCACACAACTGTCCAATCAGCGAAAGTGACGAATCAACGAAAGTGTCGAATTAAATAAAATGACGAGTGAGGGAAACTGACCAGTGTTACGCGGATTCCTAAAATTAGGCTATATCAGGGAGGGCCCTGATAGCCTAATTTTAGCTTTTTAGTGACGTAGAAGAAAACAACCTAACTATGTTGGGTGCTCAAATGCATGTCTTTGCACCTCAAGCTTGCATTAGAAATGTTTCGATTGTTTATCTTATTATTTACTAACAAAGTAGTTAGTTACCTGATCTAATTTATTTTACCATAATTATGGTAAAATAAATTACTATTAAAATAAAAGACGAGTTATTATTACCTACCAACTTAAAGAGCCTCTAAGTTTAGAGGCTCTTTAAGTTGGTAGGTATATAACTCCAGTCTTTTCACTTCGTTTTATATTTCAAGTTGCTATTTAAATAACAAATTCGCGATACATTTAATATTTATTTATGTATTCAATACACGCAGGTAGAATGCAACGCTAATTCTATCGATATTTAAATTTTTGCGCAAACGGTCTTTTCAACCCCACAGCAGATGTTCTACTTTTAACTTTGCATGCATTCGCAGTGTTGTTTATTAAAAAAATCTTTTGTGGCCATTTACAAAATAAAGCTTGCAACACAATACCTCATGCAAATTAGGAACGAACCTGATACGGTACGCCGTAAATGCATTTGATTTCTTTGCGAATATGAACTGTATTATCGTGAAACAAGCTTCAGAATTAAATTGCATAATTTAGCCTTTTCATTGCAATACACGGAAAAGTAAGACTCAACTTTGTAATTATAAGAATAAAGTATAAAATATCTTGGCAGAGTGTTGATTAATAAAGAAATTTGCATAAACGACGCACACCTTTCGCGTTGATCCTTTCTATGCAATTTGACTGACAGTTTCTATTGAATAGTGAATATTATTAGGATTTTTATGTATCGTTTTTATATACTTCCGATTTGATACGGTTTATATACCATTCGTTTCCATTTTAGCTTTAATTTTACTAGATGTCATCAAGTTTGATTTGGTTTTAAAGTATTCCCTGATTAAAGTTTCCTATTTGTTATTTAACTTATGTTTAATTAGGCCATAAGCCCATAAAACAGATTTTTGCTAGCTTAGATATTTTCACTTGACACTATTCATTGTTGACACATTGAAAACTTTTTCTATTATCTATTTTGGTGCTAGTTAGGTTTCCTTTAGTTCATTATACAACGGACCAATTTTTAACCGACTTCAAAAAGGAGGAGGTTCTCAATTCGATTAGTATTTTTTTTTATGTACGTACACCGATTACGCTGAGATTTATGATCCGATTTATGTGAGTCTTCTTTAGTCTGATGCGGAATAGTTGCCATTTGGTCCCATAAAATTTAACATAGTTTGGCCCAGTAGTTTTCATTTTATTAACATTTTTTTTCTTCAGCCGTGTGGTCTAAACATATAACCAAGAAAGGGACTTTAAAAAGACATCAACGCGGTATCATTTTTTGTGTCATTTTATTACTTCATTCGTGTGGTCTAATTTTATGTATGTTCACCGATTTCTAACCCATTTGTGGAGCGATTGTCAATATTATTTTTATACAGGGTGTAAACAACCTCATCACGAAGCCGACAACCAAGCATTCTGTACATCAAACTAAGTAACATTACGCAAAAATTATTGCTGGGAAACGACTTTTTTTTTTTGGGGTGAAAAATCATGATTTGTGGTAGAACTCAATGTTACGCACCCAAAATATTGTGCTGATGGATGGATTGAATAATACGGGGGTCATGGAGGTATTTAACGTAAAGTTATAAGAATAAAAACTTGTATTTAAAAAATACTTGACCCCCAATATCTCCGTAACTAGAAGGTTCCCAGGTATGGTCGGGGAGAACAAGTGCCTTTCGGCTATGTTAAGAGGTTTTTTTACACCCTTTATTTGAAAGATTTTGACAGTTTATGTATGTTAAGGTCCATTTATTGGGAATAAGCCTATTACTATGACATGTATTGTTAGCAATGTAAAATAAATACATAGCAAATATTTGCATAGGATATTAGGTACAATAAAAAATGGAAAAATAAAAAAATAAAACTTTTTTGCAAAAAATAAAACCGACCTTAAAAAAAAAACACAAAAAGACCACCGACACCGGCTTCTAAAGCTTGACCTTTGTCTGATGGATTTGGTGTTTTTGTCACCGGCTTCTGAAGCCAGTTATTTTTTTTGTGTGTTTTTCTAAGTCGGTTTTATTTTTTGCAAAAAGTTTTCTTGCTGGCACAGGCGTATAGGTGGTACTAATCCAAATTGTATTAACCCTCCAATGCCACGTAAAGTCCATATAACTTCCAACAAATACCAAAAATTGGTTAAAAAAAAAGAATAGAATGTAATTTAAAATTCAAAACATTAAAAATTAAGGTAAAAGCACATAAAAAGTTTCCTCTTCCCAAATGACAGCCAGTTCTAACGTCTTCAAATATTAGTAGGACCTTGGCTTGGAGTAAGTTCGCCGGTTGTCCCTCTGCTCATCTAAGATGCACATCTGTAGCACCTCTAGTTACACACAAGGGGAACATTTCCGGTGCATAAATAATAACAATAAATTGTTAACTATTAGAAAGGGGTGTGTTTTGTATGCAAAATAGTTGAAGTTCGTTGTTGCTTTCGGGTTTTGCAACGTGCGTGTGCACACCGGTTGGGTTTGTAGAGTGTGTGCAGTTTTCTATGGTAGCATGGAAATACTTTGGCTGTGTATAGACTACCGTTTTCTTTTTGTCGTAAAATATGCGTCGGACAATAACACGGCACGTCGCAGTTTTTTGAAATGTGAAAACGTTTACCATGCCAGAAAGTATTGCATGTCAACAGTTTAACATGACTTTTTGGTAACCTACCTAGATAGTTTGGTCATTACCTAATAAACGCACCCACCGACCAACAACCCTCTTGTCTTGTTCTTAATAAATATCAAATGGTTCATAAAAAATATTTTTGTAAAAGTAATTATTTTTGACAACACCTTGTATGAGATTAAAAAAAAACTAGCCGACGCATTACTTGCCGAATATCAAAAATAGATAAACTGATATCGTCCAATTCAATACAAAACCAGTTCTGACCGCTGCACGCGAAAAAAATCGCAAACCAGTTTCGCAAACCCTAAACTGCGAGGGGACACTTAAAAACTTTTAATATAAACACAATGACTGACGAACGAATAACGGGTGGGCAGTGTCCATACAATGGGCATACTAGCCGATTAATTCGCTACACAATGACCAGGGGCTAGGCCGAGAGGTCATATTTAGGTAGAAGGGTTAAGGGTCAGTAAGGGTTATTGGTAAATAGGAGCGTATGCCTGAATGCCAGGGGAGTGATGCGGCGGCCAAGTTTTGGAAAACATGTCGCTGTTGACGGGTTAGAAATTTATGTGTTTACGTGTTTGGTTTGCAGTGCAGATTTTAGAATTTAAATAAATTTTAAGCGTTGTCACTGGCATGAAATTGGTTGATTCTTTGAGTAATAGGTTGACAGGGTAATTGTTTAATAGTTGCCATGAGTACATTGCAGACATGATTCGTTTTTGAACCTACTTAGGGAAACGCACAGCTGATAATATTTTTTCAATACACTTCCTCGAAAACTGGTGCTTATCGCACTACAATTAGGTTCAACATGCAATGCACACGCGTACGACTTTTTTCATTTTCCAACACGTGTGCGGGAATGAAAATTGCCACAGATAACTATACCTATACTTAGTCCAAATTGGTTCAATGCCTATGGTCGGAGGTGAATATTTTGTTTAATTTCGGCAAAGCATTTACGTATTAATATGCATATTTCGGCGGGTTTTTTTTTACGGCGTAAATATTTTTTGAATATTCAAATTGTGTTTATAAATAGAATATCATAGATAAACATGATTATTAAAAACTAATATTTACTTTTGTAAACAAATTAACATTTATTTATGTGTTCTAAATTAAAAAAAAATAAAAATATAGTAGGCTGTTTACCGGCTTCATACCTTTGCTTCTCCCTCAACCTGGCGAAAGTTAGTAGTTAGTTTCATATTAATAGTAGTAATAGTTTCTTATTAATTAATGACAAAAATATTTATCAATCTTATAATTTATTTCTTCAAAAGTGTATTGAAAAACGTCGTTTGATACACGTGAAGATTTGTTATTGCAGTTCTCGGCTAAAAAACACCCTCGCCTACGGCTCGGGAGTTAATTCCGCCTCAGATGCAATAACAAACTTTCTCCACTTGTATCAAAATGTACTATAGTAGCTGTAGAGTACTCGTAGGTAGGTCCCTATTTGGTACATTTTTTGGCCGATACTTAAAATCTGAAACTGAAAAAATCAGCTGTCTCATAAGCTTTTTCGATATCAAAATAATATGAATACCTATAACCAAAACAACAATGATTTAAACTCGCTCTATTTTATCTTAATTATTAAATCACGTAAAAAGTCAATAAGACCCGGGTACTTGAACATAATGACATCAGATGGAATCAGGAGCGATACTTATCGTTCTAAATAAAGCACTCTTCTGTCAAATTGAAAATATGTGACGCATGCGTGCCAAGTGTGAAATTGTTGATGATATCTCTTAGAGCTTTTTGTCAGATAGTTTTTGTGTTTGGTACAATAGACCGTAGTGTAGATTTTAAAAGGTTAGTGGTACACTTTCTAATAAAGACGATTAGAGATTTATTGGAGGATCGATTTTATTTTTGTTACCTACTTGATATCTGTGAATTTATTAAAATGTATATTTATTAAATTATTGTTTTTTTTTTTAATATACAAAGAAAGTGCTGTCTTCAAGTTGCTTTGTTTAAATTACGGATTTAATTTATCGTTGAAATTTTCGTTTTTGTGTCCCTAAACTACTTACTTCAGTGGATAAATAGATGTATTAGTTTTATCAGTTTTCGGTTTACAAATCATTAGCTGGCAGTATGTACCTACATCAAACTTCATACAAAAAAATATCGATGGGACAAAAAACCGACATTTTGCAAACGCAAATTCAACTTTAACACCGATATAACGAACCGTCACGAACCGCATACGCAGGGTTAACTCTTTGTACGTCACATTAAAAAAAAATATTCAATGCACTACCGACGTGTCTAACCCTTTCGCGGCGCACAAAAAGATCAATTTTATATGCGTACCCGGTGTCTCATTTCAATAAAGTGTAATAAAAAAAAAAGATAAAACTTTTTTACCCACGATTCTTTGGGGTCACATTTTTTATAAGGGTTGAATCCTTAATTTGCAACAAGGTGCATCGCAGGCAAAGTAGGGTGCATCGAGAGATTTAAATGAGTTCTATAGTGAAAAAGTCGATGGGGTACAGTTTGAATCTCGGTTATTTTTTCCCATAAGCGATATGACAAAAGATGTTTTGGTGTTTGACGTTGATGTGTCGAACGTTAATAATATTGACCTGTGGGTAACTTCTTTCTCATGATCTGTTTAGAAACGCTTTACAAAAAGAGCTCTGGTGGGTATTATAATGGCGTCATTTTGCATATCAACGGTTTTCTTCAGTTATTGCTACAAAACAGGATGGTCCTTCGAAAGTTTATCTAGATAATTGGGCATTTCAATAGCAGATGATATTTCTAAAAGGCAAAACAATAATGCTGGTCTGTAATGTCAAAAAAGTGTCTATCCCTCTTTCTCAACGTTCCCTCACTGTTGAGAATCGCGACCACATAAACAAATCTTCACGTTTTTCCAGTCTTTTGTAGCTCGGTACATGCTGACTACCAGGGCAAAATGGCCCAATGTTTAAGTAAATGCATAATATGTTCAATTAAGCTGAATGCACGCTCCGTGAATATTGTATGACAGCAGTTTTGTTATGTTGAGCTACTCCAGTATGTAGGTACTCATTCGTTTTCATGGCGTTCCATAGTACTCGAAGCAGTTTTCGCCAAGACATCTCAAAAGAATCGATAATTTTTCCTATATACTATTTTTGTCTCCCTTTTTATGTGTCCTGATCAACGAAGTAGCCTGCATTCATGCCTATACCCACGATAATTATACGTTCCACATAGTAATAAAATATTGATACATACAACGTACATTACGATGCCATTTACTTAATTATCTATTTACCGCGACCCACGTTCGTCTCTCGCACAGGATTACGAATTCACGGTGTCTTAAATTATGTACGCGTCCATTACTGCTTGCTATCAATCAATACGGCTTCCAATTTTGAAAGGAGACGTTATACGGGCTTATAAAGTATAATTAATACAAATTACAAGTATAATAAGGAGCACTGTCATTTTTAGATCTCTGACAGTCGTTACAGGTAGTCAGTGACCCATAAAGTCTGATAACCAGTCTTACCAAGGGATATCGTATTACCCAGTACTAACTGTGTTGTGGAGGCGAGATAAGCAGTCGCTCTATGTAAAATACTGGTATTCAGCTGCATCCGGTTAGACGGGAAGCCGACCACAACATAGTTGGATAAAGGCTAGGGAGATGTGGAATATGATGCACTAATAGAAATAGAAGGACTAATCCTTACCGAAGGACCATCGTTCGATAAGGATTAATAGTCCTTCTTCTCTGGTGTTTCGCGATCGTCAAAACTCTAAATTTTTAGAAAACAAAAGAAAAACGGGGTCCATCTGAACACCTACAATAATTGCATGGAAGCTTGCCTGAGAATAAGCCGCCCCTCAAAACGTGGATGTCTTAAAAGCGACAGGGATTATGTTAAGTTAGACAGTGGCGTCCTCCCGTATGGTAATGGCGAAATGCTGGGATTTATTATCCACCTAGTGTGGATTATGGGAGTGGCCAAGGACCATTTATTCTGGCGGGCAATAGAAGTCTGGATTCTTGCCTGTTTCAATAAGTGGTTAATAGATATATCAATGGGTGCTCAGTGTAGTATTATGATTCCGACAATTCTTTGGCCTTTAATTATAAAATAAACTCTTTTGCAAAAAAAACGGGCTCTTTAGATTTTTTTCTCTACTTCAATGAAGAAGAACAAGAAAGAGGTTTTATTAATTTGGCGATGTATTGGCATGTTATTTGAAGCATCCTGGCATGATTCTTTACGTTCCAAACTTAAATTTTGAAATTACAAATTACAAAGGAAAATTAATGAGTATTGTGGATTATTGTAAAATTGCTTTACTAATAGCGTGAATTGCTGAAACGATATTTTTACTGATTATTAAAATTTAAAAACTTTTCGGATATTTTCTGCAAATTAAACAATTTAATCTTTCTTTTTACATTAAATACCGCTCTTTGATATGAGTGATAAAGCTATAAGGGCCGGTAAATTTATAGCCCTACTTGAAGAAGGTTGTTCGCAAACGTACGTGTCTCAGCGGCTAAATGTGAGTCGTTCTACTGTCCAGAGGGCAACGAAGGCAGAAGGCAACGGTATCAAGAGACCAGTTTGGTCAAAAGAAGACCCGGGTCGGGAAGTAAACGATGCACAAAACCAAGAGATGACCGCTTTTTGGTGAGTC
The DNA here is from genome assembly GCA_941918905.2 of Xestia sexstrigata. Taxonomy (NCBI): domain Eukaryota; kingdom Metazoa; phylum Arthropoda; class Insecta; order Lepidoptera; family Noctuidae; genus Xestia; species Xestia sexstrigata. The sequence goes on along the minus strand of OW799213.2, from coordinate 7,198,868 downwards.
AGGCGTTGCAGAATCGTAAGGCTTCAAGTGTAGACCTGAAGAACAGCCTTGAAGAAGTAAGAGGAGTAGAAGTTAGCTTGTGGACGGTCAGGAGGAGGCTTTTGGCTGCCAATATCAGGAGTTACCACCCGGCTCGGGACCCTAAATTACTCCGTGAGCATCGTGTTGCTCGACTTCAGTTTGCTCGAAACTGTGCTTCATGGACTCTGAGGACTGGACTAAAGTATTGTTTTCTGATGAAGCTAGAATCTCTTTGTGTGGAGAGAACCGACGCCGGCGAGTGCTGCGAAGACCACGGGAACGCTATGCGGAAGTGTGTTTCGAAAAAATCACTCCTTATGGCGGAGGCTCCGTTATGTTTTGGGCAGCAATGAATTCGACGGAGCGTACGGAGTTAGTTTTCATAGAAAATGGAACATTAAATGCACACCGGTACATAATGGGAGTCCTAATTCCATATGCACAACACGCATTGACTGCACTTGGGGAAGATTCCATTTTTACGGACGACAATTCTCGCCCGCACCGTTCTGGCGACGTGGAAGCGTACATGCAAGAAGTTGGGATCCGTCGTTTAAATTGGCCAGCTCGAAGTCCTGACCTCAATCCAATTGCGCATGTCTAGGATGTTCTAAAGAGACGGGTAAGATCAGTTCAACCTGCTCCACAAAACATCAGGGATCTAAAAAGAGTCATTGCAGAAGAGTGGGAACGTATTTCTCAAAACGTTATTAAAAACATCGTGGCAAGCATGCCCAGAAGGATTCAAGCTGAAATTTTGGCAACAGGAGGTCACACTCTTTATTAGGCTTTTACATTTGTAACTTTATTTAATTAAAAAAAGTAAAAAAATCTTCTTGTCTTTATTGCGACCACTTCTTACTGTTTGGCCGTGTACATCGATTTTAAAGAATTCATCGAAAATTAAAAAAAAAATTCCAGAATTCACTTCACGCGTATTAATTTACACGATTACAAGTATACAGACTGCGGCAAACAATTAAATTTCATTCAATTAACTCAAATCGAGCTTATAACGTAAATTTCCTTAGGTGCCATATTTCCATAATTTGTTAGTCTATTAGTAACACATTGGGCTTATTTGCTATATCAGTGCTATGTTGAGACAATGGGTAAAAGGTAAAAGAAAGATAGTCACTAACAAAGGAACTATACCTAAATACTTACCTATTTATTATTAGCTACCAACAAAATTGTATGATATGAAGAGGACGCTTTAAACAAAATACTCAGCAAACAGAACACCATCTTTAAATAAACTGCCATCCATAATCCTAGATACGAACCTGCCTCTGCCTACTATCGCAGCGGGCAATTTTAGCGTTCTGTCCTGTACAGGATTTCCCTTTGCGACGTGTGCCTTCATACAGGAAAACGTTACCCCACACACCCGCTGGAACACCCTCCACCCTGCTTAGTTGACGAATAAAGTGAGGGTTGAGACATAAGCGAAAACCGGAGACATTAATGGACAAAGGAATATAGGTATTGTTTTTGGAGAAATTGCATGATGCTATTGCATGATTTGGTTTTTGTCAGACCTTTCTGTCATGTAGGTACTCATTTTCTTGCTATGACACTACAACTACACTACAACAGCCCATAACGTCCACTGCTGGACATAAGCCTCTCTCTTGATGGGAGGAATTTGCCGTAATCTCCACGCTTGGCAGGCGGATTGGAGATCGCAGTGATGAAAGACTAACAGAAAACGCTGCTGCCCATTCTCTGGTCTACGGAGGCGCAAGGTGTTCTGCCTCAGACATTAGTCGCCTTATACGACACCCGTGAGTGTAATGGATTGGTTCTATTCTACTCTGCCGGATACCACACGGCTAATTGCTATGACTAGGTATGTTTAATTCTGGAAAAGTGAGTAAAAATAAAAAGAATCTGTTGCTACGAAACACTGTTATACACTGACTGAACAAAGCGTATTTTTTTAAGTTAGCCTCTATTGTCCTACTCCTGGGCAACGGCCTCCCTAAATTCCTTCCACTTCTCACGATGGTGCTGTGCTTTTTCTCGCCAATTGGTTAGGAAGCCATCCAAGGCATGCCGCCATCTTGTCCTTGGTGTAGGCGTCTTTCGATATTCAGGCCTACAGCTGTGCCGGTATCCGGCAGACTGGTCCAGCCCTGTCCCATTTTAGTCTCGCAGCTTTATAAGCTAGTACGTCGGCAATTTGCGTTCTGGAGCGCTGCAGTGTGGTGTTGAGCGTAGGTATTATGGTATGCCTTTTCTTTAGAACACTTCGCCTTTCGACTTTTGTACTATTTTTTAAGTGAGTTGTTGTTGGTTGAGTTGAGCTTCATTCAGTTTAAAAGGACCAAACACGAACGAAAAATCAAAATGACAAACAAGAGAAACGTTTTCATCTCCAAAACTTATGTACTGTTTCCTCCCGATCTTCTTACTTGTACCACCCACCTAAACATGCGTTACAGGGCCACCCTGCTTAGGCGACCAAACAGCGGGGTGGGTATGTACCGCCATCGCATGATATATAGTGCCCCTTAAACTTAAACGGATTACCTTTGATTTATTACGTGGATTCGCAATTCAATCTCGGATAGTCGATCTCTTGGTATATGTGATTGCTTTTTGAAAGACATTCGTTGTAATTACGTGTCGACGGTCGTGAGTCGAATTGAGATGTTTATGGATACTTGAAGAATTTGGGTGGTGTGGTTGCATGGTGTTAGGACAAATAAAAACAGTTTCGGAATCAAAAAATATAAGGCACGGATTAAAAGACTATTATTTGATCTAAATAGTTTTTTTTTGGTGGACTGTTTTCATCGCATTTTTTTGTGGCAGATCTATGCAGTTCGGTGATAGTATTCGGTTGACTGCTTGAATAGAACACTACCAGTTTAAAAAAGTAGTGTAATAAAATGCTGCTTTTAGTGGAAAGCATTGCTGCCTATTATCTTTTCATTGTTCTAACTTTCAATACTTTCAACGTACCTGACTATAGACACTAAAACTTTCTTACAGCTGAAATCCCCTTACCCTCATTAGCTTGATATTGCTTTCTATTTCTAAGCACACAGACCTTTGTATACTTCAAACAATCTTCAATATTCTACGTACTTTTAAATTAAAAATCGTGGCAGGCATTGCTTGGCAGGTGCGAGGGTGGCCACCGCGTGGTTTCTTCCCCCTGTACCTCAGGTTGGTTGCTGTGAAACAAACCACAATGGAGGGGTACGTATCACACATCCTTTCATCACTTGCCAAGGAGCGAAGGGCATGTGGGCACGGAGTTGGAAATGTGATGGGTTGTGGATGTGGTATATTCGTAGGACTTCGTAATAAATGAAACTTCATATTCTTCAGTACGTACTCATTATGATTTATTTATGTATTTAATTGATATCTAAAGCAGAACTATTTTATTAACTAAACAACAATAAGCATTACAAAAATGATTTTTTAAAAACAATATTTTCAATTTAACTACAACCTACGGCGTAGCACTATAATCGTTATTGTCGTAGCTCGTAGCTCTCGTAGCAGTCTACGAAAGAGCGAGTGCAAAAAGTTGATGTGAGTCAACTAACCCCAATGAAATCAAAGGGTAAAGTATAAGTAGGTACCAGGCTACGAGAAGTGCAAAAAAATACATAACCAACTTCAGTTTTATTATAACAGACAGTGTTTTTCTCTAATTTCTAAAATCTTGTAGCGGAAATCTGCGATCTTTGTTTCCCGAATAAAGGTACCTATGCATAATGAAAAGTTGAAATTATTCGTCGGTTATAAAAAAAAACAGCTGTTCCATACCATTTTGACCTTATATCTTTTTATAAACTTTTGTATGAAACACATTTTTTTTATAATAGAATAAAAACGTTTTGAATTAATATTTAGGTCTGTAATTGGCCATTTTTTTACAAATATATCAACAGAAACAGTTCGCGCGTCTTGTGAGTGCTTCTTACACCGAATATAATTCAGATTTCAAAACTACTTTCTTCCAAAATACATCTCCTCCAAAGCGCAACATATCGGCGAGTTCGTCGTTCCCGATAGGGCGTGTACACACGGGGGAGCGGGGCGCGCGTGGACAGGCATTCGAAATGAAGAGTGCTCCACAACTACGTCTGTCTGCCCTCTGATGTTGTATTGTGTGGAGAGCGATTCTGTATTGGTGTTGTTTGAACTCGGTTTTTTTTTCTTTTTCGCTCATATATTTTTTTATCTAATAGTTTTGTCATTATCTTAGATATTCATTCGACGTTGAGATAAAAATATGTAAATTCCATTTATTATTCCATATCTGTGAAGGTCCAGTTTTAGTTTTTCTTTGCATAACTGTCAAAATCTCAGTAATCTTTATTTACGTTTGAAAAAGGCTGTTAATGGATTACTACCACTGAGAGTTGTGTCAAAAAAAGGCTCCAACCGAATGTTTTTGAATCCCAGTACCTGGATAGATAAAGCAAGCAGTAACTGTCCCACTAAGTCCAAGACCCCGTACATAGACGGATCAGTTGATTGATAACCACGATTGCTACGTGTTTAATTGTTAAGTTCCAAAAAAATATTTTTCTCTCCAACTTTTAACAAACAAACGCCCTCTCCACACTCCCAAACATCTACAAGGGTAGTTCACCACTCATATCTTGGGCCGCAACTCCCGCCTGCTAATGGCGACTAACGTTTATATTGAAATACTCCATCGAATTGCTGTGTAGCACTGCTGAGGAATCCCGAGATGAGGCCGATGCACTCCTTGTTCTTTTAATGGGAACGAGAGGTTTATGGAGGGATTGTGACAAGGAAGTGCATTCCTATGAGTAGGCTTTATGTTGTGGAGGAACGAAATTAGAGTCCAAGGGGATGGTTTTAAGGATTGTGTAAAAATGCTCATGTCTGACTGGTAAGTACCTATAATTACGCCTGTATGTAGTTGTTGCACAGTCAACTTGGCATATTATGGAACCCTTCGTTTTTAGAAGTAATTAAAAAAGTTTTGTAAGTGAGGGTTTCGTAGAAGGTTGGTATTGCAAATCGTACTGGTCTGAGCTAAAAAGCCTAAATCCTACAAAAAAGAAAACATTGTTGTGTTCCATGCCGCAGCAAATACAAAAATTCTCGATAGACTGCGTCCACCGTCCGTTCATTTTATTTTCATCATAACTGTGATCCACGTCCATGATATTCTCATAAGCAATACTGAACAACAAACCGTGAAGCTATTTACATTTCAGGTAGCGAACAGACAATTCGCGGCCGGTTGTCATGGTTACTTCCAAGATGGCGCCCGTCTGCTGCGGTTTCAAACTTCGCCTCTAGTTCCAAATTGTTCCAGGAGTATTTTAGAGCGGCGTACGTATGTACGAACGTGCATAATTACATTATATACGCCCGGCTATATACCACGGTCCCACTAATTACTGGTACGGTTAGCAACGGAGTTTGGATCGTACATAGATTATGGCGGAATTTGTCAAGGCGATTTCCGTGGGTAAAAAAGTTACCGGGTACGTGGCTGTCAGAACTGTTCTGAGGTCCGATGTTGTTGATACCTGCAAAAGATGAAAAGCATTCTTTGTTAAATAAAAGATAGGAGAAATACACACGTAAACTCACTCCTTACTACCGTGGGAATAGGCAGAAACTACAGCACGTCAGCTGCTACGATTCCAACATACCCACTTCTTTTCTTTGTAAACGTTCATAGGAAAAACATTGCTGAGGGGAATGAGTTTAGTAAATTTTCATACAAGTGGAGAAAGTTTGTTATTGCATCCGAGGCGGAATTAACTCCCGAGCCGTAGGCGAGGGTGTTTTTGAGCCGAGAACTGCAATAACAAATGTCCAAGTGTATCAAACGACGTTTTTCTATACACTTTTGAAGAAATAAAATAAAAGAACGAAAAATATTGTTGTCATGAATTACCTATTAGGAAACTATGATTTTAATTTTCCTTTTTTTCCGCGCTTTGCTTTCGCCAGGTTGAAAGAGAGGCAAAGGTATGAAGCCGATAAACAGCCTAAATTGTTTATAAAAGTAAATATAAGTTTAAATAATCATGTTCATCTATGATATTCTATTTATAAACACAATATAAATAATCAAAAAAATATTTACGCCGTAAAGACGCATAGTGCTTTGCCGAAGTTAAAAAAAAACCTCCGACAATAGGTATTGAACCGATTTGAATGTTTTTGTGATTGTGAAATTTGTGATTTTCGTATAATCTGTGGAAATTTACTTTGACAATGAAAAAAAACGTACTCGTGTGAAATACATTGCATGTTGAACCTAATCGTAGTGCGATAAGAACCCGTTTTCGAGGAAGTGTATTGAAAAAAAATATTATTCTCCCATTGCTTCACCTGTAAACCTACCTCAGTAATACTTTACCTATATTATTTGTTTCAAATATTGTGTAAAGCTTATCCTTACACACAAAACAACCTAATTTCAGTTTTCCCTTCCCACTTTTCTGCAGCCAGTACTCCTGAAGGATTAGTTAAGGAGGATTTAATAAGAGTCCCTTAGATAAGTGTAGCGAGCGCTCTTCTATCTAATGCTCATCAACTTAAACACCTCTCGAGAACGAAGCTGCGCGGGTCACCTGAACGAAGAGATTTTAGTAATATGACGTCATACATGTTCTAAGGAAGGGAGCTTCTATCTTACTTGTATGGGGTATTTGCTTGGTATAATACACGTGCATGGTTCTTTTGTCGCTTGCGTGACATTGAAAGTATAGGGGATAACACAGTTGGGAAACATTTCTTATTATTTCTGATTAAGGCGATTGATAATGATCATAGGTGTTAAAGAGTTGACTGTCTCGTTCGCCTAGTGGTCGCAAGCGCGACTACTGAGCGTGAGGTCCTGGGTTCGATTCTCAGGTCGGTCAGTGATATTGGGATTTTCCATCAGGAATTTCTCAGTAACGGCTACAGAGACTGGATTTGTGCCCGGTTGATGACAATAGGCTCGCCCCCTATCTGGCGAAATGCCTAAACCTTTAGGGATTATAAGCGTGATGTTAAAGATTTTAAGACTAAGCTTCATCGAAGCATTGTTAGTACCTATAGATAATATTGTAAGAATCCCCAATCTGAGTGGGTATTGACAGAAACAAAACTGGAATTTAAGCAGTACGTAGGATTTGGAGAATTGCCAACGCCGTGTACATGCAAGGATGGACGTCCATTCATGTACCTACAGAGAATTGATCGAAACTGCAAGCACTATTTTGCATTGTCATTTCGAAAGAGTCTTTCACTCTGCGTGACAGCCAACATAATATATTAAAAATAAACATAAAATCAGCACTGTGCCCGAAAATAACTGCCACCAACAGCATCAGACAACTTGAAAAGTGATCTTGTGAATTTACAACATCGGCAGGTCTCCAAAATCTACCAACGTTAATACACTCCTTTCACCAATCCTGTTCACATCCACAAAAAGCCTAGAACATTTAACCGTCCTTCGAGCCGTATACACGATGTAAAAGTAATAATAAAACCTGCATGGTTTCTTGATGATCATCGTAAATCATGCGCTGTCTTCGGCAACATAAAATGGTTTACGACCCATGTAAGATAAAGGTTCAGAACGGACACGGGCGAAAAATATGAAAATGTCAAATCTAAGGCAAGGTAAAGGAGTCTAGGTGTGATAAATTGTAGTTATGATAGTTAACTGGGTAGATCTAGGTATATAGACTATTTTTATCAAACATGCTAGGAAATTTGAGCATTATTTTGACAACCTTCTTCGAGATAAATCAAAATTGCTGTACTGGCCAGATACATGCGACCAGCGGCCGGCAAAAGTTGTATGAAAATCCATATCTATCGTGTTTAGCGGCCAAATAAATTACATACAAGTTTGGCCGCTGAGAGAATGCGTTCCTGACAGGTCACGAGTATTAGTATTATTATCTTATAGCTTATTTACCTTACCTATTAAAAATAATATTATTAAAAACGATATCATTAAATCAAGTAACAATAAATGTTAAAATTTCGCGCTAAATTTATGTACCAACTGACAGACGTCAGGAACGCATTCTCTCAGCGGCCAAACTGTAGTAAACTCACATCTGTCGTGTTATTTAAAAATGAAACGTCTTTTTACTCAACATGGCAACCAAGGAGGTAACTTATCAAAGGTTTTATTTAAATTTCGAATTGGCTTTCAAATAGAAAGCGATTTATTGAAACAAAAAAAAAACTAATGAACTCTTTCAACGCGAGAAAAATTATTGTTGTTTGTGTGCATCATTGATTTTGAAAAGTAATTGTATTTAATTTCCTCGCATTATTGTGAAAAGTACTATACAAGCATTGGCCACAACTAGGCATTGAGGGACTTAAGTATGTGTGCTGCCACATTTACACTCTCATCCATCAATGCCTCTGTTGCTGGCTGCTGCAGTAATGTACTGTACTCTATTTGTAAAGTAACATAACATCACGCCTGTAACCCCCTAAGGGTATGACAGAAGTGTACCTAATAGTACAACCACATTTAGCCAGTTATGTTTATGTACCATGTAATTGAGTTAAAACCTATTGCCATCAACCTAAGTAATTTGCGCAGTCAATACTATCGAATTCCTCTAACTAAGGTAACAAAATATTCGTTCAGCTTTATTAAAAAAAAATAGAACTAAACCACGGATTTTGACAAAAAGACAACTCGTTCCACATGTTTGAATATTTAAAGCCTACGAAACTGTAACGACATACTCTCTATTTTCTCGAAATACTTTTAAATAAATTTAAACTAACTATGTATGTACATTACTAGCTGATGCCCGCGGCTTCGCCCGCTAGACTAAAACCTTCCTCTTGAATCACTCTATCTATTAAAAAAACCCGCATCAAAATCCGTTGCGTAGTTTTAAAGATCTAAGCATACATAGTGACAGACAGACACGGCGGGGGACTTTGTTTTACAATATGTAGTGATTAATTAAAAACTGTTATATAAACTAAAATAAATAAAAAACAACAAACTATAAAAGGCCACCGAAAAACTCCTCCTCAACGCTGTAAGCTGGTATTGTGTAAATACTTTTTAAATAATATGTTATCAACAAATCACTGAAAACTATTTGTTTGTACTGTTATTCAACTTTGATACAGTCGTATCAAAACTAAATAGATAAGTACATCTTCTCATCTGTCAAAGAGTAGATTAGTGCTGTGGGTTCCCTAGAACCAGACTAATACTCATATATATAATCCCTAGATTCCCAAAGTTACTAACAAGCTAGTTACGTCAAACAAGCATTGCTCTAGTTTCTGAAAGCTTGTCTCCGATAATCTATGTTTAGATCAATCACGACCAAGGATTAATTGTTGAAATGAAGTCAGGTGGATACGATTAATATTCATCAGTACGTTTCCCTGTACCTACCACATAGGTTGTAGGTTTCCTCCACGTGTAATAATGTGGGGACATTTATACACGTGGAGGAAAATGATAACTTGTATAACCTCTCAGAGTTGCTCCAGTACATGGAGCGACTGTCTATCTGACCTCCACATTCCAGTTGGTACTGGGTAATACGAAACCCTTATTGGTAAGACTGGTTGTTAGACTTAGCGGCCGCTGATTACTTATGACCGTCAAGGATTTACAATTGACAGCCGGACTATTGAAATGATGTCTGTTTGAAAGAAAGAAAAGGAGACTACATATACTTGATTGACTAACGGCCATTTTCAATAACTTACTAACTAACAGGTAACGAAGGGTTGCTATCTCTAACTGTTTGAAATTTAGCTTACGGTTTGTAAACTAATTGTTTTTCTATGAATCACAGTCCTCCGAGTGAGAGGTAGGTGACGCTGATAGGATATTTAAAACTAACTTTGTTTATAGAAATACCTATAGCTACGAGACGTAGGCATAGTAACTGACAGTTATACGTAAGTAAGTTAGAAAACGGCCGTTAGTTATTATTATAACCAAGAAACTCTTTTAAAAGATATTTCAGTAAAAAACCAAAAACACAGAAGAAAGTGAAATATAGTGCTGCTTGTTCTTTGTTTTAGTGCCTCGTCTTCAATCTTTTAATATGAATAGCCGAGTCGTAAAAGTGACTTAAGAGCTTAGGTCATGAATTCTGCACAGGATTTTTATATGTTTTATGGCATACATGCTCCGCTGTAGGTGTCTATATGACAAATTCTTGGATGTTATTTATTTTTCTTTTTATAGTAAAGGACATATAAACTTGAAACAGATTTTGTATTGTATTGTATAACGGGCTGGTGTCCGCAACTCCACGTCAAAGCGCGTATTTTGCGTATGGGCTATAATCCACCACGCGGGCCCAGTGCGGATTTTTAGATGTCACATGTCTTCGAATTTTTAGTTCTAGAGCATGCCGGTTTCCTCACGAAGTTTTCCTTCACCGTTTTGAGAGCAGTGGTGGTGAAATAAATTACACAAAGTAATGCCGCCTGAATGGGTTTGAACCCACGACTTACTGTTCGTAAGTCGGGGCCGCCACACAGATTTTGTATATGGTCTTTCTGCTTTTACGGCTCTACTAACCAGTAGAGCCGTAAAAGCAAATACCATTAGTGTATCAGATACAACCGCATCTGATACACTAATGGTATTTGCTTCGTGTCATGGATATTACAAAAATTCACGTCTGTTATCTTCAAAAGGATAGGTAGGGGTGTCTAATAGTACACCCATATTTCGCCAGTTATGTTTAAGTCCCATGTAATAGGGGGCGAGCCTATTGCCACCAACCTGGCACAAATCCAGACTCCGTGGCTGCTACTGAGAAATTCCTGATGGAAAAACCCAATAACACTTTGTTCGACCCGGGAATCGAACCCAGAACCTCATCCTCAGCAGACGAGCTTGCGGCGACTCGACCAACGAGGCAGGATACTATACATATGATAGTCTGTTCTTAATTCTAACGAAGACGGCGGAGGTACTGAAATAGCTCTTTCAGCGCAGATCTTAGCAGGCTCTTCCAAGAAACGAAATATGAAGCTACATGATTATAATATAGCTCCATGTCCTACTACAAGAAGTTTCTAGGAAGTGTACAATACAGAAACTGTTATGAAAATACCTTTATATTATGTACAAAATAATAAGGCTTCATACACACTATAGCGCAAGGTACGGTCGAACAAGCTATTTGGTTTACAGTTTAACTAACAAATTACATTGTAAAATGTAAACCAAATAGCTTGTTCGACCGTACAACACGCTTGTGTATTGCATCTTTTTTTCTTCAGAATCCGTTTTGTTTTATGTCATATTCCTACCTGATTTTACCGCCATTTCAATTTTAGGTGCAGCTGAAAAAAAAACGTTTTAGTAATAATGATCGAATGACATCACAGTTATACAAGGTGTAAACAGACTCTTCACGAAGCCGTCAACCAAGCATTCTGTACATTGAACTAGGTAACTCTACGCAAGAATCATTGATGGGAAACGACTTTTTTTTTGGGTGGAAAATCACTATTTACGGTAAGACTCAATGTAACGCTCTCAAAGATTGTGCTGATAGATGTATTTTCGCAAAATATCAGATTCCCAAAAGGTTTTCTTAAGCGCTATCCACACATGTTCGGGAACCCGGCCGTAGTAAAATAGTACGGGGGTCGTAGAGATTTTAAAGTAAAGTTACAAACATTACAAACTTGTATTAAAGAAACAGTTGGAACTTTGACCCCTAATGACTGCCTAACGAGAAGATTCCCAGGTATGGTCTAGAACAAAAAACATATCGCTATGTAGGGAAGAACAAGTGTCTTTCGGCTCCGTTAAGGTTATTTTTACACCCATTGTAATAATCGAATAATAACCAGAAAAAAATATCAATCGATTTTCGACCTACCCACACATGACTTCAAGGATGTTACTAGAACTTTCAGCGATACACGTTCCTGCGTATACCTACTATTCTTTCTCCATAGTAGGTTACACAAAAAAGATACCTTCGTACTACATAATATTGAACAAAATCCCTTACACACACGTTATGTAAGCAGTAGGCCGAAGCAATATCCGTTCGGTATCGTCGGCTGTCAGTTTATTTATGTGAAAACATGTGGAGTTGGAGATTCGGCGAACGAACAGCTAAAGATAAGTATCACTATGTTGTTAGTTATGTGATGGGATAGGATGTAAATGTTTCTAAGTTATTTTTTTTTTAGAGATAAACTTAACATCATCAGAAGTACAAGGGGTGTTACATTGCACCAAATAAGGTATTTCTGAATATTTATGTTTGTATGTGATGAAGTAGTTATGTCAAACCCAATTTTCTGACCTCCGGAACCCTCTGGAATATTGTATCTTTTTTGGAAATATTGCAAACTTTGAACAGCTGCTGCATCTTAAAAGCTATTTGGTCTAACATTACCAAATTACTATCATTTTGTTGCAAATTTAGTTTACTTAAAAACTTTCACAGTGACTTTTACCGTAACAAAGGTTCTTAGTGGAAAATAATGATAAAAACTAAAAAAAGTGCGAAAAATTAATGGTTTTTCAAAGATTTAACAATGATCCGGAGGGTTTTGGAGGTCGAAAAATTGGATATGACATAAGCACTTCATCACCGACAACACACAAAAATATCAGAACTACCATATTTGATGCAAGGCAAAATGTACCAATTCCATGGACTAAGGTGTACTACCGTCTACCGAGTTCACTGACCACTTTTCAACCTTATTAATTAGACCATAAGGGTGAAAACTGAAGGCCGTCGGTACTTATACACATTTCACCAGATACAGTGACCAAGTCTTTCTTTTTCGTCTTTTTTCAACCTTATTACTTGAAGCATAAAGGGTGAAAAGTGGTAGACCGTCAGTGCACTCAGTAGTATGTGCAGTACCTATATACATTTCACAAGTTAGCTTTAAGTTCTCATCAGTGAACAAGTCCATCTTTTTCTTAGTTAAAGGTTTAATTAGTCTTTAATTGTGTTGCCTGTGGTAAGTGAATTGGGTCATGACGTCATTGTGTAAGGGGATGATGATGTGTAGAATCTAGGCATGAGAGACTTGACAGAGACTTGACAGAGACTTGACAGAGACTTGAGAGAGACTTGACAGAGACTTGAGAGAGACTTTTTTTACGAAGGTATACATTTACAATAGACTTATATTCACTGTAAGTTTAACAAGAATATCCAAGGAATCCGGTTTCTACCAATTTTCATAAAGTCCCAAAGAGGAGTTCTTCTATTCAATGCATGTTTTTTAAATATCGTCCATTCATGCACTGATTTAGACTTTCACGGTTTTTCACTACACTTAAAGTTCTTACCGGGATAATATCCGTTTTCTTTTTCTTTGAGCTCCCGATATTTCGACGCTGTTGCAAGCATCATGATCGCGGGGATCGTTCATTCATCTAGTTACTTATTTGTTAATTAAAGATGCTTTTAGCAAATGACTGCCTATATACCTCTAATAATCCACACACATAACCCTGCGTACATAAACCGCCATACTCCAAACTAATTTGTTACATCTAATTCGATCCTTAACAAGACGATACCGTAAACTTACCGTATATACCTGCACGCACACATGAACACCGTGTATATACATTTAAGCCTTCCAAAAGTAGCTTCACACTGTAAGAGAAACGCGCACACACACAAGCTAAAGCCGCAAGGCACGTAACATAAGGAGCTTTGAAATTAATTTAGCTCGGAACTAGCTGGCAAATGGATAGACGTGTGAGCTCGGGGGGGTTGTTACCTCCCTGAGGGGGTGAAAAGGGGGGTGTGTCGGGAAAATTCGGCGTTTAGGTGAGCCTTTGTGGTGAGACCGGTTGTGCTTAGCAGTAATTGTGTTCCGTTGTATATGGGCGCGGGGAGTTTGATTATAATTGATATTGTTATGTGAACTCGCCAATTATGTATGTTAGATGCTTCTATTGTTTACTGTAATCAGCTTCTTGTGTGTGTCGGTATTTGCAGAGATGGGATCGATTGAATTGCCGGTTGGTCGACTTATAGTTCTACCTTATGTAGGGCAATGCTTCAGAAGTGAATATGACTGTTTCAACAAAACAAATAGAAATGACTTTTAATATAAAACAGTTTCTTGTGTTGGTCTTTTCAACATTAACATCACACCGATCTCAGAACTTACTTATTAACATGGTTTTACTATAAGAGATTTCAGACCTTAATTTTTTGTATTTTTCGGTTTAATTGAGCAAACTAAACTTAAACATTGCTCTCTAACAATACTAATTTTCAGTACCCATTAACGCTAGTATGGAACACAGAAACTAAATTAGCAGAGACGTTCTACGTCAAATTCAGGCAATTCAAACTATGTTTTATACCCACACAATACATACAAAGTACAATCACGTGCAGAAATAATATGTAAACAGCGATCGAAACTCTTTGCTTAAATATCTTGTAGTATTCGTAAAAGATTGTTTCGAAGGTTGTCACTTCTAACCTTTTGATCGCCAGAGTATACAGGCACTCGCGTGCCCTCCACGCCAAGCCACAATTTCACCAACCGTTTTGTCACATATTTGTGTCATTTGGCGTACAGGGCACGCGCTTGCTTGTCAGAATATGTGACTATGGTAGTCAAAAGTTTAATTGTGTTATTTGTGTACCAGACCGAACTGACTTTTTGGAGAGCATAATAAGTGATAGGTAAAACTAGGTAAGTACGTCTTTGGTCAAACTAGTCAAAAGCATAGAAACAATAAATGTCACTACTTAAAAGAGCTCTTAGGAGCTCATAATACCCAGTAACTATTTACTCGTATTAATATTCACATCTATCTACTGTATCTAATGAAATCCACGTCAATATCCTCGCGTCAAAGGCCGCACAATATCCGTGCGTATCTCACAAGCACACAGACACACACGCATACACTGCCGTGCATATTAACATCACGTATAGAACGCCGCCGTCACTCCGGGCGATTGCCGGATAACCAGCTTATTAATATCCGGGGACGTCTCCTGTATATGGCTTTGATTTATATTTTATACTATATAGTTATTGTGGGGAATTGTTGGGTAGGGATTTTTGACAGCATGTGTATTTACATTGTAGCAAATTGAGTAGTTCTTTGTCTTGTCATGAGGATCGATACCTACTCGTACTTATCAGTGGTAGACTGGTAGTGACATAATTGAAGATGTGATCGAATGTTTCTACTTGATTTTTTGAAATATAAAATCAGTGAGGTTCTGGGTTCGATTCCCGGGTCTCGCAAATTGTTAATGGGTTTTTCCATCAGGAATTTCTCAGTAACAGCAACAGAAACTGGATTTGTGCCCTGTTGATGGCAATAGGCTCGCCCCTTATTACATGGGACTTAAACATAACTCGCGAAATGTGGATAACTATCAGGTACGTATTATGTTATGTAGTTCTACCACCGGTATTTTATCTCTAAGGTATCACTGCTAAAATGACAGTGAGCTTTATTTGCGTTACAATAAAGTTACTATTCGATTGCTGTACCTAACAAGTTTGTCAAAATCACACTAATATTTACTGGTTGTTTTTTTTTTCATTTTATTATGTGAAGAACATTCATAACAGGACAAAACCTGAATGATTCTTGGAAGCTAAGGCAATTTTTCTTAGATTTCCCAACAAAGACGAATCTAAGCAATGCTGTGAAGTTTTCTTAGAATCTGATTCCATTAGGTACGTAAAGAGCTGTACTTCTCGAACATCAACTACATCTTCAGTAAAAACTTATAGGTAAAATTGTACGAATAATAAGTACGAGTAGAGATTATTTCATACTGCTTCGACTTTGTTACTTTGTAGAGCATCAATGTATTCTATGTCTATATGTCTATGTACACCTAAATATGAATTAAATGTAGTTAGACGACTTTCAGCTGTCCTAAGAGCAAGGAAGTAGTAGACTATATTATTAATATTTTCCAGTACCTACATTCGTATCGCCATTCTGTCAAGGTTTATTTTCTGCATTCAAAAATATTATCCATAGTCACATTTCATTCTTTTGTATCACACGTCCTTTACCACAACACAATTAAAAAAAAAACAAAAACAAAACGTGACATCACAAAACGGTCGACAGTTGACCTACACTCAATACGCATTCAAATATAGAACAAAAACAACGTTCCATTTACATATTCGTCAAGCTACGGTTAGCTGACAACTACGGCCCTTTCAAATAATCACGATCAAAGAAATAAAAGTGAGATTAATTCGCGCCCCGTGAAAACAATGAAGGATCTCGGGTTAACAAAGGGTTAGGACAAAGGCGACGAATGGAGTTTAGTCTATAACTCTGCATGTGACTTCTAAACTTATTGTTTTAACGTTTGACAAACGAAAGCAATGCTAGAGAAATTAATTCGATGTATTGTTGTGTTTTTTTTTTTGCGTTTTGTATTTGGAACGCGGCTATTTTTAATCCGAAATTATTGTACTTTTAGAAAGTTTGCATGTCCTATTAATTTAAACTCTGCCAGCGGTTAACCTAAACCAAAAAAAAGTACCTCAGTAAGTATATATTACTTTTGTATCCATGAAAAAAATGATAAACCTGGTGTTTAATTGCTTATATTTAGAAAGTGAGAATACAAGACATGAAATAAGGGCAGTAACAAACTAATATTCATAAAAAATAATTCTATTGTAAACAAGAAAGAAAAAATAATCATTTCACAAAAGTAACCGACTCCAATCAATCACAATTCCAATAAAGAACTGTACATGAGTAAAAAATAAAATACTAAGTAGACATCATTCAAAAAATGGCGGCAATTTCTTTCTTTTTTCTCTGCCGCTGAATTGCAGACTACGGCATGGCTTCAAAAAGTCTATCAGAGCGGAATATTCAGTTCGTCAAATGGTAATCAGAGGGAGGTATTATACGTTATGGTTCAAATATCACAAGCGTAGACTGTACGAGATTTTACTTTTACGAGAAAATAAAAACATAGATAACTTTGATTGAAGATAAAGATAAATATTTTTATCTGTTGAAAAAAATGTGTATACTTGATGGAAAAAGAAAGTGTATTACATGTCATGAAAAACACATTTTCTCATCAAGGGAAAAAACTTTCAGTTCCCAGGCACGTAAGCCTACTCGAAATTATTTTATTTGTGTGCACGCTTTTAGAGTCTTTACGTTCTTAGTATTAAGGTCGAGTTTGGTTTGTTTCATTGTCGACAAAGAGTTAAAGGTTTAATACACGTGACTGTGAGAACGCTAGTTGTTACGGTCGTAACAAGGCGAGCGCATCAAAGGACGTTTTTCAAAGAGAGAACGTGATTCTCGACCGATGCTCTAACAAGTCCGCCCCCGGGTGAATCGGGGGAAACTCGACAATATATTTTTTCGAATTACAATTTTATTTGAAGGATTGTGCGGGCAATGTGTTTTATGTAATGCATACTTATTGTTCTGTTTCGTTGGCTTTTATTTGGAATGCTAGTTTATGTACCTAGATGCAAAGGTTTTGAAGTGGAACATAGAGAAGTTAAATTAAATAGCTGAATATAACATTTTGATGGTGAATATGTTTTGATTTCCCACTTTGTTTTCAGTTGTTTTAAATGTAGTTAGAATTGTTTTGTTACTGTCTGGGGAGCCTGTTATTGAAGACATTTGCGAGCTATGGTATTTGGAAAAGTTATGATCAATTCATTGCGACTCGTATGTAGGTTTTATAGGAGTCAGAACCTTAACCAATATTTAATTAGACTCTATTTTAAACACCACAGAATGATTTCATTGCAATACCTCCAAAAACCAGTACATACTCATTAGAAACAAAACACAACCCTAATTAGTTCCAAATTCAAAACATCGCATAGCTTCCAAGCTCCCTCATTCCCTCCACCTCCCTGACGCCCCCTTAGCAATCCCAATAGTTTCGATAGTTCCCCGGCTGGGATTAAACCGGGAACGGATAACATGGGGCATATGTCTTCGACGTCACCTCGGCGATACTTCACCCCGGTACAAAGGTGGGGACTGATTGAAAATCCGGGCTATATGTGGCAGGCGCTGTATTAGCCTAAATGCTTTGAATTGTTATGTAGTTGTGCAACTAGGGGATAGATTTGCGTTTTATTTTTCTTGTATTTATTTCTAGGTAAGAGGTTATAGTCTATACTATCTATACTAACAGGTAAAAGTTTGTAAGTTGGTATTTAGAGGGTAATCATCAGGACTACTGACCTTATGATGATGATGATTGAGCACCACACCCATCCAGGAGCGAGCCTGACCCGGACAAGCCGGATACACCAGGGGGGTCTTTGTAAGGAAAGACATGCTCTGGGATGGGAGAGGAAGCCCGACCAACCGCAGCCAGTCGGGCACAATCAGCCGACTATGCAGCCTAGAGCGAATATAGTGGTAAAGATAGGTACAATCCATAGGAATGAGTATTGATGAAGATGAAGAAGAGACCAATCAAATGGTCAAATCAGAAGGTCAAAAGACCTTCTGATTTGACCATTTGATTGGTCTCTTCTCATCGGAACTACTGATCCGATTCCGAAAATTCTTTCACTAACGTGAAGCTACATTATTACCGAGTGTCTTAGGTTACATAGTTACATTTAAAACGTTCCCGTGGGTTAATTTCCGTACATAACGGGAGCGAAGCCGCAAGTAAAAACTAGTCAACAATAAATATTACAGAAATTAAAAGCTTACTGAAACATAATTTCGATAATCACACATTACATTATTTGCTACTTTTAGTTCTTCAACATCATTATGAATATCTCATATTAAAAGTTAGAGTGCGATATCTGCTAAATCCCATTCATCACTATAATGAAAATTCGCCCAGACTTCAACAAATGCCCTTTATACAGACGACCTCATATAAGTATACCTACTTACATAGTATACATACTTTAGCTATAGAAGTAAAATACATACCTACCTTTGTATACGCATTACATTATTTTGCGGTGAAGGTAACAACGATAGAATTTGTCTCTCTCTCATTGTGGCAGAGATTTATAGTGGCCGTGTGCGGTCGATCTCCCCCCGACCGTCTGGGCACCGATCATACATTATGCTGGCTGGTGTTATAATTAAATAGGTACGTTGTTTGGAACTTCTTTATGTAGAAAGAAAGAGAATATGGTTTTTATAAGCAAAAAAAAACCATAAGATTAACTCGGAAAGATCGAGTTTTTACTCAGCTATCGTTTAATTTCGACGAATTTAGAAACCATATATTGCATGCACATGTACTGAATTACAATCTGTCAAATTTCTTTAATAGATTTTCAACTTTATTGCTAAAGCTTTAGGTTCTAGGTTGATTGAGGAAATTTGACAGTTTCAGGTAGCTTGATTTGCACAAGCAATATCTTTATTGTAAGACAGTTTTAAGCTGCTCAAACGTAAAATAGTTCTTGAGGTTTTGAAAATTGTAGATTGTTATTAGTGACATTGAATCACACAGTTTCGGGATTGAAAAATAGTTCAAATTAAAAGTTTTATAGACTACACTATGCAGATAAAAACGCTGTAAAATGTTAATGGAGACTATGAAATAAAACAAAAGATTACAAAATAAGTTTTTAACATTTATTTAACAATTCACTTAACATCACAACTAGGTAAAACAATAAAATTGACAAATACCTACAACAAACAAATAGCAACATTATTATCAACATTCACGAAACTAGTGAGGGCTTAACTTAATTTTACGCAACATAAAGTAAAGGGTAAGACTTACGACCCACAGATAAACTACATCCCATAGACAAACATACGACGCGTAACTAGTAAATGAACCCACCGAACGTTATGGGGACCGTAGACCCAAATATATGGGATGAGGGAAGTAGTTCCTGTACTAGATTTATGTTTTGTTTGCTTTGTATTCGGGTAAACTGGAGTTAATTTTCTGGTGAAATTGGTATGGTGCAGTGGATGGAATTTCGATTGAAGTGCACAAGTACTTACAGTTAATACTTCGTTGAATAGTTTTGATACTTGTTAATATGCAATTTTTAATGTCATTTTTATGGTTGACTTTGTGCGAATTGTACGGTCTGGAATATAATTATAAAGTGGTTAAATGTAGCAAGTAAGTGGATAAGTGTGTTACATTGATGATGAGCTTCACCGTTGTCACATCATTCTCAAGTTGCTATTTTTATCTAAATACCCAAATGTGTAAGTCTCAAAAAGGTAGGCTTCTAATAGAATTATTAACTCCGTAGAAAGTAGGTAGGTATGTACAAACTCTAAATAATATTGAGTATATTCGAAACACGTGTAAAGAAAGTTGAATGTTACACGGGGTGAACCCAACTCGACTAAGTACTTGAATACCTTATTTATGTCGCAGTTAATCTAAAAACATATTGTATTAAAAACTTATTAGACCTTAGTACGTTATAATAAAGTGTTCTCTTTTGACAAAAACCCGTGCGTACAGCATTTTATTTAAAGAGACCCAATTTAAAGGCTTTGAAGCGTAGGGAGGCCTCTATATCACATATAGGGTAAAACGCCCACTCAAACACACACATATTATTATACGTATGTACATAGTCAGCATATAGCCTGGGGGCCCGTCAAACGCCCTGAAAGTCACGTATGCCTGGTGGCCTCGCAATGTTATTATCCAACACTTACGCACGCACATACACTCACGCATCCATACATATCTGTGTGCGCTATAGACGTGCGTAGGTAGGCGAAGGCGAGCCCGGGCATCGCGGCCCACACGACCCCGACCGAAGGGACAAAGCGAAACGGGTTTGTCCCAAGGGAAATTCAATATTCGGGACTAAACCTTAACTCCCCCTTAAGACACCCCGTCTACCACCCCCGGAATGCTTATATGGCCACGACGTGTATCGATTTTCTTGCCAAATGGAAGATTGGTGTCGAACCGTTCTCAGCGGACGAATGAATGATGTATTGGAGCGGCGAGTGAATATTTCAAGTGTGTGTGCGCCACCTTCGGGGTTTTGTGTTTAGCCACCGTATCGGCTCTGATGGAAATCTCCTTCGCAAAATTGACGTGAATTTTTTATTTCGGTAATGCATTGCGGGGTGAGAGCGGAGGGGTGTTCGGTTACCGCGTATTTCTTTGAGCTCGACGCCAATTATCTCTGAAATGCTCTTTGAGGTGACTGATTGGATCGCAACCGTTGCTTTTAGGCCTCCGTTGCTCACTGTTATGAATATTGAGATTTCTGTGTTGAATATCGTTAAAGCGTGGATCATGAAAGGTCGTTTATTATCTTAATGGATCGAATGGCATTAGCTGGAGTAATCTACTCTTCTATGTCCTCCTCTACTCATTTAAAATGAGAAGGATAAGAGTAACTACATTTATAAGAGTGGTATCTTATTTACTTTCCATAAGGATGTGTAGAACACATATTTACAATATAAACTGGAGCGGTCCCTGCATGACGTACTAACTTATTCACAAGCGAATCCTTTAAGGGGAAATCTCGACTTTTATGTACGTAACATGCCATAAAGCGACGCCATAAACTTTCCTCGTAAAATACGTTACAACCAAATTATAAATATTTACTCTATTTGTTTATTACTCGCGACAACATCAAATGGCTATGAAATTAATCTTAGTAAATAGGCACAATGGAATTCATGAACCAATTCCAGAGTAGGTACTTACTTGGTATATCTGCATTGTCAGTATTTTCTTAAATCTTTTGAACATCACAAAAAAAAAACGTTTTTCGTGAGATTACCTTACTACTCTTTTTTTGGCTCTTATATGGCTATAGGTTCCTTTATATTTACCTTGACCTTTATATAGGTTCCATTATATTTATAGGTTACCTTTAACAAAGATCTAAAAATATCTTAACGTCTAAAAAAACACCCATATTATAGAAGGGATTAAAAAGGATAAACGAATTGTAACAAAGAAAAACCTTTCAGTCTCAATCTCATTAAAGCACGCAAATCAGATTTATTTTATAAAAAACGTTAAGTAGAAGATAGCCTTTGACTTACGAAGTTCAGTTTTATTTTTGAACATGTTTCAGTATTTTTTTCTTTTTTGTCTGTAATATGCTTTTCACATATTCTTTGCCCTTTTATTTTATTTGAGTATATTATAACTAAACAAATTATTTCAGGCCACTACTACTATATTCTTTATGCACAAAGGTAATTAAACTTTATAAATCTGGTATTTGTTGTAGATACTTTAATAATATATTGAAATTGTATATTTCATTATTATACCAAGATATTAGATTACCTATTCGTAAATAATCACAAAAGCGGAAAAAGAAATGTACCACAAAAACATTGGACTCTATCAAACCGTGTCACACGATCACAATCTTCGACAAAACAATTACCACGTAATTCCACCCACTCATTACAAACAAAAAACAAACGAATAACAAATTGAGCGCAAACAATTTAAAGCACACAACCTGTGTGTTCAACATTAAGCACACACACACGCTCATACGTAGAGGACATTAGTATTAGTGGGTTTCGGCCTTTCAAAGGCCCCTTAGATCGAGGGGGCATGTTTGGGGTAAGATTGAGCGTGGGTGAGATGCGGGGGAGGGGGCGAATTCCAAGATGGCTGCGGACCGTGCCGGCCATAAGGGTAAAATAGGAGGCTTTATATATTTATATGTAGTTTTATACTTGTATTGGTCAGGCGACCTCCTGGATTTGTTATCGATTTCTGCTTAGTTCTGTTGCGGCTTCGTGAGCCGTTTGTGGAGGGAATTGCAACTTTTTTTACTTGTGGTTTTTGATTTTGATTTGTGAGATTGCTGGAAAATTATTGCGTTGTAGGTTGGAGTTATTAGATTAATGTAGCAGTGTGTGTATGTTGCAATTATTATGAGCATGTTGTTTTCCACTGTAGTACCTCTCTTCAGTTAATCTATGGTTAGTTGTTTTAAATTCTTCTAATACTTATTAAAGTGAGTTCTTCAAGGGATTTCGAGTTTTTTTTCTTTATTTTGTTTTTATTTCGAGATTTTCCTTTCATATAGAAAATTAGGCAGACTTCTTTTAGTGAACAAACTGTTATTTAAAACCTCAAAAACAAAACTACCCCAATAAAAAACAATCTTTCGGATTTCTTTTGTTTCATCGCCACTCGGCAGTTATTAACAGATAATATAAACGTTTCCCATAAGTACTAATAAATAACATTTCAAGCCAATAGAATAAGGAAACAAAATGAACAAAATTAAAGAATCGGATTTGTGGTTAGCCATTTCAGAGTAAATAAAATGCCTATAAAAACTTGGAGATCTCATTATCAAGTGGCGGAAAGTTTTTTTTTCCTTTACGCACGCCAAGTTACGAGAAACTTTAGGAATATTTATTTCTGTGAACTTTTAAGATAACATTTGCTTGTGTTTATTGAGTGATGGGAGTTTTGTGTGTGTTAAAGGGTTAATGGTTATTCTAATTAGGATACTTGTGCTTAATTTATGTTGTTATAAACGTAAAAATCATCATCATCACCTTTCCGTAACCGTATTATGTTATTAGATTCGTAAAATTCTTTGTAATATTTAATGCAACGAGTAGAAACATTGCAGGTGCAGTTGGTGGTAAATTATTTATTCTACAATTTCTATGTGTTGTAGTTTCGTATACGTACTATAAGGTAAATGTTTCTTCCATAAATTCACAAGTATCTACGTTCTAGCTAAACCTACACAGCTAATATTTCGAACTTTACCACAACAATTTTCTTCAAAACCTTTCCCAAAGCGAGTCCCAAACAAGAACTTCCCTAAACCATAAACAAGTTAGGAACGCGACATCCACTTCGAACCTCTCAATGTCCATTACGGGCAGACGTTATACATAATTCAATAACCCAGCCATCTACCTACATACAACAAAAAGTACCTAACTTAAGCCGGGTCCGTCCAAGGAAGGGTTTCACTAGGTGTCATAAATTACAGCCCTGTTTATCGGGCCGGAGGGGAGGGGGGCACCCTCCCGTGGTTTTACAGTTTATCGTCCCTCTGTATGGGCCCTCCGTAAGACGAAGGGTAGTGAATTACAGAACTGTTACTCAGCGGAATGTACCCCCTGAAAGTTTAAGAAAAAAAGCACCCTTAAGACTGTCCATTGCGTGGGGTGTTTTGAATGTACTACCAGAGGTATTGAGTTTTTAACATGTTTTAGCATTCTACAAAGCTAGCTGTAATTTATAGTTAAAAGTAATGTCAGCTGTCTGTTGATTATCACACTATTGACCATAATTCAAGAAAAAAACGATCTAATATTTTTTCATTAGTGATCACGGAACATTTCCACTTCATACAAAAATGGCTTTAAAAGTAAACAAACTATAACACATTTTCAGTAACAGCAAAGAAACCATTTCCTCTATTCATAATGAAACCAATGTCTAAATAATTTATCGGAGAAGTTGCAAAAGTATCAAGTTTGTTCGGTCGGAGTCTCGCTTCCTTCCATACGCGCGGTCAAGCGGATTTCGAAGCACAGAATCACAATTTGTATAGAAGAGACACGGAAAAATACCTTTTTTCCGTTTTGCGGCGAGTTTTAAAAACTAAAAGGGTTTGAAAGTATGGTGAACTATTTATGGGCTCTATATATGTTGAAAATAATGTTGGTACCTATATGATCTACAACATCTGTGCAACGGTTAAAAGCTAGAAAAATTGCATTGGTATTATGTATATTGGACCCATAGACGTGACGTTATTGATTGAGTGTTGAGAGATGTATTATTGTGTGTATTTGCCTTTTTTATGTTTAAAAAAGGTATCGTTTGTCATGTAAAGTCACGAGCAAACAAATGTATGATTTTCACGTACTGTATTGATTAACCTTTTACGTTTCCACGAACATAGTGTTTTGAAATCCATACGTTGATTTCTCCATAATAATTATTATATATTATTAGCTCCTTTTTTATGTGGTAGAGAAAGCTCGCGCAATAGTTACATATTTTTGTGTATTAGAAATATCTTGAACCTGAAAAATAATAATATACTTAAGTATATGGCATTTGCGTAAGAGAAAGGTTTTTTTGAATGCGCTGCAACTTCCTACTTTTTTTTTTTTTTTTTTCGGATGGGAAATCATCAAATGACTTCTCCCGCTCTGCGCGGAGCAGGAGGGAGTGTCAGAAACTTCCTACTTCTGTTATGTTTCATAGTACTCATACAGCGCAGCTCAATATTATACCAGCTAAAAATTTAACAAAGTAGTATTAAAGCTAGCTATTGTTTTGGAAATGTATAATGTATCAATTAATGTCCTATCGTA
This sequence comes from Xestia sexstrigata, assembly GCA_941918905.2. Classification (NCBI taxonomy): domain Eukaryota; kingdom Metazoa; phylum Arthropoda; class Insecta; order Lepidoptera; family Noctuidae; genus Xestia; species Xestia sexstrigata. The sequence continues at coordinate 7,173,556 of OW799213.2, read as the reverse complement.
ACTGAGATGACGAGTAATAGAGAAGTATGGAAGAAGAAGACATGCTGCGCCGACCCTAGATAAATAGGAATAAGGGCATGGTTGTATCAACTACGTATCCTAAAATCAATGAAATGATCATCGGGTGTGCTTAAAGACCCTAAAGTTCAGCTAAGAGTTGAACAGAATTAAACAAAAAATTAGAAATATCCAAAACAGTAGGTACCTACTTCAACAAGAACAAAGTTTAGATGTCAAACATTGGAAGCACGCCATGTTAACACAAACGACTCACGCAAAGCAATATGCATAAGTAACACGAGAAGACGATACAAGACAAACATATTGTGGCAAAAAGCACATAATACCAGTGCCATTACAATTTTGGGAGGTCTAAATTACTCTGTGGCAGTTGACAATGTAGGGAGGCGTGCGGTCTGAGGGCGCGGGGAGGGGACGCGAGCAGGGGGGGGGGTAGTGACACAGGCTACCGGTCACCACCGCTCGTATTGATTTGTTGTATCGCTCGTCCTGCAACACCCATCCCTTTCTTGCACACCTACATCTGAATGGTTCTCTCTCTGTCTTACACGTGTCCCTCCCGCGCACACGTGGGCACATACGCCGCGTATGTGAATTTATGTGTGTGTGTGTGAGGATTACTATGTGTTGCAAGTATGTGTGTGTTGGGGTCCGAATATTATGTACCTACGCATTTTCGACAGAGTTTTCCTTAAACTGTGTTACGGACACCGTGTTTTTCATTTTGTGTGAGAAATATTCTTTAAGACGAGGGCCTTTAATAAAAAAGTTTCGTTAGATCATGGGTTTGTTTCACTTATAATTTCTGATTAGTCTTTTTCGATTTTATGGTACCTACTTGCCCCGAAATTATATGTTAATATGTACATAGCTTGATGTCATTTTGATTATTCATAAGTAGTAAGTAATGTAGACGGGTTGCACTAAGATACCCACCCGCGTCTGGAGAGAAAGAGTTTGTTTTAACGAACGCAAAAAGATTATTGTCAATACAATTCTGTAGGTAGGTACTTACTTGGTGATTAACTAGTATTTATAAAAATCATGTTAAAACTTTGTATATGCAAGGTAAGTTGAAAGTATTCTATTTTTACGTACAAAAAAGTTCCAAATTCAAATTCAATAAAGTCTCTCACACACTACGGGTTTAACGAAAGGGCGTGACGACGTGACTTTGTATAGAGGTCCATACATGTGTGCTTCAGATTTACAGAGGTCAGAGGCCAGGGCACGAGCGCGCGATATAACGTAGTGTTAATATGAACGATTTTAAAATTGATAATACTCTTTTTAAACTGACATGGTCACTAACACTATTATTAACGCTTATTTTTCTTCTAAAATCTATGACGCAGATTTTGTCCGACCAGTCAGTACGAAGCGTTTAGTTAACATCAATTATATTCTAATAAACAGATATGTTATACACCTACAAATCAACCGAGAAAAGTGTTCCGCGCAGCAGCGGCAACTCACATACATGCAGTGACGCAGAATAAAGGCAATACGACCCAATTGGGCGGTTTTACTTAATTTAAAAATTTATTCATAATTAGCTGATGCCCGCGGCTTCGCCTGCTTGACAAATCATATACTAAAACCTTCCTCCTGAATCACTCTATCTATTAAAAAACCAGACTGACGCGGCGGGGTACTTTGTTTTGTAATATGTAGTGAAAATGGGTGATAGGTTATCGCAAAATAAACCAAAATGCTATTAGATTATATTTTCGATTCAAAAATCGTGCTAAGTTTACGACGCGCACTCGTGTTAGGGCCTCTGGTCACACTTACGTACTTCATTACAAGTACGAGCACAAAAAGGGCGAAAATTAAAACGAGTTCGTGTAGAACCTTGTGATGTATGAGCGTTCTTATATTCAACAGAGGAGTTTAACTTCGTCTAAAAGTTTGTAGACTATTTTTATTTTTTATTATTCACAAAGAAGTTTTCTTTTTTTATTATTTTATAAGAATGTACAAAGGAGGTGGTTGTTACTCTTTAGGTTGAATTTTCAGGTAAAGTTACTAAACATTTTGACTTTTACAGTAGAGGTAATGTGTGTGATGTGGCCCAAAACGTTATTGATTTTAAGGTTTCTGGAATTGAATTTCTACAGTTTTTATTAATACCGTGTTATATAGGTACTTAAAGTTTTTATAGAGTGACAGATATTTTTACTCTAATGATACGTTCATCTCATCCGGTTAGACTGAAAACCTTTTCCCAACATAGTTGGGAAAAGGCTAGGCAGATGATGATAGGTTTATCTCAATTTAGCACCGAAATTATCGAGTTTTGTTTTCATTACAAGTCTTGTAATTCGAGAGAACACCTTTGAGGTATGAAAAGGTTTTATTTTACACATTTCACTTCTTGATAGGTTGTTGGCACCGCACCTGGCATTTTCTAAATCTCAAGGCTAGACTTTTGTTAAATAAAACAATAATGCTCTACGTAGAAGTCAGACAAGAAAAGGCATTTTGCTTTGTCGCCGTTATTTTTAGGTAGGTATGTAGAATTGTTTTCTTCTCAAAAAACCTTTGTTTTGTTTTCAAAGTTTATTTATAAGTTAACATAGGGTTTATTAGGTTCTATAGGTACGTTGATAATAATAAATAAATTGTTTACTTTATTGTTTTAGAACAAAAGAAAAAAATCGAGATTTTTTAAGTGAATATCAATAAAAATGAATGATTACTGAATCGTGTATTTAGTACAATCCCTTCTACTACAATTTTTTTTGTTAAAGCTCACTTCACTGAATTTAGTCATCTTAATTCAGTCGTTACTGAATTTAGTCAAGTATAATCGCATTAATAAGCGCTAAATTCTAAAAACGAGCTACCATTACATTTCAAACTAAGAACTAAACCAAATAATTTTGCCACACCTAACTCCATTCTGCCTATACACTAAACGTCACCGCGCCATGGGGCGTATGTGCTAATTACAAGAACACAGGACCCGCATACTAACTAGCCAACAAATGTCTTACGAATACCAAGTAGGTGGCATACTTAATTGCTTACTACTATGTACTGGAGGCATATAGGCAGATGATGGATATATCTATATGTTTTAAATAGTGTGTACATACCTATGCGTGGAATAAATCAAATAGGGTTTTATTTTTGAAAATTTGCAGGATTTTATGTTTAGATATCTCTTGTTTTCGGCGGCAAAGAAACATAACCATTCATTGGCACTCGGCAAGTCATAGTGTACGGTATGACTAGTTTAAGTTTGCAGTTCAGGGTGGCGTTACTTGTCAAGAAAAAATGCAACGATGTGTCAAACTTGGTACATTTATTTTAGTTCTGTATTTTGCCGTCTGCACAGATATACCAATATATCTGTGATGTGTGAGCTTTCCATCAGTGAAAGATTTTTTAAATCATATTAAAACTTTAGGAGATTATTTCATTTCTCTCAGATAATTTTGAATTGTCAGTAGTTCAAAATCAAAAAATCAAAATCAGTTTATTAATCAATATAAAAATACAGGTGTGTCATAACAGTCGGTGAGTCACAAACTAAGCATAGCTTGTATCTTGTGGCTCGGGAGTGCGAATTTTACAACAAAATAATTACATTGAACAACAAACATGTGGATATTAAAATATTATTACAGGTTTAGAGACGTTAATACAAAGTGGCAAAATAAGAAATAAAAACAATGTTTGCATTTGTTGTGTTATGGTGTGTTTGAGTTCATGTGAGTGTGCGTGTGTGTATGAGTGTGGGTGTGTGTGTGTATGGGCGTGTGTGTGGCTGTTGTGCAGGTCCTATATCAAGGCTTCGGTAGCATCGTATGACCATTTCAAAAGGGCTACTATTAATATTTTTTTACAGGTGGTGGATGAGGTCTCGCAGGTCGAAAATTTTTCTGACTTTTTATAGGTGTTTGGATGGAAAAAATTATTAGTTATACATACAGCTTACTTGTTTATAATATTCTAAAAGAAAACCTTTCTCCTTTAGGAATAGAGTAAAACAGTCTGTAAAGGCATAAAATATAATTAAATGAATGCATGCTTTTACGGACATTTTTTCTTTACAAATAACTTACTGGGCTTAGAGTTCAATGCTCTTAGAAGCACTTCTTAAACATACTACTGCATAAAAATCTTTTTAAATGATTCTGTTTTTACAAGGGATTTTATAGAAGGTTGTATATAAACAATGTAGGTACCTATGTAATTGTGTGTAACAGCAAAAATTGTTCAATGACATCAAGAATTTTCATTCGATCTCAGTAAAAACTGTAATTTCAATTTTTATTTTAAATATACAGTATTTTCTAAAGCCCGCATCGTAACGATAAAACATCAAAATAATCGCGACATTAGGGTTCCTTCGCGTCACGCCTAAGAAATTGTTTCGAACCCCACATTTTTACATAACTAGTGCAAAAGTAAACAAAGTAACGCAGAGAGGGAAAGTTTCCTCGTTTTTCATCCCCCAGGACCCTCGCGAAGGGACGTAGCTCAAATTTCCGACAAAATAATAGCATTTGAGTTTAATTTCAATCTCACTTTCTATCGTGTGGGTTGAAATAAAACCACTTCGATTCACAAGTGTAAAAGTAGTTTTCTTTGCAAATTTTAACAAATAACATTCATAGTTCAATAGGAATAAAGACGATACTCGCACTTTCATTAAACCGTCTGCATTACTTCTAGTCAACGATCTTGAAGAAACGCCGTCGCTTGAACTTGTAACCTTTTCACCTTTGAATAGACACACGTGCGTTTAAAATTATAAATTAAACGTAAAATTTTCAATAAAACGTTACCCTCGGTCGTGAAAACCGGTCTGAGAGACCCAAGCTGCAAAAATATTACAAGTTTTGTATATAATGTAGCGAACACGAGGGTCATTCGGCCAATCAGCCCCTTTTTGAATGACCGACGGCGACCCGAACGCGCGTCGGTCAACTTCGAATAATGAAATTCTAAAAAAGGAACAGGCCCGCCAATAAACAAACCGTATATCATTCGTTATTCAAATATATTTTGGTGAATGGTTGACCCGAGCCCACGCGACCATTTGATTATTAAATATTTTCAGTGGGCAACACTGACCGCCGGGTATAATTTATGACTTGTGAATTTGAAACAAATATGTAACCTTTTTGGAGCTGATTTATTTCTTCGAAATACGGATTTGGATATTTATGACGATGCTAACACTAATAAAAATTGACACAAACAGTTTATTAACTTTAAAAAGTGCAACAGTGTGCAAATTAAATGGAATCACCCTAATTGTAACGATCTACTTTATTAATAAAATGACTTGTAATTAGGCAGGGGAGAAAAAGGCGGTAAAATTGTATTACTTTGGCAGTTGCCTTTTAACACGACCAAAGCAGTGTTTTTCCTCCCCCACGTTTATAATTGTATTAATTGTTGAGAGTGATGCCTTTTTAATTTATTTCCTCTGTGTCTTATGATATTATCTTCATGATTTAGAGATTAAAATGTACTAGATGATTGCGCAATTTTGGTTTGAATATTTCATTAGAAATAAAGTCAAGTTTGAGTTGGCTTGGTGAACATTTGCAATAATTTGACATTGTTCTTTTCCACGTCCTCTTAATTGTCATAAAAAATCAAGATATCAAGATATAGACAACTAGTAGTAGACAAATCAAAAGTTAGTTCCCACAGGAAATCTAACTTAAGACTTCACTGACAAATAGTGACCAGACGCAACTTCATTGCTGTGAAAGTTTCATGCTTAAAATAATGAATTATTTATTCTGACTTTAATATTACTATATTTTTCATTCATTTCGTGTTATTCGAAAACTATCAAAAAAAAAAAATTTTGGCGGTCAATTGAATTCGTTTAGTTACAGAATTTTATTAGACAGGCATATTTTTTTGTGTGATGGGTACTTATAAAACGTCGAAAAAGGTGCACGTTTCGTGTTGGTCGTTTCCATGGAGAAGAATAGCCAGAAACTCCATGGTTACTCTTTTCAAATCATTTGGTATCACAGTATTATTATGTTACAGAATTAGTACTTAAGTATGGGGGGACAGCGTAGGTCCGACAATAGGTCGTTGCTTACTATACAAAAAAACGTAAAACAAGATAAATATTTAACAAAAGTTAACAGCATCTGGGAATCTACAAAGCCTACAATGTTCACAAATAATAGGTAAAAAATAGGATCCACACAAAGGTAAGAAAATATAAAAAAATAAGAAAACTTAATTTAAAAAAAAAAAAAAAAACAGTGACATATTTATTGTCATCAGTGCTGTAACTATTCTAACAATAACGATAGGACATTGTATTAGTGAGTTATTATAAACATTTTTGATGATCGAAACCTTATTTCAATTAAATATCCAAACTCTAGTAGGTAAGTAGATACAAAATATCATAAACATAAATTAAAAACCAAAATAAATGTAATTCTGATACAGCAGACATCTAAAACATTTTCATATATCCGTAATGAGAACAATAAATAATAAGGCATGCCCGTCATGTTTCGCAAGCCATTGGTCCTAGCAATAAAATTATATACGCCTACAAAATAAAGCGTCCCAGCGTCCCCTAGCTACGACATTCTGCATGCAAAATTTAATTTTACAATCCGAGCCGTTTCAATATAGGTAATATTAAAAATTTATGTCCCGTGTTCGACTGTCCCTCCGTCATAAATTTATTCTGTCTGGGTAGTTGTATTTATGTATAAATATTAAACTACCTCGTTGGTCGAGTGGTCGAGCGACTGCTGAACATGAGGTCTCGGGTTCGATTCCCGGGTCGGGCTAAGTTTTCTGGGTTTTCCCATCAGGAATTTATCAGTAGCAGCCACGGAGTCTGGATTTGCGTCCGGTTGATGGCAATAGGCTCGCCCCCTATTACATGGGACTTAAACATAACTGGCGAAATTTGGGTGTACTATTAGGTACACTTCTGCCTAACCCTTTGAGGATTACAGTTCAGGCGTGATGTATGTTATTACAGTACAGTATGTTATTTTATTACACATTTGCTCGAAAAGGGGTCTCTTATTTCACCAATTTCAATATCGTATTGAATCTCATTACGTACTTGTGCGTTATTGTAATGTAAAACGCACGGTTTATCAAGATGCTCCGTCTAAAACGAACAGTAGGTACTTTTTAAAATCTTAGCAAAGAGTTTTTATGTCAGAAAAGTGGTCAACATTTTATGAATAAAATTAACTTTGGGAGATAAAATATAATAATAATAACTTGACAACATTAAAAATGCCAACTGGCAACGTAATAATCAATTTTACAAATTGTTAAAATTATTATAACGGCTTTAACAAGTGATTAAAGATTTATTCGTTTAAGAAAATCCGAGTTTTATTAATTTCCTCGCAAATATGTTATAAAACGTCGTATGACATACGTGCGCTTTGATAATATTACAGCCTCGGCTTTCTGCAATATCGCCTCGGCTAAATTTTCAACTTACCGCACTTATATCATAATGTACTAAAATAGATCATTTGGCCGGAATAAATCTGCTGTGACACAAAACCGCAAAAAGTGGAGAGATTTGAAAGAGACCTACACTCAGCATTTTGTGTCCAAAGGTTTAGAAGAAGAATATAGAATATGAAACTATTCTAATATTCTTATTTTAGTTTTTGTGTAAGAATACATACTTCGGAATTACTAAACAAGGAGAATTTATTGTGTTTTTCGTTCTTTCTAAAATAATTTACATTATGCGTAGGTTTTTAGTTTACAGACTGTGTGGGATTCAATATTTTAATTTTGATATCTACTATGATTAATTGATTACACGTGGCAGACAAAGAGTTAGTTTGTTGATTTTGTAATCAACAATATAACTTTGGAATTCGATTAAATATTAGTAGGTTTAATAAACAACTGTAAGTGGATACAACAAGTGAGTCATTGTTTAATTTGAGTGTAGTGAAACGAATGAAATAATTTAAAATTAGAAAATTGATTAAAAAAAAATTTTTTCAAGCCAGTGTCTCAAGGTAAATACAAAGAATTTAAAATTCGAAAATCAATTGCAGATGAGTACGTTGGCTTGGAGAAAAGCTAGGGGAGGCCAATTTCGATAAATACCACACACACATCTTCAAAAAGAAAGGAAAATCGAAAACAAACATCACATCGTGCACTCTAAAAATAATAACATATTATGTCAGTTCAGAGTGCTCGTCTTGAAGCGTACCTCCTTGCCCTCCCTCCCTCCTTAACCGTACAATAACTTCACCCTCACATGGTCATAACGAGGCCCGATAAGGGTCTCGTAGACCCGAGGTAAATCACCCTGTATCTGGGGTGACACCCCGCCTCGGGTTATGTACCGACTGCTATGTACGTTGGACATTAGATTTTGAAATAGCTTGAATATTTTTTGTGAGATAAAGGTGAGTTTTGGGTGACTGTTTTGGTAATGTATAGAGGGAAGGATATAATATTTGTTAGTCGAAAACTATTCTGATTTTAGACGGTTTACAGGTAGGACTTTACTCAATACTTTTTTGTATTCCACATTTAGGTGTTCTTAAGTGGTAAACTTATAATTAGATCACAGGTTTCATTCATTCATTATTATCAGTTCTGAGCCTTGTTACTAAGTTTTGGCAACCGTTGTAATATGTCGGTAGGGGCGCTACAACAAACAAAACAAAATACCGCTTCCGACAAACAGCATCCAACTCATATAATATCCCCAAAAAAACACACAACACACACATTAAAGATTAATGTCTAAACAAAAATCAGGCCTGACGTGCCCCTTCAGGAAAATAAAAATATCTTAGTGGAAGGCTTTCCCCCGAGGAAACTGGTGAGTCTAATGTTTTCTTTTTATTCCATCACGAAGGAGGACACATCAGGGGTGAAGGTAGCGGGGGGGGGGGGGATGATCGATTTTCTATACGAAAGGGACCCCCGTAAAACTATGGTTATTGGATATTTCGGCCGAACATCATCTTGGGACGCACTTGTTTGGTTTATGCGCTGGGCTTTGCGGAACATAGGAAGCCGTGGAGACGGTGGTAAGAATTAACTTGGATTTTTCCACACACTGGTTCTTATAAAAAAAGTTAAATATTTTTATTATTTCCTAATAAAATATTTAACTATTTTTATAAATTCAGTTTTTGCATGAACGTTGAATTGTTTGTGCTTTGATCTTTCTTAATTAGACAGAAGCTGTTGCCGCCCAGGTTTGGTCTAGTCGGACGGGATATTATCAAAGAATATTTATTTTAATCACTTTGGAATAGTTTCGTTAACAATTTTCGTAATTAATCATTTGTGCTGTGAATACAATTATATATAAAGTAATTTTCCGTTAAAACTTTTTTTGAGTTTTATATGCTAAAGTCAAGTCCAAGGCCTTGTCTTAGAGAAAAACGAACTCTAAATCTATCAAAAAATATTACGCACAGTCATCTTCATCCCTTTCCCAAAGCATTTGCGTTCGCTCCAAAATAGGGGTGGATTTATGTTAACAGGAAGTGCCCCGGCGAAATGGCGTCCTAAGCCTTCAGATACGGTTTATGTACCGTACGGTACAATACGTGCTATGCTCGTACGTACACGTTATTAATTCCACGAGAAATCAGTTTGTGAACCGTTTCAGTTTGTAGGTTATAACTTTGAGTAATATTTGTGGGACCTACTTACTTTGGGACTTGAGTTCAGTAACCTAGACCAAATTTCTTCATCATTCTTGAATGACTGAGCTAGATGGCAGCATTTGTATCTTTTTGTGTTCTGCTGGAAAGCATAATTTGTACCTTTTTACGTTCAGGGGCCTATGGCCGGCATAAAAACTGTGTCAGGGTAGGCACTAATCACAGGAAAAAGAAAGACAGACGACTTTTTTGGGTGTAAAAAGTTGTAAACAAATAAATAATGTTGAAAAGATAACAAAAGAAGAATCACGCACGTAGTTCCTTTTACTCATATTTCATCATAGTAAGTGACATTGTTTTTGACTATTATAAGTGCCTATTTATTTATGTTGTTTCTAGAAGATAACATATAACATAACAGCACGCCTGTAATCCCCGAAGGTCAGGCACAGGCGTACAGAGGCGTAACCTACCTATTAGTACACCTAAATTTCGCCAATTATGTTTAAGTCCCATGTAATAGGGGGCGAGCCTATTACCATCAATCGGGACTCCATAGCTGCTACTGAGTATTTTTTTATGAAAAAACGTAAATAACACTTTTGCCGACCTGGGAATCGAACCCAGGACCTCATGCTCAGTAGTCGCACTTGCAACCGCTAGACCAACGAGGCTAGATGATATTCATACTCATTAGGCGTGCGTTGTAATAAATTATACCGCACTCTTGCGGCAAGGAACATAAAGGAACCTTTGCCTAAACAACCTCCAAGTTCCTTCCACGTTCTTTGTAAACAAGGACCAAGGGAATATTCACTTGTGTGCCTATTAATTACACCATAAACCCTTAGCATGTGAAGTGTTCTCTTAGGGACAATAACGGGCTGAGGAACTTTACTTAGAAGATGAAAGGTTTCTATGGGCTTTCGAAATTTACTTGAGAGTCCGATTTGACAGATCAAAATCACGGTTGACAGAGAAAGTAAGTACTAATTAGTCGTTGGAATATATATTCTTCGTGATGTCCATGATTCTTATCCATCATCTGCCTAGCCTTTTCCCAATTATGGAAGACTGGAAGCTGACCCCAAGGTCGGCTTCCAGTCTAACCGGATGCAGCTCAATACCAGTATTTTACATGGAGCCACTGCCTATCCGACCTCTACAACCCAGTCAGTACTGGGAAATACGATACCCCTTGGTAAGACTGGTTGTCAGACTTTTTGGACCACTGACTACCTGTAACGACTGTCAAAGATCTACAAATGCGGCCGGGACCAACAGCTTAACGTGCTTTCCGAGGCACGGAGGAAACTCGGTATGTAATGGTGGTCACCCATCCACAGACCAACCTAGGCAAACACGGCTTAACCTAAAGATCGACCCGAGCGGCTGTTATTATTTAGCCACCAGCTTCTCCACTAACTAAAAAATATGTCAATGATTCTTATATTTTAGTTAAATGGGCTTCTGTCAAAACTCTACCACATTGACAGTGGTCTCGGATAGGTATCTCAAAATTCCAGGGAGGTGCGACGTCATTTGTGATGTGGCTTCGCAGTCACTCCATGAAAATAAACTGAACCTGCAGGCCCAACTGGCGGCCGATTCTGAGAATTCCAGGTGAAACGCTGGGAGCGCTTTTGCAGGCTACGTAGTCATCTGCTTCCACTGATTTAACCTGGTGTCAAAATTTTTAAGCCACCCATGGGCCTCTAACTTGGCTTTACATCATCATCATCATCATCATCATTTCAGCCGAAAGACGTCCACTGCTGGACATAGGCCTCCCCCAAGTGTCGCCACATTTACCGGTCCCGTGCGACTCGCATCCAGCCGATTATAATAATAACATTTTTTTTATTTCATAAAAAGGAGATTGTAGTACATGAACATACACAGAGATTCCCGCAACCTTCACCAGGTTATCGGTCCACCTAGTGGGAGGCCTTCCAACGCAACGTCTTCCGGTTCGCGGTCGCCACTCCAGAACTTTTCGGCCCGATCGGCCATCCGTTCTGCGAGCAATGTGCCCTGCCCACTGCCACTTTACCACTTCACTGCGGCTTTACATGCCGTCGAGAAATATCTCTCAGGCATGCTGGTTTCCTCAAGATGTTTTCCTTCACCGAAACAAGTAATAATTATACAATACGCATATGAATCCGATAAATCAGAGGCGCGTGTCTTGGATTCTAACTCGGCAGTCCGCCAATTACACCATTATCATCACTGCTTGCCATTTAATTTACTAAAAACGTAAAAGATGAAACCCTTATCAAAAACATGTCCTCCCATAAAACTGAAGCAGCTATCCTCACACACATATCAAACACATACAAGTAAAATATAATGGCTTTGTCTGAGTTTTATGACATCACGGATCCGTTGAAAGCTCACGGCTATTCGGGGATAAGGTGGTCGTTAGAGGGTTGTGCTAAAAACTGATATGCCGAAGGCTATAGGGACTATAAAAGCCGTAGAGAGCCGTTATGGGGTCGCAAAGGTTGTTTGGCCGATATTTATCGTAAATTTCCTTTTGCAGTATATGGGAAATTGATTTTGTGAAAGAGGAATGAAATAAGGGACGCTGGTTTTCTCGAGTCAGTCTAGATTTTTTACACCGTGGGGGGTCTCAAAATCGTGATGGTTATGGGTCTAAGGCAATCGGTTCGACATTCGGTTGGTTCGAATAAATTATCTTCACCCAAAAACAATTCTTGTTTCGAGATCGTCGAATGCAGCGTCGTATAATTATTGCAACTTTCGAAAAATCATCATTCTACTGCCGTTAGAGATAACGGCAGTAGAATGATGATTTTTCGAAAGTTGAGAAGACATGCTGCGCCGACCACAAATAAATAGAGATATTTATTTGTGGTCGGCGCAGCATGTCTTCTTCTCCCATATTTCTCTATTACTCGTCATCTCAGCAGTCACCTCCTTTCTAGCCATCTTATCATCCTACACAAAGTCCATCCATCTTTTTTTGTTATAGCTACACATAGGTACTCAACATGCAACTATTGGAAACAAAAAAAAAACACGGTGGAGAAAGTTGGTTGAATCTACGGTTCGGAATACAGGAAGTACTACGAACCGCACACATTTAAACTCTAATACACACGACCCAAACATGCTCAAAAATATCTTGATCTTAAGTTTAGGACCATTTTACAGCCAGATCACTTCAATACCGCGAAAAAGAACTTCAACACAACAAACTTCAAAGTCCACCTAATCTTGGTTGAGCGCAAAAGTTAATAAATACAAGCAGTATTGAAACTGTGAAACATATATATCTAACCCTTTCACTAGTTTCACTACATCTGCGCGCGCGCATGGAAATTAGATCAGTAGGAAGCGCCGGCGCCGATGTGTGGAACAACTGTCAAATATTTTAGTAACGCAATCGATGGATAAATTGAAAGATAAAGTAAAATATTGAGATAGTGGCATAATTTATGGCAATTTAGATGTATGGAAGTATACTACTTTCAGTACAGTACTAACTGGGTAGTGGAGGTCAGGTAGGCAGTCGCTCCATTTAAAATAATGGTATTCAGCTGCATTCGGTTAGACTGGAAGCCGACTCCAACATTGTTGGGAAAAGGCTAGGCAGATTTTAGCAGATGTATGAAAGAAAAAGACGTGCTGCACTAACTCCAAATACATTGAGAAAATAGGATGATTAGTCGTAAGAATCTTTTTTTTAACTTAGTGCGTAGACAATATTTTAGATGCAGAAAGGTTAAGAGAGCAGGATACCTACCCTAGGCAATGTAGACCAATTTTTCTTAAAGAAAATATTAAAGTCTCTACTAGTTATCTAAATGTTACACTCATCACCTGATAACTCTTCATTTTAAATTTTACAATTAATTTCCTGAAATCACATCACTCACTATCACGAAAAACAACTTAACACAACAAACGTCAAAATCAAACTAATCTTGGTATGAACGCAAAAGTTAATAAATGCAAGCTCTATTGAAACTGTGAATAAATCTAACCCCTTCGCTACCTCTGCGCGCGCGCATGGAAATTAGATCAGTAGGTAGCGCACATTTGAACAGAGGTTGTCAAAGTTGTGATGTCGTTTACTATAACATGTTTTTACAAGATATCGTATTATTTTTCTTTTTTAATTTAATTTCAAGTTTAATATTACAGTAAAATATATTTTTTAAGATTTATAGGTATCTATCTGCTTGACATCAAAGAGCTTTTTAATTAATTGTAGATACATAATTTGACAAATCCATATAATTGTAAAACAAGTAAGTATTACTGTACAGTAACAGATAATAATAATCATTTTCAATAATCTTTTTTTTTTTTCTTTTTTTTTTATAATAATATGTCATGTCAGCCATGTAACTTTGATTTTAAAACTGAGTGTGAATCGTGGCGTACAATTAAAATAAGCAATTTTATAAAAAAAAAACTATTGCTTCGCGTAGAAAATCTTACGAAAATAAGTCATTATACCAAATACTGTATAATAAGTCATTATACAGTATTTGGTTAATAAAAATAAAGGTTCGTTAAACTGCCGTTTAATACCTCTAACCGTTTCTATACCAGGCTACCTGCGGAACTTTGAGAAACATATTACGAGATTGTATGTCGTGATTGTGCAACATTTTTTGCAGGCGCTCATTAATTTGGAGTTGTATGTACAGACAATAGTAACCCTTCCGTTGCGCACCGCGGTCTCTTCGGCCATTGTGGCATTATCACTGCATTTGTGTTTCCGGACGCTTCTTTTTATTATGTAGATTAGGGGCTTTATCAGACCCGGATTTAGATAATACTGCATTTGCGTTTCTAAGCTTCGGATTCGCATACAAAATTTGCGCATTTAACAGTTACATTTTATTTTTAGTTGGGATAAAGAAAAGGTTTACTTATGCGGGTGGTTATTTAAAAATGTAATATCCTGCTTTTCACCCTCTTTGTGTTAAATAATAAACACTAACTGCCAATTGACATGACCAATCATGCGTAACGTGAGATCAATGGAAAATAGCAGTCAAATAAATCTAACGAGGACTCTTACATCTGCATGTCATTGGAATAAATCAAATCACCATTGAATGCATCCGTAAAATATTTTTGAACTATTTTGAATGCACCATGCGTTTGATAGTACTAAAAAAAATCATCCCTCGTAAGTCAACCCGTTCACTGACACGTATTGAACGGATATAAAAAAGTTACACCCATATTTTGCACTTCCCGATATCGAATAATAGGGTCTATTTATGCATTCTCGATAAATGAAGAGTATTTTTTTACTTCTATTATAAATCAGAATGTATTATTTATCTTTAGAGAATCAGAATCTGCATCCTATTGTTATTCGGGATATGCGGTGTGTCAAGGGTGTAATGTTTTTATGGATTGTAGTAACGTTATTGGTTTTTAAATAATAATAGCACAACATAGCAAATCCAATCTCAGTACAGCAATAAAAGTGCGCACATAGAACCACTACTTAATATTACGGCGTTTCGGGTCTAGCAGATTTTATCGCTTGCATAAATTGAAAGGAGAGCAGGCAGCCATTTTGAATATTTGAAGGACCGAGGGTGTATTCGACCGTAGGGCAGTAATTACTTGATTGGAGTCAAGAGGTGGCATGCCGAGATACCGGCCGGGCTGCATTGTTGTTACCGCGCCTTGGTGGGGCTCGAGTACTGCGCTCAAGTGTTTTATAAAATGTACGGCATGTCAGATTCACACCTACAGCGTTCGAGGGTTAACCGTCTATTACTACATGCTTCTAAATTTAAACTCAAATTATTATTCAGCAATTGCTGTAACAGTAGAACATAATTTGCATAATATAGGTATGCTCTTAACAAAAGGCTTTCAATATAAATGTAACCCTGTCGAATATTTCAATGTAACGGCTTATCAATTAGTAGAATATCGGCAACATACAGCTTGCATTAATGCATATTATTAAATCTAAACGAATTCAAAGAGTAATAAGTTCAAAAAACATCTGACACTGGCAAGGTGACGGGAGCCAAAAAAAAAAAGGAAAAAAAAATGTCACACACAGAAAAATCCGGGGCCTATAATCCATTCTATTATGCATATAATTATTATTTCCGATACTCTATCAAAGAAAATAACAGTCCTTTTTGCATATGCGTTTTTGACGGAAGTGTGAATAAAAAATGTCACCCTCAGGTAGCAGAAGGGTGACCCGAAGTGTTTTTTGTGAACGTAATACGAGTTGAAATGTATTGGAGAGTTTTATAAGATGATTATTATGCATGAATTCTCAGGAAGATTTAGCCGACACGTTGCCCGAGGCATGTGTGAAGGACTTCCTTAGGGTCTAGGGTTGTGGGGTAGCATTTGAGGGTTAACGGAAAAATTACACAAAGTGACCCCGTGTGTTTTATAAAAAATATCGGCCTATATTTTATTGGCACTTATCCTCAAATTGTATTGTATAAAATGTGAGTTATATTTGAATGCAATGGAATTATCCTAAAAATTATACGCCAACCTTTCACTTAAAAACACTTATTTTTGTATGCGAAGCAGTGGTGCTTACAAACTAAGTAGGTACCGCTTTAGGCCCCTTGAACCAAAAATAAAATACGCTAAACGTATATTTTTTATTTAGCGCTAAACGTATTCCAGATATCGTTCCAATTCTTTCAGTCGTTTGAAGTTGATGGAGGCAGTACCGTTCTATGTACTACTCTGTCAAGAAAGTACCGGGAAAAGATCAATAATACACAAAATGTCTGTTATTCATCCAAATTTATTTTATCACCTTCAAAGTATGCTCCTTTAGAAACGATACACTTGCGCCAACGAATAATCCATTCATCAAAACATTTTTTAAACGCTGCTTCCGGAATTGAGTTCAGTTCTCGCCGCGAATTCTCCTTTATGTCTTCTATCGATTGAAAACGGGTGCCACGAAGTGGTAATTTGAGTTTAGGAAAAAGAAAAAAGTCAGCAGGAGCCATATCTGGTGAATATGGTGGTTGCTGGATGGTATTTGTTGAGTGTTTGGTCAAAAATTCGTTCACAATGATAGCCTTGTGCGAAGGCGCATTGTCGTGGTGCAAAATCCAAGAATTTTCTTTCCACAAATCTGGCCTTTTTCGTCGAATTTGCTCTCTTAAACGCCGCATAACGCTCAAATAATATTCTTTATTTACCGTTAGACCTTCCGGTAAGAATTCAGAGTGCACAACACCGCGATAGTCAAAGAAAACAGTCAACATGACTTTGACTTTTGATCGACTTTGGCGTGGTTTTTTCGGTTTCGGTTCAGTTGGAAGGCGCCACTCCGAAGCTTGTTGACTAGTTTGCATGTCAAACTCGTAAACCCACGTCTCGTCACCAGTAACAATGCGTTTCATGAATGTTGGGTCCGAACTGACTCGTTCTAGCATGTCCTCATCGACTTTCATGCGATTGAGTTTTTGGAGAAAATTCAGATCTTTTGGGACTAGCCGAGCAGCAACATGTTTCATACCCAAATGATTAGTTAAAATGGTACGGATCGACTCGTGAGATACAGAAAGTTCGGCGGCTATCTCTCTCAGAGTTGAATGGGGATTTTCAGTCACTATTTTCTTCACTTTTGCGATGTTAACTTCAGTTGCAGACGTTGACGGCCTACCAGAGCGAGGCATATCTTCCATCACATCTCGACCGCTTTTGAACGCTTTGAACCACTCATAAGCACGAGTTTTTGATAAAGTCGATTCACCGTAAGCCTTCTGTAACATTTTCAGTGACTCCGAACACGAAATTCCATTGGCGATGCAAAATTTAAGACAAACTCTTTGTTCGATATTTTTGTCCATTATGAAATTCGCAATACACACTATATATGATATTACTAAAACCAGCACTGTATTTAATATAAATAACAGATGCAACTCAAACTCCGCGCCAAAATGGAAAACAGTTGTGCCAATCTAACAACTACAATAAAACAAAAATTTGAATTTGGAACCATAAACAAATCATCCATTCCCGATACTTTTTTGACTGAATGTATATGTTAGCGTTTTGGTTTTGGTTTCCGCACTGAGTTCTTAAAGTGGACCATTGTACGTGAGCCATGGCGGCCGTTATTCCAACCAGCCCACCTCCCTCCAGAAGCAGATCAATCTTCCCGGTCTTCTCAGGACATCCGCGAGGGATCTGGGTGACACCGGTGCACTCGAGGATTAGTACATGTTCTTCCATCTCCATGCACGCTCTGCACAGGGGACTGTCAGTGATACCTAGGGTGTGATGAAAGCAGAAAGATGATTTAAAAACTTAAAGCGAGAAACGCATTTACTGATTAGCTGTGCAAGCAGTTCTAAGTAGGTATCTAATGCTGATTATTCTTTGCACATCGTAGCTCTGATAGAACAAGAAAGAGAAAGCTAAGATGCCAGATTTAATCATTATCACACACCAAGAACACAAACATCAAGGGATACACGAACATACAACCGAAATCTCCATTCATATTTTTTTCTAACCCTAAAAAAGCGTACCCACCTTGTATTCAGGGTAACCCTTTTGTGCTACTGTTTGTTTGTCATATTTTTTATGGGTTTTAGTCCAGGTAATCCTATGTCCTCTCACATCGAATGGGTTGTGACGTATAAAAGGATTATTTTTTAATAGATAATTAATGATGTCAGTGTTACGGTTTGGTTGGCAAGAGCTGTTTGTCCGTATTTGCTTTTGCATGAGTTTTTATGATGATCGTTGTAAGTAGTTAAAGTTTTGATGGTAATTAACTTTGATATATTATTCTGTACTTTATTGATAGACTACATCTAAATGGGAGAAAAAGCAAGAACTGATACATAAAACTAGGTATTTTAAAATAATGATATTTTAACCGTTTTTATCATTCGGAACCAAAGATGGTTCAACCGGGTGGTTGACGGCACGGTTGGCGCCGTCGCTGAGCGATTGGCTGCTGCCCAGCGTTTCGTGGGTTCGATCCCCACACGGGGAATATTGGAATGTACTTTATTGATAGATAGGTACATAATACCTAATACCTAGTACCTAATATTTGTATGACTTACAGGTAGTTGTTCCGGGTCTGTCTGTTTGGGTATGTGAGTTCAAATGTTTGTAAATGCACCCACGAATTCCAATCCAAAAATTCCCAGTATAGCAACGTTTTTTTTTAAATACAAAACAAGACAAGATCAAGAAATAAAGAGTTGACCAACTAGTAAGTCCAAATACATCCAACCCAGAATTATTTCAGTGAAACAAATGAATCATTTAGTAGCGTATACAGGTCAACAGTTCAGCACTACGTCTGCAGGCTACTGAAATGCAGAATCAATACCTACATACATTGTGAAGATAGTTGCATTGTAAATTTATCTATCTCAGGCTTCGGCACGCTGGAACCAACGAATGGAAGTGAGATTTTGACTTTTTCAATTTCAATAAAAACAATAAAATACTCTTTATACCAGCTGAAACTCAAAATTAGACTCCCCACGATTTGCTACTAACGACTCCTAAACTATTTTAGTGAATGATCAAAGTAGTTTAGGAGCCCGAATCGCCCGGAGACAAGATAACTTAGAAAAAGTGGTTTTAGTGGGAATAGTACACGGAAAAAGCTGGAAAAGGAGCTCGTGGCTAAATAATAACAGCCGCTCGGGTCGATCTTTAGGTTAAGCCGTGCTTGCCTAGGTTGGTCTGTGGATGGGTGACCACTCATTACATACCGAGTTTCCTCCGTGCCTCGGAAAGCACGTTAAGCATTTGGTCCCGGCTGTCATTTGTGATCTTTGACAGTCGTTACAGGTAGTCAGTGGCCCAAAAAGTCTGACACCCAGTCTTACCAAGGGGTATCGTATTACCCAGTACTGGCTGGGTTGTGGAGGTCAGATAGGCAGTCGCTCTATGTAAAATACTGGTATTCAGCTGCATCCGGTTAGATTGGAAGCCGACCCCAATAAAACTTGGGAAAAGGCTAGGCAGATGATGAGTAGACGGAAAAAGACCACACAGGCTCTCGGCTACTCGGTAGTCTAACCAGATCAAAATACTCGGGATTCACTGCCCTGTAAGCAGTGATAGTCTAGCTAGTAATGCAACCGTCGGACTGCCAAGTTATAGGTCTCGAGTTCAACCCCAAGACACGCACCGTTAGTTATTCGGATTCATGCGTGCGTATTGTATAATTATCACTTGCTTCGGTGAATGAAAACATTGTGAGGAAACCAGCATGCCTGAGAGATATTACTCGACGGCATGCGAAGCCAAGTCAGAAGCCTTTGGGCATCATAAAAACTCTGACACCAGGTTAGGCACTAACCACACGATAAAGAAGACTGCCCTGTAGGAGCTGAAGGCAAAGTGAAGTGGCCTGGAAACAGCTCGTCATTGACTCGGTCAAAGCGTTTCAAGACGGCAGGAAGAGATCCTTATGGATCCCTATTCGTTGTAGCGCGAAATCTCACCAATCGAAGTCGCGAATGACAAAAACAAAAGACAGCTGTTCGCGAAAGTTCATCGACCTACGGCAACGTGGTCGTAACTTTCATTCTTAAAGCGTACCAAGTTAGTAACCTACTTTTCATTAATAAGGCAAGCTAAAAAATGCAAGAAGAAAGTATCAAAGATTGAGCGAGCGAACTTCGCTAACAGCGAACGTGAGGAACACGGGGATACGCTGCACAAGATTCTATGGACACAGAAATATTTTTTTACCGGCAGGAAGTTTAAAACTGGAAATATTATTTGGGTCTTTTTTTAAGTGCGTGTTGTTATAATTAACGGTAGGTAATAAGTGCAATCACAATTGTTTATTAGTTTATTTTTTAATATTTTATTTAAATTAAACAATATTTTAATAAAGCCTCTGTTCTTCCCTACTTTACCTGCGTCACCCCGAACCAGTCTTCTTTATGTGTGATGATTTAATTGTATAAAATACACTGATTTTTAATTAGTAATTTCAGGAACACACAAATTACATAATTTACAAGCTACAACTAGATCTAAAATAATAATAAAACATGTTAAAGTGGCAAAATTGAAACACTACCCTTTTCTCACATTACGAACTTGGCAAAACTATTAAAAAAGCACAAACAAACAAAAAAAGGAAAGCAAAAAAAATAAAGAAAAACGCCGTCCACTATAACGCCAACGTCAATTTTTGCCGGAGTTTTCCCGCCAGACGTCGAGACGCTGAAAAAAAAAATAATTAAAACGAGCCGGCGGGGAAAGTGAAAGCACGCCGTCTGCCACGTAATTAGTACAATGGAGTTTCCTGACTTTGAACTCAACGATATCATTTTTGTTCATCTTTAAATTATCGCCCTTTCAGTAAAATGTTTGCCCTATTTTTTTTGTTTGTAAGTTCTTCGGTTGAGTTTAGAAAGATAAATGCTTTTCTTGTGGAAATAGTTGTGATTTATGTTGTTTGCAGTTTGAGGAGTGTGTGTTCAGGAGTGGGTATTGGTGATTGATGTTATAAGAAAGGGAGGTAGTACGGTAATGTCGAATTGGCCTATTGCTTGATTTTTATTAGGGTTCCGTAGTCAACTATGAACCCTTGTCTGTCCGTCCGTCTGTCCGTCCTCGCTTAATCTCTGTGACCGTTAGCACTAGAAAGCTGAAATTTGGTACCAATATGTATATCAATCACGCCAACAAAGCGGTAATAAAAATTGGAAAAAAATGTTTTATTAGGGTAGCCCCCCTATATGTAAAGTGGGAAGTGATTTTTTATTTATTTTAACTCTAACGTGTGATATATTGTTGGAAAGGTATTTAAAAATGAATAGGGGTTTCCTAAAACCATTTTTTGATAATGTCAATAATTTCGGAAATAATCGCTCCAAAAGTAAAAAACAATGTGTCCCCCCCCCTCTAACTTTTGAACCATAAGTTTAGAAAATATGAAAAAAATCTGAAAAGTAGAACTTTATAAGGACTTTCTAGGAAAATCATTTTGAACTTGATGGAAACAATAGTTTTTGTACAAAAAAGACAAAAAGTTGTACAAAATAATTTCGCGCGGAGCGCTGCTGGAGCGCGAACATAATGGATACCCACCTTTAAACTCATAAGTGGGAACACTTATTGTGACGGACGGGAAACTACGGAACCCTACACTGAGCGTGGCCCGACACGCTCTTGGCCGGTTTTTTTATGAATAAGTGTAGGACTAGGCCCGTATTTTTTTTTCTAAGCCTAACTACTCTTACGTCCAGCAGTCTATCTTTTGGCTGAAAATCCTTTTAAAATAGACTTCTTTCAGCGGATCACGAATATATTTATTATAAACTTGAGATTGAATTTGCACCTAGATTAAATTTACTGTTTTTTTCAACTATTCATCATTCAATAAACTTAGTTCTAATCGTTTTAAATATTTGTGTTTTAATCTTTTTTGTTTTTAATGTATGTGAATGCCAGAGACAAAGAATATTTAAATAAATATACACGTTTATTCTGAATGTATACCTATTTAGTATTTAAATTCTCTCTAAGAATGGTACATTATTGGAATACATTTTTTCCATTAGCTCAGAGCATTACGATTCAATTCAGAACGTTACTTAGCCACATGAGAGACATAAAAGCTCCATTCAATACACAAGATAGGGAGAAAATGGAATGGTCTAGACTGGAGCGGCGATCAGTACTTACCTATAATACCTTCCTAACATTTGTTTGAGCATCTTTTTGTACCTGCATACCTAGGACCTATGTGGAAAAACTAGTACTTTGTTTTTATGAGCAAAGCTGTGTAGCAATACTTATGTTCTCTTGAGGAATAAATGTTTTTCTGTTCTATTCTACTGTAATGAGTTAGTTATCAACTATACATATATACAAATAAATACAATTGAAGTGTCTATTTTATCTGTTTGTAATATCAAAATAACAGGTATTGGCTGAATGCATACGAAAGTATATACGGAACTATTTTTTTTCCTTTTTAAATTTTTGCTGTTTGTCCCGGCCAATCTCCGAAACTGACGGGATTTTACTGACGGCAAATAGCTGATGTTATAAGGAGTAACTTAGGACAATTATATTTTTGAAAAATAATTAGGTTTCCGTGCAAATGAAGTCATATTTTTTTATAATAATTTCATGTGAACGAAGGTTGCGTTTGAGGAGCCCGTGGCTAAATAATAACAGCCGCTCGGGTCCATCTTTAGGTTAAACCATGCTTGCCTAGGTTGGTCTGTGGATGGGTGCACACCCAATACATACCGGGTTTAATCCGTGCCTCGGAAAGCACATTGAGCCATTGGTCCCGGCTGTCATTTGCAGATCTTTGACAGTCGTTACAGGTAGTCCGTGACCCAAAAAGTCTACAAACAGTCTTACCAAGGGGTATCGTATTACCCAGTACTAACTGGGTTGTGAAGGTCAGATAGGCAGTCGCTCCATGTAAAATACAGGTATTCAGATGCATTCGGTTAGACTGGAAGCTGACTATGCTGGCATAGTTGGGAAAAGGCTCGACAGATGATGATGTGAACGAAGGTTACGGGTAGCAGCTGTTGCAGCAGCAGCAGTTAGAACTATAAATGAAGTAAAAGGTGGATAATGTGTATTAGCCGTGTGGTATCCGGCAGAGTAGAATAAAACCAACCCACTACACTCACGGGTGTCGTATAAGGCGACTAATGTCTGAGGCAGAACACCTTGCGCCTCCGTAGACCAGAGAATGGGCAGCAGCGTTTTCTGTTAGTCTTTCATCACTGCGACCTCCGATCCGCCTGCCAAGCGTGGAGATTACGGCAAATTCCTCCCATCATGGGAGAGGCTTATGTCCAGCAGTGGACGTTATGGGCTGTTGTTGTTGTTGTTGTTGTGTATTAGTTGTTCTATCCAATCAAAAAACAAAGACTGAAAATATTGACTTGCTACTTAGGTTACGTAGAGGATTTATGGGAGTAATCTAGCATTAAAGTTATTAAAACTTTGTTTTACTTGCAATGATAGACAACTGAAATGGAGTTTTATGAGCAAAAGTGAATATTTTCAGCTGCAGGAGTGTTCTTGTGTTCAACTATAATATAGGGTATTAAGTTCAGTAAGTGACTGAACAAAATAATATATAAAAGGGCTATTGATTTTCTTTATTTATTTAGGGAAAACAAATAAATAATAGTAAATATTACAAGATATTAGAAGTAGGATAATTACATACAACCAAAACCCCAATCCACGACGTTTCCACTTATTACTTAGGTTAAAGATTTAAAGGTTAGAAATTAGTATTTTTATTTAAATATAATCTAAGTACAATATAAATAATAAGACCACATAATTAAAGTCAAAGACGTCCTCCAAATAACTAAGTTTAATCTGACAAGTATTCACAATGTTGCTCTGTATACATCAATCATGTCGCTAATTACCAAAAAGGACGGACAATGAAACTTTTTACAGAAGTTAACGTCTTTTTAACTTTCTTCTGTTGTCTTTTTTCTTTAAGTAGGGGGTTGAGGGTCATCGTGACAAAAACTTTTACCATTTAGTACCTATTTGAAAGAAAGAAAGAGAACATATCTATTTGGCACGTGCGACACGTGTACAAAACAAAAAAAAAACATTCTAGACCCAGTATTAGTATTGAAATTTTAACGCGGGTTCTCTAGAATCATTAACTGAAGACAGTTATAAAAGTACTATAAGTTAGTACTTAATAGTAGGTACTTTAAGAATATTATAATCTTGAAGTAGTGTGGGTGCTATAGTATTTATGTTATACTTACACTTTATATTCATCATTCATAATACTATTTATCACCCTTTTTTATTTGTTTCTATGTTTACACTCAGCAAATCGATCTAAATACGATTCATTTAATAAATAGCTGAAACGAAATATTATTACTCATAATTTTCATGTGACAGTTACGTCAAATTGTCAAACTGTCACTTACTTTTTATTTCTCTTTCTGGCTTAGTCTATGATGGTTACTTTTTGGTTTGTTTAATTTAAATTATTTTTATTAATATGTTCAGCTGAAATAATATTGTATTTTATAGATTATTACGATTGTTTACTAAATAACTTAATTTTCAATTATATTTATAAAATTATTTACGCACTCATGTCCTAGCCGACTACACTTGTCAGATGAGATGATGGCCACAAGAAGAAAAACTAGTATTTGAAAATTGGGAAAGTTTTCCCTGAAGCTTGATTCTGTTCCTGTCGCTCCTACAGTGCTGAACGGATTTATCACTATGTAAGTGCGTGATCTATAAACTTCCACCTTCATATTTTCCATAGTGCGTGCTAGGTAGGTCTTTTTATAATTAGCTGTATTTTTTATCTCATCTGTAAATTATTCATCTTATTAAATTTCAATTGTAGAAGTCTGCTTATATCCTTTTATATTGATAGGATCAAGTAGATTTGTTACAGTACTTACCAAAGATAATGTTTTTTTTTACCTTATAAAACAGTATATAGTCTGAAATAAAAAGTTTTACAAAGGCTTGAAGGCACGTTTTGGAGTTCAGGCTACCTTATTGTATTTAAACCAATTATTTCCTCCTTCTCGAAGCTGTAGCTTTATCCAGGTGACATATTTAGGGTATCTGTCATTTATTTTCAGCACCAACGAAAGTGTTAATAACGTTAACTGTACTAAAATTGTATTAAATAGACGAATTAATGACGTCAAAAAATATTCTGCTCACAAAACCATATAAAAAAAAAACAAAAACCGTTAATTCCAAAAGTAATTTGAATGCGACTTCACAACGAACGGAATGAATGTCTGAAGACTTACTTACCTGCCTTCAATATGATGAGGAAGCCCAAAGAATAACCATACGAGCAAAACCAATTTTTCCTCTTTATATTGTAAACTTGAAAATTAATTCCTCCATCAAATTTCCTCCACGTGAAATATGAGGCCATGTTATACCTCGACGCACACAGGCGTGCGTGACGCAAATTTCGTTACGTAGCCATAGGGTTCCCGAAACTACCCCCCCGCCGCCCCGTGGCATCAATCTTCACCCCCGCGCCACCTACGATCGTATAATACAATAATATATGTCTAACTTTCGGACCGGCCCTGTAGGTAGCTCCATCCCTGTCTCTCTCAAAAGATAAATGGTTGATAGAGAGGGATGGCTATACGTGTGGGGGCGTCCTAAAGGGTGTAGGGAGTATGTAGGGGGTGCTATTGAAATTGAAGCGGGGTTTAGGCGCGGATGACGCCTGGCTGGAGAATGGATGGAAATTTCCTCAATTTAGCGTTTTCGCCAACAAAGAACGTTGTTTAATTTTTGGTTTTTGTCAGACATTGAGGTGTGGTGATTGTTGTGTGGGCCAGGTGGATTCATAACAATGGGGAAATATAACTTTGTGAGGAAAACGGATTTATATTTTTCTTTTTCTTTTAGCTGAGGTTTATTGTTTGTTACTAATTTTGCTTTTGCTTTGATAGAGTTAAGTTTTTTATTGTTTTAGTTTATAGTTTTTGGCCGTTGCAGTCCTTACTGGGGTAGTTAAATATCACAATGTACTTTTATATTTCGATTACTTCCTTTGTTACTATAACGAGAACGACCAGTTAGTCTACATATACTAGAAGACGAGTTAGTACTTTCAGCCTTACCTATAAACGTTTGACATTCAAGTCCACCAATATAAAGGGGTACACAAAACAAGGCGTCTACGTCCCCACGTAATCCGAACGCAATTAATTAAGACGCACAAAGTTTTACAACCCCGATTTATATTCGCGTCGGGTGCCACAGTGCCACCTATTTGTGTGTACCTTTATCTTTGCTTAGAACTAGCGGGGCTCCGCGATTATCAAAGGCTTAGTTCGTGTGAGAGGTTTAGTTTTGAAGAGTTTACTCGTAAATTTACGTTTTATTAACTCGATGTAAATTGAGCAAAAGAAACTCTTATTTTATTTACAATATAACATACACCACGACTGTAATCCCCAAGGGTTAGGCAAAGTTGTATGTGTACACCCACATTTTCCCAGTTATGTTTAAGTCCCATGTAATAGTGGGCGAGCCTATTGCCATCAACCGGGCGCTAATCTAGACTTTGTGGCTACTACTGAGAAATTCCTGATGGGAAAACCCTATAACTTTTTGCCTGACCTGGAAATCGAACCCAGGACCCCATGTTCAGCAGTCGTGCTTGCGACGACTAGACCAACGAGGCAGTCACAAACACAGAACAACAAACATGCATTTTTTTTTTTTTTTTTGACCATACGTACTGTAGTTATATTAAGAAAATAAAACGTCACTCTTCATCGCTGTCAACTTTCCAAAAGGCTTACTGAAATTACATACTCATCTTATTCTGGTTCTATCTCTGTAATGTCGGGTAAGTAAATATCAACTTTTATAAAAGAAACTTTGGAGCGAAGTTGTGACCGGGTTTTTGTACAGTTTTCAAGGTCACAAACG
Organism: Xestia sexstrigata; assembly: GCA_941918905.2. NCBI lineage: Eukaryota > Metazoa > Arthropoda > Insecta > Lepidoptera > Noctuidae > Xestia > Xestia sexstrigata. The sequence goes on along the minus strand of OW799213.2, from coordinate 7,146,452 downwards.
ATGTCAAACGGTTGCCTGACAAATTTTCGTGTTTTTTAATTAATTTTTATTTATTCTCATCATCAGCATCATCATCATCATCATTTTATGTGTATTGAACTATGAACAAAAAAGCTTGACTAATACTTTTAAAAATAATGTAATACCTAGATGTGCTACTCCATTTCATTGTTGTCGTTTCGACAGTTCAAAAGTGCCTGTAACTGGCCTACTTGAAATAAATGGTTTGATTTTGATTTCTGTTTTTTTTTTTATTTCAGTTTTATTACTGGCAGCTTTTTCGTCGCTGTTTTTGAATCACCCGCGTTCTATGGCAATTTATGTTACAATCTAGATAAGCCTCAATCAAGCACGCTCGTTCTCCGCTGCCGCATACTGTTCACAAATCATGTTCGTGAACATAGATTGATTTCATTCTTGGTTTTACACATCCTAACTGGTTTGCCTCGGAAACGTAGCTCACCTTTACAGATGATATTTCACCTATAAAATCGACTAGAAATAATAATTTGCTTAAAATGACTTTTCATTGAAAAATATTCCTCAACTTCAACGGTAACACAACATATCCAAAACCACCGTCACACACATTCAACCCTTATCTGCTACGATCGCCCGAAGTACCCACACTTACCTCCCGTTTAACTGCTCACTACACCTATCAAGTATACATCTTATAAGGTATATAGGGAGTCTTATCTCCCGCGTCAGGCCCATACTTAAGCTCGAGGGGTAACTTGAAATAGGAATAGTCGCATTAGGCCCAAAATTACAGGCGACCGTCACTGCCTAACGTGGTAAAATTGCCCAGCCACCTGGGGGGTTTAACCCTCTAACACCCTCTTAGTTTAGCGTCGACTCGGGACTTTAAGGACAGGATACTTTACTTGAAATCCAACCCAATCTTTTACCATATACAGTCTAGATTCAATTGCGGGTAAAGTTGAAGATCTTGGACTTTGGAACAGCAAGTAAACGTTAGCGTTTGACCCCACTTCGCATTTGGGTCCACGCGGCCCTCGGGAGGGGAGGGTTGTTTTAGTCATCAATAATGTTAGAGGTAAGCTTTAGTGGATACGTGTGCTATTTGTTATGTGGACTGTTTTGTACGGGATTTATTTAAAGTTGGTACAACTGGGATGAATGATAGTGTCAAAATAATTGTGAAAAAATGTTAAAAAGTTGTGAAAATATTTCGCTATTAACGAAGTCTGGGCTTGCCTAAGATAAATCTAAGATCTTGTAGTGAAAGTGATCTTGTTAAAAATATGCTTAAATATGATTACGATTGCGGGTCACAATAATAAGTCCGTAGATATTTTAGAGTTTTAATTCCATTATTCAAAATCAACAAACATATTAATAAATAAATAAACGCAAATAAAAATGTCAATCACCCAATTAATAAAAACACACATCACCCACAGCAAATAAATAAAAAGAACATGAAAAAAAAATCTTAACGCTCAATTCTTTCCCCAACTCTCAAACAATATCTCCCGTCTTATCCTCACTAAGGCGTCACGAGACGACCACGTAACGACGATCTCACGGGGCGCGGCTTATCAATCACCGCTGATGGAAAACCGCTAGACTGTGGGGAGTGTAGTCCTCGAGGACTTAGATTTAGAGAGGCGCACGCATCGAGAGCGTTTTGGTAATGGAGAGAAACCAACAAACAGAGTTTGTGTTGGTGGTGCCTTTACTTTTTTGGCCTATTTTAGTTGATGATGGATCTCCCATACAAACATTGGAACTCAATCAGTATGTCTTTTAAACTTTCATAATTTAACGTCTAAACGGATTTCGATGTTTGGCATATAGCTAAATCATACCCCGATTATCAGTTAGCTGCCATGACATATACATCCAATTTAAAAACCGGCCAAGTGCGAGTCGGACTCGCGTACACGGTTCCGTACCATTATCTATACAACATTAGACAAAACGGCAAAAAAAAAACAGGTTTTTTTTTGCCCCCACTTAAATATTTATTATATTCTGTTTTTAGTATTTGTTGTTATAGCGGCAAATTTCAACTGTCTAGCTCTCACGGTTGATGAGATAGTGACTGAGTTCTGGTGACAGAGTTCTGGTGACAGACAGACGGACAGTGGAATCTCAGTAATAGGGTCCCGTTTTTAACCTTTGGGTACGGAACCCTAAAAACAGACAAAGACGCGGTTAATAAGAAAATATTTTCTTAATTTCCAAATTTATGAAGAATAAAACACTTTTACAGTAAAATATTGTTATTTGAAGTGAGATGCTATGTGGGTGCTACGCCGTAGCGTCGTAGACTTTGTTTAGTTGTTACGGTAATGTAGTGACATCTACCTTCGCGAAACTAAATCAGAATTCGATTTCCAATAACGCTTCTATTCGATAACAGATGTCACTGTACTCTCCAAATTGTCCTATTAGAATGTAACCGTACTAGCTCTTAATCTCTAACCAGAATCTGGGCAGTACTAAAATCTCATTGGATAATCAACCTTATTTTAAATAGTAATTTAAAAGGATAATACCGCTGGCCTGTATTATCCTTTTTAAATGCGATTCCAAACCGTTATGGCTCCAGTCCAGATTAACAAACTAAACTTTTCTCGACATTGATAGATAACTCAGAAAAAAATTTCTGAAATCGACTAATAAAACAAAAGATTACCCTTTCAAACTCTAAAAGGGTTAACATTACATCCAATCACAGTGTACTTTATTACCTCAACATCTAGGTACTACTCAATTTGAGCTTAAATACACAGTACCGACATTCCGAGCGAATTTACTATCGGGGCGCTGTTCCCGCTGTACCCCGGTTACCCCGCAGGTGAATACCAACTGTCAGCGTTTCAAGATGGACGGGGTTAAAGGGGAGAAGGGGGTGGTATGGGGTAAGAAGTACCTATTTGTCTTGTAGGAGACATGTGATCGTTTGCCGCGAATGTTTGTTTATTTGTCTTTGGTATGGTGTAGTGGGTTTGATGTTGTATCGGATGGCTAATGCTGTTTGTTGGGTAAGTAGAGGTTTAATCAAGAATATATTGTTGCTAAAAATTCCTGAAAATACAAAAACGAATCATTATCTCATCTGCTTAGCACCTTTTTCTAATTATTTTTGGGTCGGCTTCTAGTCTAACCAGATGCAGCTGAATACCAGTACTTTACATGGAGTGACTGCTTATCTGACCTCCACAACCCAGTTAGTATTTCGTAATACGATTCCGCTGGGTAAGACAGGTTGTCAGACTTTTGGGCCACTGACTACCTGTAACGACTGTCAAAGATGTACAAATAACAGAAGATGTAAATACAAAAACGAATACCACTACGATTTCGATCGAGAACGTTTGTTGGAAAGGCGTTTAAAAAGAGTAGTTTCTTTAAGTAACTTCTGTTCTTCTTCTTTCTTCTTTTAATAAGAAGCCATGCAGTCAGACTAAATTTCGTATTTCAAGCTGTAGGTATAATTTATAGTTGTAAAGTATTTTTTTTATATAACAGGTACTAATTATATTTAAAAAATCTGTAACTTATTTTAACTTGTAACTTTTCAAAATGAAGCCAGTGGCATTTTAAGTAAAAATGTATCACATACCTACCAACAAAAAAATATTCATATTAACCCTCCAAAGCCGACGTGCCAGAACTACAGCCATGCATCCAAGCTGTCGCCGTTGTACCCAACTTACGTACTTGCCATGTAACCTGGCAATGTCATAACTCACCTGCTTCAGCGATAACTGCCTAACTTTCACTGCTGCATAAACCACGGCCCAGTAATTAGAGGGTTATGATTAAGAGCTGCAAATTTTAGTTTAGCTGTTTGCTTTGATATGCTGTGGTAGTTATTGTTTTTAATTGCACGTGTGGTTTTAATGCAGATCTCTGATTAACCCCTTCGGGGATTCGAAGACGTGATGTCATGGTATGTGTGAAACGTTCAAAGGGAATCGTGACTATTATTCTGGGATTACGTAAAATAATAAAATAAAGGGCCAGATATTGATACTCTGCGGTACAGATATGGACTTATAATACACGACAAGAAAAAACGATTTGATGATAGGTATGTGGACAATGTTGGTACCTTTATCTAAGATTAGGAGTTGGGACATCAGAGTATACCTAATAAAAGAGAGAGAGAGAGACAGAGAGTGTTAAGTCTTGCAAAAAAAAAAAAAAAACTATTTGTTTCAACATGCATTCAACAAAACATACATAAAATTAATAACGATCAATCTTTTTAAGATAGGATTATGTGCACTATGGATTTAGAGCTAAAGTGTCACTCGCTCACAGGTCTTTGGTAGCGGCACACGTAGGCCCCTCTGCCATTCTGCACTTTTCAAAGCAAACAGCAAAGTAGGCTTTTATTCATGTTTTTTATTTGTCGAGATTTTTGTTATCTAATTTTGTAGTTTTACAAATTGTTCACAATGCTTAAAAGAGCATACGTCCAGACCTGACGAGTAGTTAATACAAACTTGTATGGATCTAAACACGTTCCAAAATCTATGTAATTTATTTTCCCGAACCAGTAAAAATATAAACCTCAGTACTTCGATACCAGAATGTTCTATCAGTATGAGAAACGACGCGTTCAGAAAGAAACGACATTCCATTATCTCTGCTTACGACACTACTAGAAGACGAATAGTGCCAAAATATGATTGATAAATACTACGCAGGTTCTAGATATTCTCAATACTCTAAGGTTTATCCTTTGTTGTTGTCTCTTTGCCTAAAAGACTGAGTATAAAAGAAAAAGATAACATATTGAAAACACATGTCGAATGGTACAACATCGATAAATATTGTTGTTGGTGTTTGAGCTGCGGTATTTCTGTTTCCAGTTTAAGTATTATTTTTAACTGGCTTTTACCCGCGTCTTCGCCCTCACTCATGTTGGATATCACACCACTGAAACCAGTGGCATAAATAGGGGCCAACAATATGGCAAGCTCATAATGCAAGCAGACTGTTCGGAAACCCCAACTTCATAAAGAGTAGTAGGTTATAAGAGCAAGCCAAGCTTGTGAAATTTTTTTGGGACGAACCCGCCATTCTATTCACAAACCACTGTAACTCCTGGAAGTCAGAATCAACAGTGGCGACCACCAGAAAAGCGCCGAGACAATGAAGCTCGACGAAGTCCCAGAGAAAGAATTGAACTGTCTTGGATCCCCAACGAAATTAATCAGAAAAATGTAGCGGAAGTATACCGCCATTACCATAAGTATGAAAATACCCTTTTTGTTACACGTGTAAAGGCTGTGTACATATTTATTATCTCATACTATCTACTCAAATTACCCATTACTCCTTACAACCTTGTAATTCTAATAAGTAAATACTACTAAACCCATCGTATTAGAACTCAATTTCCACTCAAAACAAAAAATCTGACAACCCTTTCCAATAATTTAATTTCTCCCGAGCCAATATTTAGACATTTTAAAATGTAAAAGATCGGTTGCCAGGTCTGCCGTCAATGTATGGGCGAACAGACTTACCGGGTATAAGCAGGATCAGCCCGGGTAAATACGCCCGGGAACTCGGGACTGGGACGGATATCCCGTAAAGATACGGTATTATGTAGGTATGGGTGATTTTAGAGTTCGATTTTGTAGTTATAACTAATCATATTTTTATTTTCATTCATTTCATTTTTAAGCCGCGTGGTATCTGGCAGAGTAGAATAGAACCAACCCATTTCACTCACGGGTGTCGTATAAGGCGACTAATGTCTGAGGCAGAACACCTTGCGCCTCCGTAGACTAGAGAATGGGCAGCAGCGTTTTCTGTTAGTCTTTCATCACTGCGATCTCCAATCCGCCTGCCAAGCGTGGAGATTACGGCAAATTCCTCCCATCATGGGAGAGGCTTATGTCCAGCAGTGGACGTTATGGGCTGTTGTAGTAGTAGTAGTAGTAGTACCTATATTTTTTTAAATTTAATTTTCGTTGCACGGAATGATAATCTGGGAGATGGACGTATCCTGTGAGAAATAAAAGAAAGCGAATGCTAGCGTGACGGTTGACAGGGATAATGTAAGAAGAAAACGTGTAGCATCAATCCCAAAAATCTGGCATAACGTTAGAACTTTATTTGTGTGAGAATGAGTTTTTGACTTGCAAGATAAAAACAGGCAGATTGTTACACGAATTTTACTTATAATGTCACTTACGGGATATTTTCCGTGATTATCCATTATTCTGAGCTGTCCGGAAGATATCCTGTAAGAGACATAAAAAGTTTAGTTATAAACCGTGTAAGCTTAATACAGTGTTCTTACAAGAATTGTTAAAAGAAACAATCAGCCTGAAAAATTTAATAAGAATAAGATGCCTGGCACGCGACGATAAAGTAACAAATATGTATGTAGGTAAGTATTGTTAGTTCTAAAACATGTAAAAATTTGTCTACAATAGTACAATGTTGCTTTACTCACGTGTTTGTCAACATTTTACTCGTTTTACTGACAAATAAAACCAAATTCCGACTTATGTACCCAAAGTTATGTTACAAACTCTAAAACCTCTCTGATATAAAAATAAAAATGTTATGGTTTTGTATTTAGGTAGTGTATTTATTACTCAACTTTTTAAAGTAATAACATTAAACACACCATATACGCAGATGCCGTATTACCACCGCTCGGGTTGATCTTCAGGTTAAGCCGGTCTGCCTAGGTTGCTCCGTGGATGGGTGATAATGATAATGGTTGGTACCATTACATAGGTACCTTATTTTCTCCGTGCTTCGGAAAGCACGTTAACCCTTGATCTGTCCACGAAGTAGACACAATAGTTAAACAATAGCGTCCCGACCGAATCGGTCGGGTGGACAGTTCATGATTTAAGCTGTTAGTCCCGGCTGTCATTTGCAATTCTTTAACAGTCGTTATTACAGGTAGTCAGTGCCTGAAAGTCTGACAACCAGTCTTACCAAGGGGTATCGTAGTACCCGGTACTAACTCGGTTGTAGAGGTCAGATAGGCTGTCGCTCCATTAAAATACTGTATCTGGTTGTACTGGAAGCCAACCGCAACATAGTTGGAAAAAGGCTAAGCAGTTGATGATACGCAGATGCCGTATTACATGTAAACATACCAATTAGGTTACTTCGTGGTATCTACTAATCTTTTCAAACAACAAACTTTGATCCTTTATACGTCTTAATTAAATTTCCCCACATCCCACACATCAAAGAGGCAGTTTTTGCCCAATCTCCCCTATAATTAGACCGCGGGCGAACCCCGAAGTTCCTTCATCAAGATACGCCTCGCGTTAGTTTAGTCTTAGTTTAATGTATGCACATTATCTAAGCAAGTTCGGTACGCTTCTATTTCACCCCTACCTCCTCCCGTTCGTTACGTGTGCTCAATTTAGTTGGGGCCTCACATAATGTCGTGTATGTGTGTGTGTTATGGTTATGTACTTAAGTTTACGTATATACATATGTAGAGTATATTAAAATAGGTCTGTACTACCTTCCTCTACAGTCATGATCAAATGGTTATTAAAACTAATCCAGATGTTCTGCATTTAATTGTTTTTTTTTTGTAATGCAACCATGAATGCGGTGCTCCCGACCAAACGATGTCTCACTTGCTGGGGTGTCCGAAGCGTCCCAACACCTGCACTTTAAAGGACTTAAAAGACGCGACGGCGTCTAAAGTGCAGGTGTTGGGACGCGGTTCGTGTCGATGGTACAACTTGTCGGTCACATGACGATGTGACGGACAAGTTGTACCATCGACACATCGACAAACGTTTTGTTTTGAAAATGCAAAAAAACGTGATTTGATTTCGTGCCTTTAGGTCTCCACCTTAAGGATCGGTTAAACGGATGTGGCCGAATGCAGCTCCAGACACTGAAATCTCCATCCTCCAGTGTTCGCGCTATTTGTCCCTACCGGTTTGACTGGTTCTTTTTCTCTAATTGATGACTCATGTTTTGTCCAACCAGGACGTAGCGATCTAAACAGCTTTGTCATTTGCCTCATTTAAGTCTATTAAAAACTTTCACCGAACCGAGTAACCGTACAATAACGCAAAAGCCTTCAGGCAACACTTTCAATACATAATACTCTCGCAGTTGTCTGTAATCGGTTCGTTCGTCATGCACATACTCGTACGTAACTCACGGCTAAAGTTCGAAGAGCAATTGGAATTCACTTTGTGGGCAATAGTTGAACACTACAAGTGTTATTATGAGAACCGCTCGAGAATTCAACTGTCGTATGCTTGTGAGATGTCGAGTGATTTTAGGATAGGGGATTCGTTTTTGAGGTGATTTGGTTTGTTTGTTTTCGGGTAGCTCGTGGGCAGTACCAAATATTTGTCGTTGCACAGAAGAAAACGGCACAAAAAATGAAAAAATAAGCGATTTAAGGTAATTTAATAAAACAATCGTGCATTAAAATAATTCCTTTTTTATTTATTGTGTGCACCATATGCCGTAACTACTAAATACCACCTACTACGTTCCTTACGAACTTCTTTCATACACATCTGATCATTTTAGTTTTATTTTTTTGTTAATCTGGTCTAGGGTAGACCCTAGACCAGATTAACAAAAAAATCAAGACAGTCGTAGACCTAGACCTTTCTAGGTGGACCTTTCTTAAACTCTGACGACTGTCTTGAAAGATTCTGGCTAGAACAAATTAGGATAAAATTCATACGTTTAAAAACCTAGCTCGTTATCTTATTGGCCAAGTTACCCAACAAAAAATTATAGCCCAATATTCACAACATACCCTGAGCATCTAAGCATGTCAGATGTCAGAAATTGCTCATAACATCTAAACTATCGACGTGAGGCCTCCCGTCATTATGATGTTCCTTTGATGTTGGCAGAGGGGGACACTGTTTGTCGCAAATTAATAAGTAAATTGTAGATTGGAGGATGTGAACAAAGGATATGTTATATGTAGAATATCATATAGGTAGATATCTAGTGAAGTGCTGAAAACTGTGCTAAGATGGACGAATTTATTTTTAGTTATAATGTTCATGAATTTTATTATAGAAAAGAGGTGACTGCTGGAATGACGGAGAAGTATGGAAAAAGACATGCTGCGCCGACCCCAAATAAATTGGGTCAGGAGAATGATGATATGGTTCATGAATTCCATTTTTAAATGTGTAGTGAACTCCGTATAATGCTCTCACACACTTATTTATAAAAAAAAACTACTATTTTGTCCTCGCTCCTTGTAAAATACTGGCTTTCAGCTTCAACCGGTTAAACTGCAAGCCGATTCCATAGTTAGGAAAAGGCTAGATAGTCGTCTTACTACAAATATCTTCGATATAAAGATTGAAGTTGACGGAGGTTGACGTCCCCGGGAAATTTTGGCGCTCACTTGGGTGGGACAAATATATTTGACCAAAACGAAAGTTCCAAAAAAGATTTAGCTAAGGCTGAGCTGACAAACTGACTTGTTCATCTCAGCAGTACCTCTATAAGCTTCTGAGGCCTATATCCACATTTCAGACTATAGTTTTCAATTTAATGTTCTCTTAGGTTCATTAATTACTCCAAATCAAGCGAAACCTTACGATCAAATGTAATTCGAAACACATTAAGCAGCAAACTAGCTTTATATGCTACACAGTGTGTTTATAATACAACAAAGCAATAAATTATTACATAAGCCGAACCGCGGCGTTCCTATATACATAGCATGTATATGTTCGAAGCACATACACAGCTTGCAGACAAGTCCACGACTGAATACATTATGTAAGGGTAACAAAGCCTTGTATGTACCTATTGCCCACCAAATTCTAACTCTTGATGTGGTCTAAGCCATAAGAAATTGAATTTATTCACTCTCTCCGTCTCAAAGGAGGTGACTGCTGAGATGAGAGAATTATGGAAGAAGAAGACATGCTGCGCTGACCCCTATTACATTGGGATAAGGAGAATCATGATGAGTCTCTAAGATAGAGACAAACTTCTCTACTCGTAAATAGGGTGTAAAAGACCTAATCACGAAGCCGTCAACCAAGCATGCTGTACATCAAACTAAGTAACTTTACGTAAAAATGATTGCTGGGAAACGACTTTTTTTTTGGGGTGAAAAATCATGTTTTCTGGTAGTACTTAATGTAACGCACTCAAAACATTGTGCTGATGGATGGATTGAATAGTACGGGGGTCGTGGAGGTGTAAAAATCTTACATTCAATACTTGTATAAAAAAAAAATACTAGTCAAATAGTTGGAACTTTGACCCCCAATATCTCCGTAACTAGAAGGTTCCCAGGTATGGTGTGGAATAAAAAAATTGTCTTCTAAAAAAAGTGCCTTTCGGCTTCGTTAAGAGGTGTTTTACACCCATTTATATCTGGAGAAGGAGCTAATAATTAATCACAACAAGTGAAATAGCTACTCTTCTAGGTTGTCTACTTTTCCTATAAGTTACAGAGATGTTAATCTATAGGTATACCGTGAACATCCCATTAAAAGGCAAAGAGCTGCTAAATCGCGAGTCGAAGTTGGCCGGGGGCCACCATCTTTGCACTCCTAATACTAATATTAGGAGTGCAAAGATGGTGGCCCCCGGCAACTGTAGGCGCGGGCCTGTGGACGGAGAGCTATGGGCTAGCTCGCCGTCCGTCCGTCTTATGACGACAGGCCGCGTCGACGGCGCGTTCGTGTTCCACGCGCGCCTCGAAGAGAGTCAGAAAAAGGAAGGGGTCCGCAAGGCCCGATGCGTGCCGGGGCTGTGGGACTGTTCGGAAGAGATACCGCGGCCCCGGAACACAAAGGGCGATGAAGAACCATGGATAAGTTTTAGTCAGTAAGAGTCTGACACTTCCTAGAGGCTCCGCCCAGAGCGGGAGGAATCATTTGAAGATTTCCCATCCAAAAAAAAAAAGGAGTGCAGATATTATCACAACCAAAAAAAAAAAGGTCTACCTAATATCAGTGGGTGAAGCCAAGTTGTGGGAAACGATAAATCACTTGGGAAAATTTGGAAACCCTGTACATTAAGGTACTTACATCAACATCTTCGCAAGTAGGCTGGCAGCAGCCAGATATGAGGTCTCAAGAACTGAGGTGAATGACGAGTGATTCGAGAGTCCGCGATTGAGTAAGGCCAGCACTGATGTTGATTGGCTTTAACTCTCCCGTAATTTTATTAATGTATCTTTAAAAGTTCTTTGACCATGAATTTCGTAAAAAAAAAGAAGTTCACTTTGGTCAAACATCAAGTGTACTACCAACCCGCTGACTGGCCTATTTACTATCATAGAACCTTCTCAACCTACCACTGTATTTAACACACCAACAATACGGTAGACAAAGAAACTTAAGCATCTAACTGAATCTCGCTACCGCTCAGGACTTACGCTACTTCCGCGCGGGTGGGTAAGCAACAAAGGCGGAATTTCGCCAGAGCCATCCACCCACAAACAAACAGCCAGCCGTTTCGCATTCCGTCCAGTGAGGCTCGTGTGACGTGCCGAATTCAACCCTGGGATGTTGGCGAAGTCGGCACATGTAAATAGGTATGTGTACTACGTAGAGCTTTAGAGATACGAGTAGTATGTGATAGATTGGTGTTCGGTGTAGAGGCAGTTTGGAGTAAGGATTTGGTTTAAGAAACTAAGAACAGATGCCATTAACTGTACGCGATAAACATATCTAATTACACCACGTTCAAGAGCTCCCAGTGTTGTTATTGCTATGGAAAATGGTCAATGACTGCTTTTGAACGCCGTTTAAATATGCTGATCTAGCTCAGTTTCATGGATGAAATCCGCTCCAAGATGTAGAAGTTATGATGGCTTACATACATTAAAATGGATGATAGAAACGAAATCTGTATGAAAAAGTTTCCTTGATGAATTTTAAAGGAATTATTAGAAGTCTGCTGAAAAATCAATTAGTTGCACTTGGTAAAAATGAAAGGTCCATGTTTACATGTGGTCTTTCCCATGAATGGTAGTTAAAAACGATGAATACAAATACAAAAAATCAGAGACAGAACTGTCTCACAAAATCACTTGCAGGCACATAGAAAGCTGGTAGAAAATCGTATGTTATACCATATAGCGCCGACATAGTAGATGCTGGAGGGTTATTTACCCAACGTATTTGCCCCGGGCGGGGCGCGGACCGACGGGTTACAAACGTTTGCATTACCAACTGGATATCAACTAGTGATGCTGTGCTATCGATAGAAATGATCTGGGTAGAAAAAAGTTAGTGGATTCCGGTTAGACTGGAAGCCGACCCTAGCATAGCTAAAAGGCTAGGCCGATGATATAGAAAAATGATTACATGCTTTTATAAAATCAGTTTGGAACTCAGAAAGAAGAGTAAAGGATTGTGGCAATTCCTAAACAATATAAATGTATAATATAATATAATACCAGCCTATTACTGTCCCACTGCTGGGCAAAGGCCTCTTCTCAACAGAGAAGGCACGAGCATTGATCACCAGGCTTGCTCAAGACGGGTTGGCGATTTTAGAGTTATATTAACCATAGTCCAGGTTTCCTCACGATGTTTTCCTTCACCGATGTCTGTGGCAACTCTAAATGTGGAATAAAAGTTAAGAGGTTGTTAGTTTTGTTAGGAAAGAAGCCTCATCATCATGATTATCTGCCTAGTTTTTTTCCAACTATGTTGCGGACGGCTTCCAGTCAACTGGATGCAGCTAAATACCACTATTTTACATGGATCGCGGCTGCCTATCTGTTTACGGTATACGGTATTTAGTTGACTTACAAACTTTTTCTTTATACAAAACTAGATCCTAGTTCTATCGGCAAAAAATGTAAGCCGGTGGTGTAACTAGATTTGAAAATGATTGCTGGGAGACCATACCTATTTATCTGGAGGATAAGGTATAAAATACTGCTTCCATGTTTACCTAAAATTTTGTCGATTTTTGAAATCAGACCCCTTCCCTATTTTCAGCGTAGCCCGTGGTGCTTGCGGGGCGAAACCGAATTTCCGAAACGTCTAATAAGTTGGATGTTAAGCTGACAGCACCATGTACTATGTACATGACAACACCATTCGAGTAAGACCTTCCATCCCCCCCTGCGCCATATATTTCAGTAAGATCTAAGGGGATGTAGGAGGGTATCATAGCTCGTTTTAGAATGGTCGGTTTTAGCGTGTGAGTCTCATTTGCCGACGCTAGTTACTACGTAGTTGAAGATTCAAAATTAGGAAATGTTTAGATAGACGTTGCAAAGGGTGAGGTTTGTACACATTGCATTTTGGGAAATAATTGCTCGCTCGTATTTAAAGCTGTAGGTAATTTAAGATACAAATTCCAACATAAGAATCTTGAGACCCGAAAGTCTCATTACCAAAATATTTCGGATGGCTATGAAGAACCGTGTGTCGTTTAAGAATTTTATAAGAGAAGATACCTAATGCGAAAACATGGTTATTAAGAATAACGTTCGCAATAATGTTTGCCCTTTTAGAATTTATTTTGGGCAATGTCTGTAAATGAAAAAAAGAGGTTTATTCGTAGGTGGGTCTAATTCCCAAATATTCTCGTGAGAGAAATGGGACAAACAGAATAATTTACTGATTAATTAGTAGGTACCTATGTGTATTGTACATTCATAATAGATCAAGGTATCGTCATCCTCTCACCCTTATCCCAATAAATTTTTGGTCGGTGCAGCATGTGTTCTTCCATACTTCTCTATTAAGCAGCAAGATTCAGATCAAGGTATATATAGGACCGTGACCCTAGGGCTGGCTTTTACCTTGGCCAAAGGCTTAGCATTGCCATACAGCGTGGTAACGCCGCCAGTCTCTTGGGGACATTACCAGTTGACAGTGTTGAGGAGAAGTTTTTTGACGCCATTTTTTAAGTTTTTAGTTAAGTTAGTTAGTTTAGTTTATTTTAATAAATTTGTAAATTGTTATTTTAATAAAAAATAACAATCAACTCTGAAATGAATATTAAAATAATAAACAGACAAAAAGGTATATATATGGAGGTTCAATTGTAGTGACAATGTAAGGTATTTAGTTCGAATCCAGTCGATCCAATGTACGACCTAGACACAAAATTCAATGACATGGAACCATGAACGAAAAAGAAATAGTAAAATAAAAACTAGAAGATATTATCAGCTAGAACTTTACGGCATTGAACAAAAAGATACAGACACTGTATACCATTTCACAAAAATGTGAAACAAAGGTATGGAAGAAGAAGAGATTTTGATGATAGCAGGAGAAAATCGTGGCTAAATAATAACAGGCACTCGGGTCGATCTTCAGGTTAAGCCGCGCTTGCCTGGGTTGGTCTGTGGATGGGTGACCACCCATTACATACCGAGTTTCCTCCGTGAAATCACGTTAAGCCGTTGGTCCCTGATGTCAATTGTAGATCTTTGATAGTCGTTACAGGTAGTCAGTGGCCCGAAAGTCTGACAACCAGTGTTACCAAGGGGTATCGTATTACCCAGTACTAACTGGGTTGTGTAGGTCAGATAGACAGTCGCTCCATGTAAAATACTGGTATTCAGCGGCCTCCGGTTAGACTGGAAGCCGACCCCAACATAGTTGGGAAAAGGCTAGGCATGATGTGATGATAAATGAATGAATGTGCATTTAAAGCCATGTCAAAGGATAACATCAGAGGTAGAAATTAGGGGGTTAATTGTATCAAGGGACAGACCCTTGATACAATTAACATGTTCAGTGATGTTGGTTTGTTGTATACCAGACAAAGATGCGTAGTCGATGCCTCTAAGGTTCTCATCTGACCGTATGTAGAGAATGAGGCATGAGGACGGATAGAAGCAGTGGTTTGCATGAAAATAGTATTAAAACCTCCATGAAAATAATTAATAACAAGCATAATATAAATTAAAAACACTTTCCGTAAAACAACCACTTTTTAAACAAAAATATTCTCTAACTTCTCTTCATTCAAGACTCGATCGTATTTATTATAAAAAACGGCGTTCAACAAGTGTTGCGAACAAGAATCGAGTGTCGAACGTTAATGAGTTCTCCCCCACCTCCCCCCGCCCGCGGATTAACGAACTAATTAGGGGAAAAACGGCAGAAAAACTCGGCCATTCGCCCAGACGATCTACTTCCATTTGAGGTAGGTCCGGGACGATTTTTACGTCAGTTTTCAAGTCGTCTTTTGAGAATTATTCGCTTGGTGTGTATTGGCCGTTGGGGATTTTTTGCAAGAGAAAAGATTTTGCGCAACCGGCGTGTATGAAGATGTATGTACGTGGATAAAGCAAAGGTAGTATAATAATAATAATAATAAACATTTATTTCAGACTATGTCCTTAATTTGTTAATTACAATGTTCTTAAAGTATGTAAGTATCGTAGCAGGTGGCGTTCCATAGTTTCTGTCTACCCCGTGGGAAAAACGTTTGAGTTTATTTAAATACGTTTTTAGTAGTTCTGTGTTCCCAAAATAGTGGTTTCGAATGTTGAAAATACAGTTAACAGGTAAACAAATATTCTGATGAAAATGAAACGTAGGTACTAAGACAGGAATACTACCTATACGGAAATATTATTTTACTTGCAATAAAAAAAAAAAAAAAAATTAAATGGTCATAGGGAGTTGGAGAGCTAACAATCTCGAACTATCAATACAACGCAATTTGCCATTAGTAGGCCAATTGCCTGTTTTAATTATTATAAGTTGAATTTGAACCAGCTAGCTAAATAAATATATTTAAAAAAATATGTTTACCTTGTACTTCTAAATATATTTAAACATAAAATACCCATATCATCCCCACAAAAAACTAAAACGTCTTCAGCGGCCAAGACGCAACGTCGCGACTACCCGTGCTCTCGCGAACATTGCCGCGTTGAGCAATCATAATGAATATTTTATTTTATCATAGCACTCCCCGCACCCCGCGCCCCGCGCCAGCGCCCCGCCTCCCAGCCATGAACTTGACACCGAGCGAAAAATTAGTTCACAAGGCGAAAGTGAACTTTGTACAGAGTTTGCACTTTTTGAGCGAACCTAGACTGAGATAAAAGAAGTTCGAGACTTACCGAGTTCTGCGACGCTTCCACCGCCGCTTCAACGCGTCATCACGGCACCTGCCCGTCTCGACAATTTAGACAACTACGCGATACCTTCAGCTTCATCCCACTTATTGTTTTAAACACATAATGCTCTCTCTCTCGTTAATTAACCTCTCAAAGCTCAAAGTTATCAAATAAGCCTTATCCACGGAACCCCTTTTTTAAACAGTTCAAAAAGCAGCCGAGAGCAGGCTACTTGTGAATTAACATACTTTACTCAAAGCTACCAAACTAACCGCGTATGAGAAAAAAAATCTAACGTATTTCACGCATTCACTCAGTGTATGAGGCTAATTAAAAAAGTACAGAGGTTGGTTTCGCGAGTGGTGTAGTTCCGCTACTCTCCGGTAGGTGGAGCTTTTCGCTTTGACGAGTCTTGGGGGCTTTTTGTGGGCTTATGGCATGTTTGTGAGGTTTCATTTTTTAATGAGGTCGTGTATTCGGGGCTCGGTAGGGGATTGCGGTTGCCCGGCGCGGTGCTTTGTGCCGCCGATAAGCTGAGAGGAGAACATGCGCTACGCAAAGGGAGCCCCACACGTGTGTGCGTTTTTGAAAGAGTTACATTAAGGCTTGCTGTTCACTTATTCATGGCGCACCGCAGATGGAAAGGTTATTAGGACGGGACGCTTGTAGCGGTGATAGATACTAGATTTCTTTGATGGAATAGATTGTGACAATTTTGAGCAGAAAGCTCCTATCGTTAGCTCTTGAGAACAGTTTATATCTGATATTAATGCATGCGATTGCTACCTAATATCAGGTTGATCATTAGTGATCATGCCAAGAACAAAGTCTTAAGGTAAAATGAGCCAGCGTCCGGCAAGGCTGAAGAAGCTAACACGAGCTCTGCGTATTTATTTTACGTTCATGCATTCAAGCAATGAAAAGGCCAGTCATAAAGGAGGTTGCCAATAATGAGGTTGATATTCAACAGATACGGAATATTATTTAATAGGACGATGTTTTTAAAGCCATATTTACTTAGCGTAAAATACTGATTGCACAAATATGCATTTGTAATTATTGATTTCGATATGACCAAAGCTATACTATTATACTAGGATTTATGTATGGTGTAGGTACTTCTATTATGTGTTTGTGATACCTACTTTGTTCAGTTTAATGTTCATAAATTTGCATGCTATTGTTATGGCGGAATGTGTGCTCTATAAATTTTTATACCACCCTGTATTACCACATTTTATGCGAATAAATATACTTACTTACTTACTATTAGTCCCTTTAGTAGGTATATCGTCATTTGTTTGATATTTATAGTTACATTTTATGGACATTGACTCTTGACTTGAAACACGGTGGAACGAAGATACATCTAAACTATAAGGTTTTTAGGTATAGTCGACCGAGTAGGTTATTTTTATTGCACTCCCGTTTTATTAAAACGGTTTAATCTGATTTACTGCTGGAATCGAAGAACCTTTTTTCATTTCAATTATAATTTTTGTATCTCATAATTTCGCCTCACAAATAGGACTTTTGATACAATAGGAACAATCTACAGTCAAATGTACATGTACGAGGAGCCTGTGTTACAGACCACCAGCTCCCCACCCCACGGACAGTAACAGTGGCAATGGGTCGGTCATATTAGCTGTAGAATCGATGACCGTTGGGGTAGACGTGTTCTTGAGTGGAGACCGCGAATCGGCAAACGTAAGATGGGACGCCCTCAGGCTCGGTGGAGCGACGATCTTCACAGGGTGGCTGGTAGCAACCGGATGAGAGTTGCTGGGAATCGAGTTGAGTGGCGTGTGATTGAGGATCGAGGTCTATGTCCAGCTGTGGACTGCTGTAGGAATGATAATAACAGTTACAGTTAGATAAAAAAATGAGATTTTATATAACAAGACGTTGTTAGGAGGATACATTAATTTAAATATGTAGTTAAAAATATCTGCCCCTCATTATGAGAGAATACGTGCTAAGATATATATGTGCGTGTTTAATATTATTATAATTTAATCATATGGTCATACGGATACGGAAAAATACTTGAATACATTTACAAACTTTGAAATGGAATATGCACAATCACATTTAAAGCTGAGTATGCGATCTATGTTGCAATTATATGTATGACTGTAATTGTAAACAAACAATTATTTAATACAAACAATTATTGTTTATAAGAGTTAGTTTAAAAGTAAATTACATTAAGTACTGACTACTTACTCAGGCATATGTTGACATTGAACGGGAGCTTATGGGTCTGGCGGTCAGGGGAAATATGTTGGCACGAAGATTTGTTCGGTATACTGACCAACGCTTTTTAAAGTTTAATGTCAGAGTTATTCACCGGTAATTTTTGGGTCAACTACTCGAAAAGATCGCTGGATATCCCGCGCTTCCAATACAATATAATGTTTTTAGGTTGCTGTTACGATTGCCTCGTTTCTGCAATGCCTCTGGAATGTTCGCGGTAACTCATACCGATGGGTTTCATGCCATCATCCGCAAGGAAACGGCCTCGCTCCTGAGCAGAATAAGGGGCAGTCACAATAGCATTCTGAAGGATGTGACGGCTGATACTTCCTTACTTCCTCCACCAAAATAAGGCGATTTGTGAGAAGACTTATACTTAGTATTTCGTTGTCCTAGTTAAGGCTATTTACTATGGCTCTCATTAACTCGTGTTTAGTTAACTTACTGACAATAGTGATTAAGTTCAAACCAGCTGTTAATAACTATTTATGGATCTCTTACTTGTCCGAAATAAAATGATTTGATTTAATTTGATACATAAGGACGAGGCGAAAAACCAATGTAAGGCTCATAGCAGGTAGAGATGTCAGCAAAAGGAAGGGGTCCGCAAGGGCCGATGCCTGCCGGGGCTGCGGGACTGTTCGAAAGAGATACCGCGGCCCCGGAAAACAAAGGGCTAAGACGGAACATGAATCGGTTTTAGTCAGTAAAAGTCTGATACTCCCTTTCGCTCCGCCCAGAGCGGGAGGAGTCATTTGATGATTTTGAATTCGAAAAAAAAAGGCTCATAGCAGGTGAAGTCCTGTAGTTTCTACCTACCCCCATGGGAAAAGGCGTGAGTTTGTATTTACTAACCTACAGGAGGAAGGTAATCACTACAGTTACCTGAACTGTAGTGATTAGCTTCCTCCTGTAGGTTCCATGTCATGCGTGCGTCCTGCGCCTGATCTGTCTCCAGTCGTATCGGATATTACAGTGAGATATTACAGTGCACTAATGTGTGCGCAAACACAGGCATTGCGCACACATTAGTGCACTGTAATATCTCCCTTATCGATGGCTAGTATCCGCTCAGATTGGCCGCTATGGCCAAGATCTTGCTGTAATGAAAATGTCTCTAATAGAGAAGACAAAATATGAATTGATTACCGTCAGTGCTTGCTGACTCCGCATTGGTTCGTGGTGTGTTCATTATTCATGTCAGATTGATTGCGTTATTTTGCTTACAACTAATTCATAAGCAAAGTGAGCAATTTACGGTATTTAAAACAGTGCAGATATTTCTTTGCCGTTACCAAACACTTAATCTGTCTTCTGTTACAACGTTACGTGAATAGTTTTTGTTTCTTATGGTTTTAATTATGTATTAGTTTATTGTTGTTAAATGGTATTTTTGTGTATTTGTATCTATAGGCCTTTTAGTTGCCTGATAATAAAATATTATTATTATTATTCTGTATCTTCCCGTGTTTTTCTTTGTCCAACTTATTGTATCAAGCTTTCAGAATTTCCGAAGAGCTGAACCTCGGTACTATGGAAAAATATGTTATCAAAGTGAAAGTGAGAATGAAATCTTGTACTTTAAATAAAATAATTTCACTGACAGACAAAAAAAAAAACTCTGAGCTAAAATGAGTAAAAGCTTGTTATAAAATGTGTATATAACATGTTATAAGGAAGGATTCTTACAAAATTTATCTTTTTTGCGGATGGGAAATCCCATCGAGAGAACTCGGATGTATAAATGATAAATTCTAAGTTAATTTCTATGTGGTCGTGTATGGTTTGATTTAGACCTTTAAACCTTAGATCAACATAGCGTTCATGAACCTAAAACAAAATATGAAAAGACCACGTTATGTTGCGGCGGCAAAAAATATATTTTTCCTGGGCTTACAAAAATGGCATATGAAGGAAAATAAAAATTAAATAGGCTATAGCAAATCTGACTTGGTAGAAAGACTAACTACCTACATCAGAATCTAACTCAATCTTTGTCAATAATATAAAACATCTAATCAGAAACATACGTACCTACTAGAATTTTGATGCAATGTAGGTAAAACTGGTTACTACTACTTTGGTTTTTTAATGTTTCGTGCCGTCTCAAGTTATAAGACAGCTCACGCCCCATACTCATGTGAAAGTAAAAAAAAAACAGTCAGCAAGTTTGTCAGCGGACCTGACTACCTTACCTGCACCGGAAATTCTTACCCCCAAGAAGGTTCCCAAGGTTTTGTTATTCAGAAAGATGGCTAAAATGTAAGGTATTTATATTTTTTTTAATTCCTGTTAAAATTATTATATTAATGCAAGATTTAAAATACATATTCCACTCTTAACTTTCCATCCAGTTTATTTTGCAAATTTAATAATAACCAAAACTTGATAACTGCGCCACCTATTTACGAGTAGCAAGTTCCACAATTCACCAACAGATGTCTTGATCGAGTTCGGTTTGTCTGCTGGGTGTCGCAAACGTAATAGAGAAAAAAAAAATTAAACTTACCAATTTTTAAAACTAATGAAGTTATCAATAACGCGTTGAGTTACACGTGATCAAAAACTCTTTTTTGGTATCCTGTTTTATAAAATAGTTTTACTCTTTAGTATTCACCTCGTAAGATTATCTCTGAAACCATAAAGAGGTTCATACAATGCCAGAAAAAACAAAGAAGAAATTCCAAACACGAAAATCTGATGAAATGATGTCTGTCTGTCAAATACAAAATTTATGATTAATTTATACATCTGATTTCAAAATATATTTTTGGTAATTAAAAAAGGGAAGATGACAAATTCAGAGTGTGGGTGTGCGTAGGTATTAGATCTAAAGATTTGGCCAGGTGGTTATTTGAGTGGTGAAATGGTTCGGTGGAGGTATTGCCTCGTGCTGGCCACGCTGTTGCTTCTGCCGACAAAAACCGGCTCAAAATTAGAGGAAGATGAAGAGGAAGAGTAAGTGTCAAATCTAGTATTTAAATTTTACTAGAAATATGTCGAGAAACATTTAGTTTTCGTCGTTTCGACTTCATGTTGAGACATGATAAGGTATGATGAGTCATACCATAGATATATATGTTTAACTATGTTTAACTCAATGCATCTTACCTGTCATGAACTCACGACACATTGACATCAACAGTTGCGTATAGAAAGTGGCTTCAAGTTAAAAAAGTGTAAATTCCAATGTATTATTTTATTTTATAAATTACATGTATACAAACACACTTAAACAAAACACACAATTAGACCTCTGGGGGGTCTGTCTTAGCATGACATGTCCTGAGATTTGATCAACGCAGTTGAGTTATAATCGATTGATGTAATGTTCTTTCAGCGTGCGCTGTATGCATGTGGGAAATAATTCTGTAATTTGTGCTGCAAGTCTGACAATGTTCGCTATTTGACCGAAATTAAATTGAGCCATTTAATTTGTTATTTCCGAAATTGACCAACTTTGCCAAATGTATCCTTAGGACGTACGTTTATGATAATATTGAACCAACAGCAGCAGTCAGAATCGTAAACTTTGATATTGTTTTAATCTTTTCTTCTCTTCCAAGCGGCGCCATCGGTGTATCAAGTTATAGTATGAAATCTCGTCTTTCAAGTAATAGATACAACCTTCAACTTTCAAGTAGAAGGGGCGAAGAAAACGAAGAGGAGGACGATGACGATGAGGAGGAGGAAGAAGAGGAACCTGGTCCTGCAGTGGCGAGAGAGGGAGATAGAGTGACAGTGGTGCGGCGACTGCCGCCGATCGTTCAGCCGACGGCCAAACGGGCAATCACAGTCACACGGACAATAAAAAGAAGGCCACTCGAATGCTATGTGTGCGCTTATAAAGCTGAGACGCCTCTGAGAGCGTGCCTGGATCCCACTAAATACAGGTATTGACGAAATTTTATTTCGAGAAGTAAAGGATATCGTTCAGGTTTCGAAAAATTTGTATTCAAAAATTAAAGTAAATAAAAAACGACTGTTTTCTAATGTGAAGTAACACCTCCAAATTTTTTTATATCAGAACGAAAGGCTACAATTGGTTTCCTGGGTGCCATGTGAGTTTGAAACTACCAAAATCAGATTTACCGACATATTTCGGACATTCTATCTTTTCGCTGCTCTTATATAAGTATACCACCATACACTAAGGTGTATGGTGTGGTATATGAGGCATTTTTTTTGCCTAGCTAGCACTTTCATTTTTGGGCTCGAAATGAATGATGTCCTTATAATAAATTTGGCACTGGATTGCCGTTTTAATGAATTCCTGGTCTCTAAGCAGTTTGCATATGTTTTTGTCTATGAGGCAAAAAAGGTGAGGTTCTAAAAATGAAGTTATGAGTGCTATTATTAACTGGATTAGAAGGATGCTATATAGGCCGAAACATAAAAATAAATGTATCAATTCACAACGCTGAGTTTGAGGTCTTGGGTTCGATTCCCAGGCCGGGAAAAGTATTTTCGGGTATTCTGATCAGGAATTTATTATTAATAGTATGGATTTACACTCAGTTGACGGCGATAGGCTTGCCCCTACTACATGGCACTTATACACACAAGCGAAATGTGTGTACTCGTACGATGGGTACACTTCTGCCCTATCCTTCGAGGACTTAGTGCTGAGTTGTTTATTTTAGTTTATAAATAGAATGTAATAAGTACTTAAGTTCTTAGTTGTGTATTATTTTAAATACCTACTCCAACAAAATTATAATTTCTCATGGCAGAGCTACCAACAAAGCACAAGTAACCCATAGGCACCCGAGTCATTACCTCGTCGCTTTTCAAAGGTACAGTACCTGGGCGTTAATATAGCACATCGAGTGGTAGAAAGAGACAACAATACAACTAAATTTTAAATTAACCATTTGGATATAAAATGACGTGTTTAGTCTGCGTTTTCACATTGTCCTATTTATGTATCCGTAACATCAACATTTTCCCGCCCTTGTCCCATGTTTCTTGGATTCGACGCAATAAGGGTTTTCCAAATTGAAAAAACCACAAGGTGGCAGCACTGGCGTAAGGTCTAAACATAATTATATAAATACACGAGTTTCTTGTAGCTTACGATTATTTTTTCATTTAATTCTCTTTTAAATCATTAATAAAATGTCTCAGTGTTGTGCCGCATAAGTTATCTTTCATTAATGTGGCCGCATAAGTTACCTTTCATTAATGTGGCCGCATAAGTTACCTTTCATTAATGTGGCCGCATAGGTTACCTTTCATTAATGTGGCCGCATAAGGCACCTTTCTTACCTTTCATTAATGTGGCCGCATAAGTTACCTTTCTTACCTTTCATTAATGTGGCCGCATAAGTTACCTTTCATTAATGTGGCCGCATAAGGCACCTTTCTTACCTTTCATTAATGTGGCCGCATAAGTTACCTTTCATTAATGTGGCCGCATAAGTTACCTTTCATTAATGTGGCCGCATAAGGCACCTTTCTTACCTTTCATTAATGTGGCCGCATAAGTTACCTTTCATTAATGTGGCCGCATAAGTTACCTTTCATTAATGTGGCCGCATAAGGCACCTTTCTTACCTTTCATTAATGTGGCCGCATAAGTTACCTTTCATTAATGTGGCCGCATAAGGCACCTTTCTTACCTTTCATTAATGTGGCCGCATAAGTTACCCTTCATTAATGTGGCCGCATAAGGCACCTTTCTTACCTTTCATTAATGTGGCCGCATAAGTTACCTTTCTTACCTTTCATTAATGTGGCCGAGTAAGTTATCTTTCATTAATGTGGCCGCATAAGTTACCTTTCATTAATGGGGCCGCATAAGTTACCTTTCTTACCTTTCATGAATGTGGCCGCATAAGTTACCTTTCATTAAGGTTTTCTATAAACCACTGACTTTTCCAGTACTATGAAGCTTAATCTTTAGTTCAGCTACTTTTCTTTGTCCGTAATCCATAATTATATTGTAAAATAGTGCAAATACGATGAAATTTGGTAAAATGTTTCACTAACATACAATAGGGTAGATGACACACCAATCAATTGAGATACTTTTTAAGAGCTGTCAAAACGCGGTTCTCATAGATTTTGTATGGCAATAGCCAACTGTGACGTCACTGTTTATTGATTTCAAAGAAATTAAAAATCTAATTTGGCAATTAATTGAAAATAAATCGGGTTTTCAGGCCCAAAATAAAGTGTTTTTTTAGAGGTGTCTGGGAATTATTGTTTTATGGTGTCATCTACCCTATTCAGTACAATTTGACAGTTATCTATACCAGACGCCTACGTAGTGACATCTGGTGTCAGATAAAATCAAAAAACCCTCATTCATTTTACCCTTTCAGCGTCACGATATAATTATTTAGTCCTTTTTCTTTAATATTATTCCTTACTCAAGGAATCCATCCTTTCTTTGGTCTTCCTCTCCTTCCATCGACATGTATATACCCACGCCTTTAGTTACATACGATTCATGTCCATACCAAGACAGATGATTCCTATTTCTGTAACCAGCGCAACTTTCAAACTTTCTCTAATATATCTACTCGTTTCTAACTTCATCCTTTCTTGACACTTCACACATGATTTGAATTTTAGTTCTATTTTAAAAGCCATGTGTACTAAATTAAGTATTAGATTAGTTTTCTGTTTTTTTGTTGTTGTTATTATTGTAATTGGTAGAACTTCTCTTTCTATTTTTAGGAATATATCTCTCTAAAACTCGATGTGCTATATTAACGACCTTGTACTGTATATTAGCCGGGAGAATGCTCCTGTTGCTGTCCTTACCAGTTAATTTATCGTTGTTGTAATTTCTAGAGTACACACGATCACATGTCACAGTGCGGAGGACAAATGTTTTACGTCGGTGATATCAAAGGGCAGCTCTTACGAGGCTGTGGTGCGGGGGTGCCGCTCTGGCTGCGTTGGTTCACCGGAAACTACGTGTTGTGAGGTTGGCTTATTGTAACCTACCCACTCATACACACACTCACACACACACACGAACGCACGTCACTACATCTCACTCATATTCACTTATCGTATTGGCTATTACGTTCAGAAAAGTGTTTTAGTTCCAAGGTGCATCCACACCAAATGCAAACTGTATCTTTCTGTAGCTTGTACTGCTTTTGTTTTTTTTTTTGTTTTCGACCCCAGACATAATCAGAACTGTTTTTGCCGTGCTTCATGGCAAGAATACGAATCTAATGGATGAAATGTCCCTTTCTAAAAATGAGCCCTGAGTCCCAGCACCGGGAACGTTGTAGACTGACTATGCTATGGTTAAAATCTTGCACCCCTGAGATTCTTCCATGCTCACTTTATTGTAAAATTCTAGATCAGATAGTTTTTCATTAACTGTAATTTATATGATCTCGAAGAAGACACGCTACGCCGACCCCAACATAATTAGGATAAGGGCAGTACTTCACCTGCCCTGATGACGATGATAATGAGTGCGATTTTCTGTTTTCAGTTGAACCGCTGCAACAACCAGGCTTTCGCAATGCCCGTGATAGCACCCCACTCACTGACCGTGGCGAAGGACGCAAACAAGTCTTCGAAGTCCATACCACCGACGATACTTTTCTTCGTCACCGTTTTGCTGGTACTTCAGACCGTGGTCAAAGTATCCTTCGTCTAAACTGGAACGTCCTATCATGAGGCACCCTAAACAATCCTTTTTAAAATTATTTTACCACTGACTCACAATCGTTGGATTGCTGCGGGTGGACAAGTCTGTCAAAATCGCAGTAATCTTTATTGTTTCAGCAATAAAGTTGCTTTTATGAGAGGGAAAATAACTAGGGAAGGAATGTACTTGTGTTACATACTTAAATACTGAAATATTAGTCTTTTGACGCTATTATTGCCATTTTTACTTACAAATTGAGGATTTTTTTCTTTTTGTTTTAAAGAAACTAAAAATTGTTTTTAATAATTATTGCTCACACCGTTTCTCTTGGCTTATGTCCTGGATAGGAACTTCTCTTTCTGTGTAGTATACCTCATGGTAGGGCCCAGTTTAACTTCAGTTTATTGTGTAAGATTAACTCCATCATAAAAGTCAGGACTGAAATCATGTAGTTGAGAAATTAACAAACGTACAAGTAATGATATTGTGTGAGGTTACTGTGAAAATTTGTGGTGAATTTAATATTTTGCTGTTTTGTAAAGTGAATATATTTTTTGAAATCTTATCGCACATTTTGAATTGTTTCGTCTTCTATTCGTCATCAATGATTTGTTACAGAATTCTAAGGGAATAAGTCCACATTACCTTGATTTTCGTAAATTGTAACTTACGTTAATTGGCAACTTCACCGAAGTGGATTAATTAACATTCAAAGAAACACACTGTTACCTATGCGAGCCAATTCTGAGAGCCACATAATTGTACGAAAGTTCTCCAAATTCCTCAAAGGATCTCCTCAAAGGCCGCCCTCGTGAAAAGCCTTATGATTGAAAGGCGCAAGGGAAGGGTCACTCGACCTCTGCGGTCAAGCCGCCTTATCGCCCAATTGAGCCGCTTCCGACCGCTAGGGGGCGCGTGTGAGAATGGAATGAATTATTGACGGTTATATGTTACGCCAAATATTTTTTATTTGTAGAATAATGTTTGGGTGGTAAATTAGCTTTTAAGTTTTGAAGAAATGCCTGACATTAGAGCAGTTTGGTTTGTTTCTTAGGGCTCCTTTACGGTGAGGCAGCTCGATGTGCGGCGGGGTTCGCAAATAAATTCAAACATGGTTTGAACATTAGATTTGTGAGAAAATAGAATAAACCACTTCTTACTTAAATTCGATACGAACAGTGTTAAAACAAGCATCTGGCATATTAACAACAACCAGGAACATATATTTTAACACGTGCAGTATTCTGCCTGTCCTCTTTATAATTATTATGTCCATCATTTCAGCCAAAAAACGTAAACTCCTAGACGTTAGCCTCTCTTCAGCAAGTGTCGCCATATCGTCTTCTATAATTATTACTGTGTATTGTGTACACAACACTCACGCAAATGGCAGCAGTTTTAAATTGCCTTTCTCCATTCCATCTTTTTAACTTCCGCATCACTTACTGAGGTGTCGGACCCAAACATATTTTGACTATCATAATCTCAACCCCTAAGGCACTCACCACGTATGAAAAGCCATAGGAAATTCCTATAAACCCAACAATTTCCCCTCGAAATACCCTCAATTTGGGGTGTCCAACGTGTTAAGAAACCAGTTCACTTGTTCTCGACATATGGAGCAAATCACTTGAAATCGAGATGAATAAAACAACAAATCATGCAGTTGGTGAGAACTTTAGAAGTGAAGTCATAGGGGATAGTTTTGTTTGTGTCATGGTTAAAAGAAAAGTTGGTCAAGTTAAATTTTTAGGGTGAGAAAACTCGATATCCGGGCCGGACTTGTGGGTGATTTTTATTAGTTATAAACAGGGGAACGCGTGTTAGCCGTGATTTGGGTCGACTAAAGTTCGGCCAAACAATGCGTGAGGGTGACCGTGTTTGATTTGAAAGTTAAGAAGCTTGTTTCTTTAGTTTTTGGACATTGTTACTTTTTGTTTTGGGGTTGTTAACTTTTAGATGTATAGGGTGGAGAGATGTTTGAATTTCAAATGTCTGTTTCTACGGCTACGGTTTAGGAATGTAAAACAGCAAATAACCTTATTATTAAACTAATGAGCGCGTATTCAACATGCTGGGTTGTCTATGCAAGGCTTAGATATGCATTACGTGCTTATTTGCATACGAAACTTCATAGTGCATATAAAGTTGTGTACAGGGACTAGCACGAGCGTGTGGTGTAAATATAACATACTCGTAAATACCATGTTTTTTTTTTATCGAAAATACACCTATTGCATTTTGGTAATATTTTTTTTGCGACAGCCTTGCGAGTATATGAGTACATTCTTAACATTAAGTAAATATTTTATTTTACAAATGCCTATAAGGGCACAGAAAAAGTCGAGAAAAGGCACAAGGTTCAGTTTGGTTTCTATGGAGAAGAACCGGCAAGAAACTCCATTGTTAAATTATATGGTTAAATTAGTTACTCTGTGGTTTAATTATATGTGCAACAAGTATATTTATGTTACGTTTTCACAGCACACTTTTTCGTAGTTTTCGTCGTAGAATTAAATTTCGTCATTAATCAGAAATCCGTTCGTCTAGTGGTCGCTGGGTTCGATTCGATCCCCGGTCGGGTAAATTGTTATTGGGGTTTCCCATCAGGAATTTCTAGTAACTAGCCATAAAGTCTGGACCCGGTTGATGACAATAGAAAAACATAACTGGCGAAATGTGGGAGCACACACACACACTTCTGCCTAACCCTTTGGAGATTACAGGCGTGATGTTTTATTATGTTATTTTTAACGTCTTGTTTTCTCTAAGATCATGTGCTTTTAAACTACGTATAACCATATCAGTAGCAGTACACAAGAAACCTTTGCACCTGGTAGGTACAACAATGGCAATGATCGATGGAGTCATTTGGCACGCACCATCGGTCAACACTGAGATTTGCACAACACTACACTAGTGAGGAGCGTGGGCGGAGTTATCGATACTAACTGTATGTAGATTTTAAACAGGAGCTCGATGTTTAGCGAAGTTGGTCTCTATTGTTTAGGTATAAAATGTGATCAAGGATCTTACTCATTTTTTTTTTAAGGCATGCACATCTTATTTTTCGGATTCATGTGCGTATTTTATAATTATCACTTGCTTCGGTGAAGGACAACATCGTGAGGAAACCAGCACGCCTGAGAGATATTTCTTGACGGCATGTAAAGCCAAGTTAGATGCCAATGGGTGGCATAAAAACTCTGACACCAGGCACTAACCACATGATAAAGAAAGAAGACCATATAGTCATTTATAATTTTGTATTTCTCTAAAAAAACTCTTTATTTTAGGCTTGAAAACGTGATACATTTTCAATTAAGTACCTGTAAAATTAGATTTAAAGATGCTTCGAAGTCAATGCACAGTTAAGTTCGCAATTTAACGAAATCACATGTCGCTATTGCCATGTATTATGGAATCACATTTTGAAATCTCATTCAATTGATTGTTGGTATCAACTACCTTTTCTTTAAATTGTGTCGATATCGACAGGTAATAAAGTACCAATCTTGTACATCACTACTTACCAAATAGTGACAACCTTTAATACGCATTATTGACCGAATGATCAATGATTCACGCTGATTTGGATCAATAAAATAATGCAAGATCATCTTGTCATTCATTCCCGTATTGACCGTTTTACTTTGTTGTAGAAAATATTGCGTATTATGAACGTAATCTTCGCGTCCATGACATTTGCGGCTGTGTTCGGGTAATGCTTAGTCACTGTTGTAACCGTTATTTTTGTTAAATATCGATGGAAAAGCCGAATTTTGATGTTATATTTTAGTTGGTCTTATTTGTAAAATTGTGACTTTGATTCGTATCGAGCATATTGCGATTGTTTTTTTTTTTATGCTGAAGTTATTAACTGACTTCGCACACAAACGAAAACACTCTTGGCTGTTTTATTTCTAGAATTATTGAAGTTGATATCTACATGATAATAAAAATAAAACACTCACTGGCAGTCCACCCACACCTTAATCCACTGGGTTCTAGACCTAACCTCCATAGAAAATTGAATATGTTTGAGAATTGTTTGGAATTCTTGCAAATAGGGAAAATAATCGAGTACCTACGCGGCTTTTAAAGAATTAATATGAACATTACTAATCAATCTGGAAATAAAACAGTTTATTTATTTTGTAAAAAAAACACAAGAAACCTAAATCCTTAATTTAGCCGTTTCAGACAGAACAGGAGCTAATAAAGCACAATAAAAGGACGGAGCGATAGCAAAGCGTTTTGTTTTACAAACACGAGAGCAATACAAGGAGTGCAATCCAATCGGACGCGCATGTTCAACGCACGGTAACTGCATTTTATAGTCTAGTTAGTAGCTGCATGGATTTTTGTAAATGTTGACTGCATCTTCGGGTGTTAATAAAGCATTCTGAGCCAAATTATTACAAAAATGCGTATAACTGAAACCATAAAATTTCCTCTTGTAGTGAAAAGAATAAAGGGGCCGTGCTTTTGATCATTGACTGCCTGTTACGAAAAATCTAAAATATCTGTGTATCTAAAAACAAAATGGCGGCGTTAGTTCCGACCACTCGCCAAAATAATCATGACGCAAACTGAGCGGTTTTACTTATGTACGGTCGAACAAGCTATTTGGTTTACACTTTACAATGTAATTTGTAAACCAAATAGTTTGTTCGACCGTACTACTACTACGATCGTCCCCAATTACTACTATTACTATCATGGGTACAGTTTAGGCTGCTACCACAGAGGAATTCAAAATCCACTAAAACGCGGTGCAATTTTTGTTCACGTTCAATACCGAGTGCTGAAACACAACAGTAGCAATGAGTAATCCAAATACTGTCGGGTTTGTTGGCCGCCCAGCAGTCGCAGTGACCGGCGGCCGGTCGGACGGACAAACAGTGGATATTTGCGTACGCGCCGTTTTTTTGTTGGCACTCGGCCAGGTGACCGCGACTGCACTGCATCTGTATACAGGATGTAATACGAAATTAATTGGTTCCTGAAGATGTTTTAGATAATCATGTTGTCTTTACTTTCGTGAATAGAAATGATGGAGAATGGACTGCAATCAAGTTTTTCTGCGATGGCCGTTTTTATTTAGATTTTTTTTCAGGATTCTTCTTTTGCTCACGTGATTATTTATCAGCCATTTGTGTCCCGCTGCAGGCAAAGGCCGCCTTTCCCTTATTCCATTTGTCCCTATCTATTACAGCTGTTATTGGCCAACTTTGAGAAAAGAGTCGAGATCGACCAGCAATCTCATGTATTTACCTATACGAAAAAAAAACAATTATAAGGTGGTACTTGAGTACCGATCATTAATCCTAAACGCTGAGGCTCCTTGCTTTTGCCAATTTTCAGAATACATACTGGTTGACATCACTCGAGCATACAGGAATAAAAAAAAAATGACATACATGTAACATCCGCTCCGCTCCGCTTACAATACAGATGGGAGCCCATTATCCCAGCAGTGACAATATTCGAGGCTGTACTGAAAATCATAATACTATGATGTTGTGGTTAATTAGTAATCAACTTTAATCAGAACACAATGGAAAGCGATGGATAAGATCTAAGAAAATTATGTTAAAAAATACCTATTTAATGATTTTCTCCAAAATATTCCAGAAACAAAGTCCACCCACTGTTTGTTCCACAAAGTGCATTAACATCGTCCGAAATATGTATGTATTTTTGTTCCAACGATAAATAGCCGGAATTCGGTTGCGCGCCATTCGCTAAATATTTGCTGATAACTTCTCTGTTGATGCATTTATGATCAACAGTTATTTCTGGAAATGCACAAACAGGATTTTGGAGTAAATTTTTTTGGCTGTTATTTTGTTCTTTGTTGGTTTCAAATTAAGCAATAATTGAAGCTCTAAATGCCCACACAATTGATTTCACCGTTCCTAGGGAGCTGCCTACTCAATCACTTGTAATAGAAGTGACAGAGAGAGGGAGATAACTAATATAGAATTCCTATCTTTACAGCATCGCATAATCAGCCTACAATGTTCTGCTGCACAGTTTTTTATTTTATATAAAGGGATTGGTACTGATCTCTCCGGAGCATATTTTTCTCATTTGTGTTTTTGAGCTGAGTATATACAAACACGAACTTCAAGCCTTCCAACGAGCAATGGCGAGGTATACTCCTCGCCATTACTCGTTGTACATACGGCAATGCACTAAAATAATAGATGCTGTAGAATTAGCTTGCAAGTTGAAATGGCGATGGGTAGTACACGTAGCCAGAGCGACAGATGGATGCTGGGGCGAGAGGGTTCTCCATTGGTACCCTCGCGATGCACCACGCACCCCAGGCAGACCCAGGCGTCGGTGGTGCGATGATATTGTGGCCGTGGCCGGCCCCACCTGGACTAGAATAGCCCAAGGTAGAGAAGAATGGCATAAGATGGAGGAGGCCTTCGCTCTTAACTGGGCACCCAGTTATAGTAATTGAACAATTGATTATGTAGCAAATTTA
Organism: Xestia sexstrigata; assembly: GCA_941918905.2. Lineage (NCBI taxonomy): Eukaryota > Metazoa > Arthropoda > Insecta > Lepidoptera > Noctuidae > Xestia > Xestia sexstrigata. The sequence goes on along the minus strand of OW799213.2, from coordinate 7,114,031 downwards.
TTTTATTTTAATTTTAATTTATGGCTTCAATCTATTTATTTAAAATGTATATTATTTTTTGTTTAATTAATGTTAAAATGCATGTTCAATTGTTACGAATGAATTTATTTGGTTTAAGAACCAAATGAATATTTTATTTTAGAGATTATGTAACGAATTTTAAATTGTTTTCTTTTGGAATAAAAGGCTTATATAATAATAAATATATTGGTTAATCAATGTTTCATCAGAAAATGTAACAATAAATATATTGGTTAGTCAATGTTTCATCAGAAAATGTAACAGGGTAGTGCAACAAGAAAGTGTTGTGGCAACGTGTTCAAAGTTATCATTCGAACAATTACGTTTCGCACCCGTATGGTATCGGACACCCATCCGCTACGCCCACACTTGTGCAGCGTCCTTCTGAAGTTCATGTATCGTGCAGACAACAGGACACGCAGGTATCCAAATATCTGTAAAAAAAACACTACTTTTGTACTCCAAGGTATAGAGTCTTTGGCGAAATTGTTGTAAGTAATCTATTTTTCGCTTCATAACATCAAAAGACTATGACCTCTGAGTTTGTTTCGGCTGTTTCTTCTCAGAGTAGTCAGGTACGAAACACCGGCCCCATCTAGTTTAAAAAAAAATGACGTGTAAAAGTGTTTGTAAGAACCTACTTGGAAAAATAAACATCATTTCATTTCATTTCATTTCACGCCTGTAATCCTGGAAGGGTTATGCAGAGATGTAACTAATAGTACACCCACAATACACCACGTTATGTTTAAGTCCCATGTAATAGGGGGCGAGCCTATTGCCATCAACCGGGAACAATTCCAAACTCCTACCTCAACCGGGCACAATTCCAAATTCTAAACTGCTACTGAGAAATTCCTGATGGAAAACCCCGATAACACTTTGCCCGACCAGGAAATCGAACCCAGAGGGACCTCATGGTCAGCAGTCGTGCTTGCGATCACAAGACAGTTGAGCAACGAGGCAGTCGATACAAACTGGTCGTCTCCAATGTCTACTGACTAAAAGTTCTTTGTCAAAGACACTTCTCAATCTCTCTTCTCTTTTCTTCTAACTTCTACTCCACATCCGGGCAGTGTAAAACTCATCTAACAAAGCATAACCTGGTGGGTTCTGGTTAGTGATAGATAATAAATTCACTTATCTCGTACTTCGTTCGCTCACACGACCAAGTTTTTCGACTTAAGATCTTAGTTACTGCTAGTTTGAACAGGGGTAAGCTAGTATGGATTTAGCTGAAAACTAAAGAATTAATTTCGGTTTTAAATCGAAGGCAACACAAAAAGACTAAGATAAATACCTACATTCATAAACTCACGCCTTTTCCCCGTGAGGGTAGGCAGAAATCACATCGCCAGCTGTAACGAACGATATCCTTTTATCCTTACATATAAAACTTATGATGGTTGTCATAATAGGGTTGCGAAGGTCAAATAGGCGGTCACCCCATATAAAATACTGGTATTCAGATGAATCCGGTTAGACTGGAAGCCAACCCTCACATAGTTGGGAAAAGTCTAGGCAGATGAAATGAAAAACGCTCACTAGAAGACATGATGATGGGTTGTGTAAGTCAGATAGGCAGTCGCTTCATGTAAAATAGTGATATTCAGCAGCGACCGGTCAGACTAGAAGCCTACTCGACTCAACAAATCAACATACTTCGTTTGGAAAAGGCCAGCCAGATGATGACGAGAAAAGCTAATGACAGACTACCGATGGGAAAGTATAAATTGAAAAATATATATATATTTCTCAAACAATATCATGTTACCTACTAGCGTGGGTTTTCATCTAAAATTAAAGTCTATTTAAAGAATTGTGCTAAACATTTATATCTATTGTAAACGAATCCATGCAAATGTAACAATCGATTTTAAGCACGTAGCGTTTATTTTTCGTGTCCTCGAAAATCTATTTCTGAAATATTATTTAGCTACTTAATAAAAAAATGATTACTATTTTAGCGAAAAAAAATAACAGCAAGAAAAATAAAAGAGAATCCGTCTCCACTCCATCCCACTGAAGCGGGCAGTCGCTAGGCCGCGAACGTCCCCCGGATCCCGTATACGGGTCTGATTGAAAAGTTCTTTAAACCACAAACTTCACAACTACTCTAGAAACGGTGACTTCACAAGTCCACGTACTACTTCCAAGCTTTGTTTGAAATTCATGCCATGTGAGGAGTTTGTCCCTGCTTAGAGTGGATAGTGGAAAGATTTCTCAGATTTGGATAGAGATAAAAGTTAATCGAATTCTAGCGGCAAGTGGCATGTTTAGGCTTAAGTAGACGGTTTTAGTTAATGATTTATTGTCAAACATATCACAATCAACCTATTATCATAAGCTACCGTTAAGCTGTTTTCAATTCTGCTGAAAATCCATATAGAAACTTAATACAAAACACTTTGAAAGCAGTTGCCAGTTGCCGAGACCTTTTTCTTATTTAGAATCAAAAAGTTTACTACAAAACTTTAACATGATTTGTTCGAAATGCAACCAAAACCTGATCACTAAATCAAAAACCGATAATGTCCAACTTGCCAACCAATGCGTCTTAATCCAAACATTTTAATATCAACATTACAATATTAACTTCTAATAAACTTCAGTGGCCGGTGGGCAGACAAGTAAACAATCCAATATTATTAATGTACCTTTGCGACTAATATATTAAACAGTGTAGGTAATTCTAAACGCGAAGTCAGGACAAAACTATATACTAATTGTTGGTTGTGCAACCCAGCACAATGTTGCATGAATGAATTATCATTCTGAATAAGAGAATTGTCTAGTTTAGAATATGTTAGAGATGGTGTTGTTGTTGTATGGAGATTTTGATGAACGAAGCCAGGGATAAGATGTTAGCGATCACCATCATCATTGTTACTTAGATTTGTCTAAGCTATGTCATCCTTTTCTGTTCCTCGTGTGTCGATGACAATTTGAATTGTGTCAGCCCAAAATTTAGCGACGAGTTTGGCACTTTCAGTAGCGTTCATCAGCGCCTGTGATGTGCAAGCAACAGGACAGGTAGGGCACGACATTGAGTATCCCATCGTTTGTTAGGCAACACTACGTTTACACCCCAGGGCAGTCATCTATGAATCTCCACCTGAACAGGTTTTCAAGTTTTGGTTTTATGTCGTTATTTTTATCATCTCTTGTATTACACGATTGGCTTCCATTTCAAGACATGACTGAAAATATGATTTATTTTGAATATGATGTACCACAGCCCATTTGCTGCCCACTATCGACTGGACACTTTAAATTGGATTAGTTGTCGGTCTATACGAAGTTACTATTCAACACGTCTCGTTTTCGAAATTAAGTAGTAAAATATTTGGCTGATGTTCTTCTCATGTTTATTGGCCGAAGCAAATGGATGGATAGTCGTATTTTAATGTAGCGATTATCAAAATTATCGTTTATAATTCCGTGTAATCAAAACACATCCATCGACATAATTTTCTAGCACAATCAGCCACATTACTATTCCGTCGACACTGCAATCATCATTCGTAATGTATTTAATGCTGGAATTCAGACAATGCCACAGCCGAGGCCAGCTTTATTATAAATTCGTGTGATCAATGTTTATTGTCTGCTATTGCCTTTGAGAATAACAAGGTGGTCAGTGCAAGATCATTTGTGTGCTATTTGGGATAATTTGACCACCTGGAAATGTGTGTCAACAGCTATTTAGTGGTAAATAATGTGGGGTTTCGTAAACTAGGTGTTAAGTTGACTGGTTTATTAGGACGTGTTCCATGTAAGTGTGTGAAGTGATTTAAAGTAACTTTGATCTGAAATTAGGAGCGATTATGCGATGGATAATGGATTCGATTATCGTTATTGCAACCAAATGTTCTCATTGTTATTTTAGCGATCGAAAGTTATCTATGTCGAGACTGGCCCGGCCCGGCCCTGGTTTAGGTAGAGAGATACCTATACAAGATGTAAACGAACCCTTCACGAAGCCGACAACCAAGCATTTTGTACATCACAATAAGTAAGTCTACGCAAAAAATATTCATGGCTGTTTTTGTGGGAAATCATCAAATGACTTCTCCCGCTCTGGGCGGAGCAGGAGGGAGTGCCCCACAAAAAGCCGTTTCCCAATATATTCATGGCTGGGAAACGGCTTTTTGTGGGGTGCAAAATCACGTTCTAGGCAGGACTTAATCTAACTCGCTCAAAGTCAAAACATTGTGCTGATGGATGCATTGAATAGTACTAGGGCCGTGGAGGTATAATAGGTTTAAAATACCTTCATCAAGAGGTTATTTTTTCTTCCGTTATACATAAACTCATGCCTGTTCATTTTGGGGATGGGCAAGAACTACAACACGTCACATACCACGATGCTACATAATCCTTTCGCGTCGTCCACTCTCATACATCTGGTCACAAAGATCATTTAGTTTAGGTTCAATTAGCAATGAACCTAACTACGTAAGGCTGTATCTTACATAATTAGGTTCATTATTAGTTGAACACATCTAACTAAACCAACATAACCTCTGAGCAAGCCAGGTCATCCGGACACCCCACGCGACCAGGCCTCAGTCAGGGCAAGCGCGCATATTAAAACATTATTCAAGCAATCATTACCATAATAAATGTTAATAAAGTCAGTGTACATGCACATTAGTCGACAGTAAATCATTTGTGGGCTTGCTATTGGTTTTTAGCGGCCTGTATCAATTATGGCGCGGACTATGGCGAGTGTTCCTGGGTTGGGATGATGCTCTACTTGAGAATTTTATTGTAGGTGTGAAAACGTTTTTTATGATTTCGGAATTTGGTACTGAGCAACTTTGATTGAAAACCTTTTTTAAAGATAGTCAAGATGTTCTCTGCTATTTAAAACAAACTTTTCCAAAACTCATTTGCAAATAATCAGTTTTGTTTTTCTGTTTCCAGGTTTACAAAATGTAGTAATATTTCATTTAATTTTTTACAAGGCTGCTTCGGGTGTTAAGTCTGTACGGACCAAAATGAATTGACAGCGGTCCGTTCAGACCTAGACAAAAAATTCCTACCGCTTCTTCCTCTGAATGCCACATGTATATGCTTCTTCCAATATAATCTAACTGGTTTAAGCAAATGCCATTAGATCTTGCAGCAGATTGATGACGGCTGAAATCTTACGATTCTTACGATGACTGATTTGGTTAATACAATCTCGATATCTAAGGGCCAGGACAAGTGGCAAGCACATTCGTATTTCTACAACGACTGACATAGCTGCACACTTTTGGCTAGCTTATGTTATCGCTTATAGAATGTCACTTTGCCTAGGCCCTTAGGAATTTTTTAACTAAGTAGAGCAACATGCCTGTCAATTCATTGTTTCGCGGGCGTACATAATCGCAGACCTTACGACTCGCGCCCACGTGATCGTCCTGCGGGACGAACTGCGAGCCGAACGTTTAAGGTGGGAACATACCAACTATTCGACTGACTGTAGGTGTATGCCCGTGTCTGTGCCGAGGTCACGAGTTGACGCACTGTTGGTCAGCTGATCTTTCAACGTAAATCATTGCAGTGCCCTGTTTGAAGTATTTTGCGTTGACTAGGTGCCTGAAAGTGGATAGCCATGACACTGACATTTGGAAGAGACACTCAGCATTGTGTGGCCAAAGGGTGAAAACGAATCTTCAAGAAAACTGCTTTTATTGGTTCATATATTTAATAGCTTAGTAGCACTTGGGAAATGTTAACATTTAGGTGTCGGTACCTAAGGTTCCAATACGTCATTTCCTTTAGAGAAGATTTTCGAAAACGTTTCTGCCCATTTTAAATCCATGTGTATGTGTTTTGTAATGAAATAGTGTCACAATTTGCGATGCTTGTTTTTTAGTTCGTGTGTAGTCCTGGACTAAGAATCGAGAAACACTCGTGTTATTGTAAACGCTATGAATATTCAACAACTGTTTATACGTTATAGAGGAGTTATGATTTGCTATTGAAGGCGTTCAAATTTTGTCCAAGGCATTTAATTAAAGTAGGCATTAGTGTAAATTAAGGGCCTGTTCACGAATCTACTTAATATGGACACGTTCGCATTTATGAGAAGTGAACAGAACCTACTTGGCTGATGTTACATTATTGTTGACAGTTAGGTACCTGCCTAAGTATACCTTATGTTGGTCATTCGTAAATAGCGTACGGTTCATTATGACTGAAATAATAAGATGACAGACAAATCAAAATAATAGTCATAAAAACTTCATAGTAAGTTTATTATGAAGTTTTTATGACTATTAGTTTGATCAGTTGGATCCGCAGTAAACATCAATACTGAAAAAAGCGGTCATTACTAACGATCGCTTGTCACCCATAATTAATCAATTTTGATTTTAAGTTGATTCGGAAACCGGCTACAGGGTGTCAAGTAATACTCACCCTAAAAAACCGTAACACAAATTAAATAAATAATTCCAAACATACATAAAAACATTAATATTGAATCCGCAAAATTAAGATAGACTTACTTTCGAATTCATACAATACGATAGTCAATCAAATTTGTATGACCACCAAGCCATTCAAAAAGGCTGTCTCCAAATCATCACACATTTCGTGTCAAAACATACAGAAAATCACGGATTTAGAGAGCGGGTTCCCATAGTAACCCCATGGCATGGTGCAAGCCCAGTGATTCGGGCCGCAGAAGGCCGCAGTCGTTATCGGTCAACGCGCGACCTTTGAGAAGATGCCTCGCTTGCACAATAACTACCTTTAAAGTAAGTTTGTAAGGACGCAAGGTTTTAGGAAATATGGTGTTTTTATGAAACGGTGAACAGTGTTTTCTAAGTGGACTTTTGTAACTCTGGACCTAGTCTAAAATATCAGTATGATGGTGGTCTTTGCGTCGAAAAACAAAGAATGTAGGTTTTATACAACAGAAAATAATGCAAAGTATAGCATGTAAATTGTTTTTTTTTACCTTTATTATTAAGATAATTATTCAGTCATGAATTAGTTTTTAAAGTATCATCAATATAGCTTTGCCTAAATGTTTTCCCTTGAGCTATCTTGCATAAAGTATTCCTAGCTATTTGGCTATATGAGGACGGTGACATTTGTGTGTCAGTACCGGCCGCTTGACCTATCCTCCATGCAATATCGTTTTAATTCCATTGGCATTCTGACTACTTCTTGAATATCTCCGAAAGCCTTTGTAAGACAGTAAAATGTTTTGAGTCTCCCTATACGTTGACCTTATTGGATCATCAATGCTTCAGAAAAGTCAGGTACGTCTTAGTTGCAACAAAAGGAGCTGTTGTGTCTTTCTAAATATTCACCCATTTTCTACCAAAATCCTAACATCTCGCATAATGCCCTCCTATCCGGCTGAGACGGTGACATTTGTACGCTCGGCCACTTGACCTATGGACCATCCGAACAATATCGCTGTATCTCCACTACCTGACTTGTTTAGCACACGATTACAATCCTAGGCCAGCTGTATAGACCTGAAAACTTGTGAAGTATGCCCAGAATGCGGTTTCGGTGTCAATGTATTTATTATGGGCACCATTGTGTACTGATACTTTGACCATATAAATATTGTTCAGGCCACGATTTTGACTTGGAGATTTCAAGTCTTTTTTGGACTGTGGGTATGTGGTATTTGAACGATTCTCAAGATCTAGGGAACCTACATCTTCATTATTTACATTATCATAAGATTTTTTCAAACATCGCCATTATGTACGGGCCATATCGAACGGCGTTATGCTTCTTGCAACCAGCAGATTCCCTCAACCTTCACCTAAGGGCCTGGTTAAGTCACGATCGCTTTTCATATTTCTTCAGTGACGAGCTTTTGACAATGCCATCCATTTTTTGCTTTTCCATAACCGTCATTGCTGATAAAATGTCACTGTTGGTAAATTCCCTAAAAATAGTGATCCTTCTAATGTGGAAAACCATTTAAAGGTCATTTTAGATGGGGCGACCAAAGCTAGGTCCCGATCTGACTAATGAAGACAAGCTATTTTGTAACATAAAATTACATTAAAAGAGATTTTCTACCAATTACACTGACTAGACAGCCTCGTTGGTCGGGTCGTCGCAAGCGCAACTGCTGAGCATGAGGTCCTGGGTTCGATTCCCAGGTCGGGCAAAGTGTTATTGGGTTTTTCCATCAGGAGTTTCTCAGTAGCAACCACGGAGTCTGGATTTGTGCCCTGTTGATAACAATAGGCTTGCACTCTATTAAATGGGATTAATAATTAGATACACCTCTGCCTAACCCTTGAGGGATTACAAGCCTCATGTCATGTTGTTTCTACCAATTACGATGTTTAGAACCAGCTACGCTAGCGCCATTAGTTTCACAGTAGCCATCCACATTAGTATCGTAGAATTAAAAAAAAAAACTATCAAAGGAGCTCTACAGTTTCCTATACTCCCAACATTTCTAGATCAACATACTTAATTTACCTCGGTTAACTTGTACGAAAGCTTGTTAGCTCTCGGTAATGCCAGTGAGCAGTGCTCATATATCGAGAGTATTCGTGCTAAGGATGTTACATTCCCAATCATTGGAATTGTGCCCCTTACCATATTGAGACGTTACCTGAAGGTAAGCATCTGTAATTTATGATAGATTTGGAGTTGGGTTTGAGTAAATGTATGCGTTGTGGTGTTCCGTTTTCAAAATTGGAAGGGGAGAGTCTGATGGCGCCTTCATTCATCACCAAATTGTTATGGTTTTCTTTGTACTATAAATTACTGCTAATTACTTCAGTGGTAGTGGAAACTACGTTGGGATCGGCTTCCATTTTAACCGGGTACAGCTGAATACTAGTTTTTATATGGAGCGATTGCCTATCTGACTCCACGCCGACCCATTTACTACGAGGTATACGATCGATACCCTTTGCTAAGTCTGGTTATCAGACCTTTCAGCAACCTATTCCAAAGTAATTAAGCTGATGTGGACAAAAAGGTTGAAGTTAAAAAATATGTTGCAACTTGTTTTCGTCGATGATTCAACCAGGGAGGCGTGACCGCAAACGGTTCTACAATTTATATATTACCAGATCAAAAAGTACATCTACAAGAGTCTGTGAGTGTCCGCTGACATTTAGAACTAGCCACAGATTTATCATTGTTACCGCGGCTAATAGCACAAATTGTCGATCTGGATCCGATCCGATTCATTTTAAAACTCCTCTCACGAAACTATTGACCTTTGTACGTTCTCATAGTTATGAATAATATTGTAGTAACAAGGGAATCTGCAATATATGGCTGTGTGGAGGAGGACAATAGATTTAGTGCCATTAAAATTCAATAAGCAGCAGTTTACCAATAAATCTTCATAGAAGGCTATCGTAATAGGAACTATCTGATCCAGAATATAGGCGGTCATGGGCTTGTTGGCCATTGTATCGGGCTGAGCCAAAAGGTATTCAAATAGATGCCCATAGAGGGTCGTCGGCAATTTGTGTCCGACGAAGTGTTTTGACACCTTCATACATAAACATTTCACCGTTTAAAAATGGTGGGGCGGTTGCACCATCTGGTAACATGTTAAACTGAGATCAAAATAATACACCTACAACTTCGTTTAGCTTATGATTTGCAGTTGTTTCCTATAATGATTTCATTTTAATTTTGAACTGTACAAGTCAGCGCAGAAACTTAATGTTAACTGAAACCCAACTCTGAAAGCCAGTTAATCCCGACAACCGAAACAGGACGCATTTTACAACATAATTAATATCTTAACAAAACTTTTAAATAAAAGTCTCAACATCTGAACTGTGAAAACACACGGTAACCTATTTTTCAAATAAGCTACACAAAAATCACACATCTTACACCTTTCTCCTACAAAAAGAAGACAGTGCTTTAACCAGAGTTAACCCACGATGCACCTAACCCCACAATGACATAATATATTTTCAGCCCGCTATTGTGTGCAAGGTGAATGCTTATTATTCCGCGTGCTGCGGTCACCAGCCGATTATTATTCCCCTATTATCGTAATATAATAATATTATTGCGAGGCCCAAGATGGAACAGAATAAGGAAACGGATTGAAGAATTGCTTTGTGATTTATTGACATAAGCGGTTTGTACGCGGCTTCCACTTTTCTGTTTTCTAGGCTATGTAATATTGTATTTGTAGGTGTCGACGGCGCGTTCGTGTTCCACGCGCGCCTCAAAGAGAGTCAGCAATAGGAAGGGGGACCCCTTCCTATTGGATGGCAAGGACCGATGCCTGCCGGGGTTGCGGGACTGTTCGAAAGAGATACCGTGGCCCCGGAACACAAAGGGCGATGAAGGAACATCGATGGGTTTTAGTCAGTAAAAGTCTGACACTTCCTCCTGCTGCGCCCAGAGCGGGAAGAGTAATTCGATGATTTCAAATCCGAAAAAACAAAAAAATAAAAAAGGTAGGTACACAATGTGGTAAGGACAAATTTGAGTACGAATGTGGATGGGTATATACATAAGTAGAGGAAGACCAAATAAACGATGGAAGTGTGAAGGATGATATGGCTAGAAAGGAGGTGACTGCTGAGATGACGACTTGACGAGTAATAGAGAAGTATGGAAGAAGAAGACATGCTGCGCCGACCACAAATAAATTGGTATAAGGGCAGGAGAATGATATAGATAGATAAGGTAGGTACATAACTGTAAAAACTATGCAGCTGCATCCAGATAGACTGAAAGCTGATCCCAACACAGTTGAGAAAAGGCTAGGCACAAAATGATGGAAACTACAAATAACTTTGATGGATTCATTAAACCTGCTTTATTTACGTGTTAATCATCATCTCTTCTGTCTCACGATTACTTTTAGTAAGCCTAATTTTTTTTCTTCCATCTTTATAATATGGTTGGTACATTAAGCATAATGGCCTTAATATTTTTTCCACTGCTGGGACACAGGCCTCCTCTCTATGAGAAGGTCCTCTCACACGTCGGTCTCTACATCCTACATCCTACTCAGGTACTATTGTTAGTGCTTATAACTCTAAGGTTACGGTAGACTGGATGTCGTAAAATATAAATGCGTTTCCCACTTTCCCTTTGTGAGTTTCGATGCGTTTTATAGTGTTGTTAGATTTTCTCATTTTACCAATAGTTATACGGCTTTCATTTTGATGTTTATGTTCTGATTTAATTTTATTATTTATAACTGCATTATTGTCTGTTTCAAGTGCAGCTAATTAGTTAATTTTAGTAAAAAACAATGCAATATTAAAAATTAATTTGAATGTTTGTTCTGTGTTTCCTGAATTGCCTTTAAAATAAAAAGAACAAATATTACTGGTACTCCGGTAACCGGTATCCTTTAAAACTGGAAGCCGATCCCAATATAGTTGGGCTTGCCCTTATCCAACTAACACGTAGCCTCCTATTCTATTGAAACGTTATACTACGTTAGGCCCACTAAACGGGTGAGGTGGAACACCCTGAAGATCGGTGGAGCGCCGGTCTTCGCAGGTTAGCTGGTAGCAACTGGATGGGAGCTGCCGAGAATCGAGTTGAGTGGTATGCGATTGAGGACCCTATGTCCAGCAGTGGACTGTTGTAGGCTGATAATAATGATGAGACCAGCTCATCGCGTGATCGATTAAACACATCCAAATTACAAACAAAAAGTATCTATGTAGTATATCAACTATCTGGTGTTCACGACACAAGCCTCGTTGCTTAGTGTGGCACTAGATGGTGTGTGTAATGTCTAGCGATATTTATTAATTAATTTAAATCACACAAGAAATCGCACTAACCAATAATCTTCCAATAACAGTACACTATCAAATACATAACCGTCATCCAGTTCCGCTATACCAATGGTAATGAACAAGAGACACAGCATACGACATAATTATTCCGTGGACTGACGCAAATCTGAGGGCAGAGTTCAAACGAGATCCATAACTCATTCACACAACTCTAAGCAGAATATTATCGGCCACAGCCTGGCTAAACTACTAAGGAATCTTCCTCAAAACTGCCAGTATGCTCATACAAATGTATGGATGGAAAATGTACGATGTAAAGTCATTTCGTTTAAGGTTACAAGAGAACACACGTCCCAACGACTGGATAGGTCACCCGTGTGAGGGTCTAAGGTCAACCCGGGACTCAGGTCAATGTTATGTTACATTGTCATGTAGATTTGTGACAATAGTATGACAAGTATTTTTGTCAACAATGTGAGGAAGAAGCGGAGTTGTTTGGAAGCAGGTTTGTTTGTTATTGCTTGTAAAGAACGGGCTGAAATTAGGGGGAAATAAAGGGAAGTATCGGTGACGGGAGTTGAAATTCGGTGCGTTCTGACCACACTTTCTGGGGGGTTTAAAATGGTTGCTTAGCTGTATTATAACAGAAAAATTACTACGAATTACGTTTCAATTCGTACGTATAATGATTCTGCTAAAGTGGCCATTTTAGGCCCGATGACCATAATTTGAGATTTTTATGATACAAAATCATTATACATAATTATAATTTATTTACGTACTCTTGTTTAATATTAAAGAAACCTATAAGAAATCATGTGAAGTGTCCTAAAAAAACCGGCCAAGTGCGAGTTGGACTCGCGCATGAAGGGTTCCGTACCATCATAGTAGGGGAGCCCCCTTTATTTTTTATTGTATTATTTGCTGTTATAGCGGCAACAGAAATACATCATCAGTGAAAATTTCAACTGTGTAGCTATAACGGTTCATGAGATACAGACTGGTGACATACAGACAGACGGACAGTGGAGTCTTAGTTATAGGGTCCCATTTTTACCATTTGGGTACGGAACCCTAAAATATTATATCCATCACAAAAAATAATTTTGGGTTAATTAGAATTTAGTTTACCTTCTAGTGGCTGGTGTTCGTAATTTTATTTAGCCAGTATACATTTTTTTTTCAAGTCAGTTATTAAATAAATAAATACCGCTAGACATTACACACAGCGCCATCTAGTGCCACACTAAGCAACGAGGGTTGTGTCGTTCACACCAGATAGTTCATATACTACATCACTTATTGAACATATAAACATCCATGACTCGGAAACAAATGTCCATGCTCATCACACAAACATTTACTCCCGGGACCGGGACTTTACCGGGATTCGAACCCAAGACCCTAAAAACGTAAGGCAGCCTCACTACCGCTGCGCCATTTGGGTCGTTAAAATAAATAAATACGAGTACTCTATAATGAGCTACATTCATTGAATAAGCACTTATAAATACCAACAGGCCTTTATTTATGTTGATAAACTTAAAAGGATACTAGTAGTTACTGATACTCCTGACAGAATCTAATTTACAACAAGTTTTCAATGTTTAATGTTAAACAAACAGAGTTTATCAGTAATTTATGCAGTTGTGGTGTTGTATCGTCACGGATTGCCCACTTAATTATAAATATAATAAAAACGTGAATTGTCGTGATCTAGGAAAAGGAACAAAGAATAAAGTAGTATTTTACGACTAAGATATAAGCGAAAGCGAATTCTTGCAAAGCACTATTATGAATCTACATTAAACACTCAGTTCCTGTTGAAGTGAGAGAACAAGAAGCACCCAACAATGTCTGAACCGAAAATGAACTATAGAATATTTCATTCTTGTTGGAATCAAGATTGCTCTCATCTTCAGCTCCAATGACAAAGCGACCTTTGCATATACAAGTCTCTTTAGAAAATTCTTACAAACAACTGAAAATGACTAGGCTAGCTCATCTAGATTTCTCTCATCACCACCTCCAATGACAATGCGATCTTTGCAATTGGGTCTCTTTTCCAAAGAACATTCTTACAAACAACTTACTTTAAGTTTGCAGGTTATAATCCTGAATATGCCAATAGCAAATGTTTCGCTGAAAATCATAAATTAATGTCAGTAGTAACGAAGGAAACGTTCTCTGGATAGGTCATCCATTCCTGCTCTTGTCCCATGTTACTTGGGGTCGGCGCAACACCCGCTTGCATTACACCACTAAAGCGGAGGACATCGTGGAGTACGTGCGCCAAAAGACGACCTACACACCGAGGGTGCAGTTACTGGAGTCGCGCCGCAAGGCGTTCGTATTGCGAATACCGAATTGTTATCTGCCCATGGTGATGGAAGAAGACCTTTGGCCGCAGGACGTGGTGTTCCGTCGCTTCCGCGGACAAGTTTCACTGGACAGCCAACACAAGTGAAGTGTGACTAACTGAAGTGCTACTAACATAGTTTTAAGTCTTATTTACTAACACAAGTCTTGTATTTACTTTATATTTATGTTAGTTTATAAGGTATATATTTACGGGCCATTGTAGCCTGAAATTAATTGTTGTTGTTGTTGTTGTTGCAACACGTTTTTTTTTCCATTCGCTCCTGTCAACCGTCACGCAATAATTTGATGGTTATCAGAGGTACATGATGGTATTGGTTGGTTTGGGTTTTGTGATCAAACTACTTTAAAATATAGCCATCATGACAGGGTCTATTTTTTCAAAGTCATTAATGCATACGTTGCTTTTTATCACTCAATAACGGTAACCATGGTTACCCACAATTCTTATGCATTGCGTCGCATAACCGCGGTCTATTGTCACGTTAACCAAGATGTGGGTTGACATCGCGAAAGCTGGTTGTCTGTCAACATCGCGACGTGGTTCCAACAACTTAATGATGTCATCATCTACTGTAGGACATTGTCATCCTGCCTAGGTCTTTGTAGAATACTTATTGTTTAGATTTAGCTTCCACTTGCCCACTTAAGTGGTGATTTGAAAGTATTACGAGACATTGTAAAGTATGGCTTGCTATAGAGAGTCGGATATGTTAAAGCGGTCATGAAGATTTTTGTAAGAGTATATAGTGGAGGTTCGATTCGAAGGGTTGAATCCAGGGTCAAACCATCGAATTGGACCTCCTTTATCAGCTGTGTGGAAGATTGAGCCCAGTGTATAGTTGATTGCAATGAGTTCTATAACCAACAGGAAGAATTTTCTTACACATGTACAGATTCTAAACTTCGCTGTGTTGGAGACAATCGAGTAATATTCGGTTCACCTGATTGAGCAAATGTCACCATACCAAAACACGCTTAACACATAAAGTAGTTGCTGATGTAACGCAAATCCAGACTTCGTGGCTGCTATTGGCGCTTTGACGACCCGAATGGCGTAGCGGTAGTGAGGCTGCCTTACGTTCTAAGGGTCCCGGGTTCGAATCCCGGTTGGAGCAAATGTTTGTGTGATGAGCATCATGTCATGGATGTTTAAATATGTATAATAAGTATGTATTTACAAACAAAAAGTATCTATGTAGTATATCAACTATCTAGTGTCCACGACACAAGCCTCGTTGCTTAGTGTGGCACTAGATGGCGCTGTGTGTTAATGTCCAGCGATTTTTATTTTTTATTTAGTGAGAAATTCCTGATTCGAAAACCCAATGACAATTTGCCCGATCCGGGATCGAACCCGGGACCTCAAGCTCAGCAGTTGCGATTGTGATTAAGATGAACTTCTTAATAAAATCTTTGCAACCTTTCCTAAATCCTTTTGCAACCTTCTTTGCCATCATTAAAATAGAATTTTGACTAACCAGAAAGCCTGTTCGTTTATTATGTAACCATTTATATCCAACTGAATTTTCCATCGTCCTTTATAAACGACAAGGATGTATCTATTCGGAAGTGGCGTGTTTACCCGCACGGACAGAGAGCCTGAGAAAAGATGCTATCGGCATCTCACTCGCGCACACGTCGCGATCAAGATAACACGTGTCATGCGCGAGAGCACGGCTCTTGTCAATTTTTACTAGGACTACTTTAATGTATGAGGATAATGTGGTTTGGAGGATGTAACTTCTTTATTTGAGGAGTTATTAGGTAAATGATGTTTAAATAAGTACTATCTTAGCACATAACCTCACGACTGTAATTCCGGAAGTGTTAGGTAGAGTTGGCCCTAATAGTATACCCAGTTATGTTAAAATCCCATGTTATAGGGGGCGAGCCTAATGGCCATCAACCCGACACAGATCCAGACTCCGTGGCTGCTACTAATTCCTGATGGAAAAACTCAATAACACTTTACCCGACCCAGGAATCGAACCCCGGAACTCTTGCTCAACACTGGCGCTTGTGACCACTATACCTACTAGATGTAAGGAATTCATCATCATTTTAGTAATATTCCGGGTTCTGGTTGGATTTGCTGCTTTTTTCAGAAGCTGTGTTATTTATCTCCTGTTTCCATCGGGAACAAGAAAAATATCGAAGCTCTAACTAAATAATGGACCCACCATTAGAGGCCTTTATATTTGAAACACACCATCAAATTACATTATCCACAAAAGTTATAGAAGAACACCTGCCCAAATTAATCAAATATGACTTAATGAATTGCTGCTAACCGTAACAAAATTCCGTAAAAATACCTTAGGCTCCAAAACCACCTTTTCGTTTTCCTCATTTGCTGTCGAAAGTGGTAAGTAAGTAAATGAAGGTAATTGCTCTGAAAACCGTTTGTATCGTAATCGTAGTGGTACGTGCGATGCGTTATCTCCTGGTTCCCATGGTCGTGTTTATAAATGACCGTCCGGGGGTCACTGATGCTGCGGCTGATGGTCATCGCAGTCTCAAGCGGGACAGCGACACTGAGAAATGGATACGTTACGGATTTTGATTTCCGGTTGGTTTGTGTTTTGGGAAAATTGATGCTGTTTCCGTTGGTCTAAGGAAGTTGTTGTATTTGTAAACAAATAAGTGTTTGTTTAATAAGGAAGGAAGTTTAAGAGGGAGATAATCAATTCTGGATGAATAAGCATATTTAATTGAAGATTTAACAAATAATAATTCAGAGGCGATTCTTCAATGATCAGATTTTTTTTTTCGGATTAAAGATTTCGTCTTTTTTTTTTACTTGGTCTCCATTGGCCCACTGCTGGGCAAAGGCCTCCGCTATAGCTTCCCACTCTTCCCTCTGTGCCGTTTTCTCTCGCCAATCTCTCACAAACGCCTCTAGGTCGTCACGGCAGCATTTTGTAGGCCTTTCTCGGCTTGCTGTGTCATACATTATAAAAAACAAGACACGTTTTGGTGACAGTTGATGAGTTAATTTATCATTTTCAATGACCTAATATAGTAACTTAAAAGCCATTAAAAAACAATATAATAACCCGAAACTAGATCAAGACATCATCAGACTCTTTCGACCGCAAAAATTAGTCCAAAAAGTATCATCATCGACAAAAAATCCGTATTATACAAGCAGGCGTGCGTGGAATCTACAGTCAGTACTTACCTGACCATTGTCTGTGAAAGCGATAGCATTTAAACACTCATTATTGTTGCTAACTGTACTTCGGATAGTTTGCAGCTTTTAGAGTGATGGGCATGAGCCCTAAAAAAAAACTAAGAGCTGCAAAAAATTCATCATCTACATTTACGTTGATGGATGGAGAGGGAGAGGAAGTTTGAGGAATTATGATGCCGTAACGTCTGGAAGGGGAGAATAGAAGAAGAAAACGTGTTGCGCCGACCCCAAATAGAATGAGACAAGGGCAGGAAGATGGTATGAGTTTTTTGCAAATATGTGTGCAATTAATTTTATGCAAATTATTTGTAGCTTCTTTCGAATGATTTGAAGTTTACTTTGGCAGCCTAGACGGCCATTTTATTACGACACTAAATTTTATGTTCCCAAAAGTTAAGATAACGTTTTACTGAAAAGGCACTGAAGAAATTAGCGTAGCTTAAGTAACCGGCCAATAGGGTAGATGACAAAAAAATCTAATTAGTCCGACAGATAGATTTCCAAAAAATATTGGACACATATTTTTTCTTTTTTCACGTACCTAAACAAAAAATAAAGACGATACAGTGCGTCGGAAACTCTTATGACGTCACATTTGAGTACATTTTTAACTTCAATGTGACGTCACAAGCCCCTACTCATGATCTTTGACACGTTTCGTTTTATCTTAGTAATTTTTTATTAATTTGATAAAACAAAAAACACGTCCAATATTTTTCGCTAATCTAACTAACGGACTAAACAGAACCATATTTTATTGAGTCAGTCATCATCCTCACATAGAAAATCCTCTCTGTAACAGGGAGCGCGCCTAGCGCGGCTCGGTGTATGCTAACGCCAATTGCCACATGTTTTCGGTTTCCTTCCGAATGTTTTCGTTCACCGTGTTGATGGCAGTAAATGAAATTATTTGCACCAAGTCCCTGCCTAGGTTTGAATCCACAACCTACAAGTCGTGGCCTACAAGGCGTGGATACCACTAGACCGTCACTGCTCAAAGAAATTACTTTATTTAAATTCATGTGATGGAACAAGTTCTATGAATTTACGCCTCCACTGAAAAACCAGCTCTCCTATACGTAGGGAGTTTCAATCGAAAAGTCAATTTGAACCAAATAATATCAAAAACCAATAACCCAATATGATACCAATAAAACTGTCGATAATAAAACTTAATAGGTCCAAGTAAATCAGGTAGTGTGACCAGTGTCAGTGGGCCTGGTACAAATGTGCCGAGTAAATTTACCGTAATTTTAATCGGTTTTGAAATTGATAGGTAATACTCGTTTCACACACAATGTATTTTCGTTTTAAGACTTTATTTATAGTTATGGATGATATTAATTTGCCTGTCGCAAACATTTTAACTTAAAAATGCTCTAAAATAGTTGTAGCTTTGAATAAAAATCGTTCGAATATACATACGTTCTGTAATTTATTTGTTCCTTTAATATTATGTAATTTATTTCATGTGTAGAACAAGAATACGTTACGATTACTACGCGCGTTCGTGATATGGCTTCTGTAGGATATACTTAAAATTGTACATTTATATTTTCTACTAAACATCCACTTAGTAGTCAATGGTTATTGAATTACACCATGGAGTGATAAATTAAACGATTAAATCTATCATAGGGCCTATTTATAAATCGCTGCCTACTCCTCATGAGTCACTGGTTCAAAATTTGCAAATCAACTCAAAATGTTCGCAACAGTTCGACAAGATTCGTTTTGCTGTTCAGAAACCACGTGTCCTAGTAATATGCACCTTATGTCTGATTGTGTACGGTTGAGTTTTGTTGATAAATGCTTCCTAGAGGTGGTAATTATTGGGCCATATTTATGATTGAACGGAACAATGAGTGCGTAGGAGTAGATTTGTAATATTAGTAAAAATGTCAGATGATAATGAAATGTTTTGTAAAAAAAAATTACGGTTTTGTTTCTCTGTTAAATGTTAGGCTGTGATGGCCTTTTATTTTGGACGTTATGTTGCGTAAAGTAATTAATATGGGAGCTTATATTTCTCTGTATAAGGGCGTTCATCATTACTGATTGAGAAACTATTTCAGACTAAAAGTTAAGTTTTTTAACAATGACAGTAAGAATGAAAACATAATTGAAAATACAAACAGACCTCAATTAAATTAGTTAACTGTTCGCACTAAATATCTATTTTTGCATACTGCATAAAAAGCTATTGCGAAACGCAAACTCTTGATACTCGCCAAGAGCGTTGATTAACAGTTTTATTTAAACCCACAAAAATAAACTTCTAGTTCAATAATGAGTTACGGCGGCGGCGTCAGAGGGTTTAGCATAAAACATAATATCACGCCTCTAATACCCTAAAGGTTAGGCAGAAGTGTATCTACTATTACACCCACATTTCGCCAGTTATGTTTAAGTCCTGTGTAATAGGGGCGAGCCTATTGCCATCAACCGGGCGCAAATCCTGACTCAGTGGCTGCTACTGAGGAATTCCTGACTGGAAAAACCCAATTATTTGTTAATATTGCTTTTTAGCTTGTTACATAAAAAAAACAGAACACTATAATTTACTCCTAATAAATTCCTCTAATACAAACAAATTCCAGCTAATATCCCTAACTAGTTAGTCTAAACACTTTCCCTGGTATAATTTATATGCAGTAAGTCGTACTAGCCGGTCCGTATAAATTATACCGGGACCAATTTGTGCTGGGTAATTATTGTGGACAAATGAGCGCTGAGACACACTGTCTGCTAGCTTTTGGTATACTCGGCTATTATGAATTTTAGTTTTTGTGTTGGGTCAGTTTTGTTTTGAATGTTAGTAATTTGATAATGCTGTGTTGTTATCATTACTGTTTCAGCCAGTAAACTTCAATACTGAAAAAAAATCGTTCCAAACGTTTATAGTAAATAAAATAAATAAATAAATATCGCTGGACATTACACACAGCGCCATCTAGTGCCACACTAAGCAACGAGGCTTGTGTCGTGGACACCAGATAGTTGATATACTACATAGATACTTTTTGTTTGTAAATACATACTTATTATACTTAGAAACATCCATGACTCGGAAACAAATGTCCATGCTCATCACACAAACTTCGAAATTTGCTTCTACCGGGATTCGAACCCGGGACCCCAAGAACGTAAGGCATAATGGGTATGGGTATAATAAATTAATTCACAATTTATGTACTCTGAAAACATAGAAGGTACACTTTTTATGGTCAGTCAAAGTAAAACAGGGCAAGTTGATTGGTGAGTTCAGTTTGGGAATACAGGGTCACTGTCGGAATTTACAACCCTTACCCCCGAATACTGAAACGTCACTCAAAATTTAAGGGCTGCTTAACATTTGAGCAGCTCCTAAACTTTAAATTTCGTATGGCCAAACGTCACTTTTGAGTATCTGATATAAGTGCTACTTTAATTTTGAGTGACGTTTCAGTATTCGCTGGATAGTGTTCTCTGAAAAATAGCAAACGATCTTTCAGAACTATTTTTACCAGTAAATTTAGGTAGGTACCTACTTCTTCTTTCTTACGGCTTCTAACAGCAGCAAAACAGTCATCATTTCAATTTTATTCATACTCTTAGCTGTAAAATCAAAAAATATATATAAAATATATAAAATAAAATCAATACAAATAAAGTTATAATAATTTTCCAGTCTTTTCTACTATTGTTGCACCTACTCTGCATCACCTTACGGTAGACTGGTAGAAAATGCCCAAGATATTAAGACCGCTTTTGCACAGTTTTTACTAGTGCATTAAGTTTTAATGAAATAAAATAAATAAAAAGATAAACTAACTCTTTCAGTAAAACCAAAAAAAAAGCCCCCATTTCATCAGTCGAGTATACTAGTCCTCGTACACCGCAATGGGCGTAAAGCCCCACAATGTCGACCACCACGCGTAGTGTTCGCACAAACACTGCGCCCACGCACGCATCCATTAACCAGTGATTAACTTGTAGTGTGGGTAACACAATCGCTTTTTGTTTCAAATAGTGGCACTTTAATTTTCATAGAGCGGAAGTGATTCATTGATGTTAGTTTGGGCGTGTCCTGTCCAGTCTAGAATGGAAACCTGCTTGAAACGCTCGTGCCTATTGTTTCAGGCCAATGATTTTACTTCTTCTTCTTTGCGTGTCAATGGACTGAAATAATACCTGATCAGTTCTTTCGTTGGCTTCGTTTAAATCCTAGAAGGTGCAGGTGGCTGTGCAGGATGGCCAAGAAAGGGGTGGGGCATATCCTGCAGGGGAGCTCCACACTAATAATAATAATAATAACTTTGATTTTTAACTTTGGTGGCCCAGTGGTGGCGGCCCCAACTTACGAACAGTAAGTCGTGGGTTCGAACCCAGACAGGCGCATTACTTTGTGTAATTTATTTCATCACCACTGCTCTCAAAACGGTGAAGGAAAACATCGTGAGGAAACCGGCATGGCCTAGAACCAAAAATTCGAAGACATGTGACATCTACCAATCCGCACTGGGCCCGCGTGGTGGATTTATAGCCCATACGCAAAATACGCGCTTTGACGTGGAGTTGCGGACACCAGCCCCTTATACAATACAACAATAGAAAAAAAATCCCTTCGGCAAGCCGCAGGAGGAGGTAGATTTCGAAGAAGGTTCCACCCATATTTATTCTGAAAATTCAGAGGCTAGCCACAGCTGCGTTGGTCAATTTTTTGTTTTTGTTAGAAGTACTTACCTCCTTTATGAATACGTCAGTTGCCAAAAGACTTGGTCATCATGGCAACGAATTTTGATGTTTGACAATTAAACGTCTTAATGGTTATCATACACTTTAAAATCCTCCCATAAGATTTTAGCATGGAAACACCCTCAACTTTTCAGTTATTATTTTTTATTTCGAAAACTATAAGTTTTATCGCTAAACTTAAAAGTAAAAATTGTAGAGTAAATAATTTGCTTTCATAAAATATTTGCGACTTTAAAAAGTTTACCGTTTCGGAGATATGTTTACTTTGACAAAAATTTTTGGAAATTTCGACCACTTCCCCAAGTTAGGGGTTGCATCAAAAAAGTTAAAATTTAAAAGTTGTCCGTATTCTTACTCTGAATGATATAAATGTTAAACGATTCACAAATTTTCCAAAGGAAAAAAGTTATAGCCAACAACTGATTTTCAAAAAACCGCCCCCTCGCCGCCTCCCATAGACGAATTCCGCCCATTCACGATTTGAACCTAAGTTTTGACCCTTTCGATTTTTGGGCCAAGTTTGAAAGCAATCGGTGCATAATTGCGACCTGTAGAGTGTGGCTAAATTTTGCTTGGCGCCCCACATACATTCGTATATGTATATATTTAAATTCATTTTCTCTGACTTCGTCGAGCTTCATTGTCTCGGCGCTATTCTGGTGGTGGCCACTGTTGATTTCGGCTTTCAGGAGTTACAGTGGTTTGGGAAAAGCGGGTTTGTCCCAAAAAAAATATTTCTACAGCGGCCAATAGAATGAATATTTAAAGATTTTTTCTTTTAAATTAAGAAATGAATACATGATCTTTGCTAAATTACAAGATATAAAGTTCTTATCAGATCACACTTCAATTCAACCGTTATCTTTCTTCGTGTATGAAACTTTTACAAACTCATTTTAAGCATCTCGTTTTCTCACAAAAAACTCAAAAGTTTTATAACCTGAAAACGTGTCACAGTACGCTTACTAAACCATATTCAGCTTGCCAAATCCCTGTAGAAAGTTCTAGATGCTCAACTAACAAATTGGCATCGCGACGCGAGGGGTGGTAGGTCGAGCATGCGCGAGGCTGTGCGCGTGAGTGGACGCACGCTCGCGCCGCGCGCCCATTCGTCTTGTTTAAACCCATTTGACTAATTATTACTGTAAAATTGTTTGCGAAATTGTCTTGTTGGTTTGGAGTTTTGAGATATTAATTTGTTTACAAGATCTTGTATTTTAGGTTGTAACTACAAAGATTTTGTGATCATGTAGTTGGAATACCTGTTCTTTCACCCTCTTTTCACTTCACAAAGTATAACACAATCTTTCTGTGGTTGAAGGTCTGCCCCATTGAAAGAATTTGGACTTTGCCCTTTATGGATGTACGATAAAGTAACAAAACAAAAATTTGTTTTGTTACTTTATCGTTGCAGGATTACATGACCCTTGTTCAGTTTAGATGCATTTGCGTTAGACCGTTATTTTCCGACGAATAATTTGAACGTGGAATAGGTACAAAGCCACCTCGAATTCACATCTTTCACACAAACCGTATTTGCATTGACCCCGACCGAACAAATCGAACCTTCCTGCAACCTTTGATTGAAAGATTACCCGCGTAGGCGCATACAAATATAATCGCAAACTACACACACATAAACGCGTATCCTTTCCACTTTCCCCTGACACTGATACCCTTCGATAATCTCTGTTCTAAGCGAAGATGAGTAATTTAATGGAGGCGTGTTTATTGAAAATTATCGTGTCTCTGACCGACGCCGGCGCCGAGGCACGCACCATCCGCCATATTTTCAAAGATAAATCAATCAGGGTTATTATTCAATGTTTGAGCTATTCATTTGGCTCGTGTTTTGGTTTTCGTGAAGAAATTGTTGAAGCTCTCTGAGTTAAGCGTAGTTGAGGATGGTGGATAATGATAGTTGCATTTAGTAATGGCTGAATGAGTCCATTTTTCCACTGACCTCTTATTCAAAACAAAACTTCTTCATCTCTTTGTTAGATTATCAAGGCAAGTCGATGGATTGGAAGCGTATGGACAACCATAAGCTTCCAATCCATCGTCTACCTTTATAACTAGGTATATAGCGCTATAGGTTACATTACAGACATCTTTTATCAGTGATAAGTAGACAATAGGCTAGTTTCCACCATCAATAAATTGCAAATCTATTTAGTCCATCAGTTAGAGTATTGGAAAATAAAGGACACGTATTTTTTGTTTTTGTAAATCAATGAATATTGACAAAGATAAAACGCATCAAAACTCGGGAGTGGGGGCTCGTGACGTCACAACGCACTAAAAACTATAGCACGGCGTGACGTATTGAGAACTTTAAAAGCGTCGTATCTTCGTCATTTTTGGTCTACGTAACAAAAGAAAAAATACGTGTCAAATATTTTTTGATGATCTAACTGACGGACTAATTAGATTTTTTCAGGACACAAGCCTATCGACAAGTCGACTTTGATCATTCAGCAATTCCTTGTTAAGGCAGCGGGCTTATAAATAAACATAGGAAATACAATTCGCACATTATAACGCATCGAGATCTACTTAACCAAAGTCCGGCTCACTATCAGTGCTCCAATGATGGTTCGCACTTAGCCCCCTCGACGATCACGACTCCCATACTAGCCATAAATATGTACGGTACCTGTGATTACGAGTCTAATGCGAAATATTAATTTAAATGTACTTGTAAGGCTGACTGTATGTGAGGCAACTGTGGGGCAATGTGAGAGCGAGTTTTGGGATAAACAGAATGTTGGGAAATAAAATTTTTCGGTAGAAGCTTTTTGGTACAAGTCTCTTAGAAAATCACTTTCATAAAGACAATTTAGACAATAGGCGAGACGACAAAAAAAAAACTAATTGGTCCGTCAGTTACATTATCAAAAAATATTTGACCCGTGTTGTTTCTTTTGTTACGTAAACCAAAATTGACGAAGACATGAAGCTTTTAAAATTCTCAATACATCACGCCTAGGTATAATTTTTACATAGTTCTGACGTCACGAACCCCCACTCCCGAGTTTTGATGCGTTTTATCTTTGTCAATATTCATTGATTTACAAAAACAAAAAATACGTGTCCATTAATTCCCAATACTCTAACTGACAGACTAAATAGATTTGCAATTTTTTGATACTGTCGTCATGCCTATTATTTGAAATCAGTTAAGTTCCTATAGTTTTTTGTAAATAACCCTAGTGATTTGTCTCCAGATTCGTAGGCCAGTTCTGCGTGGGATTCTTCCTAAGAAACGGTTAAAAGAGAAACTTTGATTCTGGTTCTGCAAAAACGTGTATTTTAAAGAAACCTCTTTTCTGCGTCATGCCCCTAAGTTTGCAGTCTTCCTTAGCTAGTAAGTGGTCATACATTTCAACAGATCGTGTTTAAATCGCCAGCGCTGTGATCTGGGCACACCGTCGTCCGTCAAAGTCTGCTTCAGATACGTATGTGTTGCTGAGCTTTATTTGAAAATATTCTAAAGTCAGAACCTACCTTAAATCTTAAAGAAACAAACCAACATGGCGTGATATTCTGGATCTTAGTACCTGCCCTACCCTGTACCTGTACAGCGTACACTTGACGACCTTATGACTTGACTGTCAATAAGAGGAGTTCGCGTAGTCGAATTTGAGCCAAAAATATTTACGCATTTTTGCCATCGCCTTTGTCAAGAAGTAAATGGGTTCTAGGAGTTTAATAATCAGAGATTCTTTAAATATCGTGTATACCATTTAGTGCTATTGACATAAAAAAAACTTATCGTACCTATTAAGTTATTTTTGAGTTTCAACTTTTTGATGACCTAATGCAACCATTTTTTTTCGAATTGGGATGTCTGTGCAGAGATCTCGTAAAGTTTTTGGCAAACAAACAAAACAAAATGATTAATTAAGCCTAGGTTCTATAGCACCGATGCTATCGTTCTCTAAGTCCGTGAGAGTACGGGGTGCGAACACGTCTAAGGGCACGCAGGAAGCGCGAGCTCAGATAATGAGTGTCGGTGTGTTCTCAGTGCGGGGCAATGAATTAATAGTGGCAATGCTATCTTCATTGCGGTCATACTACGTCGAATACACACATTAGCGGGGTTCGGTCACGATTGGAGGTGCATGGAGGTGGCTGATGGTGTGTTGTGAACTCTTTAGTGTGATTTGGTAATGTTTTAGGGGACTCAGCTTGAGTTTGTGGGTTTCATCAGATAACCGTTCGCTGAGTGACAGTGTCGTGTCTTCAGTGTTAGTTAGACTCTTTACCTCAACGGTAAAACGGCAATTTATGTATGTTTAACAATTCCGCAGGACCTAAGAACTTTGCGTTTGCATAAAGTTCTTAAGTTTTGTTACCTCTCATTGTTTTCGTTGGATTTCAAAATATGTTTCGTCAAATGCAGGTATAGACGTCAGCACATCAAGCTACCCGAAACTGTCAAATTTTCCCAATCAACCTTGAACTTAATGCTTTAGAAAAAAAGTTGAAAATCGATTACCAAACATTTGACGGGTTGTAGTACTTGATGTGCTGGCGTCTGTACTGTCCCACATATAGAACTGATAAACAATACTGACAAATTAATTATCTAGTCGCAAAAATTTAATATCATGTAAATACCACCAAAAACGGTCCATGACGGCTAATTTTATCACTGATGAATAATGCACCACAAAACACTTTAGTTCACCTTGAAGGTATCATCCTCTCCATACCCGCCAATAATTGCAACAGACCCATCCTTGCTCGCATACAATCCACGATTGCCGATGAAATGCTCAGGAGTGCAATTTTCGCGTTATAAATAAATTCGCTCAATTATAGGCGCTAAAGTGTAGAATACTAAGATGATCTTCAATTGTATCCGTGCCGCGTATATCTTTGTTCTCACACGATTATAATTGGATGCTCCATTCAATGTTTTGCGATTTAAAAGGTTGCAATGTTTTTGCAATTTCGTTGTTTGGGATTTGGAAATCATTATAGATCGCGCGCGTTCATGTTTTCGTCAATAATTACTTCAGGTTGTCTTGATCTCAGTTCATTCTTCAACAACCCATTGGGACACTTTACTTATGATTTTTGGCGACTAGCTTTTTGGTCTTCTAGCTTTATTTTTGTTTTATCTTGGCTATCTTTTTATCCTATAACACCGTCAAATGGTAAGTCCACTATATTGGAATTATTGTGTAACCAGCAACCATTAATTTTTGTTTTTAAAATAGGTTTCAGAACAAAGAAACTTACTATTGTACCAGGCCGATTGTTTTATCCCAAATACCTTCTTAAAAACGTTGCTACAATTGTAGGCAT
Source organism: Xestia sexstrigata (assembly GCA_941918905.2). Classification (NCBI taxonomy): domain Eukaryota; kingdom Metazoa; phylum Arthropoda; class Insecta; order Lepidoptera; family Noctuidae; genus Xestia; species Xestia sexstrigata. Next base: position 7,086,653 of record OW799213.2, on the reverse strand, counting down.
CATCTAAATTAAGCTTAATAATCCATACTAACAAGCTCATACTCTTCACGCCTTGCAGCCGTAGCGAGCATAAATTCGTACGATCACCGACAGGACCCGCACCACCGACCTATTTCATAAACTCACGAAGAAAACTTACTTAGACCAACCCTCGAATAAACTGAAAAAGACTTTGTTAATGTGACTTTAGAGTTGAGTGTTGTCTGGTGTTGTTGTGACGGAAAGTCGTGTGTTTTCGGTTACCATGGCGACCGAAATGTCGGTGAGGTGCAATGCAATAGTTTAATCTGGCTGCGGGCACGACCACACGAACTCACCGCCCGCGGAGGCCTTGCGAGATGAGTAGCACTGTGTGAAGTTAAACTTTTGATTTAAACGTTGATGTAATCGTACTAAACTTAGAAGTTTGACCATCGCCAGATTTATTTTCTGCATGTCTTTCTTCGCACGCTTATTAGAGTTGCGCCTCATCTAGCAACACGGAATCACGACATGTTCCCCTTCTCCTATCCTTTTTCATCGCTTAGAACCGTCATTTGCTAGAGCGAGAAACAGAGCATGCTGCCGATGGCATCGTCGATGCTGCCACGTGCGATAGCACTAGGACGCAGATAGGAGCATGAAAGAAATGCTGTTTATTCCTTCCGAGTCATATTCAAATATTACCATCTTAACTAAACTCAGTTCACCGACAGTGTCGCCGAGCGCCAGCGTGTCACCCGGTGTCGCAAACGCGGCGGACGACTAAATATCAGGCGCATCACTACCCTAATGACTCGTACAAATAGCTTCCACGAATCTACCTAATGTATAGCCGCCGGGCGCATCATATTATGTTTTCAGTTTTCACATACATTTTATAGGTATGCGTTGTTGTGGGAAGCGGGTCTTAATAAAAAGGCTTGGGATTAAGCTGCTCCAATGAAATTTGCTCTGTGAATGTCGAAATTTCGGACTTCGCTTGTTTATTATCAATTCCTTTCTTTTATACACTCTAACATTGAATGATTTGACATGAATACTTATTTCAGTATTTTATTATTTTTTATTTTATTTTACATTTACCTACTGACTTGACAGGAATATTTACGTACCTTACTTTTTTATTATTATTGACATTTGATTTTTGTGATTTTTATTGACATTGATTTTGTAAATTATTATTAATTTTATTTGATTATTGTGAATGTGGGGACCATGTGGGTTTCATTTTATATATTTTTTGTTTGTTTTCTTTTTTTTTCCCCACAACTGTCTGGCAGTTTGAGTACTATAAGCGACCTACCCAAATGTCCTTTCTTTGGTATTGTTCGTCGGTTCGTTGAGCTCCTTGAGTTAGAAGTCGAGCTACACGATAACTGACAAATGCTTGCACTGACTGGACAGGTCCACTCAAATCTGTGTGGTTCTTTCTTCAAAAGACCATCTCAGACACTAATCTGCATAGTCCTCATTCAAATGTGAATTGAGCAAAATTATGTCTGGACTTCAAAAGAGACTATTCTGAGTTTGTTTCGGTTGTTTCTTCTCAGAGTAGTCAGGTACGAAACAGCGGCCCCATCTAGTTTAAAAAAAATGACGTGTAAAAGTGTTTGTAAAAACCTACTTGCAAAATAAACATCATTTATCATTTATAACACTGGAAGAGAGGGGGGGGTTTCGTGTTTAGATGTTTCGGTCTGTGGGTAACGAAAGTTAATGTTAGTTATCGATTCAGTTAGGTTTTTCTGTCATAATTGCAGTCTGAGTTAACAAAACTGTATGTAATGATTCAATCAACTTTAACTGAACTAAGATCTCGATTGCTTTGGTCAAGCCCACGACAATGTCACCTCGACTTAATTTACTGAATCTTGAATCAAAAAAATGTTAGTGTGCTTGCTTATGTCAACATACCTATGGTCAGTTCTATCAAGAAAAGTAAACAATACTAAATTTACATAATCCTATTTCAAAGAAATCAAGCAAGATACAACAACAAAATGCTCACCTTGGGTTTCAACTTTCGATATTTCGGGTTTTTTCTAAACTTCGTCTTTGATTCAAAAGCGTTTTAATTACAATGTCGGTTCCTTTTTGTTAAAGTAGCCTGCGCTTGATAAAAACAAAGCCAGGCGAACAGTATATGATCACGGAATCAGCCCAGTCCGAAAAACAAACTGGTCTTCTCAACAGATTAAAACAACACCTAAATTCCAATATAACATCCTTACAAAATAATAAACATTGCAATTTGAAAGTAAAAGGGACGCTCAATAAAATATAGGTCACCATTTACTCAAGTTTGTCCAGTTATACGAAAAATCCGCGATAATTGGTTGCGTGCGCGCACGACGCTGGTCGAGAATTGACGTTAATAAACACGTTTTGAACGTATTGATTTGTTAGCGCGGTTTATCGAGATCTAATTTATAAATTTGTAAAGCTTCTGCAAGGGTTTAGCTGTTTGTAAATGATTGGCTGATTTATTTAAATTAAATATTGGTACTTCGCACCGCTGAGCTGCGGTGGCCCAGTGGTGGCGGCAGCGACTTACTGTTAATAAGTCGTGGGTTCGAACCCAGACAGGCGCATTAGTTTGTGTAACTTATTTCATCACCACTGCTCTCAAAACAGTGAAGGAAAACATCGTGAGGAAACCGGCATGTCCTAGAACCAAAAAATCGAAGACATGTGACATCTACCAATCCGCACTGGGCCCGCGTGGTGGATTATAGCCTATTCCCTCTCATTGAGAGGAGGCCGTGTCCCAGCAGTGGGAAAATTATAGGCTGATGATGACTGGTACTTCGAAGACATTTAAACCTACCTTGTAGTATCATGTTGGCCCCCATTATGAGAACAAGTGTGTCTTGGTCTACCACACGGGTCCAGTGTTGGATGTTACGTCTTCGAAGTTTCTACATTAGACTGTTATGTTGTATTTTAAGGGTATGTCTGAATGCAGATTGTAACCCTTCCATAAGCGGGTGTAGATTGCGTTATCCCTTATGTTGCTGAAATAAATAAACTCGGTAAGTTTTATCTTCTTTTTTTTAGCGTGTCGATCGCAAATGTTATGCAAATATTTGTTTTAAGGCTAGATTGTCAATATAAGATTCCAACAATCAGGAATCCATCTTGACCTTTTAACACAACAATCAGTTTCGATTCTCGCATGACATGCAAATGTTTGTTTTAAGGCTAGATTGTCAATGTATGATTCCAACAATCCCGATTCACATACATTGTTGTTCCTCCAAGTGTTAAGCGTTCATTTAAATTGCTATTTTACACAAACAAAAGATCACGAGAATTTTCCAATTGACAGTCGTGATCGACTACATACAACGCGAGGGCACCTAGCACCTACCTATCTGTAAGAAAATGTCAATCCTTTGCGAGTTTCGCACGCCGCCGCCGTCTGGGGTCGTCCGATTCGGCCGCGTCCGGCTGTTGACATTCACGAATATTATTAGGCTTTGTTTTGGTTCTCGGAGGTTAGAAGATTATAGGTAGATGTGACATGGTGGACCGGTATTGGTCCTCTTTTGTTTTATTATTGTCATCGCGATGGGTCGAGTTTATGAATGGAGAGGGAGAGGAAGATATAAGAAACGATGGATACGTTGTGTGAGGGATGATAAGAAAGAAAAAGAAGTAAATGAAACCGTGACGGTGGACATGAGATTCGAGTATGGAAGAAAAAAAACATGGGACAAGATCAAGAATATCATGATGGTGAAGTCCTCTTAAATTCTCGTTATGACACCAGGTGGCCCCCGGCCACCGTAGGCACGGGCCTGTGGACGGTGGGCTATGGGCTAGCTCGCCGTCCGTCCGTCTCATGACGACATGCCGTGTCGACGGCGCGTTCGTGTTCCACGCGCGCCTCAAAGAGAGTCAGCAAAAAGGAAGGGGTCCGCAAGGACAGATGCCTGCCGGGGTTGCGGAACTGTTCGAAAGAGATACCGTGGCCCCGGAACAAAAAGGGCGATGAAGGAACATGGATGGGTTTTAGTCAGTAAAAGTCTAACACTCCCTCCTGCTCCGCCCAGAGCGGGAGAAGTCATTTGATGAATTCCCAAAAAAATGTGTCTCATCTCATTTGTTTCTCTAATCTCAGGTTCTCAGTTATAAGTTTGCTGGTATTTGATGAATAGCGGATGTGTGTGTAACGTCATTCTGGGCCATCGGCCAGGTCGTGATATGTCTTGCAAACCAGCCGGACACATCTGTCCGGCTGGTTTGCAAGACATATCACGACCTGGCTATAGGTTAGTTTGGCCACCGTAATAGCTGTAGTTAAAATAACCACTTTTCAAATATCGATTCAGAAGTATCAGTTTTGCTCAATTATTATCCTATTATGTAACCTACAACTCCTACAAATGCTTTTTCACAATTATTCTTGTTCCCTGCGTCGTTGGTCAAGCGCGACTACTGAGCATGAGGTCCTAGGTTCGAGTCCCAGGTCGAGCAAAGTTTTATTGGGTTTTTCATCAGGAATTTCTCAGTGGCAGCCACGGAGTCAGGATTTGTGCCCGGTTGATGGCAATAGGCTCGCACCCTGATATGGGACTTAAACATAACTGGCGAAATGTGGGTGAACTGTTAGGTACATTGCTGTTTAACCGTCCAAGGATTACAGGTGCGGTGCATGTACTGTGATTTTGACAGTGATTTAAAATGGCTGTGAAAGGACTTTAATTCTGTAACCTTTGCTCTTACGGACTGCACGTCAAGGATACCGACAACGGATCGCAGAGTGACGGATGTAATGGCAAGGTCCTATGTATGACGTGGATGACAGGCGGGTTTATGTATGTAAATGTGTGCAGTCTATTGTTTTTGACATTGACTTGCTGTGAATTTTGTGGCTCTTTAGTAAACTGATCCCACACAGGCGGATCCCGCGTGATCAGTCGACCTAATGGGTTTTGTAATTGGTCAACTGATCCCGTTTATGATTTGTATACTCAAGTAGAAAAGTTTGTTGATAACAGTCGTCGAAGTGAATTTGTTGTTCTCTCCAAATCATCGGTATCTCGTTGTTGTGTGTCGCAGTTAATTAAATTCAATTAGATGTTTTACATTTTATAATACTTCTTAAAATATCACCCTACACTATGTTCCAATCGAAATGACTCATTACGTACTAGTTAATGAACGAGTACTTACTTCTTTTTGAAAACGCACCCACGATACAGGAGAAATTCCTATAGCGGACTATAGGAATTTCTCCTGTATCGTGGGTGCGTTTACGAACATGTAAACTCACATACACAAATATTTAAACCCACTACACCACTAAGTGTAGGCCATACAAATATTTTTTTCCGTGCGGGAATCGAACCCGCGACATGCAGCGCAACAGGCAATCGCTCGGCTACTGCGCCAACCGCGCTGTCAAAGTACTGTGAGTGATGGGATATCCGCTTTTTAATTTATTTTTCTATTGCGCTAAAATGCATCAATCCTTTCTGAAAGTGGAAAATGGACCCATTGGGAACAGTGTCCCAATGGGTCCATTGTGAGTGTCTACTACGATTTCCTTGGACATTTTCTTTGTTTAATTTTGTTTAGTTTTAGATCTTAGTTGTACATTTTTTGTTTGTATTCTGTTTTCTTATTTTGATTTTATTTTCTTTTATGTTTTTTTATTCACTTTTTTTTAAGCATATTACTTGTACAAAATAATTTCGATGTTTCACATCTGCCAGGCGTCCTGCGACGGCTCACTTTTTAATTTTTTAAACAGTAAAATGTATTTTGAAACGTCCGTATTCGCGCCCGGAGCATTGTCATTGCAATGCTCGAAACGGCAGAATTGAGTTAGAAAAATCAAAGAAAAAAACTGTGCATCGGAGTTCATGTGGGATAACAGGACAAGGGAACTAGGAAGGGCTAAACAAAGGCGTATTATCTAAACAAGTCAATTAAACAGCGGAATGAGGAAAGCATCGTGTGATGATCGCCAACAATAACTGTCCACTCGGTAATGAGTGCTTTCTCAGCTTCTTGTTCGCGGCATTGTACGCTTTTCCTCGTGAAAAACTATACGGAGGGGCAGTTGCACTGTGAGTTTAACTGGGTTTTGTTGATTGGTCGTTTGAGTTAGATGCCTGGTTAAGTCAGGTAAAATATTGTTTGGTCTTTTCATTATTTATCTAAGATTATGAGGAAACTATGCTGCTTTCGCACGGAATATTTTCGCAAAAAAGTTACTTAATGATTTCAAAAGTGCACATTTTCTTCGCATTTAAAACCAAAGTGAAAATGTGCGTTGTAAACGAGTGTTTATAGCTTATGTAAATCAAATTTAAATTACCATTACATGATTAGCATACCATTTGTGATTGCGATGAAGTCACGGCATTAAACTCACATTCGGTATTTTCATCGTTTTAAAATCGATAAATCATTCAGTCAGTTTAAAATATTTTGCAAAGTGATATGGGCAGGTATTAATGTTAAAGGTAAATTTAAATAACCAAATTACAGGATTTATGTTGCTATTTGTGTTTAACACGCTGTTAGTCAAACGGTGTGCATGGTAAAATAATAATTGGTTCATTACGGTCTTGAACCTTTTGTGACTACAGGGTTTAAGGCCTTGACTGATCCATTATTATTTAGGTTAAGTCTTAAGGTACTTTACAATCTTAGTTTGTACACAATATGTTTTACTCATCATCATAACTTTAGTCAGCCCACGGCTGGGCACACGTCTCCCGCCATCCTTTCCATCGTTCCCGGTTCTGTACCTCTTCGTGTACCTGTTCTTGTTCCTAAAGAAGACGTCCGAGAACATATTTCATGGGCAATCTTCTAATCAGCGTGCTCTTTTAACCGACGATTAACCACACGGTTTAACCGTACCTTCTCATATCACCCAGTATATGAGTTCGCGCGTAATTGCGTTCGACGAGCGCTCTTTCAACCGAAAAAACAAGCATCTCTCTCATTGTTCCCGCCAATTTTCCCACATTTCGCCTTTTACAGTTACACTTTGCCTTCCTGATTTACTCGCAAAAAGTGTATAAATTGAATTCCTCATGCATCAAGCGCGCCGGGATCGTTTCATACTTTTTTCTTGTCCCGGAAAAGATTGTCTTTGTTGTTAGATAATTCTTGGTGTGTGAGCTGCCCTTATTTTTAGCTGGGTGGTGTGGACTTGTACTCGATGAGTGTTGTTGGGATATTCTGATTTTGTGGAGATAGAATAATACTTATTTTGTTCGGCCCCAATAAGAACGTTAATCGCAACGTCATTGTCGCTACTGAGGATTTTGTGGATTGTTAAGTTTCAGCTTCTTTGGTCGTTTTAAAAGGCCTATGGTACACGAAAAAGTTGCCTGCATTTTCTTTGGATCAATGGAATAAAAGTACGAACGGATAAGCAACTAAAGGATAACGTGTGAAATGGTAGAAGCTTAAACTAAAAACGTTTATCCATTTAGCGTGCAAGTCGCACAGTACAAAATCTTCGTTTCCACCGATCAAAACACCAAACGAACGCATCCAAATACGGTCAAAACAAAACTTTCTCACTAATTCCACCGCGGATCGTGCTACGAAGATTCACATGCGAAACGACCACTGCATACACGTGAAACTATCAGTCAAACTACTAGTTAAACATCTGCATAAGTCACGTCTCACGATTCTCTACGAGTAACAGTTTAATAATGTCCGCGAAGTGACCCACCACGACCCCAGTGAAATACGGTTGAACGGACTTGGGGCCATATTTTCCCCCATGCATCGTACTAAAGTCGTGTCTTCCTTGGTGGAAATAAAACGCGAGGTCCATCTCTAGGGGCATCGGTGCCTCAGATGCGCTATTTTAGACCGCATGGCCAAACATTTTATGAAACGAACACAGCCGTTCAAAGTCCAATCTTGCTACATCTAAATAAGGTTGGTTTTACATTGTGTGGTATTAACATATAAGTGAAATCAAAGTAGGGTGTACGGATAATGTCATGGGAAGAGCTCAATGAACGTGCGGACAGCGCGTGGACTGCCGACCGGAGGAACTTCCCAACTTATTAACCTCATTAGACAAATGAATTTCGGTTTTAACGCTTTCGTAATAGAGTCGTTATGAAATGCAGTTGGGAACTAAGTCAACTTGTAGGCTATACTGCTGATCTTCTGTCTTAATAAGTGTAAATCTGTTAAGTGTCATTGGGTTAGTTTCGGCGAGTTTGTTTACATTAGTGAGGCGGCCATAAGGTTTACTAAACAGTTGATGTTTCTTATTCGTGATTTGTTTTGTTTCTTGTTTGGTATTTTGTGAGTTTATTGGGTAATCATTAATATTGAATTACCGATCAATAACTCCAGGCATTCGTTGGGATAACTCGCATTGGTCTTGTAAGCGTGCGTAAGGAGATGGGTCGTAACTTCTAACTTTAGCTGTTCATAAATTATGAGATAATTAAAACATACTTACGATTGAGTATACAATTCGATTCTGTCTTAAGTATTAAAAGAGGAGAGGAGACTTATTGAGAGGCTTAAACGATTTAAGGGTTGGATAAAACCTGTCAACGCTGAAGAAGATATTTGAGTTTTGAAATTTATCATATTTAAATCAGTTATAAAAATCATTAGTGGTGTTGGGATAAAAAAAAAAAAAAAAACAAAAAATATTTATCGTTATATTGTAAAGACTACAGTTGAAAAATATAATGTACTTATCAGTGGATATCGGTCCGTTGACGCTTCCCGTGACCCAAACATCTCTGGCTTTTAGTTTGGCTAGAGGCTAAGATTGCCATACAACGTGGCAATGCCACCAGTCTCGTTACCGGTTGACAGGGTCGAGAAGTTTTTATCCGACTCTGGCGAAGCCCAGGATGGTTACGCAGTTATTTTGGCGTTTTTATTTTTAATGTTTTTAGCTACCCTAAGAGTAGAAAACAATGTTTGTTCTAACTTCTAGACAAGGTAGTTTAATAAAAATCAATTGATCAAATTCAATACCATGCAGTAGTTTGTTTTTGGGTGCGACGTATTTAGGGCGATCAGCAGACCTAAACTAAATTCAAAAGCTGTAAGTATCTGCTATGAAATATTAACACTGACAACCTTTGACGTACAGATCACGTTCAGTTTCACTGGGGTGGCTCTTAAACATTAAAACACAAACCACACTACTCATCAAAATGTGTTTCCAATTTCCAATAAGATCAAACGTATAGTGGTATCAACATCTCCATACAGATATCCGTGGGATGACGTTTGCCCTTTCCTGTAGGAAGCATCGTGACTCACTGACCCATTGCCTCGCCGTGGCCACGTTCATTTGCTGCCTTTACATATATACTGTGGCTATTTGTATGTCTGTATGTTTGTGTGTGTGATAGTGCATTGGGATACTGTGGGATTGAAGAGGTTAGGTTTGTATTAAAGTTAGAACGGCTTTGGATGTTATAAGTAAGCCTGAACTAAGTAAGATCGAGAGAGAAAGAAAGGAACACAGTGTTGACGGTTGATAGATTGCTGAAAGCTGATTTATAAATTGGTATAAAAGTAGTAGATTGATGAGGCTGATGATTTAAACTCGTGTATTTAGGTAAACCAACAATTCTCACAGATACAATTCTGTATCTGGTGGGATGGACAGTGCGACGATTCCCGATGTCCACCCCCGGCTTGTCACATAGTGTATAATTCTTGCTGTCCACCAGATAGAGGATAGAAACACAACCGAGACAAATAGTCTTGTCGCTGTCCACCAGTGGTACCTAAGGCGAAAAAAATGAACAGATTGTGTCTGTGATGAAATTATTATTTATTTTGATTTTTATCAACTCGTCCCAAATGGGCCGTGGGCATGTGGGACGACTTGATGAATTACTCATGTGGCGGACATCGGGAATCATCGAGAATTCACAGTGTCTTATCTCCTACTGCATAATGCATGTAGGAAGTTTAAAAGAGATTTTCCAATCTTTCAGATGCATGGATCTGATCGGCGCTTACAGAAAAGGTGTAAAACGACTCTTAACTTAACTTATTTTCCCCGTCATTGCGATACGCTTTTTGTTCTACACCATACCTGGGAACCCTTTAATTACGGGGGTCAAAGTTCCAACTTTTTGACAAGTTTTTTTTTTTAAATACAAGTTTTTATACTTCGAACACCTCCACGACCCCCGTACTATTCAATCCATCCATAAGCACAATGTTTTGAGTGCGTTACATTGAGTTCTACCACAAAACATAATTTTTCACCCCAAAAAATGTCGTTTCCCAGCGACAATTTTTGCGTGAAGTTACTTAGTTTGATGTACAGAATGCTTGGTTGACGGCTTCTTGAAGAGTCTGTTTACACCCAGTATAAGCCGACAAGAACATTTATTCAATAAATTAGTGTTATAGGTATTACAACTCGGACGGATGATAATCAAAAGCCATAGAACGCTTCTATTAGCAACATTAACACCTAGTTTCCTTGCTTTCACAATCAATTTAAATAGCGCTATTGTTGCATGAAAACTATTGTTCGTCTAGCAAGCCCATCACCAGATTCCTGCATAAATCAATAGGATATGTACAGTTGAACGTTTAACATCTAACAATTATTACCTTTGACCTTATTTTGACATTTGGTTGTGTCGCAAACGGCCATGAATGAGCCGGGGATGGGGGCTATCTGTGTTTCATCGGCCTCACCTGTGAAATGTTGCATAAAAAGTTCGTTTACACTTTGAAGTACTTAATTGATTTTTTGGAGTGAAGTTAAGTTTGATCTGAAAGTGAAATATAACAACAAAACAAAAATGGTGTTACGAATGCGCTAGTTTTTTTTCTTCGTAGACTTTTTTTCCTCGTCGGTCAGCAGTCGCGATTGCTGAGCATGAGGTCCTGGGTTCGATTCCCGGGTCGGGCAAATTGTTATTGTGAAATTCCTGATGGAATTGGTTTCTCGCCCCCTATTACATGGGGTGTACTAGGTACACCTCTGCTTAATACAGGGTTATTACAGGTATTATGTTACGCAAGTAAACATTTTTTTCACACAAAATAAAGCAACAGGATAAAAAATCTACAAGAAATAAACTAAGTTTAAAATATCTGATTCGGATCTTGGAACTCCATCCTTTCTTAAGGCCAGGATCTTCCAATCAACCTGTTTTTGGTTGAGTCTTAAGGTATGAAATAGTAGTTGTTTTAATCCAGACAAAATATATGTTGTTGTTCATGAACTGTTCTTGATTATTCTTAGGCTCAAAACACGATAGTTATTACTTTCTCGATCATAAAAACGTGCAAAAACAGGTAAGTTTATGACTATTTTCAAGTTTTACATAAAGATTATTAACACTTAAAAATGAGAAATTACATTGTCTACATTATTCTGAGGTTACTTTTTTAAAATGTATGTATTATTTTTATTATAATAAATTAAAAACCACTCATTTCGCACTATTCGGCCAGCAGTGACCGACGTAATAACCACTTTGTAGTGCAAGCTAATTAGAACTTTATCTAACAGAATTTCAAACGAAGTTTGAACCACCACAAATAGAGTTGCTAATTTTGGAAGATCCTGGCCTTAAGGTTTCGCGAATTGTAGCCGTTCGCGTTACCAAAATAACTTTCTTACGACAGTCAACTAACTTTCACTCAATTCTGTCAGTGCTAACAACATGTAAAATAAACGCTACAGGTCACTCTGCTCAGCTACTGTCACAAATCATCTTTTGTAACACCATTAGTCGACTGACCTTCGGGCCAAAGTTCAGAACAATTTGTTTATTCATTGTTAAAACATATAAACAAAATCAAGGATGGCGTCGGTATCATCCATTTCGATTTCAATGACGCAAACTTTCTTATCTAACAATGGCATCGGCATACACTTCAACCAACTTATTTGTGCAGGTGGGAAAACACAGAACTAAAATAAATGTACCAAGTTTGACATATCTGTGCAAATTTTCTTGACGAACAACGCCGCCTTGAGTTGCACACTTAAAAGTGGTAATACTATAAGTTTAAACCTTTGTGCTTGGATAAGATACTTGTGGCAAGAATATAGCAATAATTCGGGTATATTGTAATTGTTTGTGCCTTATTGTGCCGTGTCAGTCTGTCAGTCAATTCACTTTCGATTTTGTGATCTACATTGGGCGCGGATGGTTTATGCGAGAGCGAGTAATTATAGAAAATAGAAATCATTGTCGATCCCGCTATGTCGACTCGTGAAACAAATGTCTTCCGTTTTAAAAAGTTTACGCTTGACCTCAATGTAGGTAAAGTATGTGGTAACGTTGGAGGTTTCGAAGGATAACTAACTACTGAGAATGAGATGATAATAATAGAGAATAATGATAGAAGAAAATATGCAGCGCCAACTACAAATAAATTGGAACAAGGCAAGAAGTTTAGAGTCTTCTCGGTACCTATTTATTTTACCGCGAGTATTTGTAATACAATTTTAGAAGGCACCTGCACCTCATCAGCTTGGTGTCTTGGTATTTTCTAAAAGCATGGAAACAGAAACGATAATAGTAACTGTCAATACTCAAAGAACTAATTAATTAAATTGCATACCTTAATTGTTTAGTAAAAATGCTTCCAGTTTGCCCACGTTTTTAATTGTGATAGGGATCCTGATATATTTTTTTTAAATGTAACGTTTTCGCATAACACCGTCCAAGCTTACTCGCTGTTTGTCAATGTAGGAGGGTGCGCGAAATGCTAAGCGTGATCGATGGGATGGACTCTTGCGCAAGCGCCGCGACGCGTGCGACGAGACAACTGTTAACTGGGGCATTGTTTTCATATGTACCTACTCTGAAATGCAGTTTTTTTTGGTGTGTCACTGGATAAAAATTAAATATAGGTACACATATGTATGTTTTAGTATAATCTCTATTTAAATACCCAGTGCGGGTTGCCACATTCAAATTTCTTCGGATTTTTGGTTTCTTATCAGTGTTATCCTTCACCAAGTAGAGACTACTTGGTGAAGGATAGTTTAATACTGAGGCGGGTATTTTTTTCGAGTTCTGTTTGGTAGGTACGTACACGTTATTGCCATAGGCTTGTCAGAATGCGGGCATGCAAAGGCACACCTTTTCTCTCTCCGAGAAACACTAACCATATATTTCAAATTTATCAATCTGTAAATTAGTGATCTGTATTTGTTAGCTACCAGTCGAAATGGATGTTCAATTGTTTGATTTTGGTTGCTAAAAGGTCACCTGTGTTTTTGTTAATATACCTACCAATAAAATTAATGTTCTATTCAAGACCTTGTCCATTCCAATAATTTTAATACACGAACCTAGTCCAATCGAAGTCAATCCTCGTCGCCGCATCCTCTCATAATTTAGCATCAGTAACGTATAGTTTGGCAGGTCGGGGTGGCGACGGGCGGCAGCGCGGCGGCGTGAGAGCGGCCCACTGACGGACGTCACGAATGCCGGTCGTGTGCACACTGCCTAACTGTGTCTCACCTACATACGAGACGAGATATAATTATGTGGGACTGGGAAATAGTGCCTGATGATATAGGAAATATTTTTATATCGTTTAGGGTGTTTAACGTTGGGGGGATGCCTTTGGATTCAACAGAAATAAAGCAAGGAATGTATTGAGAACGTCTGACGGCATTATAAGGAAAAACTTACAACTGTAACTTACGTTACTCAAAACTTTCCTCACAACATTTTCCATTTGGAAAATGTTGTGAGGAAAGTTTTGAGTATGAATGTGTGGATGGTTGTAAGAGTAAGGTGTTGGAAACAACATGAAATATTTTTTAAATAAAAAATAATTTGCAACATTATAATACCATCATGTTAGCTAAAATGGCAACATTGTTTTATAGCCGTTTTGTCTGTACGCGGCGGTCACGAAATATAAGATTTTTTATTAAATTAACAGCAATTGTCAGTAATCAAGTACAATAATTGTGACAGTGGTATCTCGAATAAAGTGTGTGAAGTGGAAACCGAATTTTAATCACGAGTAATCGATCCACCCAAAACTTTGGTGGTGCGGAGTTGGCATATCTACACGTGCTCCCGCTATAAGTAAAGTAGAAGAAACGGTGGTTGGATGTAAAAAATAATACGGCTAGAAAAAGAGTGACCACAGAAAGTCAGGTACGGAAAAACGTACGACGTTCAACGCCTACCCCAAATAAATTGGAATAAGGGCAGGATTATTATGATGCTCGACCATCTAGTACTAGACTCCAAGGTCTAGTCTAGTCTTCACAGCCATATTTCATCATAGGCATGATGAAATATGGCTGCGAAGACTGAAAAAATAAACGTAGAATTAAAACAGCCCGGAATTACAACACACAAAAATATAAACATTCGAAAATTCGATGATAGTTTCAGAGCCAACCTTAAAATTAAGCCAATTTATTTATTAGCATACTCCAGCTCCAATATCAGGCTCAAGATGCGAAGATAAACTAAAGTAGGGCCCACTACATTGCGTGAGAAACTCGCCTCCTTCGACTTCGACCTGCGACCGTCCGTAATCTAGCCTAGCTACCGGTCGGTTAATTTATAGGTGCACTACGCTACTCAATGTCGTTGGTATTGGCATCATTAGCTGTTGCTGTATGGATATTATGACACGAACTATTAATGAATATTATGTGGTATTTGTGCGGAAATAATTATGTGCATTTAAGTTACGTAGGTTAGGTGGCCAAGATTAGGCCAAAGAAGCCAGAGCCGGTCTAGAGCTCGTTGGGTCGACGATGTCGTCAAAGTCGCGGGAAACTCCTGGATAAGGGGCACACAGAACCGGGAAGTGTGGCAGAAAAAAGGAGAGGCCTATACCCAGCAGAAGGTGATCCCAGACTAATATGATGATCATGATGATGTTACGTAAACCTTTATTAGACTTGGCCATAACCAAATCAAATCATCTTCTTATTCATCTTCTTCTTCTTCACCATCTTCTTCTTTATCTTCTTTCTTTCTTCTCTTCATCTTCTCTCATCTTCTTAAAGTCAAAAGTCAAAGATTTATTTGCCGATAAATATGGTTACAGAAGTTCTTACTTAGCTTAATATATTCAATCATCATATCATCTCTCTCTCTTTCTCTCTTATCTCTCTCTTTTTCATCTTATCTCTTCTTTCTCTCATTTTCATCTTTCTATAACTGGACAAAATAAGTGACAACAGACCGATATTATACTTCAACCTGTCCTGAAGATTAGAACTAGTACCTACTATTATAACGATATGTATCCTACAACACTGACCTTATTGATGAGGTTCTTCAGAAAGGTCAGGTGCGTAATACTCGCAACCGGCTCGGCGGTGCGTGTATGACCAGATGTATGAACGTGGACGAGGCAAAAGGACAATTTATGAGGATCGTAGAGATTCGTTCGTTCGTAGAGAGCCGTTCTTTGGTTTTTGCCTCTCCCCGTGAGAAAAAGGCGTGAGTTAATGTATGTATGTATATGGATCCTCCATCCTTTGAATCTATGGATGTTGAAGGTGTTAAATACAATGTGGTGGCGTTTCTGGCATAGATATCAAAGAAAAAACTTCCTAAGGGCAAAACAAGCAAAGCTTTCTACCAAAAGACTCCATCTCGAAGTAGTTGCTGAACAATATAATTATTACAAGTAAAATGAATTGGATTATTGTTCTTCCTTCTTTAAACTTGTTTCAATGGCTGGTACTCTTATTAATATCAAAGTCTTAATCAATTATGCATAGCCATTAATATTAAGTCACCTGTTACCGTTAGTAATCTTAACTGTTACCAATCGACCAATTTATATATTTTGCTTTTCAATGTCGCAGTTATTACTGTCATTAAGTAGCTAATATTTGCTATTAATCAATAAATATTGAACAAAGTTCACTTTATATTCTGCGATTACTACTAAGAGGTTATTTTCCATGATCTTGGAGTTTTCGGTGTCAATAGATACGATTAGTCTTATGACAAATGTTATAAAAAATCCTCATTTATACTTGTTTTGTCTTCTGCCGTAGATAAATAAATATCGTTGGACATTAACACACAGCGCCATCTAGTGCCACACTAAGCAACGAGGCTTGTGTCGTGGACACCAGATAGTTGATATACTACATAGATACTTTTTGTTTGTAAATTCATACTTATAAACATCCATGACTCGGAAACAAATGTCCATGCTCATCACACTAACATTTGCTCCAACCGGGATTCGAACCTGAGACCCTAAGAACGCAAGGCAGCCTCACTACCGCTTCGCCATTTGGGTCGTCAAATATCTCTGTAGGTAAAGTATACGCTTCGGGAATCATCGTCAATCTTCGGAAAATATGAACACTCGATGGTGAGATGGAGAAAGGATTACCGAAGCGGGAACATTTTCTGGTGTTTCTGTACCTACTGTTGAATGATGAAAAGAGTACCGTATCCACTTTTTAAAAGAATTTCTTCCTATTTATAATTTCTTCTTTTGTATTTTCAATTCAATCAGTAAATAAATTAAGAAGCATGTCCATTGGGTTTGCGTGAGAGCTCCGTCCTAACACGACCTGTGCGACCGTTTTCAATCACTCCTTTAAAACATCGAATGCCTTTATATTGGCTACCTAATTTATTTATTGTCTCAGGCTACTACAGAATTGAGGCTTATATTTCAGTACTTAAATGATTAATTAGGTACGGTTGATTTATTTGGAAATAATGGATTTGCATTCCTCAAGTCCAATCTTGAGGCAAACGAAATTTGTCTATTTGCACTAGTCAGGACAAAATTGAAACTTGGTCTACAAAGTAATCCATACTTTGCCTACCATTATATAGTTTACTTTTTTGTGCATGCCATTATTCCGTGCCTCGATAAATTTAATTGACCAAAGAGTTTGCGTGTCACCTCTCTCTCCAATTTGTTTCTCGAGACCAACTTCGTGAATCCCTGACATGTTACGAAAAATATTCCAAGTGACTGTCAGCTCTTAACTCGGTGCCATCTTCGAACCGCAGCTATAAATTAAGTAGCATTCACGGATAGGACGGCGTGAGAGCGTCCGTCGGTCCGGCACGACTGGCACACACGACCGCTCTCGGTACATCCCGGACACGGAGCTTAGAAATATGGGATATGCCTAGAGAGCACGACGACGAGTACTTGGATATCAGACAGTAAATGTACACTTCTAAACATGAGCCTTGCTATAGAAGCTACATTGTTTGGTTCTGAAGAAATCGTGTGTTTAGCCTCAACTATGCTATGAAGGGTATATTTACAAGCAATGATAGTGAAAATCTTTGCTGACCATTTACGTGCTTCGGGCCTTCAGACATCATCTTAAACAAATACGATATGAAAGGAGTGACACTAGTGTTGCAAGAGTTCGTTCGAGATTTTCTGCACAGCTAAAACACAGGGCTTATGAATTGTTTGCTTATCAAAAAGTAGAAAATCTCAGCCTAATTTGAAAAAAAAATAGAAAAATTGCTTTGGATTTGGTTACCAACATTCTCTTGACCTTGGTCTATGTTTGATAGCTTCACCCACAGGTAAAGATGACCTGTTCAGCCATGACGTAGCCTTCATATAGGATATCGAGACCGTAGCGTCCGACCGTCTGGCACGAACGAGCTCTACACATCCCAGACATGGAGCGTCGAAATATGGGATATGTCGCGAGGTAATAGGCATGACGACAGTATCAAAAAATTGCAAATCTATTTAGTCCGTCAGTTAGAGTATTGGAAATTAATGGACATGTATTTTTTGTTTTTGTAAATCAATGAATATTGACAAAGATAAAACGCATCAAAACTCGGGAGTAGGGGCTCGTGACGTCAGACCTAGGTAAAAATTATACCTAGGTCATCACGTATTGAGAATTTTAAAAGCGTCATATCTTCGTCAATTTTGGTTTACATAACAAAAGAAAAAACACGGGTCAAATATTTTTTGATAATCTAACTGACGGACTAATTAGTTTTTTTTTGTCGTCTCGCCTATTATTTGACACGCCTGTTTATTTATATTATTAGGTGCTTATTTTTGTTTGTGGATGGCGGGCTTTAAAAAAAGAAACAGGTGTTGATCGATTTATTTCTAGTGATGCAATAGTCTAGAATATCAAACAAACAGAAAACATTATTCTTTACAACTTTTCTTTGCACAAAATTCATAGCTTCGTTTTAGTTCAAACTTTTATTGCATAGACATAGAGTTCAACTGACTAGCTTCCACGTCGATACCTGTTATCATTCCTTAAGTCCGAAAAAAAAAGAAAAAAGGTTCACTTTTCTGCTAAACCACTCCAAACAGTTTCCCATCGCCTACTCTATACTTGCAGTGACATCTAGCACATCTCTTTCGTTTCTTGCATCTACAATCTCAGCCTCTTTGTTATGTCATTCTGGCATAGAACGATTTATCGGCGTGCTGTTTACCTCATCGTGGCTTTTGTGGCAATCATTAGCTGCTGCCGTTCTCTATCTGTTGGGAATTGGACTGCTAATTTGTATGATGTGGGTTTCAGATTGTTATCCTTTGTCACTTGTTTTACTACCTAGTGTAGCATTTTGATAATGTTTGACTTTTGAATGCGTCGTTGGTCTGATGGTCGCAAGCGTGACTGCTGAGCAAGAAGCCCTGGGTTCCATTCCCGGGTCGGGGAATGAGTTATTGAGTTTTTCCATCAGGAATTTTTCTTTAGCAGCCACGAAGTCGAGATGGCAATAGGCTCACCCCCTATTACATGGGACTTTAAAATAATTATAGGATTACAGGCGTGATTTTATGTTGAATTTTGACTGGTCCTCATGAAAGACTTTGTAATCATCATATTTTGTGCCTGACAAACGATCTTCTAGGGAAGGCTAATTTGAAGAGTATGCTTTGATGGCAGTGAAGATATGATAAAAATTAGGATTAGACTTGCAGGCTGTTTAGAACTTGATGCCAATCATCGCAGTTCCTACCTTCAGTGAGGCATTCATTGTTTCTTAAGAATCTGGAGACCAAGGTGTGTTTTTTTTTCTGATAAATGGACATTGTACATATAAAAGAGAGAAAACTCATACAAAGAACCGTTGAAACTAAACGCAACACACTAAACACACAATCAAAGCTATCTAATAACCGCGCGATTTACGCAAAGGGTTGTAAGGTAGGATGCAATCGACCGAACAACGCGCCATAAACGCGTACGCTGCGTTTTACGAGCGTTTTCGCTTTCGCGCCATTTGCAATAAATCAGAGACGCCACCGAGTGGGCGATGTTGGTGTGCCCGGCGCGTCAATCCGAATCATGGTCATACGGTGTCAGAGGAGACGGGCGGTTTTGGGTGAGCATATTTTGCAGTTATATGGTAGCTTGCTTGTTAGAATGAATAAGAATTATTATTGTAACTTCTCTCATATAAATGCCATACGCTGTTTTAGCTGACACACTGATAAGTGCTTCTTTAAGTAAAAAGGTACTCACATCTTTCCACCTAGTGTTGCTCTTCTTGTTTCTGGCATTTTTTTGGTATTTCATTAGGAGATTCCTGATGACCTCATGACACTAGTCTCAGGCTTGATAGTTTCGTAAACTAGACTAGAGTAATTCATTGTTAAAACTTTCACGGTTTAAAACTAAATAATGATCATTCACGGAAGATATTATCCCGTAAGTGACAGTATAGATAAGTTTAGAGTAACTCGTCGCGAATATAATAGTAACAAACACGATTTTTTAATTCATCTTTAATGTCTTTATGCTAAAGATATTTCTAATTTAATAGGTACATATAATCATTTTGGAAATAAATCTAATTTACCTTAAAATCGAAACAATCACAAGCAAAGCGCGCCAAACGCAACCGCTGCATCCCACCCGCCCGTCTGCACTCTCCTTGTAACGGGACAAATTTCAATCCGGCGCCGTCTTCGCTCGTACGATTCCCCATTTTACTGTCAATACTTGTAAACGTCTCAATTTAGCCTAGCTCAAGCGGCCCTAGTCAATATGTTATGGCCTGGGCGCAGTTCACATGTAAACTTTATTTAAAAACCATAAACTTTGTTGCCTGTTTGAGTATGTAAGGAATTTACTGTTTTCTCGGAGACCATTTTGTTTTCTTACGGTGTTGTTTAGTGTAATTGTAAGGGTGATTTCTGTCACATTGTAGGTTCTTGTTTTGAAAAACTGGTTTTCTCTACTCCATTAGTTCTTGTGATTCATCAAGAGAAAAAGTCAACCCAATACATTTTTGACTTTTCAATCATCGTTTTCGCTGATATAATGTGTCTTATTAGAGATGCCTCATACAGACATGGATGCAGAAATACCTTTGCTATTTCAGGAAGGTGAAAAAATGTTGTGCTGGTTAGCTTTATTTCACGGAGTCTAATAAATAAAATAATGGACTCAGATGATCAAGATCAAACGTATCATTCTGTTTGACTGTTCTTTTAGTAATCCGGACCAATTAACGGATACGGACAATTTGTGGCCGGCTACGGACACTAGACACTTCTTTCAGTATTCACATTTCACATAGAAGTGTCTATGTCCTTAAGCGTGTCCGCACTTTGTAGAGTCCAAAGTTCTTCTTGTTTACGGTAATAAACCACATTTTAACCTAACCTAACCTAAATTTTCCAACAAAGAGAACCAAAAGTAACCAAATAAAACGGACAATGATAGTAAATTAGTGTTCCTCAAGCCAATTTGCAGCGTAAAGGGTTCCGTACACACCATAACAGGTTATCAAAGAGTCGTATGTTTTCATTAGGATGTTATGCGTGCACCTCTAAGGCAGTTTCTGCAGGATTCTAACAAGATTGCTGGGGAATATTGTGGGGTAATTTTAAATTGTTTCGCATTTTGGTAAATTGTTTGTGACATTAATATCGTCGGTTGGAATGGGTCGTTTTGATTTTGTTTCAATTGGATTTTTTAGGTGGTCCATCTCGTTTGAGTAGAAATCTAATAACATTCTTCCTGGGCGATATTATCTAACCAGTTTCTGATGTTTTGGATAATGTTTGATCCCCTGAAGCTCTTTCTTGACAGTCTTTTGGACCGTTTTGTGCAATTCAAGAATAGAAAAATCTGTCTGCTGCGGTGGATACAGCTGCTCTTGCATCGCGGTCTTCACCTGCTGTACGAAAATTTGTTAGAGGCATAGAGCTAGCGCTATTCCACGCTGACAAGCCATGGTGTCTCGATCGAAGATGCGCACTGGTTTCCTCGATGTTTGTCACTTCCATATAGTTTTGTGGGAATAAACTACTATAAATAAGTCTTGTACCTACCCCAGTAAAATTGTGTAACATGTACACGTAATTTCTTTCAAAACAATTGGAACTAAATTCCTATAGTTCATATTATGTTTGAATAATTCGTCTACTAAATTAATGTAGTTAAGTTGTTAAAATTAATAGTCATGTGTTCCTCGCAGTTCAAAGGAAACCCGAGGAATACGTTGTTGCAAAGAATCCCAATTAATTTAATCTCTTATCAGAGTAATTAGATTGCCAAAACCAATATCCACTACGACTTATGTTATCGTCCACTCAACACTTTAGTCAACAATTTCCCCGTACTGTAGTGCATCCATAAAACAGTATCTTTTGATCGTTTATTAATTAAGATGGATGGCCGGACAGACTAGCGCAGGATTAGTATGGAATTATAACATTTGTACGATAAGTCCTCACTAGATGGTCGGAGATATCACTGTTATTGAATTAATTTTGTGTTGTTGACCGATGAGCTTGAGCTTGAGCTTTGTTTCCGAGTCATGGATGTTTATATGTATAATAAGTATGTATTTACAAACAAAAAGTATCTATGTAGTATATCAACTATCTGGTGTACACGACACAAGCCTCGTCACTTAGTGTGGCACTGGATGGCACTGTGTGTAATGTCCAGCGATATTTATTTTATTTATTTATTTATTTAGCTTTGAACGATAAAGTACAACCCTAATTATTGTTGCTACTTTATGCATTTACACAAATATTATGTGATTTTAACCTTTCGTCTTTACCCAAAAAAAAACGTTTTCTTTTTTGGATGGGTGGGATAGATTGTGTTAGGAATAATATAAAACATAACGTTGCGAATGATAGCGTGGCAGTTGACAGAGTAAAACAGAAGAATAAAACGTGGGTCAAGGGTAGAAAGACGATGCCGGGGTTGCGGGACTGTTCGAAAGAGATACCGTGACCCCGGAACACAAAGGGCGATGAAGGAACATGGATGGGTTTTAGTCAGTAAAAGTCTGACACACCCTCCTGCTCCGCCCAGAGCGGGAGAAGTCATTTGATGGTTTCCCAATCGAAAAAAAAAAAAAGCGTAGAAAGACGATGTCCATGATGGAAAATTCGCTTATGAAGTGGGTTATTTCAATTTCGAGTACTATGCGAATCTACGCTTAGCTACACCTGTGCCTAACCTTTAACCTAGTCTCGACAGAGATAACGACAAAATCGCTAACTTTTGATTGCTAATTACTAACGAATAAATTCGGTTGCAATAATGATGCCTGCGAGTAATGCAAATCTCTACATCCAAGATGCGTTTCTCGCAAGCATCGTTATTGCAACCAGGGACACCCAGGGATCACAGGCGTAATTTTATGTATAAGAGGGTTTTTCTAGAATTAATTAGAGAATAGTTACAAATTTCCTTTTAAAATGTGAATGTCTAGTCTACACAATTGCCACATTCCTATTAGACAAGACCAACACCAAACAAGACCATTATCTCGTACACGCTCATTTCCATTCAATCACAACACAAATCAATACACACACAACAACAACAACGACAACAATAATACCTAATACATTAAAACAATTGACCACAGCATTCACACTCGCTCCATCCTTCAATAAATCTATAAAGGAGCCCACCCACTAATAACATGAGTCCATGATAAAGAGACTTATACATCAAAAGGGAACAATCCGTACCTGGTGATGTATGAGGCGTTAACAGTAACTAAAGCCTAAGGGCTCGTAAGCTTGCGAGTGAGCTTTCATGCACGTATGCTGTTTTGTATTAGTTGGGAGAAATTAAGAAAGTAGGTGTAGTGTGCCTATCGTTGGCTCTTAAGTGGGCTCCTTTATATTATTTGTTTGACTTCAAAAAACATGTCTTGCTGACGTTACGTATAAAGGGTGTAAGAAGACTCTTAACGAAGCCGAAAGGCACTTGTTCTCTCCGTCACTGCGATCATTTTTTTTGTTCTATACTAGACCATAACTGGGAACTTTCTAGTTACGGAGATATTGGGGGTCCAACTTTTTCACAAGTTTTCATTAAAATACAAATGTTTCTAATATAAAATTTTTACTTTAAATACTTTCTGGACCCCCTTACTAATCATTCCATCCATCAGCACAATGTTTTATGTGCGTGACATTGGGTCCTACCGTAAAAGGGGTTTTTTTCGCCCCAAAAACGAAAATCATTTCTCAGCAAAAAATGTTGCGTAGAGTTACTTAGTTTGATGCACAGAATGCTTGGTGATGGCTTTGTGAAGAGTCTGTTTACACCCTGTATACTATGGACGTTTATTTACGGAAAAACTTGGTAAAGGTCGTAGCGAATAAAAGCTAGTTAAGAATCAGAATATGGGGATAACCACCACAATGACTGATTACTGATGGAGGAAGACATAGGTGTCTTGGATTTTAGTTTGAAACAGTAAAACCAAGGCAGCAAGACTCGTGATTGTAATATCAGAAATTTAGAAATAACCGTATGGTTGTTTCTTCCGACGACGACCTTCTTGACCATGCAGTGATATTGATATTTCATTCATGTGGCGAGGTTAATCGATGAGTCCTTTGACTTAAGCATTCAATTTTGCAAATTAGGGGATTGAAGATCCTTTCGACACTCAGTGTGAATACAGTAAGTTCTGCCGACAAGTTACAAGCGAGTCACTGTCTGCCATAGCATGGCCCACTAACCAGAGTGTCCGAAGTCTCTACTCTCTACACTCAACTAGAGACTACTTAGTTTAGAGAACTTCAAAACTCCACTGTCGCCGCGTTTAACGTTGCCACCTACTAGGCGCAATAATGTGATAAGACATACCTATTTCAATTTGAAAGAAGACACAGAGAAACTAAAGTTCTACTGCCCAATCCATTAAAACTAAGCTTAACCTCGTTGCGTGGCTGGATGTTTATGATATTGATAGGCAGGACGGCGGACAGCGTCGCACAACAATTGCTGCCAATAGGGTAATTGGCGACCGACCGCGCGCCAATGGTCGCACCATTATGATTGTACACTGTAGGCCCAGTTTATATGGTTACTTTTATTTTTTGTTGTTTTTAGATCGGTCAATTAGTCTTATGGTGCTGTGAAAACCTGTACAGCAAGGATGAAGTATGACAGAATTTAAAGTTGGTGTCTTGTAGGATAAATGTGCTGGTCTAATAAGAATGGTGTTGTTAATGTTAAACAGTGGATACCTACTAAAAAGTTAGTAGTGATCCGTATCATTCTAAAGTTGTAGAGTTTACTTACTCCAAGTAATCTGGCTTCCACTTAATGTTCAGTGCTATACATACCTACACAAATATTTGTTTCCTGCATCTTGAAAATAAAGAACAAAGAAATAGCTGATTTAAAATTAAATCTAAATTGAAATATAAGTAGAAATAGAACAGTCAGGTAAGTAATTTAATAATCGTCTATCATTCAATAACCTTAAACGTAAACCGAAAAATAAAACATAAAGTGACCTCACGCACTCTATATTTCTGCTCCGCAGTGTAACATGGACGCAACACGCGGTGTTATCAGGATGTCCCGTCGGCGTATCGAGTGACGACAACCTGTAATCGTGTCATGCGCATCGCACTCATGCGCCGATACCGTACCGTAGCGTGCTTTGCTGATGTTTGTGGCCTGACGTATACCTTGTAACTTTCTTTTGAACTTTTCATGGGATAGGTTACGTATGACGTCACAGTTACCAAACCAATGCGACGTTATTCTTTTACCTGTCTTCAAATTTTATTCTGTTTGTGATTTCAATCATAAACTTCTGTTTCGCTGTAGTTGTTATCTACTGAAAGTTAAAAGACAATAAAAATAAACCTTACTGCAAAGTGGTTGAGACCATACTTTGCAGTTTAACTTTGTTTCTGGATGGGGAAAACATAGTCACAAAACGAATGAATGGTTTGAAGAAGAGATATTCACCATCGATAGTGAAACTTTCCAGTGGGTAGTATTTTACCTAACCTAACCTACCTATACCTTTTTCCTACTCCTCCGCTATTCTTTCCTGATTAATTTCGTTGCGGGAACCATGACAGTTATACTGTTTCTCTGGGACTTCGTCGAGCTTCATTGTCTCGGCGCTTTTCTGGTGGTCGCCAGTGCTTAATTTTGGCTTTCAGGAGTTACAGTGGTTTGGGGATAGTGTGGCGGGTTTTCTAACCTAACTTATAGGTGTTTTTTGGTAGAAATTGAATGGTTAGTAAGTAATGGATTGTTACCAACCTTACCTATTTCACCAACCTTCAAAACATTAGAACCATACGATCAGCATGGATATCGGTCAAGGCGTCCATCGATGGATAATGAGTTAATACCATCCCACGCCCCTTATTGTTCTTAAGTCCGTTCGTCCGCCGCTCGCATCTACATTTTAATATGAATATATCATACATACTTCTAACCTAACACTCCCTAAACTCCTTGCCAAAGAAAATTGGGCTTTAGGACTAGAGAGATAAGGTTGGCGGGGGTGGTGGTTAACAGTAAATTAAATTAGTTGAAACGTATAAATGGGCTCATTGTCAGTCGAACGAATTTGCATGAAGTATGAAAGTTAAGGCGTTATAGAGACGTAATAGATGATTTGTAAAATGTACCTAATGAATTAGTCATCTTTTCTTATGGTTTAAATATATACAGATTATGCATGATGGTCGTTCTGTTATTATAGTTGTACAATAGGCATGACGACAGTATCAAAAAATAGCAAATCTATTTAGTCCGTCAGTTAGAGTATTGGAAATTAATGGATACATATTTTTTGTTTTTGTAAATCAATGAATATTGACAAAGATAAAACGCATCAAAACTCGGGAGTGGGGGCTCGTGACGTCTCAACGCACTAAAAATTATACTACGGCGTGACGTATTGAGAATTTTAAAAGCGTCATATCTTCGTCAATTTTGGTTTACGTAACAAAAGAAAAAACACGGGTCAAATATTTTTTGATAATCTAACTGACGGACTAATTAGTTTTTGTCGTCTCGCCTATTCATTTTGTTCTAGTCTGGTCTGGTATGTGTAATGGGGAGTACATTATTAAGTTCAATGTCTGTTTTCCCAGGAAAAAGTTTGTTAAAATACGTCATAAAGATTCGAAACGTTAGTAAGAAGGAAGAATAAACTTTTAAATAAAACATGGTCTCTTAAAACTGCACATTTCTAACAAGAAAACTCTCACTATTTTTTTTAAATCAATTCCATATTTTTGAGATAAATAAGAAATTACGTAGGTATATAAATACGTCAATTTAACACCTTTTAAGAGGAGGTTGAATAAGTTGAATTAGATTATGAAAAATGTAATAATTATGATTAACGATGGATGGATGATAAAATGATAATTATGACTAGAAAGAAGGTGACTGCTGAGATGACGAGTATTAGAGAAGTATGGAAGAAGAAGACTCGCTGCATGGACCCCAAACCAATTGGAATAATGCAGCAAAATGATGGTTAAACCAAACACTTAATTTCAAAGAAATTTTTCAATTTCGCAAAGGCAAGCAACACCCACCCTTGAATCAAATTAAGACACAAACGCAACTCTCGTTACATTCTAGCAAGAAAGCTTTGTATCCAACAAGACATATTTACAGACCAACCAATAAACATCCAATTAGCTTCGTCTATCTGCAATAGTCCATTCATTATAACAAAGAAGCATTGATGTTGCTAATAAATAAGTTCTGTCGGTCCGTCCGCCCACAAGGGGTTTTGCAACGCATCTATTAAATTTTGATAGATCCGAGTATGACTCACAGATGCGCCTGCGCAGACCGATTTGATCATACCGGGTTATTTAAGTATTGTTTGGATTTGCATTTAAATAGGTTTAATTGTTAATCAATTTTGGTTGGTGAATGGTGAATATAATAGATACATTACCTACCTTACATGAGTATTGGTTTAGGTTCCGATGTGTACCTTGGTGAGAAACAGATATCAGTTTCATTCATTTGTAAATAAACCATGGCCTGAGAAAGCATAGCCATGGTTAAAGATTGAGATTTTTCAGGCATCACAGAAGTTTTAGACAATTTTCGGAAAATCTTGAGTAATGCTACTTTTAAATTGTCATTATTGTTGATATTTTTTGTACTGTATGCATGCATTCTGCTTGCTCTGGATTGCGGTTTAGGTGAGCTGATCTCGTTCAATTTCATTGGTGAAATTCGCCCTAAAAAGTGTTTATGTTGAAAGTTCTAATGTTATGACCGGTTCATTCAGTTTATTTAACTTTTTGATCAAAATAAATTCTATTCGAAAAGTTGTTTGAAACTGTAACTTACTTAAAAGGCACTTTTGTTTCGACATTTATTTTAATAAACACGTCACTAACAATGAAGAACTCTCAAAATAATTACAATAATGATCATCAATTATACAAACAACTCAACGTTTAATACATCTGTCAACAACTTGATAAATCACGCAAAAAACACAAATATCTAACGGTACTCGATCAATTCAATAAAGAACATAAAAAGTGGACAACACATCTGCGTGCGCGCATTGCGTTCGATATTCAAAAAGTTCTGTTTTTTTGACAACAATGGTAACTTGACTACCGCGAGATCGTATGACAAAGATTTTTCTATTGAGCCTTGTATGGTATTTCTATAAAAATATAGGTTATTTTCAAATACATACTGTATTGTCCATTACCTTGCAAATTTTATAAATTGCATATTAAAATTAATCTGAAATAATCATTAGAAAAAAAGAAATAAACAAACGGTTTTATTTATCCCTGGTGTCTAGAACTGTTTTGTATTGAGTCAACTTTATTTTTTTAGTTGTTTTTTTTTCACATCACTTACCGTTACACGAAACTTACCCTTACATTACTTTGACTAGGATATGTACAGTATTTTTGGCATTTTACATCGAATCTTCCAGTCATTTAATCTAACTAAAGACAGCCTAGACTCCGGTCTGCTCTTAGTCATATAAGATACATAGGACTACAAAACATCTTTGCTTAACTTACCTACGATAACTTTGAAGTTAGTAGGTGCATTTAAGCACCATCAATCTCCTAGATACAACTGATCCCAAAATAGCATGCATTCAATTACCTATTTAATGATAGCAAAATTAAGTCGTCTAACTAATGAGAAACACCTAATGCTATCGTGTGGGTCTTCACAAGGTAAATTGATTAATTTCTTTGGCTACTGACTGTAGGTAGAAGGCACCTGGGAAGGATGATAATATAGTGAAGGGGTACCTAATGATGGATGCAATTACTTGAACTAATAAAGACTGCAATGACCAATTTGCATGCTGGTGTGATCTTGGTGGAAATTCTGTTCATTTCCAAGGTCTCGTTTTGGTGTACTACGAGTCCAAGTCTTGATTATCACGGCATCGTGCTCCTAAAGTTCAAAAATATAATTTATCATTTTAGTTAAGTTCTATAATGGATAGTCAGGTATTGGTATTGGTTGGCCGCTTGGCATTTTACACTTTCATGATCTATAGAGAAGAAACAAAACCACAGAGTTGTAATAACATTTGATTAGCTGCATACAATAAACATACAGTAATTGTTTTAAGCAATAGTACTGTTATGCAAATCTGCGTGGTCCTAACATGTTCTGACCAAGACAATGTCTGGACTTGAAAAGTGACTTCCGAGTTTAGCGGCGTATCTTCTCAGAATAATTGGGACTATTCTGAGAAGATACACCGCAATATCTTGTAAACACTAGCACATTTTTCTCCAACCTTGGAATTACAACTAACACTAACATCTTTTATACAATTCACCAAGAATTTCCTATTAACAATTTCCTTAAATTACAACTTCCACGTACGAATGCGGGTTTAACAAGAATTAATCAGCGCTGAGGTAAATCTAAGTGACCTCTGGCTAACCGTAAATGTTATCAGCATGTTGTCCTTATACTGCTGTGCATACAAATGTACTCACCCGCATACATCGTATGTGTAGAGAGAATGCGTTACCCGTTTACTATAAAATGTTGGTGCGTCATAAAATTTGTAGACTGAATGAATACTCGAGAATTTTAAAAAAATATACGAATACACATTTGACTATTTGATAGTTGATGTGCAATGTTCAAGCTTTTCTGCTCTTGTTCTGAGCGTGTCGATGATAATTTAAATTAGGCCAGCCCAAAATTTGGCGACGAATTTGCCACTTTCAGTAGCATCCATCAGTTCCTGTGATGTGCAAGCAACAGGACAGGCAGGACACGATATCAAGTATCCCATCGTTTTCTGCTGTTGTATTTGCTTATTGTAAGTAAAAAGTATCCTAAGTATCATGGACTTAATACTTGTTGAGACTTTTGTGGTCAGAGGTTTTGCCTTTATTTAGTCAGAAAAAGTACAGTTATTTCGGAAGAATTTAGTGGGGACAGCCAGTATAAAATGTAAGGTGTAGTATCTATCAACGGTAAGTTGATTGAAAATACTTCTGGCGTGTTTTTCAGAAAGGGTTGAAAAGGAAAACAATACCTCTCACACAACAGTCACAGAAAGTATTGAAACCTTATGTAATTTTGCTAATCAATAAGAGACTTTACAGATCAACAATACAGTCCAGAAATACTAATAATAAAAAATGCAGATGTAATACCGTGAGAACTCGGACCAAGAATCAATTTGCGTTACTGTAACTATGCATATTATTTTGTACACTGTTCTCGTCTTAAAAAAATCACACGTACGTTACTGTGGGGTACAGTTTTTGTGCGTCTCCCCTCATTTTTTATTACTTATTCAAATCGTAAGGAACTTTACCCTCAAGTTTTTTAACACCAAACAATGAGTCCTTTTCTTTGGCCGAGTAATTTATTTTTTCTAACAGTCCAAGATGGCCCCGGGTCATAGGTGAGGCTTAGGATAGTTCTCAGGGTCATTTTTTAAAGTTTCTTTTATCATTTTGCACATCTGCCAAATCTTTGGTAAAAAGATTGTGAGGTTCGCGTGGGAAATTGTAGTTTTTTGGTTTGTGTATTGATCTGTTACTAATTTGTGTGTTCTTATTTGTTTGTTAAGTATTGGGTATTTTGCAACGGGATGCTGAGATCTTCCAAAAGTTTGATTCGTTCATAATATGCTTTACCCGGAGTTTTGAAGTAATAACGTAATGACTTAGTTATGACATTGTGATCAGTTCTGTAAATATGACCCGCGGAAAATCCTAAAGGCATTAGCGGGCAATCAGTGATCACGCGTCCGCGTCCCCCGCCACCCGCGAGCCGACTAAAACAAAAACGCATTGTCCCATGACGTCATCGCGATAACTCATTTACGACTACCCGCATGTCGGCGAAAGAGGACAATATGAGGACAATCGATAATGCTAAACGCGAACACGTGTGCCGCGGACTGTGAGCGATTCTATTGTTTTTGTTTTACAAACGCGGTGAACTTTAGAACGGTGCTTGGCGATTGATTTTGTTTTTGTTGCATAGTGTTGGTACTTTTTAATCATCACGTTTTGTTTTGCAACGGCAAAACGTGGATGGCGTAAGAGGTTGTAATGTTCTCCGATTTGGATTGATTTCAACACCACTTTTTTCGAATTAAGAAGGACCATGTAATAAGAACTTACATTAAAGCTTCAGGCTAGGATTTTTTGCAGACACCAAATCTTTAAGTTACTTTTTCTCTCCGTAAAACCCTCAAGCGCTGACAGCTGACAATGTAGCCAGAGGCTAGAACTTTATATCAACAAAACTGTTTGATTGGGTTCATCCTAAAAAACTCTCTTCCTTAAACAACAATAGACCAGGCCAAGCGTTACACATGTCTACAGAATAGCCATGAACTACCCCAAAGGATTAACCATACCTCTTCTCAACAATGACTACTGCAGATTTTTTATCAATTTTTTTGCCGGCAACACCTGGTCGCTGATTTTTTTAGCCTTGTCATGTCCCGGAGATAAAGTCAGCGGATCGCAGATAAAAAATGGACCGAGCGAAAGGAGTCGGTAAATGGACGGGGCATTTTCAAAGGGTGCGATTTTTAAATTGAATTTGATAAGTCTTTGAAAAGGTCCGAACAAAAATCGGTTTTGATTTGTGGGGTTAAAGATAAGATAGTCGTATTGTTATGAATTGAAACTGACTGGGGTTGGATTTATAAATTGCGGATTATTATTGAAGTTTATAAACATCTTATAAAGAATCAGTGGGGGTTGATTGACTGCAATTTTGCAATACTGTTCATTCCTCGTTTTTTTTTAGCCTATCACTGATTCATACCTCAAAGACTTATCCCAGAAAATTCTGGAAACAAAATATGCAACGGAATTCCACATTTGAAACTGTACACCCAACCTCCGAATGACTGTCACAAAACTTTAATCGTCGTGCGAATTCAAGCATTCATTAAAACATTTAAATATTCAATAGTTCGTTACATCAATGGCGTTGCTAACACTAGCCAAACAACTGACGGTGACCCCTCAACTTTATGAATAAAAAAATCTCACCCCAGGGTTTTTTTTTCAACCCTTTTATGCATATCCTGTGTCATGCGTGCAGTATTACTAGTCAAATTTAAATAATTTATGTCTTAGGTCCGTTGGATTTTGCATCTGCCCTCAGATAGAGTTATGGAAGATTTATAGGACGTGATCAGGATTATACGGGCGGTTTTAAAAGGCTTGATTGTCATTTGCAGTGTTTGTAAACATAAAGCATCTTTGAAATAATTCAAACAACAGAGAAAAAAATGGTTATGAACACATCCAGCATCAGACTAACTACAGACCTATAATGGCCAGTTTGTATGATTATTTCAGCATTCTTTAACTTGATTATCAGTTGGACACGCTAGGTTAGGAGGTAGATATTATAAACTCAATACTGCCATATGGCAATGAGTTCTCTTAATCTTTCTGCACATTGTGATAGACCGAACTGTTCGACTTTTGTTGAAGTCGACCGTTGACTTGTGGCTTCAAAACCGAGCTGATGGCTGCATATAGCGAGTATGAAGTCACCATGACAATTTTTTTCACACTTCACCACATAAAACTTAGCATATAATAAAGAACAATGAAAATATATATATTTCTAACGGCTAGACAAGTCAATTGACACATTGAAAGTGAAAGGGATGCGCTCCATTGTTCGTCTGATTGTCGTTCGACTAAATATCGTGTCTTTCTCAGTGCTGTGACGAAATAGAACGATATCGATAAAGTCGAGAACGCCCTGTGTGTTGGTGTGAGCAGATTTATGCGGTTTTAGATGAGCCAAGCATCGTTAATGGTTGATGGCGGTGTTAAATGATAGCGATAGTTTTAGTGATCAGATATGCAAGCAAATTCTTTACAAAATGGTAGTTTTTTTCTAATCACTCTTTCCATTTCTCGCGAACAAAATGGTTTTATTAATAATGTTAATTCGTTGGTGAAACCACACCAGACATTACATTGTCTTCTTCAGGGGGTACAACAGGGCCAGAGGCTGGGGCCAGACTCACGATGTCATGTTTGTGGAGAACTAGAGGACGTCACGCGGTTTCACCCGAGTAGTTCCCGTTCCCTTGGGAGTACAGGGATAAAATATAGCCTATGTTACTCGCTGATTATGCAGTTATCCATTGCTATAAGATTTTTTCAAATCGGTCCAGTAGTTTTAAGTTTATTCGTTACATACAAAAATACAAATCTTTCCTCTCTATAATATTTCCTTATTTCCTTAATTGGAAATTTTCAGTCTCTAAACCAAGAACCCTCAATAATAGTTTCTTTTATTTTTAATTTATAATAAATATTTAAAAAAAAAATATTTTAATAAATAATAATAGTTTCTTTCATTTGACGATCCTTAAATACTACTCGTACTTATTGATCCTGATACCTATAAAAACAGTTCTCGCAAAAAAAAAACTGTCACAAAGCTAACTCCACCATCGTATTATTAAATGTAATTACAATGTTAAAGCCATAAATCTGCTTTAAAACAAAATTAACCGCTTGTCCCAAAGCCCAGTTAGCTAACGATAACAGGCCAGTTTTTTTTCCTATTGTTTTTACACACCCCTTTTAATTTTTTTCTTTGACTCTCAGTAGCTCACCCCAGCATGTTTTTCAGCCACTTTTTATTAACGTTGGCTGTATTTTTGTCATCTAGTTTATATTAAATTACCGTTTTTATAACGTAATGAATATGCGGGATGCTATTATAATAATTATGCATTTGTAAACTGACGAAAATGAGCTACCATTATCGCAGAGATTTTTTTAATAACGGGTTTTTTGGTGGGATACAGTTTCATATTTATTATTTTGTATCTTATAAAATTATAACTGTCATTTAATAAGGAAGATACGTAAAGAAAATAATAATATTAGTCAAAAATAAGCTCTCGTAAAAATATCAAAAACCTTGTTCAAATTGCACACACCATTGAAATTTCGACAAAGAAATATGAAAGCGATCGCCAACGTGTTTTTATTATAATTCCGAATTCAAAATTAACAAATCAATGGCAGTCATACGTGAAATCAACAATGACGATCGCGGATGTATCTACCCACAGATCTGAACTTCAAAAAGCTCTGCGTGAGAAAACTTAAAAAACTGGCTCGCACATAAAAAACGTGCACTTACAATTATCAAATACCCTCAAAGATGTCCCTTGCACAATGCGCACACCTTGAATCCGCCGAAGATATAGTCTCTTAAAAAATGTGCATATGTTTTTATAAACACTGCACTTTCAGGATGCGTAAAAAAATCATGGGGTGCATTCTAGTTTGGTAAGGACGTGATTCGGCCAGTGAGGGTCAAAGTTTTTAGGCTTACGAAATATCAAATGTTGCAGCTGTAGTTTACAGTGTTGGGTGTGTTTTTCAATTCTAACAATGATAGGTTTTTGATAAAGATTCGAATTTTGAATTAATTTTAAAACTTGGAATTTATTCATATGAGCATGAATCTTTTACGGCTTAAGACCTTTATTTCTCAAAAAGAATACAATTCACTTAGTATGAGAAATACAAGGTAATCTTAAAACTAAATAGACACTGCACACACAATTTTTACAATGTTGTGGGTAAAAGGAAAAAGTGAGTGTACGATTACATATCGATTCTTATAAACAAATTAATAGCAATTACACATTGAACTAATTATATGTACTGTAAAGTTTCGGAAATACAGAGTAGGTCCTAGTTAGTTTTATACTTAACAAATTAGTAAATAATGACAATTCGTAGATGTAAATTACATTAAATTGGTGTGGTGGGTTAAATTTAAAACCTAGAGATATCTTTTAAGATGTGGTGCTTTATGTTTTTTTTTGTATAAAGGAAAGGACTGTATCTTTTTAATGTCATTAGGTAACTTATTATACAACTCTGCTCCTTCGTATAATATATTTTTCCTTCCGTAATTAGTTCGATGTGGTCATAAGCAAATGTTGTTTTTTCGTCTAGTACTGCGTTTTTGTGTTTGGCATATTTTTGTAAATTTTATTGTAGCGTGTATTTTTTTTTTATTATCTTATGTACTAATATGCATGTGTTATATTTATATATCTGTGATAGTGTCATCAATTTAGTTTCTTTAATTTTTTCCTGTCGGAGTTAAGTAGTGGTCATGGAATAAGAGTTTTATTATTTTGTTTTGACAGGTTTCGATTTGCTTTACATGAGTTTTGATTTTTTTTGAATGAATCTTTTGTCTTATACTGTACTGATTTTACTTCGGTAATGTTGAGCATCAATGCGCGAGAGCTTTTGATTCGATGATTTTTTATCAAATTTCTCTCGTAGAGATTCGTGTTTTGAGTTTTTTTGAGCGGAAGCAAACAGTATCGGGCTTCCGGTCGACTTTTTATTAATTTTAAAGTGGTCCGTTAGAGTAATTAATTTTTTTTTAGATGGAGTCAGATAGAACTAAATTCTAGGTAAGTACATACCAAAAGATTTGATTTATGGTTTTATGTACCGAAAAACAATGCAGTGATTGAATAAATGTTTTTATTTCGGAACCCCTGGGAACCGGTCGAAAATAAATATTTTGCATTATTTCATAGCAAATTATTAGGTATTTACATTATCATTTAAGTTATGAAAAAATGTCTTATCCGTTCAGTAGTCTTCAATAAACTAAGTAAAAGGTACCTACTCCTAATGAGTCCCAGCAGCGACCCAATTTTTTCAGACCATGTTAATTTCTCTTGGTCCCACTATGATAAATCTTTCATAAAAATATCCGTCCATAAACTATCTTGTATGTCACCTCACATATTTACACTTACCGTTTCCTGCCCCTTGCTTTTTTAACAGCGTTCCCACAACCATCCTTGTGTTTTTTACTGTTTTTTTTTTCATGTAGATTAGAATTAACGGTAAAGTTTTGCTCCCCTAAGGATACTTTAATTTATTTCTTTGGCAACACAAAAGGAGATGCGGTTCTTCTTTGTTTGTGAATGTCATGGTGTCAAAAAAGTGCAGTAGATTTTGCAGTACCTATACGTTTTTTTATTATTCCTTCTGGAGATAGATACAGTTCTATATTGATTACAACAGTTCGTTTTGATTTTCTATTGAATGCAATCTGGTTCAATTGTTGTTGCAATGCTTAGAATTTTCTCTGCTGTTTAAGTACCAGAATAATCATAGTTTAATTTAGGAAATTGTCGATGACTATACTTAATCCTAAGAAAGGACACATTGGAACATAACATGACACTAAAACATTTATCATAATGAAAAAAAAAGTTATACTCGTTTTACAACGCAACGTGATACAATCCTCTCCGATGGCATACCTATCATATTTAAAAAAACAACTTGACCTTGCTTTTTGCCAAATTTTGTGATTCTAGGTCAACGGGAACTACCATATAGGTTTTCGACCCAAAACCTATAAGGTACTTCCGGTTGACCAAGAATTGTCAATTTTGGTTAAAAGCAAAGTCTTACAGCACAAGTAAAGGGAAAAGTCCGAAAAATGAAAAAAAATGAAAATTAAGGTACATTTTGGTAATTACAAGTTTTCGTGAAAATGCCTTTTTTTATCTTTTTATCGTGTTGACTAGGAACCTTGATTTTATACACCGAATAGGGACTATAGACTAGACTATACGGATTTCGACTTTTTCCTTTTGAGGTACGGAACTCTAAAAACTAAACCAGTTAAAATAATTAAAAAAGAAACGACGAACGTATAAATAACAATGCAATTATTTTTTGTGACAACCGTATTACGACACGTTGTTTTTGCAAACAATAAAACAACATAAAAAGTATGAAAATCAAACCCCAAAGGGTTCTTCAAATTAAAGCGTCATTAGAAATTTTCTAGAAAAAAAAATGCTAACGTGAGAAAATTAAAACTGATTTTTTTAATGCAAAAACTGGCAACACACAATGTCGGGACCGTTACAAATCATTAGCATACTTTTTTTTTTACATTCCGAATTAAAATTTTATTTTTTTAGTCGTTGACGGAGAGATTGGCAGCATATAATTATAGTAAAAAAAGGTTGCTACCGCCTATTCTCTGGGTCTTTTATCTGTGGGTCAGGTAAAGTACGTAAGTGTCGAATACAACAATGTGCTCCGGATTTCCTCTCTTTAATACGAGGACCAACCTTTGCCTCACGTGCAGATTTTGAATAAAAGTCCGTCGATTTTCCATGGGCGTGATTGATTTTGTAGATAGTCTTCAGTTTTTGTGTTTTTTATCGATAAAATTGATCCACCGGAACTATTGATGGCTATTTGTTCCGTTAATTGTACTTTAAATACGATCTCTATAACTATAATAATATGTTTATCACTCTCATTCTCATGAGAAAAGATTGATGAATGACATACATTATTTCCGAGATGCAACCATCTCACTAAAGTTTTGTCTGATACCTACCTACAAGCGAAAACCTCCAAGCTATACTTGTGTACCAAAAATTAATTAAGTGATGTAATTAAATAAAAACGACAAAGCGCAATAAAGTCAACAAAAGCATTCATAAATTGCGGAGATTATGCAACGGCACGGCTTAGCGTCCTCTTCCTGGCTTTGGGGCCATAAATTTCATTTAGCTGCAAGGTGGTCTGACAAATTTGCGGTCGCTACGACTACTAACTGGTACTTTTACCTTATTAGACGCATAGATGAAAAAAATTGACCCAACTCTCGAACAAAAGGCGCAGTTAGTCAATGGCTTAGAATAGTATTGTTGTAGTCTGTGGCGTGTTGATTATTGTGGAGGGTGTAGACCATAAAAGTCTTTCTTTAACTAATCTGCCGGCCATGAAAAAAAGGACAGCGGGGGACAGTTTTGGGACAAAAAATGTTTGGGACAAACTGACGTTTAGTTTGGACATCGATATTTCTTTCGGGTCCTTTGGGACTGTTGTAATTGCTGTGTAATTGTTTTCTAACAACAGATAAGTTGTTATATTTTGACAGGACTGACAATGAAACAGTAGTGAAGGTTTTAACAAGATTTGTGGGGTATTGACAGCTTTAAGTTGACTTTCTATAACAGTGGTATTGTCTTACTTTAGCGTTTTTTTCTTTACATACTTTAAGCAATAGTTTTTTTTTTTAAATGGTTAGGTATCTGATACAGTAGGAGTTATAATCATTACTTTTTTTATTTTTAAGTATTCAGATTTTGTATTTTTATGTACTGAATAGCAGATTTTTTTTTGCGATTTTTTGTTTCGTCCCATAGTAAAAGTTGTTTGTTATCTTGAGTTTAATCACGTGTTTAAGTATCGGTCACTACTTTTAAAATGTGCTCTTTGGAGACTCAAGCAATTTTTTTAAAAGCAATTTAACTTTTTCACCTGCCTTCTAGTTTTTTTGCAAATCCTAGCAATTTCATTGAGGTAAATTATTTTTAGTAAGAGAAATCGTTTGTTTGTAGGTTTATAGCTATTACTTACAGTTCATAGCCATAAAGTCTGATCATGGATACCTATTATTCACAGGGAATACCATTGTTTCACCATCTTATAGACACACCTACAAGGATTCTCCGTGTAGTTAATAGTGTTATATAATCTTTGAAGGCAAGAAAAGCCAGCTATAATCGTGACTTTGACCACAGGAAAAAAATACAGAATGCAAATTGCATACAAATGATTTTCCAAGAAAATGTAGACATACTTTAAATGCCTGTATTTATATTTTTATTTGAAATGGTTTTGAGTTGGGTAATGCTACTAAAACTGTAATCTTTTAGATTTTAGTCAAGCAGCTATGTGTAAAATTGAATTGCCTTGGAGCAGCTTAAAGTGATCTTGTTTGGTGTCTTATTAATTAATTAGTTTATAAAACCATTCTTAAATAAAACCTTGACACTTATTATAAGTACTCACTTCACTTAATATATTTTGTCATCTTTACCAGCCTTACATTATCCACCATGAAAAGCTCAAGCGATCTAGGAAACTTCTTGACAATGATCACAGCAAGAGATGTACTCACATGTCTTCGATGTATATAAAAGGGTTGCATACGATTTCAAAACCAAACAAATTGACCAACACAACTCTGTGGTCACTCTCTAACAACTATTAATAAAACAAATACAACATTTTTCCGTCAATACGTTACGATACCGCTACGGTTTGCGGTCGGTTTCTCTTCGTGAGAACACCATCGTGCTCCATGGTTGATGGTAATCGGTGTCAAACGACGGTTGGTGATGCTGATTGTGCGGTTCGGCCGCTGATGAAGTCCGTGGCGTTGGATTGTCTGTTTGATTGTTTCTTGTGGGTTTGTCTGTCCGTAAGTTTACATAGATATTTTTAGCTTGGTCAGTTGCTTCGAGTAATCATTGAAGGAAAAAAAACACCTTTTTTTTCTGTTTCGTTGGTCTTGTAGTCGCAAGTTGGTGGTGCTTTGCATGGGGTTTTGGGTTCGAGTCCCAGGTCGGCAAAGTAATTTTGGGTACCTATTTCCAGTAGAAATATCTCAGTAGCAGTAGTCTGTATTTGTCTTCGGTTGCTGACAATAAGCTCTTCCCCCATTAGATGAGACTAAATATAACTTGTGAAACGTAGGTGTACTATGGTACACTTCTGAATTTACCTGAGACGCCCCAAATACAGATATGTGTACATTTCAGGTTTTTCGAATTATTCTGCGCATATCCATGTCTAATTCGTCGTTTTAAGTTCGAAATTTCAACAAAATTCCCAGAAAATCAAGAAAACCATCCCACAATTCCAAGCAAAGCCGCAACAACAGGCTAGCAACTAATAATATTAGTGGTTTTCATAGTATTAGCTATCCGTTAGAGTTTGTGTTGATTGTCTGCGCCTGCGCCGTTCTTGGCGAGGGATTGAGGTGAGAGTTGAGAAAGCACTGGCCAATAAAAACAATAAACTTCGGATTTTAAGCGAATTTGAATGTATAATATGACAGCCGTGTGTCAATTTGGACTGCGATAGGTTGTCAGTGAGATCTGTGGAAGGATACCACAAACTTTCGCAAACCGGACATTCATTCGTTTCAATGATCTAAAGTTGACACAGAGAAGAAAAATGTATACCTACTCAAATAGGATTTTTGAATCTAGTCGTTGAATTAAAAAAAATATATATGATTGATTCATATATTTTTTTTACCATCATTACCTAGAATTTTATAATTACACAATATAAATTCCCAAAGTCTCTTCTTTCTTCATGAATATTTATGTATATTCTTTTGCAGTGTCAAACTATCTTTTCTATAACATTCAATTAAAACAAAAGATTGTATTAATAAAACCAGAAAGATAGCATTCTTTAGACGTAATTATTATAAAGACATAGGTAACAATATTTAGGAGAAGTCTCACGTTAATTGTGTGTGGTCCAAGGGTGACGTTGTGGGCTAATATTTGTTCGAGCGACAGATACTGCTGGAAACTACCGCAGGCCGCGTCTTTTCATAGGCGGAGCGATTTAACATCGCTCGAGTTCCCAGTGCGTAGCTAGTGTTAGCAGTGATAGCCTAGTGGTTGTACCTTCGGACTGACAAGTCATAGGTCTCGAGTTCGAACCCAAGGCTCGCACCTCTGATTTTTCGGATTCATGTGCTTATTATAAATGTAATTATCAATTGCTTCTGTGAAGGAAAACATCGTGAGAAACACCAGCATGCCTGAGAGATATTCGTTGACGGCATGTAAAGCCAAGTCAGAGGCCCATGGGTGGCATAAAAATCTCTGACATTAGGTTAGGCACTAACCACACAATAAAGGAGAAGAAGCGTAGTACTTAAAAATAATAGGAGTTGCTTTGAACAACTACTACAAACTGTAAGAATGTAAGATCAAGAGGTTTCCTTCCCAAATTAAAATCGATCGTTTTTAAATACTTTAATGATAAACAAAAATCAGTTACACATGTGGAAGACATGGATAATTTCCGACCATTTTTTACATCAACCGATAAAATCATACCTTTTGCTAACCTAAACATGACATAAAATAACATTAAGTATTTTGTTTACCATTTACGAAATTAATTGTACTCCAAACTAATTCTGTGAACGAGGAAAATATTTAAAAAAAAATACTCAAGTTTCCCCGAAAATACTAGCCATCGGTCATCCTTATCACTAGCCGTAAGATAACGAGACATGATATATTGCCATATTTCACAGAAAGATTTCAGGTCACACACCAGTCCACGTTAAACCGGATAAGACGTTTTGTTTAATGAATAGCTAGTCTATGACTAAGATAACTGATTGCAACCATCCTTTCTTTGGCCTGTCTTGAACTGAAATTAACACTAAAATATCTATTTTCGAAAGATATATTATATTAGATTATATTATATTATATTTTTCTAACTAAAAGTTTCTGGTCCTTTCATCATGAGATCAAATTCTAAGAACCAATTTTCGCCTGCGGTTCTTTCTGTCTCCAAAGCCAACTATTCCCAACCACTGCAACTCCTGAAAGCGAGAACCAACAGAGCGGTCATCAGAAAAGCTTCAAGGAACAGGGGCGTTACCATGAGTCTTATAGCAATGTTAATATATTGTCATTTTAGTTTGGGTACAGCTATATAGGGTGTCTAGTGCCATCTCTTTTTAACACTAAAATAAGTTTAAAATAATACTGTTTTATGACGAAGTCGATGGGTGATCAGGTCAATAAGTCCTGGAAAAGTTTCAGTTAAACTCTCTGTTAGATCTCGCAATGAAATTATCAGAATAGAACAGAGTCAGTTGAAATAAAAACATAATTTCCACTACTACTACTTTGTTGTTACAAGACTATTGTAGACACCGCTTTATCCAGTCACTAAGTCATCACCCAAATCATCACCTCACGACTCGTTTACAGCTCGGCTTTCCATCACCGCATTGCCCTCGCCCCCGTCGCGGTCACCAAATCCTTAACTAAATAACAATGATATCGTTTTAATTACACAGTCCGATGACACTGATAACGGGGTTTGCTTTCGAAATCTTAGACTCTTTTAGTTTTGGGTAGTCATGGTGAGATATTCGTGGGTTGATGTGACGAATTTACTTTGTGGCGAATGTATGGTCGAACGAGCTATTTGATTTACATTTTACAATGTTATTTGTGGGTTAAACTGTAAACCAAATAGCTTGTTCGACCGTGCATTCGCCACGAAGTAAATTCGTCACATTTTGTAAACTCCATCCCGTGTGGAAGTCGCCACTTGTTTTTTTTTGTAGGGCGTT
Organism: Xestia sexstrigata; assembly: GCA_941918905.2. Lineage (NCBI taxonomy): Eukaryota > Metazoa > Arthropoda > Insecta > Lepidoptera > Noctuidae > Xestia > Xestia sexstrigata. The sequence continues at coordinate 7,044,730 of OW799213.2, read as the reverse complement.
GAAATTTTCACCTGGGCTTTTGTGAAGCTCTAAAGAGGTTTATGGAAAACTAGATAGGATAACCAGACACAGTACTAGAAAAAATACATACTTCTTTGTGGTAATTTCCCGAGGTTGATTGCAGATTGGTGAAGCAGTCTCCGAGATACAATTGCAGAAACTGTAAACACGGGAGTGTTTCTATTTTATCATCTGACTATGTAGAGTGATTACTGTTGAATTGTAGTAGACAGGAATTATTATCGCTCTAAATATACCAAGAATCCTAAAACAACTCATTCCAAATGTTATTTCAGACAATATTTCGGACATTATCCGTGACCACAAAATCAGTTAAGGAATACATCAAACGATGTACAGTCAGAGAGATAATTACAACCTAAAGCCCATTTTGGCCAGTGCAATCTTCGGTGCAAACCAAAATGAGTGTAAGAGAACTATTAGCCCAGGAGTCGGGCTGTCGTTTCACAAGTGCAGTTTCGCCACAAACGCTTCGTCTAGCTCAGTTTAGTTTTAATTTCAATTTGCTTTGCAGTGTCCAGACACGACCTGGGGTAAGGCGGAGTTATATGGATGGGGCTAATATTATGGTTGGATTTTATTTTCCAACAATCTTAGATATCCTACCCAATATATGGTGTTTAAGGCAGGGTTATACGGGTTGGGAGGAAGGGGATGGCCCTTCGCAACGCTAAGGATTTTTTTGTCAGAATTAGTAAATCCCAGATTTTTTTTTTCCAGATGGAGAGTTTTGAGGACACCCACATATAAAAAAAAACTTTCAGGTTTTAAATTCTCAATGCCAACTATTCAAAAACATATAAGTCCATATTTTTCTAGTATTTTTAAGTAGGTAAGCAGTACTTACAAATATAATTTATTATGTAGTCTTCAGACCTGCAGCTCTTGAAACATCAGAGGCATTTTGTGTGTCCCTCCTTCTCTAAACAAACTATAAAAATAACCTATAACATGTTTGTTTCGTCCTAACCTACGGTGCTCTGATCTGGATGCTCACCGAGTCTCAGAAGTTCCGTCTTGGAGTTTGGCAGAGGGCAATGGGACGCAGAATTCTGGGTGTCAAAAGACAAGATAGGGTTCGAAACACCACGCAGCATTCCAAAACGGGTATAGCGGACGTTGGCATGAAGGCTGCTAGGCTAAAATGGCATTGGGCGGGTCACGTCAGTGCCATGCACGATGACCGCTGGTCAAAAGTCTCCACGCTATGGTTGCCGGTAGACGGACGGCACCGCCGATGCTGGCCCAGAAAGAGGTGGCGGGACGATTTGGACGCATACCGCGAGGGTTGGTTCGAAGAGGCACATGGAAGGAATTGGGGGAGGCTTTTGCCCAGCAGTGGGACAGTACAGGCTAACAAAAAAAACATGTAATGTTTGTTAATTTTCTCAAAACAAAATTAGAAGCGCAAGCTAATTTCCCCAGCACCACACAGTGTGTCTCTGCCCCAACAAGTTAATATCACAAGTTAGGATGGACGCAATTAGCTTGCGGTTAGACTTGCAACACTTGAATTATCCAACAGTCTGCTCTTACCCTTACTTGGTTACGTCATGCCGTATATTTTTATGATTAGGTTTTTTTTTGTAATAAATGTTGTATTTTTGTACAGGTGTTCGGGTTCTTTCTTTCTAAATTAAAACAAATGAATGCACACGATTTGAACCATGGAACTAATAAGTAGGTACAATTAAAACAGTGTTACCTTAACACTAAAGTGAGCTGATATAACAATGTAAGAATATTTATTACTATAGACAAACTAGAGGATTTCCTACAGTTAATTGATTAAATAAAATCCTGTTTACGTCAGAAGCAGTCTGCATAGGAGGTTAATATATCTTGGATGTATTTACTTACATAAACATAACATTTTTATTCGATGCCTCGATATTCTACACTTGCAGAGGACATACCACTACTTTCTGATCTTTCTTTTTTTTTCTTTTTCCTCATGTAACGAATTTAAATTTCGAAACACCGAAACACCAGCCAGTACGCCACCAAAAAGAAAAATATTTCCGTCCTTTTCGTGGAACATTTATCAATCGTTCCAAATACATAAATTTTCAGCCAATACTAAAAGGACCTAATGTTTATGTGCCCGTAATGTATGTATTTGGTACATGGCGAGCGAGCCAGGTCGGCTCAAACATGTCCATTGTGCTTGGTACTCTAATATCTAGTTAATTCTGACTTTAATTACCATGCACTCGATTTTGCTGAGGAATTTGCTTGCACGTTTTGTTGGTTTGACAAATTATTTTTTGTGGGAGGTAGAAATTTGGTTCATTTGGGCTTAAACAGTGTTGTTGTGTGGTCCTTCGTACATTATCATTCTCTTACTGTTATCTCAATTTAGTTGGGGTTGGCAGAGCATATTTTCTTCTTTCTTCTAGGATTCTCTAGTGAAGATGAAGACTGGTCCTTCGCTACGGTATATTATAATTCAATGTTCATTAATGCTTTTAGTCAACTCCGTACTTGTTTTTTTTTCATCTATTTTATTCTTGGTATACCGACAAATCTCCCTCCTCCTTGGGATCAGCAAACTCCGGGAACAACAAACAAGAATCTGTCAATAACGAAAAAGAGACATAATGTCAACTTTTTTTTTATCTAAACACATATGAGGAAAATATTACTTGAGAGAATTATGTAGTTTGTAAGTGTGATATTTTACCCAAAATTATTAGTTCTTAAAGTTTATAGTTTAAGTTAGTCGGTTTAGTTTATTTTAATTCATAATTGTCTTAATATGTAATCAATTAATAAAATAGAATAATAAAAGTACAATAATTCCAGTTTCAGATGCCGCTAAATTTTGAATGATTATTATTGTACCAGGAGACCAGAGGACAGGAAGGCGTCGTCATAACAGATGGAAACTAATCGTCAGACGGTCGACAATCATTAATACGCGTTGGTATACGTCCGAGTGAGCAGTAACATTGGGAACACCCTTCGACGGAAGTTCCTCTTTATAACACAGAAATTGCATTCGAATATCACTCTTATTGTAAGAGTTTTAAGAATTGTAGCTGTCTGAAATGATTTAAGAGATATGTTGTGCAAAAATATAGTGCAGAACTGTACAGACTATTGTTGATGTTGGACCATCATTAGCTGTATTGATATATCGACTGTGACGTCAGAGGATAAGTTAATTTTTGCGTCAAATCTTGTTATTAGTTTGGTATTAGAATCTCGTGGGAGTTAAATTACTATAGAATACACGAACGTCCAGATTAATATTGAATTTGGTCTTTAATCCTAAAATAATATGTCAACGAATTGAAATGTAAACCTCGATTTCATGCAGTTCAATCAATCGAATACACGAGAGCTTATCGTTCAAAGAGAAAATCGTACGTTATACAATGTCCAATAACACGTAACCATGGTTTAAGCACAAGTCAAGTGCGAATTTACGACTATTTCAAGAAAAAAAGAACTCCTTTACCAAAATCACAATTGAAATAAAATCTAAATACCCGAAAACTGCTAAAATTCACGAACGCATCATTACATTCGCATACAAAAGTGTTTTGTGCAAAAAAGAAACAACCGTGACGTAGGTGGTCTCGATTTTATAGCGTAAAATAATAAGGGCACCTATGTGTTCCATTCTATATAATAATGGGGGTACTATTTCTGTGGGCAGTATAATAATGGTTGGTCGTTCACTGGGTGGTCGGATTATAAGGCAAAGCCGTGGATTAAGCCACATCGACACGTGTGCTTTTCTATGCCTTCGAGAGGCTTTAGGCGACTGTGCGTGATTGTACCGCTTGATAAGGTAGTATTTTGCGTCTGTGATTAATGGTCTGAAAACAATTAGTAATGGTAAAAACAAATAAGTTTTAATGTTTTCAAAGTTAATGTGAATTCTATTGGATATGATGCTGTAAAAAAATATTAAAACGAAAATAGAATTGTATAGTTGTCGAAATTGGCCATGTTTATTATTTTATTTGCTCAGCTGAACTTCTTTTAGAATAGGTGCGGAAGTTTGAAAAGTTTGACCACATACGTCTGAGCTAATGTTACGATCTTTTGTGACCTTTCTGAATATTAACATTTTTTACGAAAACCTCTATCATTTTCATCTCAAAAAATTCAAAGGCAGCTTAACCGCCCACAAATAATTTCGGCTACCGTGAAGCTCTAACATGATTATTTTTTTTTTAACTTACATTCCTTAACTTACAGCTGACTTGATTTATCGCCTTCCCTATTGCTCTCATTTTAAGGTTCATAATTGAATGGTGAATATTTAGGGAAGTACAGGTATTAACGTGGTGTTTCATTGCAAAGTCTTTTTCAAAATGTGAAACGATCCGCGAAGAATTTGGTTGAAGCTAGCACCCGTGTTTGCTTTGCGGACATCGATTAAAAATTCCTCCGTATCTTGGGCAAATAATGGTATTAAATGTCTAACAGAATAATAGTGTTAAATTTCTTAAGATCCATCTCGAAATATGATGGATCTGTCGGCGAACTTTTGTTACAGTATTTTCTTTCTTTGATATTCGTACGTGAACCGCCAAAGAGATTAGTTTGCGTACTTATTGTAAACTGTACTTCATGTCGGTTTCTATGAGTGATAAATATCGAAAAAATGTGATGATGCCAACCATTTTGGGACGTGCACGGTAGCCGCTTTCTTTGACAGATAAATTGGTTTGATCAACATTTGTTTTTTCAGCACTACAATTTTACGTTATAACACGTCCGATTCAAAAACTGATAAGTATTTCTAGAATGAAAAACAAAACAATTTTGAAAAACTGACTGGCTATATTCACTTACTTGCCAAAGCTAACGTGAAAGTAGACCAGTAAATTATACGGGTCTGAAGGAATAAATTAAATAGAAATAGGCGGGACTCAAAAGATAAAACAATGTTTTAGTTTGTTTCTCTTATCCAACTTTACGCTTGCATCCACTACCAACCAATTTCGCCCACAAAATTCCAACTCTCAAGTCTGTGGTCATTTACATGGTCTAGTGTTGTTGTGATCTCTGTTTCATACATTAACCAACCAAATCCAATTTCCACCCACAAAATTCAAACCACCAAAGTTTACCAGGAGGGTCAACCACAATTCCTCGGTAATGGTCTGTGGTCATGAACGTGGTCTGGTGTTGTGTTATGACACATTATCGCGCATGCGTTGACAGGCCCGCGCAATTTGCAATTAGCTATGGAAATAACGCGAGCTCTGCGATACGGTCATCGTAGGGAGGGGGATTTGTCGATGGTTTCAGTTGGTTTATTTTAATTCTTGTTCTATGTTTTGTTATTAGTATTGCAGTCATGTAACCAACGACAAACTTCCGAAAAAGCTCGCAGAATATGAATAAAACGCATAAAATAATGTTATAGCTTACAGCTCATCTGATATGGTTTATACATATTATGCTGTTTATTTAATAGTTTTTTTTATGGCCCCCCTATGGCAGCCTGGTTGTCATGCTATTAGCACGTGTTTAAGCGTCCAGGCAGCCATTGACTGCGAAGTTATAAAATCTACACTAATATTATAAAGAGGAAAGATTTGTATTTTTGTGTGTATGTTTGTAATGAATAAACTTAAAAACTACTGCGCCGATTTCAAAAATTCTTTCACCATTAGAAAGCTACATTCACCTTAAGTAACATAGGGATATTTTATCTCCGTACTCCCACGGGAACGGGAACTACGAGGGTGAAACCGCGTGACGTCCGCTAGTCTTCGATATAGACAAAGCGCATCCCTAAACCGTCTAGTGGCAAGGTGTCTCGTGTTCACGAAATAGGTGATCATTATGTAATTCACAGGGCTTTGGTATCACGGACCGTTCTGAGAACCCAGGGTCATAGGAAGTGAAGGAACTGGGGCCATATACGTACACTATACGGAATGTGGGATGATCGACCGCATATTGGTCCTAAGAGACGAATTTTGGTTTCTGAAGCCATATGAAAACGAATGGATATGCTTAGACAGTTAGAGTGATAGTTTATTATTAAATTGATTATAAAAGATTGATCAAGTAGGCAGTGACAGTTTAGTGGTGTGATCGTCGGTCTGTCAAGTCATGGATCTCAAGTATGAACCCAATCCTTAGATTTTTCGAGTTATGAGCGAATTGTATAATTATCACTTGTTTCGGTGAAGAAAAACATTGTAAGGAAACCAGCAAGCCTATTTCTCGACTGCATGTGAAGCCAAGTCAGAGGCTAATTGGCAGCATTAAAAAAATTGTCACCAGGTTAGGCACTAACCACACGATAAAGACAGAGAATAAATTGATGCAGAGATTTTTATTACTAATGAAGATAGTCAAAGGAGTAACTGTTCCAATACTGACTACTTGGGAGGTTGTTCTTAAATCAAATCTTAAACTGTTGACGACCAAGTTATTGTGGTGTATTATGGTAGCGCCGGCTTTTATTTGATTTTAGGGAAAGTGAAACTTTTGCTCAGGGAAAGTGAAACTAGGATGGGTTGGACGCAGTAGAGATACAACTTGATCTTAGAGAACAAAAGACAAAGCAATTTTTTTGCAGTAGAGTGAATTGAATTTCCCAAACTATGTTGTTTAAATTAACCAAAACAGCCAGCCAAACTACAAGGTTGTACAAAATAAAGTCGCCGGCTATCTCCGACCGGTATTTTATCGTTCCACAAATTAATTACCGGTCTAGCACCACTGGTCCTGGTATCGGTATCATTAGCACCATATTGGTGTCGTTCTCTTCATTTCAGGTGGCCTTTATCTTATCTAAAGAGGACGTGCGGGCGGTATATAGGCTCCTTCATTGTTGCTAACCGTTCTTCGAACAAACAGACGATTTTAAACTCTAACACAGACGTGCAAAGTTGAAAATTACCAGTGCAGGCACATTTTTTGTCTGTAAATTTTCTCATGAAGTGTATAGTTGGAGTTTCAAGTCTATGTGAAGAGTAGAAGGTTGTGTTTTGAGTGTGTTAAAGCAGTTTTTCCGGTAGTTTTACAACTCGAGCGGTGTCAAACGACAATGGGCAACTTGTTCCTTGATAGGTATGTAAATAAGTATGTAGATGGATGACTGGTCACCCAACAGTTTGTTTGGCGTGAAGATAAGGGAAATTGGTAGCGTTTTACTGAAAGGTTACTGTCGGTCATGTCAGTGATAACGGCAAATAACCTGTTGTTGGGTTTAATTTTGGATTTGATAAAAAAAGTTTAAAAAAATAAAATAAATGAAACAAAGAGGTGAAATAAATTCTACAATGCACCTGTTTAACTAAGATTTTTTTTTAATAATGCGTTGCCTATTATTTTTACATAGTTTGGATTGTGCGGGACAGTGTTTTTTTGCCTTTTTAGTCTTTGTTGTTACGAGTTTCATATTTTGAAACCGATACTTTAATTAAATATCTAAAAGTTATTTCACGAGTAAACCGCTTTTGAGTTATTAATTATAGTACTTGTGATTTTACGATATGACCTCCAGATTTTATCCCAGCCAGTTCGTAACAGAGCAATCCACACTAAATAACAACATAACTTCAAGCATTCTGCATTACTAATACCATTGCATAGGGCAAAATATCCAATATCCGAAGAGCATCAGAAAAACCACAAAGATTTGTATAGTTCGTATATCTAATTACATTGCCAGTATTGTGCAGTTTTATCCCCAAAAATAATACACACGAAACTAGACTCTAACTCAACGTTTTAATTTACAAATTCCGAACTCTCCTTAACAACCCAAAACGAAACGCTTCGATTGGGTATCGATGTATTACGTCATAAGTAATGTTACATTTGAATCGTTTTCAAACCATTGCGTAGTTTCTTTGTATTTTCTGACACTGAAGCAGTATAGATGACGTAATGCTTATGAAAGAGGGTCTGAAGCTCGTGAGTTGGGGTCCCAGCCGGTACCATTCGCGACTGACCGTCGTGTGCCCCATGCGACCTTTCACCTTAGGGGACAGAACAGGGAAACGTATGGAGTAGCTAGTAAATAAAATCAGTATTATTTTTGGCATTGGTCGTTTTGCAATGTCACAATGAAAATATGATTCATACTGAACTTGAATTCTCAATTGTTTGCTGCCAGTCTTATGTAGGAATAAAACGTGTAGCCAGTGTTGTAAACGTCTTATCATTGCGGAAAAGTTGTCAAAATAATCTAAAGGAAATGGCAATGTTGACTGAGCAAATTGACAGTTTGGATTTGTGTTTTTTGGAAGTGCTAAAAATAACATTTTTGAAGTAGCTCCATCATCATCTGCCTAACCTTTTCTCAAACTATGTTTTGCGTCGGCTTTCAATCTAGCTTAATGGAGCTGAATACCAGTATTTTACATGGAACGACTGCCTTTCTGATTTCTATAACACCTACCGGGTTAAGCGTACACACACACACGTACATACACCTTGGTCTATTGTCAATGATATACGATCTAGTAGCTCTAATGGACATTAAATATGTGAAGAAAATTCGTGAATAAAAATATCTATATTCATTACTTTGTTATTTTTGTTTTTCATTAATTTCAAGGCGTATTAGAAATTACTACCACTAATTAATACCAGAAACGACTTCATCAAAGTTACAACGAAAGCGACTCCACACCACCCACCTGCCTATAAATCGAGCTCAGTATGAATAACTATCACAGATTATACTATTGATAAATGAATGTACGGCACCAGTCAATTGCAGGGTATGGCGAAAAAACCATGAATAATAACTGATATAGTTTTATGGCACAAATCACGGTTCGTTGCTAATGGCTGACCAGAGGGTCCATTTTATTAGATTTTTTCGTCAGACGATTAACGAAACGAGCCTACAGTTTCCGTTGGACAATGTGCCACATAAATTATGTTGGACAAACAAGATCGTTCCGCATTTGATATGCATGGAAATATTATTCAATGGCCAGTACTGATGGTATTGATTTTTGGTGTCTCTGTTTGCTTTTGTGGCCTGTTGGCTGGATCATCAACCTCCATTAATTTGGTGTAGGTACTATAACTTATGCTATTTATACGTTTTTGAAGGATTACTATCCCTAGAACTCATCTGGCTCCTTGGTCGATAGTGGTCTCGAGTGCGACTGTTGTACATAAGGCAGGATCTCATCATCAGGGTAGTCCCTACAAGGACGGAGTTCGAGTTCCAGGTCCGGCAGTGTTCTGGGTTTTTCCATTAAGAGTTTCTCAGTAGCAGCCACGGAGTCGGGATTTATGTCCGGTTGATGGCAATAGGTTCGCCCCTATTACTAGGAATTTAAACTAGCAAAATGTGGGTATAGGATTTAGTACGCCTCTTCATAACCCTTCGTGGATTAAAGGAATTATCTTATGTTATAAACTGGTTGAAGTATAAAATATGAAAGAATGGCTTCACAGAAGAGTTAAAAGTTGAAAAAGTATCTATTAATAATTTAATGTCTCCATGTAAATGGTTCATCAGGACAAAGGTTTCTAATCCTAGTATATTACTTACGAAATATGCATCAACAAATATCGCTCGGAGCTAAATGAAGCGGTCACGCGTTGCACCTAAATCGCAATGGGCAATAGAAACCTCCTGCTTAAGTAGCTTATCCGCCATGTATTGTATTAATCAAAGGCCTGCAGCATGTTGGAGCTTCACCTTTATTGTGAATCTAAAGGTTCCTTCGTAATAAGTTTGTGGTCGACTGTTCTTTTTCATGAAGTTGCAAAGAGTGATTATTTAAAAGCCACAATAATAGAACTAAACACTTCCACTGGATCGCTAGAAGGAAATTAAATTACCAGTCTAGAGGTCGCAAGTGCTTTTGCTTTAGGTCCGGGATTCGATTTTAAGGTTGGGTAAAGTGTTATTGGGTTTTTCATCATAAATTTCTCAGTAGCAGCCACGGAGTCTGATTTTGTGGATGCACTATGAGGTAGGTACACGTCTCCCTAACCGATAACAGTCGTGATGAGAAGTTAAATTACTGATAGAATCTCCAAGAGATAAATGCAATATTTCGCAACAAGAAGAAATCTTAAAATAGTCTCAGCAACAATTTTCCCCGATTACGCAATTACATGACAAACTTGACATAAGTAGGGTATGCAATAAACGTTTGTTTACGAGCTCCATAATATTAATATAAGGATTCACTCTAAAGGACATCGTGAGGTTATAAAAGGCACAAACAATTGTGTAATCACACGGACGCATACAATACAGGAGATACAGAACGTAAATACTGGTGAAGACAATCAAGAATTAAATCATCATAAAGCATGGCTTTACTGGCCTCTATAAATTACTGTGTTATCAAGACGAGACAAACACAAGAATGACTAAATTAAATAAAACGGTGTGTTATCTGAGAACGTGTAATCAAAACGGACACAGGTCCTAGTGAGCAAATAAAAATTCTTAATAGTGTATAACAGAGCTATGAAAGATGAGAAAATGAATACTACTATCAAGAATTTTATCTCGTCAAGAAACAATGTCAAATTGTAGAAGAGATGTTAATTTTAAATGTTGTTGTCGTTAAAATAACTACACAGATTGATATTTATGAATCTGATAAAACTACAGATGACTCAATTTATGATTTAATCAGAAAAACGAGTCACGGGCTTACTTTATACAGCACTTTAAAATGCAATCGATTATGATCTTTAGCATGAACTTTATAGGACATTTTATTCATATTCATTTATTTATTGTAAAACAGGTACCTACATTATAAATTCTTATTTGGTAATACATTGAGAGCGCTATTTTTTGCCTCTAGGGCTACAAAAGTATTAATACATGCAATATCTAAAATTAAAACAAGAGATTAATACAGATAAATGAACCACAAATAATTAAAAAATTAATAGTGTTCATTATCGTTGGATCGTTTATAAAGTAATAATCAATACATTTAATAAACTGTTTGCTTATATTACTGACCATGCAGTTAAACATCATAAAATTTCTGTGTAATATTTGCAACATCATTCCGTCAGCTGAAATTCATCTTGTACTACCAGAATTGAGGTGTAAATCCAATTACCTTCTCGATCACTAGCCGTTTCAACTTGGATAACTTTCCTTAAGAAAGTCAAGGGATTTTAAATCTGCACCTGTTAAAATCAACATTAAAAGTTTTACTTTCAACTTCTCCACCTTACTCTTCGAAAACAATATTATCTCAAAATCAAAATCTGCACTCGCTACAAAAATGACATCAAAAATCAATCTCCCCTATACTGCTACAAATCACGTTTAATATTCTGACTTACATCATTCTGCGACACAATGTGAGGCGTCTAATTCCTAAGCAAACCTCGCACAGAATATTTACATACCTGTTGGTTGATAACGTTGATGTGAACAATCGTCGCCTGTTCCCCACTAAGATAAAGGGATGATAAAGGCTCTCAATGTGGTCAAAGGAAACGCCGTTGTTTGACTTTCTATGTTTGATTTTACTTTCCTGTCATTAGATTTTATGGTCCATTTATTTTCTGCTATCTACTGTGGCTGTTGGTCTAATCAAATGTGTGTCAGTCAATCTATGCATCTGTATGTACATGACTTTGCATGCAGTATTATAGAGTAAATGCGTTTGTTTCTTATCGTATGAAAAGGCATCAAATCATCTGATTTTCAATGAGAAGTAGTTATTCCAGAAAGGTGTAGATTTATCTGAGTACATCATTTACTTAGCAGCCTACAAATTACAGTTACGTTTATAACTTTAAAGGATTCAGAAAGTTTGACCATTATTGAACCTTTGCTGTCCTTTATTATAGGCAGTCGCTCCATGTAAAATATTAGTATTCAGCTGCATCCGGTTAGACTAAAAGCCGACCCCAACATAGGTAGTTGGGAAAAGGCTAGGCAGATGATGATGCCCTTTGTTAGGTTACTGTGCGACAGCAAAGACAGGAGGATTTAGGAAGAGGATGAGCAGAAAGTTAAATTTCCTGAGTTATTCCTGATGATCGTAAGAACATAACAGGAAAGCTTATCTAAACGCGGAAGTGTTGGACATACAGTAAGCAGTTCTGAGCCAGAGAGCACCGGAGCAATGGTCGCTCAGATAATTTGAGGGGCAGCAAAGCGTTAAGATCGTTAACTTACCCCGCACATGACGTTTGTCATTTGGACGCAACTAATGTGCAGGCAGACGACTCAACCGAAACTGCACTGCAATTTCTGGTTTCATCTGCGAAAGTAACATTTGCAAGTGAAATGGGAAATGTTGGGTTTTTCAATTTGATTGAGAGATGTTGAGAATGATCCTATGAAAGAAATCAATACATCCATGACACCATCCATGGTCATGTCGCTCACATAATTCACTTATGACAAATCACAAATTTAACCCTAGAAAGATAACGTTAATTTATAGTACTCAAAAGATAAACAAGGTGCCTGAGAGGCGCACAATTTTTAATACTGATTTATTTAAAAAAAAAAAAAAAAACTTTTTTTTAATAACTTTGAGGGAATCTACTAGTATTAAGTAAATAAAACAAAAATATTTACTATAATTTTTTAATTTAAGTAAATTATGTAGGAATTTATAAACCCTTTAAAAAGAAACAAGAAATAGAGGTATCTGTAGTAGTTACACAGAAGATAAGCATTCGCCTCTCGAGCAAAGGCTTGTTACAGTAACAAAACGGTGGTACTTACCGAATTACAGCGGTCGTCCCTCGAGAGTGTTGACCAACGACTAAGGTGGCGAGGAAACTCAAGGATATACGCGCGTCGGTTAGAAATAATAAAATAATAATAATAAAATATTTTTATTGACACAAAGAAAAAAGTAATACATTTCCATTTGAAACCCTGACTCCTGTGCTAGGTGAGACCTGTGTTACAGGAGTCAGTGTCTTCACCCGTTTTTGGTACTAATGTTCACATCATTTAGCATCAAAAATAAAAAAAAATAAAAATTAAAAAATAACCATTACCTACAAATAATGCATGCGTGCTCTTGTGTGGTGAGTGTATGTGTGTGTGTGTGTGTGTGTGTGTGTGTGTTTGATGTGTGATGTGAGTGATCGTGATTGGTGGCTGGACTTGGGTTTATTAGTCATCGCGAGTATTGTTCTTTAATTAAGTTTTCCGTCTGTTGGTAATCCAGTGTTTGAAGCCAAGTATTCAGTTTTATCTTTGTTTTATTTTTTGTTAGTGGGTTGAAGTTGAGGATGATGTTTATTTTATTATATAAATAGGTAGATAAATAAAGACGTTGCCGTCGAGCGGATGCTGTCTTGCATTTGACTGCGCTACATGCATTACCGATAGTTCTCTTATGTCTAGTTGCGTGATTTTTCGGTGTCTTTTCATGCTGTTTCAAAATAAGATTGAGCAGGTATAGTTGTCTCACTGTAACTACTTGACAACATTCATACAGAGTTCTTGTAGGGAACCGGTACGGCTTGAAGGTCATGACTTTTAACAGTGAGCGTTGGGCTCTCTCGAGGCGTATCATGTAGGTTTTACAAGCACCTCCCCAAGCAGTAATGCAGTAACCTACGATTGACTGTGCCAGTGCCAGATAAACCGTCCGGAGAAGCTTAAACTCGGCTACTTGTCGTAGTTTTTTAAACGCCCATATAAGTTTCCTAACGCGGGAGGAGGTCTGTTTAATGTGGGGACGCCAGCTAAGTCCGTCGTCCAGAATCACTCCTAGGCACTTCATTATTTTTTGTTGTGTGATTGGAAGACATGTGCATGGAGTACTGCTGTTTGCGACGTCACAGGAGTGTGCTTTGAGACTTATTACTGTAGGTTTGGTTTTGGCGAAAGTAAATTGTAAAAATGAGGTTTTCGATATGTTAAGGGTTAGTAAGTTAGCTTCCAGCCAATGGATTATTTTACGTAAGCCTGTCTCCGCAGCTTCCCGTGCTGCATCCCAACACTCACCGTGGAATATTAATACCGTGTCATCGGCATAGCTAAAGATTTTGCCATAATTAAGAGATTGCTGGCATAGGTCATTCACATAGACCAGGAAAAGACTGGGGGAAGAAACATCGATATACCTATTTGTTTTGCGGGCGCCTCTTAGGCGCACGTTATCTTTCTAGGGTTAATAGAATCTCCCTTCATCGTCAACATCAGCTTTCAGTAGTCCATTGCTGGACATAGGACTATCCAATCGCATGTCATTCAATTCGATTCTCGGCATATCTTATCCAGCTAGCTACCCTGTGAAGATTATTGCAGACAATCTGCTGGAGTCATTCCCTTGCTGAAATTTTAGCTTAGCCAATTCACAAAGAGGCATTTGGGCTGTAAACACTGCAATTTATACAGGAAATCTATTAAGTGTCTCAGTTTCATTGTCCCTAAATGCTGCCATTTTTACAATCGTTAAGCTCATTTTCGTCATAGCGACCGTAATGACTTGTAGTCATGGCCAAGCAACGGACTAAGAGACAATAGGCGAACTGTACCGTGTTACGTTTAGGGCTGTGTCTTTTTAAAATACTTGGGTTGTTATCTATTTGGTCGTGAAGTTCCAATGGATCGTTTTTTAAAGATTCGACAAGTTTCGTTTGAACATCTGTTCGTCTAGTTCATACTTGAGAGGCTGTTTTTCTGGTTTATAAATATATGGTCTGGAAATAACTCCACGATATATTTATCTATTGACAGACAGACAGAGTTACTTTGCATTTTTAATATTAGTATTAAAAATGCAAAGTAATATTAGTATTGATGACTACTGACCTTTACTGAGGTTGCTAGTGCACCAAGTCAGTTGTAAACTGCGATCGAACTATTTCACGTCATCTTTCTAATTTGTCCTAAGTACAACATACATCTCTTCTAAAAAATCACTTCAATCTTCATTTGTATTCAACCTTCATTTGTATTTCCTGCCGTATTCCGGCATGGTTAGGATTGATTATTGGTTTGCAAGAAAATTATAGCAAAAATAGTTGTAGCAGCCCTGTCTACACATATGGGAGGACAAACGTAGGAACATGACCGGTGACCACGCGCTCGATCACCACTCGCCGTGACGCTGTTTAAGAAGCAGCGACTCCGCAACTATTTGGACAATGGCATGGGCACCTAAAATGTACTGCTAAAGAAAAACTGCTTTGAGACGATTATAACTCGGATTTCTGGCATTCGAATGGTAAGTACACGTGTTTTTCTATTTTCAAAACTGCGGCGCAAAATAGATACAGTTTTTTTTAGGACTTTTACGTATACTACACACACTTGTGTCTGAGTGACTTAGCCTAGTTATAGTAGAGTTGGCAAATTAAGGATAAATTAATCAATGTGTAGTCTTTTTGGACAACTATGGTTTTTCTTAACGTGACTGAGTACTGGTTATTTAACTGAAATATCTGAATCAACAATGAGGGTTGTAAAAAAATTAACAACGTATAAGGCTAGTCCTTTGTTTCAATATTTCAACACACGTGTTCTATAGAGTCCAATTCCTACATTAACATAAATCGGCTACTCTTTAAAGAGACATCACGACATCACGTATCTCATTTTTTTTCTCTTTGTCTAATTTTATTAGTTGTAGTGTTAGTTTAACCATTTTTATTTGTGTGCTTTGTCCCGTGCGGGCTAATAAATGCTTTTTCTTTCTTTCTTAAAGGCACCATTTTAGCTCCTCGTTTTACGGAACGCGACACTAAATTGGAAGATCGTAAAACCGTACGGTATCAAAGATTAGTTCGCCCAGCGATGTGCAGAGGGCGCAACCGTCCACTCAAGTTCAGCATTCACCTGTCGCATATTTGCGTGACAAGATCTAGTTTTTTTAAGTTAACGCTCCGTTGGTTGGGAATATATAGCAATTTTTGTAAATTAAGGGGAAAATTATTTACTTTCGTTATTTGTGAAAATTGACCCCCGGGTTATTAGATCGTGTACCACACACAAATGTCAGCTTTCTCATTTGAAAGTGTCTAGACAGGTCTTCGTTTCGGTATGTAAAATTGATCTCTTGCTCCTGGCTAAAACAAACCAGCTGATGATGAAGATAAACGGCAATCGATTGCAAAACGAACAGCAGCAGAAACAGGATTGACACATAGCTTTTAGTAGCTTACCCCAATCCACCTTTCATCATCTGCCTAGCCTTTTCCCAACTATGTGGGGGTCGGCTTCCAGTTTTACCGCATGCAGCTGAATACCAGTATTTTATATGGAGCGACTGCCTATCTGACCTCCACAACCCAGTTAGTACTGGGTAATACGATACCCCTTGGTAAAATTGGTTGTCAGGCTTTTTGGCCTCTGACTACCTATCGACGTCATAGATCTACAAATGACAGCCGGGACCAACAGCTTAACGTGCTTTCCGAGGCACGGAGGAAACTCGGTATGTAATGGGTTGGTCACCCATCCACAGACCAACCTAGGCAAGCACGGCTTAACCTAACGATCGACCCGAGCGGCTGTTATTATTTAGCCACGAGCTCCTCAATCCACCTTTACGATTGTTAAATCATCGTTACAGCTGTCAATCGAACGTCACTTCTATCTGTCTAGCTAGGCCTTCAGATATTCTTCAAATATTGTATGCTGTTGAAGGAAACTCTACTGCTGTAGACACTAATATGTTTGCTTATTGCTTATCTTTTGCCGTTCGTCATTTTTTTCGTTTCATGGTCATGCTTGATTTTTATTTATATGCTCATGTTGAAGAGTAAACGATTTACAGACCGAAGTAATAAAATAATGCATCAACCCTTTGTTAAAAAAAACATGTTTTCTCTATTATAGTCAGGTGGGCACTATTAATAAAAATAATAAAAAAACCTTTAATGCGGGTGGCACGTGGTACTGTTTTTATAGGTAAAGCCTTAAACAGGATGTCAGGTAAAAAACTCGGTCAATAGGTTAGCCTTGGGAATGAGGTACCGTATGTTCCGTTTTGTTTTCTGGAACCTTCAAACGAGTAAATTGCTTTTAACTCCTAAGATTTTTCTATTTGTTTAACGATGGTCGATGTTGATGAATTGCCATTTTATTTCATTCATTAACAACCAACCAACTGTAAGTCTGACAACCAGTCGTACCTAGGGGCATCGTATTACCCAGTACAAACTGGGTTGGGGGGGGTCAGATAGGCAGTCGCTTCATTTAAAATACTGGTATGCAGCTGAATCCGGTTACACTGGAAGCCGAACCCAAAAAAGGCTAGGCTAATTATAATATTGCCTTAGACTTTCCTATCTGTTTAACGATGGTCGATAATGATGATATATTCTTGTGGGGGGGAGGGGTACTTTTATTTTATTCATTAACAACCAACTAACATCTTCTACTGAAATTAATCTTCTTTTGATCATATCAATGGTATTACCATTGATATATGACAAAACATGCTATTGCTATAGGCCTTTAATTTCATTAACCGAAATACATAACAACTGTAGAAGCATCTCAAAAACAATGACTCCTCATCTTTGTAATAATATCAACGAGTACAGGGCTACACTGTTTTTGCGACTAGCACAAAAAATGGTCTTCCCATACTGAATCAGGTTGAAAAAAACCTGTAAATTACCATATAACGAGTACATTCTATCGCGGTATCAAAGTCGCTCAGAAAAAACTTGAAAGGGTGAAAACTTTGCATATTTCTTGCGACACCTAATTCATCAAGAAATGTTTTTTTCCTTGTTTTTTGTTAAGTTTTATTGGGATTTACTTACCGTGTAATTTACAGCTCAGTTCTGAATAGAAAAAAAGGACAAACAAGTTTCGTGAGTAAAACTTTTTTCATGAAGTTTGTGAATGTGCTTTGTTTGTAAAAAAGTTCGTTAAAGATTTTTGAGGTCTTGGTCTTTTTTTTGTGTTTTTCTGGTATTGAGAGCATGGGAGAGTAAATTCAAGTGTTGAAAGTCGTTAGTACGTATATTTTCTTATACATTTTTTAAGTACACTAGGACCTATTATGCTTCATCCACTGCTCAGCCTTTTTCCAACTAAGTTGTGGTCGGCTTCCAGTCTAAACGGATGTAGCTTCCGGACCTACACAACCCAGTTGGTACTGGGTAAAACGATACCCCTTGGTAAGACTGGTTGTCAGACTTTTATGCCACTGACTACCTTTACCGACTGTCAAAGAGCCGGGGCCAACAACTTTTTTCCTAGGCACGGAGGAAACTGGGTATGTGCGTGGAGCCACGAGACAAGTACTTACTATAATTATGTACCAATTAGGCCTTTAAAATAGACCAAAAAGTTCAATTAGATTTGACTATTAATAGCTTAACTTACTCAGGTCTCAACAACAAGAGCGATGGCCAACATTATAAAGTTTGTAAAACTTTCAGCTCTCAAAAAACTTTACCAGAAGAGTCGTAAAAATATGAATGCCCTCTTTTTGGTATATAAAGTAATTGGTAATACACACATCTTTACTTTATTATTTTTACTAGCTTCTAAAGTATCTTGACATTTACTACTGCACTTGCATCAAGCTTCATGCTTACGTCAATTCAAAGTACTATCTACCTACCTTCATTGTAATACGTGCAGTCAAGAGCATCAATTTGTTTAGACTTAGCAACTTTTCAAAGTGATTTTCTCTAACTGTAGTATTGTAATTTCATGTTGTTACATACTCTGAAACACATTATTATGAAAAATCTTTTATCTCATTGTTGCAATGTTTATTCCAAGAGGAAATATTTTTTTACTTTAGGTAAGTGTAGGTATACAAATTAGTACTCGCGACTGTACCGAACTCTATTGTTATCTAATTCTTTAATAATTCGTTTCGTGTTGATGTCAGCCTTGTACCTTGCTAATGCCTCTGATACGAAGTAGCCCTGACTCACGCTCGTGTCGTGATGGGCGGGCGGGTAGGGCGGGTAGGGCGGGAATAGCCACAGGCCACGCTCGCCGGCGCTGTCGCCGCCCCGCCTCACGTGGACACCCCCCTCTAACCCCCCTGCTACAAGTAGGAAGACGTGTGCTCTGATAGTTTATATTGGGACTTGGAAGTTTTCAGGAGATAGTTTTTTGGGGATCTTTTGACAGAAAATGAAGCTGTATACTGAGCTGGAAGTCAATTGTAAACTGTGCATTAAGTCACAAGGGAATTGGTATGTTTTGGATTTATAAGTAATTTTCAGTTAAGTTAGTGAAAGGTAAATCTGTAGACTACATGATTCGTCGCTTAATTTCTTTTTACAAGTTCCAGCTAAAGTCACATTCCTACATGCTTGACATAAAGTGTTTATATAGCACAAAGTCGTATAAATACAAAGAAAAAATAGGCTTGTTAAACTGTAGCAATGTTGTACACAATAGCCGGAAACCTTTTAGGACTGTATGGATATTTAAGTATATAGGACTGTACATTATAAGTTGAATTCGCCCGCTTGTCAGGTAGCATTCGTGTGTCAAAATCGATAATGATAAGGATCAAAATTTTTGTGTGAAAATATTCCCAATGTCCGCTCTCTTAGTCTTTTAAATCTCTTTGATTTCTAGCAACCACGAATACGCTAAACGGATTTCACCATAGCAATACTGACCATCAAACTTTTACACTCGTGTCATTTTTCCGACCTTGTTTAGGCCATTAGACGTGTTGCTAAGGTTATTATAGCTCTCACGACCAAATTGCTCTCACCCCCGTACAAAAATACCACAGTATCGATCAGTGGGGCTACTGGGCTAGGCAAGTAGCCCCAGGGTGGGGCGGCGATGTCCGTGCCACGCCGCGTGACCTCTGGCCTCTGCCCATAGTCGAGGATGTTCGGCGAAGCAAGGTGCGCCGGTTGAAAAAGATTTTTGGTAAGATTGGAGGTAGGGTCAAGGAAGGTGGATGGCACTGTGAGATGCATATTTAAATATTGTTTGTGTTTGTAGTATTTTTATAAGCTTTTATTTAATTTGACTTGTTAGTATATTTTGGTCAAATTCTTGCAACTGAATTTCAAACCAGTTCCTCATAAGCGATTGTGCTGATATTTTGCACACTTATCACCTTTGGCTTTGGTGAGAATACATTTTTTTTTGCATTTTTACTGAGTTCTTGGATCAGAAGCTTGTGATAAACTGTGTGGGCAGCATCTAAACGTCACATACGAAATATGGTTCAAATTATCTGACTACTGGCAAAATCCCGCGCGATAAAATATAACAAAAATCCGATAAAACATCCGTCTGGTAGCTCTATTATGTTGCAGTTGGTACCAACCTTGTGCCGAAATAGAAACACCGATGTAGGAAAGTATTTAGGTATAATCACTTTTTGGTGTATGTTTTTTAATTCGGTTTTATTTTTTGCAAATAAAGTTTTTTTAGTTTTCCATTTTTAACTTTCTTCCATTATGGGAACGCCTACATCTAACACCGTATTTTAAAGACTGTTTGACTGTGTGCCAAGCAGAACCAAGCATTGTGGTGACCATCCAATGATAGCATAAGATGATGATGCAAATGCTAACAAACGTGGCCAGTAAATACAAATGATTTCCAAGTAATATTAGCATTGAAATAACTGAGATCTCAATCACTGTATATCTTGAACCATGAAATGTTACTGCAAGTAACGGATTGCGTGAGCATTGAAAGTATGTATACGAGTTGATACCACTACTTTTATGATGGAGATTTGATTTTAGTATTTCGCGTACGATTGCAGTGGATTATGTTTATAGTAACGTTTTGATTAAATTAAAGCATACATATTTTATCAAAAGATATCATGAGAACATCATTGCAGCATCCCCTCTCCGAACCGAGGTTGAAATTCAATACTCACCCCTAGGTTCTAAGATATGATAACTAGATATTTAATCTTCCACCAGAAACCTTTTACTTTTATTCGGCTGCACTCGGTTAGTCTGGGCCAATAGAGTCAAGTCTATTGCCATCAACCGGGACAAATCCAGACTCAGACTCTGCTGAGAGCTGCAGAGGCTGCTATTGAGTAATTTCTGATTGAAAAACCCAATTTCACTTTACTCGACCCGGAAATAGAACCCAGGACAAAATACTTAGAAGTTGCATTTGGGACCCCTAGACAAGGACGGTCCGACTGATAGCAACATAGATGGGAAAAGACAAAGCAGATGACGGTGTAGGTGTGGGTCCGAAATATTCCACCGTATTTCGCCGTATGTTCTATAGCCCCGTTTGCGGCGTGTCGCACGGCACGTTCCGATAAATACAAAAGCAAATGGCTCAGTGAGTCACGAAGGTCGAAGGGGATGACATGCAACCACTACCCAAAGTCACCATCCACCATCACCGTGACTGGAAAATTGGAGGAGTTGCATAAGGCTTAGGTTACTGTCAAGGAAATATATAATTGGAATGGTTCATAAACATGTTTATTACGAAAGCATTTTTACCACTGCGGCGTCGACTTTGCGTTGGTTGTCCTGCGCGGTCGTAGTTATGATAACATCATCACGCCTTTAATTCCCGAAAGGTTAACCATTACACCCACATTTCGTCAGTTATCTTTAAGACCTGTGTAACAGAGGGCAAGCGTATTGCCATCAACCGGGCACAACTCTAGACTCCTTGTCTGCTACGGAGAGATTCCTAATACAAAAAGCCATAAACAATTTGCCCGACTCGGGAATCAAACCCAGAACCTCATGCTCAACAAGACCAACAAGGCAGTCAATGTAGTTATGATGTTTCTTGAATTTTTAAATATTTTCACTTGCTGGCTGTAACATTGGTTGGAGTGGTGCGTTCAAGTATTGGTTACGAGGATAAATGACGATGCTGCGTAGGTTCAGCAGGTATTCAGATAACATCACGCCTGTAATCCCCTAAGGGTTAGGCAGAGGTGTACCTAATATTACACCCACATTTCGGCAGTTATGTAGAGGGCGCGCTTATTGCCATCAACTGGACACAAATCCAGACTCGTGGCTGCTACTGAGAAATTCCTGACGGATAGGTATTCACAATTTATTAGTAATGGCTTCTGTTCCAATCAGACATTAAAACAACAGACTGACTGCTGGTCTGTCCATTTAAATCCCAGGAATGTTGCAAGAATAAGCCATTACAGTTAATTTAGAATTCACATCGTTGTAAATGAAACCAACTCCATTAAGATTATTGACAAGCTACCTCAACTCAACAAAAGCGTTTATTGCTAAATAAATTAATATTCTGTAATAGGAAGATTTTATCTTTCATCAAAACATAAATTCCGAGGATGACCGTGTCAGATTGGGAAAGATAAAAAAGGACAAAAGATGCACGAAGATATAATTTGTTGCTACTAACCGAATGTCCATAATTTATAGGCGAACGCTTTTGACCTTTATGGGCAAAACGGAAACATTTGCATTAGTCAAACAAATATAGTGATTGCTTCTCAAAATACCAGAACGTTAGGTTTGATATATATTGTTTGCATTCAACTTGTCATGTTGAACCGAGACGTGGAAAATTCTTGAAGAATTTTAATTTTACGTCTTTTTGTTCTTCTACTAAATAATCACAGCCGTACCTCGGAAAGAATATTAAACCATTGGTCCCGGCAGTCATTTGTAGACCTTCGACAGTCGTTACAGGTAGTCAGAGGCCGGCAAGTCTGACAACCAGTCTTACCAAGGGGTAACGTATTACCCAGTACTAAATGGGTTGTGGAGGTCAGATAGGCAGTCGCTCCATGTTATATACTAGCTGCATTCGGTTAGAATGGAAGCCGACCCAAACTCAGTTGGGAAAAGGCTAGGCAGATGATGTTGTTCTAGTTTTACTTATAACCAGTTTTAATTTCCATGTACACATCACCATTTTTTCTATATCTTTGCTATAAAAAGCTTCTCTGCAAGAAATATAAGCTCTATGTAGCCTACCGTATCACATTTTTAAAAAACTGCTGACCACCTGTTATTGAACGATGAATCTGCTACATCAAAACATCTTCTGCTTACTCTATTAATTAAAGAGAAATTTATATTATACTGAGACAAATCGTCATGGTGTTTCTGCGTAGACGAGTAAGGTCAGCCAACAAATTCTGGTCGCAGTTAGTATTTTTAATACGTCACGCCGTAGTATAATTTTTAGTGCGTTAAGACGTCACGAGCCCCCACTCCCGAGTTTTGATGCGTTTTATCTTTGTCAATATTCATTGATTTACAAAAACAAAAATACGTGTTCGTTATTTTCCAATACTCTAACTGACGGACTAAATAGATTTACAATTTTTTTATGGTGGAAACTAGCCTATTGTGAATATTGAAACAGTACAGTGTGCTGTGCAGTACTTAGCTAAAATGATATTTGTGAATTATGGACAACATGAGCAAGTTAGTAAGACATATCTTTAATAATATTTGTGAATTTTCTAATTAATCATATAAAATTAAATGAAAAATAGTTCTTCGCAAAAAATTAATTAATCATGGTAGTTTTAGAGCATCTGCTGTCTAGTTTCTGTGATATATTAAAGTGACGTGACTTTTCATTCAGCCCAAATTTTACAAGATTTATTACGCTTGAATTAAGGTATTCAATCATTCGGAAAATTACTTAAAAAAATATTTGACATCTATTATTTTATAGCGTTTACTGTGTCACTATGGTTTCCTCCTATCTGTTACTAACACTATATCTAGTATTTTTTCTATGGAAACAATCATAGTCATGCGTCTTAGCGTGTCAAAGACAATTCAAATTGAGTCAGCCTCAAATTTGGCAACGAGCTTGGCACTTTCAGTAGCGTCCAACAGTATCTGTGATGAGCAAACAACAGGACAGGTAGCGCGTGATATCAAGTGTTCCATCTTTTGTGGGGCAGTACCTCATTTGTTTATCATAATTATGAAAATAGGTATTTTAAAACTTGCACTTTTTAACGACTTCCAAGAAAAATTCTATTGCAGTCCCTACTTGCACACGGTCTGGGCACGGACCGTTTTTTGTCGCTAAACGCCAGGCCATCTGGCAAGGGGTATTTTGACAAAAAACAGTTGCCTGACCCTTTCTTACCTTGACTGGCCCACGTTTTTTATTTGTGGACCCCTCACAATATGTTGAATTAGCGTATTAGTAGATTTCTAAAGGCCCGATGAAATTTTTGATTGAACCCAACGGATTGTATGGAGTGGTGTAACGGTTTCATGTGGAGTTTCCCCTTTTTTGTCTAGAATTATTAGGAATTTAATAACGTTCCGTTCACAATTACATTTTTTTTTGTTTTTTTTTTTTTATTGTAGAAATAAGCGTCACCTGCTATAGTGTGTTTACTGTTGAAATATTGCATGTCTTAAAGAATTATACGGTCGGTCAGTCAATGGCATAATTTGGGAATGTTTACTTTTTCGTTTGTTTAAAAAATATGTTTCATAACAATTAGTTATATATGCCGCTGAATATCTTCCAACCATAGGATTGTCTTCTATAAATTACTTGATGTAAAATTATCGTTAAACTTTGGATTGGATAATTCAGTAAGTGCTAATGAATATACCTAAAGAGTAAAAAAATACTGCCAAAGCAGCTACTGATTGAAAAATTCATTCCACAAGACCGTTAAGACTTCGTAATTAGAACACAAAACGCACGCGTCAGTCATCCACAACACGAATCGAGATTATTAATATATTTTAAAAGGCATCGCTCCCAATTTGAGGGTGTACGCAATCTGTCTTTAATCAAAGCGACAGCCTGCAGAAATCGTAATTCTCAAGTTCAAAAGCTTGCCGCCTGGGCCAATCGAAGTGCTTGAAAATTAAAAAAAAATCCCGGCTGGCGACCGAACGATTGAGTGAATGAATGTAATATCGGTATGCGGATCTCTTTATTTATTGTATTAAATAATTTGTACAATAGTACATGCGGTCTTTTGTTCCGAATGCGGGGGTTGCAAGGAATTCGTTGATTTTGCATCAGTTTGTCGCGGGGGAAGTTGCGTGCCGATCTGAGTTTTTAATTTGTTGATTAAATTCTTGGTTTTACAAATTCGTCATGACAGGTAATGAACGGAAGTTTTAAACCTTGTTGTAACTGGGCTGGATATAATGGTTCAATAATTGCCTGATTAAAATGTTTTGTTTGTAAAAATAAGCTTAAATGTGTGCCAATTTGCATTTGCTACATCCTAAGCTATTTGAGCTTGCCATCGTTATGAAAACTACACAACATTTAACAACATCAAAGGCTCCAGTACGAATATTTATTTAACACAAACATTGCTAGCAAAATAGGAAATTTCTAATGCGGCAGTCCTTAATAACCTATTCACATGACATAGGTACCCGAAACTAGGGTCACCTCTCATTTTACAAAAGCGTTACGTAAACCATATTTCACAAGTAATATACCAAACCAACCAACCAACAATACCCAAACTAATATACCAGTACAACTAAGCACGAAATTTGAATTAAACAAATTATAAATCATAGACAAACAGCCTTGTGTATAGCCTTCGTGTTACTGTTAATCCTTTTGTGTATGTTCTGTGTTCTGTTCTTTAATCAAATGGGACATTAAAAAGAAAAATGACTATAATAGTTGTGATATTGACTGTACAGCATGTGTTAGAAATGAGTGGTCATATTTAGGTGTAGCATTATAGACCATCAGATTGAAAAACTTTTTACATGGGTCTATATCCCAATCGCGAAAAAAATCAGCTATCCCAAGTATCCCATACATTTGGGTCTAGTAGGTATTGGAATTTTCAATAGGACAGCTGAATATTTTTTCACAATACCTAACCTACGATGAAAGTCCCATGGAGAAAGATGTTCAGTGTGATGGTGCTTGAATGTGTTCATACTTTTCTGAAACACGCTGTATAGTTGTGGCAGAGTGAATGGTAGATCTGGAGATGTATGAGGCTTAAGTGAGGTGTAACGAAGATTTTTAGTTGGTTAAGAAGTGACAGTATTGACCTGGTTGAGTAACTGAAAATTCTGGTATTCAGCTGCATTCGCTTAAGCTGGAAGCCGACCCCAACATACTTGGGAAAAAGCTGGGCAGATGATGATTGACAAAGGTGTTTGTTCAATTATTTAACGAGGCAAAAATATTTCTATGAAAAACGAAGATTTAAGCCCTTAGAGACGAAGATTTTACTTCAATTTCAAGCTTATAGCTGTCCTCGTAACTGAAAACACGGTAACTTAAATTACTATTACATTGAAGTTATTTACATACTTATTTCAGTTATGAGATAATTATTAAACTTTAAAGTTAAGGTACAAATGAAGAAATTCGGTAGAACAGTTACCCACCTAACAACATGAAGCAAAAAGAAACTGCGAAAAATAAACATCTCTCTCAAACATGGGTGTAGGCGTCGCGAGATCTGTTCGTCACGTTTTTCGCTACCGAAAACAATAATTTCTTGAATGTGTACATTTTTCGTCACTTTCATCTCGCCAGATAAGGTTACGGGTTGAACGCATGCGCGATAACCGCTTGATGGACGATCGCGTTAAACTGTTCTCACGCATCACTTTGGAAGTTTTAGACCTGACAGAGAAAATAAAATCATTAGAATTCAAGTATTAGGAAGCAGCTTGGGGAGATTAGAAAGCAACCTATTTCCTGGTCTTTTATTGGGCAAAGGACCAGACCACCAAATGGTAATAAAGAACAATCTACATAAACTCGAGCTAGAACACAGACCTCGATTTACTGAAAACTACCTCCGACGAGCAGTACTCTTAAAAGGGTTAAAAAAAAACAACATAAGAAAAACCGGCATATCCTAGAACCACAAAGACATGATTGTGACCAACAAGCACTGGAACCGCTTGGAGAATTAAGTCTTTCTCACAGAGAGGTGGCCTGTAGCCCAGCAGTGGGACATTATAGGCTAAACAGTGCTTATGCTACCTCTGACATGGCGTTGGTCTTGAACTAAGAAAAAAAAATCGCGGGCAATTGTCCAACAAAGCAACCAAGAATGCCCGTTCTACACATACCATGTCCCCAAGACGGGTACTAACTGATAATGCGCCGCTCTCTGATGGAGATTGATCGCATCACCGCCGTGATGTGTAAACACACCTTTATGTACGTGTGGCTGTGCGGGGGTGAGGCGGCAACCGGACTCAGTTACGTGATGCAGAGGTTTGTATATAAGGAGGTATGTGGTTAGAGAATGACAGTCAAATTAGGTATACGAGTATATAAATGACTGAACGCACCGAAAGCTAGCGCAGAGACATCATAGGATGCAACTAATTTCAAACTTGATATCAAGGTGAATGTATTAGATACCTGAAATATTTAGACGGACATAATTTGATATCCCAAAGTATTTATCATTTATACCAAAAAGGTAACAAGGTTTACCCTGCTCAATTCAAGGCGGAGGAAAGTGAAAATACTATGTCATTTTCCACTGTATGCAACTATTTAGTGCTGTTGGCTATCAGACCTTAGGGTCTAGACAAGTGGCAATTACTCCATATTTCTACAACGACTTTTCAATGCATTAGGATAAGCTTATATCTTACTGTATGTCCATTTTATACATTTGTCTAGATCTTCTTTAGAATATTTCTTTTCGACGTTTTAACACATTTCCAGCCAGCAGGAGTCCTACAATCTTAGTGACATTTGGTTTTGAATCCACAACCTAAAGAAGCGGCTGGAGCATCTACGTATGGTTGCCCAATCTTGCAACTCACTAAGTAAATAGCAGATACTGTGTACAAAGACACGCACTTTCCACAATAAGTCAAGAAGGCGCGACATCACAGAATTCGGTTGGCGGTGGGCCGGTGGGGCCGGTGGCTGCACAATAAATATGTCGCGACGTGACCGGCGCGGGGGCACGTGAGCCCCATGTATGATGGATATTGTTGTTTATTTGTTTGTAATGCATGTTTTGAAATTAGCTGGTTTTTGCTTGCGGTTTCTGGGTTTTTGAAGCTGATCGGTTCAACTTTGGAAGCTTTAAAAAAAACTTTTCGTTATCGATGAAACCCCACTTCAAATTACTTGCGCTCAGTAGTCCAAGTTGTTATAAATTAAATGAATATTTGATAATACGGAAAATCCCTTGCTTTTTAAAAATGCATCGGGTAAAGAAAAACAGGATCGTTAATAAAATTGGAATATGAAACAAACAACGCAAGGTGTATTTTTAACAGAAAAAAAAGTTATATTTGCCCAAATTATCACATCTCAAAAACACACCAAATATTAACCTCTCCCATTCGACATCACACATTTATAATTAAATAATGAAACAATCGTAATTTAACGACCCGCTAATACAAAACCTAAACTTAATTAATAAACCAAAAGCGGCCAAACATCCGTTTAAAACCAAACTTAGGAACCGTCCACCAAAAAAACTTACCGAAATCTTTCCCACATGTGGTTAGTCCCCCAGGTTATACTTACACCACGAAAACTATCACCCAGACTCTACACTACAAGCCATATGATTCAATTTCCTTTGTGTTTTGTTTGAAGGGTGGTAAAATTAACTTGGTTTGCGACTAGCTTTTTTCGATGGCCGGATAAATAGGTCGCAGGTTATTTGCCGTTGCAAGGTGCAAGCATTTCTAACGGCACATTCGGTGCTAAAATAAACGAAACGACAATATTTGACATAGTGGTGTAAGAAGATAAAGGAAGCTTTGTTTTTTTGGCTAAAGCTGTGTTTGGTGGGAAACTTGGTAGACAGTTAGATTGAGGATGTTGTGGCTCAGGTAATGTGAATGTTTGTAAACTAGTTTGGAAAGGCAATACTAAGAAAAATGGTACTTATTATTCTACATTTTGAAAATGGTTTTTATAGCTGTCTTAGGTGAATCTCTAGATGAAGGTGGTACAGAAACGTGAAGATTAGCACCAGTAACCAAAGTCTTGTATCCAGCATTGGGTAAAGTCAGGCTTGTAAATGATGACGATGGGTCATCATCAAAGATCGGAGAAGAATCTACCTAAGATTGAATTGGTGTCTATGATCCGAAACGTATATATTAATATGGGCATTCCTCCGGAATTGGTTGATAATTAAAAAAAAAAACGGAATTTAGGTAGGAATTGTATTAAAATGAGCAATATTATATTTTTCATATTTGTTTTTAACGGCACACTATCACGATTTGACACAACCCAACGACCAATCAGAACAAAGGATCATAGGTCAGCTCATGGAGGTAGCTCACTCGTTTACTTCGGTTCGTAGAGTGCGCTTCTTTGTTTGTTTATTCAACAAACAACAAATTAATTTAGTTTTGATACTTTCCTTTAAATTTTGAATTGAGTAGTAATAATATCACTACCAACATTAATAATATTTAATTGAATCTGAAAATACCGGTATTACTTTCCGGAAAAATGGCATAACCATGTTATTCTTTCTGTGTGCATTTATGATACAAGTATCAAAAATCAATCTACCTACTCCGATCTTGGTCATCATAGATGTATAAGGTAACGTAGGTCGACTGGTAGAGAATGCCTTGTGGCATTAAGTCCGCCTATGTGCTACCATGAAGCTTAAATAAATAAATAAAATTGTATTTTCAGTCGATACGGTTTCACCTTTACAAAATTCGTCCATTTTCAAAACTACCTACATAGAAGTCTACTCATTCGTTTTCAAAGATAAACGGATAATCCTTAGAGCTATAAATGGTTCATGAAAATATGTCAATTTCTTCTGGAGCATAATAATTGAGAACTGAAATTGTCGTATTCCTACAATATTACCGTTATATTTGGCCATATATCATAAGTAATTAAAAATAACCAAGAGAGGCATAATTATTTCTTCAACTTATTAAAACTCTGACCCATCATATTATAACAGTCCCATCTTGACGCCGTAGACCAAACACAGTGTTTAAAAATAGTATCGTATGTGGACAAAAAACACGAGCCGCTCATATGGGCCGACTTTACGCAATATGGTGTTTGACCTGACCCTTATAACCGGCGGATATTTATTTTATCATCGGCTTATCCTGTGGGATTTGGTGTCGAATTTGATGTATTTCTATGAGAAACAAACTAGAAATACAGTTTTGTTTGATTGCGTAAGTGGTAGAAAAACAATCTCTAATTAAATTATATCTAACCACGTGAATGTTATTTGGTACTTTGAACCAATTCTAAATAAACTATTTAATTATATTGTTATCGTTTAAAGAAGCATTAACAAAACCATAAATATGTTAAACAACGAATTAAACGACTAACAAATAATGAAACGACTGCACACTGTGCCCTTTAAAAAATCTTTTCCCGCAAGCACTGCCCCGGTTCCGTGTCATTTCTCCTGTCTGGCCGACATGCGAACGTAATTACAACTATTGCAATATATAATTTCATCGTAAAACAATGGCGATGCACTCCTACGCTAGTTTTTTTTGCCCCCGCCGGGTCAGAGCGGCGCGGCGCACTGGGTAACGGTGAGGCGCAAACGCAACGACTTCCAGATGCGTCGGTTAGCGGTATTTCACCGTGATTTTTTGTCCAGGGACGATGGTGTTTGTGCCAGTGTGCGGTCGATGAGAAACGTAAATATGGGGGTTGATCGTCATTTGATTTAATTTGAGTTAGATTTGCTCTTTTTTAACTTATGAGAAGTGATACTGTTTTACCAATACAAAGCTTTTCTGACTGTAAATGGCACTAGTCTGGTCTGGCACTGGTCTTGTTGTTTGTTCATTACGTAAATGATGGGCGCCACAAAATACTCCAAACTCGTTGCCCAGTTCTGGGCTGACTCCATTTAGATTGTCATCGACAAGCAAAGAAGGCGAATGGCATTTGAGCTGACATTGCAAAACAGTAATTAAACATAAATTGTGTATTCTTTAAGTATAAATAATAGTGTAAGTAGCCGTTTGAAGTGCCAAATGTGGCACCATACTGTACAACATTGGTACTACATCTACATGGACCATAAATTAGTTCGCAGTTAGTGACCCATCTGGTCAGAGCTAATAAAAAATGAAGTACTGGTCTCTAGTACAGGCATAAACAACACTGTTACAAGTGTTACAAGAAATTGTATTTTTAACTGAATAAATGAATGTTGACGAAGCAAAAGACGTATGTAAGGATCGCAGTTGGCGGCATTCTATAGTTTCTGCCTACCCCCATAGGACAAAGGCGTGAGTTTATGCACTTTATTTTTTGAGAAGATGAACTAATAAAAGAAACATCTTGTTCTATTATGGGAACTCGCAAATATTTAAACTAATTTGATAATAAAAACAAATGAAACGTGCTGACGTAATTTTGTTATCGTACTGAAATATAATGTTCGTCCATTTTTATTTGCAGAAAGGTTGATCTTAATTATTCAAATAAAACGTAATATTATGGAATTCCAAGACACAGTGACACAACTTCTTGCTTTAATTGATAAACACATATTACGATATTTTCCACACCTTTTTCATGATCTACAAGTTTATTTCGTATTTTAGTGATATCATATTTGTCTCAGTCCATCATGAAATCAAATCTCAAAATTAATTCAAAAATACACAACATCTACTTATAAATAGTAGACCCGAAGGGGTTAAGCAGCAGTGTAGCTAATTATAGCACACTCGCTTTTCGTCAATTAAATTTTAATAGCTGAAAATCTTGAAACTGAAATTATGTTATTCAAAGAATCATTGTTGAATGAAACCATGCTAAGAAAGGTTTATGTTAAGAATTATTTTTTAATAAAACCATGTTAATGTTTTGTCAAACAATAACTCCTACAAACATGAATAACTGTGACTGTCCCAACGGTCACATACAGCACGGTACGTAAATTCTCATACATGAAATACGATGTGGACATCAGTCCCACATATGGCCCTCACGTGTGTCTCAACGTCCCTCCTGTCAGGCGCATAGTTACAGTATAGAAAGCAAAAGAAATGTGACTGGCGGTGACAGAGATGTCTACCCAATTTGATAGCCAGTAATGCAGCTTAAAGATGGTTTTGTAATGGTGTATTTTTTTAATTAAATTATAAGTGAACGTAGAATAGTTTCAGCAATACCTTTAAGTTACATAAACTTCAAAAACGGAACCGGAACGGAACGGTATAGGAGTAATCGTGTCCGGACAATATCTATTAATTTGGCTTCATTATTAAGCTCTTTGCAAGCTCCAAACGTAGACTTGGACTTTTATAACAGACTTCTAAAGAAGGAAGAGTTATGTTTTCGTCAAAAAAAGTCTTGCAAAACATCTATAGATTGTACCCACAGTCGAACCCTAACTGTCTTATATTTATAAGATAAAAAACATTTGAAATTATATAAAAAAACATAAAAATGCGATGTCCATCGCATGACAAAAGCTCGGGGCGTGATGCCACGTTCTCAAAGCTACAGCTGAAACGTTTTGTGACAGGTTTCATATCATAAATCAGCGAGGGAGTGGGCCTACGTGAGAATCGAAATACAAGAGATGACCGAACTTCTCGCGAAGTCAAAACATGAGGTTTCTGAAAAGATCCGTAAAAAAAAATCGTAGATTATGAATTTAAGATGAATAGTGAATTATAATGAATGGTGATTAAATTTCGTTTGTGCTGTACCTATTAAATACCATTTTTTGCGTTACCCACATAGCTCTGGCATATGTTAGTAAATCTAACAATATTGTGTCTGTATAGAAAAAAGAGTCTTTTGTCTTAACTTTAAGCTAAGTTTTAAATAACAATTTATTTTCTTTTTTTTCAACATTTGTCTTCATAACACAGTTATATTAAAAGTAGTTTCCATGAATTTTGGCAACTTGAAAATTTTATGTGCTTCTCTATCTTCATGTCAAGTCGCTGGTCTTAAATAATAAACTTTTCGCCACCATATCGGCGTCCAAAATCAAAACAACCCTCGACACACATCAGTAGAGCGTTTCACCCGAATTAGTTTTTTGTCCCCAAAAATTCTGGTGACACCAAAAAAACTTTACCGTTATGGACACCACGACTTTTGCATAAATCATCTCGAGTGGAAGTTTGTGGTTTAAAATAAATAAATTGTGTCCTTTTCACTGAGATGGCAAGTGGGATGCTGTAAAAGAGTCAAAGTTTACTGTAAGTCCATTGCGACGGCGCCGCGGCGGTGACGGTTGGTAAAGATTTCTTAAAGTTCTTCAGTTCAGTTTGTAGTTTGTTCTTGTAGTGTCTTTTAACACTTTTACTTTTGTCAGGTATCTGACAAATGGTCTGCTTGCGCTTTTTTTTCTGAATATAGGAAATAACTCTCTCAAGTTTAAAAAAAATATGACGCTATGTGAATTTGTACCTGTTATTTAGCTGGCTGGCAAGACAGCCTAGATAATCTTCCGCAATGCAACAGCCCGTTTTTTTAAAATACGGGCAAAAAAAAAAATGAAACAAAATTATGAAACTCAAAACACGCAGCAACTTTTTTACAAGTCACTAAAAGCATAACATGGTTAGTAGGTAAAAGTTTTTTACTGGATGTCCTTAAAATCATTAGTGTGCACAACATGTGTTGCAGATCCTATCAGGACCAAGCAAGGATGATTAAAAATAATGTTTATAGACACCGATCGCCTTGTCGAAACAGCAAAAAAGTTTGGGACAAATTTTGAAATGACCGCATCTTTGGTTTCTAAACTTTCGAAGATAGTTATTTAAATGACCGGTGCTCTTGATGTTTTGGTTATCTTAACAAATCTTTGTAACAGGACAGAGGGACTAGCCGAAGCGCAATATTTTTTTGAGATGTAGGTATCGAATACTTTTTCTGTTCTTCGATGCTGAACTACTCGTAGAAATCTCATCGTACACTACTGTAGTCATGTTACGATTGAAATAACTTATTATAATAATTTACGTGGCTGCAAACTTATATCTAAGACTTATCAATGACCATGACAATATTGATTGTTATGTTGGCTAGAAGGAGCAATGATCTTCACAAAGTGGCTGGTAGAAGCTGGATGAGTGTAGTAACTCTCATCCAGCTGAATCGATTTGAAGGCATGCAATTGGAGATACACTTTCAAAAGTGTATCTCATCATCAGCCGATGATGATAAGGCCTAGACTCACCAAGCTATGCAGATGAATTTCTAAATGCAGTAGTTTCTTACTACTACTTTTTCGTTATAAGTGGTTTGGGCCAAACGCTTTCTTGAAATCATTGACGCTCTTCCGTTTACATCTCTTCAATGTAGGTGTATAGTGTTGACTCAAAGCTACAATTGTTATTCTGTAGTGACAGATTCATCGCCTACGTTGAGTGCCTGGAACCGTTATCATCAGTGACTTTAGTTACATTATGTAGTTCAACAAATAGCCAACCAGCTATTGTTATTGTTCTTTCGATTTTTGTTTATTGAGTGATACTAAGCACCTTTTTTCCTTCTGGGGCTGCATAGTTAACTGTCTAAGGGATCTACTTATATACCTATGGCTACCAAGAGCAACCACCAACTTGATGTTATAATTAATGTTGAGAGCGTTGTATACAAACAATTACAAATCAATATTTGTTATTTCTTTCTTTCTAGTAGCCTTTTTTTTCTCTCTGGATTAATTTCAGTTGTTACTGGTTATTTCGTATTTATTTAACACTTCTGTTATAAAACTTTTACCGTTTATGCGATAAGGTTTCACTAGAAACTACTGTAAAAGTTTATTGCTCTTTAATGTTCCGAGGTCGAGGTTACATCAAGCAGGATATATAAACAAACTAAATGTTTATTTTAAACCATCAATCTTGGTATCCATCAACTCTTTCGAAAATGTGACGTATCGTAAAAAAGATGGCCGGACAATAGAGTCCTGGGTCCATAACACTAAGGAGGTCTATCAAAAGGAGATTAGATCGATAACGGCCAACAATGCCTGTGGGAGTTCAAAAATAGAACCTCTATGAAAAAAAAAACTAAGAAACATGAAACGAGGAATTATTCGCATCGTTTCCCTTGAGATCTTATAAAACCGTTTTTTCGTTGCAAAAAAGCATAAATGAGGGTGGATTTATGAAAAAAGTGGACAAAGGCCGAAGGACAAAGAGGTTTTATGTACGGATTTTTTCGTTCCCGTATAGTCGTATAGTTTTTCTATTCACATGCCCACATGTAAGCCTACCTGTGATGTGCTGGCATTTTTATACTTATTATGCAAACTTGATGAAGTTTCCATAATAAGTATTAAAATGCCAGCACATCACAGGTAGGCTTCTATCACATTAATTTGTTTATTCGTTTTTTAGAAAGCTTGCAGAAAATTAGCTAAAAGATGGTGTAATTTCGTTTAAAGGTGATTAAAATTGATAATAACACAAGTATACATTTGGTAGAGATGCAATAAACGGTTCTATAAACATTTTTTTTTCTATTTACATGAGTCATTCAAAAGAACAGCCGAGCACAATAATAATTGAATAATTTGCTTAAATAAATGTTTAATTTCACAAAGATTTGAGATTCCCCCGTTCTAAAATTACATGTTGAGATTTAAATAATGCATAGGAAAGTTGTTAATCAAAATAACAAAGGATACATCCAAGCACATTACGTAACGACAACACATAAAGCACACGCAGAAAAGAAAGTTGCTCACACAACTGCAAGCCAATAAAAAGTACAGTCACACAAACAATTGTCACCTATTTTCTTAAAACTCGTGTCGCAAGCGACCGAGTGTTGAACACAATAATTTGAGTTCGGAACAGGGTGGAGCGGCGACAGATTGCGCACGTCCGCTAATGACAGGCCGCCGATGCGCGTGTGTCCAGCCCGCGCTCATTCAATGCAAATCCACTCGAAACGCGCGCTCGAATCGTTAGACACGACAAATACACGAACGAAACGTGTCGTACATTGTGTAACCAAACATAGGCAAATAGGCTCGCACTCGAACAGTGTTTGAATTGATTGAGTCAATTTAATATAATATTTATGGCTTCGGTGTGACCTGTCATGTTTTGTTTCTATCTTGATATTTGATTCTATCTTGATATTATACCATAGTTGAATGGCAATTGCTATTCTTTTTCTCGGTAAGGTGATGTCTTAATATAATTTTTGTGTAGTATTTTTTTTCGTAAATGGAATAATATGTAATTTATACCTTCCGTGTACATAAAAGTTTACAATTTTATTGTTCGCAACAACCAAGATAGTGAATTTCGTAAGACATTTTACACCGTTTTGCATCTCCGAAGATAAACCTCCTTAAAAGGACATAAAACAGGCAGCGCATTGCACATTTAAGGGTGTGTTTGTTATGAAGACATTATGCTGATTATCTGGGCACAGAAATTTGGGAATGTGAAGTTTTAAAGTTAAAAAGTTCCTCCCACAATGCAACACGTCTGTTCTATAAATGCTGGGGTCTTCATTCTCGTACACAATGACCTCTTGCGATGACAGGCCGCCTGCCCACGCGCACGCTTATTCTAATCACACCTATCTCAACGCATACACAGCTCGTCCATTCATACATATTTGGGCTGATTTTTTTTCTTTTAATTTTTAAACGGTCACGAGTGGGCAGACGTTTTGTTTTGTTTTACAGTGATGATAACTAATTAATGAATTATTAAAGTAATCTGCCGGTAAATCGTTTAATCTGTTAGTCATAAGATGATGGATTTAAGTCTGACCAATGACGTGATATCAAAGATTAAAAGATAAAATGTTGTAAGTTCATATTACTGATTATAAATTGGTTTATCTATAATGTCAACCGATAAAATATTGATATTGGGTATGTTTTGATAAATATTTGTGGGTGTAGCAATATTATCACCATACAATAGGGAACCCCCGGATTTGATATTAACTTTTTGTCTACAATTTTTTAATGGTTATTAGTATTTTCAATGACCTCAATATAAATAATCTCGAGTACTATAAGCCAAAACACAGCATTATTTTCTTATGTCATATCATCAAGTAGGTATATGGTGATTAAAACACATAACTTTATCGTCTCAACCCAGAACAGCAGATAATATAGTAGACTTGTTTAGTGATGTAATGATTTCTAATCTGAAATTCAATTTTCATAACATTATCAAGAAACTGGACCACAGCAATGAGAGAAAGGCTGTTTAAATTTATATCCATCAGTACTGACCAGTATGCTAATATCGACACAACAAAATGTCACTCCAAAGTGTTGTCGATGACTGTACATATTTTGTGGGCACACCCTTTCCTTGACGCGCTGGTTACAAAACATTGGGTCATCGTTCATAGGAAATCATTCATGTTTTATGTCCTTTTTATTTATTTTGTAAACAGTTTTGTATTTGAATGTACTTTTTTATTTCATTGAGAACTGTTTTGGTCGTGAGTAGAATAGAACCATTGAAATTGAAAATTATGATAATTTAATGGATGCATCAATAAATGGAACAAGTTATTTGATATTTTACTCTTTCCTTCTGAGCTATTTCAGATTTTTTACACTCTTAATTGGCACACTTGTAGAACTTGTGGATCTAGAATCACGAAAAGAATGATTAAAAGGTATTCTGAATTCAGGGTAACAATTTTCGCATTGATAACAATTATTTTACACTTTCACATTTCACACAAAGCAAGCTGAGACAAAAAAAAAAACATAAAAAACCAAGACATAGCGCTGCGAACAATAAAGTGAGGCCAGCGCAAAATTACGTCTCGCTCTGTGCATACACGCTCACACGCACACATTAAAATTAAACTACAATTAAATTACGTCTCATTAAATGCACACATGTTTACGAAACTTCTTCTCTTCACTTCTCAGTTCGCAGAGTTCTGTCTTAACTTTTTATTTGGTCTGAGGCTAATACATGTCATCTAATTGCTCAACGAAGAAGTCATACAAGTTAACATACAACCTTCCCTAATTTACTCATCCATAACTATAATATCATGACTTAGCTTTCATGACTATAATATCTACCTACATTACAACAATACAATAAGACACGCACGCGCAAGAGAAACGTTTTTTTGCCACACAACCTACACTACACTTAACGGTGTTAACATTAATTATATATTCGCTTATAACACATTATAAGCACCCATTCCATCAATTATAATTGATTAATTCGTATTGTTACTATATTTTTCTCCATTCAAAACTCCATTAATTACTTTAGATAAGATAATTTTGGGTGGTTCTTGTTAGCAGGGAATAAGGTTCAGTTTTGTGTGTTTGGTCAGTGAGTTAGATTTTGGACTCATCAATATGATGTGCAATGGTAAAATCGTGGGTGATGAAGTTGCTGGTACTGTCATCAGCAAATTAACAAAGCGGTTAATTACGTAAGTACGTGCTAATGTTTTATAGAAAAAGTTTTAAAATCGCATGAAATGTATGTAGGTACCTACCTAGGTACTACTGAGAATTCAATGTTAAATGTGATGAAATGTTAAATGTATGCTATGTGAAATATTTGTTTTTATACATTATATATGTTTAAAAATTTAATCAAATGTAAACGTTAGGTTTAATCAAATGCTAATGAATTGTTTTGTAAGAAACGTAATTGTTAAGGAAAATAAAGGCTTTATTATTATTATTAATTACGTAAGAATACTTAATTTATGTGGATGTTGTTGATTCGTTTTTCTGTACTTCGAGGTAACTGAAATTGACCATGACATATCATAGCGATGTTACGTGCCAAGCTTATCTCCGTATTGTTTAAAACTCTTTGTTGATTAAAAAAATTCAATTCTAATAAAAATCACCGTCTGTAAATCTTCTTTTCTTCTTCGGGCCCATAGCGAAGTTTTCGCCCAAAAAGAAGACAGTCGCCTTCTCTTTGAGCTTCGCTAAACTCACTAAAAACCTTCGCTACACCTACGACCTCGTTGGTGTAAAGGGTCTGCACTGTCACCAACAATGCTGACAAAGTGACCACACTTTGACAGCATATTTTGGAGCACAGAGGGTAGCATATGAGGAGTTTGCGACACAGCCGGCACGTATCCACACCTTGCAGAAAATATATGGTTGATGACCACAAGGGTTGTCTAACTGTCTCTATCTAACTTAAGTCTTAACTCTCTAACATGTTAAGTTACTGCTACAGTATCCTCACTTGCAAAACCACTTCTGTCCTCTACAGTACTGTCTCACCAACCAACTTACTATCCTACGCAACCAGTGGGCAGAGCACCAACAAAGCTATCGACCGCTCATCACTGGCTGTCATTAATTACGAGCCGTTTACCTCTCATTATAAATAGACAAAACCAATTATCTTTCACGAGCAGTATTGTAACCAACTTATGATTTATTTTGACTTTTTGTTTTGTGACCGACTGTACTAATGAGTGTAATTGAAAGTGAACTTTTAAAAAGGTTTTACTTTTGTCTGTGATTGTACCGTAAGTATTATGAAGTCAGCTATGGATCAAAGGAAAAGGATGTGTATCGCTTTGCAGTTTTTTTTATCTCACGCAAGCAGTTTTATAGTATTTTTTGCCCGCCACACTGTTCCCAAACCACTGTAACAATGAATCTGAAAATCAACAGTGGCGACCACCAGAAA
Organism: Xestia sexstrigata; assembly: GCA_941918905.2. Classification (NCBI taxonomy): domain Eukaryota; kingdom Metazoa; phylum Arthropoda; class Insecta; order Lepidoptera; family Noctuidae; genus Xestia; species Xestia sexstrigata. The sequence continues at coordinate 7,005,259 of OW799213.2, read as the reverse complement.
AGCGCCGAGACAATGAAGCTCGACGAAGTCCCAGAGAATGAATTTAACTGTCTTGGATCCTGCAACGAAATTAATCTGAAAAGTATAGTGGAGGAGTAGGAAAAAAACCGTAATTTCCACTTCACTTTCACTTCACTTAGTTTTATAGTAATGGCTACTTTTTAAATAACTACTTCAGTTGCTTAAATTCATCCTGCAAAAAAGAATTCATCGCACTCAGATCCCATGCTGAAATGCCCGTTGGCCTTTAATTCATACATCAATGTCATATAAAGAACCCAAACATAAATAAAAGCAAATTTATTCAATAACAAAACAAAGTTAGAGCTTTCGATCCTGCAACTGAATAACATCCCGAAGATGGTTTTTTGAAAGATTGTATTTTAACAAAACAATTGATTATGGGGCCATTTTGGTATCCACAACAACGCCAATTAAAGTTCTTCCTTTTAATTGTCCTATCCCTGGCCCGCGAGCTGAATTACGGCCATCGACCATAGAAATGGTCGATGAATACGACCCATACTTGAATACTTCACACAGAGTACGCGGAACGGAGCGGTACTTCAATTCAAGCCTACAAGCTTAGCTTGCTCTTATAACCTGCTACTCTTTTCTGAATAGTCTATTGCCTCATGGGCTTGCCGTATTGTTGGTCCCTAGGCACACCATGACTGATACAGTGTTTCTCTACTCATTCTATGTCTCAGCAGTGCGAATCGTTATCGTCGTGTGAGCTGATTACGTTTATTGTCCCACAAAACAAGAGTAATGTCCTTAAAACTTGGCTACCAGATTTCAGCCAATGATGACTCAGCATTCTAACCGCAGTTGTTAACCATCTTGAAACCTGGTTCAAATCAACGTGTTCCTTGATTGAGTACTTACAAGTTCCATCAATAAAGCCTATTATAGCCCATCTGCTATACAAAACCGCACAACAGGTGAACACTAACTTGACCAGGACCAAAATACTTAATCTACCCATGGCAAGAAATCGCAATGCGCAGGTTAGTATTGTAAACGAAAGCAAGGCATATGGCTAATGATTTTATAAGGAATGAGTTGGTTAGCTTTGGATATACGTATAGGGTTATTATATTTTTGGATACACCACCTAGTATCTTAGTGTAATGAATAGAGAAGAAAGTACTAATTTAAATAACTTGACTATTTGGTTGGGTGAAAGAGATAGAGAGTTGAAGGTGGAGGCAGGTAGCAACACATGTAAAAAAAATGAGAGATGAATATAAATGTTGATGGCTAGAGAGAGAGAGGAAGACCAAAAAAAAGATGGATGGATTGTGTGAGGAATGATATGAAGAAAAAAGGAGTAAATGATAGCGTGACGATTGACAGGGGAGAATGGAGGAAAAGAACCTGTTAGGATAAAGGCAGGAAGTTGATTTCCATTTGATGGGGTACAGATGGCCTAGTTAAATGGCAATCTCTTTCAATGTGCTTCTAATTTTTACAAGAACTTGCAACAGTATTAAATAAATAAATATCGCTGGACATTACACACAGCGCCATCTAGTGCCACACTAAGCAACGAGGCTTGTATCGTGGATACACCAGATAGTTGATATACTACATAGATACTTTTTGTTTGTAAATACATACTTATTATGCATATAAACATCCATGACTCGGAAACAAATGTCCATGCTCATCACACAAACATTTGCTCCTACCGGGATTCGAACCCAGGACCCTAAGAACGTAAGGCAGCCTCACTACCGCTGCGCCATTTGGGTCGTCAAATTGATATATTGATGTAAAGTTTTTTGGAAGCTTTTGTCAGTCCTATAGAGTTTTGACCTTTTTCTACGATCTTTATTGCTGGTAGAAAGTCATTTTGTTTATGTCCTCAAAGTACGAAAAAAAAACGATTGCGTAATGCAAGAAGGAAGGATATGAAAGCTAGTAATATCACGTTCTTAGTGCGCTTCGTTTCAAAATACTTAAGAAAAAAAAAGTTAATTGAATTAATTTTAAAAACTCCGAGACTGACGATCATCAATATTCTTGCCAAAAATGGAATTTGTGATAAAGCCCATACTCAAAATGGAACTTTGGTGGAATGGTTGTGAGCCGACCGGCTGTCAAGGATACGGCGTGTGGTAATCACTCTATTGTCAATGCAGAACGTATACTTGCCCTGTCCGAGGATAATTTTGCCTTGAGCTGAACAGGAATGGCGTGGAGTGCTGTAAAGACTTGAGATTTGTTTTTCCTTACATAGTATTTTTTATGAGTAACAAGAACAACGTAAGCTTCATAATTTTTCAGATATTATCTATTTTGTTAGTTTTATTAGACTAAAGACTGGGGACTTTAATCTTGAAGTAGATTGCGTGGTTAAGGACGATAATAGGTTCCTATATGTGGAACTTGGAAAAGTTAGGTTACTGATACCTTACCTTTGTTTTAAGATTTCTTGAGATAGCTCAAGAAAGTTTACAGCTTCGAGAACCTCGAGAAGCCAAGCTGGGCCATAGCATAGAAGCTTGGCTTTTCGAAGACTTATACTTTTAAAACTGAATAACAGGGAATACTACTCACTGTAACACTACTCACTACACACTGATCTTACAAGTTACAACAACTACAGTCTACTACAGTTCATTCACAGTTATTATGACTGTGGCTGAATTGTAGGTAGCTTATTTTTAATTATGCAAAAATGCCTGTCACTAGTCTACTTGAAATAAATGCTTTGAATTTGAGTGTTGAGTTTGACAACTTGTTTCGCATTGCTTTCTTTCAAAAAAAAAAAAATACAAGTAATATTTTTTGGAAGTCTCCATCAATCTTTAACTTCGCGACCGCACGACAACATTTGGTTGAACCGCGAAAGTAGGATTGTTGCCATCATTGTTTGACATACACGAACTTGCACTCATGTCATTATTGAATTCATTTTATTTATTTATTTTTCACTCAATAACACACTGGGCAAGTAAAGTTATTGTACAATATAAAGACGTTTTGTCCATTGTTGAAATAAAACTGTATTAAAATTTGAATGCGGTATTTTAAGCGGATACTAATGAAGCATTTATTTATTGAAAAGAATAACAGAATAAAATACAGATATAACAATGAAAATTACCTACAATACAGATAAAAAAGATAAAAGATGATATTTTAGGCCTCAGGTCATTTTAAAAGGGATACAACTTGGGCTTTCTTTTTGCACAATGCCATATAAACGTGCATTATATTTTATAGTAAGTAACTTAATAATACCAACTTAAAAGAGTGATCAAAAAGGTTTGGTTTCTTAATTCTTCATTCTAAACCATCGACAAGAGCCAATAGGCAGTCAATACTACAATGGTTACGAAACTACATAATTATATTAAAAGGGATTCTAAATTCAAAATTTAAATTTAAAACGTACATGACCTCCAACCCACATGGCGGCCCACACCAGCCCGTCATTGCGATTCGACCCGCGTAGCCATTGTTTTACTTTTATTTATATTAACTCGACGAAACTCCTGGCAATCCTTGGTAATCGGGGATATCCTTTAATCTTCTCTTCACACCAAAGATTAAAAAGATAGCATAATATTTTAAAAGGATACTCGCTATGCTTAAAGAAACTCATCTTTTGTTGTGAATGGTGTCAGTTGTTTCCGAGTTCTGCTCACGAAAAAGTGACAAACAGACGGACACGCGACATGCACTCATATTATATTACTGCATGCATGTGGAATCCCCAATTTCGCCAGCCCAAAGACTCAGTAATGCCATGGAACCGTCAATTTTATCAAGATCCGTCAAGCTTTGACAGCGAATTGATTTTAATAAAGGATGACGGGTCAGTGTAAAATGGTGTCCCTAATTTTGTGGTCACTTGCAATTTTTATGACACTTTCTCTTGTTTGTAAAACTCATTGCAATTGACACTTCTGGCAGCCGATCAACTGTTTCAAACGAAGTTCGAAATTCAAATGCATTTCGATGTCACCATTTCGTCCGTTCAAAAAAAAAGATTGACACTTCTCAATCTTTTTTTCTATATTTTTTCAGCAGACCATTTGTTACTAGTGATGTGGCAATTGTCCTTTAAGTAACTCAATATAGCGCAACGGACTTTTGTCAAAATATTTACTTTACCCAACAAAAGGAGCTCTTAACGCTAATAATGCTGTTCAAGTCATTCAAAGCCGAATCGGCATGTAATTGTCATTTTAATTTCGTCTGTTCTGTGTATGGGGCTTATTTTGAATGATAATAAGATATTCGAGAATCGATTGTTGTATCGATGCAGATCTTGAGATAACACGGTATCGAGTTGCGATGGTGTGTGTGAATCGATAGCCAGCTGTGAATGGAAGTGCGAAGTTTTAAATAGATACGTAGGTATGTAGATAATTGTAATGTCGTTAAAGTTTCTTTGTGTTGGACAAATCCTGAAGCTTGAGATCAAAATCAAAGTTTGAGAACACAGTAAGTAGGTACCTAGTCTATCTCAATTTGCTTACTTTGAAAAAGCACTTTTTTCCTTCATGAAGCTTTTGAAATCAACTGAATCTAGCAACGCTTGGGACTTCAATCTTGCCAAAAGTAAAAGATCTACTTTAATAATTTCTCATATTTGGCTGGTGATGACGTAATGTCCATAAGTAAGTCTTGTAGTCATCAAGCTTTTGTTTCGAACAAAGGAAATCAACAAAAAAGTAAGCAAAAAAAAACAAAAACATTACATAACCAACCACAAACTTTTGTTTTTAAAAACATGCCTAACGAAGTTAACCATCCAACCATACAAACATAAACCCTACCACATTCACAATAAAGGCTAACAAATATAATGTTAAAGTACACATGCGGACAAAAACAGTGACCCCATTGAACGGCCAGCTATTATTCAAGACTTTGTATGTAAATTCTAGGCTGTATAGTTTGTTTCCTTGACCCTCGTCATCAAGAATGAATTAGGAACCGAACTTGACCATGGGTTAGAGGTGTAGGTTATATGTGATTGACATTTACTGGCTGGTTTTAACGACTACTGTATGTTTTTTGTTTGACAGTTCGAAGCTTTGTTTCCGTGGTTTTATTATTGTGTGGTAAGTAATGACGGAATATTATGTTTTTAGTTTTGCCCGTGACTTTATCCAACGGCAAAAAAGGATTATATCGCCTGTTCTGACATGGACGTCAAAAAACCCAATCATTTTCCAATTTCAACATTAGATGGTGATGCCAAGTATATTTTGTTTACTTGAAGATCATACTATGTTCATCTACAGAAATCTAGGAAGCTCAGAGCCCAGTCGAAGTGACCATATATAAGTCATTTACCTAAAATGTATGTAATATCCTGTTGAAAGTTGTTGTTAAAGCACTTTGAAAGCTATTGGCACTTTTATAGTTTTGCAAAACTGTAGCACATTGATAATTATTGTCAACTTCTGTAAAACTTCGACGCCTCTATCATAAAGTTTTGTCTTTAGGAACTTTGGACATCATGTGTGCAGTCACAGCAGCTTCCAGTCTAAAAGGTTGCAGATGCGTGATTACCAGAATTGTACCTACATGGAACTACTTACAGCCTATCAGATCTCTACAACACGATACCGATTGGTTAGACTTCCCTTCTGACTACCCGTAACGACCGTCAAAGATCCACAAATGACAGCCGTGAGAGCTAAATGTGCGTTGACAGTTAACCGAGCCAATGGTATTATATGTATTCGAAAACACAGCAATGAGATGAAGAAGCAGTCCTTATGATTCTATGAAAATACGAGAATATCCTCCCAAATCGGTGGGAATATCGAGAATATCTTCTTATTTCTGGTACCAGAGGGCGCCGTTTTGCACTTTACCCCCTTATAGCTGTCAAGCGTCGTTGCATTCTTGTGATTCTCGTGTAAACTTCAAAAAAGAAGAAAAAGTTAAATTAAATGTTTTTAACTCAACCACGAAATTACGAAAAGACGTGAAAGTGATTGATAAGTTTGTTTTAGCTTAGTGATAGTGTCTTTTCTGAACACAGCAGTGTAAGAACAAGAAATGGAGCCGGTAAGTAACGAGAACGCAGAGCGAGCCGCTATTGTTGCTTCGGAGGAAAAACAGGTACCTACTGGCAACAAGCTCGGGGTCGTCAGATAGCAGCTCCTCCTCATCCTCGGAGTTTGAGGAGGGGACGGCATCACCCCTGCCAAATAAGCGTCCTCAGGCCGCCAAATATGGTAAGTATAAATCGAGATCAGTTCGCACCGACCCCCGAGTCGAGACGTTGATATCTCAAGTGTCTTATTGGAGCAATTATTTGAACCAATATCCGGTTTGTTACAAGGGTGTAGACCTACGTGACAGTGTTGTACCTAGTACTAGTTCAGAACAGTTTATAACCCTACCGACTCAGCCCGAGGCAATGTGCCTCAATTGGGGTTCTTTAAATGCTGACATTGATGATAAAAGGATCATTCCAGCGAGCGATAGGGAGAGGTTGATTGAATTGAACAAATTGCAGAAATTCAACTCTCAGGCATGGAAAGGCATCAGATACAAGCAGGTCCTGCAGGGTTGCTTAGCAACCCCAGGTTTTATAGGCCTCCAGATCAATGATGAGCTATGTCATTTTAATAAGAGTAAGGATTATCTAGCTTCCACTGAGTTACTTTTAGCTGGTTTGTCCAATAAGGTTTTAGAACAGAGACAAAGTTTACGATCAGGTTTACAGTCCATTGTTGACTGGGCAAGTGCTAACCCACAGGGCTTAGACGCTAAGACGTTATTTGATAAGATTTCGGTTATTTTTGGACCGGGTTCATCATATCACAAGAACTCGGAAACAACAAAGCAGATAATATGTGGGAAGAGTTCTGAATGCATTGAGGTTAGGCGTGAGCGCATTTTGAAAGAGATTTATAATGAAAACCTTAGCAACACTTTAAGAAATGTCCCGCCCAGCTCTGAATACCTATTTAGTAGAGAGGCGTTACAGCCGGTCATACAATCCCTTGGGGGGTCCCAGGTCTGGTTAAATACCCCTAACTACCTTAAAGACAGGAAAGTATCTGAGCGGGTGGAGCAATCTGTCCAAAGTAGGAGGGGGTTCATTTCTAACAGATCTAAAAGTAGGAAGACAGATAAAAAATTAACTTCAAACACAATAGTCGTAAGATCCGGCCCTTTCGCCAACGTCGTCCCAATGCCGAAGGGTCAAACGCTAAGCCCAAGGAAAACTGACGTGAAGAGTTTCAGAGGGGGTTGCCTGAAATCTCACACAGAGAAGTGGTCTCAATTAGGGGCAAATCAGTTCATTTTAAAGTCAATAGCAGGTCATCGCTTGCCCTTCAGAAAGAAACCTCCTCTGAAATACCCGACCAAAAAATTCTTAGAATGCCTAACCCCAAAATATCCCCAGAAATGACCCGGATGGTAAAAGAATTGAAAAACATGGGGATCTTGGAAAGACCAATGAGTCTAGACCCGGGTTTCTTTTCAAAGATGTTCTTGATAAAGAAAGCAGACGGGGGATTGCGCCCAATTTTCGACCTCAGGGCTCTAAATACTTTTGTAGCAACAAAACATTTTTATCTAATATCTCAGTTAGAAGTAATAGATTTTATTCAGGCAAACGACTGGTTGGTCAAGATCGATCTGCACCAGGCATATTTCCATCTGAGTGTCGCGGAGACTCACAGAAGGTTTTTGCGGGTAGTGTACAAGGAAGAAATTCTCCAGTTAACAGCACTGCCTTTCGGTCTATCTTCGGCGCCCCGTACGTTTGCAGCAGTCTCAAACTGGGTAGCCGAAATCCTTCGGAAACGGGGGATACGCGTTTTAGTGTATCTAGACGACTATCTCCTAGCTTGTAGGACAGATCCAAGCTTATTGCCTTTTAGCCTTGGGTTGGCATGTAAATCACCAGAAATCTATAACCGAACCCACACACAAGTTGGAATACTTAGGGCTGGTCTGGGACAGTCAGAACCAGATCGTGGCTTTGCCTTCTCACTGCTGCAAACGCAGCAGTCTCAAACTGGGTAGCCGAAATCCTTCGGAAACGGGGGATACGCGTTTTAGTGTATCTAGACGACTATCTCCTAGCTTGTCAGGACAGATCCAAGCTTATTGCCTTTTAGCCTTGGGTTGGCATGTAAATCACCAGAAATCTATAACCGAACCCACACACAAGTTGGAATACTTAGGGCTGGTCTGGGACAGTCAGAACCAGATCGTGGCTTTGCCTTCCCGAAAGATTCTGGGTATAAAGAACTCTCTGACAAACATGTTGAGTCGAGACAGCTGCTCGTTAAGAGAGCTTCAGAGCTTGTTGGGCATGTTAAATTTCGCCAACCATGCGGTCCCTCGGGGCCGGCTTCACTGTCGCAGGGCACAGCTCTTTCTGAGAAGGTTAACTCAAGGAAGGCAAAGAAGAGCGCTTTGCCAAAGAGTACGAGAAGACTTAAGGTGGTGGTTGGATGCGATAGAGGGCAGTCCAACCCTACTACACATGCAAGAGAGAAATAACGCATTTCTTAACCACAGACGCAGCAGATGCGGGTTGGGGAGCGAACTTAAACAGTCAATACCTATCAGGGAAGTGGGCTGCCAACCAAAGAGCCTGGCACTCCAATATGAAGGAGATGTATGCCGTTTTTGCTGTCATCAGGTCCCAAGGTGCACGTTTACGAAATGCCCACATACTAATACAATCAGACAACAGGACTCTGGTAGCATACATTCGAAATCAAGGCGGAACTCGTTCGCTAAACTTACTAGGACTGACAACCAGGTTATTGGAAGTGGCTTGTCGACACAACATAACTATGACAGCATTCCACTTACCAGGGAACCTAAACGGCATCGCAGATTGCCTGTCAAGGGGAAGATCAGTACCCGAGTGGCATCTGCTACCACCAGCCACGGAGGTAATATTCAGACGGTGGGGCGTCCCCGAAGTCGATCTCTTCGCTACAAGGGAGACCGCTGTCGTCCCAAGGAATGTGACTCTAGACTCGAGAGATGGCTCCGCGCTTTTCTGCGACGCTTTCAGCCAAAAAGGTGTTTCAAACAGCGTGGGTATTCCCACCTCCAAGCATGATACCCAGGGTCCTGGCACACCTAAACAGGGCAGTAGGGACATTCTATGTGATAGCGCCACGGTGGACCCAATGCTTCTGGTTTCCGGATCTCCAGGCACGCGCGCTAGCCCCACCCTTGCCGATAGAGAATCTGAGAGAGGTTCTGTTAGACTGGACGACGGGGCTGAACCCTCCGCAAGTATGCTTCAGGCTTGGAAAGTTGGGGGTGGGAAGATCAAGTAACGGATTGGAGTAGGGAAGAGCAACAGTTATTGAGAAGTAGCTGGCGTCCCTCTACTTTGAGCACCTATAGTGCCCCATTAAAAAGATGCTTACATTGGAGTAGATCACATGGTATAAACAGTAGGTGCCCAGAAGGCAAGGATGTTGCTAGATTTTTAGCCAACCTATATGTACAAAACAAATTTGCATACAGTACGATTCTGTAACATAAATCAGCTATTTCAACATACTGTGCAGCAACAGTAGAAAACTTATCAAAGAACTTTTTAATTCAACAAGTCTTAAAGGCTGTCTCTCTTTCTATGCCACATCCAACAAAACTCCCTGTATGGGATGTAGTGATTTTATTTGACTGGCTAAAGTCATCTACTTGTACAAATTCTCTATTTGACCAGAGCAGACGAACTGCATTGATCCTTTTGCTAGCCTCTGGTCGAAGATTACATGACCTTACACTTTTAGAACTCAGTGAGCAGGGGTTAGCAGAGACTGAGGACACTGTGACATTCTGGCCAAGATTTGCAAAAACTGACACAGGTTCACACAGGCAGTCAGGCTGGCACCTCATACGGCATCAAGACCCTAAAGTTTGTCCAGTAACTCATGTAAAGGAATTGATTAAAAAGTCAAAAGCCAGACGCAGTCAGGGTAGTCAAGTAACATCTCTCTTTATCTCCATCACAGGAGTATTCAGGCCTGCATCCAAAACAATGATTGCAGGTTGGGTGCGGTCAGCCTTTAAACTTGCCAAGATTGATGACTCCCCAGGTAGTATAAGATCAGCGGTGATCAGCGGTTGTTCTCGAGGATGTCTAGACAATAGACCAGTACAAGAAATTTTAGAACCGGGAAACTGGAAGAGAGTTGAGACATTTTCTAAATACTATTGCAAAGAGATAAACCACCGTACTATTAATGAAGATACGACAGCGGGTTTGCTTTATAATAACTTTAAAAGTGTATAAGTAAAGGCTTTGTTTTTGTTTCCATGTTATTGATTGTTAATCCCTATAATTGACTGAAAGATAAGTTTTATGTGATGATTGAGTTTTATCTAATGCAGTATTAATGACTGCACCAATAAGATTTATTTTTATAAATACTAAAGTCGGATAGGTTAACGACTCTAAATAATTGTTAAATTTGATTTCTTTTCCCAATATCATTGCTTTTTTAAGAATAAAGGAATGTTTTATTTTTTGTTTGGGTTTAATTTAACAATTTGCATTCACATTGCATTCTTGTGTTTTATATTATTTCTGTTCACCAGCAGATATCAAACAGGTCTTCATCTCATTGCTGTGTTTTCGAATACATATAATATGACTGTTTTGCATTAAAACAAAACAGGTATTATATGTTGGAGAAAACACAGCAATTAAACAAGGAGCTTGCTGATGTAGACTGCAATGACGCTTGACAGCTATAAAGGCGGTAAAGTGCAAAACGGCGCCCTCTGGTACCAGAAATAAGAAGATATTCTCGATATTCCCACCGATTTGGGAGGATATTCTTGTATTTTCATAGAATCGGGACTGCTTCTTCATCTCATTGCTGTGTTTTCGAATACATATAATATGACTGTTTTGCATTAAAACAAAACAGGTATTATATGTTGGAGAAAACACAGCAATTAAACAAGGAGCTTGCTGATGTAGACTGCAATGACGCTTGACAGCTATAAAGGCGGTAAAGTGCAAAACGGCGCCCTCTGGTACCAGAAATAAGAAGATATTCTCGATATTCCCACCGATTTGGGAGGATATTCTTGTATTTTCATAGAATCGGGACTGCTTCTTCATCTCATTGCTGTGTTTTCTCCAACATATAATACCTGTTTTGTTTTAATGCAAAACAGTCATATTATAGTCATTATGGTATTATATTCCATTTATGTAACTCGATCCACTTCCCCTATACCGCGTATGCTTACGAATCTCAAATCGCTCGTGGAGACCAACCCTGGATTGGACTTGTTTGCTGATGAATGGAAGACGATAATGTTGGAATGTTTGTGGTTCTGCGAGAAGACCGAGTAAAAGGATTAGGTATTAAATTTAGTATTAATGGGTTTAAATATTGTACTAAATAAATAATAATTATAATGACTCATAGAACTATCTCCAAATACACCTGCCGAATTGATGCAAATGTCCGCTCACCCCTGACGACCGTGGACTATTAGCCGGTCAATATACCGTGCCAGTTAGTGCCATACGCCGCGATCTTGACATTTTTAGGGTGCCACTAGCCATGGCAATAACTTAAGTTGTACAGGTTGGACAATTTTAAGTGTGCTTTCGTTGTCAAGGAGATTTGACGTAGCACACACATCAAAACTCAGGAAGACAAACTAATGTTGTGTTTGTTTGTGTTGCATCGTCAATGCTATTAGCACCCCTGCTCTTTTTCTCTATCTAGCAAATGACTATAGGCCGATAGCCAGTAGGCACACCATTTTTTGTTAAATTATAATAATTATGCTAAGTCTTCCACGTCCAAATATTATTATTTTTGTGCATACTTATAAATTAATAATTGCAATACAATTGAAAATAAATACAATTCCTTCTAATCTGTACTTCTGGCTTCTACTTAAGAATTCAAAAATAATTCTTAGTCCGATTTTAAAAACAAAACGTAATGGTAATTCAAAAGGCAGTATTACACTACTGAAGTGACCTGTAGAGGGCGGCAGGCAGCGGTCAATACCTCGTGCCTGCCACTACCACCCACCAATGAGGGTACGCTGATTCCGTGATTAGATTAAAAAAAGAATGATTTCAAAATTCGAATTGTAAATGGTTTGATGGCCATTAACGTTAAGTGTTTTGTTTATTTTTGTTATTACTTTTTTAAAAATAAAGTTAAGAGGTAACCATAGACAATTTTTTTTTTTACCGTATTATGATGGTTCAATCTGTCGTATTTTAGGGCTGACATATTAATTAATAGCCACTATGTGGAGTTCTGACAGATCCAGACGGTGTCATAATAGACCTCCTAGAAGAGGTCCAACTACCATCCAATGACCAGTGGTGGACCACTGTTCGCTGGTTCAGGCTAACCACATTAGCTCTGGATCGAATCCAGACCCGGGCTGGAAGTCATAAGGAAAGGCTTTTGTACAGCAGTGGGATGACGCAGGCTTGTTCAAGTAGGTTAAGTTTCAACTGTACATAACAAAATTGAAGTTCTACCATAACAATATTTTCAAGGTGACCTTAGAACGATTTATTCAAAGCAATTTTTATTAAAGCATAAAAAGTGATGAGTGCCATAGGTCTACCTCAATAGTCTCTAAGCATTGTTCTACATAACAATATTCTTCGAGGTCAAGGTTTTTATACACAGACTTGCAAAAAGTCTGACTTATTTTCGGCCTGATTTCCTTCCTTCTCGTCGCACGTTGGAATATAACAGGTGTACCTACGAGAGGTATCTATGTAGTGGGAGTACCTACACAAACAACAGCATTATTAAATCTTGTTGTTGTTATCTTCAAATTAATCAATGATCTTAAAAGTGACCCATTATAACCTGACTAGAAATTTACTAAGTCGAAACCATTTAGAATCTTTAAAACGACTCACAAATTAAAAACCTCAGAAAACTCAAGTGGTCTGACACAACAGTAATGATCCCCAATAAAATCTCAATAGTCTGGACTCTGACTTCAAAAATTCAAACCACCCTATATTCGAAAAAAAAAAACATTAAAAAGTAAAGGGTAGTGATGTTATCGGTTCGAGGCTATCGCCCACACAATGTGGCACGGGCCCACCGATTGTTGGCGACCCCTGCTATTGTCTAACGGGGCTTTTGTTTTAACGAGTAGCCTGCCTGATAAGCGAAATATATTATATTGAAAAAAATGTTTTTATACCTACCTAGAGGTAGAGTATTTGGGTCAAATGTGATTATAGCAATTAGGGTGTATTTAAGATAAGCATGCAAAAAACGGGCCCCAAAATTAAGTAAAGATATAAGATGAAAAGACATGAACTTATACTGTCGCGTTTGATACGATACGTCGACGTCTGATGTCATCCCGCGATCATGGCGCTTGCCATTAGCGTCGAAATATCGGGAGCTCAAAATAATGAATAATTACGGAAGATGTCCCGTAAGTGACAGTGGTGTCGATTCTGTTGTGCACAAACTAAACTTAATTTAGGCTATTGCTATCTTTTACTAAAAGGCAGTGCCAGAAAAGGACGGCTATAGCTATGACCTAAGTTGTAGATGTCAAACTAGTTTATGCCTTGCGCTTTCCCGAGTTTTTAGTCGACATGTTTTTACGTGCACCCTTCATTTGCATGGAAAAAAATAGTTCCAACTAATCTTGACAGCTCTAAATTACGTCCGTCTCTTTCTCGTTTTATTAGAGAGAAAAAGATAGCAATAGATTAAGTTAAGTTTAGTTTGTGCACAAGAGAATCGACACCAGTATAAATTTAGTTTTAAATCGTGTAAGCTTAAAACAGTGATTGAAAAGAAAAACCATAGCCCTGTTCTGACTTACCCTAACCGACTAACTGAGTAAAATGTTCTACGACGAAACTGTACAATTATGTAACCCACATCATCATATTTTAGCGGTGAATTACGTCGAGCTATGCACTTTAGTTTACCTAATAAATTAATTAGAAGCTTCTGCGTACTAATACAATTATTATTGATCAGAGCCCGACCCAACCAGACCTTGTTTGTCTTTTTTAAACTTTCACGATCAGAACACATTATTAAACATATGTATTTACGCGAATTTGACCTTTAATATAAGTCCGACGTTTCGACCGGATTGCACCAGTCGTGGTCGCGGGAAGACTGAAGTATTGGATGTACCGCCACAGCAAAGCGAAGGTGTTCAACTACCCTCACTTGTCCTTCATAAATGTTAATTAGGGCCGGTTCACACTAGGACAGCACACCACACTAACAGTGTCCGTATACTGAGATGATTTCAAAGGTAAAATTCGCGAAAATATCCGTTTACATATGTTTTATGTCTAACCTTGTTTGACATAAAACAGCCCATTAACTAATGCCCAATTGAAACTTGGGCAAACGTATCGAAAGAAGTTAGGCCAGGCAGTAGCCTGATTCATATCAGGTTCCTCAAAGTTCAGATGGGCCTTTGAATATCAAATTCCTAGATTCAATAGTAAGTCATCTCGATGTACGATGGTGGAGCTGTAGACAATACTTATGGTATTAGTACTCACATAATTTGTTCGGAGATATACATAGGTAGGATTGTTTGTAGGAACTTAAGTGGAGGTACGAGATTTGTTTACGGGTTTGTCTGTTTGCATATACAAATAAATAAAAATTAGAGGTGTCTGTTTGTAATTTCAAAATAACAGCTTTTTACTGAATACATGTTAAATGTTTATTATACGGTATTAGGGAAAGAGGAGGAGGTTAAGTCTGCCTGTCTGTTTTTCCGGCTATTCTCCAGAACGACTGGACTGATTTTGACGCGATTTTTTCTGGCCAATAACTGATGTTATAAGAAGTAACATAGGCTTAAAGTTTCATAGTCACTTTAATTTATTAATTATGTAGAGTTAGACATTTCCAGAATGTAATTAAATCAAAATTATTATATTATCACTAGTTTGAAGCAGATACAAATAAACTGTCAGTATATTTATAAAGAAAAATACCTAGTTAGAAGAACCGATAAATCTGCTAAAAATAAGTTTACTTACAGATACTTCCGTACTTCAGGTCAACCTTCAAGAAAATTATTAACTGACGTATTAAAAAATAACGGTCACATTATTAATATTGGAAGAAGACCATGATTCTTAGAAACTGTTACGATTTTCTATCACGATATTCAGCCGTTGGAAAGACCTTGAATATTATTACATTACGATCCATAAAAATTAATTAAAGGCACGGAAGAATTTGACAACGATATCCTTAAAGAAAACCTATTTATAGTAAGTAACTAAAAACAAAGCTACGACCTACTACATCTACAACAGCCCATAACGTCCACTGCTGGACATAAGCCTCTCCCATGATTGGAGGAATTTGCCGTAATCTCCACGCTTGGCAGGCGAATTGGAGATCGCAGTGATGAAAGGCTAACAGAAAACGCTGCTGCCCATTCTTTGGTCTACGGAGGCGGAAGGTGTTCTGCCTCAGACATTAGTCGCCTTATACGACACCCGTGAGTGTAATGGGTTGGTTCTATTCTACTCTGCCGGATACCACACGGCTAAAGCTACGACCTAGTTGCTTTAAATTCATGATCAGCATCATCATTAGTCTGTTCTTATAACAATAGGGTAGATGACACCATAAAACAATAATTCCAAGACACCAATCTCAAAAAAAAAACACTTTATTTCGGATCCGAAAACCCGATATATTTTCAATCAATTGCTAAATTCGATTTTTAGTTGCTTTGAAATCAATAAATAGGTGAGTTATTGAGTTGAATAAACAGTGACGTCACAGTTGGCTATTGCCATACAAAATCTATGAGAGAACCGCGTTTTGACAGCTCTTAAAAAGTATCTCAATTGATTGGTGTGTCATCTACCCATTTATTTGGGGTCGTAGGCGCAGTACCTTTTCTTCTTCTACACTTTTCTATTACTCGTCCTTTCTAGAGTATGATCCTTCACACAGTCCATCAAACGTTTCTTTGAGCAATACCAACCATTTATACCTGTGAAAAACTTTCCACACAGGCTTTATCCTCTCCTTGTATTGCCTTTGACGCTTCCTCAAATACCCTATGATGCTTGTATACCTTCGAGTCGCTTCGAGTTTATTTATTTATAATAAGCACACCAACAGCACAATCACTTACAATTCAAATCAAACAACATCTAATATTGGCATTTCATGTTTGGCATGCAAATTACAGGAATGCATAACATTTAAATATGAATATCAGAGACAAAGGAGAACAATAATAAAAAGTGTGTCTAGTAGAACACTAAATTTATCTAGAACACTACAAAACAAACCAATTTGAGCTACTTAGACATGCATACGGCACGTCCGTATGAAGCGAAATTCATGGAGAAAATATCAACAGGGTAATCTGTCTGTTTGGCCCTTTCATTATATTGCCTTGCCATACGTGTTAGGGGGCTTGATGCTCCTTGCTTCTTCAAAGTCTCAGCTACTTTTAAATTTTGAAATATTTCAATACCTATTCTTGTAACCTTTCATAACAGACAGACAAAGAGGCTTTAATTGTATTAGTAGTGTTATTTACATTTCACACAAAATCCATTCAGATTACTGGCTCCTTATTAACAATCTCAAGATATTGAGTGTTGCAACTATCTGATGAGTAACGCTGTGAGAATATTCCTCAGCTTGCGGCGTGGGTGTGAGTACGTTTGCTTTGCATAGCTTACATCATGCCTTGGTAAGTTAGATTATTAGACTAATGACTATTTTTTAAAAGCCTTGTCCCACATTTTAATCCTTCATTGTACCTACTTACAGGCTTGCTTTTACAGCGATATTACATACGCAAATAAACATAGATATGGTTCTGTGTAAAAAAAAAGTAAGGAAGCTTTGTTTTTGATTTTCAGGTACTTCTTTTTCTACTTGGTAAGACTTGTTTAAATTTTTTAGGCCCTCTATGTTAATTAATACGTGAATTGTCTGTGGCGTCTTTTAGGTCCTCTTAAGTGCAGGTGTTGAGACACTTTTTCAGGTACTAATGATCAATAACCACAAGGTTTCCAAATTATGCCATGTTATTTCAGTAACACAAAAAATATCTAGCACGACATAGCCATTGCAGTTTTTAAAATCTTTATTTTCAAGTGCAGTCAAGTCTTTGAACTGTGCTCAAGTTAACCAAACAGCATTATTTTAGTGCATTTTGATCAACAATGACATTTTCTAGCCCTAGTTATCAACAACAAACAACAGATTACACCACGTTTGTTTGCTTAACTAGAGTCACCAATTGAACGCCAATAACGATATAGTTAACCTCTGCCGAAGAGGTTAGCAATTACCGGTCTGTCACCAGATGCATTGCGATAGAACCTTGAACTAAATGGGTATGTCAAATAATATTGTGTGAGACGAGTAAGTATGGATAATGGCTGCCTACATAAATATTAAATATAATCTTCCTTTATTATATTAGCGTGGGATTCAGATTAGGCACCTTACTTGCAGATAAATGTATTCCTGTTCGATCAAAAGCACGTACTTTCACTTCAGCAGTATTAACGAAACCAGTACAACCTGGCATCACATTCTATTGAAAGTCCGTACTAAGCCAGGCCTGTTCATTCTCAAAGTTTTACTACCGATGACCAGCAACTATGCAACATGTAGATGACCTGTCATTCGCCTAGTGGCGGTACTTTTAGACAAGCCTAAGAGTTTGGCTTGCCCTTATAACCTTGCTACTCTTCATGATGTTACGGTTTCAAAACAGTCTGCTTGGCTTATAGGCTTGCCGTGTTGTTGGCCCCATAGGCTCGGCACTGCGTTCGCCAAACATTGCTTAATCGTTTGGGCTATTGCTGCTAATTTATATTTCGATAAATGTCTGACCTTTTCAGACTTAAAATATAATATTTCTGCTCATGTGTCAAATAATTTACGATTAACAAGAGATGGGATGACCTAGGCAGTCTGAAACCTATAATTTCATAAATACCACATTAAAATACCGCTGATTTTAATCATAAAGTTGAAGCTAAAATAATTCAATCTATACTGTATTGACTGTAAAGGTATGGGTGACATTTGAATAAAGATAACCTTTGGCTTTCTGAATTGTCAGGTACTTATTGAAATAAGAAATACAATATAAATCTAGCTACTAGGATTCAACTAGGATTCTAGGAATTGGGGAACAGAAGAATGATTCTTGGAAACGAGTATTCGTTTGTCGGAAGAAGCAGGACTAGTTTTAGTTTCGAGAATGATGGGGAAAACCTTAAAACTGAATTTCGAAGTGACTTTCGTATTTCTCTTCGAATAAACTTTCTAAATGTTGTATGTTGTATGATGTTGTTGTTGTATGATGTTGTTGTTGTATGTTGTTGTTGTTATTATGTTGTTGTGTGTTGTTGTTGTGTTGTTGAAATTATTTTTTTTCTTTTATAGGTATAATCACATACATTTATAAATCTTAGATATTAGTTCCAGGACAACGACCGTTATTTATGTATTGTATTTGTGTTATTACTAGCTAGTTTTTAAATACTTTAAATTGTAATCTGTGGAAAACGTTGTAGGTAGCATAATTGTTTTAAAATTTAATATTTTTATATATTTAAACTTTTTATTATTTATATTTTTTTATATTTAAATTATTGTTACGAATTCTTATTGTGCTACTGTTTGTTTTTCCTTAAATAAATAAATGACTATGTGTTTTTCGTGGTTAAATAATATTAGGAATCGTATTCTCATTATTATTTTATTTTTGTATGATTTACATTTTTAAAAACCAAACCAAATAAAAATTACTATAAAATGTCGTAGTCCATCGGCCTTAGGAACAAGGTCCAGGATGCCGGTGGGCAGCCTGGACCTTGTCAAGGCTCCAGAGAGAGGAACCCTGCCACTATGCGTTCCAACTCCAAGAGTACTGCTTTCTGAATAAAGCCCTTGACCCAGGATATTAGAATAAAATCATTGTCATCAGGAATTCAGGACTTATCGTACAGGGACAGGCTACACACATCAAAAAAGTTTGTGATCACTAGCATAAGCTGATTTAATTTTTTGAATTGAAGTTTATCAAGAAAAAATCTTTTTGTGGGTTTTCTTTAAATAGAAATCCGCTGTTTGAAAATAAAAAATATAAATCAATATTTTTAAATAATTAATCTAAAATAAAAAGAAGAAGAAATCATAATATAATCTACCGTAACAAAAAAAAATAGATTTTTCAAAGAACATAGAATCTGATAGGTTCATCTATGAATGTTTTCATCCTACAATCCCTGTCAGTAAAGGTCACCGAAACCGCTTCAGAAAACGTCTGTCTGAAGTGGTACACTGATGATATTTTACTAAAGTATCTCCCACTTTAGTAAAATACCACCAGTCAGAGTCCGTCATCCACAGCCAATCCGCAGTCTTAACACTGCACAAAATATTTGATATTTCGTTTCAAGTAAACTTTAAAACGTGTTTAAAGTTGGTCTAGCGGTCGCTAACTGAACTGCTGAGCATGAGGTCCTGGGTTCCAATTCCCGTTTCGGGCAAAATGTTATTTCGTTTTCCCATTAGAAATTTCACGGTAGCAGCCATGGATTCTGGATTTGCACCCTGTTGATGGCAATACACTCGTCCCCTATTACATGAGACTTAAACTTAACTGGCGAAATGTGAGTGTACTACCTATTATATACACCTCTGACTAACCCTCGGGGAACACAGGCGTGATGTAAACTTTTAAATAATCCTTTGACTTTAATTTCATCGCATCCTTTCACGACAGC
This sequence comes from Xestia sexstrigata, assembly GCA_941918905.2. Taxonomy (NCBI): domain Eukaryota; kingdom Metazoa; phylum Arthropoda; class Insecta; order Lepidoptera; family Noctuidae; genus Xestia; species Xestia sexstrigata. The sequence continues at coordinate 6,985,494 of OW799213.2, read as the reverse complement.
TCACCGTCGCTAATTTGAAACATGGTAGCTAATTACAATGGTGAGCACAAAGGTCATCGAGGCAGCTCTCTGAATGAATGTGAAGCCTCCTCTAAATTTATTGTTACGTTGGTGGGCCTACGTTTAGTGGGCCTACTGCGTTTGGATAATGCGCCGAAGTCTAGGGAAGCGATTAAGGTTTATCGATAATGAGACCTCTCAAGCTGGGTAACGTAATAAAATCAATGATTTAGGGCGAATTTGACCAATGAAAGTGAACGCAAACAGCAAATCTAAAGCGCATATAGAAGAGCAGTATGTGTAAATATTTCTTAAAAATTCGGGGTCTTGAACGCGGTTTGCATGCCTTTATCGCGTTAAGTGAAAAATTTTAGAGTCGGATCTGTATTTACAGATACATCCAAACTTTACCACTTTATAATATTATTACTAGTATAGATGAAACACACAGTAGACAAAATAGAAAACAACAATAAAATCTGAGTGTGTGTTATTTCTTCAACTATTTCGTAATTTATTTCAATAATTTCTTCACAAAATAAACAGACACCCGTACATCACTACCGCAGAAACCCGTTGACTTATTTGGCTCGGCACTTGATTAGGAGTATCGTAGGCGCGTTTCCTACCTCGAGAGACGCATTCATCCTAATTAGCGCCTAACATCGTTCATAAACAACAGTGTAACACTGTACAGTCCCTAAATCACTGGTAATGTCCTATGTCTTATATTTTGGAATATTTTGTAGAGGTGAAGATATTTTGTGTCTTTAGTACTTTTCGTGCGCGGCTTAGGGTTAGCTACACACTTCATCGATAATTATTACTATTCTCGTGTTTTCTTTGAATCAGTTTAAAGACCAATAGGGTTTAAGCATGATTTTTTTTATTACTCTAAGCAAAGCGTATTAACACCAGAAATAGCAAATTATATTTTTAATATCTATAAAAAATACTAAGTTATAAACATTTGAAACTGCTGATTAGACAGAGAGATCCGATACAGCGAATGACGTCATTTACTGCATCGACGTACAAAATCCATACTAAATTCCGTTTATCTAGAAAGAGATAGCAACAAAAGTTTAAATGGTTATAACTGTTGTGTTGTTTGGCCGATTTGTGTCTTGTTTTCGCTTTTTCTTATTATTTTTTTAGTACTTTAACATACCGTATCGAAATAGATAAAAGAAAATTTATGCATATTCCCTATTGACGCCTGCAAGCGCGACTTCTGAGCATGAGGTCCTGGGTTTGATTCCCGGGTCAGGTTAAGTTTTATCAGGTTTTTTTACTAGGAATTTCTGTGTCACTGAGTCTGGATTTGTGTCCTGTTGATGGCAATAGGCTCGCCCTCTATTATATGGGTCTTAAAAACATAACTGGCGAAATGTGAGTGTACTCTTGGGTATCCGAGAGTAGAAAGATGTAGTTACTTAGATCGAAGTAAGACCGTTTCTATTGTAGTAGTATTATTAAGATTTATACTATTTCTATTTTTATTTTCACCCATCATTTACAAAATGTTCAACGAATAAACTTTAGTCTGAAAAAATACACTAAATAATAATCCTATGATTGTCATAAATTATCATTTCATTGCAGGCATGTCTTTGGGGGCCCAGGACTGAAATAGATCGGTGTTGGTATTGGGTCCCTTCAAGGGCATGGTTCTGAAACACATGTGGTGGACAGTAAATGTCACCATTTCTTTCAAGATTTTGGTTCAAGTTTGCTTAGTGAGTAAAAGGGTTTTAAACTGCATGTTTTTAAGTTGACTTTGATGTGTTTTAATTTTTTGAGGAGTTTTTTGACGCAAGTTTTTAAGTTTTTAGTTTAGTTTATTTTAATAAATTTGTAAATTGTAAATAATGTACATACTGAATTCAAGTAAAATATTTGTCCTTTACCATTTTAATATTAAAAACCAGTTTTTAAGTTAACTTTGATGTTTTTTTAATTTGCCTGATGCATGTCTTAACTGGACCTGATGAAATGCTTCGGTTGTCGAGAGGAATACCAAAGATGAATTAAAAATAAATCATTTAATATAATATCTTTGAAAGTTGAATAAAAAACAGCCCTGTCTTTGCTGTCGTGCAGTTTTGTAAAAAAAAAACCCAATTTTAATTAATTCAAATGTTAAATATCAGATGCAATTTTGAATTGCTTTGATTAAACGCTAACTTCATTCTTAAAAAAATAAAAAAAATCACATCCATGTAAACCCAATAACTATAAACCCCTCATTCACAAAGATACATTTTAAATTATTTATTTGTTTGCCTTGTCATGACGTTACCTCGGAACCATGGCCGTCCCAAATTGAAAGTCTGAACCACGACCCACCCCAACACCGGGCTATTTCTGTCCTGGGCAAGCAACAACCCACTTATTGGGCTCAACTCTAATTTTAGCATTTATGGGCAAACGTTTTATTTTTAAATGGCACTTTTTATGACGATCTTTCTCCGAGGTGTAAAGTATAAACGCTGAGTAGTGTCTATTTCTCTGTAGGGCTTGGAGATCTCTTGAAGTAATGAGGGTAGAAACCTCGGAAAACTGACGAGAAAAGATTGACGTTAGCGCTCTGTCCCTTTTTAAAACTGTGAAAGACAAAGTTTTCTTTCGTTTTGACTTGATTTTTGGTTACTTAGGTATTGGTAACTAGACTTTAAGAACATTTAGCATCATGTGGTTATCTATATCGTGTGGTTAGTGCCTAACTTGGTGTCAGAGTTTTATACTGCCCATAGGTCTTTGACTTGGATTTACACGCGATAGAGAAATATCTCTCAGGCATGTTGGTTTCCTCACGATGTTTTTCCTTCACCGAAGCAAGTGATAATTTCACATGAATCCGAAAAATCAGAGGTGTGTTTCTTGGGTTCGAACTCGAGACCTATGACTTGGCAGTCCATTATCACTGCATCTTTAAAACATCTGTACATATTTATTTTACTTTGTATTTTATAAATGGTTTATATAGGCGGTCCTAATGCCTAAACAGTATCGAAAGGTTTAGTATTTACCCTTAATTATTTGTGTGGTTTGTTTAAAACCACTTCGACAGTTTTAGTAGATACAGTTGCTGTTCCGAGACTAACTTTTGTTGTTAGAATTCTAAAGGTGTTCCAATTTAGAACGAAACATAGCTTGGATCAATGCTCTTGCATTTTATTTTAGCTTAAGTTCGACTGGGTTATTGTACATTCGCCACAAAGTTAATTCGTCACATTTTTGTACACTCCATACATTGAAAGTGTGTTCGTCACATGCATAAAAAATATGTGTAAATTCGTCACAAGTCTTCATAGTACATAATTTTTGCATAAAGTACTGGTAGAAAACAAAGTTATTGGTATTTGGCGTTCGAAATTAAAATGATTTCTAAAATTTTTCTTTTCTCCTGCGCTCCTGCACATGTTATCACACGCTCGCTCGCTCGCTGCTGTATCTATCTCTTTCTAGCCGTACTGCAGCAGTGGAGCAAGGCGGAAAGGCCACTGGCATTCTTTTCGAGGAAGCTCAGCCCTTCACAGAGGAAGTACAGCCCGTATGATCGAGAGCTGTTGGCAATATACGAAGAAGTCATTTGATGATTTCCCATCCGAAAAAAAAAAACGAGTTTACACCTACTTTTTTTCGTGGCGAATTAACTTTGTGGCGAATGTACAATAACCCCTTGCAAAAAGTTTAATTTATCTAATTGAAATAAAATTACTATACAGGTGTATACTCACATTTAACAACGACATGATTCGTATATGATGAGATGTTTCTCACAACACTTGGCTTTTTGTATGACGAGGAGTAAATTGTTTGCCAAAAACAAATGAAAAAGTTTGAAGAAACATACAATGTCAGTAATTTTAATTATTTATATTTTCTTCTCCTACTTATTTAAATTAGGTGAGGAGCCGATTCATCTGAGAAGAATAATCAAAATGGACTAAGGGGTCAACGAACTACATAACATAACATCACGCCTGCAATTCCCATAGAGTTAGGCAGAGGTGTACTAAATAGTACACTCACATTTCGCCAGTTCCCTCCACTACATTACCATAATTTGGTTTCTTGTAGAAAATCACCTAAAACCTTCCAGCCATTTTGCTTAGTTTGCCACTTATTCAGGTACTTATTTAATTTGCAAAAAAATGTTAACCGGAATTTCAATTAGTGCAATGCCAAAGTCACAGGCACAATACAATCTTAAAAAAAAAAATGCCGTGTCAACATTCACGAGAACTCGATACATCGGTATAACGTTACGTGTCTCAAATTGAGCAATTTTCTATATCCTGCCCCACATCTGTCTCAGAGGATGATAGAAAAAAGTATCCGTTGAAACGTTCAATTATAGAATGTACCAGTTATGGTGCAAAAAAAACTGAGAACCTGGATCGAGGAACAGTGGTTTTACTTTTAAAATATTAAGGGCCATGCTCACCAACAGTAAAATAACCGACTGTTTCGTAATCGGCCCGCTAAACGTAAACAGTTGTATAAACATGACGTGGGAATTTTGGTGTTCACTACAACTTATTCTAGCTCGGTTAAGTAAACAAGCGTTTTATGAATGAAAGACCGAATGATTATAATACAGTCAAAAAGGGTGGGTAACTAACACGTAAAAAACCATACAAATGAGAAACATCTTAAAATGGTTGCATTATAACTGAGATGACAGTTCTTTATAACCATCAAATTATCTGTTGTGTTTGAACTTTTGTTCGTTTGAAACAGTTTTTAAATTAAATACAATGGATAAGAAGCGCATTGCTAATTTTACGCATGAAGAAAAAAAAATTGTCACTAATTTAGTGAAAGCACCAAGGCGTAATTAAAAACAAACGCACCGAACTCCGTGAAGTGTCGTCTGGTGGAATACAAACGAGGAGTTCGCAAAAGTCTTTCAACGGTTTCAAACTCGTCCCAAACCTTATCCTCTTCCAAAATATAATTCAAAGCAGACTGCATGTTAAATTCTCACAATAATATCTCGATGTAACCTTAAAATTTGTTATATTTGCAATTTACAAACGTCAAAATACACCGATTAACTACTAACCGGGACTTTAAACAACCTCTCCCACCTCGGTTAGAAAAAACAGTTGATTAGCGTGTTTAATCGGTTGATTTGCTTTAGTGAACATGAAAATGTGTTTTAAACAGCTGTTTTTAGATAATCAGACCGTTATCTTTTCGGTGAACATAGCCCTAAAACTGGTAACGGCCAGATAGCAAAACAGTATCATCTGCCTAGCCTTTGGCCACTGGGACCTGTAACGACTGTCAAAGATCTATAAATGACAGCCGGGATCAACAGACAAAATTTTCTCTCCCTCTCTCTTCTTCATTGGCCATCCAATGCTGAGTGTAGATCTCTTCCAAATCTCTCACTTTTGGCGGTTTTATGTCATAGGTATCCATCTGGTTTCTTCCGGCCACTTTAATCAGATCGTCTGTACACCTTGTCGGTTGTATTCCCACATTCCTCCGCCCCGTCAGTGGACAAAATTTTACATCAAGTTAAACATATTTTCATAACTTTTAACCCACCGAATCCATGACATTCACATTGAACTTTAAAACCGTGTCACTAACTCAGGAATCTAAACCACATTTTATGAATGGCTAAAAACATAGGCTTTTGTTAAAACGTGGAAGTCAAGGCTACGAGTTATGACATTGTTATGTCTGCATTCAAAATGTTACGAATACAAAACTACCGTATGTCGGTTGTCGTATAGAGAATCAACGAATGAAATAACCAAAAAACAAAAACCCTACTTCTTTTACTTTTTATATACTGTTAAATAAAAAGAAAATTTTAAAATTGAATGTAAGTCGTGCATTTAAAATACAAAAACTAAGGTTGACTGGTAGAGAATGCCTTGTGGCATTAAGTCCGCCTATGTACCACTATTGTACATGAAGTTTAAATAAATAAATAAATAAATAAAAACTTTCGCAAAAAAAAGAATACAACACGAATCAAAATATTTACCAGAAAAACTACCTACGAAACAGTTCGACACAAACCTATTTATTGAATACTTTAGAGAACATTTTAAACCTACAACCAAACCAAGAATTACGACAAGGTTTTCCACGCCGCCTAGCGTCGAGTAGCGACGTGAAAACTCACCCCACACAGCCAAAGCGAACGCGTATACACCACCATCCCTTTCCACACACCCACACACCCCTACATATGAACGAGATAGACATACATCGGTCATTATATCCAGATTTCCACTCGAGAAAACGTACAACCCTTTAGTTGTCTCTATTATCGCCGTTGATATGTGACAATTAGACAAGGACGGGTATAGTGCGAAGGTTTTATGCCGCTGGACATTACTGACCACGATTTTTTAAAGGTTTGTGTGCAGCCTATCACGGTGTGTTTGGTCAAGCGATTGGAGATCTTAGGCTGGGTTCAGAATGTGGAGATTAGATTTTACGCACGAAAATAGTCGCGGAAAATTCTGAAAATTACAAAACTTATTTTTTAACTACAGATTTGAATAATTGGTTTTCAAGCCAACGGTTACATTCTAACAAAAAATCAGTAGAAACAGTATTTATTTAATGCTAATTATCAAACCGCAACATTAAAAACAAACCACACCAAACAACAAAAATAACGAAATCAATAAACAATCAATCACTTAGAACAATTTGAAATTTCAATAATCGAACAGTCCCGCGAAGTTCGCGTCTGAGTCGAGAAACAATTATGAAAAAGTTCTTTTTCGACGCCCGTTCTCGCGCCAGTTAAGTCCCGACTGACACTCATAAAACTTATTAAAGTCAAGGACCGACCGAGATAAGTTCGTCGGCGTCTTAAGTAAAATAACGGCGGCGAGGGAAAAAAATGTGCCACGAAACTTGCCAGCGAGAGTGAAGATCTAGGTTTACGTGTTGCGCTTTCTTGGATTTTTTCGGTAATGTAGTTTTATGTTTCGACTCTTTTATTTGAGGGATGTTTAGAATAACGAGAATGTGGAGTGGTTTGAACGATTTAAATTGACACTTGTTTTGGTAATGAAACTTTTATGTTGGTATCGAAAAACTTTTCTTTCTTACGTAACAATTTTTACTCTAATCTAATGGTTTGCTACGCTTTTTACGGCATGATTTTTACAATGACGCTACGAAGTTGGCGCGCTACGAGTCGCGTAGCGAACGTAGCGGCTTGCTACGCCAACGTACCGTTTACTCAATGAAGACAACATAAAAAACGTAGGTATTGCTACTACGGTACTTTCACGAACTATAAAAAAAAACTTAATTTGTTGGGTTTATAATATTTTCTAGGTTCTAGATAGCCTATTCTTACTATTTAATATTTTATGAAGTAAAGCTAACAAAGCTCTTTCATTGCACGTAACATAAAATATACGTCTACTAAGTAAAACAAAAGAAAACTTCTTAGATCCCTTTTATACGGGTTCTTAATTTTTAAAACCGCCTTGAAAACGTATACTGACCGCGCTCGGGTCCATTCAATTAAAAATTCCATCTCCTAATCGAGTCATGAAATATGCAAGCAAATATTATCCCTTTTCTTTTGTACGCGCTGCATCTTCGCCCCACCCGCGCACGCACACCGACGCACGGCACTTATGATTTATGCCCGTCTCGCTCCCACCCACGCGTCTGGTGGCAGAGCACGCGTGACACGGTCTCTGTCGATCAGCCGAGGCGGTGGCGACCGCGAGTAACCCCTGGCCACTTCGTACGGACTCGCACGCGCCGTCGTCGGCCGGCCGAGCGAGACAGCGCGAGTTGTGGACATGCGGAGGCCGCGGAGCCCTCGCGCGAAGGGACACAGGACAGACGCTCTCGGACATCGGGCGAGAGCGGGCGGCCGGCCGCGCACCTGCCTCGCACCGTTTCGCACGCGCGACGTGCTCGATCGCGAGACGCTACTTCGATATAATCGTAAACACGAGACAACAGTTTAAATTTTCAAAATTATTTTAATTCGGTTTTAATTTTGACGTTAGTTTTTTCGGGGATTGAAGCAGAATTTTCTTCGGAACCATATAAATAAAATTTAGTAAATCGGACAGTGACTGAAAATTTTGTTTGTTCGGACTGAAAAGTGAACAAGTTTAAACAGATGCTATTTAATGAAGTGTGACCAAATGAATCGTATACCGAATCGCAGGATCGCCACTAGGTGTGGATAGATTAGATAGGGCACTGAGACGTTCATTCAAGTGTTGATAAGGCCCTCTTTATGACCAGTCGATTTTGGCGAGCAAACATTCGACTGACGTGTGAACTGAATCACCACAACATGAAAAGGAAAAAGTAAGATAAGAACTAGTTGAATTTTGAATCGTGAACGATGAAGAAATTAAGAAGATGACTAAAAGTTTCATTGATGTTTACCGTCGGACATTCAACGGGGGATTTGTGATAACACGACCCCGCTATCAATAACGTTTTAGAAATAGGACGATAAGCCGCTGGACCGACGGCGGCACATGTGAAGTGAGCTAAAGAACTGTCGTAAGATAGCAAAAATATTAAGATAAAAAATTCAGAGGATAAAAAAGTTGTTGAAGATCTAAAAATAGGTGACCAAATCAAGATGAGAATTAAGATGCCAGCTGTACGCATCGCGCAAGGTAAGTCAACAGAACTTGAACTTCTAAATATTCCTACTGGATTTTATTTGATTGCCCTGAGTGTCGATCCCGTCAGCCAGTTTATGGAAAACTATTAGGATAGAATCTAGTCTTTGTTTTTTTTGAGAGGAGGAAGTGCAAATCATGCTAACGTTACAAACTAAGAATATCAAACTTAAAACTGCACAAAAACTTTTCCCCTCTTACACAATTTAAAAAAATTTGCAACCAAAAATGCAAGACTCAAAAATATTTTTATGCCGTGTCCACGCAAAACTTCATTCAGCGCTCCACAAAACATCATCTAAATAAACACACAGTCCACATGCACAATGTGGCCGTGCCGGCGAGACTCCATTCATTCAGGCAACGAGCTACTTAATACCGGAGCTTGTGGCAATATTGACACGCCGTCCGTGGTCATCACATGTCCGAAAGGGAAACATGAAAAGAGTACTAAGTAGCCCCTTTAAAATATTCATACCAGTCTTCCCCGTGTTGTGGAGACTGGACAGTTTGATGGCGAAAATTTTAAAGCTACCATTTCTGTTGCAGAAGAATTGACATAACATAGTGAAATTTAAGTTGAACAAACTAGTGAAATGATTATGTCGAAAAAAAGGGCAAATATTTCAATGACCAGGCTTGTTGTAAAACTAAAATCCATCATCGATTCCAATATGCCAAGAAAAAATATGTTGTATGGAAAATTAATTTGCAATGCAAATTCTAGCTGGTTACTGAGTCAATTATTATATTTTATATCACCTGTTGTAACCTTAGTCCAAGTACTAAGGTCAGTAGTTCTGTTACATTGTAACGAGTTGCAAGCTATAATTAATTTATTAGCTGTAAAATGGTCTTTGTTTTTATTATCTTCAGGATCATAAATGAAACAATCTATTTTGTAGACAAAAACACTATGCGGTTCATTATCATTGGTCACCCTAAGGAAGAGAATATTGATAATAATAATAATGGTGTTGAAATAGTAAAAATATTTTTATGTGCCAATTAAGCATAGTAACATTAAACATTAGAAACTGTTTTTTGAATACACATGCCTCTTCCATTGTTTCTAGATTTGATTCCCACTATCCAACAGTTAGGTGTATTAATTAAAAATTATAAGCAAAAGTGTAAGCATCTTATGTTATTTCCCATGCTTTACTTAACTCACAATAGGATGACCAGTGAGTTTGTAATTTTGGACTGCCAATTACCTACTCTCATAGTGCGTTTTTACTTCCAATTTAAATTCAGGTGACTGTCTTTTTTCTTTGGAATGATCTGATTTCGTTATTAGATGCAAGGGAACGGCTCTATTTTGTAAGTCGTTCCGTAAAGAATTACTATGATGTCATGTAATTATTATTTCTTTAAAATTGTCATACCTTAAATTAAACTCATTCAAAACTAGTCGTATTCCTTTGTTAGTTGAATTTAGGCTATAAATACATATGTCCTCCCTAAGTCATCCATCTCATCATCATCTTGACAGAATTGGTTTAAATTCCAACAATTTACAATTTATTTAGCAAAACCAGCCCGTACAAGTTCATTCCTTTGTAATATATGAGCCTGCGACGGCCGTCGACTCTCGCGCACGGATTCCTCTCAAAACTAGCGTTATCGCACACATGGGCAATTAGTCCAAGTTGACCGAAGGCGACGGGCGACTCGGATTGGTCGGTGGCAGAGTGACGTCACCATCGTCTGCGGCCGTCGCGCCCGATTGGTCGACACGCGTCATTTCGTCGATGACACGTTTGTTCTTATTTTGAAAGCAAGAAGTTCGAGGTACACGGGTTTTGTTTGGAGTAACAATGGGACCCCCTTTACACGTACTTACATGAAATTGGATGCCATTATGTGGTCGTTCATGTATGTATGTATGCCTGTACAAGATCAGTAATTACTGGAGGTGAAATTTTAGCCATACCGACTTTCATAACCGGGCACACTTTAAATCTGTCACAACAGCCATCACAAAACAAAATTGTGTTCCCATTTGTAAACGGCACGGTACTGCAAAATTAAAAATTTAAAAAGTCGTCAAGTTTTAACGCGAACCCAATTATGTCCAGAGGCAGAAAACCTTCTGGCTTTTTAAAACCCTCCTCAAAAGTATGAATTAGGGAATCGTAAAATTACTTTATCAGGTGCGAGGCCAGACGGACGGGGGATACCGCGAGCGTAACTTTTGAACAAACTTTTAAAAATCCAAGTTAACTTTCGTGCCGTGCCCGACCGGGCTCTAAATAAAACATTAACAGAGGTACCATTTTGTTTTTACTTCGCATTTGTCACTAATTGATATGGGTTTTCCTGTCCTCAGTAGACTTTTTAATTGATATTGTTTTTGTTTTGTTTGAATGAAATTCCTACATCGTCATTAATATTGTTTTGTTATTTAAATGTATATATAAACTTGATTTGCTCCAGAATTAATAAAAGGTTTAATACTTTTATTTGCTGTAGCGTTTTTTATTGACCGCTTGATGTTTTGTTTAATTGTTTCATTTATTTGCCATTGTGTTTGATACAAAACTGAACGGATGCGGCATAAAAGGACCGCACGTCAATTTAAACATTGCCTATATCTTGTCCTTTGCCGCTTAGCGATTCAATATGTCTTCATTAAGCGAATATCGAAGGATCGCATTTACAAACGGAACTCTCAATCTTGATCCTTGGTCAGGAATTATTGGACCTCGGTTAATCCTTGTGTCTTCATACAAATATACGGTGGGAATGGCAAATATAGGGCTGAACTAATGCTCAATTATGAATATTGATGTTGATTGTGATGATAGGGTAATTATAGCAATAACGGCACTATCTTGATTGAACGGTCAAGTAACCCTTTCTCACGTTATAGATGGCAACCGCGATGTTTACAAAGGAATCATGATTAACGAGCAATAAATTTCACAAAGCACGCTAATAGACCCGATCACCTATTTCAATTGCACGCACTCAGCAATAATGCATCCACGTGAACCAAGTCGTGGGAAAGAATTCGCATCTCCTTGTACTTGCTCCAATAAATTGAATTCGTCAAGACAACATATTTTAGCAATTGACAACAGACGTCCATTAGAGCAGTATAAGAGAAAGCTACATCAGATAATTTATTTCGCAACATATTTAAATTATGGGAATGAAGTTAATTTTCTTATTTAGAATAATGATTGTACGGACGGCCACCCGTTTTGAATTTCCAACTGGACCGGCTTGATTTTATGCTTTTTTTTGAGCGCGTCGAACGGCGTTTTGTGTTTGTGATTCTGAAGATAAAGACGTATGGATTTACATATGTTATGTCAGCGGAGGTCCTGGTAACATTTAAATTGGATTTATTAGTCCGGTCCCATTAAACAGTGCAGAACAACGTTGGAGGCATTCTCGATATGATACTGAACAGTTTAGAATTGATTGAAAAAAGTTTCATAAATACAGATGTGGGAACAGAAAAAAAGTACAAGCTTAAATGCATAATGTAAAGTAAAATCCGGACAGATTTAAACGAAAAAGATCTTGCAGTGGAACTCGCTCGTAAAGTTTGCATTACCGATTCGTCAAAAATAATTAAACTGTTCCCAATATTTAATATACAAAATGATGACCTCTCTCGGTATATTTTTATAATCGGTTAATAAGACTCATCTCCAACCAATTCAATTAAATGGCGCTTATTGATTGTTAACCTATCGGATGGATAAAGCAAAAACGGGACCATCCTTCAAAAGAAAGAGTGTTTTGAGTCTCAAGTTTTTTTTTGCAAAAAGAAAACATGAAAAAAATAACACTGCTGTTTTAACAAACAATCCTTTCCCAGAGGACAGGATTAATACAACTAACAATACAAGTCTAGTTACAAACAATAACAACAGTAGCCCAAACACAGCCTTTTTTGTTCAGGACTTAATCTATGACATTTAGATGAGTCAAAGAGATAATACTTACCTTTACAACACTTCAAGTAAACTTATCTTGTACAAGTAATCTGTATTGTTAGTTTTTTTTTCATCAATAATGTTTGGAGTATCGATTAAGATCATTGCATTGTAAATTGTCAAAAGGATTGAATAATATTAAATTATCAGTTTCTAGAAACCGCCGTTTCTTAGAAGACGTTTTAGAAGAAATATCTTTTCTTTTGCGTTCATTTTCTCAATCATGACTTAATTCAATTCATTCCTGACACAACAAGATTACATAATAATACGTTTGAAGAATCTATTCTTTTTCAATCTGATCTTTTAAACTAAATCTCTTTTGACCAATGTCCGCCCATTAGGCCCTATTACGAGCTTAAAATAAATACAGAGCTTAAACACAATGGAATAAAAAATGTTCATAACAAGAATTAATTTATTATGAGCAGACCACGATCAATAGCCAGGGAGTGGGTGGACAGATTCTCAAGAGTCCATCTTTGTCAGGCTTTGATACCAATTTGTTATTGTCGGCCTTTCAACGTTAGACGATTCAAAGTTTGGTAGGTGTTAGCTTTATATAGATTAAAGACTTAACAAAGAACCTTTACACGAGCCCCTTTTGAGTATTGATCAAAAACAGAATCATTAACACACGAAAAATGATCAAACTAAACAAAAGATGCTCAGATTTTATCAAACGAACCCCAACAGGTTGACAATGGATCAAAATTCGATAGAGGCACCTGAATCTCCAATATTTTCCCATGGTCAAACTTCGATAAACACCTTGACAAAAAATCTATTCCTACCTTTGACAAACAATTGGTCAAAAGGATTTTTTTGGCCAAAACAGGCTCATTCCGCACCCACATGAGTCGGATCGCCGATAATATTAACAATACAGAATGGGGTTGGTATCCGAAGGCAAAATAACTATTGTGCATCATTATGTGACACCCTTTCATCAATTTTAACAGAAAAGGGCTTACAAGTGTCACTTTCTTTAATTTTTTTCTGTTCCATGTTCTATTTTCTGTTCACAGTAGCATTATTGGTAGAAATATAAATATGAACATTTTCAAAGCCACACATTGTACTGGCAGTAACTCGTTTATTTTGATCAAAATGCACTTGCTTTTCAGAAATTTTGGTCGTTACTGGCTAATACTTTTTATTCGATGATTTTAGCAATCTTCAAACCAGATACCACAAAATTCGTCATCTTTACTATGAACATTAAGTTCTGTTTCAGTATCCACAGGTAATTTAACCAGATTCTATTAACCTATGACTATGCAGGTACCAAATCCACCAAAACTTGATTGAAGGGAAGATTGCTACGTGTCAGATTCTACCTGATCCTCATCAATTCATCCCAAACTGTCGGCGAATGAATGATTTCTTCATGACCATTGTCCAATATCTTTTGATTCGGCAGTTTAAACTCTCCGATTTATTTTTTTCTGCCATATGGCTATACATGTCAGGTTGGACAAACGTGCCCTTTAATAGAGCATAGTTTTGAATTGTTGGAACTCATCCAGATTTGATCCTTTTTTGTAGTGTGTTTTTTTTCACCACGATGGATTTTGCCAAAACTGTTTTAAACTTCTTGTAAAAATCGATTCGAATAACTTTAAACCCGATATCATACTACACATAAAAATATTGCATAATTTGCGGAAATATTAAAACTACTACCATGTTTTTAATAATTATTTTCTAAAATTCTCTCAACCAACTGCATTTTATTATCCTGGGATTTGATATTATCAAATAGCCAGCACACAAGCAACCAGTAATACTAGTACGCAAAACATTCATTCAATACCCATTTGTCTTTTTAGCAATACAGAGATTGGCTTCGTCTAAATACAATCATCAAATACGAAATTACAGTACTCAATCTAGCACCACAGACCAATAGAAATATAGACAGGCCAAAGGTTCCGTATTAAAATATGTTGCAATGTCTCAAAATCTCATTGTTAGATATTAAGTGGGTGTTAAAAATCATAAGACACACAGCTGAAGGAGTGAAAGATGATAGCTCGATGTATACGTTCATGATTTATATTGTGTTGTAAGGCTTGTCGGGTATTGTTCTAGTCATCACGTGTGCAGTGTGGGCGTGCACTTAGATTTATTACAGATAGCCCTTTAACTAAATATTGTTAATGTTTGGCACGATTCGATAAATAGATATTGTTAACGGAATATTCAATTTCCTACAACTGTGTTATTACTCTCTTAAAAAGGCAACCGAAAGTTACTTAAAATTGGTCAGTAATTATGGTTGTCTAACACAAATCCGCTGATAAATAATCTCTTAGTAATCACCACCGCCATCTGGCGTCGCACGTAGGTGTCGGCGCAATACTGCATTTCCGGTTACCCAAGCCGTACCGTCATAAGGTCGTATCTGCATTTGTATGCTGGGAGCTTTCCCATACCGGGCAGTTCGTGACCGCTCGCCTTGTTAACGCGATGACCCGACTTGAGATTATGCACTTACATCCGTTTGAATGATGACTGCTTAATTGAGGCCATGTGAAATGAGCAAGAAGGTTCGTGTATGTATAAACAAAGAATATTTTTTGCACAAGAAAAATAGCGTGGTAGCATTTCTAGATGAGCTTGTTGGAATTTTTTCTAGCGTCGGTCGGGTAAAAGAATCAGATTGTCGCTTTAAGTCGTTAATTGTAGTAATAAGATGAAACTGTGATCCATTTTGGCATTGTTTTCCACACCAGCTTCAATAACTTCAAAACATTCTAAACGCAAAAATTACCAAAACTCTCCACCCAAACCCACCAAAACCTACAAGGAAAATCCCTAAACCCTACCCATACCACAGACATAGCAACTAACTGTAAATGCAGAGGCGAACAGGCGAACAAAACGATAAATTTGACGGCGCGGCCGCAGATCGGCTTTCTTCCGATCGGTAGATAACCAACGACCGGCGACCCGCGTGCGAGCGGCCAACATTGCCTATTGTCTGTAACGGAGACTGTACAAACGTTAGAATTACCCTACACGTCTGTTTTGTATGAATACGTAAGTAAGTTAATTGCTTTAATTTTAGTCTAACATTGAGACATTATTTTTTAGTAGGTACTGTTTGGGGTTTTGATTTAGTGTTTCTATATTTTCACGACATGAACAGTTAAATTGTTTGAAAGAAAAAAATTACTAAGTTTGCATCTTTACTATTAAAATATTATGGAAAAGATCACCGATTCGACTCTAACAAAACTGATAGTTACGGTAAGTACTCACAAACAGGGAGATTTTTATAACCAAATCCAACTTAACACGTCAAAAAACAAATGAAGCCACGTCTACAACTAAACAACTCTGTGACAAGAACGAAGCGAACCATTAAATTCACGCCACGAATAATTGGTTTCATCAATGTACCTTACTCGTAGAATACACCAATTTAACTTGACACCTCCTCGCTCCCTCCTGACGTGTGAACTCACATGACAGAGGAGAGAACACACCGTGTGGTGGAGGTCATATTAAATTGGGAGTATACGCGGTAAATTATGAGAATAAGTTCAATGAGTCTAAGCGACCTGAACACTTTTTATGGTGGAAGAAATCTGTGTAACACACAAACGCGTGCGGTTGTAATTTTTATTAAGAGATTTATAGGCCCTAATGAAAGAAGCCGTGCTAACGAGTTTCTTATACAACAAAGGCTTGCGTGACCGCAAAGCATTGCAATAAATATGGCCATAATAGAAGAAGAAAAAAAAAACAATCAAATTCTCTATTTCTACAGAAAACGAAAATATATTAACACCGTTCATTATATTTGCCAAGAATTCCTTTCACCTATCTCACGCTGTCATGTTTTTTCCAAGACCAAGGTGTCATCCAATCCTTTGGCAGATCCGTCATCAAAACACTTGACAATACTGTCCACAATGTGCGCTTTGACCAGAATCGGAGCATATTGTGGGAACATTTTTTTTTTCTAAAAATAAATAGTCATGGTCCTTCCGTTTTGTGTTTGCAGGTTTGTTTAATTGATGTACTGATTAAGTCAGATCACCAATACGAACAAGAGGGACTAGACCAGAGGAATCGTTTTCAAAATGTGTTGTATTTGTACAACGATTTTCAACTGAACTGATATAAGACATTTTAAAATTTTCCACTTTTTTATCGGGGATTGAATGTCATTTTGTCTAAGCCCTAATGATTGCTTTGTCTGCAATATTATCTGTGTCTGTTAAAAGAAAAGGTACAACAACATATTGAACCAAAGTTGTTAAGAATTCATTACATTTATTTTTAAAGCCTTTGTATCATAATTTACTCTGGTATCAAAGCTTTCCACCGGATCAGTAGATTCAAAAACTCCAAGAACCCTATTGATCCTGCAACAATACGCTTATATTCTTAAAGAAGTATTAACAGAAACACAAAAAATATCACTCATAAAATTCGCAGGTCTATAATCAGACCAGTTTTGTACAATGGCGAACCACAATCGCGATATTCGAAACGAAACCGCGGACGCGCCGACATCTCGACATACACTCCCGCGCATCACGCGCCTCTATTGTCCATTCTATAATTACCAGGTCGGACGGAAGACGGACCGCAGACACCTGTTCCGTTTTCACACGGCCGGTAACAGGTAAGTTCAGCCGAAATTTTCGGATCTCATCTTGGACGACGGTGGTGTAACTGTATACCGTTTTTGTTCACCCGACACAATTTTTTGTTTGATTTCGTTGAAAAAATTGATATGGATTTTAATGTGTTTGGGTGATATTTAGGGCAGTTGGCGATACCAAAGTTCACGGTTTGCATTTTGCAGAATTGCTGATTTAAAGGTTTTACTTTCTTCACTAATATTTTAGACGTAGCCTACTGGCGTCTTTTAGTTGCTAATTGTATCATGTTTTATTCCTAAACCATCATTCATGCAATGTTTGATCTACATGGTTTGCAAAAAATATTACTGTCCGAAACATCATACGCAATTTGTCGCAGGAAAATCAAATTATATTATTTATCCCCTATTATTTGCGTCAGCCTACCAGATGTACACTCCATGTCAATCTTCCATGTTTGTTTACCTAGAAATAGCAAACATTATGTCGTGCTGGGGTCACTACGAAACGTTTTGGTCGTCTATTCGATCATCATAATTTTATTACGAGTCTCGCGGCAAATCTCGAAGTTAATTTCTTTATTGAATTAGTATAACAAATAGACAGAATAACATTTGAAGGACGTGTGAGGGCAATGATCGAAGTTTAGTACTAGATATGTTTGTAGAGAGTAAAAATGACAGCATAATTCAGTTGGTTTAAGGTGGTTAGCAAAATTTATATAGACACCGATCCTAAAGCCCTAGTGAGCATCACAAAAACCACGTCAAACCAATAATTCATGCTAAATATAACGCGACACAATTATAAGTCATCCATCCATTCTGATCTGTGCAAAATCATATTCATCCACTAATACCATTTTCGCAATGACATGCACTTTTTGCCATTCAAATGGGGGACAGTTGTGTTTTTTCTATATGAACGTTAGAATTCTGTCCCCATACTTCTGTACTGCGAACGATTACGCATATTTTTGCTCACATGTTATTAGGGGTGCCGTGTGTGAAAAAAATGTACTATTATAAATAAAAGGAGCCCAACAAAGGGATGGGAGAGCGATCGGGGTCACTAGGAAACGGCGGTTTTGATACGGGAATTTTTTTACCTGGCACTTTGGGGGATCTTTTTTCATTAAAATTTCGGGCCTCGAATTTTATAGAGGTAGCCAGTCAGTCTGTGTTCATCTGCGAAGATGATCACATGCTTTATGACTTCGAACATCTTGGTAACTCAGTGGTCAGTGAACATCGGACTTCAACTAAGTTCAGTTTTAAGTTAGTTTTTGTGCTGTTAAGTTGAACGCTTGGACTACGTTTAGTTTTGAACACTCACAGTTACTTTGTGGTGCAGAAAAATGGATTTATCAACGCGGAGTAAGTCAAGATTTTTCGACTCTGGCATCGACTTAAGACGAAAAGGTATTTTCGCTTGATCTGAAATTTTCCAACTTCGGTCGTATTGTTTATGTGATTGTGGAGCTCGAGTTAATAGAGAGGTTGGGGGCAGCAATAAACGGGGCAATAACCAATACTGAAGACAAATTGGAAAGTAATAAGGCAGTGAAAATGATATCTGTCCCCGAAAGATATCTCTGTATGAATCTGAACGAATCGGATGCCGTTGACATTAACATATAAATGAGTGCGTAAGTGGACTGAACGTTATAGTGTAATATCTCCCTGCGTATAGATCGGCCCTGAGTTATATGGGCTATATAAATTGATATGATTTAATTTGGGTATTATGCTGAGATTAGATTGATTGCTGGATAAATAGAGATAAGTCAGTCTATTATAATATGTAAAGTACTATCTGTCTGGCTGTGTATCTTAAGATCTTTTTTGCACGACTATTTTAATGTCTAATTATCTGTTTTATTTAAATAGTATAAGATTTGTTTAAGATTTTTACGCTAAGTCCACACTGAATTAAGACTTCAAATTGTCTTCAGTAATCTTTCCTTTAAACTTCCCAAAAAATCTCAAAGAAAGTTAAAGCAAACATTCATTTCCTCAAACTCCACACTTTATCAACACAAAGCGATATTTAAAAGTATATTTCATATAAAACTGCATTCGTCTGCCGCATTGACCGCAAATACCCGGCCGCAGAGGCTGTATGTCAAAATAATGACCGCGAGTGTAATAGGACAAGGCTAGGATGTGTTCGCGATCTTTGTTTTATTTCAAATATATGTTGGTTTAATGGTGATGTATGATTTGCGGGGAATTTCGTTTAAGACATCATAGTTGATAGAAACGGAATGTCGTTGATTTTTTTCATCCACATAATGTTTTTATTTTGGTGGTAATTGTTTTGGTTGATTCTTATTGGAAATCGTCAGTATTCATTAGAATTTTTTGGTCTCTATCATTGTGTCTAGTTATAAATTCTTCCGTTCCAGCATCAGCTTATTGACCACACAATTTCAAGATTCCCTCATCATTCATTTCCATTTCAAGATTCATTACGTAAATTCCTTTCCATACTTCTATTTTAGCGTCTCTTTAAAATTTTAGGTCTCATATAAGTTTATTATGGTTTAAAAAGTCCATTTCCACTGTTACAGAGCAAGGGTTGTAGCCAATACTGGCACCAGTCCCGACCGGACGAAGCTTTATGACCCCACTTTTATAGCTTTAGGAAAAACTATATTTCTTATTGTGCAGATAGACATGCATGCATAGCGTTTATTTTCGCTGTCTGCGAATTTTGGGAGACTTGATGCCTTTTGAACTACTATAGTTTCTAGAACTTCTTTGTGAATCGGTTCATTACTTTCTTCTTTTACCGCATTTTCGTTTGACTGATCTAATGCAGCGGCCAATTCAGTATAATTTAAGTACCTTAGAAAAGCAGAGTCATAAGTGATCCAAGACTGATGAAAGATATCTAATTCCATTCAGAAAACATTTTCTTCAAAAAGAATATCGAAGAAATCGCGAGAAAACTCATATCGATTCTCTATCAGTAAATAAACTAAGGTACAGTAAACAGCAGGCACTTGTAGTAATAAATACAGTTGGCGGCAATAATTAGTGGCCGGGCAGTTAACGGCAGTGCCGTACTGGAATTAAGATTTTTGCCATAAATGCCCGGCTTCGAGATAAAACTGCCGGAGTAAGGATTAGGGGTTAAGTGTCCGCTTTAACGGGTATTGTTCTAGTGCTGCGAGTTATCGATGTCGATAATAGGACCGTCTCAAGAGTGTTGGATGAAGATAGTCAGGCTGTGCGTAATTAGGTTAGGTTAGGTTGGGCTGTGTTTTAAAAGGCTCTTTGTTTGCCGTAATTTGGAATAATAACTTAGTCAATATTGACCACTTAAAAGAAATGATACTAACTATTAAGAAATAAAACATGGTATAGATTTTCTAATAGGACAAGATCGATTTGTGCTGAAATGTCATGAAATAATTACATACCTTTAATTTAATCAAATTAAAAAGGGTTATTTTTAAATAAATTCTTATTCATATTGCTAGTAGGTAGACAGCAGCCTCAATTCTATAAAAAAACAATTCAAAAAACGTCAACTCACATTTCTATCGATATCAACTGTTCCCATCCCTATGCCATCTCAGTGTAGTGGCTGACAGTCCGGTGTGGCGTTTTTATTGACACTCGTGCCGTGACAAATATCTTCAGGAAGACACACCACACTCCTTCCCCTGTTCCACAAGGGTAGGTGCTTGGCTCTGAGTATACGACCGGTATATTTTGATACGAAATTATTAAAGATATGAACTTGAGGAGGATAGTCCAAATAAGTGTTTCCATTAAATTTTGCGAGTTTGAATTTGGAATTGCATGTATTTAAAAAAGATGGATTTCATGATGATAGTGATTTAAAAGTCATGTTGACTGTACTCGCAAGCGAATTTAAAAGCAGTAGAATTAATTAGTAAATTATGTTTATTTGGCACGATATTTTGTTTCTCCTTCATTTTTTCGTTTGTATAAATGATGGAAAGAAAAATTTTAATCTCCAAGTTAAACCGACATTGACACCGTTCAGAAAAATTGACAATATAAATTTTCACTCTCGATTTTTATAACCAACATTTTTTCTATTAAGGGTTGTCCATCCGACTCCCCAGGCGCGGAATCGTGTTACACACCTAAAGCGAAAAAAGAAAAAAAAATTCAAATCCCTCTAACGAAGAGGCCAATACACTTGAGGCCTCTGTTTTTCTCCAGTTATTCCGAATATTCCGCCCAGTATTGGGTATCTGTAACACGATTACTGGACCCGACCTTAATTTGATCAGCCACCGCGACGTGGCCGCTATTTTTTCTTGTTGTCACCCCCGAGGGACACCTTATTTACCTGTGCTATGTAAAAAGGCAATATTGATAAACAATCTCCTTTCTTGTTGATGACCCAGGAAAGTTTTTAAATCAAGGTGTAAAATGTGAGATCGAATCTTTGAAGTTCCAGGAAAATCACATTAGAAGTATTCATTTTTTTGTCATATTGTCTGCACAATGTTTTAAATTTCAAAAAAGCCAGACAAAAAAATTAATTAATTTTAACGAAACTAGACAAAATAAGAATCAAATAAAACAAGGTACTTTACTAAGAAAAAAAATAACAAATTCAGCATTGGACAGTGATCCCTTTAGCTCCCTTGGGTCGAGAGGAAAAAAACAACAAGATAAAGATAATCAGCCGTTTTTGTCGCTCGGAATTACGTCGGATAATTTGATTAGCTATCGGTGGGCGAGAACCGTCCCCTTAAGAGGTAATCCTATTTTATAGGTAGGCCCTTTAATCTGATAGATGCTAGGTGTTTTATATTGGAAGTTTCTGATTGTATTTTATGTTTATTGGCTGTTATAATGACTCAGTAAACAACTGTTGTAATCAATTAATCATCTGCTTTTTGCTATCTTTTTGCAACATAATATGATTAAATTAAGTTTATCTACTAGTGTTTACTATAAATAGGGTATTTTTTATAAGAAAAATAATATCAGTGTTGATAATAGTATTTATTTTCCTGTGAACGTTATTTTTGATTGACTGACGCGACACTTACGATGCATACATAACGCAATCTATGTATTGATTTAAAGTATATAACGCGAAATTCTCCCCTCTATCAGCTAAGTGTAATTATAGGTAAAAAAGCAAGGGTTGCAGAGTGGCCATGTTGAGAAAAGTGACGTCATTAGTGCGCTGTTGACACAACCCGCCTTCTGACGTGAATGGCGAGGCTAAACTGGCTATATGGGCGTGTTTCCAATATGGAACTATGTGCTCTTGCTGGGTCGTTATTACTGAAGCTGTTTTTATATTTCAGAAAAAAACTAAACCGTACTAAATCGGAACTCAGTAATAATAGGTGACATGAGGTCCAAATGTTGCTCGTAAACTTACCTAAACCTAAGTTCAAATGATTTGTTAATCAAAAGTCCTCATAGATAAGCAAGCAATAAGTATCACTCTCAGATATGATTAAAGTCTTAAACAAAGTAGGTAAATACCATGTGAGTTCATGCTAGGAATGACAAAATGTTTTCAAATCGCCATTAAAACTTGCCGAATAACATTAATAAATGTGGCACACAACATTTATAGAGGTTTTAAATTACCAAAACCCAAAAAACGGACGTGGCCAAAAAAAGAAAATAAAAATAAAATATTTCAAATCACACAAGTGTCCAGCCAGTTCTATAAACACAAAAAGCTTTCTGATAAATTAAAACAAGCCTTAAATCTCAATTTGCCGACACAGGGCGGTTTCTATAGGCTTTTGTGGCGTATGTCCATTTCCGACAACTCAGCCTTTGAATAAAGTAGCTGTCAAAGAAGCCGATGTCAAAATTCTTTGGTATTCATAAGTGGGTGAAGAAAACAGAAATGGAAAAAAGAAAATGAAAACTTTTTGCTTGCTCAAGCTTTTGCCTGTCAAGCGAGGTAAGCAGATGTCCTAGATGTCCTATTACATTTTAGTAAGACCATTAGTCATCATCATCTTCATCATCAGCATATAATGTTCCCACTGCTGGGACACGGCCTCCTCTCAATGAGAGGGAATTGGCTATAATCCACCACGAGGGCCCAGTGCGGATTGGTAGATGTCACATGTCTTCGAATTTTTGGTTCTTGAACATGCCGGTTTCCTCACGATGTTTTCCTTCACCGTTTTGAGAGCAGTGGTGCCGAAATTAATTACACAAAGTAATGCGCCTGTCTGGGTTCGAACCCACGACTTAATGTTCGTAAGTCGGGGCCGCCACCACTGGGCCACCGCTGCTCTCAAGTGCCAAGACCATTGATGCTTTGATATTTTTCATCGTTTTCTAAACTCAAACATTCTGAAAACTTACATTTTTTTTTTGCAAAAGTTTCTCCCTTTTCTTTCTCATTATGATAAGGTGTATTCTAACCAAATGCGCTATTAGCTTACATCTTAATTTTATGAGCTAAATCATAGCAATAGTAAAGCATTTATTCTTCTAAATAATATTCAATTTCGGGATCTACCACACCCAAACGGCACGCACACAATAAACACCCCCGCAACATTTGATATCCATTCTTATTATTTTTATTTTCGATTTATTGTCGTGAAAAACGAACAATTTCTATACACAATCGTTAGGGTTCGTGATCCCCTGCCAATTAACATTGGACACGGTGGTCAGAGCTATGTCAAAGTTAGACATATTTTTTGCCCACTGTGTCACACACCGATCAATATACATCAATCTTGAACATTCTAAAAGTAAACTCAAAGTTTCAGCACTCCGTCAAAACCGTTAGGAACGTTTCGCAAATTAACACAGTGATACAATTTGCGGCGGTCGGGACAAAATGTAATTAATAATTAATGCAACGAACGGCCAAGTAGAAACTTTGCTAACACAGAAGTTACTTCTGTCGCTGGCATGACCTTTTCTGTGAAAAAACAAATGCGGAGATATAACTGGCATGTTACGCCGTGTGTAGTAACGAGCTAATTTAAACTTTTCGGTCTCTCAGTCCTTTCGGAGGGTGTCTCCCTTCGCGTCACCTGAGGCGACTGTCCTTGGTTAGACGGCACTTTTCAATAAAACAGAAATAAAATGCACGCGCTTCTTATATTGGTTTGTGGTTGAAGATAATTGATTTCACTTTTGATTTTCTTAAATTGAATTGTCGGTTTGACGTTTCTTTTTAAATGATGTGAGAGAATTCACAATATCTCCAGGTTTCATTTTCCATAACATGAACACAATTTTAGACACTCCAAATGTCGATGGGGTAAGCAACGAATACGCTATATTTAGGATCGTTTAAGTTCCCAATTTACAGCTCATGCTTCAGAAAACATACCTATCAATCATGAAATAGTATCAAATATAACATAGCCACAAAATTTATACATTTAATTCAAAACCGGGGCACGCTACCCTCGATATAGATAATCATAAATCACTCCAAACGTGAAAATCAAATATTTATGTGGGTGTAAAGTTTTTGTCCACACGGCGCATGTGGTGACCACTGTCCAGTGGCGTGGCGGTGGGTGTGGCTTCGTGTTTGTCCGAGTTGACCCGCAGTCCACTTACCTTTTCACGTAAATTGATAGGGTTCGATTGTGTAAACGTTCCTTATGTACTTGTAAGGCTTTTACATTTACACGTTGCATTTAGAAAGGGTTTAGCGGTATGATGTGCGTTAGTGCTTGAGTCGTGAAGCAATAGTGTGCTTATTATGTTGGAAGATTGTTCGTTGCATAAGTGTAGTGAGATCGAACATCAGTGCATTCGTACCCATATCTAGGATGCTAGATGAAGGTTAATTTGACTCCTAAATCGAGCGAAGTATTTTCCAAAGAAATATTTTACGGTTAATCATTTTCCTAGTCCCAATTATGAATGATGGTACTTACCACGGTTCCGTTTTTACCACGACAGTATCACTAAACGTTGTTTGATCAGCCACAGGATACATCCACCTTCTACTTCCCCAGGAAGTGTTCCCATTTGCCACGAGCCAGCACCTTTACAAATCTGTAAAAAATTAACATCAATAACGCGTGCATTTACATAATATACCCTCTAAACAAACTAGGTACGGCAGAATAAACAATGGTCGTCGAATCACGTAGTTTTTTCACTATATTAATTTAGTTCTCGAGTTACAATGCAATACAGCCCCTATAGACATTACAGCGCTACCTACTTTACAAAGAAATTGAAGGAAAAAATAATAATACCAAGAGAGTTTGAACGCAAGGTTTGAATGTAAGGGCGTCTACACAGTACTTATGTGAAATTAGCTCGCGAACGCGCTTTGATGTGCCGACCAATTGTTCGTACGAAAGCGCCTTTATAATCCGAGGCGTCGCGCGTCGCGACCGTGTCTTGTGTCGAGCTATTTATATTATGGTGACGTCAATTAATATGTAAGGAGTTAATTATTTATGTGAGATTTGTTTGTGGTAAGCCTTTGGCCAGGGCAAATTATCCTACTTCGATGCAATTACAGATAGTGAAGGGCCTAATGGTTTAAAATCTAAAATATGTTCCAATTAGTACTGAAACATTGTGGCGGTACTTTTATACAAACCTAAAAGCTTGGCTTGCCCATAAACTCTTCATAATGTTAGGGTTTCTGTACAGCCGGCTTGCCGCAGCCGGCTTGCTGTATTGTTGGCCCTTAGGCAAACCACTGCCCAAACAAGCCTTAACTTATTTTTGTAACGTTGAAAAATAGTAATTTTCATTTGTTACACAGATTTAGTCTTAAAATATAATCACAGATACCATTAAACCGTCATTGGTACGTAATTGTTTGAAGGAGCCCGTGGCTAAATAATAACACCCGGGTCAATCTGCAAGGTTTAACCGCTCTTGCCAAGGTCGGTCTGTGGATAGATGACCATCATTACATACCGAACTTCCTCCGTGCTTCGGAAAGCACGTTAAGGCGTTAGTTCCGGCTGTCATTTGTATATCTTTGACAGTCGTTACAGGTAATCAGTAGCCCGAAATTCTGACAACCATGCTTACCCAGGGGTATCGTATTACCCAGTTCTTACTGAGTTGTGGAGGTCAGATAGGCTGTCGCTCTATGTAAAATACTGGCATTCAGCTGGATCCGGTAAGATTGGAAGCCGACCCCAAAAAATGTTCTGAATAGGCTAGGCAGATGATAATGGTACCTAATTGTTTGTTTGATAGTAGGTATACCGGCTTTTACTAAACGAGGTTGCAATGGCGCGTCTAAAGAATGCAAGTTGCTCTAAACAAATGGTTATTTTCATCAGCGATCATCTTGATGGGAAAGTCATCACCATTCATCATCATTTCAGCCGAAAGACGTCCACTGCTGGACATAGGCCTCCCCCAAGTGTCGCCACATTGACCGGTCCCGTGCGACTCGCATCCAACGGATTCCCGGAACCTTCACCAGGTCATCAGTCCACCTAGTGGGAGATCTTCCAACGCAACGTCTTACGGTTCGCGGTCGCCACTCCAGAACTTTTCGGCCCCATCGGCCATCCGTTCTGCGAGCAATGTGCCCTGCCCACTGCCACTTAAGTTTGGCAATTCTTCGGGCTACGTCGGTGACCCTGGTTCTTTTGCGGATGTCTTCATTTCTGATTCGATCACGCAAAGAAACTCCGATCATAGCCCTCTCCATTGCTCTTTGGGAGACTTTAAGCCTTCTGATAAGGCCCATTGTGAGCGACCACGTTTCGGTCCCGTATGTAATCACTGGCAACACACACTGGTCATAGACTTTCGTCTTGAGACACTGCGGTAAGTTGGACGAGAAGATACGTGTCCGGCATACCACTGTTAAACCCACGATGGTTTGTGTGGTATGTTAAAGTTGTATAAAATATTTGTAAACAGTGTTTATTGATTAATAAAAGTAAAAAAAAAAAAAAAAAAATACCGCGCAGCTTCCCGAACGCTGCCCAGCCGAGTCGGATTCGTTGATTGACTTCTTTCTCGAAGTTAGACCTACCTAACTAGACCGTTTGTCCCAGGTACACATAATCGTCCACAGCTTCGAGTGTAGTGTCTCCGATTTTAATAGGAAAGTCATGAATACATTGAATTGATATAATGCTAAAAAAGAAACATCTACGAATATTTTTGAAAGTTATTTTAGAAAGCCATTATCCCTAGTTAATTCTAGGCTCTAGAAAGACTTGAGAGAGACCTTTGAACAACATTGGTTCGGTATGGATTAAAGAAAAAAAAGTTCCGGCCACCAATTAAACCTTACACTAATATAATAACAGTATCTATCCCTAAATACAAGAATCAAAAACATAATTATAACTATCTCACACCTCAACAGATGTTCCAAAAAAAAATCGATTAACTTTCTTGTCTCAACAAAGAAAATAACCCTTTAAATGCGGACCGCAGAGTAAGACGGTTATTACAGGCCTTTTGTACCCAGCTAAGTGGTCAACCCTACAACTGACACCTTACAGCACCGTGAAGGCAACAACATGTAATTAAGTGTCATTTAACACTTAAAAGATTGAAAGAAAGTGTCATTCATTGCCCATATGTTGTGGCCGAATGTTGTGCAAGGCTTTTATTTAAATGGTAATTGGCATTGACGGTCCTGTCTTTTCAAAAGTGTGTCACGTTTAGCAGCGGTTGTTTGTGGTATTTAAAGTATTTTTTGGGTTGTTACGTGGCCCTTGAAAATTCTCAGTTGTTTTTCGTCAACTGATAGTGTTAAACAGCTGGGCAAAGGTCTACTCTATTGACTTCTAAAACTGTTTTCTAAGAGACAATAATGATTTAATTTAATTTTTGTAGCAGAGCTTTAATCATGGAGTTTTTGTCAGTTCTTCTACATAGACGACCAATTCGAACTGTACTTCTATCTTATATCGTTCCTTAAGATGTCCATGTAGGTATATGTGAAATAAAATATTTTGAATTTGAGAAAACATCGCTTATTCTGCCAACCGTTAGAATTACCTAGAACTTTGACTATTTGGTTTTGGAATTGGAAAGTGTTTATTGATAACCACAAGGCCTACAGCTACATTTCTTTAAATCCTTACAACAAACCATACTTTTTTCATAGACACTCATTTTTAAAGACTGATTAATTAATAAAATCAGATAATAATATAAAAAAGGCCGTCTGTGAGATCCCTTCATTTCCTTGAATCCCTATAGTACATGAAGCTGCATCTCATACTCACTACTTTATAGAAATCCTTGTACGGAACTTACTTATTACTAAGTTGCGGATACCTGAATATTTGGCGTTTGTTTTAAAAACTCTGCTTTGAACTGGAATTTAGTACGAAAAAATGTCACAGGATGACCCACGCTACCGCACGCACTATGTCGGGTCCGAGCCGAGTGCCAGCCGTAGCACGGTCACCTAAATATTACATATATTTTGTATGCACTCACGCTAAGTACTCGTATACCGAGCGGCAACCGAGTGACGGCCGAGCAACGGACAATACGATACAATACTGCCGACACTCGGCTCGGACCCGACACGGTCTAGCGTGGGTCAAGCTTTATGTTAAGGGATGACGTTTTGCGATGATGCGATTCATGATTTCCATCTAGTTTTACTTTTTGTGCTATTTTTTTGGTATGCGTAATGTTAGTGCAAATATCATATATATTATTAATTCTTCTCTCTTACAAAAACTTAGTATGGTAAGCTAAAATCTTTACCCAATATTTCCAAAATCACAGATATCAAACCATGTTCCTACCTTCTAGCGGATGCGGACAGCGCGGCAGAGGGTGGTGGGTCCCCCGTACCAGGGGTGCCTGCGGACACCCTGACCTGTGGGGCCTGTCGCAGGGCCTTCGCCCTCGCTGACATCGTCCGCTTCATCCAGCATAAGGTGTCCTCCTGTGATAAGGACCTGACGTCTTATCATTGTTATAGTGCTGGTAAGTTGAAGATTTTTCATGGACACGAGTAGAATTATTGTGTTGAAATTTAATACCTAAAGGATTTCATTGCATTAGAAATCTGTTTTTAATTAAATGGCTAACTAAGGGATTAGATTTAACAGTTATTTTTTCCTTGTAAGCTTACATAAGCTTTAATATCAATAACAGAAATGGCCTGATCACTTCAAAGTCGAAAAATGAAAAACTGGAATTCACTCTTCAATTTATACTTACTTTTGAAATGTACAATTTAACAGGAAAGCTGCTTCATACAAGTCCTTACATTCTACCTTTCCAATCACAGGGCCTAATTCCGACCAAGAAGATGGCTCAAGGCCAGGCCAGGTATCGAGCGGGAGCACCAGCGCACGGAGGCCGTCACTTCTCACAGCAAGGAGGCCTCCCAGTAGCAGAGTGCACACCCCTCCCCTCGCCAGCCCCTCCATAGCACCTCCTGATCTTTTAGAAGATGGAGGAGCTTCGAGTACGCCTAAGAGACTATTAGACGGTAAGTACCTTCAACTTGTAACTGGTGTACTAGAAATCTCTAGAATACCTACAATTGGGTCATAGTTCTTCAAATATTTAGCAGAAGAATTTTAGCACTACTCGACAAAATGGCATTGTATTGTATTTAAATTTGTAAGTCTGTACTGAATATTACTAATATGTTTACGTATACTAAAATCATTAAACCGACTATATTTCTAAATACTGTGGAGCTCTTATTACTGTTACATATCTTTGGAATCAGATATTTAAAGGGATTCTTCATTCCATAGGTGACGCAGGAGTATCAACGCCTAAAAGGCGAGCCTCAACGTCACCGATGCCATCAAGTTCCCCTGACGAAGACATTAAGCCGAAGATCAAGCAGGAACGTATGGATACCTCAGCGTCGCCTGAGGACCTCAAGAAATCGAGGACCGAAGTTGCTGATGCAGAATCCAATACTATGCATAGTGGTAAGTGTTTTTTACTTACATGCGATGTTAATTAGGAAATATAATATATTTTCAATAGGTGATTCTCAAACTGTCTTCGATAGCACTTACAAAACTTAAATCGTGTAGGCCTAGGTCGAAAACACCCCTACTTTATGACCATGAAGGCAAATACATTAATTAATCTTTGTTTAAATAATAAATTTAAAGAGAGCAGCGGTGGCCCAGTGTTGGCAGCCCCGACTTACGAACAGTAAGTCGTGGGTTCGAACCCAGACAGGCGCATTACTTTGTGTAATTTATTTCAGCACCACTGCTCTCAAAACGTTGAAGGAAAACATCGTGAGGAGACCGGCATGTCCTAGAACCAAAAATTCGAAGACATGTGACATCAACCAATCCGCACTGGGCCCGCGTGGTGGATTATAGCCCATTCCCTCTCATTGAGAGAAGGCTGTGTCTCAGCAGTGAGAACATTATAGGCTGATGATGATGATGAAATAATAAATGTTCAAAATATCAGTGGGAATTTATGATTGTCATCTTTCAAACGAAAAGCATCGGGTTCACTTCCTTCTTGGATCGGTTAATATTTCCTCAACAACGTTACCAAAAACATCGATAGCGTCACCATTCTCTTCATCTTCACAATCTACAACTCTAAAATCCAATGAGACGTCACTTTTCAGATACAGAACAGTTTTGTCTGTGATTCAGCCGACCAAAAAATTCCATAACCGACCAAAAGGCGGAAAGGACACGTGCGAGAGAATGCCATTTTTACACTGAACGTCACGTCATCGGCATGACGGTCCGGTGTTTATTATATTAATGATTCTTTCTTAGCTTCAAAGGATTCTTTGGAGACAGTTTTATCTTTACGATACGACTTTGTCACGCGAGATGTTGCACAATGACGATGTTGGACAATCATGTAGGTTCTGCCTCGTCATCGCCTGTCCATACATTTTGGATTGGGACATAATCCTGTCTTTGGTAACAGGATGTTTCGAATTGTGTCGTTGTTATTTTTCTTGGTATAGCTTGGTTTTGATTTGAATTGGTTATGGAAACATTCTGACAGTCGTCCACCATTGACATGTAAATAGTTTTAGATATTTGTACCAAGACCATAGACTATAAGATTAAAGAAAGCCTAAACTTTGACCTAGTTATGACCTTTTACAATATCTCTAAAAAATACTTTATTCTATATTAAGATTTATTAATAAATTCGCTTAAAATAAGCCCACTAATCCCTCAACCCGTTTCAATAAAACGTAAAATAAATAAAAACGGAGTTAGCTGAACATCTGTATAAGCGAGCAATCTTGCGGGGGTGGTTCGAGAAATAATCTATCCGAGACTAACCCTTTGTACCACCAGATGTGCTGTCATTTGACACTTTTGTATTAAACCCGTTGCACAACAAAGCCTTCTCCTTAAACCCGAAAATTGTGCACCGTTCAAAATTTTCGACCCGCATTCTGTCAACTGCTTTATGAAATAGCAACTTACAAAGGAAAAGGAAAAAAATATTAATAACTTGGCTGTAATTGTAGCTGCTTTGTTGTTCAATATTGAACTTTAATTTTTAAACGAACTTGGCTAAAATTGTATTTGCAAATGACTGGTTGGTTTTCTGTTTGATGAAATTCTTGAGAACGCACTATTTCCGTTGTGAAAAAGTTTAAGGAAAAAGATTATTTTAAACGCAAGCAAATCTATTTATATTGGTCACGTATATATCACATCTTTATGTACATATATAGTAATCGCCAACCACTCATCTTACTGATAACTAAAGGCCGAACCTTTTTGTACAGTTTTTTAACGTGCTGATAAAAATATATCATCCGATTACCAGATATAAAGTTCAGTTTGATAATACAATGGATACGAAACGTCATCGTTATATCTGGACACTAAATGTGACGTTATTGCGTTGCTGTATACCGGGGTTGCGCTATCCAAGTGTCAATTGCAGGTTGGCTTCAGCACCCGTTGTTTTGGATTATTGGGTTTATCCTAAACGTTCATATTAACCCTTCCTACAGAGCTGTCAGAGCAACCAGTTCCAATATACCACGGGGACCCCATCACAATAAAATATAGCAATATATTAAATAGATAACAAGAAACAATAGAGCCAAGTCTATAAATCCACTCGACTTTTAAAACCGCATTCATAACGGAAGCGTATTGTCAAAACAAGAACATAATTCTAATGGTGACAGTAAGTCGCGACCTCGTGCCAACTTAAAAAAAGGATCTTAATTTTAATTGTATTATTCCGTACATATTAATTAACCCCATCGCTGTACGAACAGATAAAGGGGATGATTTAGGAGAAAAAAATTATTTGCATGAGCACACGATTGACGCACGCGTATTGTTGTCATCTGCCTTTTGTGATGACCCTTACATTAACCGTGGCCGCGTAATAACTAAAGAGCTCATGTTTTATGAATTATCCGTTCAATATTCAACCTTTCTAAGTCGACATTACAGTTCAATGTCGACTCTTATCCGATGGGCGTTAATGGCTCCCCGTATACCGATGGCTACGGTATTATAATTGTCAAAGATGCTACCAAGGTCCCATTGTTAGAAACGGTCTTTTATAATTTTTTTAAAGATAAAAAATGTTTGGCGTGTTCCTGACACGTGGTACACGCTCATGCGTTCGCCGTGACCTATGGAACTCCTTTAAGCGTGACACAATGCTCGTGGATATTTTTAGTTTTTGTATAAACGGGAAGGTGGCTAAGTGGCGGCTTTGGAATAAGTGGGTTTTAATTTTAGACATGACGTCTGGCGACTTTGTGAAATGTGAGGGGAAGTTTGTCTCGTGTATACCGCGTGTCCTTTCAGTTGTGACTTTAGGAGTTTTGTATATTCAGAAAATCAGGTTTCTGCAATTGGCGCCTATTTTACTTAGTTCAGGTGACATTTAGAAGTAACAATAGCTCTTGGTCGACGCGACATAAGAATCTGTGTCCACAAAGTGTCGCCAGAGACATTACCATCACAAAACGATGGTGAACCAATGGCCGTCAGTTGTTTGTATCAAAACAAATATTGTTTCAAGTGTGGATGAGTCCAGTGTTTGGTCTTCTTTGTTTGGTTTACGAATTAATGAAGGATTGTCGGAGCAGATATGTTTTCTGTATTCATGTAGCACCGTTTAAACTCAATGTTTTGTATAGAATTTTTATCCATACTCCCCCATTTACGGGTTAACGGGTCCGATTTTTTATTTGTAAAGAGATTATTTTTTAGTTCTTTTATTAATTGTATTCAATGGCACTCTGAATGAAGCACGGACAATGATAGCCGTATTGATTTCTGCAGGACCCCAGATGAAATTATCGTTTTAACCCGACATGCACGGTCTGGCGCACCTCAAAACGGTCAGCTGCTGCGGCCCAAACAAGCGAAAGCTTTTTACTTGCGCACTCGCGCGAAATAAACGTCAACAATGAATTGGAATCGGACAGCGGGGCTGTTCTATCTGTGAACTAATTACGCATTCATAGACCGTACTTCTGATAAATGATCACCCCCGCAAATGATTCCTCGATTAACTCCCGTCCAAGATATTTCCATATCAAGACATGTTTTCTTAAGGGTCGACCACAAAAGGGCCATCTCGGCGCCCAATCTTTAATCCTATCTCGGGGACCTTTGCGGGCGAATTTAAATTTCTTTAGAAATATCGTCCTTATTATGTACGTGCGGGTTTCTATTCCTTGCGACGTTCGTGGGTGAGATAACGTAAGTTAAGTCCGAGGAGAGATTGTTGTGAAAAAACTACCGCTAACTTTGACGAGATCCCATCTGCTGGCTCCTGTCCATTCAAATTTGATCCCTAACACTGATGCGTAAATCTGCATTTTGTTCGAGAGCTCTTGGATTAGTAGAACCTTATTTTGTATATGAGGTGATAAGTCTTTATGAGGGGTCAACCTTTTCTATAGTGAACCTCACCCTTTTAGTGAAAAGAGTCCGTTGATAGCTGATTTAGGAATGGTGATAATGCATTCAGTGTGTGTAAATATATCATAGATTTATTTTATGATAGATTGCCTCTCGACTTTCAGCCGTTGGATTTGGTAGATTTTTTCGTAGTTATAGATAGGTATCCATGTGATGTGTGAGTTAGGAATTTTAAAGGATTGTGGTGCATTGTGTGGTGCAGTTTGCAGTTGAATAGCTGTCATATTTGCTTTGTGTCCGTCCACGTGGGGGCGATGTGACCGTTTGCGGAATCCGTTAATTAAAATTTGCGTTTCGATTGATAGCTGTGCAGATGTAGGGTCAGATGTGACTAATTACATGAGGTATGTCCTATTTGAGTATGCGTGTTTAGATCAAGAAGATCTATAATATTATAATTATATACCCAGCGAGATAAATTATGTTTTTGAAATTTGTTATGGTTTTTGGTACGGATAAAAAATTAGGAGAAATATTTTAGCAGATGAGTAATTAATATAATTTTTACAATGAACACATAAATACCATATAAGACTAACACAATAACTGTGGTATCACAGACACAGAATGTGGTATATTATACGAAAAAAAATGACGATATGGCTTGACGTCATGTCAAGCTATATCGTCATTATTTTGTCGTAACTTATATTCTAAATTGGACTCCTTTCTTCACTGACCACTTGATAATTCCACTAGAAATCACTTAAAACACACAACCACATAACAAACTAATATATCCACCAAATAAACAAGCAACACTTAAACGCATCGGTGCGCTGAATCAATTTTAAAGCGTCCAACTACCCTCCCTCAAAATTTTATTGTTTTTCCAACATTTTTTGTGTAATATGTGGTAATGGTCGTCACACATGTGTCGGCAAGTTATTATGAGTTTAAAATAGCCTCACACAACGTGTCGGGGACGAATTTTTGGGAACATTTGTGTGTCTTGATTTTGTGAGAGACGTGATGTGTTAACATGTCTAGAGATGCTTGAGGTTGTAGTATTACTTGTGTGTATGTGTTTCTTTGGATTCAGTCTTAGTACTGTTGGCTCTTCGTGGTTTTGCATTAATTTTAATGATTTATGGACATTTATTATTTACATTTAGCAACAAATAGGTATGTAAGTGCTGTTTGGTGTTCGTTTGGAAGATATTGTAATTGCATGCTTAATATTTTCCTACTTTGCATGTCGGCAGTACTTTTGTTTTGAATAGATTGTTTGAGACCAATAGGTGGCCACTTGCCTTTCCTCCCATCATGGGAGAGGCTTATGTCCAGCAGTGGACGTTATGGGCTGTTGTAGTGTAGTAGTAGGTGGCCACTTATGTAAGCTCGAAAGACCTGTAGAAGCTTTGGTACTAACTGAGCTCTTATCGAACTTAGTTCTTTCAACAGCGACATGAAACAAAATAACTTTACCAATTGTGTTCTTCACATTATTAGTTCAGCTTTAACAAAACTTAATTAAGGGCAGAATAGACTCATCCTTGTCTAATACCTAGCCAAGGTTTATTGTTTCTTCTTTTTTTTTTCATCAGCTAGAGTAGTCTTTTCTGAGGATTATGACTTACTGCAGCCAATTCTTTTAAGTAGTAGTACCTCATCTTAGAAAAAAATATCTTTGACAGTCATTCCAGGTAGTCAGTGGCCCAAAAGTCTAGCAACAAGTCTTACCAAAGTGCGATACCCTTTGGTAAGACTAGTCGTCATACTTTTAGAGCAATATATTACCCAGTACTAACTGGGTTGTGGAGGTCAGATAGGCTGTCGCTCCATGTGGAATACGGGTATTCAGCTGCATGCGATAAGACTTGAAGCCAACCGCAAAAAAAAATTGAAAAAGGCAGGGAGATGATCTCAGAAAAATATCGTTTACATAGTTAGAAAAGCTAATTTTCCCTTGAAATATTTCAATGATTCTGACCAATAAAGTTCCTCCCTCTAAAACACTGACGCTCTACTTACATAAGGGTGTAACTGCGAGGGTGTCGACGTTGTAACAATTTGTGGAGTAATGCGATAGTTTACAAAAATCACTGTTATACCGCTTTTGGGAGCGGCCGTAGACGGAACATTGACGGCTTTATTGAATGTTTGACTAATTAGTGTTTTGTTGTTTAAAAGTGTTTATATACGCTCTTTTAAACGTTGAGTTTATTTGATAGAAGAAAAATGGTATCTCTTGAGTAAAAATATAGTTGAATCTCACATAACCTACATAAAAAATATCATCACTAAATAAAAATAAGAAAATTACTAAAACCCGGTCCTATTCTTACCGCCCAACAAAACAAAAGTCAACAAGAAAAATACCCATTCACAAAACCATATACTTAAGTATAAATATGTCTCTTTAGTTTTTCTTACTTCAACACTTATTATGGAATATTAATAGTTAGTAACAACTCAGGTCGGGGTCACTTCTTACATAGCTCACCATTACCTTTTGTTATTTCGCAAACACTTGTGTACTCAAGCATTGTCGGTCAAATCGGTCAATTTGAGTACATATTTGCACAATAAGTCACAAATTATTTTTTCAGTTGCGTCCTTATGACCCAGACGGCATTGAGTGACGTCATGTCTTCTTAATGACCTTTAGCTAATATTGTAAGGAAATTTCAATTTTATTGTATTAAATGTGAGGTTTATCTGCTTTTGCCGGATTGCTGCCATGGAATCTGGAGGCGATAGTCCTCGCGCGCCTGCATGAATGGCGCGCGGAGGCGCTTCGCCGGGGGGAAACTCCGCTGCCGCGACAAATTGTCGCTCAGCGGACAGACTTCCGGCGGGATCTCATGGCGACATGGAGAGAGCGACTGTCGCAACCCCGTGTAGGGCACGCCACGATAGTGGCGATAAGTCCCCTCTTTGAGGAGTGGCTGGAGAGACGCCACGGCGTCCTCACCTTCCGCCTGACGCAGGTCCTCACCGGACACGGTGTTTTCGGGAGGTTCCTGCACCGAATCGGGCGGGAGGTAACGCCCGGGTGTTTTCACTGCGAGGATCGACCGGAGGACACGGTGGAGCACACAGTGGAGGTGTGCCCCGCGTGGGCGGAGCACCGCCGTGTCCTCGAAGCGGCGATTGGCGGCGGCGACCTCTCGCGTCCGGCCCTGGTGCAAGCCATGGTCCGGAGCGAGACGGAATGGGACGCCGTCACCTCCTTCTGCGAAGCAGTAATGCTAGAGAAGGAGGTGGCGGAACGTGAGAGGGAGAGAACCTCACAGCGTCCCGGCCGCCGCGGGAGACGCCCCGGGCGTCGGGGGCCACCACGTGGCCCCCGGCCACCGTAGGCGCGAGCCTGTGGACGGAGGGCTATGGGCTAGCTCGCCGTCCGTCCGTCTCATGACGACAGGCCGTGTCGACGGCGCGTTCGTGTTCCACGCGCGCCTCAAAGAGAGTCAGCAATAGGAAGGGGTCTGTTCGAAAGAGATACCGTGACCCCGGAACACAAAGGGCGATGAAGGAACATGGATGGGTTTTATTCAGTAAAAGTCTGACACTCCCTCCTGCTCCACCCAAAGCGGGAGAAGTCATTTGATGATTTCCCATCCGAAAAAAAAAAAAAATAAAAAAAAAAAAAGGTTTATCTGCTTAAATCATTAGGGGATTTAATTGATTAGCTTCCCCTGAGCTTGCATATACTATTTCAGGATGTTGATGGTGGTTAATACATCATACTTTTCTTTAAGGCGTTTCCCCGAGCAAAATTAGCAACTCTATTTGTGGTGGTTCAAACTTCGTTTGAAATACTGTTAGAATAAAGTTTCAATCAGCTTGCACTACAAAGTGATTGTTACGTCAGTCACTGCAGGCCGAATAGTGCGAAATGAATGATTTTTATTCTTTATAAAATCAAATTTACGTCTTTTGGAAAAAATAAAAACGACAATTATGTTCATTATTAAATTGTCTATCCATTAGTACCTACCTATAAGTAGCAAATCAAAATAATGGTTACTTTACGAGGAGTAGCATTTTATGAATCATTATTTCTCATTTTTGTGGTTTCGTTGTTAATTTATTAAACATTAAGCTACTTAAAAAAAAAAAAAAAAAGACAATTTTGGAGTCAAGAATGTGTAGTAATTTAATGTATTTTTTATTAGTTGGTATTTCTTTTGAATAAAGAGGAGTAGGCTCCAAAAAACTGCTCGTTCAAGGTCATTTGCTCGGGGAGGCGCCTTAAATAAATTACTGAACATTTTAAGGTAAAACCGGTATGAACAAATTGCAGATGTTGATCTGGACCGCGGACCCCGGACTCATATTTTTCTACAATACGATAGGTGCCGTAGTACAGTAGTATTCGAGTCCGGAATAATATTTGGACTAATATAATAGGCGAGACCACAAAAAAATAATAATTAGTCCGTCAGTTGATTATCAAAAAATATTTGACCCGTGTTTTTTCTTTTGTTACGTAAACCAAAATTAACGAAGATATGACGCTTTTATAATTCTCAATAAGTCTCGCTCCCGAGTTTTGATGCGTTTTATCTTTTTCAATATTCATTGATTTACAAAAACAAAAAATACGTGTCTATTAATTTCCAATACTCTAACTGACGGACTAAATAGATTTGCAATTTTTTGATACTGTCGTCATGTCTATTTCGGACTCGAATAGGTACCGTAATGTCTTTTTAGATTACATAAAACACACCACTACACTTCTCTCATGTGCAATGTATCACAAACAGTCGTTATAGACAAATTCCAGGTCTTCCAAATTCAAGCAATTATTGTAGGTACTTTCAATAACATCATCATTTTCAAGATCATCAATCTCTTGCCCTTTTCCCAATTCATTTGTGGTCGGCGCAGCATGTCTTCTTCTTCCATACTTCTCTATTACTCGTATAGCATTAAAACGTTCAAAGTAATAAACATATTGCAAACAGGTCCAAGTAGGACATTTAACAAGAAAACAAGAAAATTCTGATACATAGGTAACTCTAAATCGAAACATTCTCTGCATTTGGCGACCAACCAGGCCAAGAAAGTTGTATTTTGAGAATTTTATTTTTGTTCGCAAACAACAACATGTCTCCTAGTTATGGGTCACAATTTGCACCATTCGGGGTTATAACTTCACACTAGTGTAAGGCTAGGTGCTCATTGAAAGCGGGTTGAATTGACCCAAAAAGAGGCAAAAAGAAAAAAGAGAAAATTTGAAATCTATGTTGTATTGTATTAAGCAACAAAATTTTACAAAATTTTTGGAGTGAATGACTCAATAATAAAATGTTTCCCTCATTCTTGGACAAAAGGCACAAGCAACCGAAAACCCTTTAAGTGACTTTCAGACATTTCTCATGGATAAGTTAATTATTTTCCTTCATAACTGTAACTTCGGTGCTATAGATAAGACATATCAGCTTGGCAAATCTTCTACACTAAAAACCTAAAACCTAAACTTTTCTCCACCCCTTTTTACTTTTAAAGGTATACACCCCACCAACTTAACCTTTTAAAACCCGCTGATCGCTGGCAGTGTATACTAATCTCAAGGGGGGTGGGGGCGGAAGGGGAAGGCGGTCATTCAGCGCAGCGGCGCGACGGACATCCGCCGCATAACAAGTCGATGGCGACTCTCTACGGAACCCCGTCCTTATTTCAGATTTCGCATAGATTCAAATATAAAACGCATTTTTGAGGTCGGTTTTCTTCGGAAATTATCGTTAATTGTTCGGCGCTCGAATGATTGCTGGTTTGATTCGAACGGTTTGTTTTTTGAATTAGGTTCGACGAACTTTTGTTTCGTTTTTCATCGGAATGAATAAAATTATTGTATAGTACCTTACCTTACCTAGGATTAATTACCTTTATCTGCACTTCATATTGTAGAATTTTCTTTAAACTCAAATGAAAAACTTTTCCCGTTACGAACTTGCAACAAAATCTACACATATACCTTAACAAGTATATCTAAGTAAATAAACAACGCTGTAGTACACACTCCGGTTGTCTGTAGTTTCTAGTGGTGTCCGCGAGAGGCGCTGGGGTGCGAACAACTGTTGTCGTCGCCGGAAGCAGCGCTGGCGGCTTCCGGTCGAGGAATGTTCTATATGGGCCGTTAGAATTTCGCGTTTTCAGTTTTAAATTTTATTTTTCCTGCGAAACGTGTTTGCATTTTTTAATTAATTTGTAGATTTAGTTGCGTGTAATTACATATTTAAATCTTAGTTTTTAATAACCATCGATTTTATGTCAATGTATGTAGTTCTGGATTACTTTACGCGATTGAAGTCTTAAGTAATTTTTTTTTTTTGGCCAGGTCTCAACTAATACACGCTCTTCGATTTAAAAAAAAAAAAAATGTTCTTTCTAACCCTACACCTCGGCCAATCATCAAACCACTGCTTAAAAAACCCACAATGCCCACCCAATAAAAATTACCGAAAAACTGCATACATACATAAATTACGGCACTCCACGGCCGCGACAACCGGATACGCTTTCCCGAGCTAAACGTCCACCCGGTGGGCGGTGGGGGTCATTCGAGACCCCCCCTCCAGACCCGCACGAGGCCCCCGTGTTTAAAAATTTCACTCCCGGTGGGTCCCAGCCCACACAATGCCCGGTAATCAGCAATTGCTTTTGAAATCGAAACGGTCGTTACACACTTTTTCCGTGGCCGGATAACCGGTGCGTTTTCCGGATAATTCAGGAGAGTATTGATATTTCTTGTAGCGATAGTTTCTTGTTTAATTGGTAATTGGGTTTTTAGAAACATTCTATATGACATTGGTATGAAATTTAAAAAAAAAATGGGCCCATTGTGATCAGAGCTTTACGATTTTTATATTATTATGCTCATCTTGCAATATATATAATAATTGTAAAAAAACGGTCAAGAGCGAGTCGGACTCGCACACCGAGGGTTCCGCACTAACTTTTTTGAATGAAAGGTAAATTGCGGTTTACGATTTATTTATATTACGATCTCGTTCAAACCAATTTTCGGTGGAAGTTTACATCAGATGTAATGTTCATCAGATTTTTTTTAGTTTTATCATTCTCTTATTTTAGACGTTACGGGGGGTACACACATTTTACCATTGTTGAAGTGTCTCGCCTCGCGAAAACTATTCAGTTTAGAAAAAAATGATATTAGAAACCTCGATATCATTTTTGAAGACCTATCCGTAGATGTCGTACACGACACGTATGGGTTTGATGAAAAAAAATTATTAAGTTTCAGTTCTAAGTATGGGGAACCCCCAAAATTTATTGTTTTTTTTTTCTATTTTTGTGTGAAAATCATAATGCGGTTCACAGAATACATCTACTTACCAAGTTTCAACAGCATAGTTCTTATAGTTTCGGAAAAAAGTGACTGTGACATACGGACGGACTATGACGAATCCATAAGGATTCTGTTTTTTGACATTTGGCTAAGGAACCCTAAAAAAGCGCAACTATATTGAAATCATTAAAATACTTTTTTCTAGTTACAGTTCGACGTTCTTACTATCTATCTTTATTACTCAGAAACTGGGTTTCGGCGGTCTGATAGTCGTAAA
This sequence comes from Xestia sexstrigata, assembly GCA_941918905.2. Classification (NCBI taxonomy): domain Eukaryota; kingdom Metazoa; phylum Arthropoda; class Insecta; order Lepidoptera; family Noctuidae; genus Xestia; species Xestia sexstrigata. The sequence goes on along the minus strand of OW799213.2, from coordinate 6,943,875 downwards.
CTATCGGTATTTCGTCTGTATCCGGCTAGACTAGAAGCGAATCCCGCCATATTTGGGAAAAGCTAGGCAGATGATGCTAATAGATCAGGGGGTCTAAAATGGCCGCTCTAGAAGAATTGTAAAACATGAATCACGTTAAAAATAAAAAAAATATTTAAATGGACTATATGATTATGAATATAAAGTCTATTTTAAGATTTTTTTAACGTGATTCATATTATGATTCTGCTAAAGCGGCCATTTTAGGCCCACTGATATATTTGAACACATCTTCAGTATGCTCCGATGCAAACTGCCATACTTACAATCCTACAAATATCATAAATGCGAAAGTTTGTGAGGATGGATGGATGTTTGATCCTCTTTCACGCAAAAACTGCAGACCGGGTTTGGATGAAATTTGTCAAACAGTCTATAGTCGTAGTAGAATAGGGTAGATGACAAAAAAAATCCGTCAGATAGATTTCCAAAAAATATTGGACACATATTTTTTCTTTTTTCACGTAAACAAAAGATGAAGACGATACAGTGCGTCGAAAACTCGTGTGATGTCACATTTGAGTAAATTTTTTACTCAAACGTGACGTCACAAGCCCCCACTCATGATCTTTGACACATTTCATCTTCGTAAATTTTTATTAGATTGATCAATCAAAAAACACGTTTCCATTATTTTTCGATAATCTAACTGACGGACTAAACAGAATCATAGTTTTTTTTTAGTCAGTCATCATCCCTATTAACACGTAGGATACTTTTTTATCCCGGCACGGCCGGACCGAACTCCACGCGGGCAAAGGAAGAAAGAAAGAAAAAGCATTTATTAGCCCGCACGAGACAAAACACACAAATAAAATGGTTAGACTAACACTACAACTAATAAAAATAAGACAAAAAGAAAAAAAAAAAAAAAAAATGAAATGAAATTTGTCCTGTACTAGGCCAAAAGGCATCATCATCTCAGCATGGTGCTGTAACATTAAAAAAAACGTCACAGCGCTGGTATTCTGATAGGGCCCAGAGTGATGCCACGGTCAGATACGGATAAAATAATCAAAGCCGCGAGCACAAGCTAGTTCAACATAGTAACAGGTCTTAAAATCGCGACCTAACATACACCGTTTAATCCTTTAACCGACCACCCAAATTCAAAACCCACACGTCTTCCACCACACTTAATTACCAACACACACATGACCACAGATGGTATCGACCACGATTCAAAATCACAACCGCTCAGTAATCACTTTAATCCGGTATCAATCGAATTGGTTCTATTTGTAACCAACTAACCACCGATGCTTATGTTGACCCTACTTATGACGTCGTAGTGACGCTTATCGTACGGTTAGCAAAAGTATCGATGATTAGATTGTGAGGAAAAGATTGGCAGGTAATCTTTTTTTATCGATGTAAGAATTACTTGGTCATTGGCTAGTTAGTTATTGGGTGACAATTTAAGTATTAATGTCTCGTGAAAAACACTTTTAACCTAGAATATACGAATTTGAGCTGTTGGTAACTTAGATTTATTTGTTCCGAGTCTCTGAGGGCCAGACCTGTGGCAATCGTAACTCATGTTTGACTTTTTCATAATCGTTATAGCTGATAATATTTCCGTCTAGTTAATTTTACAATAACACTTCTAACGGAAGAATGATATTGTACCAGTTGACCCCAATTTAGTTGGACCAACTAAATTGGGGGGGTGAGAGCAGCCTACTGCTCTCAAATCGGTGAAGGAAAACATCGTGAGGAAACCGGCATGTCCTAGAACAAAAAAATTCGAAGACCTGTGACATCAACCAATCCGCACTGGGCCCGCGTGGTGGATTATAGCCTATTCCCCTTTGTTCGCAACGAGTCACACTAAATCGTGTCACCGTGTGACTGGTTGAGAAAAATATTCGCATGGAGTAACAGTGTGACTCAATGCGAATTTTTATTCTCATCTAGTAACACTAGTACACGAGTAGTGTTACTCGTTCGGAAAACCAAATCGCATGGAGTAGCAGCGTCATTCGATGCGAATTTTTATTCTCAACTAGTAACATTTTTCAGAATGTCTATTTGACAACGATAAAGTTAAATAAAAATTATAAAATAATGTATGAGTTTCTGATATTTTTTACGCACCGATCTGGCAACATTGCTTCATGGTGAATCGTGCAATGCGTGTGACAAGTTCAGTACACGCTCCGCTGTCATTCAAAATGGAAGCTACGTCTGGTTCGTCAAACAGTGTTGATTTAGTTTTTGTTAATAAAAACGGTGGCACTGTTCTTCTTCGAGCTGGTCATCAATATTACGCCAGGAAAAAACATAAAAGTGGATTGATTGTGTGGGCGTGTACAAAACGAAAGGTGTGCAAAGGGCTTGTAAGAATAAAGGTAAGAAAACTATATTACCAAAATGTATTCCATAGCTTCGTTGTATATAATATTATTGATTTATATGTTAAATGTAAAAAAAATAAAATGTAAAATAGTGATTGTATATAATCATTTAATAAATAATAATACTGCATCTTGAAAAACTTTCCTCGCGTCCTTTAGTGGCAGCCATTTTGTTTTATCACGCTCACTTGAGATTTGTTGAAACCACAGTGACGTATTTTGGGTGCTAAAGCTTTGTCTTGATTTATTTATAGCTTTACAACTAGTTTTATATAAACATTAGCTTATTGAGAGAACAGGCTTTTTAGTTTTAAATCAATATTTTACCAATATTTTATTTTACTAATATTCTATCCCATTTTACTATTTTAGGAAGAGCGTATATTAGAAGAAACTCCTCATTTATGTACACCAGATTTTGCGAACAACGAAATCCTGAAATCTGTCCAACATTTAAAAAAAGATATAACTACGCAGGAATTTCCCAGTGTTCCTCAAAAATACAATGCCATGGTCGGAAAGCTAAAAGATGCGGGAATAGACATAATTACTTCAATACCTAAATTTAGTTCCATTAAAGACACGTTATATAGAACACGTAATTCAGCGGCTCAAGTACAAAAACTACAACATAAAAATGTGCTGGAAGTCGAAGTCCCACCTCGTTATCAAGATTTTTTGTTAGCGGAGTACACATGTGATGATACACGAATACTAGTATTTTCTTCTTCCGAAGCAAGGCAAACTTTGTGCGAGCTAACAGACTTTTATGGCGATGGAACTTTCAAAAGTTGTCATATTCCATTTACGCAACTATATTCAATCCATGGCGATATCGGCAGCACGATCAATCACACTAATATAATACCTCTAGTCTACGCTTTGATGAGTCACCGAAACACAGAAGCCTACGTGATTCTGTTCTCTATAATAAAGTCGCAGTTACCCAATTGGAATCCAATAATATTTAAAGTAGACTACGAAAAGGCCGCCATGCGAGCAATTGCTACAGTTTTTCCTTCAATTGCAGTCAAGGGCTGCTATTACCACTATAATAAGGCAATTTTTAAGAAAGGCCGTGAATTGCATATAACAAATACTCAAGACCCAAAGAAGAAACGCATGGTAAGCCTAAGCGCAGTTCTACCACTGTTACCTCAAGAAGAAATCATGAACGGATGGGAGTATATTATTTCGCGATATGATGATAATGACCCACAAATCCAAAAATTTGTGAATTATATGAAAAAGCAATGGCTCCACGAAGATTTTTTTAAAGTCTGGTGTGCTTTTGGGGAGACTCATCGAACCACAAACTTCATTGAAGGCTGGCACCATAAATTGAACAAAGCCGTCGGTAAGAAGAACCCAAATTTGATGCAGTTGTTGCTCATACTTAAAGAAGATTCCCAATTATACACCGTTCGCAACATTCAACATCAAAACAATACACAACCATCCAGAAAACGATTATCAAAGTCAATACTTAATGATAATTTTATACAAGATGCTCAGATGGATTTCGTAAATGGTACTATTACGATTGGGACCCTCCTGGAGATTTTACGACACTAAACTTACGAATGGTCAAAAAGCGAATATTTCTGAATAACTGTTGATTATATTGTGATAAAAGAGAGACTGATTTTAAAGAGAAATTATTAAAGTGATATTAGTTGGTAACTAATCTTAATATATAAATGTGATTATTTTGTGTTATAAAGAAGGCTGATTTTATAGGAAAAATTATATAATAGTAGGTAAAAAAGAATTATTTACATTTTGTACTGTAACCAGGTTGTTTTTTTATTATTACATCGAAGTACAATTAGACAAAAACACTTTGTTTTAGATTAAGAAATGATTTAAACTAATCTTAATAAATAAGTAGAAAACCTGATCAGTTTTTTTCTGTTACGTCCCTACCTACTAATATGTTAGAAATTTAAACATTATTTTATAATTTTTATTTAACTTTATCGTTGTCAAATAGACATTCTGAAAAATGTTACTAGTTGAGAATAAAAATTCGCATCGAATGACGCTGCTACTCCATGCGATTTGGTTTTCCGAACGAGTAACACTACTCGTGTACTAGTGTTACTAGATGAGAATAAAAATTCGCATTGAGTCACACTGTTACTCCATGCGAATATTTTTCTCAACCAGTCACACGGTGACACGATTTAGTGTGACTCGTTGCGAACAAAGGCCTATTCCCTCTCATAGAGAGGAGGCCTGTGTACCAGCAGTGGGAACATTAATAGGCTGATGATAATGAGTCAGGTGATGATGATAAGGTTACCCAACGGTAGATGATGATGATAAGGTTACCAAACCCATCGTTCGTTCAAAAAAGAAAAAAAAAAATTTGAGAACTTATAGTAGGTATTTCAATATGTGTGACTATTCGCCCAGTACCGTATGATGACCAAAACTCGACACAATGAACAATGGTCGGTACCTCGGGACAAAAAGGTCACAATATTGATATCGCGATAAATCTCTATACAGGCTGATGGTAAGATGCACCTTTTTAAAACTGTAGCGAGCGTTGCAAACGGACGATAGTGTTTGAATAATAACGCATACAATCTTCCGACGAAATATTGAAGAATTAGCAGGGGGCTTAAAATGGCTGCTTTATCAGAATCATAATATAAATCACGTTAAAAAAAAAAAAAAACTTAAAATGGTCTTTAAGGTTATGATCGTAAAGTCCATTTTAAGAATTTAAATTTTTTAACGTGAATCATAATTATTATAACTCCGATAAAGCAGCCATTTTAGGCCTCCAGAACGAGTAGGTTACTCGTACAGACAATGTTGCGTTAACTTTTGTTTTTATAAAAATACATGCTATTCGCTATAATTCACCACGGGCGGCGGCGACTCATACTTCGTTGTTTTCGACGGGCAGTTTTAGTATTTCCTTTATTCATTTCTGTACAAATTACATTTTTTTTTTTTTTTTTATATAAAATCGTTTAAAAATATTAAAAAAAATAGTTCGTTTTAGTATTATTATTAGGTATGTGATAATTGTGATTTTAATCGCAGTTCTTGAAAGTATGCAAATTAATCTTTTATATAATTAATACTCCTAGATGGTATAATTATCCTGAATGAGGCTAGCACAAGAACTAGGAGCTTTCTAAAGTAAAGAGAGGTCTATAGCCAGCAGTGGCTGAAGTCGGGCAGTGGGTGATGATGACTACTCATAATTTGCGTCATTTTCAATTCGTATCAGAATCAGTTATGGTTCGCGTAGCAAATGACATAACACTAAGTGAATGGGGTGTTCACTTAGTGTTAAATCATTTCTACGCAACTATACAGGGTTAGTTTTCAATGACCGGCCAAATTTTCAGACATGGTTTAGAATCGATAATATTTCCGATATAATGAAAAAAAAAACATTTTTTTTTTAAATAATATTTCATTCCTGTCCACCACTAAAAAGCGAACGTGTGTAACAGCACAATTCAGTTCAACAACCTAGATAGGTAGCAGTTAGCACACACATAAATTTGGAGGTGCATGCACGCGCACAAGTGCATTGATTCTCACTAGGTTTATGATTTAGGAAATTTTTAAATGAATGCTATTATTTTATTTTATATAATTTTCGACAATAATATTTAAAATGCACTTATGGTTTGTTATCTAGATCTTAATTTTAAATTTTGGCTGGTCATTGAAAACTAACCCTGTATTGAAATCATTAAAAAAAAAAATCCAGTGATATTTTGACGTTCTTACTACTCGGTTTTGACGGTCAGATAGGCAGTCGTAAACTATAGGTATTTCGCCTGTATCCATAAATGACTTAACTAACTTAACTAACTAAGTGAACACCCCGTACGTGTCATCTTTCCGGTCGGTCACAATCTGACCGTTACATTTCAATAATCGTCTTAACAGTGAAGATCGCTTATCTGCCGCGCCCACTGACTAGTGATGCGCATTATCGATAAATTAAATTAATTGTAACTACTTAATGTCATTTGTGTAGTACTAGTCAGGGTCTTTGAGTGTAGATAATGATTGCTTTGTATTTTTTCAGTTAAGATGGATATTCGTTTCACAAGTTTCATGGTCATTGATAAAATTATTAATATCTTTTTCTTTGTGTATGCCGTCACTATTTTGTGATTCAATTATAATGACAATAATTATAAAACACAAACTTACTTTTTTGTTTGTTTCTGTAATTAAAACTTAACACAAATATCGCTAAGATACTGTATTGCGCTTTTAAGGCATCTTAATTTGAATTATTAATTATGTGATATAAAACTTTTAGAAATAAAAACTCTAGGGGAGGCCTATGCTGGAAAGCAAGACAATCTTAAGTTACCGGTGTCCAATTGATTTTAAAAGTAAAACTAAATGATGTAAGATTGTTAAATTAAGGCTATAAATAAATAAAACTTTTAAAAATAAAATATAAAGTTTCAATATCTTTACTGAAGCTATTAGATATAATACATGTAATTATATATTCTAACTCAATCGAGAACACCGTTAATTGTTTATTTACAATTTTTCATCTACATTTCCATCGACAACTAAAACATACAGCCCATCACTACAAGATCGCTGAGACGTGATTGTCTCCACAATAAAATGTGTCTCGAGTTAACAATGAGCAATCAAATTACTGTCAAAGTCAGGCGGTCTGGACGCGCCTTGACCGCATCTCCTGTACTGCGGAGCGGAACCAAATGAATCGGGTTATAGTAGACGTATGAATGAAAGGCACATGATCGTGAATTAAAATTAAATTTTAAGACTGACAAAAAAAATGAAAAAATTCTCGTGATAAATGTCACAAACATCCATGTTTCTGATGGTAAAAAAGCCTGGAAAATCCAACAGCAAATTAGATACCTAATATACGGATGCCACCTGTCCAGTACATCATTCTGAACCCGAATTCTAAATAAAAAAAGAACTGCTTTTTCATACATTTTGAACATGTAGCCTAGGTATATTGCACTTTTGTTGCAAACAGGTGTTCTCTCAGGTGTTCTATTTCAAATCACCGGTGAAAAATTTCTATGTGGTTTGGAATGATGAACTAAACACATGTCCCTCCACCTTGTGTAAAAGTTTACGCAATTGTTCACACCGTTCATATGGCCATATTCAAATGAAGGCTACTAAGCTACCGTTTAATAAAAAAGCCTCTATTCATTTTTCCCTTAGCGGGCCAGTGTTACCACATACATAGATTTCAATATCAACCGTCTTAACCCGCGCGTGCGTACGTGATCTCAACCCGCGTATATTTCATAAGATTTTAGAGGTGCATGAATCACGCGAGACACGGAGAGCCGATCACTCACCGCTCCGCACCAACCCTCGGACCTCTGACTGCTTAACATGCGTACCACGCACCCACTAGGCCCAACACTACGATATGTGAGAGCTATTACTAGACACTTTGCCCCTGTTAATATTGCTGTAAATCTTACATCGGAAAGCGTTTCCATCTTCGTCGATCAGTCTAATGTTACGTGTTTTTAACGTTTTTCTCTCCTTGTCCACAGAACCCAGCAACTATGTGTGCTCGACGTGCAAAGCGCGAGTTCACTCAGCGTGGAGACTTCTACAGCACGTGCAGCATGTGCATGGTGTCAAGATCTACGTGGAGGCGATGCCACAGCCACCCAACAAGCAGAACCACTCGACATCAAGCACGTCTTCGTCAAGCTCGGGTTGCTCGTCCACCGGCGCGCCACTCCCACCACCAAGCTTACGCCACCACCCTTTATTGCCACCTCCAGACATGCACTCGCCGTTTGGAGTTGGTGGACTACTCAGGATGCCATTACCAGGCAGTTTACCGCCATTGGCTCATCCTTCAGTTCCTCCCACGCCGATGTTCGCGCGGCCAAACCACCACGACCACCGATTTAGAATGGAGCAGCTCGTTTCAGAGCAGTTCCGACACCATGGTCTCAACCTAGCTGCTGCGGCTGCTGCCGTGGCAGCAAACTCCATGCCCCCACACCAGGCATTCCCATCACCGGCGGACCGGCCTCCGGTCGTGCCCACGTCGGTATCGGGCCGAGACAGGGCCCCACCCGTATCTCAGCCCCTTTCACTTGAACCCCAGCTGGATTTTTACTCGCAGCGCTTGCGGCAACTGGCCGGTACGACCAGTCCAGGGGCGGCCACAGGCAATTCCAGCTCTCCTAGCCCCAGGAAGCATTCGCCTCCGTTCGCTTCCCCGTCGCCCTCCAGAGTCGGACAGACTCCTCCGGTGGGCGCCGGACCCGGAACGGTGGACGCGCCTCGCGACGCCACGAGGCCGCACAGTTCGACTTCACCCGAACGTCGAATTGAACCGCTCGCGCTGGCAGCCGACGCACCGCCTACGGAGCGTCCGACATCCACGCCACCCGCCAAGCGCAACACTGATGAAGGCGTTCATTCTTGTGAATTCTGTGGGAAGAAATTCCGATTTGAAAACAACCTGATCGTTCACCGACGCTCACACACAGGTGAGAAACCTTTTAAATGTACAGAATGCGACGAAGTTTTTGAGAAGGCATCCAAATTAAAACGACACATGAAAGTGCATAGAGCGCCTGACGCTAATACAGAAGATGGCGAATCTGGTGGTGACACCGGTGAAGACGACTCTGATGACGAATTGGAGGACGAAGAGTTGGACGGGGAAGAAGAAGAAGATAACGAAGATGGAGATGATGTTGAGGAGGCAGAAGACCTAACTGTCTCAAATAGTAGTGCTCCGTCTGCACCTACCCGCAAACAAACACCTATTATGCCCAACAATCCACCGAGCGCCTCAGTTGTTGGCGAGTTGATGGACAAGTTTGGGTTATCTAACATTGCTCAATACAGCGAAGCTTTCAAACAAGCTTTGCAAGAATCAGGGAATTCTCTGAAGTGGCAACTAGCTAAGGATAGAGATAATAACAATGGCCCTCCCAGTGACAAACCAAACGGTATGCCACCGACCGCTGCGCTACGTTTGAAAGAGGAGTTTGCGAAAATGCCACCTCAACCGCATCCTCTTTTTAACCCTTTTGAGAACCCTTTTGAAGCGTCCAAACGGATAAAACTGGACATGGATAGAGGAGAGGGTTGGTGGTTGCCGACCTTGCACGCACAGAGACCGCCCGATAATATATTCGACGGCCTCAAAAATAGCGGTAATGGCTTACTACAAAACCCTTTAATGAAATCGAAAGAGGGACGACGGAATGACACCTGCGAGTTCTGCGGGAAAGTCTTCAAGAATTGCTCAAACTTAACGGTTCATCGACGGTCGCACACCGGCGAGAAGCCGTACAAATGCGAGCTATGCTCGTACGCGTGCGCACAGAGCTCCAAGCTCACGCGGCACATGAAGACGCACGGACGACTGGGCAAGGACGTTTACCGCTGCCGGTTTTGCGAGATGCCCTTCTCCGTGCCGTCTACGCTCGAAAAGCATATGCGGAAGTGTGTTGTGAATCAAAGTAATGGTGCTCCCTTAGCTCTATCCGATGACTCTAACGCGTGCCGTGACGAGGCTTCGTGACTCTACCCGTGGGGCGGGCTCCGCCTGCCGCCGCCCGCGCCGCTCAGCCAGATCTTCTAAGGTCTGCTCCGGTCACGTGTTCCGTCGCGTTACCTCTCAAAATACGCAAGATACGAACGATCGCGTCGACCGGATTTAGGCCGAGTTATGTTCAATTTCTAGTATAAAGGATTGAATATTGGCGAATTATTGTTATACGCACGCAATATGAGCCCAAAAGTTTGCACCGAAGGGCATTAATTTAGTTACTGTAATCGTAAGTGACATATCTTCTTCGTACTGAACAGTGTTGATTCCCGTTACATTGTTAATTGATGTTAGTTTTTTCTATCATTTTTGTTCGTTCAGAAGTAAGTACGTCTGCGGTTTTATGTTACATAATTTCGATCTTGTTTTGACATGTTTTTATATATAGAAAAAATGTGGAAACCAATGCCAAAGTTAGCTATGTTGATTTAAATATACTTACTATTTAGTTGTTAAGCTGTATAGTGTCAATTAAATTAGAATTCTTTCCAGTATTTTCTAGGATCTTCATAGTTTGATGTAGTATGTGTTTCACGAGTAAGTTGTTTCGTAATTTTAGTATATCGTGTACAATAATAAGCAAAATGTTTCCTATCCTAGATAAACAAACTTGTGTACATATTTGATGTAAGTTTATTTGTGTAAATCGAGTACCTACCTATTGATGTTCATATTTATAGACGATAATATTTCAAGGATTATAACAAAATTTGGTGAGAAAACGGTGAGTTTCCTGTAATCGATAATTTATTTAAGCATTGTAGAAAGCAAAATTGGAATCGATTTATGGTAGGTGTTACTCGTAATGAGGTACTTGTATGTTTAATTAGCGATTAAATTATTAAATTTAAATTATCACTGTGAGATCGATATTCGTTCAAGTGCTATTATTTCTTGTGGAAGCTAGTTATTTTATTAAGACTGAAACCAATATTCCAGTTTTATTTTTTAAATAATTTCTTCGTGAATTTCATTCGTACCTAAATTAGTCCAAGCGTGAAATCTTTCAGTATACGTACTTAATGTAAATTATAATAGAATTTATATTAGATAATTTAAGTAAATTATAATAGAAACATTTTGTCGTCCATATCTGTCTCCTCACCTATTAGGTCTTCTTCAGACGATGTTAGTACAAGAGACAGTATTCTATAGAGGTCACTAACGTTGTGTGAACAAGACCTAGTTATTTGGGCATTACCCGTATGTGTTTAAAATATTTTTTCAAACAATCATTTTTCGCAATAAAAAAAATGGTTGTTTAGTAAAAATGTTTTATGAATCGTTCTTGGGATGTTTGAAATCATTTAAATGTTTCACCAACTTTCTCATCCAGATTAAAAATTGTACAGTCTAAACAATACATTAATGTCATCATGTTTTAATTTTGTTGTGTGGTTGATAAAATAGATATGTTAGAATGTAAATTGAGAAAAAAAAACATTACTAAAATTGTGATTAATTTTCCCATTTTTAAATTAACATGTTTCCGTAAATAAATAAAAGACGGGATGACGAATGGAGACAAAATAGAGAAAAAAACTAAGACAAATTTTATTGTGAAACAACGTGAAAGATGAACTGTTTTTATTATTTTTCATTTTTATTATTTTTATTTCAATAAATATCCACGATTTGTTAATCAATTGTGTCGTTTGATTTACCCTTGATGTCGCAGTGACACAAACACCTTCTTCTGATTAAAACTTAATGATGCCGACAATTAGTCTAAACTCATATCTTCATATTATTTTAAAAGAAGTGAATGATTGTAAGCTTCACAAAATCGTCAACTAAGCATTCTGTACATCAAACTAAGAAACTGTAGGCATAAATGCTATGACTTTTTTTTGGGGTGACAAATTATGGTTTATGGCAAGACTCAATGTAACGCACTCACAACACTTGTTGGATGCATTGAATAGTTGTGAAATAGTTCAGGGGACAGAGTTATTCAATGTAAAGATATAAGATTAAAATCTTTTATAAAAAAAAATGGGGAAAAGTTGGAACCTTCAATATCTCCGTAATTGGAAGGTTCAGAGGTATGGTCGATAAAAAAAATATCGAAATGACGATGACGGAGAGAACAAGTGCCTTTAGGCTTCGTATAGACTCTTTTTACACCCAGTATATTTCATATTCTTAATATTATGCATATATATTGAAGTATAAGTAAATAACAATTTATCAGTAGTTGTAATAATTAAAAATATAATAAGGATTACATGAAATGATGAGAAGAAAATAAAACTAGCGTAAGTATCTACCAGTAAGCTACCAGAGTAAACAAGGCTTTACAGATAGTAATTTCCTTAATAAGACAAATTTTAGTTAATTAAGTTCTAGTAATTATAATTATTTTAGCCTTTTTCCAAGAGTTAAGCAGAGGTGTGATGTAGGCCAGTAATTTTTCGTCAGTTACGTTTATAATAGGAAGGGAAAGGCCTTCTCCCTTTGCCCTGCAGTGGGCCACAAATGGCTGATAATAACAACGTTTATGTCACATAATTGTAATAATAGAAGTTAAAAGTAAAGTTGTACCTAAACCAACCAACCATAAAAATGTAGACCCAGGCCATCACCGAGAAATTCCAATTAGAAAACCAAAAACACAAAGCATTTATTTCAATTAGACCATTACGGCACTTTTGAAAGTCAAAAGTACAAAAAAGCAAAACTACAGTCACAGTCGCAAGACATAATAACTTGAGAAAGTACTGTAGTTGCACATTCCCTAGCATAGATCTCTATGGAGAAGAACGGGGTAGGTAAGTAGCAATATAATTGAGGACTAGACGACTTGATCTATGAAGAAGTCATTACAGGGCTTTTTTGTGCGTCTTCCATGTCTGGACAAAGCCTATTCATTTAGTTAGAAGATAAAACCTACCCCAGTTGGTTGGTGGTTCAAAACAGCATTTTTTTATTTGATATAGGGCTTTGTCGCTTAGTGACCACATCGCCCAGCATTTAATTGAAGCTTAATTATATTTATGAAAAAGAAACCTGTAAGCGCGACCTTTTTGGCAATTCATCTTAATTTTATTTTTTTATTGTAATACAATTTCAGAAATAAAGGATTGGATTAGAACATACATGATTGGAGAGGCCATGTATAGCAGTGCTATACCTAAGGTTTATGACGTTGCACAGTACATTATACAATATATCTACCTTCTGAAATCCTATGCACATCTTACATTCATCCGTACCTATTACTGTACTATTATTATATACATGCGAAATTGGGAAAAGACTAGGCAGATGATTATATTACTAAATGTATAACGTATGTACTATCGGGGTCTTTTCCGCCTGACCAGATTAATTTTTTTTCGCTTAAATCATGCGGAGGCGCCGAGCCACGCCCCCTTAAAGTTTGGGCCTATTAGGAAAGCGTCAACTTTGGCTCGCAAAATAACAATAACTCTCGTTTGGCGTGCGTCGTCAGAGCGCTCGGCCGATTCGGTATTTTTTCATTCATTATTTCTATACAAAGTCAACGGGGCGGGGCTAGAGAGCGTTTCTATTTTGCGAGTGCAAGCAAAAATTAGCTTAGTGGTGGTCAGGCGGGAGTGTCCTCCATAGTACATGTGAAAGTTTGTGAGGATAGATGGACGCCAATACTTTTGAACGGATTTAGATGACATTTGGCACACACATAGTTTGTTACCTGTATTAACTCATAGGATACTTTTTATCCCGGTGGTACCATCCCGTGGAACAATTACCAAACTCCACGCAGGCGAAGTATCCTCCACGCGGGCATAAGCTATAGTATTACACACATGTACGATAGTGTGGTCCAAATATTGATTATGAAATCGCAACAATATTAGAACTTGCTGACGTTAGATATATTATGGGGTTTCAGAACACGTGACGAGAGAGATAGCGTTACGTAACGTCTTTCCATAACAAGCCGTAGTTTATCAAGCAAGGACGTTCGTGTGTGGGCTTAGTAAAGATAACGAAGACGAGAAACTACTTCCCAATCATTATAAGCTGGATCTCTTTAAAGTTTGAGTGTCTTCTAGGCAAGCGTGTTCCACCCTAGCGGCCTAGGGTGGAACGCGCTTGCGACGTAAGCGACGATGCGGCCATCGTCGCTTCACATCAGGCGAGTTGCGGCCGAACGCAAGCCTATTCATAATGAAAATAAAATTTCAAAACTATGCAATTGAATAGTTGAAGGGGAGAAAATAGTAGGTACCTAATTTAAATATTGCAGTTACGGAAAAACTGGATTAACCTGTTACCTACTATCGAAGAGGTGTAGAATTTTTTTTCGAGTGTTGATGATGGCATTTTAAGAGAAGAACATTGAACATTGATCCAAGGCTAATGTGGATCACTAGTCGCTCGTCTTAAAAAAAGTTAAATAGTGGTGTTGATTCTATTGTGCACAAACTAAACTTAATTTAGGCTATTGCTATCTTTTTCTCTCTAATAAAACGAGAAAGAGACGGACGTAATTTAGAGCTGCCAAATTTAGTTGGAACTAATATTTCCATACAAATGAAGGGTGCACGTAAAAACATGTCGACTAAAAACGCAAGGCATAAACTAGTTTGACATCTCTAACTTAGTATGAACTAAGTTAGAGATGTCAAACTAGTTTATGCCTTGCGTTTGAAAAAAACTGAACTTGTGTTGAGAAAAACAAGCTCGTGTAGTGTCGATTCTGTTGTGCACACACTAAACTTAATTTAGGCTATTGCTGTCTTTTACTAAAAGGCAGTGCGAGAAAAGGACGGCTATAGCTATGAAGCTATAGCCGTCCTTTCAACAGAATCGACACTACACGAGCTTGTTTTTCTCAACACAAGTTCAGTTTATTAATTAAGTTTAGTTTGTGCACAACAGAATCGACACTACACGAGCTTGTTTTTCTCAACACACTTATTCATCAGAGTTGATAGGTTTAATAATATCTACTATTTATAGCAAAACATTCAAAAAGTCATATCGAATAGAGAATGTTTACTTAAGTTTGTTCTTAAATGTTTTTATTTAGTCTAGCTCCAGGTGGACAAGAATAACGCGTTGTTTTGATGAAAAATATAAAAACAGCCAGAGATTTCTTACTTGTAACAAACATGTAATAAAACAATGTTCTCAGGTAACAGGGAAAGAGCTAAGTTATTACAATTACTTAATTTTACTTGCAGTTTCCGTTAACTCTCCAAGAAAATGATTTTTAGTACCTTTTTTTTTCTATTGATATTATCAAGACACTTATTAACATTACGATTGACAAAATATGCGTTCCAGAAAACCACAGAGGTTTGTTAGGAACGTTGATTCAGCTCATCATAGGTCTTAAAAATAGAACACAATATGAACCTACTTTTAGTTTTGTGGTTGCTCAGATGGACTTAGGCTGATAAGTAGAACTAGTTTGAAAGCAGAGAAATAATTCTTTTATAAGAAGTTTAGTTACTAAACTTTTAAAAAATAATTCTTCCTCTGTCAACAGATAATATGCAAAAGAGCTTCCTTAGCTCAAAAAGACGAAAAAGTAAGTAATAAATTATTACTTTGTTAATACATACGTCATTATGTAATTAGTTAATTAAACCGTTTTGGAATTTCACACCATTCTTATTTAAATGGAATACCCGTTTGAAAATTTCTGATTTCTAATAAGATATGACAGATTTTCTAAATACATTTCAATAAGAAACTGATTCACAGTGGGCACTTTGACGTCACGCAACATCCATAAAAACAAACTTTTCTTAAATAATTTTTGTACATCTTATGATTGTCACAGTTGTAATGAAAGTCACTTAATGAAGTAATTAAAATCAGGTAATTTTATAGTTTTAATAATCCTATTTCTTTTTAATAGCCTGTACCTATGTATGTCCCACTGCTGAGCAAAGGCTTCCCCCTTATCCTTCCAGGTACTTTTCTCCTGCGCCACCTTAATTAATTATAATTCTATTTTTTTCCAAGGAAGTTATTTTACGCGAAAAACAACATTTTAATAAAATAATTATAATTTATTTATTACGAAGTACTTGAGTAATAATGTTCTAAAAAAATACTTATTATTGTTGTATATAAATAGAAAAAGCTAATATAGAATTCAGAAACGCGATGAAAACTTCAAATCCAACTCCGTGCTACGAAGTCTTAAAGTGCTACGAGATTGTATCGCTGAGCTGCTAGCGCCATCTAGTATCGAGTAGCTAAAACAAAGTTGCAAAACTTGTGAAAAGAACAAATTGTTAAGATTTTATGTGAAACGATTAATTTTATATGATTAATTGTCCTTTACTTGTAGAAAAATTTTGTATGTGTTGCAGAAATAAGGTGCCTTGCATTTATAAACAAGAAAGAAAATTAGAAATGTGTAAGTTGAATGAATTTTTTAAATCTATATATATTTAATATTTTATCTACCATTTATCTAAATAGTGTATTGTTTTTATACCTACTGTACATTCATTTAGTTACTATTGATTAAAACATAACAGCCAACTAAGGGGTATTGTACGAGTATTACTCAGTCAGATAGGTAGTCGCTTCATGTAAAATATTAGATTTTAGCTGCATCCGGTGAGGCTGCCTACAGATCCTGATAGAGTCTAAACAAGGCTATGTTGTGGTTTGTAAAAGATATAACTTTAAATAAATGTTTACTAGATATTACTTAATTCTAATAAACACTAAAAATACCTATCCTATATTATTCCTATTAGAAACAAACTATTTCTTAAAACCTTTATAGGATTTTGATGATGTGACATATCGGTATTTTGCATCGAATTCGAGTGAATTCCAACAGATGGCAGTTGCATCGCGAAGTTGTGTTGAAGAGTCTAATATAGATGGCAGCACTTATGGATTGTTCGAATTGAGGGTCTGCGCCTGCGCACATACGGTATGATGCAAAGTTGAAAATGTATTTGTGGCATCCTGTCAAGATAGAAAGGATTATTTGTAACATTACAAAGTGCTATTTAAAAACAAACAAACTTTTTTTTTTAATTTCTTGAGGAAAATAACATCTAGAATGATTGACAACTACTAACCAACAATGAGCCCACTTGGTGGATTAAGAGACAAACCAATGCATCCCAGTAAGGACGTTATAGTATGTTAAAGTATTAAACAAGTATACATTTTTGCCGTAATATTTTGCTAATTTATATTTATTCTTATCACAGTAGTGGTAAAGTTGTATACCTTAATGTGTCCCGTGAGGTTGACCACAGGTATCTTAATAATAAAACAAAGCAACTAACTTCTACCCATAATTTAGTTCTGTTGCCTTCAGTAGACTGTAACTTTTCAGTTTAAATGAACTTCTTTTGCGCCATAGAATTATTACATGTGTTGGAACTCCACTCAATAATTTCTATGAGATTTTAGAAGATAGTACAAGTTTATCTTAATATTATTAGGTGAAATCAAAAACACATGCTAATTTTTTTTTTTATGTTAGGTTCGATATTTTCGTATAGTTTACGCGTTATGATTTCCATTTTGTTTTCCTATAAACTTTTTTATTTCAGTGCTACGTCAAAGAATTTTTCACCCAGCTCTTCACACCTTTCTTAAGTTCAATTTACTGAGAAGGTTTCTCCTAATACAAAACACTTATTTATCAGTAATTAGCTGTCTTTGCTGAAAAACATGCACTTCCCTATATCAATGTTATTTTTTTAGTTCCGCACAACTTCCAAACTCAGGCGCCAAAAAATATTTGTGTGCATTGGTTTTAATAAAAATACACGTACTTTCTTGTACTACCTATAACTAAACACAACACTTTTATCAAACCATCCTACCGGACTTAAAAACACCCTTTCCATCTCCCAATATTCCCCAATAAGAACGCACCCTAACTTTTACCCAAAAAAAGATATTCCAAACAGAAAACCCTCGTCACGCTGACCGACACTCAGCCGTCACTACTTGCGTGACCGGGGTTTATTTGACCAATGAACGGTCAGTGTTTGGCCACGCCCCTCACGTGGACATCGGTCAGACGTGGGGTGATTGATTGTGCTGTTGAAATTTGCCTTCGAATGTTTGGGATTTTTCTGTACCTAGAGAACTTTAGTTCTTATATTGATGACAATTTATATATACCTACACTAATGTTCGGGTTAATGAATTGTAAAATTAATTATTAAGCTGCAGGTTAGTGTGACTTCAAGTGACTTTTTACAAGATTTTCTTTACCGTCATTCTTGTTAAAGTATTTTAATTACTGTTCTTACCACTATATTATGACTAGGTTACAAGGAACTGCTGAAGTCTTAAGTAGTCGGTCTTATTCAAAATTACCACCTTTTGAAGTAGGTACCTACCTACTTATGGGTTTTTCGACAGTGAGTATTTACCGAGATTGGCACATGGCTACTAACACGGGTACAACCTGGATTAGTTTGGCAAGTGGAAATGGACACATGCAAAGAGCATATCCCAGTATTGAGTGAAGTCATGCTGGGGATGACAATGAGTGTTCATCTACCTAAAACTATTACTAAAAAACCTTAAAATAATATAGCACTATCTCTCTCTCAAATGGTAGTAAATCAAAAAGTGACCGTTACGAGTACATTATTGTTATTTTAAAATTATACTATTATTATAATAAGTCAAGCCATCTGCCATTTTTAACAATGCACTTTTTTGCACACAATTCGCAAGTGTAGTAAGGGTCCTATTACTAGTTAAACAGGTTTTTAGTTTGTATTCATAAATTCAGTTGATAGAGTTATTTGTCATTTGTTTCATAAGGTTTGGCATATGGCCAGCATTTTTACCATTACCATTTTTATGGGAGTGCAGTCTTTGGCAGAATGAACGCAACATTATGTTGGATAGTGTACAGGTTACATCCGGAGTTATTTACTATACAGACCTTGTGGAAACTAGAACAAATTTCCGTGCGTTCAAGCGTGTTTGCCATACCTATTATTGGAATCAAATATAACAGCTCACAACTTAGGACCCATTAATGTTAATATTTATCCGTGGTGCTAGGCAACTGGGCCTATCCCAGTTGTAAACGTCCCTTTGTGCCTATTGGCCTTGTTTCGTTCTGTCTCCTGCTGAAATGGAGGGAAGTGGAAATTACGGTTTTTTCCTACGCCTCCACTATACTTTTCTGATTAATTTCGTTGCGGGATCCAAGACAGTTAAATTCATTCTCTGGGACTTCATCGAGCTTCATTGTCTCGGCGCTTTTCTGGTGGTCGCCACTGTTGATTCTGGCTTTCAGGAGTTACAGTGGTTTGGGAACAGTGTGGCGGGCTTGTCCCAAAAAAAAAAAAAAATATGGCCAGCAATAATAATGGTGGTTCTGGAACTAAACTGGCCTTTAGTCGAAAGGTTAGACGAAAAGAGATTATGCTACACTTTCCTTACCTATGGATAAGATCGAAAAGTTTGCAAAGCAAATAGTGAGAATAAATAAATAAATATCGCTGGACATTACACACAGCGCCATCTAGTGCCGCAACGAGGCTTGTGTCGTGGACACCATATAGATATACTACATAGATACATTTTGTTTGTAAATACATACTTATTATACATATAAACATCCATGACTTGGAAACAAATGTCCATGCTCATCACACAAAAATTAGCTCCTACCGGGATTTGAACCCGGGACCCTAAGAACGTAAGGCAGCTTCACTACCACTGCGCTATTCGGGTCGTCAGAATGACAATAATATAGGTATCTATACCATTGTCATTCTGTTTAGGTGTAGTCAGTGTGTATACACCGACTACACACTGACTACACACTGACACTTTTACAGGGTGTAGTTGCAAGCTGGTATCTGCTGAATTTATGATCATGAACAGCTTTACGCGTTGTGGTTCTTCATCATTATTCTCCTGTCCTTATTGCAATTTATTTGGGGTCGGCGCAGCATGCTCTTCCATACTTTTCTATTACTCGTCATCTCAGCAGTCGCCCTCCTGTCTAGCCATAATATCATCCTACACATACTCTTCCTCTACTCTCATAGCTACACACTGTAAATGTAGATATAACAAGACACCCAATGCGAGATCAGAAAACCATGTTTCTAAGACGCCAATGCTTATACATGGTCGACCCGAATGGCGCAGCGGTAGTGAGGCTGCCTTACGTTCTTAGGGTTCCGGGTTCGAATCCCGGTTGAAGCAAAATGTTTTTGTGAAGAGCATGGACATTTGTTTCCGAGTCATGGATGTTTATATGCATAATAAGTATGTATTTACAAACAAAAAGTATCTATGTAGTATATCAACTATCTGGTGTCCACGACACAAGCCTCGTTGCTTAGTGTGGCACTAGATGGCGCTGTGTGTTAATGACCAGCGATATATTTATATTTATTTATTATGGTGCTAAAATCATTTTAGCATTTGCTATCAACCTTGAAATAGTGTCTAAACTCAGATCTACAGTTTCTAAGTCAAGAACTACAGCCATAAATTCAAATAGCTAGTGGCTAATGGTTTTACGACCATTATAATATTTGGACTACGAACAAATTCACCAAAGCAAACCGCTTTGTAGGACGCTTTGGAGGACTAGAGTAAGTAGGTACCTACTCCACGTAGGTAGCTTGTGATTAATTAACAACAGCCGTTTGGATCACATCTTCAAGTCTTCAGGTTAAGCCTCGTTTTTCCTAGCTTGGTCTCTAAATGCACAACATACCGAGTTTCTTCCGTGGCTCTGAAAGCAAGTTAAGCCGTTGATACCGACTTTCATTTATAGATCTTAAACAGCCGTTACAGGTAGCTAGTGGCCCGAAAGTCTAACAAACAGTCTTACCAAGGTATAAAGTATAGGTTATCGCTTATAAGGTATCGTATTACCCGGTACTGGCTGGGTTGTGGAGGTCAGAGAGGCAGTCGCTCCATGTTAAATACTAATATTCAGCTGCATCCGGTTAGATTGAAAACCGACCCCAGCGTAGTTGGAAAAAGGCGAGGCAGATGATGAGTAGAAGCTAAGTAGCATACAAGCCGAAACTGAATGCTCATGAATAACAGCTGTGGCCTCTTTATCCCAGGTTTTGCGTGGCACCAATCCACTTAACGTCTCTAGACTTGATTACTAAAGAAGTAAACAACAATATCGAAATAATAAGGACTGAATGGCAGTTTTTGGCGTTGACCCATAGAACATAGGACACTTATCCTTACAAAATTGTTAGACTTTGATTAAACCTTCTGTGTTAAACCTTTAAACGACTAATTAGTAGACACAATAGTTAAACAATTGACATAAATTTCCTAGAGATTTAACAAATATTACGTTTTCTACTTTATGCTACTTGACTTGATTTGTTTAACGTATCTTTTACGATACTATGAATTAAAATATTAAAGTTTTAAGTAGTCTACTCGATAGCTACCTAACTATGTGATAATTATAATAACAAGGCACACGTTGCGTCACGCAAAAACAAAAAACATTTATCAGTTAATATATCTATTTTCAAGTTCCTTCCACCCTTCAAACATCAATACAACAATTCAAAACTAATAGCTAGTCGTCACATCAACACGATCTATAAAAATAATAAGTGAGGACATATGTTTCAAAATAAGTAATAAAACTTTTTATTATCAGAAAACAACATTTTTACCCCACAAAGAGCACGCGACGAAGGGTTGATTTAAGAGAAAAACAGGGAAATGGGTCGGAGAGGTCATTTTGTACCGGGGGCCGCAGTGAAAGGGTTAAAACGCCCTAATAACTGGTCACATAGACCTGGCGTGGGTTTGATAGAACCGGTTGAGTGAAATATTGACCGTTTCATGATTTACCTTTTCGGAAGAATTTACGAATTATTTTTACTTTTGCATGAATAGTTTTTGGACAAATACTTGATGCTCTTACGGTAAATGCTCCAACCAGCCCGCGAAATTCAAATTTTCTTACGTTCATGTAACTCGATTGAATGAAATCATTTCATTCAATCGAGTTACATGAACTTGGAGGGTCGTATTGATGATTTTGATGATTATAATTCTGTAACTACACACGTCTTACAGCCCGGAAAAATATTTTAATCAACATACAACCTAACACTGGCCTGCCAATTGCAAAAAACGTAAGAAAATTTGAATTTCGCGGGCTACCCTGGAGCATCAGCCTTAAATAATGAAGAAGTCATTATTTATACCTAATTAGTCTTGATCAGTAAGTCAGTATCATTCTCCTGCTCATATCGCAATTTATTTTTGGTCGGCGCAGCATGTCTTCTTCCATACTTCGCTATTACTAGTTATCTCAGCAGTCATCTCCTTTCTAGCCATATCATCCTTCACACGTCCGTCCGTCCATCGCTTCTTTGGTCTTCCTCTATTCATAAAGTCATAGTCATGATCAGTTAGTACCTACTAAATTGATTAGGTATTGTTTTTTAATGAAGTCCCTTGGTGGTACTTCTTCTTCTTCTCGTGTGCTCTTATGTTTGTGGTTCTGCGAGAAGACCGAGTAAAAGGATTAGGTATTTAATTTAGTGTTAATGGTTTTAAATACTGTACTAAATAAATGGATAAATAAATAAATTCTTATATTATCATCAGGATAAATGCGATAACTCCAAATTACTATTAAGCTCTTACCCTTTCTGTAGTGTAGTGTAGTGTAACGCTAGATTAAAATTGTACTCCTAGGTATAAAGTCCGCCTATGTATACGTAGGGTGCATAAGTAAAATTACAACATTTTGATTTCCCGTTTTTTTGCTATACAACCAGAACAGCAGAAACCGGTTGCTTAATAATAACAAGCCACTCGGCTTCATCTTTTGGTTGGTCCTTGGATGAGTGACCACGCATTACATACCGAGTTTCCTTCGTGCCTCGGACACGTTAAGCCACTGGCATTTGTAGATCTTTGACAGTCTTTAGTAGTCAGTGACCTGAAAGTCTGGTAACCAGTCTTAACAAGGGGTAACATATTACCCAGTACTAACTGGGTTGTGGAGTTCAGATAGGCAGTCACTCTGTGTAATATATATATATATATATTTCTGCTATTAAACTGGAGGCCGACCCTAACATAGTTGGGAAAAGGCTAGGCAGATGATGATTCTGAACAGTTGATCTAACGTGTTACAACATCCAGGGTCAGCTAGACACTTCAAACAATAATCATACTTATAGGGATGTATCTCATCTTAAACCTTAATAGGAGGTAGTAAGGTGATATCAAATGGACCATTAGATAGGTACCTACGCTTTGGACTAACGACTATCCATTAGGAAATGAGACGGTCGTTAGGGCAACCTGGAACAGGTGGCCATTCTATATTTAGTAAAATAATGAACCTTGGTTTTGCAAAGATTGAGACAATTTTAGAGTTTATGTCAGCAGTGTAGGCTATCCTAGTGGTGTGACCGTCGGACAGCCAAGTCATAGGTTTCGAGTTCGAACCCTAGACACGCACTTCTGATATTTTGTATGAATGTCGTATAGTATAATTATCACTTGCTTCGGTGAAGGAAAACATCATGAGGAAAGCAAACCAGAGCTAGGGAGATATTTCGTCATCATTATAATGTACTGTTCATACACCATTAGGTTCATCCTCTTTTGCAAAACTCGCAATCGAAGTAAGGTTTGCTGTATGAAAACTACAGTGAAGTATATTTGAATGAATTAAATAGACGCTAATAATCTAGATCTCTAAAGCATTGATTTTGTCAATCAGATTTTATATTAATTGTGTATTTAACGAGTTCTGATTTTTTACTAAAGTGGCGCTAGTGTGCATGGGGGAGCCCCTTAATGCAATTTTGTATGCATATTTTTAATATTGTGTACTATAAATAAGAATAATCTTTAATTTTCAACAAACTGTTGAAGTAAACATACATATTCTCCTGAAATTGACCCATTTCAGCAATACAATCACGTACCTACCTACCTTACATAACATTAGTAGTAAAGAGTTCGCCATCGACCTAAAACTGAGATTACAAAAGATCATACTCAGTAGAAACTGTACAAATACACAATAACAGTGCTGCTCAAGTCTCTAAACAACTGAAACCACGCCTCCAACATTCAAAATCTTCATTAAAGACGATTCCGTAGAATGTAATCAAAGCAATAGGCAAAATAGGTGTGCATAGTTAGGAATATACCAATATAAACTGACCTACCTTCCCCCTCTAGTTTGTTCTCCGATCAGATTAGAAAAGGGCCGACAAATAATCGCACAGAGCTCTAATTTGGATGGCCAAGTTGAGCGCTACAATCCGAATCAAAATTCAAAACCGCGCTCTCTCTTAATCCCTGTTGAGGATCACAATAAAAGGTAATACATTTTAACTCCCGGTAAAGAAGTGGGCCATTTTGAACCTTATTGCGATTGTGAGAGAGATTATAGCACCTTGGCTGCGGCAAAAATAAGATTATCCAAGCGAAAGTAGAAGGTGAAAGGGAGACATTTTGTTTTAAAGGGGAACGCGTAGTAGGCGCTGCAAGGATAATGACTTGATTTTGTTGGAATATTACGATACTTTGAATAAGCAAAAAATAAAACAAACAAGAAAATATAATAAATAATAAAAATAATAAAATAATAATAATATATTTATTTCATTTAATTAACATGCATTAATTGACTATTTTTTGGCTATTCATCGCATAATTCAACAACTAAATTCAAAATTCAATGTGTGGTATTTAGATGATGGAACGCTAGGAGGTGATGTTGACACGGTTTTGGCTGACCTACAACTCCTCAAAAATCAATTTAAATCTATTGGCCTTGACCTTAACCCCTCAAAGTGCGAAATTTACCTCTCTGACGTTACCGACAGACAATCGACTATAGATAAGTTTAATGCAATAGCCCCACAAATTAAAATTTTAGAAAAACGTTCCCTGCACCTCCTAGGTTCCCCTATTTTAGAAGAAAGTTTTTCATCTTTCATCGACGACAAAATTAAACATTTCAATGATATTTCGGATAGACTCTCCAAAATTAATTTACATTCGGCATTCACCATTATCAGATATTGCTGTTTTGGTCCAAATTTTATGTATTTTCTCCGTTGTTCTCCTCTTTGGAAGAAACCACAACTTTTGGAAAAAATTGACCAAATAATTCGCAACACATTAACATCCATTCTTAATGTGGCCCTGGACGACCGAGCGTGGCTGCAAGCCACCCTACCAATTCGTTTTGGTGGCCTTGGCGTCCGCAAAATTTCTAGTGTTAGCTTACCGGCATTCCTGTCTTCTGTCCACAGCACTGAAAAGTTAACCAGGAAAATTTTAACTCTCTCCCTGGTTAGCTCGGAAGTGCCGTGCTTGACCGACGCAGAAGACGCCTGGAAAATGACTTGCCCGGACACGGATCGGCCCGAGAACCCATTTTCCCAGAGACAGTGGGATGAGCCGCTCTGCAGGTTGGTACGGAATAAACTTATTGATACGTCTACCAATACTGCTGAGCGTGCCCGCCTGCTGGCTGTGGGTGAATGGGAGTCGGGCCTCTGGCTTCAGGCACTACCGTCACCTAATATAGGCACTATGTTAGGTGACACAACCTTCCGGCTCGCTACATGTTTGCGTTTGGGCGCTCCTTGTGGGGCTCCACATCGCTGTCAATGTGGTGAAACAGTCGACTGCCTCGGACACCATGGCCTTTCTTGCAGTAAGAGTGCAGGTCGGATAGCGCGGCACGCTAGCATTAATGATCTCATCCGTCGTGCTCTTGCCACCGCCGGGGTGCCAGCTGTATTAGAACCCACTGGCTTGGCACGCGTCGATGGCAAGAGACCAGATGGTATAACCATAATGCCATGGAAGTTGGGTAGGCCTTTGGTGTGGGACGCAACTTGCGTCGACACCCTTGCGCCATCCCATCTTCCTAGCACAGTGTGCTGTGCTGGGGCAGCTGCTGCAGGTGCTGAAAACCTCAAACGGCGCAAATACAATAATTTAATTGGTAATTATGTGTTTGAGCCGTTTGGGGTTGAAACACTAGGGCCATGGGGTCCGAGTGCCCACCTAGTATTTCGGGAAATCGCCAAACGGTTGGTCGACTCTTCACGTGACCAGAGGGCGGGCCTATTTTTTGGCCAAAGAATCAGCATTGCCATCCAACGTGGAAATGCTGCCAGCCTTCTGGGCACTTTTCCTGTTGACAGCGATGTGGACGAATTTTTCGACGCCCTGTAACCTTTTTTTTTTTTGATATTTTTAAAATATTTTTATTTCTTTTTATAGTGTTAGTGTGTAAATAAGAAAGTTTAAATTTATTTTACTCTAATAAATAATTAATATACTGTAAAGGAATCATTTCATTAACATGCTAAATAAAAAAAAAACTAAAACTGCTTTTTTAATTGCATTACATCTGCTATCAAGCTCATGTGCCAAATAATTAATAATTCTATGCTCAGTGCGACCTTTTTAAGGATATTTAACGTTGTTCCACACTATGGACTCTGTAAATATCGACTAGCTTAGTACACACATCAAAACAAGTTTGTGATCACTAGCATAAGCTGATATCATTTATTTTTATAAAAACGTAAAAGATTTCGATTTTTCAAAGTGATCGCAAACTTTTTTTTGATGTGTGTATGTCAATTCGTTTGAAAGTCGATGCAGCAAAATGCCTGCCGGGGTTGCGGGACTATTCGAAAGAGATACCGTAGCCCCGGAACACAAAGGGCGATGAAGGAACATGGATGGGTTTTAGTCAGTAAAAGTCTGACACTCCCTCCTGCTCCGCCCAGAGCGGGAGAAGTCATTTGATGATTTCCCATCCGAAAAAAAAAAAAAAAAAAATGCAGCAAAATAAAATGCCGAAGCATTTTCTTTCAAATTTTGAAGCATTTGTGCTATGCAATTAACAGGTGATAATTGCAGAGCACAAATGCTTCAAAGCCCTGTAACCTGTACCCTGTAAAAAACATACAGACTCTAAGAAACATAGGTATGTTTCTTAGAGTTTGCATGTTTTTTACAGGGTTTGTTTAAGAAGACATAAAAAGAACGAAAAATCCATTTTAGTACGTACATTACATGGATCAGTGTTGTCATAATAGGTGCCAATTTTAGAAATGCTGTTGTTTGTCAAAAAGATTTAGCCATGTTTATTCTTATTCTTTTTCATCCTGCTTGCCGCTAGTCTACACCTCTGGATAAACTAAGTTGTAACATATTCAAAGCAAATTAATGGTTTTTTCTTCTGAAACTTGTCGTAGTGTCCGCTCCTCCTTGCAGCGCAGGTGTCGGCCGGCTACACCGCGGCAACTCGCTCGCCGCCACTCATTTGTGCTCGGCAATTAACTCTCAGCCGTGACGCGAACACCGATGTCCCCTGTTTCTATGAGTTTGTGTGTTAAGTTTTATTTACAGAGTGTTTGAAAAACAGAAAAATACATCATGATACAATGACTTGAGCCAGTCCAGTCATATTGCTGCAACACCAATTTCATTGAGAGTGATTGTTCAGTCAAAGAATTCATCATCAAAACATTTTTATCAATTTAGTCTCTAACAGCCATATTTTAGATTTAAAGGTTTGCACGTTGAACACACATAATTTTTTAAATTGCCCAAATTATTTACTAAAGTCCATAACATTATTTTTGTAAAAAAATGCCGCTGATCGGAATAACGGTGATCTTTGTTAGTTATTATACTATTGTAAAATGAAGTATTAAAAAAGAAAATCACGAACTGGTTCGATAAATAAGTTCTTAGTAAAGTTATAGAACCGAAATGATAATCACACTTATTCACACTTTTTTATCAGTGTTGAAATATCTTAGGGACTACCTACTAATTCCAAAACCTCTAGATTTTAAAATCACAAAAGACAATTACATACATACGTATATAAAACCATATCTATGTCCATTA
Organism: Xestia sexstrigata; assembly: GCA_941918905.2. Lineage (NCBI taxonomy): Eukaryota > Metazoa > Arthropoda > Insecta > Lepidoptera > Noctuidae > Xestia > Xestia sexstrigata. The sequence goes on along the minus strand of OW799213.2, from coordinate 6,916,017 downwards.
TAACTGTAGGTCTCTACATCAGGTAACGTAACATTGCCGCGCGAAGTAAATAACAAAGAAATATATAACACAAAAGGCTTCCAGGGGGAATGTGGACAATTTTACACGAGTATTTACAACCTCGCTGTCCAACGGTCTCGGGAACTCGCGCAGTGATGGGACTAAATGCTGACTTATCGATAAGCTTTTTGCTGTTTACTTCGCAATATCATGTTAACCATGTTTCTTCCTTCTAACTTTTGATTTGATTGCTATTATTAGATTCCAAGTTACGTCCATGTATCTCAAATGTGCTGTTACAGGTAACATTAATTAAACGCCCGTCGCGTTGAATATAAAAATAAATAATTTTAATTTATTTAACTAGCCATTGTAAATTATTTCAAATACAATGGTTTAATTAGTGTCTAAACGTAAATAATTACTAAAAAGTTGTTTTTTATAATAATTATCATTTTACAAATTAAATGTTCGGTAGTGATATGACTTATACATTTCTCCTTTATTTTATGTTTTAATGTTGTCCAATTTTTGCAAAGTCAATATCAATTTTTCTACAAAAATATACAATACGGATAGTAAAGCGCAAGAACTTGAAATAACCCTACAAACAGCCTTAACTATGTATGTGTATTTAAGAATGATGTCCTAGTTAAAAACATACATTTACAATGATTGACATCCTAAAATTACAGTCATCGTTGCCAATGAAATGATTTCCAAGTTCTTCTATGCTTTCAATATAAAAAAAATCATGATCCTTAACATACACGTATTGTGTAATTTACTTGAACAAAAAACTATCGACATCTGCACCCCCGCACTAGGAGAGCCGTCATCAACACCGCATTCGGAAAATCTACACTTAACCAGAAGAGCCAGCCCTCCCATTTATCCTTACACTCGCTGTCCCGTAGAGTGGGGTGCCGAGGTACCCCCCTCGGGAGGGGGTCTAATTCGGGGGGCAAAAGGGCATCGGGCGAAGCTAAGCGCTACAAGCGCTGATTACCACTTTAGCTAAACTTTATTCTTTGCTTTTGGTGATTTAAGTTTTGTTTGTAGGTGAGGTGAGACGAGAGGTAGGTAGGTCATTGAATAATGTTCGAAGATATTTTTCTCTTTCTTTGTGGTGAGATTTTTTTCTTAAATTGTTTCATAGATTACATACACACAAAGGAATGTCACTTCTAGGTGTACAAATTTGTAGGATGAAACACTTTCTCAGCTGGTCAAGAAAGTATTATTCTTTTCTTCACAAAATTATTTACCTATTCTACTATCATTCACTGTTCATCATATTACTTCACAATCCAAATCTAACTGATTAGTAACACAATTTGATACAAAAACCAATTAACACTAAACATAAAATCCAGCATCACTAAACACCAAAAACAACACATAATTAAAACACCATACGTAACAGTGGGGAAAAGTTATCTGTACGTAAGCGCCCCCACGGCAGGAGGGGGGTTAGGGGAGACCGGGCGTTCTGGCCCATCAGTCTGGCCACGGCAATTCAGATGATGAATTAATCCAACAAATGTGACGGTATCACTTAGCCCTAATGCACGGGTATAATGTTACCCGAAAATTTCTCGCGCAGAATTCGGGCGCTTCACTTTGAAAATCTCTGTCGAGTTTAATGTGCGACAGTCCTTTGTTTCTTTATAGGGATTATGTTTTGCGACGCGTCTGGAGGTTAATGTGTGTTTTTCTTATTCGTGGGTAGTGGGAGGGTTGGTTTTCATTTTTTATTTTTATTATTCTTGTGTGGCGTCATATTTTTTAGTCTCGGCGCATGGCGAAATGAGTTGATTATGCCGAAGAGATTTGTAAATATGAGTAACAGGACTGCATTTTTTTAAGAACAAGCCATGTTTCATGTATGTACAGAGATACGTTATTATTTGGTTTTGTCAAGAGTCATTGATTGTTTTTTAGTATGGCTAAAGCCAACCTACAATTTCTCAACTCTTGCCGCTAGGATACTATACTTCTAACCGGACATAATTACCAAGTATGGTTTCCTCAAACAAAACATTACAAACAGTAAAGTCCTGTCCTAATCCACAAACTAAACCACATAGAGAGAAAGTTTACAAGAAATCCCCGAAAGATGTCGCCACACATCAAACTAAAACTCGTTACAAAATGTGACTACTCCGAATAAAGGTGTTGTTTTAATTACATTATCAGGCTGGCACACGCGTGGGGGTAGGGAGTACCCTTCTCACGGGTTGAAAGACATTCAAATAATAGTCTTCGAGAAAAGTGGGACGTGGGGTACAATGTTACCCCGAGTTGGGAAGTTTTGATTGCGTTGCTGGCTGTCACGGCTGACGGGTTCGATGAATTGTCTTGGCTCGTGGCTCGTGGTTGATGTGTCGTATGTCGATTGTTTTTATGTTTGTATGTGGAGTTCGTTAGTAGGTCAGTAGAGTTGGGTAGGAATTTTGATCTATTGACAAGTACGTTTAAAGTTGATTTTACATCATGTTTATACAGGTGGTAAAAAGGTGGTATTTTTTTTTTGAATAAACACCACAGTCAACCAGTGTTGGTCCGCTTTGTTTTAATTTCACACAATACCTCTGTGTCTTGTTATCGCATGATTGCGCTCAATTGGCAATCTCTTTTGATCCAAAAAGTATTGGTAGGCCTAAACTTAAAGTTAAAATGTCACTCACGGGATATATTCCGTGATTATTGTAATTTGTAATACACATTTACATTTTAAGTTTAGTTAAAAACCGTGAAAGCTTAAAACAGTGTTTGGTTGGTCTAGTGGTCTAAAAATACCGACGGCATTAGAAACATTATTCAGTGGGCAAGTATACCTACCTAGCCTACTGCATGCTACTAAAAATCCCGAACTATATTACGCATACCATTAGAAAATCTTGCCTAATAATTCTTATTGGCACAAACAACAATCAGACCAGCAAAAACGAATTGAGGCAACCCAAAAAACAAGTTCCAAAAACATGGTTGACGATGCCAAAACGCATCATAAAATTTCACACACACAAATCGCTAGACAACGCGAAAACTTCGCAACACACACAAACGCACTTTAAAAGTACTCAGTGGGGGTACAGTTGACCAATAGCATGCATTTAACCCTTCACTGGGATTAGGGACAAGCATTGTTTCAAAACCCCGAGTTTTGAGGCGCCATTTTGTTCATTTAAAATGGACGGTGTGACAATGGGTCACTATTGTTCGTCGAGAACGCTAGACGGACGGCGCTTACTCGAATGTAGGCATTGTTTCATCTTTTATTTATCTTTTTTCTAATTTCTGCATTGCCTGCGTTCTGGTTTTAAGCTGGCCATCGTATTTGATGAAAAGATTTGTGGGAATGTAAGATGGATGGATAGTGGAGCTCTTTTGTTGTATGAAATGGGTTCCAGTCTGATGGGTCATTGTGTCGATCGATTTATGACTTGAAACGGTACCGTTTCTACTTGATGACTATCGGATAATGAGTCTTTTTTCTCGTTTTAAAGATCGATAGGTAATAAGTTATTGGAATTCGGTCTTTAGGTTAAATCATTTGAAAAAATAACAATTAGTGACAATAATCACCGGATAGTGAAATGAAATTTTTTAAATAAAATTAACCTACCAAAGCAATGTATTGATTTTAATTTTTATTTAATCAATTATACATACATTTCCGAATTGGGAACTTTTATTCTTTAACTTTATCTAAAGCATCAGTTTATATATTTAATACTATCATCAAGTACACATTAAATCAAATTACATTTTAAACCCCCAACACAATATAAAGCTCGTGCCGTATTCAAAAATACATTTATTTCTGAATCCGGATTCCCTAAAACTGGAATTTCGAGTTTCCATTGTCATGTTGTAAACTTAGGGTCATAACAACTAGATCAATGTATTGTGTCCATCGACCAACGGCGTGGTGGGTTTATGAACATAATATGACCCGTTTTAGGCAATATTGTCCAATTTTCGGTAATACAGTTTTGTCAACAGCGGGCGTGTTGGACCGGGTCTTTTGTTGCAGGGTTAACTTTGACAAATTATCAAAATGTTGAAAATAATGTGTGTTGATGGGTACGTGTAGTGATAGATTATTTTTTTGACTTCGATGTGAGGTGTGAGGTTTAGTTAAAAAGTGAATTTGCGGTCGATAATAGTCATTATTCATTTTCTTATATTTATAAAGGACTTAATGTTGAGCAAACAATATTTCAGCATCAACTAAATTATTAACTATCACAGTTTTAAGCTTTTACGGTTTTTAACTAGACTTACAATGTTACTTACGGGATGTCTTCCGTGATTTTCAATTATTGTGAGCTCCAGATATTAAACGGAAGATAGCCCGTAAGTGACAGTGCAAGTTTATTAACTAGCATCATACGGATACACCATTTCACGTTCCCTTTTTATTCATTTTGCGTTCAGACGTATCACTTCGAGTGAAAAATGTAAAATGAACAAAAAGTGAAGCATCTGATTTCGGCTTCATCGAATTCTGAAATTCAGATAGCCACTTAACATTGATAGCCAGCGACACTTCGTTAAAACCCATTAAACGTACTATAATCAAAGTTTTACATAACAAACGCTTACATCAAATGAAATCAGCGCTTGTATCTAAGACTCAGGTGTTCTGCTCAGCCTGTGCTCGCTGAAGCGTGGTTATACGAACAAAGCAATGAAATGGGCAGACGTATCTCATTACGATGCAATTTTGATGATTGGATAGTGAGATAGATTAGTTCTTAATCGAAGATTGGGAAGATTTGTGGGTTCCGAGGTTTTAAGATTGACGGGCGAACTTTCAGTGATTGTGTGGAGATGGTGCTTTGTGATGTGCTGGCTAAATCATTATTTTATCTTAGTATGATAATAAAAGTTTACGTTACCGAACTCAAATGGAGTTGGGACACCTAGCAAGGCGCAGTGATGACAGATGGCCTATGGCGGTCGAATGGCGTCCAAGAACTGGAAAAGAAATGTGGGTCGCCCGACGCCGACCGGTAAGATGGGCAAAAGACATAGTTGCCATCGGGGATCAAACCTGGATGGAAGTGGCACAGGACCGTGGAGATTGGCACAAGAAAAGAGACTTCATGTCCCAGCAGTGGGTGAATTCAGGCTGTTGATGATGATGATGATAAAAAAGGTCAAGATATACATTTTAATTAAAAAAAAATGCATTATTAAATATTTTCAATGACCTACCTATTTTCATTTGGCGACAATTTCGTGTCGAAAAAGTACAAATTCAGTATAATAATGCTGAATCTTAATACGTACGAATAACTTAGTAATAAAATGATGTACCAGTTTTGATCGAGTTTGAAGAAATACGCATCATTTGATCTGTGTTTTGTTCAGTCTGTAATATTTCTGCCAAGATTATGCCTACGTCCAAATTATCTACATATAAAGCTAACCACATTTCTACATTTTACGTAGCTACTAGATAAATGTAGGTACCTAAGTTTGTGTGATATAAACAGGGATTTATATTAGCATACAAATGAGTGCCGCTACGCCATTGGCCGACCGCGACGGCACCAACCAGTTAAATTAATTTATAATACAATCTGCAGGACAATTGCTTCTTTATTTAACATATTATTTGTTTATTTTTACTCTTTAAAACATTAATCAGCATTATTTTTTAGTGACCGGCTCATTGGCGTAGTATCTCGTAGCCGTCTACGACCACGGTCTACGAGCTACGTGGTTTGCTACGACAGTTTATTTTGTAAGAAGAATGTTATCCGCTACTTCTTGTTATTGGCATTCTAACTTATCGCTTACATCAAAAATTAAGTAACTTGACGCAGAAATTATTGTTGGGAAAAGAATTATTTTTTTGGGGTGAAAAATCACGTTTTACGGTAATACTCAATGTCATGCACTTAAAAAATTGTGCTGATGGATGCATTAAATAGTACGAGGGAGGCGTCAAGTAGGTAGGTAGGGTATTTAAAGTAAGATTAAAACATGAAAAACTTGTATTATAAAAAAAACTTCTGAAAAAGTAAGAACAATATTAACCTCCAATATCTCCATAAATAGAAGGTATGATCCAGAACAAAACAATGATCGCAATGACGAGGAGAACAAGTGCCTTTCGGCTTCACTGTGGGGTATTACCTACCAAAGAAGGTATATAGATCTAATCAAAGCACTGAACCAAACAAAATAATCGCAAAAATTGCCTCCAGTTTTTAATACCGGGAAAAATAAAAAAGCTAGGTAAGTACAGTAAAAAAGAAATGGTACCAAACCCTTGCAAGAAGCAGGGCCAATAAGGACACTCGGCAAACAGTGTAAATTACCAATTAGTAAGCCTTTCATAGTGATACTGGTAAACAGAATAGTAGACGATATTATAAGGTTCCGTAGAAAAAAACTAAATTATTTTAGATGAAATTATTAAGACTATTGGGACTTTCAAAATTTGTTTATTTATTAAAACTTTGCATTAGTAAATACTGTACAAAGGTGGACTTAATGCCTTGGTCATTTTCTAGCAGTCTACCTTTGGGTGATGCAGAGACACAGCAGATTCAATAACAGAAAAAAATATTAGAAACATTTATAATTAAAATGTAAAAATAAATACATAGGTACAACAATATATATAAAGATAAGAGAGATAAATAAGGAAAACTACTAAATCATGCTTTAATAGGTTTGCAGTTACATTTCAAGGAATGCGAGAAAAACTGTTTTCTTCGGCATAAATTAGGAAAGCTTTTCGCCGAATTTTGATTGGCTCCGTATGCGAATTAAGAAATGATTATTTAATTTAATTTTACTACACATAAAACGAATAAAATAATTCAGTACAGCATTGTTATTGGAATGCAGTCCATAATGAAAAGTTTATTATAAACAAACAAAAGCGCACATTACAAAAAATATAATAATAAAAAAAATATACCAGCAAGGTTTGAAATATTGCTCTACAAGTTAATCTTATCTTACTTTACTATAATAAATGCGAAAGTTTGTAACTTTTTCAAGCAAAAACAAATATACTGTTTTTTATAAAATTTGGCACTCAGTTATTTTAGAACCTGGATACACAGGCCACTTTTTATACGATCCGTGGGACAATCACCGAACTCTACGCAGCCGAAGCCGCGGGCATGTGATAAGCCAATTTAAATAAAAATGGAACCCCAAAAAGACCTAACCACAACACACCTCTCGATCCCTAAAAAAAACTATCGTCACTCCCCGTGCGATATTGCGACACCTTAATTAGTGACTGGCAACACCAAGTGGTCGGGAATTGCCACTTTTTTCCACCATTGTGCCTCTTTATCGCCACTCTCCCTGTGGGAGTCACGTTGCCTCGATGTGCCTCAGAGTGCCTCGATGTGCCAATTAAAGTACGATACCAATTGTTTCTGCAGCCTTTTGATACTCAGTAATTACGTTTACATAGTTTGCAAATAGTTTTTTTTTTTGCACTTTTTTGTTGTTTTCTTTAGTTGTGTTTTTTTTAGTTGTGTTGACTGGTTCGTGCCGCGTTTAAGTGTCGTGGCACTATACATTAAAGCTGTACAAGAATCTTTAGGGAAATTAGGGGTTAACGCATTTAGAAACGCACTCTAACGCACTGAGAAATTCCTGCCAGTTTGCCCGACTCGGGAATCGAACCTAGGACCTCATGCTCAGCAGTAGCGCTTGCGACCACTAGACCCATTGGTCTAGCGGTTTATATGCGACTGCCTCGTTAGGCAGTCGCATATAAAATGTCAATTGTTGCATTTCAAGAAATCACGGGGCAACTGTCAAAGTTATTTGAGTGTTATAAGATCTTTGCAGCACCAAATGATGTATTTTATATTAGCTTCTATTATATCAGCTACACGCAGGTAACCTAAAGGCTAATAAATTAACAATTATAATCATTATTTACCCATTTTATTAAAAAATTACACACACACACACAACTGGACACCAGACGATACAACTGCATACTTTTTACTCACCAGTATCAATAAGTAGATACTAAGCTGTATTATTTTATTCAACAACCCATCAATGCTCAAATCCATACAATCCAAAGTATAACAGAACCAACACAAGAGGAGGCGAGCGCACTTAAATATTTGAACTGCAACAAGCGAACAGAGGAACAATCGCCCCGGAACTCGATGTGAACGTTCACCGCTTCGATAAAACCACCTATGGTTTTAAGAAGCGAACAGCACTTAAGCGGGACGTGGTTATGCAAGATAGTAGGATAGTATTATTTATAGTGTTCAAAGAATTAAAAGGTTTGGTAGGTAAATTTTGTTCAATCGTATTTTGCTGTGTGGCTAAATAATAACAGCTACTCGGGTCGATCTTTAGGTTAAGCCGTGCTTGCCTAGGTTGGTCTGTGGATGGGTGACCATCCTTACAATACCAATTTTCCTCCGTACCTCGGAAAGTACGTAAAGCTGTTGGTCCCGGCTGTCATTTGTAGACCTTTGACTGTCGTTACAGGTAGTCAGTGGCCCAAAAAATCTGACAACTAGTCTTGCCAAGGGGTATCGTATTACCCAGTACTAATTGGTTTGTGGAGGTCAGATAGGCAGTCACTCCATGTAAAATACTGGTATTCAGCTGCATCCGGTTAGACTGGAAGCCGACCCCAACATAGTTGGATATAAAGCCTTATATCCAACTATGTTGGGGAAAATCATCTTCTGCCTAGCCAGGCAGAAGATGATTTTTTAAATAAAAATACAGTTCAAAACAGAGTTAAGTACTGAAAATGTTACTCTTCTTATTAAGACAAACTTTTTTTAAAAAAAACACTATTAAAAAAACTAAACCACATTTACGTGTTGTTCTGTGTACACCCAAACATATTCAGTTTTTCATGGAACTTTCAAATTCATGAGCTTTTTATTTCCTTAATTTCAACAAGATCTAGAAAAAAAGCAACATATCGCCAGTGGTGCTTCTCTTCACTACATGTTATAAAACAAAGTCCCCCGCCGCGTCTGTCTGTCTGTCTGACCCTAGGTATGCTTAGATCTTTAAAACTACGCAACGGATTATGATGCGGGTTTTTTTAATAGATAGAGAGATTCAAGAGGAAGTAGTATAAAATAAGGAGTAGAGTGGTAGGAGTATATAATTTGCGATCGGGCAAAGCCGCGGGCATCAGCTAGTAATCTATACAATACAAATAAATACAATTTTAGCGTCCGTTTGTGTTTTTTTTTTTCAAAATAACACACTTCATTTTTACTGCTTATTTTTAATTTTGTCTGCCTGTCTGTTCCGGATAATCTCCGAAACGGCTAACAGGACTTTTTCTGGCAAATAGCTGATGTTATAAGCAATAACTTAGGCTACTTATATTTTTCAAAAAGGAAAATTTTTCATAAGGGTGCAAAAAATAAAAAAAAAACCCATGAAATTGAAAACAAAAAATCCGATTTAAATAGCGAAGTACTTAATATTTTATAATAACTTCACAACTTTCCCTCTCATAGAGGCCTGTGTCCCAGCAGTGGGAACATTAATAGGCTGATGATGATGTTGATGATGAACTTCACGCGACAACAGTTAGTTAGTAGTTAGTATTTCATAAATCTGCACTGATGCAGTCTCCTGGCTCTCTATTGTGCGACGCGGTCCATCGAAGCGAGCTGTCATTAAAAGGCTTTTAATTCTTGATGGCTCCACTCTTCTCGTAGCCGATACACTGATCTGGAACAAATATGAAATTGTTTTAGTATTTCCGTTTTGACACTAAACCCAGTTTTAGTTTGAGTTCGGTTCAAGTTTGGTTTTAGATATGACTGGAGACTGTTTTTCTAGAGTTCCGTAGCCAAATGGCAAAAAACGGAACTCTTATGGATTCGTCATGTCTGTCTGTCCGTGCGTATGTCACAGCCACTTTTTTCCGAAACTATAAGAACTATGCTGTTGAAACTTGATAAGTAGATGTATTCTGTAAACCACATTAAAATTTTCACACAAAAATTGAAAAAAAGCAATAAATTTTGGGGGTTCCCCATACTTAGAACTGAAACTCAAACCTTTTTTTTCATCAAACCATATCTATGGATAGGTCTTCAAAAAAAACTAAACTGAATAGTGAATCTAAACTAAATGTGTCCCCCACCTGTAACTTCTAAAATAAGAGAATGACAAAACTAAAAAAATATATGATGTACATTACCATGTAAACTTCCACCGAAAATTGGTTTGAACGAGTAAGTACCTAGTTCTAGTAAGTAGTTTTTTTTCTTAATACGTAATAAATCGTAAACCGCAATTTACCTTTCATTCAATAAAGTTTGTGCGGAACCCTCGGTGTGCGAGTCCAACTCGCTCTTGGCCGGTTTTTTTTTTAGACTTTTTAGTGTCTCCTAGGCAAAAGCCTCCCCTTTCTCTTTCCACCTCTTGCGAGGTGAATATGGCTAGAGACCGCACAAGATAGAGAGGGACTATTTTAGTTAAACAAAAAATATTTGGCCTCCAAGCATGCAATATTGCTTAGAATTGTTGTGGCAGCCTACATTTATAATTCCCTTTACATGTCATGTTAAGTGGTCTTTTTTTTAGGGTTCCGTACCCAGTACGTTAAAACGGGACCCTAAAACTAAGACTCTGTCTGTCTGTCTGTCATCAGGCTGTATTTCATGAACCGTGATAGCTACACAGTTGAAATTTTCACAGATGATTTCTGTTGCCGCTATAACTACAAATATTAAAAATTAATTAAAATGAAAGGGGTTTCCCTACTACGACTCATGGTACGGAACCCTTGGCCGGTTTTTTTTGCACGTCCTGTTATGTTTATAAATATTTGTTATGCATTGTATGTTCATTTTTTATTTTATTTTTTGGTCACTTTGTATGCATTTCCCTAATATTTTTTCATTCTTTCTATGTTTACGAACATCATAATTATTATACTCGAATATTTCGCACCAAAATTATTTGCTTTTTTTACGTAGTGCCAACATAACCCAAGCTACAAAGACACAACAACAGTTTCCCTAGTACATTGACGTCACAACATCCATCACATACGTAAGCACCTACCCACCATTACTACTAACATATACGATGCATCATTTTTCCTTTGAAAACCATAATGCAAGGGGCTTTTGTTACAACTACCGTTGACATGCAACGTTCTTTCAATGCTCTCGAATCAGCTCATTAAAGTCTTTCCTTCGCATCATTTCCTTGGTATTTTCAATCCTTGTAAATGTAACGTTGTTCCCCGATGTTCAGCTTATTACGTCACTGCTTTGTTACTTAGTAAGTTGGATTATGGTTCTGAGAAAAATGGGCTTCTTGTTGTCATTTGTCGTCAGATAATTGTGTGGGTCTAAAGATTGTGGAATAGTTCTGTACCTCGTGTGGAAGTAATGAACGATAAATCTTTTTCGTCTAAATGTTGGAATGTGTTACATAAGATACTCTTTCTTTGTCTCTTCTATTTGTTATCCGTTGTATATCTATATCTTTAGACTATCATGTATATCTGTCGAACAAAAACATTAACCTTCGTTTTCATTTAGCAACAGTTAATCATGAGACGAGAAAAAAACGGTCAAGTGCGAGTTGGACTCGGGCACCGAAGGTTCCGTACAAACTTTATAATAAAAAAATAATAATAAAAAAATAAAAATAACGCGTAAAGGTATCAATTTGATGTCAAATACTACGGACTCTTTCAGCTATGAAAAAGTCAATCTTGTATAAAATGCAAGCCAACTTTTTACTTAATCCTGTAATCCTGCTTCTTGCAAAAATTTTATGATTCTGGGTCATCGGGAAGTATGCGACATAAACGGTCATATCTTTTGATTGCGTTGATTAACAAGTTTGACTTTTTCATAGCTGAAAGAGACCTTGAAAAGATTCTTGATAGACGGACAACAAAGTGTTAAAAGGGTTCCTTTTTCTTTTGAGGTACAGAACCCATAAAAAGTCGCGATAATTCATTAATCCGTAATGGTTTTACAATAAAGTATACCCTATAATAATTTAAGTTCTAAATGGCCGACAATCCTCCCAATAAAAGGCCCAAAAAAAAAACGCCCAAAAATCAAAAAGTTAACCACAAACCAAACAACAAAACACAAAGACATCAATACATCCCCACCAAAAGAACAAACTAGCTAACATAAGCCCCAGTCTGTCCCAGACTTTTCCGTTTGCCATGACACTTTGAGTCGACTCACTTTTTAATTAGCGTATTTTTCTTTGTGGCGGCGTCGTGTAAATTAGCCTCTGATGTGAAGTGCGGCAAAGCTTGCGAGTTGCGCCACAGAGGGACGCACTATCATTGCCCTGGTTTTATGGAAGGCTTTTGTGCAGGCATTAGCGTATTAGTTGTGTGTGGGTTGTGATCCTCTCTGGAAAAGAATTTAAATTGTCAGATTTTCGGACTGTTTTTATCATGTAGGGTTGAGTATAAAGGGTGTAAATAGACTCTAAACGAAGCCAAAAGGCACTTGTTCTCCTCGTCACTGCGATCATTTTTTTGTTTTATACTAATAATAAAATTTATTTAATTACTCAAAAACAAGGCATAGTAGTAGTACACGTTAAAAATACAGTTTTACAAAAAAGTACTATATCTACAAACTGAGCACTGCTCTTCTAGCAAGGTTATGAAAACCTGTGTTAAGGAGAACCAGTCCGGTCCCCTAAGGTTTAATGATATAAAGGTTACATAGTGTTTCCGAAGTTACTGCTGCAATTTCGGAGTATTAAGTTTGACAAGTATGTTATGTACGTTTTATTAAACGTCAATATGAAATAATTAGGTAAAAATTGTGTGTTTGTGTGTGTGTGTGTGTGTGTGTGGGCGGATCTGTGTGTGTGTTTTGCTTGTCCATGTTCACCACGTATGTTAAGATTTTTTCAGTTTCGTCAGATGACTTGTTTTGGAGGTACGATTGCACATTCTTTTTATATTAAATTTGTAATATGGTAGTCCGTAGATGTGACAATCTTCGTTTATTTTGTTATACAGGAACGGACCAAAAAAGTAAACCAAATAGCTTGTTAGACCGTACTCGCGGCAAGGTGCATATATATCCCATCTTTTCGGTGCTTACTACGTTTTTTATTTTCTATAATTCTGTATGGGGTTTTGCGTTGCAGAATGACTGTTTGTAGTATAAAGTGTTGCCGAACATTTAGAACTTTTCAGTCATTGTATAGTTGATCGGTTGGAAACAGAATAGGACGGCAAGTGGCTACTTTTAAAATCGCCCTATGTGCTACTTCTAGCGTTTTGAGGGTGGTTTTAGCTGGGCCTCCCCAACTGGAAATGCAATATGTTACAATTGACAGGCAAAGGTCGAAATAGACATTACGTATTACAGAGGGATTGGCAAAATACCGAAGAGTTTTAAATACATATATCAGTTTGCGAACCCGTCCAGTTAATAAACCGATATGAGACTTAAAATTGAGATTCTTGTCAAAGATTACTGCCAGGTATCTGATGCTTTCAACAGAGGTTAAAAGCATTAGATACCTGAGCATACCTACCAAACATTGGGGGACAAAGTCCAAATTTTCATTTTCAAAAATGTTTTTTTTAAATACAAGTTTTTAATCTTATACCTGTACTTTAAATACCTCCAATGCCCGTTAACTACTCAATGCATGCAAAAATACAATGTGTTGAATGCGGTTACATTGAGTATTACCGTAAAATGTGATTGTTCACCCCAAAAAAAAGTAGTTTCAAAGCAAACATTTTTGCGCAGAGTTACTCAGTTTGATGCAGAATGCTTGGTTGAAGCCTCGTGAAGAGTCTGTTTACAACCTGTATATATAAATAACTATGACGTGCTTTTTTAATTTATTTATTTAATTAACTGCACTATCCACAGCTGTTTAAGAAATTATGTTTCTTTTTAATCACTAAGCTAAACCGACGCCACCTGTCAAGTTCGCTAGATAAGTGTATTCAACACTGTTTACTTATAACTGAGAAGAAAATACCTTATTTTTTCTGCAGCCGTTGATCATGTTATTAGCTGTAGGATTACTTGAAGATATTAATGAAGGAAAACATTTTTTATTTAATTTTAAATATTATTATTAATTGAGCGAACATGGCCAGATATCGCACAGGACAGAGAGGTTTAGAAGGAGAAAGGGAAGGCCTTTTCCCAGCATTGGGATAGCTAATAAAAAAATAAAATTATTAATTAGCAAAACCTAACACAATTCGATGGTTAAAAAAACTGAATAAAACCAAAAAGTCAACGTGTTTTGGAAACCGTACACCGATCTGTCTGTGTCAGTATTCCATACCAATTATGACAGTGAAAGATCTTCAATGCAGTTTAATAGCTTTCAGTTTCACCGGTGGAGTTAACCCGGTCGTTTTTATTTCTACACAATTTAGGTATAGACAATCCAGAAAAAAAAAAAAACAAAGTGTTAATATTAAAAGTATATCGCCTAGCTAGTTACTCCACTAACCTAATTTCAAGTCAATTAAATGCGTACATATTTATCATTATAACGCCGTCATAATTCTCAACTATAACAGAACTTTGTTCTCGTAAATTCTGAACAAACAACACAAACACTACCCAAAGGCATTGTAGCACATTAGAATTTTAACTTCAGCCGTTTCAGACACAAGAAGATTAACAAATCCCAATCACGGGAGAGATTCGCGTATTCATACCAAAGTTTTCCACCCAGGAGAGAGATGGCATATACAAATGTACATAAGAGAGAACGAGACACAGATATTCCAAGTGTGAGGGCCATAGTACATGGGTCTGACATAATGATATATTAATTTCTGTCGCGAGCTTCCATTGTTTTGGTAGGTATTTTACGGCATGACGTATGGTCATTATGTTTTCATAGTTTCATAAAGACGCGTATTCAAAGCCGTGCGTTCGCGTGTGCTTAATGATATAGAAGTATAATGCGTGTGATAAATTGCGTTATTGCAGATTTATGTTAGTCCGTTTGCTAGTAATTGCATAAGATAACGTCACGCCTGTTATTCATAAAGCGTTAGGTAACAGAGAATGAAAGTAAAGAAAGAAAAAGTATTTATTAGTCCGCACAGGACAAACCACACAAAAGAAATATAAATTAACAGAATTACTAAATTACTTAAAAGTGAAAAAAAAACAAACGAAATTGGTCCTGTATGAGGCCAAAAGGCAAAAGGTGTCATGCCGTCAACTAGGCACAAATCCAGACCCCGGCTACTACTGTGATTACTATCTACTAAATTAAATAACTACAAATGTAATAACTAAATTCCTGGAAAAACTCGTTTCGTTATCAAGTTTTTCAAGCCACCTCTTGAATGTAATAGGTTTCTTTAGAGTAAATTATCGTATTACAGCTGTTTTCAGGAAGACCTGGAACCTGCTTCAGGAATCTAAAGTAGAGCAGAGCTGCCTGCTTCGTCTTCGTGTTCTTTTATTATTAAAAAAAAAAATGTTGTTTATTTTACAATCATTGGGTTTTCGCTAACACTATCTGGCACTTAAATAAATACCTAAATATGATTGTTGAGTACCTAGCAATTGTCTTTCATTTAAGTTGCCTGTCTTCTATAGTGTTTGTAAAAACAAACTAGTGTCCAATATTCTTTACAAATCTATAAAAATAAACCTCTACTTATATTGGTTCCTCATAATTATTATAATTACATCCTTACCCTGCTTACCCACGTCCCGCCACTAATGAGGTGGTACCTATCTTTGATATCGATATTCTTGTATGTACTCCTGCTTTGAGCATGCAATACTGGGACTGCTTTTGAAGATAAATTATGTTAAATCTGGTCTTAAACCAATATTTTATAATGGGATTATTAATTTAAATCTTCACTTCGCTACCTATTTAAATATTAAAGCATATAATTATGTCAATAGGCGAGACGACAAAAAAAACTAAGTAGTCCGTCAGTTAGATTTATCAAAAATATTTTACCCGTGTTGTTTCTTTTGTTACGTAAACCAAAATTGACGAAGATATGACGCTTTTAAAATTCTCAATACGTCACGCCTAGGTATAATTTTTACCCAGTTCTGACGTCACGAGCCCCTACTCCCGAGTTTTGATGCGTTTTATCTTTGTCAATATTCATTGATTTACAAAAACAAAAAATACGTGTCCATTAATTTCCAATACTCTAACTGACAGACTAAATAGATTTGCAATTTTTTTATACTGCCGTCATGCCTATTCAAGGTATTATTCAGGATGTGTTGATAAATTAAACTGTTTCCTTTCTTATATGATTTTGCTTACATCTAAAACTAAAGTTAAAATAAAATATTATGATTTCGATTGTTCCCTAAATAGGAATCGAACCTGCAACTAGAAGTTTAGCAAACCATACGGACACGCCCACCAAATTTCTACATTAATTTTTATATCAGTGTCGTATAGTAATTAGTCTCAACCCTTTTACTTTATATTTATATGCCTCTTATGACAAAAAGGCATTAGTTTTCTCACCACTGTCCCAACACAAGAAAATCGTTCAATATTCCCTAATTAATACAGTTTCATATTACTCACCGTTAAAACTAGCAGGTCATTAGTGGATATGACGTCACATTGCAAGGGGATGATAATTAGCGTCTCCAATCCACCCTCATGGCATATGGTCTGTCCTGCAAGTCATGGCATGGGGGACCTAAGGGAGAGTGGTATGGTGTAAATGTTTTAATGGGATATATGGAGATATTTTTCAGTTATACGGGCAAATAATCAGCCAATAATATTCTCACTGCTGGGGACAGGCGTCAAGTCGACGTGAGAGGGAGTGCTACAGGCAAATGACATATCATCATCATCATCAGCCTACAATGTTCCCACTGCTGGGACACGGCCTCCTTCCACCACGCGGGCCTAGTGCCGGTTTCCTCACGATGTTTTCCTTCACCGTTTTGGGAGCAGTGGTGATGAAATAAATTACACAAAGTAATGCGCCTGTCTGGGTTTGAACCAACGACTTACTGTTCGTAAGTCGGGACCGCCAAGTTGATGAACGACTCACCACTAGTGGTGGTCCTCCTTGTTAATCTGTGGCTACGTGTGTTTTGGCAGGGACTACGTCGCAAACAAATGAAAGAAAAAGATAGGCACGTGTTTCACTTGTTTACTTCACGCTGCTTCAACTGAGTCCTGAACAGTGCGTCAGAGTACACAGCTCGAACATTCTAGCTTTGGTTAATTTACAAAGTAAAATAATGTTTACATTTAGTCTACGTCGTATTTTTCCTCTTTTAGTTTGGTTTATACGAGGATAGCTCATTTGCCTCGGTGAAAAGATTAACCAATCAAGGTAGATAGATTAGATGAGTATAAGTAGATAGAGTATAAGATAGTACAGTATACAGGGTGTAAAAGACCTCCTCACGAAGCCGTCAACCAAGCATTCTGTACATCAAACTAAGTAACTTTACGCAAAAATTATTGCTGGGATACAACCTTTTTTTTTGGGGTGAAAAATCATGTTTTGTGGTAGAACTCAATGCAACGCACTCAAAACATTGTGCTGATGAATGGATTGAATAGTACGGGGTCGTGGAAGTGTTTAAAGTGAAAATCTTACATTAAAAACTTGTATTAAAAAAAAACTTGTCAAAAAATTGGAACTTTGACCCCCAATATCTCCGTAACTAGAAGGTTCCCAGGTATGATGTGGAACAAAAAAATGATCACAATGACGGGTAGAACAAGTGCCTTTCGGCTTCGTTAAGACGTGTTTTACACCCTTTATATATGTATATAATAGTAGAGTGTTAGATAGTAGGGTAGAGTGTGTCGGTTGAATTAAGTACCTAGGTCTCCCTACTCTATCATAACTTGTGCCCAATTTCACTAACGCTAGGCGAAACCTCAATGATCTAAAACCTCAAATCAATCAGTGCTTTTTTATTTAGGAATCTATTAAGGTTGTATTTAGGGATAATAATAGGTATCTTTTAGATATTTGGTACGTAAAATTAATGTTTAAAAATTTGCGTAATCTAATATCAATTCAGCTCAGCAGCAATGTTTTATATCAGGTAGGTCCATAATCAATTAGGTTTAAAGCGGAAATTGTGTTGAAACTGAAGAAATATTTTGGAACGCACCCAGAAACCAGTCTCGATGAGGCGCCAACATTGGGCAAAAAGAAAGGAATTTCAAAATGTATGTGACCACAACGTACAGTGGAGTTATGGTAGGTTCAAATAATTACATTTAAGTTCACGACACACTTTTGGATTTCTCAGAAAGTTGCTTTACAGCGTTAACCTGTAAGTATGTACTTTGTATATGCAAGTAATTACCTCCAATAAATTCAGTTTAAATAGCTAGATGAAACGAAAAATGGGAAGACGGTAGGGAGGAAGGAATGGAGGTCTTTGGCCAGCAGTGGGACACAATATGTTCATTATAATAGATAATAATTAAAGGGTTAACCGACATTGTTTGTTTTTATCAGTGTTTACTAACATAGTCGTACGTTTTTACTAACAGTTTTTGAGTCATGGATACTCGAATAAGGTGAAATTATATTCTACTCTAATAGATAATTTCAACATGAAAAACGTAGTGATCGATGTTCATTTCATCTAATAAAGACAAGAAGCCTTTGTTCCGTAGAGGCTGATAGTATTTATCGATCATTTATGACAATAATATATTCATAAGTTATAAGCTATATTCATAAGCTCCAAAACACGCATATAAACTAAAACAGCACTCCAGCCACCCATCAAAAAGTAACAACAGCAACTTCACATATTAATTATATTATTATCAAAACAAACGCAATAACTATCTACCAACAAATGTACGAAATATTTCACTGGGATATCCGACATTTCTTATCCTACCCACTTAAAACCTTCGAAGGGCAATGGGTCCTTCGAGTGTCATTCATCAACAACTCTACGAACTTTGCATGTACCCAAAACCTCTTATTATTTGCCACCCTACACTATAAAATTGGACCGAATGTGCTTGACCATACCAGCGAAAACCAAACTTTAACATCTTCCTCACAGAGTTTAAATTTGTTTGTTACAGTGATGTAAAACACAGTCGTTTTAAAGCATTAATTATCCCGTTCAACCCCCGTTTTAGGGTAAACCCTTTAGGAAATTTTCGTCCCTTGCTGGTCACCCTCCGAAGTCCAAGCCAAGTCATTAGTCTGCGCTATGTAAACGAAGGTATGTCGAAAAGGTTCCGTTTAATTTCGTAGATATATTTGTCGTTTGATATGCTAAGAACACTGACTGTTGAAAGGGTAGTGAAATGATCATTTGAATATATATGAGTACAGTAAAAGGGTTGTCAGTGATACTGTTTAATGTGTAGAAATTGTTAATACGGACATGATACGTTTAATTTAAAGATGTCGTTTTCATGGGCGAAATATCTCAATCGACTTAAAAACTATAAAAACACGACAATGTAGTGTACTTTTTTAAGTTAAGTAAGGTCTAGACTGAAAATAATACTGTCAAAATGTATGCAATTTCACACCATGGAGAGTGATGATCTGGCTACTCTTAGGAATACCAATAAAATACCTGTAGGTAGTGCGTGTAACAGAAAAACTTCATAGCTGAATACTTGATGAACACTTTTCCTAATGAACATAAACAGATCAGATCAGAAGGTGTGCCACCTCACCTAATAGTTCTTTTGAGGCGACTATATAACGATACTGCAGTGGTACGAATGGACGAAACCCTTTCTGGGCACTTTAAGACCGAGGCCGGTGTGCGACATGGATGCATCTTATCGCCGTTGCTATTCAACACCTATACCGAATACATCATGCGCATTTTCTTGGAGGAATGGGACAAAGGTATATCAGTTGGGGGTCGCGTGATAAATAACCTTAGATAAGCTGATGGTACAACCCTTCTCCCACAGTCTAGAGAAGATATGGAAAATCTTCTGATTCGTCTCGAGACTACCAGCCTCAATTTCGGACCTGCCATCAACCGAGACAAGACAAAGATGATGATAGTAAGCGGGGCTGAAAAAAGCAAAATTAACGTACAGAACATAGCTAATTGCGAAGTTGTACAGAGCTATATCTACCTCGGCTCTACTATCTCCAATACTGTGGGATGTGGTGACGAGATAAAACGACGGTGCGTCACCAGGTCGCCAGTGAAATGGCTGGGAAAGATCTGGGGGGACAGGAGGATTACCAAAAAGACTAAGGTCAGATTGATGAAATGCCTTGTCTTTCCGATCTTTCTATATGGGGCCGAAACTTGGTATCTGCGAATGCAGGATCACCGTAAATTGACGCTTTGGAGATAAAGCAACTTTGGAAAGACGCCTCCTAAAGATCCCGTGGACAGCTTTTTGCACCAATGTTTCCATCCTCAAGGAGCTTCATATTAAGAACCGGCTTTCATCTAATGCGCAACTACGAATATTAAAGTTCTTTGGTCACATCACTAGAAGTGAAAATTCCATGGAGAGACTAGTGGTTCAGGGCCAGGTGGAAGGCAAGATATCACGCGGTCGATCACCAACTCTCTGGACTTACCTGATCAAGAAAGCTACTGAGTCCACCATGGTCCAGTGTAATCGCAACGTCTCCCACCGGCAGAAATGGAAGCACATGGGCAATCCTCGGGGAAGCCAACGACCCACCGAACATCTCTCCGTGTACCTCTTCCGCACGACCAGTCTGACAAGAGTGTCTCGACTAAGAAGAGATAAACAGATCCAAGAATTCTATAATTCCAATATTGTAGAGACACACATTTTAAAAAACATCAAAAGTCGTCATTTGGACAGGTAGGTAGGTAACCCCTATTCAACCACTAGTAATAATAAAACAGTTAACAACACAATTACACAACCCAGGATTGGTTTAATCACAGTCCAAGAGCCACAATTCACCTCCTCATAATAACACATCAACATCTATCAACGCACAACAAACACTGCATACCTGTCACATCAGTTCGCTCCAGTGCGCTCCCTTGCTCTTAGTTTATGCAAAATTAGTTTTCCAATACAAAACCCCTCGTGTCTAAGCCGTATTAGCTTATCTTTCCACTTGGCACGCTATAAATTGGTCAAAATCTCGTTGGCTCCTCGACTTTGCTACGTATTCCTAAGTGTTAGGGTGGCCAGGTTGTGGATAGAGTTAGGGATGCGTCCGAGGTAGAGACCGATTTTTTTTTCAGGTACTTTTTAAGTATTAGAGTCGAGTGAAAGAAATATTTTATTTATTGCGGGGCTTAGTCTAAAATAGAATTACAAAATCTGTACATTAATTTTGACTGAAACTTTTGATATATCTGCGTAGTAAAGAGTTACTTTTTATTTAATTCGATTGTTTAGTCTACATAATCGATTAAAAGGTGTAGCAAAGCTGGATCTTGCTGGATAGACGTAGCGAAAAACAGAACACGACAAAATGTTTGGGAAATATAAGGGTTTTTTTAAGTTGTAAAAAACACACCCATTACAAATTGATTGAAGGCTTAAAAACCCCTAAACAATGTTTAGTTTAGAACTTGGTGATTTATTTTAAGAATAGTTTCGGATCATTTAGTTCCCTTCAAAATGGTTGAGTTGAATGGTGCTGATCCATGTGTCATGTCCGTGAACGGGCGCTGTCAGTTGTGACTGGTCATCTCTTAGTGGCCATGGCTTATTTGAATGAATTATTTTAAATTGTATTTTTTTTTTGTGTGTTTTTACTGTGGACACTTTTAACGTGCACATCTTGCTACATTGTTCTCACATAATATACCATCTCAACATGAATGATGTAACCAAGATTTTGTAACAATATTCTGATTTAAAAGAGTGTCCATGGAGTTTCTTGCCCGTTCTTCTCCATAGAGATCTACGCTAGGGAATGGGCAACTACAGTACTTTCACAGTTTTTATGTCTTGTGACTGGGACTGTAGCTACATTTAATTTTCATCTTTGTTTCGACAATTCAAAAGTGCCTGTAACTGGCTTATTTGAAATAAATGCTTTGATTTTGATTTTACTAATTAACATTAAATTAATCTACATGTATTCTTATTATATCCACGATAAATGATTATGTATTAAATTGGTTAAAAAACAATTAAAATTCTATTCTAGATTAATAAACTGTTTAATTATCCTTGGATCGTGTATGCTGTTCTTTTCCTTAAAATAGAGCACTTTAAACTTAGGTTATGTACAAATTATTAAGTACCTAATAGTGTACTCTTTGTTGAAAAACCCTATTTATAAATAAATATATGTGAAAATGTCCCACAAATTCCTCACCACATATCCATTTTACTTTCAAATCCAGTGGCTCCTCCGAGTGGTATCACCAGTTAGCTCTGTTCACCGAGTACAAAGATAACATCTTACAGCAATATGTTATATTATTGCCCAACATAGATTACACACAGTTTTGTTTATGTATTGTACATAAATATATTGACATATAGTGTGTAGGGTAGATGGTAGATTGTATTGGTAGTTATTAAACGGTAAAGTGATGGGTAAGATTATTGTGTTGAGTTTAATGAATGGCGTTTGTTTAAAATTGACTTTTATTTAGTTGGCAACTAATTGGGTACTTATTTTCATACTTTTACGCATTAAAAGGTTTATAATTCAAATTGAATGAAAAAAAAATCCTCACAAATATCCTCTCAAATAAAAAAATGTTTGTTTGTTTAGTTACCCCACAGATTTATTCATTTTAATCAGGGGGTGATAGATTTATTTAACCAAAAATACTGGATATAACTAATAATACATATAAACATGTTAAAAAGAAGAATAATTCCAATCGGAGTTCTCTGTAAGAAGTTATGCGTGGTCAATGTGAGAAACTTCTCCTATGTTTTACCGGTTTAAAACAATAACTGACAAAAATGCATGTTGCAAACTGGTTTCTAACTACCGTCACCAAAACAAAACTCTGTCCGACTCACATAACCCTAAAACGCAACCAAGCCTTGCATTAAGTAATTTAAAAAAAAAAAAAAAAACTACCACACAACACAACCCTTCCTTGCTAGCTTGCGGCTAAATTTTTTAACACAACAAGTTTCATTATCAAACTAACACAAAACTAAGATAAGGTGCCTCCACAAAGTAATCTTTACACTCCCCCTCCGAAAGCTTCGAAACTTGTGAACAAAGTTGAAATAACTTTGGAAGACCAAGGGCTGTTTAGAAAGGACCCCAACTTGCCCCGAGTCTGAAATATTAATGTAGTTTCACAGAATCCTATATTAGAGGTGTATATGCTTTCTGGATATTTGCTAATGGCTTGAGTGGAGTCCGGTTAGTATCGATACGTCTCTATAGATTTTCGGGTGAATGAATTTTCTGATGGTAGGTAAAGTTTTGGGTTTAATTTGTAAGCATTGTTGAAAGAAGAGTTTATTAGTTTTTCAACTCATTGGAAATGTTTTGGCTAGGTGTTGTTTTTACTCTAAATAAATAAAGATATTTTCAACGGCAAGAGCAGCGGTGGCCCAGTGGTGGAAGCCCCGACTTACGAGCAGTAAGTTGTGGGTTCGAACCCATGTAGGCACATTACTTTTGGAAATTAATTTCATCACCACTGCTCTCAAAACGGTGAAGGAAAACACCGGCATGTCCTAAACCCAATAATTCGAAGACATGTGACATCTACCAATCTGAGTGGTAGATTCCGTGCATGTGGCCTATTCCCTCTATACTATAGGCTGATTTTGCTATGCTTAAATAAAGGTATTTCCAAAGGACTAAACTAGGTGATAAGTTTAACAACAGAGTATCGTGTTCTACGAACCATTTGAAACGCAACATCAAATTCATATTCAAACAAACATAGACTGCAACGTGCAGCAAAACTTTTCTTGTCAACTAAAATTGAATTTCAATCTGTACAGGCACTAACGGTCCTTGGTACGCCATTGCGTGGAAACAAACACGCATGCACAAATATGAATACGCAACACATACAAACAAGTTCGCACACAGACAGACTTGTCGGGCAAATTTTCAACATGGCACACCAACTTAGGGGTGGACTACACTCGTGTCCTTCCTTTTGATTGCAATTAATTCGGAAACTAGGGGGGAGACGGGCGGCTTGCGGGGCGGGGGGAGGGAGGCAAAGGGTTCGTTCGGCCAATGCGCAGGGCCGAACTTGGGAATGGATTGTTGGAGTTTCGAAAGTTGGTACAAGTGTTCGGTTTGGTTAGCGGTCTTTAGTTCTAGTTTTGTTTCCATTGATTTGCGATCAAGTTTTTGTGGTGGGTTCGAGTATAACGGAACTTGATAACGAGGTAAGGGATTTTAGTGAACCAATTAGAATCGTTGGGAATAATGAATAGGTGGTATTGTTAACTATAAAGACACACTTGTTTAATTAATACAACAATGCTTTTTGGTAACTATTGATTTTATCAAGCGAGCATTTCTTTTGTAACTTATTGATCTTAGTTTATTCATTTTTAAATAGGAGGCT
Organism: Xestia sexstrigata; assembly: GCA_941918905.2. Classification (NCBI taxonomy): domain Eukaryota; kingdom Metazoa; phylum Arthropoda; class Insecta; order Lepidoptera; family Noctuidae; genus Xestia; species Xestia sexstrigata. Next base: position 6,891,532 of record OW799213.2, on the reverse strand, counting down.
TTTGAGAATTAATAAAAAAAGAAAACAAGCCCCTTTTCTTATACCGTACCGACAGACAAAGTATCCTTAAAAATTTTCAAGAGTGTTTTTAAAAACGTTCCCCGAATGAATATCTACAGGAATTTCCCCACCAAACTCCTACCCTGGCTGTCAAACGGTCTAGCCTGCCATTACCCGGTGAAAAATACCCAGACATTTTTATCCCGTACTTATAACCTGTTAGGAGGAGCCTGTTTTCTTTTTGCAATTAGTGACTTGGGATATTACTGGCATGCCTCAATATCTGTGAGAGGAAGAACTATAAAGGAAGAACGAATTAAAAAAAAAAATTGGTTTTCACGTTTTAAATATTAAAATAGCCAGTACCTTTTCATATACTTACATAGGATCTATGTATGGTATGGTACCTATCTTTGGCAAAAAATACGCAATACTTTTTTTAAGTGCATTCAAATTACTGAGCATCAAAATTTATACTTTGTGTTAATAAGTATTAAATTGATTTAGATACTTGTAATCCCTCCTAAATAAGTATATTTTAGTATTGTAGGGGAAGTGATAAAGTGACCCATTTTGGATGTAATGATTTTAGTCTAGATTATTTAATGGGTCCCGACTGTTGCAGTCAATATGTCCTGTTTCCTGAACTTGTTTTTTTCTTTTCAGTTTTTATTTAAAGATAATAGTTATTCTTTACGCAGTAAGGTTTTTTAATTTTCTAAATTATTATTTTTTATTTTACACTTTTTAGTTACCATTTTAAAATCCTCATGATGAGCCCTTTATCGAGCCGTTCAGGCTGCAGAGCGAGCCAATCATTTGAATTTGGCGCCAAAAATCCGACATTTGGTTTATTTTTTTATTTTGATATAGGTACCCAGTGTCACTCTCACAGTAAATACAAATCTAACGACACCTCTCAAGCTAAAATCCATCGAGCCGTTCAAGCCACAGAGCGTGCCAAACAATTATACATACATACATACTCTCGAAAAACATAACCCTCCTTCTGGCGCAGTCGGGTAAAAACACATGGAAACGGGTATTTATCACGAATTTTACCTTTGATATTAAGCCCGACGTTTCGACCGGATTGCACCAGCCGTGGTCGCGGGAAGACTTAAGTATTGGCGACAGTAATAATTCGCGATAAATACCCGTTTCCATATGTTTTATAATGTGTTCTGATCGTGAAAGTTTAAAAAAGACAATTACTGAAAGAACTATCTAAAAAAAAAAAAAAAAAGAATCTGCCTACTTTTACAATATCTCACCATGAAATACAAGGTGTAAACGACCTCATCACGAAGCCGTCAACCATGCATTCTGTACATCAAACTATGTAACTTTACGCAAAAATGATTGCTGGGAAACAACTTTGTTTTTTGGGGTGTAAAATCATGTTTTGTTGTAGAACTCAATGTAACGCACTCAAAACATTGTGCTGATGGATGGATTGAATAGTACGGGGGTCGTGGAGGTGTTAAAAGTAAAAAACTTAAATTAAAAACTTGTATTTAAAAAAAATTGTCAAAAAGTTGGAACTTTGACCCCCAATAACTCAGTAACTAGAAGGTTCCCAGGTATGGTGTAGAACAAAAAATTATCGCAATGACGGGGAGAACAAGTGCCTTTCGGCTTCGTTAAGAGGTGTTTTACACCCTTTCAAACTCAAACTCAAACTCAAACTCAAAGCATTTATTTCAATTAGACCATTATGGCACTTTTGAAAGTCAAAAATACAAAAAAAAAACAAAACAAAGCTACAGTCCCAGACACAAGACATAATAACTTGAGAAAGTACTGTAGTTGCCCATTCCCTAGCGTAGATCTCTATGGAGAAGAACGGGCAAGAAACTCCATGGACACTCTTTTAAATCAAAATATTGTTACAAAATCTTGGTTACATTCTTTATATCCGTAATACTTATTTTTTAATTTTCAAACAATATGACATGTTCTTAATCCTTTCATCACTATCTGTTATTAATCATTTTACCCCTAACTTATGTATCATTCAAAAATCACCCCAACCTAATAAAAAAGAAATGTAAATCCCCTTGCATCTCAATTTCATCTTCAACCTTACATTGGTTCAGATTCTATTGAAGAGCTCTTATCATACAAAAGTAACAAAGAACATTAAAATAGATGTTTCATCCCATTTTCCCCTCTGACCTTTGACCATCATTGTAACACAGCATCCCCTCATGGCATCTGACCTTAACTGACCATACAGTAAATTAAACCTTTGTCCAAATTGGACCGGTTTAGATTCATCTCATGAATATCTGTATTAAAATGTACTGTAGGTCAAATTATCCAAGTAATGATAAATATGAAGGGTTGAAAAAAATAAATGTTAAGGAATCAGTTGAATAAAATAGATAAAATGTTGTATTTTATAGTGACTAGCTGTTGCCCATGAACTTCGTCCGCGTGTAATTATCATTATTATAAAAATAAAATATTAGTTCAATAATTGAATCGGATTTTGTTAGCAATTTCTTTTGTTTTTTTTTTTTGCTCGGAACTTTAGTCCTTTTTCTAAAAATAAAAGTAGTTGTTACTCCTTATAACATCAGCTATCCGCCAGTAATTAAAGTTCTGTCACAATCGTTCAATCCATTACGGAGATTAGCCGGAATAAACAGAGGCACAAAAATGTAAAAAAATATTTTTGTCATAAGTTCCGTAAATACTTTCACTATGCGCATTCAGTAAAAAATATAAAAAGACACTTAAATTTTATTTAGTTGTATAAATGTATAGATAATAACAGGAAAATACTTTACAAAGATATCCTTCAATTGCCAATTTTATTGTTATCAGATAAAAGAGACATGAAGTAAGATCGTAAGGGATAGCGCACACCGACGCGGCGCGCGGGCGGAACGAATTCTCTACCATGTCGACCACCGGTTTACACCGTGCCTGAAACTCGCCCCTTCTCGCTATTGTAGATAAATGAACAGTCGAGCACTGCTAGTTGCTTTGCAGTTCTCAGTAGTAGCTCGGAAAGCTTTCCAAGATCGAGCTTTCGAAGAACGGAGATGCCAGAGATACCACGAAGTGAATAAAGAGTCTGACGATAATTTTATTGAGACTTGTGAAAATAAACTTTCAAACGCGAGAGAGAAACTAGGTTGCGTTCAATGCTACCTCTAAAATTAGTGAGAAGAGACACAAATAAAAACAATGTAATATAAAAGGTGGAAATAGATCGATTGCATTGAACTTTACGTTCGGAAACCTAATCTTCGAAACCATGTCGTGATATCTACCTACCCGCTAGACTCGTCCAGTTGATAACGGCCTACTCGCATAAAAATTTGCCTATTTTTCAGTAGGTATTAGTATAATCTATGTATCGTCCATATTTTACAGTTCAGGCCCAGTCAGTGACCACGTTTATTGCAGCGTCAGAGGCGCCGCGGTCGTTCAGATTGTCAAGGGTGTAGGTAAACGGACACCTGGGACACTCCAGCAGACGGGACTCGCACATGATACACATGATTAATTGGACGCTTGAAAAAGTTTCTTTAGCAGACATAATTGAGTTGACATCTATGACGCAATCAAATCAAAATCTTGAATTGCAACTTTAAAGTTATTCTTGAGTTAAGACTATTTAGAAAAACCCAACTATAACCGACGGGCAAGCCCGCCACACTATTTCGAAACAACTGCAACTCTTGAAGCAACACTGGCGACCACCAGAAAAACGCCGAGACAATGAAGCTCGAAGAAGTCCCAGAGAAACAATTCAACTGTCTTGGATCCCGCAACGAAATTAATCAGAAAAGAATAGCGGAAGAATAGGAAAAACATAACCGTTTGGCAGTGGCCCACCAGACAAAACATCCGTCTGGTTAGAGGATTCTCCCTTTTCAACAGAGTATTGACGAACGTGTTGTTCCTTATACTCCTAAATTTCGCTCATACTCACCCCAAAAATTTTAAAGATCTATAAATCATCCTATATCTCCTTAATCACAATACTATCCGTACAAATTAATCTGCCATATCTCAAAGACAGTTTGGAAGTACCGATGCCTGGGGCCATACTGCTGTAGTCAAAACAAACTTGCCTACATTTGTTACAATTATTACTCAAGTCCCATTTAACTGAGGGTAGTTTTGGCTTGGACGTGACTCTAATACGGCTGTTAATGGTAAGGTAAAATTTGGCTTTTGAGTTTTAAGGAAGGAGCGTATTAAGGAAGTGCGATGAGCTGGAGCTAGCTAGGTGGTTGAGATTTGTTAAAACTTGAGTGAAAAACACCACGTTGTTAATGTTGATACATCAGGTCGTGAAAACGTGTATGATAATATTAAGAAATTGTAGAAAAAAGAGATTGAGCAGTGGTGGCCCAGTGGTGGCCCAGACAGGCGCATTACTTTGTGTAATTTATTTCATCACCACTGCTCTCAAAACGGTGAAAGAAAACATCGTGAGGAAACGGGCATGTCCTAGCTAGAACCAAAAATTCGAAGACATGTGACATCTATTAATCCGCACTGGGCCCGAATGGTGGATTATGGCCCAATCCCTTTCATTGAAAGGAGGCCGTGTCCCAGCAGTGGTAACATTATTGGCTGATGATGATGATGATGATGTAGAAAAAATTGTTTACTGTGAAATGATCAGTTGAATTTAGGTTCAAATTTTGTAATCTTTGCTTAAAACATTTTGGTTTAAAGTTGTCCAGTGTCTGCAATAGCAAAGTGTACACAGAATTTTATCGTCATAAGACAACGGGCGATAAAGCATAAACCTCGTTCGAAAGTTGCTGTGATTAACCTATTAATAAAACTCTTTTTGATAGACGTTCGTAAACCAGAAGAGCTAAATTGGTACTTTCAACTGACTGCGTAGACAAATTGTCAATTTTTGATTTGACATTTTTGTATGCCAACCACAACAAAACACTCGACACACAATATCTTTCTACCATTCAAAATACATAAACATTTTTATCGAGCCGAACCCAATTAATCATTTCACTAGACATTTACCCACCAATGAGCATGTATGCACATTGTCCAGTCCAGACATACACACACACACACACACACATGGGTACCGTAGACCCTAACCACAATGGTGGGACAGAGCATGAATACGCTCTAACCCTTCAGGTCCATGCGGCAATTATTCAAAGAGAATAGTTTAACAGAAAGGATTGTAAGGACTGTGCGCCTTAACCCTAAAATGCCACAACGCCTCGTTTCGAGCAAATAAAACCGAACTTACTTTCAACGAGGCATAAGTTGAAATTCGACTGAAGTTTTTGGGGTTGATGTGAAATTATTTTAGGAAGTCGAAATTTCAGTATATTTAGAATATTTATACATTTGTCCATGGCGGGTGTACGGACGCCAGCGCGGATGAGACCTCGGCAAGTACATAATAGGTACAGTGATTTAGTACGGCGCTGCTGGTGATTTTAATGTAATTAGTCTGGCCGAATGTTACCGCCATTCTGTTTGCTCCCCGACAATGCGGAAACGTAATGCTCTTTGAGGGAATTTCAGAAATTTTGGCGAGTAAGCTAAATTATTTGCAGGAAATAAATAAAGGACTGCCTGTGACTTCTGGCGATCCTTCATTATTTTAGTAATTCGGTTGAAGTTGTGTTTTTGAAGTTGCGAAATATTTCTTATTAGCTTATGCTCGCGGCTTTGCCCGCGTGAATTTCGGTAACTGACCCGTTCAGGACTTTTTGCGTGAAAGCGTGACAAACATACCATCATCTATCATCAAAAACTTTCGTATTTATAATAGTAGCAAGATTTTAGTTTTAAACACACGGGCTGCCTTAACGATTGTTATATTCTGTATGCCTGAAAGAAGTCATAATAGTGGACTAAAACAAAAATATTTCACCGTGAAAATAAAAGAAGAATTTTAGTTGCACATGCAAAGTCGTCCCAGTTGATTACCCCTAAAAAACTACCGAGCATAAGAAGGAAACTATAGCAATGCACGTAACAGTAATTCCGTTTCTCACGTATCTTGGATACAGTGTGTAATTACAGAACACAATTATTCATTTGAGTGTTAATGTCTCTTAAAACGAGTCGCGTAAAATATCAAGTGTATGTCCACATTCTGCGCATATCGTTTTTAGAAGTGTGGAGACGGACTTTTTAAAACGGAGTCGGTTTGCGCAAAATGTACCCTGTTCTACTTTTTGTAGCTTGCCTCGCTGCTTTGTGTGGTAACCGATATTATGTTTATTGTAATATTTTAAATTATAAATATTAAGACAAAAACAAAGCTTTTATTTCAAGTAGACCAGATAGACATGCACTTTTGAATTGTCGAAACAAAAACAACAATAACATGGAGCTTGAGCTACAGAACCAATCACAAAGCATAATACCTAACTGTGAGGGTTGCCAAGTTGCCCATTCCAAAGCTTAGATCTCTATGGAGAAGAACTTGAACGAAACTCCACTCTCATTTAAATCAGAATATTGTTACATCATTCATGTTGAGATTGTAATTATGAGAGAACGATGTAGCAAGTTAAAAGTGTCCATAGTAAATGACAGTTAAAATATAAACTAATCCTTCTTTACGTTACGTTCTTCGTTACGTTACTCAGTTTTTAGTGTACAGAAGGAAACTAATGTTTAAAACAGTGACTGGAAAATAAGACAACTTTACTGCTCTTTACTAATATAATAAAGAGGTAACATTTGTTTGTATATAGGGGGTAATCTTCGGAACTACTGATCCGATTCCGAAGATTCTTGACTGATGACTGACGGACGGACGGACGGGAGCGAAGCCGCGAGCAAACTGCTAAAATATAATGTTACATAAAGATTTAATTTTGAATAGATAGGTGTTGAAATGAGTGGTTTTTACACTAAGAGCAGTTTCGCACTACGTAAGCATGATATTGTGCGGAAATTTTTTGGATATATAGAGAAGAAGAAACGGATGAAAGGAAAACCTTTACTTCATAATAAGTTCAATTTGTTAAAAATAAGCCGACTCCACACTAACCAACCCGAGTAGGGGTAGAACAGAAATTGTGAAAACGGCAATGACCATGCGAAATAGTGATCATCAAAATTCCATGAGCGCCGTACTATTAGCAGGCGGGGGTTGGAACTACCCAACTCGACCTCTTTGAGCCACGCCGTTATGGTAACGGCCTGGCTTATTGGTCAGTTGGCTTATTGTACTTGGTAGTTTTTGAGAGTCTGGTTTTAATGGCTTTTTGGAGGTTTAAGTTGGCACTGTTGGTTGGAGGGATAAGAAAGATAATTGAAAGGATATCAAGTCTACATTTTAGGCATTTATTGTATTGATGTGATTTACTTATGAACTAGCTGTTTCCCGCGACTTTCGTCCGCGCGGAATTATTATCAAAACATGACTTCGAAACGATTTTCACCAGATTCTAGTTGTTGGTTACATTCTGAAGGATGTTTGAAAATTTATACGATCAAGTTCTAATAAGGTTATAAATTTTCTAGTAAGAAATATGATGGCTCTAAGGTGCTGATGGCCCACTGACTAAAATTAATCTAATCAGATATACCAACCTCATAGATATGACGTCATTGTATATTTTTCGGGGTTTCTTCTTATTTAATAAAGTCTCATTTCCGAACTCAGGTGGTGGCGCTTGTACCACGACTTGTGTCAAAAGACTTGCGGGCGACTCATGTTTTCTTCTCGTGAGTTCCGTTGCGTAAGGGTCCGCTCAGACAGAACGGAAAAATGTTCGAGCAAATTACTGGCTGCATTGAAAATAGGACCGTTTTTCCATTGTTTAAAGGCGAGGCGCGCAATCAAGTCGCGAGCATGCACGAGGCGTCGTTTGACGTCGCATTCAGCTACAGGTAAATTCTCCAGTCCCACGGGCTAGTGCCTGAAACAAAAGAAATATCAAAATTAACATAAAAGAAGCAAAACCATAAACCTGGCTCATAATGTTGCCACTGTTGGGACACTGGCCTCCTCTCAATCGAAAGAGAGAAAGACAGGAGGAAAAGGAAGAAATAGGCCGTAATCCACAACTCACAAAAAAAGTATTGAAAAACCGCCTCAAATACAAAACCTCCTCCTTTATCGCAGTCAGCCAAAAACAAAAACCGCTAAACGCATACCACAAAATGAGAAGCTCCAACAAAAACAATTGTTCCACATACCGTGTCATGTGGAGCTGGAAATTATGACTCCAAGAATGACCAGGCGGAATGTGAAAGGCCGAAATTCCTCGGGGGAAGAGGGAGGCCCCCACCGGCACCTAGAGAGGTATGTGAACGAATTAGGGGTGCAATCGTAGTCTGGCATTCACATTTTCTGTACCTAGTAGTTTAATTTTATAGGAGTTTTAGTTGGAAATGGTGCATTTTTTGTTTTAATAGTGTTTTTTATTTGTATGATTTTTTCCTGCAATATATTTGTATGTGTAATACATGTAATGTATAATGAGTGTAAAAGTACTCTAAACGAAGACAAAAGGCTTGTTCTCCCTATCACTTCGATCGTTTTTTTGTTCTGGAACTTACCTGGTAACGGAGATATATTTCTTGGTTACGGAGTTAATGGGGGACAAACTTCTTTCGGTTTTTTTTTAGATACTTACACGTTTTTAATGTTACAACTATAATTTAAATAATGATTTGATTATCCGATACATTGTCTTACCGTAAAACTTGATTTTTCCCCCCAAAAAAAGTCGTTTCGCCCAGCAATATTTTTTGCGTAGATTACTTAGTTCGATGATGTTGTGTAATGGAATTAATGAGTGCTCGTTGGTATACGTATAGCAACTATAATTTTTAATATCTCTGAAACCCACGCAGTACCTAACTGAGTAGTTAGGTACTGCGTGGGTTCCACACAGTTCGCAACTGCTAACTATCGGAAGGCAATCTTGTTTGTTTACGATAAACTTTCTGTTTGTGCACAAATATGACCTTTATATACTTATGTATAGGGTGTACATACGTAATTATTGTAGTACCGTCTTGGAATTTTCTGGGCTAATACCAAAGTTCACTTTGATCAGGCTTATAACCTATATTGTGCCTATGTTCGTTCTAGATTTTCTTATTATTTACTCACTATGGAGTAGGTATGCACGACGGCCAATGAAGCTGTCCCAGTTTATGCAGATCTCTCATTGTACGAAAAATCCATACAAAGATAGTTCATGTTAAACTGAAAATGTATAGCTTTGTGTCGCCGTGTTCGTATCTAAGTAACAAAATAAGTTTATCATAGGTTGGTAGACCTATTACTGACCCAGTGCCTCTTCTTATACAGAAGGCATGAGCCCTTATCACCAGCCTTGCTCAAGGAGGATCGTAGATTTAAGTAACACGATGAACCTTAATTCGAATTAGAATTTGGTCTAATAGGAAGGCTAATAAGCTTTTTAACATATCTTGCCATTTATTTATTTTAAACTTCATGTACAATAGTGGCACATTGTACATCGGACTTAATGCCACAAGGCTTTCTCTACCAGTCAACTTTAAATACTAAGTTTTTTTCTAAGACGTCGCATCGTTCCATCAAGAATCAACGAATACAAAGGTTTTAGATTTCAACCGACTGTCTGTCATCATTCTCCTACCTTTATCCCAATTTATTTGGGGTCGGCGCAGCATGTCTTATCTGCCATCCATCTCTATTACTCGTCATCTCATTAGACACCTCCTTCAACAGGCCGTCTATGTTCTGTGTTATTAGGCTTGGTTTCCGCACTGAGTCTTTCAAGTGAACAATGGCGGCCGTCATCGGTCTTTCTAAACAGCCCACCTCTCTCTAGAAGAACTCACTACTTCTGTAAAAGATTTAGTTGACCCAATGATTTCTGTTAATAGGCTTTTGTTTTTTCCACTTTTTTAAGTCCGAAGGAGTAATTGGGGTTGACTAAAAATCTGTCCAGCATTCTTCTCCACACCGTAGTGTATAGAAGATTGCTAGCCAGATTCACACGCATAGATTTTTGTCACAAGAGACAAGTACCACTGTACTACGGCACAGTGACTCTTGTTTTGAAGACACCTCACCCTTGAGGTCACCTCACTCCACAAAACAAATTAACGGCCACAAATCCTAGCACATAACACCACATTTTTCACCCAACACATAAAGGTACGCCCACACCACACATACGCGAACAAACGCACAATGCGTAGTTACGTATTAATCATGCGATACGCGGCCGGAACGGTCGGTCGTTAATCATTGAGCGGCCGGAACACCGCCCCCTCCCGCAATCTGAAGGGGGCTTTTTGTTAATTAATCCGCACTTATGTGACGCTTTTATGTATTGTCGGTGATTGTGCTGTTACTATAGTACTGAAGTTATGTGGTGATCGTTTTTTGGTTAACGATGTTGTGATCGATAGATGCAAACATTTTCTCAATGGTTCATGACACTATCTTGTAGAAACCTTCGTTGACATGAAGTGCTCATTATATCTCTTAGAAAGACCCAGTAAATTATTATTGCCACCTTACTTAATTTTAAATAGATTTATTGGCGTTTTTAAGCGACTCTTTTTTAAAAAAGCGTGGCACTCGCAATTTTGAACCTCGTCGCAGACTTGCTTCTCGCAGTCGAGAAACGAGGAACAAAATTCTTAAAGGTTTCTCAATTTTATTTGTACACCTTATTATTAACGTTTAATGTCAACAGAGTTGGCTGCCATATCATTCGTTTGGTACTATGTTGACAAAAGTTCAATTTTAATTTATTTTAAACTTCTAAAAAAGTTCCCCTCTTCGAAACTGATTAAAAGTGTCTAGAAAGAACGTTCATACATAAAAAGTTTAGAAAAAAATACGTTAAATTCTCCCTAACCAAATTAATTAAAACAACATATTCATAAGAAGCAGACCAGCGTAGGGTTGCCTCCATCACTCAAGTTTTCTTCAACGGGTATAAAATTATGTTCGCATAACACCTCCATCATGCGCACACCCTACATTAATCATGTCGGGACAGGACTATTTATAGTATTAGGACGTAGTGTGGGTGTACCTTTATGCAGCTTCTTGCAAATGATTTTATTTGTTAAGAAGATTCTTGTGAAAGTCGGATTTGAATTTATTGTTTTTTTTTTAGATTTTGTTTTTTTTTTTAAGACGTGGTTTTGTTAAACAGGTTTAAGAAGGCCGTGGTGTTTGCGAATGATTATATTAGGGTATTACATTCTTTAGTGCTAATGAACCACTAAAAAATCAATTTTTTTTATTCAATCGTTATGTGCCAAAAAATGCATTTAAATTTTGCATTTTCAAATTTCGCGCGTAATTTGACGAAAACGCTGGACGCAGTGGACGCCATATTGCTCTGTGGTCATGACGTCAGTTGGCTGTGTAAACAAATGCAGTGATATTTGAAGTTGACAGTTGACACTTCTAAGTTTACATAGCCGTATGACATAATAACATGTCGACTACTATTAGGTGATATGAAACAGATTAAAAAAGCTGAAACCTTTGAATTTAATTTTAAAATTTAGTTTGCTAATTTATGAACTAAAACTAAAGTTTTCCGACTGCTTTTTGCCTAAGCTATCTCAATAATATATTTTTAGACTTTTTCTCATACAGAGTAAAATACCCTATTAGAGATGGTGAAAATAAGGGCACTACCTCAAAGGGGGCAAGAAATCTTCTTCTTTGTGTGTCAAACCTATAAAAAATTGAGCTACCTTTGGCAATTATTTCAAGTGGACTATACCTGTAGAATAATATGTTAGCTAATGAATTTAATGAACTAATTTTATTCGTGGTTTCTTACAAACAACCTAGCTATCGCAAAATAAATGTTAAGGATGCTGATTAAACAAAATTATGGCCGGAAGTAACTATCCTGGCATAGCGCAGACTTTAGCGTTTTTCTGTTGAGTGTAAATTGACCTATGAATGAGCGTCAAAAATATTGTTATTGTATTGTTTGGTGTTACTGAACCCTTTGTTTACTCGCTTATTACAATGGCGATGGAGTTACAGTGCTTATAAGTGTGTGTCTCAAAGAATCCTGAATGGATCGAGTCGATACGATGCCGATTCTAACTGTGCGTTGCCCTTTAAACCACTCGGAGGCGGCCATGACACATTCAAATATGTTGCAGTAGATATTAAAACTATTCAATTAACGAAATACGCATCTCCCCTTTGCATACACCCCCTTCTGATGACAAGATTGCAAGTCCGAATAACAACTTGCATACACCCTTATATGCTGCAAAATATCCCAAAACTATCGCATTACTATTAACAAAGCCTACGCCATCAATGTCCATTATCTTGCATCTCTATCGCACATCGTGCTGTCCTTGTCTCCACCCCCGTCTAAAGAACGGAAGGGACTATTGTCTGTGTTACAATACAAATGTCGAACTTTTGGGTGTAAAACATGCATTTGTATGTATGTGACGTTATGAATATTATGGTCTTACTTGCCTATGACAGTAATAAAAGATATTTGATTTTGAAATGGCGTCGTACCTACCTAAAACTGTCGATATTTGAGTCTGTTCAGAAGGCATTTTCTTGAATTTTTCTATGATGATAGGATGTTTCACTACAAAAAATGAAGTAAGTATTAGCATCATTCAGAAATGAGCTTATTATAAATTATGTGTCCCTAAATCTCTGGACTGACTGCCCCGTATTTCTGACTTCGGATTTAATCATGTCATCTAAACCAAACTTGGCAATTTGATAACGCATATGTAAGACTCGTGTCGTCACTTCTAAAAAAGGTGATTTAAAAAATAGTCGTTTTACTAGACATTAGTCACATACAAACATAAAAATACATTAGTCACATATTAGTTCATCACACATTATTAGTCACATAAATACATTAGACACAGTCTCTTATGCTGATCTGTGAGCAATAGAAAAACATCGAATGTATCAGCTGCTTATCATCGAAACGTTTACTTTTACATCTTCTAGTAAACGACAATCAACTTAAGGCATGCGAACTGCCAGTTTGCAAATAGCCGAAGTTTGATAATTGGCGTTAGAACAGGATGCTGATTTGTGGTGGTGACGATTATGAAACTTAATATAACCGCAGCACGAACCGAGTGAGCAGGTTCACTGTTCACCCATCAACCCGCATTAGACAAGCGTGATGGAGTAAATGTCTAATCCCTTCCACAAGTATGAAGACGAAGAAGAACAAAAGGCTCCAAGTGTCCGGCGGCTCCAGTGGCGTTGCTGCTGATGACGGTGGGCAGCCCTGCCCTGGAGTCTGGGGTGCTAAGAATCCCCGGGCGAGATCGATACTGATAAATTACTTAACGTTATTACCTACAATATTCGCACTCTGAAGTCTGAAGATCGTTTGATTGAGCTCGAAAACGCACTGACTGAAGTCAACTGGGACATTGTTGGCTTATCAGAAGTCAGAAGAAGCGGTGAAGACACAATAGAGAAAGAGAACACCATTTTCTATTATAACGGACAAAGTGAAAGACTATAGTAGGATTTTTAGTTGCAAAATGGAAAAACAACATCTCGGAATTTATAGAGCTTATAAATAGTTTTGATATGCTTGATTCAAAGATCAAAGAAAAATATGTCCAACAACAGTACGACGAAATAATACAAAGTTTAACTAAAGCCAGCCGAACAGTAACTCAAATAAAACGTAAAAGCAAGAAACTATCAGACGAAACTATAAAATTAATAGAACAGAGACAGAATTTGTGGGCAAACAAAGATTTACAGTACAGACTTAAAGACAAAGAAGTAAAACGTAGTATTGGAACAGATATTAGAAATTACAACAATAGACTAGTCCAAGATGCTCTAGAAAATAACTACTCCCTGAACATAGCAAAACAAGGTATTTCAAATCATAAGTCCTGGATCACATATTTAAAAGACGACAACGGTAAGAAACAAATGAATAGATCAAAAATATTAGATATCTGTACGAAATTTTATAAATCCCTTTACTCCGACGACACTCCACTACCCTTAATCCCCGACTATTGCTGTCCTGATAGTATACCATCCATAACTGGAAACGAAGTCCATATAGCACTCACCAAAATGAAAATCAATAAGTCATGTGGCGAAGATATCATCAGCACAGAATCATTGAAAATAGGCGAATCTTTCCTCCTTCCATACATCACCAACCTTTTTAACAGCATTTTACAGTCCGGTACCTTCCCTAAAGACTTTTGTCACTCAATTCCATATAATATTACCATATAATATAATATTATTCTACTCCACGAAAAGGGTAATAAATCAGATATTAATAATTACAGGCCCATTAGTCTCATATCACACATTTATAAAACGTTCAGAAAAATAATAGAAAATCGAATATCCGGCGAATTAGATAAAAATCAGCCTCCTGAACAAGCAGGCTTCCGCCCTGGCCTCTCTACCTCAGGCCATCTACATACAGTCAACCAAATAATAGAAAAACACCAAGAATACAAACTCCCACTACACCTAGCTTTTGTCGAAAGCCTTCGACAGCATTTCACATTCCGCCATTTTTAACGCTCTAAGCAACCAAAACATTGACTCCACTTACATGTAACATCAGCAACATTAGCCGTGTGGTATCCGGCAGAGTAGAATAGAACCAACCCATTACACTCACGGGTGCTCATGGGTCACTAATGTCTGAGGCAGAACATCTTGCGCCTCCGTAGACCTGAGAACGGGCAGCAGCGTTTTCTGTTAGTCTTTCATTACTGCGATCTCCAATCCGCCTGCCAAGCGTGGAGATTACGGCAAAAATTCCTCCCATCATGGGAGAGGCTTATGTCCAGCAGTGGACGTTATGGGCTGATGTTGTTGTTGTTGTTGTACATGTAACACCACCAGTACCCTTGAAGAAATCTTCAGAAAGTTGGCAGCCGATTGGAGGGAAAGAGGCATTGTCCTCGGCGAGACGAGACTGTCAAATCTACGTTTGGCCGACGACATTGTTCTCTTTGCATCCTCAGCCACAGAACTTCAGCTTATGCTTCAAGGTCTGAGCGATGCAAGCCTTGAGGTTGGACTGAAGATGAATATGTCGAAGACCAAAGTTATGTGCAATGAAACACCTAAAATAATAAAAGTAGACGGGGTAACAATACAACATGTCCAGGAATTTTACTTGGGCCAAGTAGTCTCTTTCCAAGCGAGGAAACATAAAGAAGTCGCAAGACGAACAGAAAACGCCTGGAAGAGCTACCTGGTCCATGAAGGAACTATTCAAAGGTGAGTGAGTTGCCAATGGCACTCAAACGCAAACTTATAGACATTTGTATTCTCCCCGTCTTAACCTTATGGTGCACAGACTTGGTCTTTGACAAACATCCAGAAGTCCAAACTCAAGGTTTGCCAATTAGCAATGGAGCGCAGTACTAGCACATACTAGGTGTTAAATTAACGGATCGAATTCGAAACACAATACTGCGCTCCAAAACAAATATAGCTGACGTGGCTCAAAAGGCTGCCCAACTCAAATGGGACTGGGCAGGACGTGCTGGACCAACTGTAAAATTAAAAAATTATATGATTTAGCACACAGATAGTTTTTAACCCGGATTTACACATAGAATACTTTTATCCCGTTAGGTATATCCCGTGGGACAATTATCGAAGTCCATGCGGGCGAAGCCGCGGGCATCAGCTAGTTTATTTAATAAAGTGTCCGTTGACTTCTTTGCCCGTTCTTCACCATAAGCAACCACTGCGCAATAAAATCGGTAGCTACCGTTATCTGTCTGACTCTTGACAAAAGTGCCTGTACATTGAAAAAAATGCTTCAAGTTTTAGTTATGAATGATTTTACTGCAAACCGACCTCTGCTTTCATTCTGTAACGTGTGGTTAGTGCCTAACCTGGTGTCAGAGTTTTTAAGCCGCCGTTACGAAACTACGGTTTCGTAGACGGCCGAAAGGGCCCATGGGCCTCTGACTTGGCTTAACATGCCGTCGAGTATCTCTCAGGCATGCTGGTTTCCTCACGATGTTTTTCCTTCACCGAGGCAAGTGATAAATATACAATACGCACAGGAATATGAAAAATCAGAAGTGCATGCCTTGGGATCGAACTCGAGACCTAGGCTTAGCAGTCCGGCGGTCACACCACTACTATAACTCTCATTACAATCTAATAATAGAACAAGTACCTAATATTTCATTTTCCCGAAAATCTTTACAGACCATACACTATAGTGACATAACAACAATACATTCAAAACAACGAAAATGTACCAAAAACATTGTTGAAAGATATTTCTCAGCAGAATAGTCAAGTTGAAAGTGTACCGCGGGTCTTACACGCGAGAGAGCAGGAATAATGAGATACCAACTACTTACTTGTTACAAAGAAAATTCGTCTGTAGGACGCTATGGACAGACGCACACAATTTTATGCATATTTTCGTCTTGTTTTGTTGTCTGTGTGGTGTGTTTTTTAAAGATTTTTAGTACTTCTTATGCGGAGTTATAGTATCTCCCTCTTTCATATTTTTTTTTTCAGTTAATAGGGAATAAGCTTGTATTTTTTTCTTCACTTGAATCAATAAAATACAGTGCTATCAACTCAAGAAAATAAACTACTGCTTGTCACTCAAAAAAAAAATTAAACTCCTACAATTTTCTACGGCAGTTCAAACGTCCGTGACTTTAGCGGCCATTCCATGCTATTAAACGTCATTTCCCTCTATCTGCTTTGTTTACATCAAATTTTTTACCCTTATTATAATAATTTTACTAAATGAGTGTGCTTTATTCGAGCAAACATTGTATTTACAATATTATAATAACATCTTTGTGAAACTTTAAGTAGTTTTCAAATAAAAGTGTTTCTTTGACACATAGCTTTTGTTGAACGTCACTACCGGCGACGATGCGTTTTGAATTTGCGTTCCTTTGAACCAAAAATACGCTACACAAAATATTAAATTGTAAAATAAGTGCCATTAGAAAGTTAAACAAGTGTACCACAATGTTTATATGTTTACAAGGCATTTTTGAGGAATAAAAAAGCTTTGAAATTCTTGCTTATTCCCTATTGCGTCTGTAGCGTTTTTAAGTCCTATAATGTACAGGTGTAGGGGCACTTTCAACATCCAGCAAGTGAACCATGGTCTGGTCAAATGAAAAGAAGAAAGTGAAAATAACTATTTCACGCAGACACATGACGTGCATACAAAATACCAAAAAAAAACAATAAACATACAACGCCTAACAAATATTTATAAATACAAACGGAAGGAACAAAAATGTTGACAGCTTGCACGTCGTCACTGCCCCGACTAGGAAGTAGTGTTTGTTTTAAAACTGGCATTAGTTGCTGCCAGTTAAAGTGTCATTAACGGTCATTGCCCTTTCTTATTATCTCTTCGTACCAACCCAATACAATAAAACATGTATCGTTTTTCACTAGAAAAAATGTTAAAAATTCAAGACTTGAACAGGCTTATTTTTGGTTTTTAAAGTTAAGCACTTTAATAAGTGGAGATGAGACATTGACCGCAATTTACATCTTAACTGGCAGCAACTATAGTTGCATTATTTTTTCAATTACAATCACAACGATAAACCTCAATTAAAATCAAATACAAAATAAAATCAATTAATTCCAAACAAAATCTACGGCCCTATAGAAGGGCTGCAAACAAGACTGTGATGACATTTGTAAATATTTCCAAAGCCAAGGTTATGAGTACGACCTCCCAATAACCGATCTACGAATTCAGTTAAAATAGGCGTTTCCAATTTCCTAACTCACGTTTGGTTTGACTACACCGACCTATGATGACGAAGTTCGTAGGCTCGTAGCAAACGGCTACGGGCTACGGCGTAGGCGTATGCTACGCGATCGAGCTACGATGCTGCAGTCAAATCTTGGGTAGATTAATTTTGTTAAACGATTTTTTATAAATTCGTATTAGCATTACTGAAGGCTATGTTATCTCCTAAGAATGGAGCAGGCAGAGCTGCTGTGGTCTGTACACGTTCATTTGCCAGTTATTGAAGTTGATAAAGAAACATAAAAATCCATACTCCAGGCTGCCACCCAGAAATTCTTGAAATTTTTAAATATTTTGTGAACCGAAACGAAAGATGATTTTATTGACCAAATTCAATGTCCTACGGAATCATCATGTGAGTTAGTGAAAACTCACAGCTGTGGTCTAAACTTGGCAAAAGAACCATACTCTTTATTTGATAGTAGAACTTATTTTAAGAGACTTAAGATCATTATTTTAATGTGGCATCGACAGGACTACACAGGACAACTAATTGAATCCTTCCGCCCCTTTCAGAGGAAATGTAATATTCTTGGAAAAATATGTTCCATATTACCGTTCTTATTTTTAAATTGAAGTAGTTCCTGCGACTTTCATACCTAGGTGACTGCTTATTACTTAATCCTTAAAAAAGAAAATGAAGAGATGCGAGGATACAAATGTTTTTTTTTTAAAAAAACGTCGTATAAAAAAGAGACTACATCCTACGTTGAGTCGGAAATTACACATAAGAAAATTAAACCGTCGTCTTAACTTAAGCCATTATTACCTGCCTAGTCTTTTCCTATGTTGGGGTCGGCTTTCAGTCTAGCCGGATGCAGCTTAATACCAATATTTTACATGGAGGGACTGCCTATCTGACCTGAAGGTCAACCCAGTTAGTACTGGGTAATACGGGTATTGTGTTAAGAGTACTTGTTAAGACTGGTTGTCAGACTTTCGGGCCACTGACTATCTGTCAAAGATCAAGAATTGACAGCCGCGACCAACGGCTTAACGACTACCTGTAACGTCTGCCACTGTGGAACATACGAATTGTTACAAACATACATACATAGACTGATAAAATCATAACCACCCTTGTTTGCCGTAGTCGGGTAAAAATAGACTAATTGCTAATCCTTATTCGGACGTTATAAACCAGCGACCAACAACATCAACATTGCATTACATACCACCGTTTCCTTAACACGATAACCCCCACATCGCGCCTCAATTCCTCAATCACGGAGCGGTTGATCAATCATATCAGTAACTCAATCGTCCGCCACCGGATATGGACCCCACAGCCGTGGCAGGAGCCGCCCATTTTAACTGCACATAAACGAGTTTTTAGCAGGAAATTGCCAAGTCTAGCCCATAGCTTGCGTTGGCTATTTAGAAATATTATTAAGTTTAAATTGTCTGTGCACTTTTATCTGATTGTTTTGTTTGTTTTATTTACTAGCACAATGTCTAGTAGTTTATTTTTAAGAATAAAAAAATACTGAACATACATAAAAGGTAAACTTTCAAGTACTTATCAGTAATCCCATGATAAGTACTTGAAAGCGCCAAAAAATAATGCTAAGTTTGCTTTAATCACATACTAACTTCTGTGCGTGGCTTTGCCTGCGCGAAACCCGGATAAAAAAGTAGCATATGTTCCTCCGGAATAATCTTACCTTTCGTATGGTGAAAGAATTTTCTAAATATGGTAGGTGCCGTGGTAAGTTACCCTCCGCATGTATACAAGCTCACAAAATTCGCCCCTATCTTTATAATACGACATAACATGATTTTATATATTACTATGCTAAATTAACTTTTGAATTGGATTATAAAAAAATTACTTCGTGTTTTTTTAATTTAAAATCTAATTTTAATCATAACATTAATTGTAAAGAGGTGACTGACATCATCATTGTCTGCCTAGTTTTTATCCTAATTGAATTCAGCCAAACTGATTGTCAGAATTTCATTTCTGATTGCCCGTAACAACTTTCAAAGATCTACGAAGTCGCCTTTTTTTGTTAAAAAACATTTAAGTAGTGCAATGAAGTTTTTTCAGTTCATAATTCTGATAATTAGAATTATGAAGTTATTCTAATAATCTAACACACCTCCAAATTAAAAAGTGACTAATTGAACTGACCATTCCAACAAGAATAGCCACCCAATTAGAAACATAATCATTCTCCTTCCCTTATTCCAATTTATTTGAAGTCGGCGCGTGTCTTCTTCTTCCATAATTCTCTTTTACTCGTCATCTCAGCATTACTTTATTTTCCTCCACAAAGTCCATCCATCGTTTCTTTGGTCTTCCTCTACTCTTAAGCCATCTTCATACTCAATTAGAAACACAAACTAAAAATCCAAATCCTATCCGATACACTTAAATACCACATAAAATCAACTCACACAATCTTATAAAACAACAAACTTAACAAGCAGCGCTTAATTGTCAAAAACGCCTCTTTAATACAATTCCCAGCTTGGCAAAAAAGCGGTTGCATCAACTTTGAATCGCTTGAAACAAGGTTTAAAAGCTGTAAAGTCTTCGCAGTCTTCCACTTTCGTTTTCGTTACAACTTCGCTGCATTTTTCACCCGGCAGCGTCGAGTACTTTCACTACTAACTTTTAAATAAGGTTTCTGATACTTTACGTGTTTAGTCTGGGAAAAATGGCGGGTGAGAATGGATAATGAATGGTTGACAGTTGTCTTATATGAGTTAATTAGAGTACAAGGTTACCTAGAAGGAATTTTGTGTGTACCTACACATTCTGGACACTTAAAATTTTCCAAGGCCTTACGTTGCAGTTTGTATTCATTTACATCTTTATAAAAACTTGACTTTTGCGGCTACTAGAAAAAAAATTAAGAACGACAGAAACACAAACTGCACGATTAATAATTTGTATTAAACTCTTGAATCAATAGCATACAAACATCTACATTTTCAAATTCAGAATCCTTTATTTTCAGAGTTTTTAATTTCAAATTCCATGCCAACAACATTCCAACAAGCTTTTCTACCCAGCAAGCTACCGCCCTCTGTACCGTCAATGCGCGGTTAAATAAAAGTTTTGTTGTGCGCTACTCGACACTAGATGGCGCTGTTTCACGTTCTAATAAGATTGTGCTTGGTTTAAAAGACTGGAAAACTTATATTAAATTGATATTCGTTAGATTTTTTAATTAGATTATTGGTGCCTATGTTCGGCCTAGCGATGTGCTAACTTATTTTATACGATGAAAATGTAGTTATGTGGAAAAAATATATTGTTTGTTTTGAAAACTTTCTGTGTTTAAATAGGTGGTATGCGATTGCAGTAGCTTAACTTAGCAGTATGTAGAATTTATAGATAGATTGATGCTGTAGAAAATGATGAAATAGATCCGAGGTACCAACGTTTTCTCAGCAGCGATAATGACATCATTTATAATTCCCTTCACTGTACTGAATGTCCTATTCAAGTTGTTAAAAAGCTAATTTCTACCGTGACCACGAAAAAACAACAACTGAGTCTTTTCACACTTCACCAAAAAATAACAAACAGCCTTTCCAAACGCTGAAACACATTCGCATACCACAAAAAAACGTCTAAAACGGTGCGTCATGTACATAATTCTAAGGGTAACGCCACACGCCACAAATAAGACGACAGTCTGCGAAATATCTATTTCGGACCGCGCCGGACCCGCGTCACGCTGTCACGGACGCGCCCGAGGCCCGACAGGACTAGATGTGAGGCATAAGCGGCAGCGGGTACGATGGTTAGAAATGGTGAAGTATTGAGCCCATACTATGAGTAAGAAACGAAGTAAGTATAGTAGAAAAACACGAAGAAGAAGAAGTGGGTATTTAAAAAGAAGCTAAGTATTTTCTAAATAAACAAAAATTACGGAAGTTAGGCAGGCTACCCTTAACACAAAAATCTTCCAACTCCTTTATATTATTAATTTTTTAGATCTATTAAAAAACCCATGTTTTTTAATGACTTTTTGGAAAAGAATCAAAATATAATCCTTGGTAACAGGTAAACTAAAATATAAAACAGGATAATAATTCGGTACCCTGTAGGTATAGCTACTGTAGGTACATTTTAATTATAAAAGGTTCCGTTAGACATTTAATCAACTCTATAATACGACGGCCCTACCTACACCGTGTGTGAATTTGAAATTGTATGTTTTTCGTTACTTAATAATAAATAACAATTACTTGTTAAAATAGTTCGTTTTCTCTACTAGAATAATACCTACTATAATAAAGCGAATTTAAGATATACTTATTTATTACTTATTAATCATTCTCGACGCATGTTCAGACAAAAACTCATGGAGACCTAATTTGTAAATTCTATTGAATGACCTTCAACATTTTTATTTTTATCCTGTTTTTATAATAATAGAATACATTTTCGTTATATTCCTTTTAGGTAAATTGTAAAATTAGCTTAACGCCGCAAAGTAAAAGGGCTCTTAAAGATAAATCGGTATTATTTTCTTATAACCTGTGCCAAGTCCAAAAAATGTATCCAAGTTAACGTGAACACGTGAGGGGGCATTTCTTCAAGCTACTCGCCCGGGCTACGTGTAAACACTGTCACTGTCACATTTACAAAAAAGGGTGAAATACAAAGCAATTTCTAGTTTCATGCAAGTGTAATTTAGTGAAATGTGTCGGAATGAGTTAGTGTAACGTCTAGGCGTTTTTAGTTTTAGTATTTTCTTGTATACCTAAGTATTTATATCCTCCAGTTGCCGTCAATTTCAGTTTTCTGAAAACCTACATGGATTTTGTTTTATGATAAAACGTAATCAGCCATATAGTTAGTTAAATAATTCAAATAAAAAACAAAATTGAAATTGAATAAGTTTAGATCACATTTATACAATTACAGAAACATGAGGAACCTAGAATAAATTACTCAACCACGTTAACGTATTAAGAGGAAAAACAACATAAAACTAAAACTTTGATAACTTTATTAAATTCTAAGTTCATAAACTACACAAACTAAATGTTTACTCTATCAAACAACATTAAACCTCACAAACCATACCTTTAAAAACAAACCAGCCTATACTTAATTCAAGTTTCAAGTTTCTCTCATACTTAATTCATAAAGGAGCTAGTAGCTCCCAATAACCAAAATTCGACAAATATTTCGAAGTCAAACATACGAAATACGAGTAGAAATCAAAACTACACAATCGTTGTATAGTAGCCATGGGTCGATCTGTCGGCCCCCTGTATCTACTGCCCACAAAACACGACACAGGGAAAATTCTACCTTATTTCACCAAAACTAGGGTTGGTTTTCGGATGTAGCAAAGAGGTAGTTATAATGTTTTTTGCTATTCAAGGTTGTTTTGAGGGTGTACTGCCCACAGCTAGGGAGTACTGCCCGCAAGGGCCGGTCCGTGCTGCGTTTGAACGGCGGGAAAGTTCTGGCGAGTAGCGTGTTTTTAGGCGAGTGTTTTGGTAAGTGCGAGTTCGAAACGCAAGTACCTATAATCTTGTAAAACTTTAATGTTAAACAAATTGATTATTATTTATTTAGTTAAGTTTACCTAAGTATAATTTATTAATATAAGTGGACGTGAATTTTAGAAAAAGAAAACTATTATTTAATGGTTTTTGAAAAATAGAAGACAAATGGTGAATTGTTTTTCGTACTTGGTTGGTACTTATCGGTAATACCTGACCAACCTGTACTACATCGACTTTCCCAAACAATTAAATAATCAAGTAACCACACCAGTCTGCATGAAAGACGCTTGAAAAAAAAAATACTAACTTTAACATCATGGAACTGTTAATCTAACTATTGGAACTAGTGATAAAAAAAAACAACACTTGTTCCATTATTTTCAGATTCTTTCAAGATGGAACTAGTGATTATAAAAAATAACACCAGTTCCATAATGGAACTGTTAATGGTACTAGTGACTATAATGAAGGGTTTGTTCTGAATTCAAATAGTAACAGTAACTAGTCAAGTGCGCTGGACAGTGAGCACGAGGCCCGAAGGGGTATATCCGCTGTGCATACATTAGGCACAGATATCGCAAAGCTTTTCGGTAGGATTAAATTACTTAACTTATTCGCCTAGTTGTTTGTATGCCTGCTGAAACTGTGACGTAAACGTTTTGAGTATGATGTAATAGTTTTAAATGGGAAAAAGAAACACCTGATAAATTCTACGTTGTCATTAATATATTTTAACAATTTACCTAGAAATAGTACATTTTGATACAAGTGGGGAAACTTTGTCACTGCAGCCAATCATATGGCGGATCATACACCCAAGCCTAAGGCGAGGCTCGAGCTTCATTGTTATGAAGCCGAGAACTGCAGTGACAATTGCCGACGTGTGTTAAACGTTTTTCAACACACTTACGAAGAAATATAATAACAGAACGCAAAGTATTGTTGTCATAAATCAATTAAAACTATGATTTAATTTCTTTTTTCGCGTTTTGTCTTTGCAGGTTAAAGGGGAAGGAAAGATGAAGCCGCAAAACAGCTTAAAAGTAAAAATGGAAGATTCAAATGCTTTTGAATTAAGAACACAGTTAAATGTTAAGTTGCTAAAATCTAATAATTTTATAAATAACTTAGGCTTTAAAGGCATACCTACACCTCTTTGCTGAGATAAAAAAAATGATACATAAGTAAAAAAAATGAAAAAAACAACACGAGTGTGAAATACACTGCATTCTGAACCTAGTGGTAGTGCGATAAAAGCCAGTTTTCGATTTAGAAGACCTTACATTACTAAAAGTATACTACCCAAATTACGCCAGTCAGGTACATTTTTCTATATTATTATTTATATACCCTATTTAATTTCATAAACCAGAAACCTATGTCGATTACAAGAAAACGTCCATGTTTCTTACGGAAATGAAAAAGGCTGGGGTCCCCGCGGCCTGGTCGAGTATGAGCAGAGTAAATAACACGGAGGTACGGGTTTTTATTGCCATCCCAGAAAATACTGTATGCTACGATGTTTCAATATGATTTGGAAACATTGGAATCGGTGGAGCTAATTCTCTTCAATAATAATTATAGTTTTTACATTTAATACTGTTTATTTTAAAGACGTAATACGATGCTGCCCGTGGCTAAAAAATAACAGCTTGCCTAGGTTGGTCCGTGGATAGGTGACCACTCATTACATACCGAGTTTCTTCCATACCTCGGAAAGCACGTTAGGCCGTTGGTCCCGGCTGTAATTTGTAGATCTTTGACAGTCGATGCAAGTAATCAGCCGTAAGTCTGACAGCCAGCTTTACCAAGGGGTAACGTATTACCCAGTACCAACTGGGTTGTGGACGTGTGTGTAGATAGGCAGTCACTTCATGTAAAATGCTGGTATTCAGCTGCTTCCAGTAATACTGGAAGCCGGCCCCAACATAGGTGGGAAAAGACTAGGCAGATAAGTTAGACTTTAGTTAGTAGTAGAAAATACAGAAGATAGATATTATACTGTTTAATGTTACGATAAAAATGGTTTCGGTAGATAATGTCTACAATGCAACCACCACTAAAGAGAGTATTATAAAACCACCACTAAAGAGTGTAAAAAGACGAAGCCGAAAGGCGCTTGTTCTCCCCATAATTTTTCTTTGTTCTAGACCATACCTGGGAACCTTCTAGTTACGGAGATATTGGGGGTCAAAATTCAAACGTTTTCACAAGTTTTTTTTTAAATACGTACATGTTTTTAATGTAAGAACTTTACTTTAAACGACTCCACGACCTCCACACTATTCAATCTATCCACCAGCACAATGTTCTGAGTGCGTTACATTGAGTTTTACCGTATAACATGATTTTTCACACCAAAAAAAGTCATTTCCCAGCAATAATTTTTGCGTAGGGTTACTTAGTTTGATGTACTGAATGTTTGGTTAGCGGCTTTGTGAAGAGTCTGTTTACACCCTGTATACTTTTTCAAATATACGCACTCACAATATCTAAAATAACTTGAATAACACGAGCAATAGGAATCTATCAAGCAAACGAGTAATTTTTTTTTGAAAAATGCAGGTAATATCTTCAGCTAAACTTCATGCAAGCGTTTTCAGGATTCCGATGGATCTGCTGCGGAATTTAGAATGAAACTTGTGTGGAATTTTCAGTTTTATGCAGGTATATTATATGCTTGATTTAACAAGAGTCGTGTTTGCAGGGAAAATGAAAACAGGACTCTTTACCTACGGGTCAAAGTTGCAACTTTTTGACAAGTTTTTTTTTAAACACAAGTTGTGTGTTTTGTGTTTATGTAAGATTTTTACTTTAAACACTTCCATGACCCCCGTACTATTCAATCCATCCATCAGCACGTTTTGATTGCATCCACCAGCAATCATTTTTGCGTAAAGTTACTTAGTTTGATGTACAGAATGCTTAGTTAACGGCTTTGTGATGAGCCTGTTTACACCTTGTATATGTAAAAATTATAATTTGACGAAATTATGATTTAAGATTCATTTCTTTTAAACTTCTCAAGTCTTAAATGCAGTACTAGTTTTTCGACCGTTGGGAATGAAAAAAGACCAAGAAAGTGAAAGTTATAAATTTTCATAGCGACCTGGAGCTACAATCAAGAATAGCTAGCCCTTACGGTTGTCAGAATATTTTTTGGTGATTGTACCGAAGTCAAAGTTTGTATAATTTTGTTAACATGACTTGTTTTACAATCAGGAAAAAATAACAAAACGAAACAGTTTTAAAGCTGTAAAAGAAAAACGCCACGCTCTTACTATGAGATAGGTTTCTGGAAACTGAATGCTTAGATACTAATTTAAACAAGAAACAAAACAAATTACATTTCCCAGAATCAAACTACAATAATTATGCGCTACTGACAACAAAAGAAGAATTCTAATTAATTAAGAAGAAAAGAAAGAAAGACATGTCTTTCTTTCTTTTGTAGCAGCAAAGATTAACCAGTACCTAGGTGCAATCCCTAAGCTGGCTGTCTAGGCAGCCACCTTAGAGATTGCACTTAGGTACTAATATAAGTAAGTTTACTATGTAATAATGTCCTAACCTTGCCCCTGAAATATTTTATGACCTAGACAATAACATACTAAAAGCGGTAACAATTAAGAAAAAGTCAAAAATTTACTGAATTAATTCCTCCGTGGGTCAGAAAGCACGTAAAATGTAGGTCCTGGCTGTCATTATTTTTTAGATCTTTGACATCCTTTACAGGTAGTCAGTGGCTTGATCGTCTGACAGTCTTACCAAGGGGAATCGTATTACCCAGTACTAACTGGGTTGTGGAAGTCGGATAGGCAGTCGTTTTATGTAAAATACTGGTATTCAGCTGCATCTGGTGAGACTAGAAGCCGACCACAACATTTTTAGGTTAGGCAGATAATAATGAGTGTCCTAGCAAGATCATATCCAAACACCTACATATCAATTCAACATAATCCCATTACCTCCTCAGTCCATCCCTCTCCCAAATCGATGGAAAGCAAACAAGCTCTGGAATATTGGCTACAAACAGTCGGCAACTCGGCACAGTTGGACACCGCAATTTATAAGCGAGCCCGCCAGAAGAAAGGGTCCGCGGCCTGTTATTGTATCGGAAGGTGGCCCGGCCTAACGGGCTTAGGGCACAGGGCTAGGAGACGAGTAGATAGACGACTGTTAAATAACACTTGAAAAAGAGACCATCCGTGGTCTCAATAAAGGTTGTTTTGGATGTCAAGTCGAGAAGCATCACAGTCATCAACATCTGCCTAGCCTTTTCCCAACTATGTTGGGGTCCAGCCTAACTGGTTGCATATGAGTACCAGTTTTTTACATTGAGCGACTGCCTATCTGATCTCCACAACCCAGCACCAGATACCCCTTGTTAAGACTCGTTATCAGACTTCTTGGCCACTGACTGCCTGTGACGACTGTCAAAGATCTACAAAAGACAGCCGGGATCAACAGTTTAACGTGCTTTCCACATTTTAGCGTTCTTAACGCACGGAAAGAGAATCCCCTCAACCCTTCAATAAGACAACCAACGCAAGTTTAAAAAAAGTTATCTACCCCAGATTACAAACTCCTTGTAACATTAAAACAAGGAATCAATAGACCTTAATCAGAACCCACTAAGTGATATCAAAGCTCTGACAAAGTTATGTGTGAAGAAAGAAGAAGAGGAAGAAGAAACGTGCGTGTGTGAAGTTGTGTGTGTGTTGTGTGTGTGTGTGTGTTGTGTTTGTTATTTCAAAATCAGTCCACCTCTAGTCATCCACAGCTCTGTAGGGTCACATTTGCAAATACAAACCCTGGCTCTGTGTGAGTGCGTCCCTACACTCCGTCCCTTACACACACAGACACAAAAGGGACAAAGGTCACCGGCCACAGCCTTCTTATATTTGTTTAAGACATGTATTGTGCCCCAAGACCCTTATTTTAGCGATACATTTGTATATTGTATTGTATTATACCTGCCTTTTATTGTTTAACTAGATATTGAGTTTGTATTTTTTTTTAAGAAAATTGTAAGTTTAATTGAAAATTATATTTCCTTGTAATGTTCGGGATTATAACCAAGCTAGAGGCTAAAAAGGAAAGAACCTTTAAAAACCATTAAGAAACTCTATGGATTAGTTTACAATTTTCTCTTTTTAAATAAGTCCACGTTGACCGCTACCTCTCTATTACCTATAAAACCTGACTTCATGGATAATTTAAGGCAACAAAGAACTCATAGACTTTAATGAAAACATAATGTACGTTAGGAAAAATCGGCATTTGTTCAGTAGAAGAGGTGACAGACACCAATATAACACTAGAAATAGGGACCAACTAGTTCAGCCAGATTTCAGGCTTGCTAAAGTAGATTCATCTTTCATGGGGTACTGTTTGAAATGTTACAATAAAATACCTCCCCACATTCTTCAACTGAATAAAGACGAAATTTAAATCTTGTATAAAACGCACACTATGTAGGCAAGCATATTATAAGTTGGAGGATTACATTGATGATAAAAATGCTTGGCTAAATTCTGGTCCTGCTCCACAACCAGGGGCAAACTAATTGATTGTACTGGTCGGGCATTATTTGAGTCTCTCAGAATCGACACGCAAAGAAGAAGAAAAAGAATTGATTCCCATGTTGATGTATTGTGGAAGCTGCAGAAGATTGTAAAAATATACTTGCATTCTATAGATTCCAGTTCTTAGTATTATATAATTGCATAACACATGTGTGAGTACTTTGTATTGTTCAGCCACCATTTACATTTAGTTATCTTTCATTGACTTGAATATGCTTTGATGGCTGAGAGAATATCATGCTCACTCAAATGTCTCGCTGATGGTGGCGGGTGTGTCGGGTCATTTAGTTCCCTTCAATATGGTTGAGTTGAATGGCGCCGATACACGCGTCATGTTCGTGAACGGGTGCTGTCAGTTTGGACTGGTCATCTCTTAGCTGCCCGGGTTCATTTTAATTACTTTATTTTTAAATTGTTGATTTAATCTTTTACTCTGGACGCTCTTAATGTGCACGTCTTTCTACATCGTTCTCACATATATGTATAATTTCAAAATTAATGATGTAACCAAGATTTTGTAACCATATTTTGATTCAAAAGAGTGTCCATGGAGTTTCTTGCCCGTTCTTCTCCGTAGAAATGTACGCTAGGGATTGGGCAACTACAGTACTTTCTCAAGTTATTATGTCTTGTGACTGGGACTGTAGCTTTGTTTTTTATTTGTAATTTTGACATTCAAAAGTGTCGTAATGGTCTAATTGAAATAAATGCTTTGAGTTTGAGTTTGTGAAGCAAACAAATTGAAACACGGAGGCCCAGAAAAGTGAAATTCCTTCTACCAGTGATAACGATGATAGAAAAGTCAAAGAAAAAAAAATGAAGACAAAAGACTGGACAAAGCGACTACTCTTCCGCCAAGGATACAAAAAAAAAAAGTGCAGGCGGGAAAACACAGAACGAAAATAAAAGTACTAAGTTTGACATACCGATGCAGTTTTTCTTGACTAGCAGCGCCACCTTGGACAGCATAAAAAAATGAAAAAAAACATCAACGCGGCCATCTGGTATTGTACCCAAGAGACAAGCGGCGGCGGCGTGCCACGTTGTATGGCTACACTAACCCTCTGGCCAAGGTAAAAAACAGTCCTTGGGTTTTACCAAAAGCACGATTTGAATACGAGTTTCAGCTAATTAGAGCCAACATACCAGTAGATCAAAGTCAGAATCACATCCAAGCAACACATAAGCCAGATAACATAATTAAAATGTACTAATAAGCAGATTAAAGCTTAATTACATCGCTATTAAAGCCAACATACCAATAGATCAAAGTCAGATCCCACCCATTCAATCAAACAAAAATAATCAAATAACAAGTTGCAAATTAGAGCTAACTACGTAAAAGTGTCTCTTCATGTATAACACGTCTGGTAAATAGAGGTTGGATCTAATAGGACCTCCAGAGGCTCTCAAACGTTCAATCAAAATGATAGGTAATTCAGTTACACAACTACTGGACGAATACCGTCCTATCTGGTACTGGCGATCGGGAAAGTGATTGGGGCATATTAGTCAATAGTCATAAAGATTGACTTTGGTCTTTCGTTATTTTTGGTATTCCTGTTGTTTGCAAATTGGATTTTGACCTGACCTACAAAATATTTTTTTGTTTAAATTCCACGGAAGTTGAAACCAAATCAGTTATTATTTTACAATAAACCAGTGTCGTTTCTTAATTTGTGTTGACGAAAATAAACCTAAAACAACCTATAACAATATTTTAAGATGGATACTGGGTATTTTGGAAAAAAAAAACTCGAAATATTTAGCAAATACGTATAGAAAAAAACCTAGATTAGGCGATAGAACACAGCTCATGTCAACATAT
This sequence comes from Xestia sexstrigata, assembly GCA_941918905.2. Lineage (NCBI taxonomy): Eukaryota > Metazoa > Arthropoda > Insecta > Lepidoptera > Noctuidae > Xestia > Xestia sexstrigata. The sequence continues at coordinate 6,860,849 of OW799213.2, read as the reverse complement.
AAGTTACACACAAGTTACGTGGCAAGCACAAGTTTTCTTTTAAATACAAGTATTTAATGTAAGATTTTTACTTTAAACACCTCCACGACCCGTTAGCGTCGTCGGTGTCCTTTCAACCTTGTATAGTCAGTTCTCTAAAGTATTTTACCTGAACATATTACTATAATATAAAAACATTGTCCTCGCCAGTACCCTCTGCATCGCCGACCACTGCTCGTATCCCCCTATTCCCTAATTAATCGTGTATCGCGCCCGTCTCGGATCCTCCCCAGTGGATGACCCACCTTCATTCGATCAGCTCTATTTGATATGACTTTTGCGTTTTGTCTTGTATGTAAATACATTTATGAACTTTTTGCACCTATTTTGGAATGAACCTCACTAAATAGGCTCCTGATCTATTTATTATACGCGACAGAAACATTGTTGGTGCTTTATTATGTTTTTTAACCATGAAACGAAATAAGCCTAAATAATTCTATGTATTATTTGTATAATAAACAAAGAAGAAAATACTTGTTACCGGGACATGACGTGCATTCAAAATGACAAAAAATAATCGAAAAAAATGTGTCGGTATTTGGTCTGTGGATGGGTGACCGCCCATTACATACCTAGTTTCCTCCGTGCCTCGAAAAGCACGTTAAGCCGTTGGTCCCGGCTGTTATTTATAGATCTTTGACAGTCGTTAGGTAATCAGAGGCCCAAAAAGTCTAACAACCAGTCTTACTAAGGGGTATCGTATTACCCGGTACTAACTGGGTTGTGGAGGTTAGATAGGCAGTCGCTCCATGTAAAATACTGGTATTCAGCTGCATCCGGTAAAACTGGAAGCCGACTCCAACATAGTTGGTAAAAGGCTAGGCAGATGATGATTAGGAACCTCTTCTTTTTTCGCCAGTTAATTGCATTACTAAATAGTATCGTTTTATTTCAGAATGTTAGGTATCACCTGAACACTGAAAACTCGTTTTTCTAGTATTTTTTTTTTAAACATCCATCGCCAAACAGAATTACAGACTTCTAGAAACTACTCAACCATAAATATTATATTAACATGAATAGTTTAAGATCACGAAACACAAATCCCTCCATCGCAGCATCATCAGATAATACGTAGTTCGTTAAGCAAGGGTCATCCCGAGGGTCAAAGCTTCCAGGATTATCTACCTTCAGTAATTGCTTACATTTAAGTACCTTAGCTATCAGTATACTTACTGAAACTTCGTGAATAATGGATGGGAGGTATATTACTGATTGTTTAATGGGGTATTTTGACTGTGGAGTACAGAGAGTATTTGTGCGATATTTGAGATGGGTTTTAAATCAAAGTTCAATCTTTATAGAAAAACGTTTTGCTCGATGATTTTGTAATTTAATAATAAAAAAAAGTTCTAATTATGAATTTGGATGGGTATAAGAGTACAGGAAGACCAAAGAAACGATGGATGAACTGTTAAAGGGTGATATGACAAGTACGGAGGTATGTGATGAGATGACGAGCAATACAGAAATTTGCAAGAAGAAGACATGCTGCGCCGACCCGAAATGAATTGGGATAAGGGCCACAGAATGATGATAATTTTATGATTAAATGTCTGTGCAAATAAATGAAATCTGGTGCAAAACACGAAACAATTTCATGGTAGTTTATTATATTTAAAGTAAGTTATTGAGCCATCGTCTTGAAATTATTGAACGGTCGTCATGGATTTTGAGAGAAACATTCAGCCATCTTTAGGTTTGCTTTTAAAGATATAGCTCTTGCAAAGGAAACTCTTTGGTTCCAACCCACTTTCATAGTCGGTTAATTTCCTGCATACCGACGACAGATTAGACCTTACTTGGGGACTTTCTATAGGAACTGACGTGATCAGCTGATCAATATGTATGATAAAACAAAAAAAAAAGTTATGAATTTCCAAATGTCATAGAAAAAAAGTTGTTGAGTGTCATGTTCTGAGACATAATACTTGAGGTCTTGCATTTTTAGGGTTCCGTACCTCAAAAGGTAAAAAAGGAACCCTTATAAGATCACTTTCTTGTCCGTCTGTGCGTCCGTCTGTCACCACCGATTTTCTCAGGAACGGGTGGACCTAAGCAAATTGAAATTTATTTATTTATAAATTTATAGTCTATAGTCCCATAGGTATACACCTATGGGACTATAGACTATAAATTTATAAATAAATAAATTTCAATAATTTCATTTGATTTTTATACAAAATCACGGTCCTGAGTCAACATGATTAAAAGATATGGGTAAATTTAGATTTTCGCGAAAACTTGTAAGTACCAAAATTTACCTTAATATTATTATTTTTCGGAATTTTCCCTTTACTTGTGCTGTAAGACCTTACTTTTAACCAAAATTACAACTCTGGTCAACCGGAAGTACCCTATAGGTTTTGGGTCGAATACTATATGGCAGGCCCCGTTGACCAAGAATCACGAAATTTGGTGAGAAGCAATGTCTTACAGCACATGTAAAGGGAAAAATCTGAAAACCGCCAATATGTAGTTTAATAACAAAATAAAGCGATTTTGCTATTACAAACTTATTATTTGCGGTTGGTGCAATAGCCGTTTCATGGGATCGAACAGCAAAGTTTGTCCTTTAAAAAGTTTGTACAGAACCCTAGGTGCGCAAGCCTGACTTGCTCTTGGCCGGTTTTTTTTATTGCACTTTGTATAAGGTTACTAAAATATGAGCATGTGTGTGTTAGTCATGGAACAAAAGTTGTTCAATTTCATGGTCTGACACACCACACGTGAGATCTTGTATTTATTATATTACTCTCTGTAGATAGCTACACAGGTGAACAGATTACCGAAGCAACATAGAAAGCGATAACCCTTTAATAAAGTTTCATATTACGATCCTTGAAACCGTTGAAGTGTAAATAATTTTAGCTCAGCGTGAGCCTAGAGATATTCGAGATCGATCGGAGAAAGCCCGAGGAATATATTAATTCGGTAATGTATCGTAAACATAGGAAAATCATTTACATTCTTCGGAAGATCATGTTTTTGGTACGAACGAGTTTTTGGATACAAGTGGGCGGGCAGTGAGTGCGAATTTTGCCCACCTATGGCCATAGATGGAATATTTACAATATTCATCATTTCTTTGTTAATATAATACTTTTTGATTATTGAATAATTACAATTAGACCCTTTTAGCCTTGCGAAGTTGATAATGTAGCGGTCACTATGAAAAATTGATATGTATTTTGCATGACGAATACTGGCTGATTACAAACATTTTCAGATTTCGAAGGTAGTAAAAAAAAATCGTATTGTGGGGAACATGGTCAACGTCTTTTCCGATACTGGTACATCAAGAGAACATATTCAATAACTGTTCAGCTAAATCGAAAAAAATAAGAATGTAAATCAGCACAATATCAGCACTCATGGATAAGACATCTGTACACATCCAAAAAACTATCAAAGACGCATCCATTAAATCATTCCCACGCGTCTAAAAATTTAATTCTCAAACTATCAAGTAATACGCGAACTTAACCCTCAAGAGACAACGGGCAAATTTTGCAAAAAGCAACGCGCCTCGGTACATCGGGCCCGGCAAAGTTAGCGGGTGTAATCGATACGGCCTTAGGGTTTTGGGTATAAATTAGAAGTTCCATCGATCACCGACGCCCTTTGCCCATCGGCTCGTACTTTATTGATAGTGAATGTTAACCGATAGTTCACTGAGTTACGCTGAACGGCACATGTATTTTTGGCCGGGTTTATTTGTGCCTCTGAACCTATTTTACGCGCGATTTAGGGTTGATGCCGGTCTTATGGACTGATGTGTCCTTCGTTACGGAGACTCTTTTTCAGGGTCATCAAAAAAAGTAGCTTCTTTGGCACCTAATATACTTCAACTACTGACGTTTTGGTTCTGACACTGCATCGCAAACTATGCCTAAACACTTTTACTTGCCTCTGTGCAAAAGCTGCAGATAAACGACCGCTGCGCTGCCATAGACGATGGTGTTGAAGTGATGAATTTTCTGGGCGTTCTTTAATAGTGACAAAAAGGAGCAGAATGTCTCTAATATTATTATCAATGTTCATTACAAGAACTGATGGACGTTACAGAATTCGCCTAGTATATTCCTGAATCTAGTAGCTCAGTTCTGGGCCGACACGCTTAGAAGAAGATCAGTGAAAATATAGAAAAACGTTTTACTCCAACATTCAAAATAAAAGTTCACGTCTCTTACATGAAAAGCAACGGAAAACTCAAAGTACCTTCGCAATATAAAAATCATATTAATGACAAGTCATAATTCACTTACGACCACACCACATGACCATACGAACGAAAAGATTACGGTACACTATTAAGAATTTTATAATACAATAAAGAAAAGCATTACTTATAAAAGAGATGCTCGGGTCTGCCTATAAACATACATAGGTAAAGGTAAGGAGCACTTAACGTTTCCTAAAGGATACATTATTGAGGAGAACCTTAAAAACAACATTTTTACATCCTACGGTCCTGCGGCGCATATTTTATTGCGGGTTGTAGGGATGACCCTCGCATTGGACTGCGTAGCCTTCAGAAGCGTAGACAGGGAAATATTTTTTTCTGGAAGACGGACGCGCGGTTTCTTTTTTTTTTTATATCGCTGGACATTACATACAGCGCCATCTAGTGCCACACTAAGCAACGAGGCTTGTGTCGTGGACATCAGATACTTATTATACATATAAACATCCATGACTCGGAAACAAATGTCCATGCTCATCACACAAACATTTGCTTCTACCGGGATTCGAACCCGGGACCCTAAGCACGTAAGGCAGCCTCAGTACCGATGCGCCATTCAGGTCGTCAAATCGTTTCGCGAGAAATTGAACCTGTGGAGGGAGACCTTTGCCCAGGAGTGAGGCAGAGATGGCTAGAAACATGTAAGAATCGTAGCTCAAGTTGTTCTTTAGTTTGTTTCTATCTGCTCCCTTGGAAAAAATGAAGCAATTTACGTATGTGCCCATGTATTTTAGCTTAACGTGTTGGTAAAAGACATGTCTTCGAATAAGTTGTATTTGAACTGTACCCACCATTTTTGGATCTCTTCACTTAAATGTTTGATTTTCATTGCTGATCTTGTACGCTGTACTGACTGTGTGGTCTTCTTTCATCGAGTTTGCATCTGAAACAAGACGTCATTTCATTAATATACTAGACTCCAAAAAGTAAACTGGCGAAATCTCAAACAATTTGACACAGGGCCAAAGGTTTCAGACCTTTATTCAATTAATACACATACTAATTTTTTTTTTTATACTCAAACTTGAAAAAAAATGTGGTGTCGGAAACAGGGTCCGAGTTATCAGTGGTTAGGGCTCCAAAGACAGGTACTTCTTCATGCGAGCCGTATCGAGGAGTACTGCTATCTGAATCAGGCTCCTGATCTAACCACCTAGGAGAACCTTAAAAGATGTTCATCGAGATTTAAATCCATTTTCAAGTATAAACTATTGAACCAGTAGAACCACAAAAAAAAAATCAAAATAAAATCAACCCTCAATTTTCTAAAAACAAATCGATACGTACAAAGTAACCTATCTAATCTTCGTATCACTATGTCAGTTACCTGGCCGGTCCCGCGAGGCCACGAGGCCTGATGGACGGAGCTCGCCGCGCAAGGGTTAACCTAAGTCAACGTAAATATTTGAGCGATGTATGCACGCTTGCTCTACGTAGGTATCAGTGTTGTTTTAAAGCTTGACATTTGTAACGTTTTTGGGAGGGTTAAGTTTGGTTGGGATTAGTGGATAAAAAAGGTTTTTGTTTAAAAAACTCTAGATTTCGGTCAGTTTTGGGCAGTATGTACGGTCTACGAACCAACATTTATTTATAAAACACTTTAAGCCATAGGAATTTTCTACCTGGTGTTTTGATTATGTAGTTACTAGTGGCTGGTTTTAGAAGCTCGTGGCTAAATAATATCAGCCGCTCGGGTCAATCTTCACGTTAAGCCATGGTTCCCTAGGTTGATCCATGGATGACATACCGAGTTTCCATCGTGCCGCGGAAAGCACGTTAAGCCGTTGGTCCTGGCCGAAAATCTGTCAACCAATCTCATCAAGAATATCGTATTACTCGTACACAATACTAACTGGGTTGTGGAGGTCAGATAGGCAATCGCTAAATGTAAAATACTGGTATTACGCTGCGTCCGGTTAGACTGGAAGCCGATCGCAACCCCAGTGTAGTTGCGAAAAGGCTAGGCAGGGTTCTAGCTGGTTTTAAGAAATTGCGGTTTGTTTCTAGCAAAGGCTAAAATTTGTGAAAAAATATTAACCTAGCTATTGACTGATTTAATTATCATCCTGCCTAGCTTTCTCCCAATCTATCCGGCCTTCACTGCCTAGTTTTGTATAATACTATTCCCCTTGGCAAGTTTACTATCTGTTGACTGATTTCCTGCCTAGCCTTTTCCCAACTATGTTGGGGTCGGCTTCCAGTCCAATCGGATGCAGCTGAATACCAGTATTTTACATGGAGCGACTGCCTATCGGATCTTCACAACTCAATTAGTACTGGGTAATACGATACCACTTGGCATGACTGGTTATCAGACTTTTTGGGCCACTGACTACCTGTAGCAACTGTCAAATCTACAAATGACAGCCGGGACCAACAGCTTAACGTGCTTTCCGAGGCATGGAGGAAACTCGGTAGGTAAGGGTGGTCACCCATCCACAGACCAACCTAGGCAAGCATGGCCTAACCTAAAGACCGACCCGAGCGGCTGTTATTATTTAGCCACGAGCTCCTATCTGTTGACTGATATCAAAGGTAATAAATAAGTAGTTCCACGTGGAATAGACACCACGTGTAAGATACTTATTTCTGTTCAAATCTGCAGTATTAACAAGGGTCGATACACCTACGTTCTATCAAGTTTCCTCGAGTATTCTCACTTAAGCTGGAAGTATCTGCTTGGTTGCATCTTATCAATAAATGTGATGCTATATTTTTACATTCAGCTATACAGGGTGTGGCGTAAGTAGTGGTCCACCGTTCAGGATTCGATGAACCAGATAATTAACTATAACAATTAAAAATTTAAACCATTTATACCCAAGGGTTCCGAAAATATTTCCTTTTTGTCTTTTATTTACGAAATTTCTACCTTTTATTACAAATTTGGTTGTAGTTTCAACAAAAGTCATTATTCTTTGATTTTGAAATTACTGCTGAATACTAGAGCTACCATGACAAATTATGATTTTTTATGTAAATTCAGCTCTTTTGAAGAAAAAGTTGGTTCTTCTCTAATATTAACCCAAATTTTTAACACACCATCAAGTTCAAGAGCGATTTTTGTAAAAAAAACGTACCACATTGTCAGTGCCCATGTATTTAATAATATGCCTACTAAATGCCGATTTCAAAATGATATCATTATAACAGATCCAATAATTTAACAAAAAGATTTTCAATTTTAATTGAAGATTAGAAGATTTTCATTAAACTACTTTTTTAAACTTTATTGCGTTAATACTTACGATATTTTCAAAAAAATGCACTACAGTGTCAATGCCCATTTGTTTAAAAAAAAACTACTATAACAGAGTTATGTAGACCTAACTTGTTACTTCAGGTATTTGAACAAAGAATTAAAAAAAAAAAAACAAATCATTTTATTTATCATTTATTATTAATCTTTGTCATGATTACAATCATTAAAATTAAACGAAATGTTCGTTAATGTTAATGGTGGACCACTACTTACGCCACAACCTGTATATGTATTTGTACACACAGGTAGCTAAATAGACGTATTTTCATACTTTTCATCAATCTTGTGTTTGTTTTTGTCATCTTATAGGAAACACGAAATACAAGGAAATGTGTTTCATGGACTTACAGTGGCGCCGGTGTTTGAAAAGTTGTGTGGTAATCGCTTATCGTAGTATGAACAATATGGACATGTGATGCGGAGGACTGGCGACAATGTGGAGTGTAAATGTAAAGAAATGGCAAAGAAACGATGGATGGACTTTGTGAAGGATGATATGGCTAGAAAGGAGGTGACTTCTAAGATTACCAGTAATAGAGAAGTGTGGAAGAAGACATGTTGCGCTGACCCCAAATAAATTGGGTTAAGGGCAGGTAAATGATGAAGGCTCTACGCGGGAGTCGTGCGGTCCATGGCCCTTTACGGGGCCCCAGTGTGGGCGCGTTCCTTGAGGCTGCGTGCAGCCCACTACCTGAACGCGCCCCAAAAGGTGGTAGCCGTAAGGCTGGCCCGTGGGTACCGCACGATCGCCCGCGAGGCGGCGTGCCTCCTTGCCGGATTGCCGCCATGGGATCTGGAGGCGATAGTCCTCGCGCGCCTGCATGAATGGCGCGCGGAGGCGCTTCGCCGGGGGGAAACTCCGCTGCCGCGACAAATTGTCGCTCAGCGGACAGACTTCCGGCGGGATCTCATGGCGACATGGAGAGAGCGACTGTCGCAACCCCGTGCAGGGCACGCCACGATAGTGGCGATAAGTCCCCTCTTTGAGGAGTGGCTGGAGAGACGCCATGGCGTCCTCACCTTCCGCCTGACGCAGGTCCTCACCGGACACGGTGTTTTCGGGAGGTTCCTGCACCGAATCGGGCGGGAGGAAACGCCCGGGTGTTTCCACTGCGAGGATCGACCGGAGGACACGGTGGAGCACACGGTGGAGGTGTGCCCCGCGTGGGCGGAGCACCGCCGTGTCCTCGAAGCGGCGATTGGCGGCGGCGACCTCTCGCGTCCGGCCCTGGTGCAAGCCATGGTCCGGAGCGAGACGGAATGGGACGCCGTCACCTCCTTCTGCGAAGCAGTAATGCTAGAGAAGGAGGTGGCGGAACGTGAGAGGGAGAGAACCTCACAGCGTCCCGGCCGCCGCGGGAGACGCCCCGGGCGTCGGGGGCCACCACGTGGCCCCCGGCCACCGTAGGCGCGGGCCTGTGGACGGTGGGCTATGGGCTAGCTCGCCGTCCGTCCGTCTCATGACGACAGGCCGTGTCGACGGCGCGTTCGTGTTCCACGCGCGCCTCAAAGAGAGTCAGCAAAAAGGAAGGGGTCCGCAAGGACCGATGCCTGCCGGGGTTGCGGGACTGTTCGAAAGAGATACCGCGGCCCCGGAACACAAAGGGCGATGAAGGAACATGGATGGGTTTTAGTCAGTAAAAATCTGACACTCCCTCCTGCTCCGCCCAGAGCGGGAGAAGTTATTTGATGATTTCCCATCCGAAAAAAAAATAAAAAAAAGGGCAGGTAAATGATGACTAGGATAATCGAGTTTCCCGTCATTCCCTTGAAAAATAACCGGCCAAAAGCAAATCGGACTCGCGCACCGAGGGTTCCTACAAACTTTTCAAAGGACAAACTTAACTTTGCTGTTCGATCTCTAAAAACGGCTATTGCACCAACCGCAAATAATAAGTTTGTAATAGTAAAATCGCTTCTACATATTTACGGTTTTCATATTTTTCCCTTTACATGTGCTGTAAGACCTTGCTTTTTGCCAAATTTCGTGATTCTTGGTCAACGGGAACTACCATATAGATTTTCGACCCAAAGTCTATAGGGTACTTCCGGTTGACCTAGAATTGACAATTTTGGTTAAAAGCACACAGAGAAAATAAAGAGAAAATTCCGAAAAATAAAAAAAAGTTGAAAATTAAGGTAAATTTTGGTAGTTACAAGTTTTCGCGAAAATCTAAATTTGCCTATATCTTTTTATCATGCTGATTCAGGACCTTGATTTTTATGCACCTAATAGACTGAGGTCTATAGTCTCTATAAAAATCTATCTATAAAAATCAAGGTCTAGATACTGAGGTATCTAGTATAAGTTTTAACTTGCTAGGTTCACCTGTTCCTGAGAAAATCAGTGGTGACAGACGGACAGACGGACAAGAAAGTGATCTCATAAGGGTTCCTTTTTTTACCTTTTGAGGTACGGTACCCAAAAAATAAAAAAAAATAAAAACAATAAACACTGCATAAAACACATTACTATAATGAGACAAACAAATATACCGTTCGTCTTGGACAGACAAATAGGAGGGTAGCACGTGAGAATTACGCGGAGTTTTATCCCGGGTTCGAACCCCGAGACGTCCCTTGCGGCCAACGGCCGAAAACTTTACCTTTGACCCTCTCGGAGATGTATATAGAGTTGAGTGGTACTTTAGAGTATTGAAAATCGATATTTATATTGCTTGAAAGAGCAAGTTTGATGATCAATCTTTGTATAAGATTGCTTTACAATGGCACTTGAATAATGTTAATTTGAAAGACTATTCATTTGTTCGGTTTAATTTACTAGACCATGACATCTTGCAAGAGATTTCGAGATAGTTTTGACATTTGGCGTACAAGCCAATAATTTCTAGCGCACTGTGTCTAAATAAATCACCAATGACACTAATTAACCTTTTGAACGCCAGAGCCCTCCACGCCAAGCCACAATTTCACCTTCGATTTTGTCACATATTTGTGTCGTTTGGCGTACAGGGCACGCGCTTGCTTGTCACGTATATTTGACAATGGCGTTCAAAACGTTAATGGGGTTCAAGTACACGTTTCGTAAGTTACAAAGTCTTTATTCCAACTGCCAAACATCCCATAGAAAACGCCACTGCCCCTACATTATTTTAGGGACTATCCACTCCGTATATCTCTACCACTGGCTGTACCAAGTCTGGGGACATCTCCAGCATTCTTATCTACTTACTTCGCATCTATAGCAAAACGAGCCTCCTGAGGCCAGGCCCCGCCTCTTACGGCCTGTCAATGACTAGTAAAATTTAGAACCGGCCTACCATTGATATAAATGTTTTTTGTTCCCAAAACGGCCCTTGAAATTGTAATTTAGTGATGTCGTCGAATGAGATGGTGTATCGAAGTGTTGTAATATCCATAGAAGTTGATGGTAGTTGTGTTTTGTTTTTAGATTGAATGTGGGGATAGGTGAGTCCGTTTTTTCGTAGGTAGTTGTGATTTTTGTTTATGTTATTAGGATGTGGTGTTTTTTCCTTGACCTGTGTATACAGTGTCTTTTATTTTATTGTTATCTTCTGCCTTTTCCCAACTATCCTTCCAGTTCAGTTCAACTTCCAGTCTAACCGGATTTAGCTAAATTTCTGTATTTTACATGGAGCGACTGCCTATCGAACCTGCGCAACCCAGTTAGTACTGGATACCCCTTGGTAAGACTGGTTAATACAAAACTATGTACTAAACTTTCAATCCACTGACTACCTATAACGACTGTCAAAGATCTCCAAATGATAGTCAGGACCAACGTCTTAACGAGCTTTCCAAGGCACGGAGGAAGCTCGGTATGTAAGAGGTGACTACCCATCCACTCAAGACAATCTAGGCAAGCGCGTTTTAGCCTGAAGATTAATCCAAGCGGCTTTTATGATTAATCCAAGCGACTTTTATGATTAATCCAAGCGGCTTTTGTTATTTAGCCACGAGCTCTACGAATAATGTTTTAATTGTATAGCTAGTAGCTACACAATAGGGCTACTGACTAAAAAAAATATGATTCTGTTTAATCCTTCAGTTAGATTATCAAAAATGTTGGATACGTGTTTTTTGTTTCATCAAATTAATAAAAATTGACGAAGATAAACGTATCAAAGATCATGATTGGGGGCTTGACACTTGAGTAAAAAATGTACTCAAATGTGACGTAACACGAGTTTTCGACGCACTGTATCGTCTTAATTTTTTGTTTACGTGACAAAGAAGAAATATGTGTCCAATATTTTTTGGAAATCTATCTGATGGATTAATTAGATTTTTTTTGTCATCTACCCTATTGTTTGTTGTTTTTTCCAAACCTATTTTTCTATCCACGTTGTCAGTTTTCAGTGTTCTTCTTTGGATTCTTTATTAAGATATCGCTCAAAATGGTTTTAAAATAGCTTGTAGTTCTTTCTCAGATCTCTCAAATTGCTATAAAGTTTAAACATAAATAGTAAACAAGACTATAGTTCCGTTTCCATTTCTGATGTAAGTCTATCTGTGATCGAAAACGGTCGATCGATTAATTTCAGGCGATACGATGTCCAAGATCGCAGACTGGCAGTAGAACTATTATACGGCACTTTGGCTATCATACTATGCCACTTATTAGAATTCTTACCACCCATTAAATTTTTTGTACTCTTAAAGGTAAATAGAATTGCGACATCATTTTTGTAAATTAAGTCAGACATTTAAAATACTTATACATTATTGCACACCAACATTTTTATCTTTGAAAAACACTCCATCTGGACCCTATTAAAGTACAAATACATAACTATATCGCCAGTATATCCCCTTCGCGTCTCGGTCGAGCGCGCCCATGCATCCGTGCACGCATGCATATGATGCATATCTGTCTGCAATCTGCAACATATTAGATTTCACCAACCAGATTTTCGACACACGTCTGCTTGCTTACTCTTGGCAAATATAGAGCTTAAGAGTATTATTTTCTCAGTGAAATTACGGTCTAACCCCAACGTAGATTTTAATCTGAAAATTCTGTATTTTTTTTTATAGATACATTAAAATTCAAAATTTATTTCAAAGACAACTGGAAGTCATGGGAAGAGAAATTTACGAAATAAGAGAAACGTAAAAATAACGTAACTTGCATTCAAACACAAAACCACATTCAAAGCTACAATTTTCGCAAAATCGCACCTGGCGATTTCTCCAACCAATGACTGGCAAGTATTTTCCCCCTTCGCATCCCCCTAACTGACCAATGGCCGACCGGTTTCAACCCTGTCGCGTGCTGTTCAGTTTGTCCACTAGGGGAACGAGCCCGACCGACGACCCTTAGCCACGTGCAACGAATATTCTAAATTCGAATACTCGTATAACAGCGTTTAAAAATCGAATGGACCTCGGATGTTTGAAAGTGTCAGAGATGAAAAACCTTTTGTGAATCCGATACAGGTATTCATCCCACAAAAGTTTTGACATATAACATTTATTTGACCACTTATTGACCACGAGGGGGTCGAAGATTCGTCTCCCTAAAACGTTTCGTGGTGATAAAATTTTTGTCGCGTGTTACGGACCTGTTTTTAGATGATAGCGTACAATGGGAATGTTTGTCAAATAATAGGATGAAACAGATATTCAGAGATTTATATTGTTGGTTCAATGGATAAAGTTAAATATCCCTTGATTTATTTGCTTTTGTGTCTGCACGTATTTTGAAGTTGTTTTTTTTTTTATGGAAAATGCTTTAATTTTTAATAGATTTGTTGTGGTCCTGTTACAGTGAAAGCTTCTTAAAGATGGTTAAATGTTTTGGTCATTTAGTGTAATGACTACCCATGGCGCAAATATTTATCTGTCAAATTGAATATGTGGATTAAAGTACACTGCGGATTGTCTACCACTTAAAAAAAGGTCTTAATAAAAAATCTTTGTAAGAACCCTCTGAATAAAGTACGATTCGAAACGCTGGGACAATTGATTACTAAAAACCTCTTCATTTGTATTGTACGTAAGACCGTTCGGTCGTCCAGAAACAAGAGCAAGGAGGGCCACATTCCTCATAATCCCGCCCTAATGCCCTGTCCTCTGCAAGGGACATTTCCATTTATTATTGAGCACTTAATTTATGTGTTTTGTTATGGACCGACAACTGGCGCGGCTACCCTGAGAAAATGTATTAGTACTTACCCGAAACAAAACCAAAACTGAGTTCTATTTTGCACTACGTATATTCCAAAATGATTTGGCAAATTGGCGCCGTTTAAGGCAATTTAGCTCAACGCGAAAAAACTGCTTCATCGGACGTTTTAAAGTAAGCATACACAAGCAATTTCCAACTCTCTTCCATTCAACTTAACGCGCAAATTTTATTCAACTAAAAAAGTTCTTTTAAATCTTTTTGACTTCAAAAATATGAAATTTTTAAAAGTAGAATTGTGGGAATGTTTTGCGAAATGCTGCCAGAAGTTTTGGAACACAAAGTTGGAATTTGCAAATTGATTGGTGTCGCATAAGTCGTTTTCGGTAATAGTTGGATCACTTAGAATTGTTTAGACAATGTACCCAGCAATCCGTTCTCTTCAGAGCCAGGTTTTGTTTAAGAAGGGGTGAAATGACATTCGGGATAACTAAATCCGAGGGACTTTGTGGAGTTTAGAGGTCATTTTTCAAAATAAGTAATCGGGCAATGGAAGTTTACAATAGTCAGAGGATTAAGTATTGGCAGAATAAAGTTGGGTAGGGAGTTCTTGTATCATCCAGTTTTGTTACGATTTATGAAAGAAGATTCTATTTTTGAAATGGATATTTATAAAAAGAACTGGCCACTACATGTTTGTAACATACTATTTGCTTCTAACACACTTCTATTTGTATCTATAGTCAAGTTTATGTTATGTTAGTTAATATTTTTTATGCAAAAGACGAGAATTTAAACAAAATAATAACCGACAAAGAAAGCAAAGCTATGAATTCAAACTTTGTACAGTTCTAACTTCAAGCAATTAATAAACTACATAATAAAAATCGTATCTTAAATAATAACTACTCAAGTAAACGCTTTGATTTGTTTATGGATACGGGAGAGGTGAATGGAATATGCAGTGATGAAGCAACATTTAATTTTACTCATATTCTTAGATCACAAGCCCACGCCGTGATTAAACGAAAATAAAATACACAAACCAGTAAACAGAATCCATAGAGAGAAAAAAAAACTAAATGACTCAGCTCAAAGTGGTATAATATGATATTCAGAGAGAAGAGAGCGCTTCAAACATGGCGTTCATAATGCCTATGAAAGCATAAAAAATCAAGAAAATTCCATGTGAACCGAAACACATGGAGAATAAACATACGAAGTAGATACTTACAAAAATATGAAATTCACCACAACATTTGCTGGGGACGGCGAGTTTTGTACGGTTTGCAGATAAAGCGAAACAAGTTTACAATAAAAAGGTAAAATTATGATGTACCAAATTACACACTAAGCAAGATAGATGCATTAGATCAGATACAAGAGGGGAAAATCACTAATGCTAAATAAGCCGGAAGAGTTACGAATAAGTTTTGAAGCAAGATGCGTACCTATAGACTTACACAAATTGCTTTAAAACTGTTTTACAAATGTGTTAAACGTTGCTAGAAAACTTTTTTATTCATATTTATGTATTTTTGCGGTTAGCTAACATGGTTTACTATTGTAAAATGTTCGCTATTCCTTCAATTAAGCAGCAATAAAAATAAGTGTATTGTTTGCTCAATAATTTTATTGGCAGCAGAATACGTAATCATCTGATTAACTAACTAACTTAAAACGCAAAGAAAATATTTACGAGAAAGCTCTCCATTTCGAAGAACTCGCAAGAATTTTCCACAATCAAAACAACTAAATAGAGAGAGAACGCTGTAAAATATTTTATTTTGCTGACTGTACCTGTTCAGTCGTCCATAATGCGAGTTGATAGGTAGATGTATTAAAAATAGTATACATTAGACACGAATACGACATATAAACATATGTATATAAATATTATGTGCACAATATTATATACCGTATGTAAAGTGTATTAGAGAAGGATTACAGCGCGCTTTGAGGTAGAGTCTATTAAAAAGGAACCGAAAAAAAAAAAACTGGTAAATATTTTTTTTTTTTTTTTTCTTTGAAAAGGGCTTTTAAAAAGTCGAGAACTGGTTGCTAGCCTCTGTCAGTGACGATAACCGGCTGATTAACATTTTTTTCTGCTATCAATTTATGATTGAAGTCGTACATCTATTAGTAGCTAATTTTCCTTCCATCATGAGAACTTTAATTGGAGGGCGAAACTATTGCCATCAACTGGGCACAAATCCAGACTCCGTGCCTGCTACTGAGAAATTCTTGATGGTAAAACCCAATAACACTTTGCCCGACCTGGGAATCGAACCCAGGACCTCATGCTCAGTAATCGCGTTTGGTAACACTGAGCAACTGAACAGCGAGGCAGCAAAAAAAAACTATTACTTGTAAAATTCCCATCACATCGGCTCTTAGAAAATTGGCGCTGTCCGTTTGTCCTAAACACCTTCGGCAGTCAGCCATTCTTCCCATATCCTGACCAGTTAATTCTAATATTATAGGAGAGGAAAATCTAATTCCACAGTGATAATCTCAGTGATCAAGAAACGAAAACATTGTCCCCAAACTTTTACAGGCCGCCTTTTTTTTTGATCAAATGACTTCTCCCGCTCTGGGCGGAGCAGGAGGGAGTGTCAGACTTTTACTGACTAAAACCCATCCATGTTCCTTCATCGCCCTTTGTGTTCCGGGGCCTTACGATGACATCTATAATAACAGGAGTGTCGCAAAAGCATTGCCTATAATAATTTTAGGACCTATACCCCTCAAACTACAAAGCAATGCTGAAATAGGACATTAGCAAGATGGTCTAATATTTCCAAGATACATGATACGTATTATCTGGGCTAGCCAACCGTAAGTAGAATTTAAGCGGGCCATCAGTCCAGCACCATTAGTTACCTATTGACACATAGACAGATCGCTACGTGCCGCTTGTCCAGACTGACGCTACTATTGTTTACTCGATCTTATCTCGAAGCTTGAATTGTAGTTCGATTCTAATAATAATAAATAAAAATATATTTATTCAAATTTAGAATTCGCACGAAAAATACAAGTTAAATCTTAAAAATAATGTTGGTATAACAGAGTTCGATGCCTGTACTAGGTTAAACCTGTATCAAAGGCGGCATGTTTCTAATAAATACTACATATTTGGACAAATTCTAACTCTTATTAGACATTTTTATTTACAGGCGGTGTCAAACCAGACAGAAAAACCGGATTTAATAAATGACATTGGTATCAGAGTGATCTAAGTGTCATTTTTACCTATACTGAGGTTATTACACAATGACATAGAAAAATCATAATTCTTTTATGTCGCAGTGACCTAAGTGCTCTTCAGTGCTTTCTTCCTTGAGGGAGGATCACAAAGTGTCACTATAGAATTGGTGCGGTCTGTAAGGTGAAAGCCACCGATCTAAGTAATGAGGTGCTTACATACTGTTGTGATACATGAACGTTTTGAGTACAAAATATAACACATAAGCCATGTGAAAAATTCAATCAATGTGTCATAATGACTATACATACATCGAAGAATCAAAATATTACACCCATGAAATTCAGATTTTCTTACGTTTTTGCAATTTCCAGGTCAGTGTCGGGATTGAATGACTATTTCATGAAATTGTCATGCAATGGGATTTAATGACCTTAGAGGGTTGTATTAATGATTTTAATGATTATAACTCTGTGAAACCCAATTTATTACGGTCGTGACACATATTTTAATCAACATACAACTCAACACTGACCTGCAAACTGCAAATAAACTTAGAAAAGAATTTTACCGGTTTCCCTGGCGCTTTCACATTAAGTTCTTTTTTATTAGCATATATAATTGACTGTTCTAAATATTCTTAGTCAAAGAACAATCCTACATTCCTCTTGACCTGTAGTAAAACCAAACCTAAGCGACGACGTCAGCGCAAACTCGTAGTAGAAAGACGGACAGTTGCTAAGATTAATGTGGTCTCCAGTTTTAGTGAAACTCTTACTCCAGATATCCGAGGGGTTTTGTAAAAAAAACTGCAAGTAAATCGTATAAACCATTATCTCTGAACCCTGAAATGCACCGCGCGGGCCCAAGTACCCCCGTGAGTTTAAAAGTACGTATAATGGAAACTAATAAATAACACTGGCAGGTTTTCACCCTAAACAAACACCACTCGGCACCTACATACCAGTCATTGCCACATCGTCATGATAAAATACCGTCATAAGCCGAAAGCCGAAAAACTGGACCCCTATAACTGACAGTAATTTGTCTCAAGCACTGAAAACGTCTTCAGTTTAACCCAATACACTCGGTCCTAAGTAAACTTTAGGTAAACTTAAACGGCCGAGTCCCTTTCTCGACCACATTCTAAATAAATAACATCTAATGGGGGACATTCATCAGTGTTTCCACGTTTTTAGGTGGGTAGACCTCACTCCCCTAGCTGTCTGCTGTTTTGGAAAAGTCCTTTGCGAATAAATCCAGGAAAGTTCAATCACGAAAACGAACTTTACGGGACTACAATAGAGTCCGTTTCAGTTTGGGTAGTTTTCGGACAAATTACGTTTGTTAAGTACACAGATTAGCAGTGGCGAGTGCAGAGATATGAGAGGGGGGAAGAATGGTGGGCGGCGGGGTGGCACGGGCCCACCCAACACCCTTTTTTGTTATTTTTTGTTGCATTTTTTGCGTGAGCGCGTGCAGGGTTTTTGGACTGCATAGGTAAGTAATATTATTTGTTGTAATTAAAGCGAACATGGTTGTCGAGTGTGCTTTTAAATTATGCAGCTTTCTGTGTGCTTTTGTAGAAAATGAAAATGATTTGTATACTTTTACGAAAAAAGAATAAGCCACAAGCTGGAAATTATTTTTTCAGCCATTTTTGATACAGTGCTATTTTGAGGACTGCCGCCAAAACAAAAAACGTTTTTTCCTACATCGGTTGCCTTCATGCTGATTTGAATTTCCAAAAATTTTTTTTTTCTATACCTACTCGGAATAATATTTATTTTTCCTGAATAAATCAGTTTCACTACATAATTCCTTACCACAAACACCTCTTGGGGTACCTACAAATATCCGTATATCCCGATTATGTAACATTGAAAAAGGTCCGCAGATAAGTTGGACAGCCACGATTCTTGAGCGGGGCCGGTGTCACCGTGGACACCAGATAGCGCTGATGAGGGTCACTGGGGGCCTTTCGTACCCCATTTGTACTTGTACAAGCTTTCCTTATATTTAAATATTGGTAGAAGGTGACTTTTTTGTTTGTTTTTGGTTAGTTTCTTTCTAAGGGAGAAGACAAGGTAAAGTGTCCATTGATACTTCAATATTTTCCAATTTTAGAAAAAGTTTGTGAAAATGATTGTTCGTATTGTGATTTGACAGATATAGAAATACTTGTTCCCATACATTTAAGCACAAACCTTAGAAAACCCATGATTCTGATATACTCCATTTTTTTGGCTTTGTCCATCTAGTACTTACTGTACTTTATCTGTACTTACTACGTGTGCTTATACACATTTTTTTTGCGAGTAGGTAAGGTACTAAACACCTGACTTTTATGTCTTAATTTATTTCTAATGTTATGCAACTTAAGCAATTGCATTAATAATCAAGTGAATTTCCAAAGACCAAATAGATAATAATTACAAGCGAAACGAAAACTAAATCGTGCAGCAGTAAGTAGTGTTAAGGTACACAAACAGTGGTCAAAGTTGAAAATTTGTAAAAGCATAGCATGCAGAATGTGCAATATTGCGAATTTGTGCCGAAACCGACCGGTAACAAGTTGGACTGTATTTCAGCAAGTTGCCGATAGCCAGAATAACCAAACGTTTCACTGAATAACGGACAAATCTTCAAAGATATTAATTTAGAGCTATGTTTACTAAAACATGCATTCGTAATAATTTGTCATTATTTCCCCAAAGAGATTTGATCCCGAACATTTTCGATTTTGACACAATATGAATGCTTTTTTACTAAATAGTAACAAGTATTGGAATACGATTTTCTTCGAATATTTGAATGTCTTACTCATTTCGTTTGTATTTTTATTTTCTTCTATTAATCTAGCAAATAGCTATGTAAACTTTGCGTTTCATAAATATTTTTTCTGTAAAAAACGTTCTTCGCTACTTTTCTGTCAAAATCGTTAAATCATTCTCAAAATAAAAATCCATTTCAAAAACCATTCTAGCAGTCGCTCCGCATGGTTCTCCTGGGACTACACACGTTTGTAATTCCTAGACTGATTTGATTTATTTCTGTTCACTGCATTTTACAACGCACTTTGAGAAATAACTGTCTGGTGTGAAGTTAACATTAACTTGCATAATATTATAGTGTTAGGAGGATCTTTTGGTAATTGAATGACAATGTCAAAAGGATGCTGATAGAAAAAAACATCTAAAACTGTCTATGGAAATTGTTTTTGTTTTAAAGATGGCCGTTTTCTACGCGCCAAATGAGACATAGAGACTGTATAACTATATGTGGTTCTATACTAGATAATATTATAAAGTTTGGATGTAGGAGTATTCTTCGGAACTGCTGATCCGATTCCGAAAATTCTTTTAATAAGCTACATTTTTTTTTTTGCTTTTTTTTTTAAGCTACATTGGAGCTTGGTTTATACAAAGAGAGGCCTATACTCAGAACTAGGTTAAGTCAGAATGTGGATGATTAGGATGAAGCTACATTATCCCTGCGTGTCATAGGCTATATTTAAAATGTTCTCGTTTGATAATCCCCGTTTTGATATTTCGCCGTAGGCACAAACTAATAACGTTATATTTCAAAATGAGAACGCGAAACTTCCAGTTTTGATACTTTTCCTCTATAAAACAAAACACATCATCAAATTCTGTCCTGCCCAACACCAAAACCAAGGTTGTAGTACCAAAAGCAGCTGGCAAAGGCTAGAGAGGAAACGGTAACTGAATGGAACTAAATTCCTGGCGCCTCCATTGGTGGTACAGTCGCGACCGTTTCACTGGCCGGACTCGTCGGAATGCTGTTAGTTGTCGACGCGACTGTACGCTTGTACCTATGTATTTGGTTGGTGTAATAAATGCTGGATTTTTTTGAATGAAGTAAAGATTTTGAAAATAGAATTTGTTTTAGTGTTTTACAAAAAGGTTTTGTAAATTGCCTAAAAAAGTGTGACTAAGTTGGTATTCTTTACCGTAAACAAAATAGTGTTAAGATTATAAACCAAATTGATTTAAAAATGCTATTTGAAGCTTATTTTTTTACCTTTACTAAAATAAATCCAATTTACGAAGCTGTTTTTCTTTTTACATAAGTAACTTCGTAAGTCTCAAAGCTCGCTTTCTACTGCATATTTACTAGTGGAACCAGTCCTCGCCTACCTGAGCAGCACATTTACCAAAAACGAGGCCTAAATATTTTTCTTTAACATTCAGAAAACATACCCACATAATATCATAAAATATACTATCAAAATGCGAAAGTAAAAACCCGAAATAAGACACCGCCTTTTGTTTTCATTGTTTGCGTACCTATAACGAGACGCGAGCAACGTAACAAAAACAAAAGAAAATGGCTCTATTATGTGAAAACAACCCAGAGACTACCACGGTTATATTCACCCGTGGGCTGAATTTATACGATATACTCTGTATTCAGTTAGCCAATGTTATCTGACACCCCATACGCCTTCAAACATCTCCTCGCCCGTCTTTCCTCTCAAGGCCTTCGAGGGGGGTTACGTCTCACGCTACACTGGTTAGGAGAACATATTTCGAATATCCAAAAGTATAAATTTCGCCGGTAAGCTATCGACTTACTTTTTATATTCGATGGAATCGTGGTATCGGGAATGGGCCACTGTTTTGAAGACAAACAGGGTGTGCTGGTGAAGCCGTTCTCTGAAATCCTGTAACCTATACACCATGTATATCTTACGTGTTTTTGTTTATGATTTGTTCGAGTGCCTGATACGTAATCTTGCGAACAGAGAATAGAGCTCTTTGGATAACTTAACTCACTAATTCAGTAAAAGAAGTGAGTTCTTGCTATTATTTCTAAGTATAATACGCACAAGACTATACTTTGCCAAATATTGATTAAAATAATTATTGTAGTTCAAGTACCTATAAAAACCTATAAAATTTTCCATCATTTTCATAAAGTTTCGTATTTCTACATTCAACAAGACTAGTATAAGGTAGCTTATTTCAATACAATCCATTTTTGACAACACATAAGATCACCCGTTACTTGGGACTGAATAATTAGCAATTTATGACTACTTTTGTTAGCATGGGTTTTATGAATACAAATAAATAAATAAAAAACCTTTTTAGTTTTTCTACATCGATAATACTTCTGAAATATCACATTGTCTTTATTTTTCTTTGAACCTACTACTGGTCTACTTAATCATATTTAAAACTGGAGCCGACGCTAATATTTTCATACCCAAACCAGACGTCTAAGCTAAGTTTCACAAAGAAATAGAGACAGAACATAACCATAATTCCACCATAATTCCATTCCTCATAGCGTTGATGTAAACAGTGCAATGTTCTACAGACTGCTATAAAAATGCATGAGAGAGCCGTGATGTCTGTATAAAGAACACGAATTATTTAAAATATACACCTAGACTAGCTATAACAGCAATTACTCCAAAAATGTATAGTAAAAAAATTTATAACCACAAACGGGCTTAAACACAGAAAAAAAAATTTACTACGTTTGATTGCATAAAATACAAAAAAATAGGGATGTATAGCAATTTAAAGTCTTTGAGTCTAAAACTCCTTTGACGAGACCAGTAGCACGACATCAACATAGCCATACTACCTCACCTAACTGAAGAAAATGCCCAGCCAGATAACCAAAGATGATCCGCCCTTGAATCGGTCCCTAAGCAACTAAACTTATCAATCAAAAGTGTTCAAGTATTCCCTTTATCCAAAAAATCAATACTATCAATCGTGTAACAGTTACACTAACAAAAGTTTTCAAATCCAGACTACCCACCTTTCAACATAAGTAAGTATGTAGGTAGCTCTGGGGTACGTATATACCCCACAACTACATATTACGAAGACCTCAACAAAAGCAGTTTCTAATGCTTGCGTTCTCCAACCTTAATCTTTTTGTACCTCTAATTAAATTAGCAAAACCCAGGAGCGCGGAAACTGGACACGCACACAAACACACCCCCCTTTTCGTACACACACATACACCCCACACAATTAGAGGACGAGCGTAAAGTGAAAGGACTTGGGGGTGTGTGAGTGAGATCGCCGTGCGTGTATATGTGTGTGTTTTAGTTAAGGGTCGTCATTTCTCTTGGACCCTCCCCCGTAGTGTCCGCAGAAAGGTGAGTTAAGATGGAGTCGTGTGGAGATGTTGATACCGGTTTTGAGTGTTATTTTTATTTAGTTAAAAGTTATTTCAGGATTAGATATAGTATACGGAATAGATAATTTTAAAATGTATTGAAAGTGGCAGGTGGCAGGCTAAAACAAAGTGAACTGTTGCATGGATTTCCAGCCGTGCACTTTTAGTGTGGCATTCGGCGTTAGTGAAAACAGCAGTGATTAGTTTCCGGATCTCTAACACTATTTAAAAATCGGTAAAACTAAAAACAAATAATAGTGGCAGTGATGGTGTGACCGTCGGAATGCCAAGTTTATATAGTCTATAGGTCTCGATTTTAAACCCAAGACCACTGATTTTTCGGATTCATGTACGTATCGTGTGCGTGCTATCACTTGCTTCGGTGTAGGAAAACATCGTGAGGAAACCAGGCATCATTGAGAGATATTTCTCGAGGGCTTGTAAAGTCAAGTCAGAGGCCCTTGGGCGGCATAAAACTATTATAAGACAGGTTATTTTTATTTTTTTGGGACTAGCTCCCCACACTATTTCCAAATCACTGTAACTCCTGAAAGCCAGAATCAACAGTGGCGACTACTAGAAATCTACTACACTACAACAGCCGTAGTATAGCCGTAAGGAGGAATTTGCCGTAATCTCCACGCTTGGCAGGCGGATTGGAGATCGCAGTGATGAAAGACTAACAGAAAACGCTGCTGCCCATTCTCTGGTCTACGGAGGCGCAAGGTGTTCTGCCTCAGACATTAGTCGCCTTATACGACACCTGTGAGTGTAATGAGTTGGTTCTATTCTACTCTGCCGGATACCACACGGCTAACGACGACGGCGACGACGGCGACGACGACGACGACGACGACGACGACGACGGCGACTACTAGAAATGTGCCGAGACAATGAAGATCGACGTAGCCCCAGAGAAAGAATTAAACTGTCTTGGATCCCGCAACGAAATTAATCAAAAAAGTATAGTGGAGGAGTAGGAAAAACTATAATTTCAACTGCTTAGGCACTACCAACATGAAAAAAAGAAAACAAATAATGTCTTGCGGTGTCAGCAACTCTATAGATTTCCAACAGACAAACAGACATCCCCCAGCATCCTCCCTCGGACTTTAATATTGATCAGTGTCCGGTGGCGGTCAGGTAGTGTCGGCCACGAGTTGGCGCATGCGTCATACCTGCCCAGTGCCCTTACAGGAGACTCTTTGTTGCAACTATGTACGGCTTGTAGGCTTCGACCACTTATTAGTTCGAGGGTAATAAAGTTCTAGGGGTATTTGGTATTGACGGATTATTTTGGTTGTGTGAGACACGTGTTTAGAGAAATGGCTATTGAATAAACATTTGGGCTTTGGCTTGTATGTTTTTTTAAAGATTACATAACAGTTATCTTTAAAAATGGAACGTACTTACTTTGTTGCTTACTAAGAGTAAAGATGATCAGTTACAGTGGAGTCAACTATGTATAGCTTGTAGGCTACCACTTATTAGTTTGAGGGTAATACAGTTGTAAGGGACTGTTGTACTGGGCGGCCAAGGGTTGAAGAAGAAGAAGAAGAAGTTGTAGGGGTATTGAAATTGACAGTTGTTTTATTTTTTATTCAAAGGGTTTCTATGTATTCTGGACTCCAATTACTTAACTATAAAATTATAGGTTTGGGCTTTGATTCGAAATTACTGCTGTATCGTTTTTTTCTACTTTAAGCAAAGATAATTTATACTTTAAAGTGGAACTTTTTTATTTGCACCTACGTATTAACAACTTTCAGAATCAGTTTGGCTAATGGTTGTTCCGTGAAATTAAAAAATTGACAAATCGTCGTTGAAGTTCTGTTCTAACATCCACGTAAGTAAACTTTTGGCGGTTTTGATATTTTGATGCCGTTTGCTAAAGAATCGGAAGACGCATGTTTCAGCCGTCAAAAAAGCAACGTCTCTATCTAATTTGAAGTGAACACAAATTAAAAAATTGTTTGTACTGTTACTTAAGTATAATCATGCAGTTCTTTCGCTCACCTGTAAAGTTGATATTTTTGACTTACGTTGTGTTAAAACTTCAGTGGCGAAATGCGTCCATGTTTAAACCTCCAAATGACTGATTTTGCTTCTACTGTTTGAGCTCATTGGTTTAAATATAGATATTCTATAAAGTTATAGATCCAAGTCTGGCACGTGTCACACTTGCCCTTAGACGCTTTGTTGCAACTTTGCGAGAGTAGACTGGACGGTTTATTAGTTCGCCATAGAGTCTAATGAAGGGAATACACGAATAACTTTCTAGGGTGGTATTCGCACGTGAATAGTATTCTGGGAAACAGTAACTTAGCTACTATGTTGGGAGATGTGGTATTGATATATTTATTACTAGCTGATTCGGATAGCGGACCTTTGTCCGCGTGATGTTATTATTAAAACATTGCTTCACCATTAATCGGATTTTGTTAACAATTTCATGGGTTTTTAATTTTGTACGGAACTCAATCCATTTTCTCAAATAAAAGTAGTTTAAATTACTGCTTATAACATTAGCTATCTGCCAGTAAAAGTCCTGTCAAAATCGGCCTAGCCGTTTCGGTGGTGAGCCAGAACAGACACAACAAAATTAAAAAAAATAGTTTTTTATATATATCGTAAATACTTTCTGCATTCAGTAAAAATCTGTTATTTTGAAATTACAAGCATTCACTTCTATTTTATTTATTTGCTATATAGACTAGCATTTTAACTTGACTTCGTTCACATGAAGATCTGAAATTATTCCACAGAAACGTAGTAACGGAATAAAAAGTAATAAAACTATGTCACGACTACTTGTGCACCAAATTTTATCGAAACCTGTTCAGACATAAAATCGAGCGAAGGTAATCACTTTCGCATTAATAATATTGAATTAGAAGCGAATTGGAGTGTTAAATAATGAAGTTTATCTCGACTTCTAATGAGATGGATGTTTATTAAATCTCTTGTAGGGAAATAAACCAAGACCAAACACGTGCCTGATTTGACCTTCAGTTTTCATTGTAGCTAGATTGGGCTTCTAAGTTCGGATGGATAAAGGTTTTATCGTAATAAATAATGTTTCTTTGTTGAAAACGGTCGGACGGTTTATACAAAGAAGTTATTATTAGCAGCAGATTCTAATTGAGAACCTCTAAACTTCCTTTTTGAAGTCGGTTAAAAAGACAAACCAACACTTATCGGTCTTTAGATGCTTTGTTTCAATGTTACTGTCTATCTGTCCAGTCAGAAAATTAATTTATCCGAAAGCCTTCAACGCAAACGAACTCTTATCCCAAAAATCTAACAACAACAACTATAATATACAAAACAATTTGATTAAACCTACCCCACTTTCAAGGCATTCCAACCAACACACAACATATTTACGCAAAACAGAATTTTCCACGAAATCATATCATAGTAAGGTACCATGATATTACGTTATCTGAAAACATTATAGTAAAAGATTTCCCCGGTTTAATATCAAACGAGAAGTCCCTAAATTCCGTATCATGTAAAGAACACTTTCAATATTGGGATTGGTATCCCTCTGGCCGTAACAAGGTTTTATTAGATCCCACTAAAGGGCATCCCCGCACAAAGGTAGCACAAGAAACCCTTTTTCTACCTTACTTCAAATATATTAACTGTCCCACTACCTTTCATGACGGGGAGTAGTTTTATTCTGGATGTGGCCAGTGACAAACATTTTTTTTTGTGTGACATCCAAGAAATTCTGTATTCAAATTCAAGTCAAGCCGTTTTATAAATACAAGTGACCACAGTTTGGCCGCTGAGAGAATGCGTTCCTGTCAGGTCGCGAGTATTAGTATTATTGGTGATGTTATTTATTTTATAGCTTATATAACTTACCTATTATTACCCTTTTTGCCCTATTAACAAATAATATTATTAAAAACGATATCATTAAATCAAGTAACAATAAATGTTATAGTTCCGCGTTAAATTTATGTACCAACTGACAGACGTCAGGATCGCATTCTCTCAGCGACCATATAAAACTGCGTTCATGAGCTGTCAGTATCGTTATTGCTATAGAATTATGACAATGACAATTGATGAACCCGGTTTGATGCACAAGTAAATTCAGCACACTGTAAATTCTAAGGTTGACGAAATCTGCATCATTTGCCCAAATGCTAGGAAGAAAATTATCTTTTAAATCGAGTTGCACAGTTCCTGGCTATACAGCATGTTAGTCTTCTGCAAATCACAGCAGTGTTTTTTCTTTCTCTTTTTGTGCAAATAATATGTAGATGTTCTGGGCCCAGTTTGAAATGTAGAAGAAAATCAAAAGCTGTAAGACTTCCTTTAACGCATATAGCCTCTTCCAGCATCACTTGATCAATGTGCGGTCTGCTATTTGTATCTGTTGTACTTTTGTCAGGGGAAATCATGCCTTATATCTACAGTTATATAGACTAATACGGCGTTGCCTGGCTATCGTTGCGATGGTGACCGACGATTACTCCGATATACATACAGTGAATATAACGCTGCGCGGTATAAGTTGTATCGTTTGAGAAGAACTGATTTTTGATACATAATGGGGAGTTTTTGGAGATTATTTTGCCTGTAACGTAGAGGGTTGAAAGCAAGGTGTGTTGTTTAATTAGTTAATGGGTATAAATTTCGTTGCTGGAAAGTAAGCTTTATAAAATAATGTTTTATTTCTTGATAGGGAAAACAGTGGGCCATAGTTTCTTACTTTGGCGAATAACTTTTGCATAAACAGTAAACAGATAAAAATATATGTGACTGTCATTGATGGCCAGTTCGTAGTGCATATCTGCCGAGTTATTTTTATATGAAAATATTGTAACTATAGAAGGCTATTTAATTTTGAGAAAACTAAGACAGCATCGTCGGAGTAGTATCAAATTTATATTTGTACATTGCAATCCGTTTCTCATCGATTACAACACTTTTTCAGCGACTGATTGAGCTTTATAATACAAAGACTACACAAGCTTTGTCTTAACAACAAATACAACACAATGAAAAACAATAAAAACCTCTTACAATCCAAACAAACATATTTACATCTGCCCACACAGAATATATCGAAATTCTTACAAACTGGAGCATACGGACGGTAACTGAGTTCATATTTCATTCGGAACTAACTTCGGGAAATCAATGGCTTGAACGATCCCGTAGTTCGGCCAATATTGTCTGGACAGGCGGATTTATGTGGCCAGTGTTTTTGTAGGAAATTTAAAATAAAAGGAAGTTGAGTTATAGGTTAGTTTGTTTTAATTTGGATTCTTTAATACTTGCCTAAATAATAGTCGCTCAAGGCGAACTTTAGGTTAAGTCGACTGACTGACTCGTACGCAAAATACGCGCCTTGACGTGGAGTTGCGGACACTTTAAGCCGTTGGTTGTGACTGTCATTTGTAGATCTTTGACAGTCGTTACAGGGACTTATGTCCGACTCGACATTGTTACGATTGGTCACCAAAAACTTTTTCCGTACTAGAAGTCCCAACTCGTCACCATAAGAATCAAATGAAATTTTGACTTTGAATTGAATTCCCTATTCGTCACCAGTGTAAATTTGCGTGTCAAAAAGTACAGTTAGTAAGAAAAATGTAGTATGTCTTTTAAATCGATTTATTTAAAACAAAAAAAAAATGATCCAGAACCACCTTGAATTCATGCCAGCCTTTTACCAGTCAGTGGCCTGAAAGTCAGACAACCAGTCCAAAGTATGACCCAGTACTAACTGGGTTGTTAAGGTCGGATAGGCATTCGCTCCATGTAAAATACTGGTTTTCAGCTATATTCGGTTAGACTGGAAGCTGACCCCAACACAGTTGGGAAAAGGCTAGGCAGATGATGAGTACGTGTAAGTAATTACACCTCAACAAGAGGCAATCGTTTTCAAAGCGATTCGCATTTCTACAATGACTTACCTTAACAGGATTTACATAAACTTGCTGGTATCTTAGCAGTTAGAATTTAATTTTATCTAGGGTTACTTTGAGCAACAAGGAATAACAACGAAAATCAAATAAAATATTACGTAAATAGTTTTTAATGCTGCACAAATTGTGTCATTGAAGGTAGTGTTCACTGTGAAATAACTCAATAAATAAATTCGTCCTTATAATTTTTTTTATTGAAATACTGACGAATGGATTCCTATTTTTATCACAAAGTACGGCTATGATTCTGAACTCATAAAACCAGCTATATATTACCATGTAGAATATTATCCCGACCGTCCTTTACAGGTATCCTGCTAAAAATAAGTCACAAAACATTTGTATTAAAGAATCCTACGCACAACCCACACAAATACGAAAGTCATTCTACATGTTTATTATGTCAAGGTACCAAACATAAAGTATATTACGCCATCTATTTTAATTCTCCCAATAAAACAGAAAGAGCATGTAATACAATCTTACATAACATGAGACAACCAATAAGAAACGTCCAAAACACGGTGTTAGCAAAAATGGATGCCCAGTATAACAGAAAACATACTAATGGTATCATAAACTTACATGTAAAAACCAGTATAACAAGACATATGTTGCGGAACCATTTGATAAAAAGGACAGGTCAGGTTATGCTTTAAGATGCGTAGATCCAAATGTACTATCGCGCCATTTGCCTTTATTGGCCATTTGGCCAGTTCGGAATTTGAAATCTGTGTTCACTCTAATTGATTCCTCCCCTTTCCATATTGTAATAAATTGGGTTCCGGGATTTATTTGCTCTAGCGGATGTTTTTAGCCTTTCCTCTTTTTATGGAGATTTTTTTGCAATTAATTATCATTTTTTTTTTTTCATTTAGTTTGCAAAGCTTTATGGACAATGGTTAGCCTTTGTGGAATGTTTTTTTTTTCCTAAAGTTTGCAATAAAATAACCAATTAAATAAAAAAAATACCAGCAAAACATTGTCACAATTTGAATGTAAACGTAACTGTTTATAAGAAATTATACAGAATAACGAACCAAGAACAAAAAAAAAAAAAAACCCACCAAATCCAGAGATAAACGAAATATTAAAAACCTCAATTTACTACAACTGAAAAATTCATCCAGCTACTATATTTGTGACGTCATAAAATTATATTACATTGCTACGAGCGGTCGTAGCTCGTAGCAGTTGTAGCGGCTTTACTTCTATGGCGTAGCGGGGGTGCTACGGAGGGTGGATGGGGGGGTTACTGACCGCGACATTTGTTGCCCGTCCACCCCGGGTGTCTCGGATAGCCGACTTAATGTACTTAACTTGGGTATGTGTGTGTGTGAATGAGCGAGTGTGTATATTGGGCTACATTAATCTGTTGTGGGGATTTACCTGACAATTTATTGAATAGGTTGTGGTACACATTGTTTGGACGGACGTTGTAACTAGTTTCAAGGAAAAAGAAACCTCCTCAAGGCTTTTATTCATTAAAAGAAAATAACACAGACAGGCCTTTAACTAAATTCTAAACTTCTGATTGGCTAGTGACACCCCGTTTCTGATTATCAAAAGTGAAATCAACAATTTGTCGAGCTATGAAACTATCAAAACGGATTGATTGCCTTAAATTTGTCACGTGAAAAGTGTACCAACTAAGAAGGTTTTGCTACGAATAGTAAGTGATAGTGAGTCATTCAAAGATATTAAGCACCCATAGCTTACGAAGGCTGAATGGTCTAATGGTGCCGCCGGTTACCTTTGATGGGACAGCCATCCCGTTTAGCTCCGACGTCAAGAATTTGGGTTTGTATGTTGACACTTGCCTGGATTGGCGTAATCAGGTAGCGATTGTGAGCAAAAAAGTCACCGGGTGTTGCAGTCGCTTTATATATTGAGAAATATTCTCACATCACACATAAAGGCAATGTTGGTTCAGTCCCTCCCTTATCTTCTCCATACTTGACTATGGTGGTGTGCATATCCTCAATAAACTTGACCGACTTCTTACTAACTGCATTCGGTTCGTTTTTAATCTCCGCAAAAATGATCACGTTTCCGCACATCGGTCGCGCTTAAAATGGTTACCCATCAGAGAGCGCAGATTGTCTCTCGATCGTCGATCTTCTCACTTCCAATATTTATGCTCTGCAAGAATCTTCGTTCGTCCAATAGTCGTCTTCTACGATATCCTTCTCACCGGTCTGGTTTTTTAAATCTTCTTTTCCTGTCCAGGCGGTTTTCCTTTAGAATGCGCTCCCTTTGAATATAAGGACGGCCACCAGTCAGTTCACATTTTAGGTTAAAGCTCGCAAACACCTTCTTAAGAAGTTGGCAGACTCGTCCCAGAATTGATTTGTTGTTTTTCTCCATCTTCACTATCTCAGGTCCAGTTGAAAACCAGTGTCAGGCTGGCACATGTTGTTGAACCGAGCCTATTTGTAGCAGCCGTGAAATACACAATATTATCTATTTTTAGGTGCACTCGCGGCATGTGCCAAATAAACCTATTTTCTTTTGTAAATGTACTTAAATATATATCAATCAGTGCCCAGTGTCCGAAACTCACAATCTGTTCGTTCTGATTTGTCTTAACTGCTACTTAAAAAAACTGCAGGTACAGTTAGTAAACTCCGTAATTTAGATATAACTGTCTAAAATTTTCAATTATAACCTTAACGCAAATTAAACTGTGCACATTCGCACAACCCTAAACTGCGCACGGGGGTACATATGACCGACGCCTTACCCCCTCAGGGGCGGGTCCGGTGGGGTGAACTGACCGCCACCCTCACCCCCGGCTTATTTACAACGGATTTTATTTGCACACGACATGGCCGAACTTACCCTTACTTTATTTGTTTTATTTTAGCTGTTTCTGGGCTTGTATTTGGTATTTAAGTAATTATTATTATTTTTTTAATTTATTCTTTTTGTATTAACTTTTTATTAGTCAAAGGATCAATCAACAAAATTATTATTTTTAGGTTATAATTACAGTTAGATTATAAAATCAATTATAGTTCATTCATATTGAACTATAGTGAAAAATAGGATCCGAACCGTCGATTATTTTTTTAAAGTCAGAAGCAACAAAAACTGAAAATAGTTGGACACCAATAGAGAATATGCACGTAATTTTTTCTTCATTTAAATCAATAAAATACAGTACTATCAACCCAAGTATTAAAAGTTAAGTTCAACTATGCTTGTCGCACAAAAATAAAATTAAACTCCTGCAATTTTCTACGACAGTTCAAACGTCCATAGCTGTCGCGGCCATGATGTGACGTCATTATCCACAATCTGCCTGGTTTACATCTACATTTTTTGGCCATAATAAAAATTGTAATAACAATATTAGAATAAAATTTTAGTGAAACTTAAAGCACTTTTCAAACAAAAGTGTTTTTTTGACATAATGAACTTTGGCGTCAATACCAGCGTTATCGAGGAAGATGCGTTTTGAGAGTGCGTTCCGTTTCACCAAAAACATGCTACATAAAATAGTAAATTGTAAAATAAGTAATGTTTTAGAAACTTAAACAAGTGTACCACAATGTTTTTATGCGCCAAGACAAGGCATTTTTCATAAATAAAAAGAGTTTTGTATTTCATGCATATTCCCTATTGAATTAATTACCTTAATTATTATGGATAAGGTGTCAGCCTAATTATAAGACTTACATCATCACTCATCATATTCTCCTACCCTTATCCCAATTTATTTTGGGTTGCCGCAGTCTTCTATACTTCTCTATTACTCGGCATCTCAGCAGTCTCCTCCTTTCTAGCCATATCTTCCTACACACAGTCCATTCATCGTTTTCATCGTTTCACATTTCAAAGTCAATAATAATACACAACTATTTTAAATAATTTTCCTACCAAAACTATTTCCAGATACATGCCTACTCATTGTTAGAAAAATACTTAGAGTAAATAATAAAGACAATATTAACAATGTCTTCTTATTATTCGAAAAAGGAAAGTCTCTTTACGCCACAAATAACTACGTTAACAAACTAACATCGCAAACATACTCATGTCGTGGAATAATTGGACCTATCCGAGCAACTCGAGAAAAATACCAGCCATCTCCTCAAAAATATGTTACGTCTGTACCGAACCATTGTCCTTTGAAAAAAGAATATCGCATAACGAAGTTGAGTTCCGACTTTATATCAAATATCACGCATGACGCTACTTCCCCCTGCCTCCCCGTCGTAGGAGGGCAATAAAAAATAATATATTGGAATATGTTGGAAATAACAGCGTATCATCCTTCGTGGATACCGTATGAGGACATTCGTGCAGACAGTCCAGCCTCTTTTATTGTCTCGGGGAACTGCTGACGTACGTAACGACTTCTTGTTTGTTATATCGTCTTGTATGAATAAAATTATGCTACTCCCCGTTACAATAGGCAGGGTAATAAGGAAAGTCGGCCGGAAAATTTTGATGGCTTATTAAAAATGTGTAGCGTTTCGGAAATACGAAAATAACATGTAATGTCTGTATTGTCGTACAAGTTACTTGTATTTGCTTAGCTAAAATTATTTGTCCTATTTACTAGCACTAAATTAAAATCAACCACTCACCTTCATTAACGATTGACACTAAATCACGTAACCACAACACATTTTCGCACTTCAAACTCAAAACTCGATACATCACTCAATCGATTTTAAATTCGAACCGATCGATTGCGCACACGCAATCCGTAGTCGCGATCGTTAAGGAATGAATCAGGAAGTAAGGTAGACCCCGCGGGTCAGGTAGCGGGGTTTAAGAATTACCGGCGCGTTAAAGGGTTAAGTCACAAAAGGTATAATTATTATTACAGGGTTAAGGGCACACAAAAGAAAGGAGACGGTTGCAGGGTTACCTTGAGGTTGCTCGCGTGTTAGTCGGAAATGTGTTTTAGTGTGGCTAAATTAGTTTAGTTCTTAGTCTTTGGTAAGTTGCGAAAGTTTGAGTTGTGTTACCCTCTGCGTATACGGTGTTGGTAGTAGTTTGTAAGACGCAAAAAATGTGCATATTAGTAAGACTTCGTTATGTTTGGAATGTTTAAAATTTCGCAATGTTGAAAAACTACCTTTTATGATAGTTTTTGGTTTTTGTTTGTAACTTAATTAAAGGTATGCAATTTTTTATGTCAGTATTTATATTCGTATAACTACGTTACTGTTTAAGCTAATGTAATAATAATTAAAATTAGCACTTACTTGTTGAAGATGTATAATTTTCCATCATTGTCCTGTCTTAGCTCATGTACAAAACAACACTAGGTACGCTCATGTATTAAACAGCGATGCCAAATTCACGTCACCAATTTCACGTCTAAATATCGTTCACATTTTTGCAAATAAAGTACCTGACTACACATTCACGTGTGAACCTACTGTCATCTTACTAAAAACTAACCCTTCACATGATACTCAATGTACCTGAAACGAACCGACCCAATAATTCATTACGGAACAATACAACATAAACTTATTTTTCTAGTAATAGTAATAACCCTTTTTCGCGCTGTCTATGCGACCCCTTGCGAATTTTGACACAAATAAAACACCCGTACCGAACACAAATATTTAAGAAAAAAAAAAACGAGTTCGCTTTTCAAACTTTGTCTCTAGCCATAAATCAGTTTGGAAGTAACAAACCGTTGCAGTTATACGTTCGATATTTGAACTGAAGCGTAATCGATTGATGTTTTCAAATTGTGTCAATTTTTAAGGTCCGACATTTCCTGGGAAAAAATAGTAACCATACCATTTTCATTGTCAAAATACTTGAGTAAGGAGAAAATTAATTCATAAGTATAAATAAGAACTAATTATAATATTAATTATTGTCTAATTCTTAGATTAATTTACTGACAAAAACCATTTAATTCTTCAATTAGACCAGTTTTATTGTTAAAACACACAACAAAAAGAATCCTATAATTTGTCAAGAGCTGCACTCACAGATCTATGATAAGGTTCAAAGGTAATTTCGTACTTGACATGTGCCACCGACTGCGCTGAGTTATTCGCCTAATTTAGTTTTATTATGCAGATTTCTGATCTGATAAGTGAAGAGGCACTTCTATTCGCGTGATATCAGACTGATTGAAATAGATTACTCAAGTATTTCGTTTAGTCCTATTGACCTGACTTAGTCTGTTGCGATGCTGATTTAGTGAAGTGTTTGAAGTATTTTTTTAATTATTTGTCGTTAAACATGTAAAAACCGTCGCATTTAAATCTTTCTTCTTAAAAATTAGGTTTATGGCATTTGAAAAGTTGCATTCTTCTTATTTTCCTGAAAAAAATCATGGAACAAGCATAATTATAACAAACAATTACCTACAAGATAGAATTTTTGTGATCCCTTTTTATTCTGCTGACGTCTAAAGCGAAGTTCGTTGCCTCAACATACGTTCATCAACATTATAACCGCCAACATATTCCTATTACCCATCACCAGAGCTTTCACTAAAAACCATAAAAGAGCTCTAAGCCTGCATCTGCTCGGCATTATACTCAACGAGCGAATTAGAATAGGGACCCTCTATGCAAAAATTGAATAGCGGACCACCCTACTAGCATAGATCAGGTATACGCAAAAATTGCAACATTCATTCAAATTAATAATGAAATAATAAAAGTAGTCCGTGAGCAGTGGAAGGGTTAAGTCGGTATTGTTGAGTGAATAGGGTTGGTCTATTGCGTGTCTTCTAACGGTATTCGGTGTCATATTGTGCAAATTATACGTAGTTATGATACGTTTTAACGCGATTATTATCTATCCGGTTATAATATGTAGCTGGTTTGGTTGATTGCAGTGGGTTTTAATTCAATCCCAAAATCTGAAAATGATTTACAAAATTAGTAAGGGATTTTGTTTTTAGTAAAACTTCACTTACTGAAAATCGAAGGCTTAAAACCACAAATTACTGAATGCATAAAGCTAAACTGATTTCAAACATTGATATTTCTTTGTCATCTTCACGCTATTGACAGAATTTAAACGACGCGACGAGGTTAACATTCAAAATATGTTTTAAATTCGTTTAATACTGAATGTTTTCAGTGACTTGTGGTGCCAGTGGGCCTAAATGCAAGTTCTACCTACGTTTACTGGTGAGCGGGTTTACAAAACCTCCATTAAGTTTAAAAATCTTTAGTTTTAATTATCAGAAGCAAAACAGAAATCTCCTCATCTCGTAAAACTCAATAGCCTGCGATTTAAAATAGATTTTCGATAATGAATCATTAGCGTGATTAGTTCAATCGACAAGATACCTATTATAATTATCCAAAAGGTCGCTTAGGGTCATGAGAACACTTTGTTCTGAACAATTTCACACCAATCGGCTCTTGACATCGACAAATATTGAACAATTGTCGGGAAAAAAAGCATAAAATCGGGGGAAACGGGGTTAAAACGACATGTTTTGGGGTAAAAAAAGATTTGTGATATATTATTTTGAACAACACTAATTATATTTGTATAGGTTTATAGATATGGGGTCATTTGGAGATTTTTTTCTGTTTGTAATTGATAGGGTTCAGTATTTTGGCGTTTTTAAACTTTTTGGGTAATAATGATAGTTAATTTATTGCCGTGTCATGAACCTATGAGAAAGTTTAACCGATTTCGTTAAACATTTTTATTTTAATGTAGAAGTGAATTGATTGAATATTTTAGTGTTATTTTGTTTTTAGACTTTTGAAGTACTTAATTCATGCAGTAGGTCAATATTATTTGTAACATTGATTGACTGAAGGAATAAATGTTTCATCTAGCTAGCTTAAAAGCGAATAAAAATAAAGAAATGAAAGATTTTCTGTTTTTCACACACTATAGCCCTTTAAAAATCTAAAACCATTGAGTACAATGGCCAAAAACTAACAATAATAACTACAGCAAAACGTCAACTCTAAAATCCGAACACTCCAAATTCCTTTTTCAAATAATTTTGACACAAAAAAGATTGTGCAATCAATTCTATTTTGTACACTGGCAGCTTACACCGCTACCAACACTTCGAACAATATTTTTTTTCAAATCTATTGTAACTTTTTGCCAGAGTCAACGAGTGCGATTTTTTTTTAACTTTTTTTTTTGCAAAATCCTATTTCTCGGATTTAAAAGGATTTAGACACTGTTGTGGCAACAGAAGCGTTTGTGGAGAACGAAATTTGTTTTGATTTAGTGTTTTTATTGTTTGAGTTTTTCCCACGGGTTTGTGAGGTTTAATTAATTATTGTTATGTCATATTGGGTCTGAAATATTTACCGTTGTTCAGTTATGTCACATTTTGTGGTCTTATTATTTTAAATTAATATAAACCAATACTTTATTTTG
The DNA here is from genome assembly GCA_941918905.2 of Xestia sexstrigata. Taxonomy (NCBI): domain Eukaryota; kingdom Metazoa; phylum Arthropoda; class Insecta; order Lepidoptera; family Noctuidae; genus Xestia; species Xestia sexstrigata. Next base: position 6,823,511 of record OW799213.2, on the reverse strand, counting down.
TATCCTTTCCCTTGAGTCTCTAAGTCGAACGACTCTAGCCCCCAAAATTTCATCATTTAAATTCCGATCAACAATGCAATATTCAGGATATACGCTGACACCTACAAATAAAAGAAAATCGAAATACAATATTCATGATCATCAAAAATTCCGACCCTTAGAAGCCGACCAATTTTCGTCCCGAAAAAAATCGCGACAAATCCTAATTCACCCTACGTCCCCTATTATTGGGATCCAATCTTACGACCCGATACTTGGCTTATCAACATTCGGACACCATAACAGGCATTCGGAGCCTCATACATATTTTAGGGGGAGCACACCCCGTTTGGTCAACTGTCAGTAATGATTTGCTGCCGTTTCCCTACCAAACGCCCCCAGGAAAATTCCCCAAATTACGTTCAACCGTCATTTTGTAAGATGTTTGGAAATACAGGGGTCTAGTTATAGTGGATAGTTTCCAGGATCAGGGGCGTTAGAAAAAGTTAGATTATCTACTATTTTTTCGGACGCACGACTGCCGGGGTGGATATCGGCGGAAAATATGGCTTCCTATTCGTATATATTTGGGTTTTTTGTAGTTTCTCTATTTGATCATTTTATGGTGTATGTAATATTGAAATGAATTTGTTATACCGTATTTTATAAAGGAAATCGGGAAAAAAATCCACGAAAAAAATTCAACTTAACCTGAAAGCTTTTATTAAGTGTTGCAGAAATTCTGATATTATGGGATAAATGAGTAGGTAACGCAGAACGATAGTGCCTAACATTGGCCACTGTGTACACAGCCATTAGCCAAGAATCGCAACTTTTCCAACACATTATTAACGTACGCAATCGAAACGTCACCACCAGACATAGGTTTTCGTTGCACAAACAAACGTTTAGGTTTATTTGGTAAACACCGAGTAAGCATTGAATGGAGTGCTTGTCGCGTCTAGCGCCAATCATATTTACAAAACTATTTTTGGTCACTGCCATCTTCAAATGATTAGCAGGAATAGAACGTTTCAAATACACCTTCTTCTTGTCACAGAAATCAAGTCTACACAGTGAAGACACATGTTATTTGAATGACGTACGTATTTCACCGAACACTTGCTACGTTGCGTCAAAATTTTGTATTTTTCCGGCTTCTTGTAATATGTAGATATTCTTTCGATTCGTGATTGATTCTGAGGACGATCAATGCTCTGAGGATGGAATTCCTATTTGAAATATTTTTTCAATTATGGAAAGGATGCCGTTTTTATATCGAATGTGGTGAAAACAAACTTCGGCGTTACCAGTTCCACCGCACATTAACCCTCCATTTCTCCATCCTCCACGGAAACAGCGTAGCAACGTGACACCGCCAGTGGCCGACGGATTCGGCACGGCAAATAGCATTTGCGGGTTGACAAACAACTTGCTTCGGCTATCCAGTTTCTTATCTAGTCAGTGGATAGAATGGAAGTTTTGGCGATGTTGACGACTTCGCTGGATTTATTCATTAGGGTAAAGATTTTCTCAGAGTATCACATGACGAAGTGGTTTTTTTTTTTCGAAAACTAGGGCCTGAAAGCTAACACAAAATGACAGTCTCTCAGCGATTAAGATGTAATGGTGGAAAAGTCAAAAATGTCTTGACGACCCGAATGGCGTAGCGGTAGTAAGGCTGCCTTACTTACGTTTTTAGGGTCCCGGGTTCGAGTCCCGGTTGGAGCAAATGTTTGTGTGATGAGCATGGATATTTGTTTCCAAGTCATGGATGTTTATATGTATAATAAGTATGTATTTACAAACAAAAAGTATCTATGTAGTATATCAACTATCTGGTGTCCACGACACAAGCCTCGTTGCTGAGTGTGGCACTAGATGGCGCTGTGTGTTCAATAAATAAATAAATAAAATAAAATAAAATCAATATCCCTGGAAATGTCCAGGGATATTGATTTTATTTCATTTTAATTTATTTATTTATTTATTGAATAGACCCAAGTTACCGAAAAGCTTAATATGATGTTGAATTTTATTGTAGAAACACAAAACACTTTGAAAGCGATTACCACATTTGTAAGCATTCATAATTATCTCTTTTTATTTTTTCAAGTTATAATAATAAATGTTTTCTTCAAGAAAAAAAAACATTCGATGTTGACTTGTGCTTATGTTAACTCAAACAAAATTTTCTGAAAGTTACTAAAAAAGCTTTCTTTATCAAAATATTATCCAGAAAAGTATCTCTTACTAATGCAAATACATTTGAAAACATTTATAAAGCAAATGGTTATATGAAAATATTATTTACTCGAGTCTGTTGAACCTTCACAAATAAGTTATCATAACTTGATATAACGAAAGAAAAAATATGTTCGTGTTTGTTCGCCCTCAAATGTACAAAACTAGCTATGTAGATTAAGAAATAGATGCGACAGAAGTACTTAGAAGTAGTTACGTTTTATCGAAATAAGGTGACTGCCCTGGTGATACTACTGAACAAGCATTTGAATTAAGAACGAGAAAATATTTTTAAATAAGCCATTCAATGTAAAATAAAAATAATGAGAAAAATCGAACGCGCTTGATACGAGTACTAACACTACTATAGATATGCGAAGAGCATACAAAATGGACAGAACTATAAAATACTGCTGAAAGATTTAGGGTTTCGGTTATGTGTAACTTGCGTATATAACATTTTTTAGTTTCAAAAGTTCCTAAAACTAGCTATGTAGATTAAGAAATAGATGCGACAGAAGTACTTAGAAGTAGTTACGTTTTATCGAAATAAGGTGACTGCCCTGGTGATACTACTGAACAAGCATTTGAATTAAGAACGAGAAAATATTTTTAAATAAGCCATTCAATGTAAAATAAAAATAATGAGAAAAATCGAACGCGCTTGATACGAGTACTAACACTACTATAGATATGCGAAGAGCATACAAAATGGACAGAACTATAAAATACTGCTGAAAGATTTAGGGTTTCGGTTATGTGTAACTTGCGTATATAACATTTTTTAGTTTCAAAAGTTCCTAAATGGTTGTAACAAAACAAATTCCAACAAAAAAATTACTTACTCAATTTAATATAGGGTTCCGTTATGAAGTAATCGGGTATTTTTCTTTTATACAATTCCAACCATAACTTACAACGTCAAAAATTTGAAGGTTCCTGACGAATGCAAACAGAATAACCGATACCACAAGAGTCCTCCCAGAGACGATACGTGCTTAGGCACAGTACCGCACCCCACAAATCTAAACTCAAAGTCCAGACAGTCAATCACACACGCTCGACGCGTCTTCACCTCGCTTCGTCTACCGGAATAAAAGCCTGACATGACCTGAACACTGAGTCGCTTCTGTTCGTTTTTGTTTTCTATGTCTTAGCAATGTATCGTATGATATTAGTAGTGGGTGGTGGTAGATTGTATGATAGGAATATGTTGCCAAAATTGCAGGATCTTACTGATGATAAGGTGAAATTGCAGTGTGTGCATTGAATACATTACCATCATCATCAGCCTATAATGTTCCCACTGCTGGGACACGGCCTCCTCTCAATGAGAGGGAATGGGCTATAATCCACCACGCGGGCCCAGTGCGGATTGGTAGATGTCACATGTCTTCGATCTTTTAGTTCTAGAACATGCCGGTTTCCTCACGATGTTTTCCTTCATCGTTTTGAAAGCAGCGGTGATGAAATAAATTACACAAAGTAATGCGCCTGTCTGGGTTCGAACCCACGACTTACTGTTTGTAAGTCGGAGCCTCCACCACTGGGCCACCGCTGCTCATTGAATACATAGATGGATATTATAATTTCATATGGACGCTACTGAAGGCGCCAATTATTCCGTCCTAAGATCTGGGTTCACTCAATGCACCATGACTCATCATAAATCAGATTGAAGAATCTACTACTTAATTGAAAAATATGGAAACTTGTTGAAAATAGTTCGGTACTTTATGTAAAATATATTTAAAAAGTTAGCCTCTTGAATAGTTTAATTTGAAATTGGTGTCGATTCTGTTGTACACAAACTATACCTAATATAGGCTATTGCTATCTTTTACTAAAAGGCAGTGCGAGAAAAGGACGGCTATAGCTATGAACTAAGTTAGAGATGTCAAACTAGTTTATGCCTTGCGCTTCACCGAGTTTATGTCGACATGTTTTTACGTGCACCCTTCATTTGTATGAAAATATTAGTTCCAACAAAATTTTACAGCTCTAAATTACGACCGTCTCTTTCTTGTTTTATTAGAGAGAAAAAGATTGCAATAGCCTAGATTAAGTTTAGTTTGTGCACAACAGAATCGACACCATTGTTTAATTACTTCATTATTTTAATACAGATTTCGATTTGATAAAAGATCCTTAAATGACATCTCAGTTAACTCATAAAGATCCGTATCTAACCCGTCATTGACTTCCCACCTAACCCTCCAAACGTGCAAAGTAAACAGTTGCATCTTAACCCTTCGATAGTCGCCAAATCCCTATCTCGTGAGAAACGGGAGACTCAACCCTGCACCTGGTATCCCGTAATAACAGTTAGCAGACAAAAGAACCCTTTGATATCCGCTGCGGGTCAAAAGGACCCTAAGAAAGAAAAGGGTAATCAAGGGTTAGACAAATGTCAGGTGACGACAGATGCTTCCTGATTCGCGTGAAATTATTTTTCTTTCAATTTGGCGCCATGTTTTTGATGAAATCTCACGTTGGCTGATGATGTGTGAAAATTAATAATCCTTTAGGTTTTTATTTTTAATATAGCTATGGATTAACGGTTTTTTTAGGAACACTGTATACATTTGAATCGAATGTTTTATGAAAAATCATATCGGCACTCCATATAGATGACCCGAATCATTGGGAATGAAACATATTATTTTTGTAAACAAGATAACTTTAAAAAACAATTACTTTGCTATGTCTATATTATTAATTTAATTAATCATATACCTATAGGCATATAATTAAATTACTTTTTATAGAATTAACCAAGTAAAACACCACTATCAGTAAAAAAACACATAAAAACACCGTCTTAATTTTATTAAAAGAAACATCCTCACAAATACAATACGCCTACAATCCACGTCAATCTTCGATACGAAACCACTCCAAATAATTAATACTCATTGAGAACATCGGTCAACCCTCCAAACGTCAAAGACCGGATATAAACTAACCGCCTTTTCTTTACGCTTCACAAAAAACGACAAAGGTGCCGCGGCGCAAAAGGGTTGGCAAGAAAAAAAAACGTAAGAAAAAAAACAGGATAAGTACAAGTCGGTCTCTAACACGAAGAGTTCCGTACCACAAACAATTACAATATTTAAACCAAAAAACACTTTTCTTTTATGAGGAACCCATTAATTTTTATATTTATATAATTGTAATTTGTTATTGTAATTTGTTATAATATCCATAGTAAACACACTCTGCAAGTATAAAGTGACTTCCTATTACTCTTCAAAGGATACAGCCCTGTGACAAACGGACTAAAAGACAGGAGAGTCTTAGTAACAGACAACTACAGTACTTTCTCAAGTTATTATGTCTTATGACTGGGACTGTAGCTTTGTTTTTTTTTGTATTGTTGACATTCAAAAGTGCCGTAATGGTCTAATTGAAATAAATGCTTTAAGTTTGAGTTGAGTTTGAGTTTTGAGTTCAGAGTCCCTTTGGCACCCTTTGAGTACGGAACCCTAAAAAGTAAGAAAAAAAGAACTACCTTGGCAATGTTACGCCAATTTTGCTTTCAAGGGAAATTAGATATCCTCTTACAATGGAGACGGGCTTTAACCCCTTTGTGCGTGTGAGAAAAATTGCGGGATCATTATTATGTGTCTTGGTAACAGCAATGTGTGCTGTCTTTAGCACCTGATTTGGCATTTGAGGGTTAGCAGCACCGTTAGGTTAGGATAACTGGATCGGCAGTCTGGTGGTTGGCAGTTGTGCAAGATAACGGTGGTTTTGGAGTGATTCTGTTTGGAAGCACGTCCATATGTCAGGAATTTGGAAAGATTGCACATCTTGAAGTTACGGTACAATGAGAAAAAGTTTGCTAAAGAAGTATGTGTTTCTTTTTATTTCAACCATATGATATGTTACTACTAATTTGGTTGATAACATTTATTATTTGGTACTGCGAAGTTAATTTGCAGTCTCAACTAGATTTTATAAACTTGTGAAGTTATGTTTTAGAAATTATTTTGTATCCTATCACAATATTATCCTATTTAATCCAAACGTTAAACAGGTGGTAGAGAATGCCTTGTGACATCGAGTCCATCTATGTACCACTATTGTTCGTGAAGTTTAAATTAATTAATTATTTGTCACAGCATTTATTTCTTTCTTGCTTTTTCTTTGTCTCAATTCCTTCCTCATTCTTTTTTCATCTCATTCTGCTCCAATTTTAATTCAATCTTTACCTCACCACTTCACATATTAACCCTCAACTACCAATACTCGCTCACAACACGATACCATGTAAGCGCAACATCAACCCGTCAGATGCGAGGCGCGGTCGCGGCGGCCCCCGCACGTAATTTCCCACAGGATACCTCTCAACAAGGATGACTAATGCCCGCCGGACGGTGCTCAGTTCCTAGTAGGAATGGCGTTCAACACTCGTGTGCTTTTTTTATTTAGGTTTTATGTATTTTAGTAACTGTATTGTAAAGTTATGGGTAAGGAAATTGATTAAAAAAAATGTTTGAATGTTTCAATGGTCTATTTTTATCCTAGGGCCAAAATACCACGTTATATCCAAAAACGCGCGTGGCGTGGTCCGTGTCCCAGTACTGGGAACTTTATAAGATGTTTATGCTATTGTCTATTTCGTCAAAGAAAAATAGGCAAAGAAAAATACATTTTGAAGTATTTTTTTTACATTTCTAGTTAAAGCTAAAATTTATGCAATAGTTACTACTTTGATCTCCGAATAAGTAGTGCTTAGTAGGAGATTCTCGTGTACCTTTTATTAAATATTATTTATTTATTTATTAAAAGGAGAACCAACAGCTAAAATAAGTGAGTAACAATTGTATAAGCAACACAGAGCCAATTACAGGTTCTCACGAGTAGACACAGAGATGGTAGTAGAAACCTTAGGATCACCACATAATCAACATCAATAAAAGGAATTAAAATAAGCACTAAATACACTCAGACACTAGGTTAGGTATTGTTGACATGGGGAAAAATAAATAAAAATAAATCACTACGCGCTTAATAAATAATCTCTATAAACAATCTTTTTAGTTTTTCAAATGCCCGATGACTCTACCAGTCTAGCAAGTAAAGCAAACAAACAAACCATTTGTTAAGTACCAGACTATTAAATGATTGGTTTCCCAAAATGTGTAACTACTGTACTAGGTTATTCTACCTACGGAAATCCGTCGACTCATATCAATAATATATGGCCGATAGCAAAACATAATGACACAAGCATTTTTCAGATGATGAACAGCCTCTTAACAATGCTGGCATAATCGAATTACCGATACATAATCGATACATAGGATATCGAATCGAATACTTGGACGTATCCTCTGTAATGCTATATTGATGATTCTAGCACAGACTGATTAATGGTCCCGCAATGTTGGATACAATAAGAACTCCAGGCCTTAAGCATTTTGGGGTTAACATCGAATGAGTGAATTGAATAAGAGCGCATACATATCTGGTTCACTCCACAAGACTCTTGCTGTAGCTGGTACTAAACCGTTAATGTATACTTCAGTGATGTGGTACTGGTCGTTATTGTTAGTTTTTAGTACGGGTGTTGAATATAGGGTTGTCGCCAGAACGGTGACTTGTAATTTTGCTTCGTGTGTATTATGTTCTAAAATATACTGCCGTGGTGGACTTAATATTTATCTTATCTTTTTAGTTATGGGAAGATTTTTCTGCAGCGATAACTATTTTACTAAGTTTGTCTGTTCTTTTTTTGGTCAGAACTTTTAAAAGCCGAAATCGTAGTAGTTTTCTTACGAAAAGCAACGCCCCGGTTGAGTCCTAAAAAATCTTCCAATGTGCAATATTTTTAAAGTCATGGTAATTATTGTCTTTTGAAAATTGTAAATCTAGACATAGTTTTATTGCCCCATGCATTACCCATAGTAATCCTCAATCCTTCAACAAAGCTATACCACAGACTTTGTACACTACATTCACAAATAGTGCATTATTACTTTCTCCACAACATCAACTGCATCATCATCTGCCTAGCCTTTTCCCAAGTTTTATTGGGGTCGGCTTCCAGTCTAACCGGATGCAGCTGAATACCAGTATTTTACATGGAGCGACTGCCTATCTGACCTCCACAACTCAGTTAGTACTGGGTAATACGATACCCCTTGGTAAGACTGGTTGTCAGACTTTTTGGGCCACTGGCTACCTGTAACGACTGTCAAAGATCACAAATGACCGCCGGGACCAACTGCTTAACGTGCTTTCCGAGGCACGGAGGAAACTCGGTATGTAATGGATGGTCACCCATCCACAGACCAACCTAGGCAAGCACGGCTTAACCTAAAGATAGACCCGAGCGGCTGTTATTATTTAGCCACGAGCTCCTCATAAAATAAAATAAAATTATTTATATAGGCAAGTTGCATATATTTAATTGGTCACCCCCTTACCTGTGTAACACTCTCTCCATGGGAGTCCATCACCGACCCGCGGTGTGCCAAAATTACGGCTCAGTGGGTGGTTTGCTATGCACTGACGGACAATGAGAGTGATTTTAAATTATTTAATAATGTGCCTGTTGTTATTTATGTATGTTAATAGTTAATAGTTTATTTTGGTTATTACATTTTTTAATTATTTGTGGAAGAAAAAGTTGTGATGTGGAGGAATGAGGACAATGTGGAGAGAGATTTTGAGGATGAATGTGGGTGGCTATAGGAGTAGAGGAAGACCTAAGAAATGGATGGACCGTGTGAAGGATGATATGGCTAGAAAGGAAGTGACTGCTGAGGTGACGAGTAATAGAGAAGCAAGGAAGAAGAACCTCAAAATGAATTGGGATAAGAGCAGGAAAATTATGATAAATTATTTGTGGAAAAAGAATAAAATGTGTGTTTTGTCATAATCTATCTATACATTAATTAAATACAACACACAGCCTGCTGGGTCTAAGCTTAAAATTTTGTGCAAGTTCCTTTTAATATGGAGGCGAGCTTTTAGGACGTTTTTTTTTTTAATTCATTAACTTAAAGAGTTAATAATGATGCAAGTTTGAACAGAAGTTGGTCAATTTGGCCAATGTTAAACCCGATGGGGCTTTTAGGCCATAAAATAGTAGTAACCAGCTATTGCTGAGAATGGTATTTTGATCCTTGTGTTAGTTCCAATTTTTTTCGTTTCGTAGTTACATATTCTTTGCTGAGTTGGTCCCATGTCCATTCGGAGATTCTGCCAAAAAACAGTTCATTATTTACTTACTATTAAAACTTATATTACTTACAAAACAATTTGTTATGATGTCCCCTACATGATGATTTTAGTAGTAAATAAAAATATTTACTACAGATTGGTACTTACTTTATATATTATAAAACATATAGAAACGGGTATTTATCGCGAATTTGACCTTTAATATAAGCCCGACGTTTCGACCGGATTGCACCAGTCGTGGTCGCGGGAAAACCGAAGTATTGGAGGTCGCGCCACAGCAAAACGAAGGTGTTTATTCAATTACCCTCACTTACCCGTACACCCGTATACCCGTTTCCATATGTTTCGTGAAAGTTTAAAAAAGACAATTACTTTATATTCTTACCCAATGCCCTTGAACTACTTACAAAATAATGACGTAGCATTCCGTCCCATTTATTTTAAAATTAACTGACGAGCTTGCAAGCTGTCGGGTCCAAAAATCAATGGTTTTTTATCTTTAATGGTTAACCCTTTGTCGCTGGGACCAATCGATTTTCGAACCCCGACACAATACAATGCACATTTTAAATTTTAAAATCCGATATCTGTACAGAGGTTTTTTTGTGACTACGATGCATTTTTAACCCCTTCATCGTATGTCTATCTGGTGCAGCGTTTGTCAAATATAGATGGCTAGCGGACGTCACGCGGTTTTACCCGCGTAGTTCCCGTTCCCGTGGGAGTACAGGGATAAAATATAGCCTATGTTACTCGCTGATAATGTAGCTATCCATTGCCAAAAGAATTTTTCGAATCGGTCTAGTAGTTTTTACGTTTATTGGTTACATACAAAAATACAAATTTTATAAGCAGCAGTTAATTTTAAAATGTTTTTTAAAACTAAATCAAAAAGTTTTGCTTGTTATTAGGATAATATTGTAATTTATTACGATGTACGGTAAAAAAAATGAGATTTTTTTTGTAAATTTTATTGTAATATTATAACAATTAAAAATATAAATCAAAGTTCTCTAATCAGAAACAGTCAAATTATGCTATCCAACTCACTAAAACCATAGGACAAACATTATAAAAAATTAAATAAAATTAAAAAAAAAAAAAAACGTTTCATTAACAAAAGTTTGAGCGCCAACGTTCGCGGATTGTGTAACCACGCAGTGTCTGTACGTGACACTTTAAACAAATTCTGGGCCATTTGGCTTCTGGGGTGGCACCGTGGCATGCTTTTTTTAAGGACTTATTTTGAATAAAAAAAAAGCGCCATTGATCCACATTCACCCGGCGGATGGGATGCGGGATAAGTGTGTGGTCTGTAATGAACAGGGTTTTAGTAAAAGGTGGGTCTAGGTTTTTTTTTTCGTTTGCATATTTCGTTTGCACATGAATAGAACGGGAGCTGGTTAAACTGTGAATTCGAACGAGGGCAAGCTTTAGTATATGGGACTTCAGTTTTTATTATCAAATATTTTGCTAACGTAAGTTAGGTTAGGTTAATCTACACATTTTTGAAGAATATTTCTGTATTTACTTTCTACTGGTTCGTTGATCTACTGAGCATGAGGCAGGACCTCATGCTCAGTAGATCAACGGATCGATTCCCGGATCGGGCAAATTGTAACGGAGTTTTTCCATCAGGTGATCATTGCTCAGTAGCAGCTACGGTCCCACGGAGCCTAGATTGGTGCCTGGTTGATGGCAATGAATAGGCTCGTCCCTATTACTTGGGACTTAAACATAACTGGCGAAATGTGGGTGTACTATTGGGTAAACCTCTGCTTAACCCTTGGAGGATAACAGGGGTGATGTTGTGTTACTTCTAAAGCTTATCTCGCCATCGAAACATTTTCAAAACAACCAGTTATGATACATATTTACAGATCCAACCCCAAAAATCAAAACTATAACCCTGTAAACAGTCACCGTCAGCGAGTGGTGAATATTTAATATGTTCGCGCCGTATGCGATCTCATTGACAATGGTGACTGGATCCCATACGTAGCTGCGCTTTCTTCCAATAATCCTTTACCCCCGAGATAGAGTTAGCCCACCCTAGAGAGAGGATTTAGAAATGCTGAAGGTGTATAAAAACCGTGCGCAGTGATAGGGTTAATATTTTTTGTTAGATGTTACGTCAGCGTGTTTGATAAATTCAATATTTTTTTAAAGTTTAGTATAGAGATGATGTGAGAAAAATTGTAGGACGTCCTTAAATTTTTCATCGTCTACACTGCAAATGATATTCGAGCAACATTATATATTTAACACAAAACACACAAAATATAGAGTCGGCCGAATGTCAAATAGGCATTTTCTACCAGTCAACATTTGGGTAATGCAGAGACAAGCAGCGGTAGGTGCATTCTATCTATCATATGGGCAGAAAGATTAGATGGTGAGCTCAGCCTACCAAAGTATATTTAACAGTGGGTGCCTGAAGACGGGCGTCCTCGCCGAGGCAGGCGTAGGAAACGCTGGCGTAACGATCTAGACTCATTCTTGCTAGATTGGCTGGAGAAACGAAACATTGAAAGGTCTGGAACAATATGGAGGAGCCATTCGCTTAGCAGTACGACAAGAAAGGTTAACAAGAACAACAGAGGACGATACTACTAACCATTTCAATCCCATCGAAGAACAAAATATTGGAATCTTAATTATATCTAAATCCCTTTTAAACGATTTTCAAAACTTTTCCAATATGAATGCAGTAGCCAATCACATTTGTGTCCAAGTCATCCATCACGAGTACCTCCCACACCGTGTCGCTCTCCTGATATCATTTATTAGAGGGTAGACAGAACAATTTATATAGAGAGAGGAGGGTCATTCTAATTGAATGTAAAAAATCGCCTGTTGGCGCCCAACGTGGGGCCCGGTGTGTTATTTTAATATTAAATTATTGAAGCCATACTTGAATTTTGTACGGTTGTTAAGGTTAGATGGTTTTTAAATGATAGATTGTGTTTAATTGCTTAATGACATAACCTATGTTTTTGTGAGTCACTGATCTTGACATAAAACTGATGTCAGGCACTTCATTTTTGTTACATTCGACGTTCAATTTTATGATCAGACGTTTCACTTCGAAAAAAAGATGCTGAATAAAAAAAATGGAAAGTGAAGTCTAATTAAGTCACATTGGGGAGGGATTAAATAAAGGAAATATTTATGTCCAGCGGCAGTCATTTTCTAGGTTTTGTGAAACCAAATAAGTGCACAAAATATCCAAAATGATTCATTCATGTCTCCCTCCAAACGTTTTTTATCACATTTCTGACAAAACATATTTTCTTAGATAAATAACAAAGATTACGTCTCTGTATATTTCTTTAAAACTGCACAAACTATCTTCGAGCCACCCCCTCGGACAAGCAGAGCCAGGCCGGTACATATCTCTAAAAAATCCCATATCTCCCTACAAGAATCATACGCTCGCCCGCACACGCCTACATTCATATATCTGTTACTGTGTAGAGACACTGGAAGTGTCCAAGAATAGTAGATTTTACAACAAGTGCACAAAACGAACCATTTTTATCCGAGACTTTTAGCGGATAATGAGACTTTTAGAGGATAAAATGGTTTTGTGGACTAGTTATAAACTCTGCTTTTCACTTCGATTGCGAGGAAATAAAACAGTAGTATAACATAACATTTCTTTATTTTTAATTCAAAGTAAAATTAGTACAGTTTTGAATACTGAAGGAAATTGTTTTTCCCGGCATATCACCTCTTTATTTTTTTTTAATCTTACGACATTGATATTAAGGCTTGGGATGCAGACCTATACAGCCTACTATTAAATTAATTTTAAACTTAAATTAATTTAAAAAACACATAAGGCAAATAAATTAAAGTAAATATTATAAAATAACAAATTCTATCTATAAACTTATTGTGTTTGGTTGTATGGCTCATTTTCTTTGCCTTTTTTTTTTTTTTTTTTTTTTCGGATGGGAAATCATCAAATGACTTCTCCCGCTCTGGGCGGAGCAGGAGGGAGTGTCAGACTTTTACTGACTAAAACCCATCCATGTTCCTTCATCGCCCTTTGTGTTCCGGGGCCACGGTATCTCTTTCGAATAGTCCCGCAACCCCGGCAGGCATCGGTCCTTTCGGACCCCTTCCTTTTTGCTGACTCTCTTTGAGGCGCGCGTGGAACACGAACGCGCCGTCGACACGGCCTGTCGTCATGAGACGGACGGACGGCGAGCTAGCCCATAGCCCACCGTCCACAGGCCCGCGCCTACGGTGGCCGGGGGCCACGTGGTGGCCCCCGACGCCCGGGGCGTCTCCCGCGGCGGCCGGGACGCTGTGAGGTTCTCTCCCTCTCACGTTCCGCCACCTCCTTCTCTAGCATTACTGCTTCGCAGAAGGAGGTGACGGTCATTTTCTTTGCCTTAATATAGATACATTTATGAGTAGATACGTTAATGCACTTGTGCACGATTTTGTGCAGCCTATATCCTGCACAAATAAGCACTTTCAGAGCATGAGAAGTGAAAATAATATTGTTGATAGTTTCATACACACAAATTTTCTACAAAACGGGAGGTCAAGGCAACTGTCAACGCATTTTGAGGGTTTGGTCGAAGTTTTCTTTAAAACTGGTATAGAAGCCTTGCCGGGCCGATGGAAGAAGTGTATAGAACTTGGGGAAGAATACGTTGAAAAATAAATAATAAACAAGTTCATCATCATCATCATCATTTCAGCCGCAAGACGTCCACTGCTGGACATAGGCCTCCCCCAAGTGTCGCCACATTGACCGGTTCCGTACGACTCGAATCCAGCGGATTCCCGCAGCCTTCACCAGGTCATCGGTCCACCTAGTGGGAGGCCTTCCAACGCAACGTCTTCCGGTTTGCGGTCGCCACTCCAGAACTTCATAAACAAATAACAATCTTATAATTTTCCTGGTTAAGCTACGAACTTTTCAAATGTCCCTGGTAATTTAACAACACGTCTGTATTCATCAAAGCATTGTGCAATGGTGTATCTGTAGTAAGCCTATATACCGCAAATTATGTTTTTTTTTGTTATTAAAGTCCCGTATATAAAGTGGCGAGCCAAAAAACTGCCCAGTCAGAATTCAGTAAATATCTAAATTTAGCAAGAACGAGCTCATCGGAAAAATATCACAATACGATCTGAAACAAGCACACATTTTTTTTACTTTTAAAGAGTCTTTATCAAAGCGAATATTGTAACACCCTTCATTGTTCCGAAACAGAGCAGTCAATGGTTGATCTGTCTGTTATACAGTCGATGGTTATCATTCTCTCTTGCCCATAACCTAATTCATTTAGGTCCTTGCAGCATCTCTTCTGCTTCCACACTTCTCTATTACTCGTCATCTCATCAGACACCTCCTTTCTTGCCAGTCGATAGTGCACGACAGTTATGAGCACACATAAGTACATCAATTAACGTCACATCCAGTCATCACTACATCCGAGAAACCTATAACAGTCACAATACAGCTTTTTTATACATTTTCTGATACATTTCTTTTCCAATGCATCTTCGGGGGCGATATTATTTGTGATAGTGTAGCTGGTGCGTTATGAATACAGAGTGTGTTTTAATAAAGTAGGCGTTGTTACGCATCACCCTGTATATTATGGGATGTGATTTTCGTATGTTTTCTCTATGGCTGAGATGAAAACTGGCCATTTTTTTTAATATACCGGTAAAGTAATATAGGGGTAAGATTTTATAGTGAGACTTTTGAGTAAGAGCTATGGAGTTTCCGGATTTTTTTGGGCTGCTTATTGTGATGTATCTTATCTTTTCTCAAACCCAAAATTGAATCAGCCCCGACTTCATTCAAAATTTTCCCGCAGCGTAACATTGTAAAAGAAATAGTTACACATTTAGCTTTACAGTAACCCAGTAACTAGTTTGTTGAAGCCAGCTTAGAAGTCTCTCCAAATACTGATAATCAGCATAAAATCATGTTTTGTGGTAGAACTCAATGTAACGCACTCAAAACATTGTGCTGATGGATGGATTGAATAGTACGGGGGTCGTGGAAAAAATAAAGTAAAAAAATTACATTAAAAACTTTGTACTTAAAAAAAAACTTGACAAAAAGTTGTAACTTTGACCCTCAATATCTCCGTAACTAGAAGGTTCCCAGGTATGGTGTACAACAAAATGGCGGGCGGGACGGGGACGGGGAGAACAACATGCCTTTCGGCTTCGTTAAGAGGTTTTTACACCCTATAAATCAATTATAAAACCTTACAAGTTTCTTTGACTTACAATATTCTGATATTCAAGATAGGTTAATACTACAGCATCACAATACACACATACACAACATCATTTAAACACACAAACAACAACCACTCAGCCCTTAACCCTCTCAAATAACATTGAAACGTACAAAACAAATAAGCAGAAGTAAAGAAAACGAATCATCGAACGTTTAGCGGCAGCTCACGTACAATCTATATAAGTAAAAGGTCATATTCTTTACGACGAGGTACTTGCTACTCAATACGTGACTATGTAGCATGCAGAGGGTTAGGAAATGTAAGGTAACATATATATATATAGGGAGAAAAAGAAAATGCGAAACATGCATATAATTGATCAAGGTTTTTTAGCAATATCCTGATTTAGAAGAGTGTCCACGGAGTTTCTTGATAGTTATTCTCCATAGAGATCTACACTTTGGAATGGGCAACTACAGTACCTACCTACTTTCACAGACTCTGGACTAGGACTTTAGCTTAATTTTATAAGTGTTGTCTGTTTTGACACTTCAAAAGTGCCTGTAACTGGCACACTTGAAATAAATGCTTTGATTTGGCTTATTGGTACTCGTATAATAATGCATGCTTTTTCGATAAACGAAACTCTTTTTAACTTTCTGGTATTTTCTCAACGAAGGTCGCAGTAACTAAGCTGGGGAAACCTAACGAGTATACGTAGGGAAATTCAAAAGAGTTAAAAGACCACCTACAATTATTAGTCCGGATAGATTTCAAGTCATCGCTAACATTTGTAAAAGCCTAACATAGCTCAATAAAATGGGTAGATATCAGAAAATAAGTACCCATGTGTGGTGATATAGAAACTCGTTGGAGCTTCTATGGTTTTAAAATAAAACTGTTAATTTGATGTTGTCATTCTGTCAATACGACTGTAATATTTTTCTCTGTATTTTGCTGATTAAAACCATTTATTCTAAAGGTTTTATCTTATTTATCACCATGTTAATTTAATTTAAATAGGAAAAAGCAACCGTTTAAGTACAATCTACACATATAAGTAAAAGGTTCATATTCTTTACGACACAGTACTTGCTACTCATGTGTGCAAGACGTGACTGTGCAGCGAGGAGGGTGTTAGGAGAATAATCTACGTAAACGTAAGGTAAGGCGAAGTTATCGTGGAGTAAACACGTGATGTGTGCATCGAAAATTGTAGGTTGCATTTAAAATGTAGGTTATTTGATAACATGAGCAAATTAATATGGTTGCGAAACAAAACGATGGTTTAAAACGAATGAAGATGTGACATCTACCAACCCGCACGGGGCTTTATAGCCCATTCCCTCTCATAGAGAGCAGATCTGTGTCCCAGCAGTGGGAACATTATAGGCTGATTATGCTTATGCTTTATTCAAAAGTATCACTTCATATCAATCCAATTATAAGGTTACTGAAAATACATTTATGTCGAAATTATAGTTAAATTATTACTTTCACTAATAAAAGCTAAAAGCAATGTCCCAAATAAAACTAACAGCACCATTCCAATAAATTACCATAAAACATTTCACTACATGTTTACAGAACAGCAATACGTCCGAAACTTAACAAATAAAACTAACTAGAATTAAATTCTCACAGAAGTTTATGAGTGAAATTGTACAGAAAACAAATAAACTAGTGTCCCGCTAGTATCGGGAGAGATGACGTCATAAAACAAATGTAAGCCACCAAGAGTATGGAAGAACAGTGGATCGTAAACTGGGTACCAATAATCCGACGTCGACGGAAAAAATAGCCATAGTAAAAACTCCTATCCGTACCTAATAACCCGAGAATATTATCAGAGAGTCGTCGGGTCATAACCCGAAATTGGTTTCGGGGTCCGTAAGTCCCCAGTTTTATATGTCGCATTATGAAGGCCGTCAAACGAATTCACGTAGAAAATCGAATCTATATACGGTGATATTGCCGTCTCTGCGTCCTGCCTGCCTTCTGATAATAAAATAATATACCTCTTTTTACGCTGCTGGGTTAGTTCGGTCTTGGTGACCAAGCGTAGGTGGTAAATGGGTTGGATTTAATTGGCTTATATCTCTCCTTCAACGATTTTCAGTTCAGTACATGACCTTTCAGTAAGTACATAATAGAAGATCGCGTATAATGGAACTGATAAAAAATTTAAACAGAATAAGTGTTCCATAGGTATTAAGTTGGAACACAAAAAGTTTTTTCATTTCGCTAGGCCCACACGAACGTACGTGAAATAACAAAAATTTAAGAACAAAAACGTATAAAGTGCCATAAAGGAGCTTTTGTCTGTGCCGCCGCAAAAATCTCTGGGATGGTAGTAATCGGGCATTTTACATAAGAAAATAATATATTATTCAAAATCCAGTGTGGCGCACACCGCCCCCTGTACTTATCGGTAATAATGTGAGCTCTCCAGCGAGGTGGGATACACACGGGTATAAGTCCGGAATACGGGATTTATGATTGTGTGTTTTCATGTACACTTACATTTATTTAATACAGATGTACAGTATTTACAATTTACAAATCTATTAAATTAAACTAAACTAACTAACTTAAAAAAATGTTAGGTAAACAGTTAGATGGACTTTTATTGTTGATGAGTGTAGTACTGTTTACCTTCCGTAAATATTGCAAATGGCGATCAAGTTATTTTACACTGGTCTTCTTCGCCTCAAAAATTAAAATGGACAATCAATAATTTGTTTTTTTTTGTTTGTTACTCGTAGAGCTTTGTGCTACGGCGTAGCAGTACTATTTCGCCTGATTTTATTTTATACGTTTCATTTATATTATATAACTAAGTAATTTTGGGAACTTTTGGGAACAAATGAAATGTCTAGTCCGTCAAGGAAAAGCTAACGGGCACAGCAAATAATTACCTAAACATAACTCAATTTTTCAAACTTATTAACGTACCCTATTTTCCTACTCAGTGTTTCCACCTCACGGTACATCTCCAGCAAATAAAAATAGAAGCAAGCCGACTCGGCGAGATCTATGCGAGAGCCCGACTATAATATCTCGTGATTCAAAGCCCCCTTTCAATAGGACAGGGGACGTACTTGGAAGACCTTAGCAACTGCTTGGTTACCTTTGTAGTATGTTAGTAGGTTGGTACTCTTCCATTTAATTTATTAAATAGGACTTTATTACTTATACTTAAGGCTGTTTTTGTAGAAGGTGATTTTTTTTGTGGATTTTGTTTGCTTCACTTTTGTAAAGTCTGATGAAAAACGGGGAACTAAATAGTATAGCACTGTAAGAAGTTTTTAAACAAAATTGAACGAGTAAAAACTCATTGACAAAAGATTATCTGTCAATAGCACGTACACTAAATAACAATATAATAGATGACGTATCAATTTTTCATGGCTGATTGTCCGCGTCATAGTAGCGGAAAATTATAATTCGCTGATTGGAATCAAAATCTATTTCTCTTTTTTATTAGACAATAGCCATGATTATGGATATAACGTACTATAAAAGGTGTAAACGGACCCTTCACGAAGTCTTCAACCAAGCATTCTGTAAATCAAACTAAGTAACTCTATTCAAAAAATATTGCTGGAAAACCACTTTTTTTTGGGATGTAAAATCATGTTTTACGGCAGAACTCAATGTTACGCACTCAAAACATTGTGCTGATGGACGCATTGAATAGTACGGGGGTCAAAAAAAATTTAGGGAAGGAAAAAGTTGGAACTTAGACCCCCAATATCCCTAGTTCTTAGGGTCCCGGGTTTGAATCCCGGTTGGAACAAATGTTTGTGTGATAACCATGGACATTTGTTTCCGAGTCATGGATGTTTATATGTATAATAAGTTGTCTTTACAAACAAAAAGTATCTATGTAGTATATCAACTATCTGGTGTCCACGACACAAGCCTCGTTGCTTAGTGTGGCACTGGATGGCGCTGTGTGTTAATGTCCAGCGATATTAATTTTATTATTTATTTATAGCTTGAACAAAAAAATGATCGCAGCGAACGGGGAGTACAAGTGCCTTTCGGCTTCGTTAAGGGTTCTTTTACACCCATTATTAACACGAACTTTGACCCAAATCGTACACAATTCTTCATGACAACAGTTTAAAATCTATGCTGGCCCCGTGTGCACCGCGCCTTACATCGCCAATACCGGGTGGTATTACCCACCCACATAATTCTGTGGAGAAGATTTGGACATAATATGTTCGTGTACAGATAACATATTTTTTATGATACTCCTCCGTGTATAGTAAATTCTTAGGTAGGTATATGTCGTTGCCGTGGTGGAATAATCTAAGTTTCATTTGATATTATTATTAATACACGGATTTTAATATTGTTTAAGATTTTATTTATTTATTTATTTAACACTTCAAGCACAAAGTACAGAGGCGGACTTAATGCCATAGGCATTTTCCACCAGTCAACCTTTAGGTGATGCAGAGACAAGCAGTGGTAGGTGTCATTTCTAAAAATGAGAGAATAATTTTATTTAATACTACGATATACTACAAGGATATATAAATACTATACATATATATCAAATACCTAAACCTACCTACCTATGTATAATCTAATAGTTCGTCTTTTTTTCCTAGGAAACAATTACGCTGATAATTTTAATGTTAAGAAAGATTTTCAAGAAAATGGACTTGTTTTCTGGAAACGGTCGTTTTTTTTTCAGGTTTATTTCTAGTTGGTTTTCCTCTGATAAAAATCTGCTTGCTGTCATTTCCAAAATCCCCTAATCAATCCCAGTTATTTCTAATGAGATTTATAACCAGAACATAACATAACGCCTGTGATCACCTAAGACTAAGGCAGATGCGAATCAAATAGTACAACCACGTTTCACCGGTTATGTTTGAGTCTCATGTAATAAGAGGCGAGCCTATTGCAATAGGCTAGGGCAGTCTATTGCCAGCCACAAAACCAGACTCCGTGGCTGCTACTGAGAAATTCCTGATGGAAAAACCCAACATCACTTAGCCCGGCCCGGGAATCGAACCCAGGACCTCATGATCAGCAGTCGCACTTGCGACCAACGAGGCAGTTAAAATGAAATCTTAATACAGGCCAACATATGAAAATTGTACAAAAATAACTGGTAAAAAAACCGTTGCAGTTTGAAATGGCGTTGTATTTACAGTCTAGTATACAGGGTGTAAAAGACCTCATCACGAAGCCGTCAACCAAGTATTCTGTACATCAAACTAAGTAACTTTACGCAAAAATTATTGCTGGCAAACGACTTTTTTTGGGGCGAAAAATCATGTTTTGTGGTAGAACTCAATGTAACGCACTCAACATATTGTGCTGATGGATGGATTGCATAGTACGGGGGTGTTTAAAGTAAAAATATTACATTAAAAACTTGTATTTAAAAAAACACTTGTCAAAAAGTCGGAACTTTGACCCCTAATATCTCCGTAACTAGAAGGTTCCCAGGAATTGTGTTGAACAAAAAAATTATCGCAATGACGTGGCGAACAAGTGCCTTTCGGCTTCGTTAAGAGGTGTTTTACACCCTTTATAGTCTGCCTAAACCCTTTGGAACAGACAATCGTGATATTATGTAAAAAATAACTAGTGTTGCCTGTAACCGATATCGGGCAGGCCTCAGTTATTTATCGATATTTTCATAATTCATTCGAGGGCCACACGCGACACTTTTTATTTGCCGTCCTATTTTAAGATTCATGATCTCATGAGATATTGGTAGACCTTCGGAGGCAGTGGATGTGACAGCCACTTTTTTATGATATAAAGGAATAAAAAAATGGTGTATGTAAATGGTGGTACAGAACTTTGTCATAAATAAAAGGTCACGCATTTTTTGTGATTCGCTATTCAAATAGGTACCAAGCTGGACTTCTAAAATTTTGTTAGCCTGTTTAATTAAATAGATTGCCTCGTTGGTCTAGAGAACACTAGAGGTTGCAACCGCGACTGCTGAACATGAGGTCCTGCCTCGTTGACTTTGTATTGAAATAATGAATGAAAAACAATACCGATCGGCCGAGCGCACTGACGACGCACGCACGCACAAGTTATTTTTATTTTACGCGCCAAAATGACACTTTCCTAATAGGCCTAAACTTTAAGGGGGCGTGGCTCGGCGCCTCCGCATGATTAAAGCGAAATATTTTTAACTGATCAGGCGGAAAAGACCACGACTGTACCCACGCATCTTGGAAGATGGACTGTGTTCTCTTTTGTGTAAGTTTCAAATTAGCATATGGCTTGCTTAGTGTGGCCATTCAAGTGAAGGAATTATGGCCACCCATCTATTATATAGTAGTTACACATAAAGTATGGTATCTAACATTTAACTATCTCAAAATCAAAATCAAAGCATTTATTTCAAGTAGGCCAGTTACAGGCACTTTTGAATTGTCGAAACAAAGATGAAAATTAAATGTAGCTACAGTACCAGTCACAAGACACAAAAACTGTGAAAGAACTGTAGTTGCCGATTCCCTAGCGTAGATCTCTATGGAGAAGAACGGGCAAGAAACTCCATGGACACTCTTTTAAATCAAAATATTGTTACAAAATATTGGTTACATCATTCATGTTGAGATGGTATATTATGTGAGAACAATGTAGCACGATGTGCACGTTAAAAGTGTCCATAGTAAAAACAAAAAATACAATTCAAAAATAAATATTCAAATAAGCCATGGCAACTAAGAGATGACCAGTCACAACTGATAGCGCCCGTTCACGAACATGACACATGTATCAGCACCATTCAACTCAACCATTTTGAAGGGAACTGAATGATCCGACACACGCGCCACCATCAGCGAGACATTAAGTTGAGCATGACATACTCTCAACCGCCAGGGCACGTTCAGATTTCAGTGAATGATAGCTTTCTAGTACATAATACTCACACAATATGGGCTATGCGATTATATAATACTAGAGATTGATTCTATACAATGCAAAGACAGTTGTACAATCTTCAGCAGCTCCAACAATTATATTTAATGCTATAAATTTATACGCCCCTGTCCATGTGGAGCAGGACCAGCATTGAGCCACGCATTTTTATCAGCGATATAATCGCCTAACTTGTAATAAGCTTGCTTACATAGTGTGCGTTTGATGCATGTTTTAAATTTCGTCTCATTCAGTTCAAGAATACTTTGTGGAATTTTATTATAGCATCTCAAACAGTAGCCCATGAAAGATAAGTCTACTTTAGCGAGTCTGAAGCCTGGCTGAACTAGTTGGTCCCTATTTCTAGTACTGTATTTATGTCTTTCACCTCTTTTACCAAAAAGATACAGATTTTTTCTGACGTACATTAGGTTTTCGTAGATGTACTGACAATGTACCGTCATTATGCCAATAGCCTTAAACAGTTCCCTTAGAGAATCGCGCCTACGAAGATTATATATGGCTTTGATGGCTCTTTTTTGCAGAATAAATATAGACTCAAAATCTGCAGCCCGTCACCATAGCAAAATGCCATTAGACATTATACTATGAAAGTAACTAAAATAGACCAATCTAGCGGTATCTACATCAGTAAATTGACGATTTTTTCTAATAGCATATGCTGCTGAACTTAGCCGCGCCGCAAGGGATGTTAAATAAGATCTACAAGTTAATGGAGGAGCTCGTGGCTATAACAGCCACTCGGGTCGATCTTTAGGTTAAGCCGTGCTTGCCTAGGTTGGTCTGTGGATGGGTGACCACCCATTACATACCGAGTTTACTCCGTGCCTCGGAAAGCACGTTAAGTAGTTGGTCCCGGCTGTCATTTGTAGATCTTTGACAGTCGTTACAGGTAGCCAGTAACCCAAAAAGTCTGACAACCAGTCTTACCAAGGGGTATCATATTATCCAGTACTAACTGGGTTGTGGAAGTCAGATAGGCAGTCGCTCTATGTAAAATATTGGTATTCAGCTGCATCCGGTTAGACTGGAAGCCGACCCCAACATAGTTGGAAAAAGGCTCGGCAGAAAATAATGAACTATCTACAAGTTTATCTATACTTATGATCCTATGAAAACAATACTTTACACTTGCTCTATGGATGTATTTAGGGCGTAGGGTTGTCGGGTTAGTGAGGGACTGAAATATTGCTGGATCGGCTCACGGCGATTTAACCATTAATTTACGGGCGAGGATCATTTACCGTTCGAGATTTTAATTTGTTCTAGACAAATTTCTGAAAACTTTTAGATTTCAGCCGGTTGTTTTTACCCCCAAAATTATCAAACGAAAAGATTGTAACTGTGCTACTTGACGTTGACGAAATTAATTGAAAGTGTATGACAAAAAGCGTTGAACCAGTGGTGGCGGCCCCGACTTACGAACAATTAGCCGTGGGTCGTCACCACTGCTGTCAAAACGGTGAAGGAAAACGTTGTGACGAAGCTGGCATGACCTAGAACTAAAAAAATCAAAGACACGTCACATCTACTAACCCAGCAGTGTCTATGTCCCAGCAGTGGGAAAATTACAGGCTTATTATGCTAAGTATTATGACAAACATTAATAAGTATGTAATGTATAAATAATATATGTATTTAGTATAGTAGTTCCTATGTCACACGAAAGTTACATCATGAAAAAGTTAACCTACAGTTCACTTCGTCGTCCCGAATGTTCAGTGCACGATAACTTGGGTCAAAGCGTAGCTAAGAGAACTATTCGGCTCATTAGCGAGCACACTGGCGCCAGTAGCTCCCACATCCGATGTCCCATGATTTGGAGAGTTTCCAGTTTCATGAGTGCCGTTTGACCTAAGCTACACATAAGGTATTTGTAGTTTGATGGTGTGTTTATGTGGGTGGGTCTACAAATGTTGTTGTTATAGTAGTAGTTGTGGGTGGGTCTACAAATGTTGTTGTTATAGTAGTAGTCCACAACAGTCCTCTAAAATGCTACACACTTGCTGTAATTATGTTGTGTTACTCGAGGACATATACGCTGAAATATATGCTTTGTCTATTCTTCAGATGCTTAAACTGTTGTGTACTGTAAGGTTTTATAGCTTACAACCGACCTTAAATTAGGCAGTCTGCATTCGAATGGGGGCTTATCTTATCTTTGTTTTCGCTAACCGGATGGCGCCACTGTCGAGTAAGGTCTTGTCAATAATTCTATTTTATACTTTAAAGTACCAATAACGTCATAAAAAGTTTATTTCATTACGTATAACAACATAGTGTAAACTTCAGACACATATTTACAATATTCTCCCTAAATTGGCAAGCACGAAACATTTAAAAATAATTCTACCTCCAAGTACTAACAAATAAGATCCTGAGTTGCTACTTAAAATCTTCAAGTCATAATTAATCGGGATGGCTCATTCTAGAACACAATCGTGAGTATTAGTAGAAGTATACGTGATAAAAAAGCACGCAATGCGCGAACACTGTATGACATCTGACATTTCGGAAGACCTTACTCTACACAGACGCCTCTAGCGGATTCATGCGAGATAGCCCCCATTTTCCAAGTATTTTGAATGAAGTTAGTGATTTAAAAAAGGAATAGATTTTTGTAATAGCACTAGAGTGAAAGTGCGGTCCATATTCAACAATATATAGCTAAACGCGGTTAGACCTTTTATTTAAAGTAGAATACTAGCCCTCATATGTATTCTACTCTACACAGTACCTAAAGAAGTTCCACGCTTACAAATTAAACATAAGTCAATTCAATTCTCAATTCTTTATTGCATACCATAATGTTTATAAGGTGGAGGAAAATAAATAATGTTACAATTATGGACCCTGTCGGGCGTAGCATAGACTAAGTAGGAGAGAGGTGGCTACTGGCTTACTTCAGTTATTATCTAATACGAATTTAATTTAAAGTAATAATTATTGCTTTATAAATTACATAGATTTATTTATTAGACATTGTAAATTTAAAATAAATATAAATAATATAATATCATAATATAATTTATTGCTTTATTAATTTCTTATTGTCTTTATTTATTACGTAATTAATGTGCGTGGCTCTAACGAGTATTTGTAGAAACAATTCGATAGTGAAGTACTCATAGTACTCATAGCATTTGCCTAGAAGGAAAAGCTTTAATTTATTGATAAAAGTGTTATATTTATTTAAATTCTTTAAATTTAATTTTTTATGCACATGATTGGTCATGTGCATAAAAAATTAAATTTAAGGTACTATTGGAGTGCATTTTTATTCGCGTTGTTGGTAAGTTTAGCCTACTTTTGTGTCTTAAAACAATTTTTGATTGTATGTCCTCTCTTTTTGTAAAGAAGACGGTTAACTAAAAAGAAAAAGTTGGTACTCGTTGGTTCGTAGTCGTATTGAACCATTATCTATAATTTCGCATAACAATAGGGTAGCTTATTTGTATAAAACCTCCGAAAAAGTACTACCTATAGCTACTTATATATCTATAAACATAATAACTAGTTCAGTACTTCAGCCCACATTACCTTTATCAAAAACAAAAGCATACCCCGATTAACATGCAAATAGATATAAATACACGTTCAGAAACAAATTGCAACAATTTCTGGGCGTCTCAAACCCATATGCTAAGGGAAATTGCTATACAGGGTGTTGAATGTAGCTGGCCGTATCTGTGTTTACATCTGGCCGTTACAAATGTGTTACATCAAGACAGTGGCGAGGCCCGCGTTACTTATCTAGCCGTACTGTATGGTAGGGCTTGCACCGAACAGTTTTCGGACAAAAATGTAAGGGGTTTTTATGTGGTCCATTGAAATGTTTTGGTCTAGTGTGGCTACAATACACTGATACTGTTACCGTTACAGTTGTGCTTTCATTTAAGACCCATTTCATGGAAATACAAAAAACAACTAGTCCACCATATTGTATTAAGAATGACGTCACTTAGCTAACCATGCATTGTCAAAAAAAACTAAACACGTATGCCAAATTTCAGCTCAATCGGACACCGGGAAGTGGGTCAAATTTAATTTCTAACATTTTTTAACAAAGTTATTTACAGGTAAAGCTAATAAAAGCGTGTTAAAAACATTAAAAACGACACGTATTTTCCACATAAAATTCACAAAACACAGTCCACAGAAAATTTTATTATTGAAACATGTACAAATTTAAATAATTATTCATGCAAGTAAGTAATCGTCCCTTCAATACCATAACAATTGCCAACAAATAAGCCGCTACACCAAATAATCACAATATACATATTCATTGATCCATTACCCATCTCAAATCAGCCTATTCAAAAGAATTACCCCAATATGTAAATTATACATTTGACCTTTGACCTCACAGCATCCCCTGTTCTCATTTTGATCTCACCTTTAGACACGTGGACATTGGAAACCGGTTTTCTTGAATCAGCATCCCCTTGATCTACTTTTGATCTTGTGTCCGATAATCCGGTTTAATTAATACACTTGCTGTTAGTTTATCTGTGTAGGTAATGGTCAATAGATGGGTCAGATAAAGTCATCTTTTGATATTGATCTTTTTATAGAATTCGGATTACTTAGTGGAAATATTATGTGATTTTTAGGGCAGCGTTTTGTTGATTTAAGGCCACATAATTCCTTTTTAAGTTTGGGGAGCCATGTTTATTTGACTTAGCAGCATCATCCCCTGTTCTTATTTTGATCTCACTTTTAGAGACATAGATATTTTAAACCGTTTTTATTATAAGCATCCCCTTCATCTACTTATGATCTTGTGTCCGATATAAAACATTCGGTGTTAGTTATGGTCAAAAGATAGGTCAGGATAGGTCAACTTGAGCTTGATATGGATCATTTAAACACATGGATACCTTTGGATATTTAAACGGGTTTTCATAAAAACTCTTTTTGTTACACTTTTGATCTTGTGTCCGGTAAAGATCTTTTGTGATGGACAAAATTGGTCATTAGATACGTCAGGTTAGGTCATCTTTTGTCATTGATGTTTTTATGGAGTATGGATAGTTTAAATAGGGCAAAAATATGTAAGTTTAGGGTACATGATTGGCTTTGCGAATCTGTACCATTATTAGGTAAATAAACTTGAACGGTTTTTTTTATATCACGTTGATGCTTATACAATATTAGGATGCTGATGGATCTGCCTAAATATAGAAAAAAAATATAAGTAATGCTTACATTTCCACAAATAGATCAGCGTTTTCTTTCACATATATGTGACAGCCCTGCAGGTACAGTTAAACGCGCTATATGTATATCTCAGGCAGTGACCAAACACGCGCCGCGGACTCAAGGAAATGGATAGCACTGAGAAATGTGTGGAGAGGCCTTGCTCTTTAATTTGATGTAGCAAGATTGAACATAATAATAATTACATTAGAGTTCTTTCTTTATTAAAAACTGGATACAACTTTAATAAGTTAATCGTTGCGTCGTAGTAGGATGTGTATGAAACTAACTATTAATTTAATTTCGAAAAACAGATAAGTAACCACTTCAGCATTTGTGCTCTACTCAAAAGGTGGATGTAGATAGGTAATCAAAAAACCATGAAATTTTTTATTACTGAATTTAATGAGACGTAATTTTACAGGAAGATCAGAAATAGAGCACTTATAAAATGTCTAGGTTACCAATACAATACTCCAGTTTCCCAGGCATAAAAAGTTTAACAACTGACATTACTCAATTGCTCCCCTGTTACAATAGACACTTTCGTCCGCACATTTAGCAAGCTGATCGTAAGCACGGAGGTTCAACGTCTCCGGCTAAATAAATCCTCACTCAACGTAAACTAAACAATTATCCTTCCTATCCTTAACATTAATTTTCATTAAAATCTTTCCTGTAAAAGTTCGTAGTGTAAAAATATAAGTAGATAGAATACCCACAGGAACTTATTAGGTAGGCGTCAATGAGTAAAGTCCAATCAACGATAATTTCTGTTTGTGTTTGTTGATGTAGATGACCATAATGCCAAGTCATGCCAGGCCAAGGTACAACCAAACCGTAAATCGGTAACTATGCTGAAAACTGTTCACAGCAAAAACATTGATAGCAAGTGGTGTGACCGTCGGACTGCTAAGTCATAGGTACCTCTGATTTTTCGGATTCATGTGCGTGTTGTATAATTATCACTTGCTTGGTCAAGGAAAATATCGTGAGGAAACCGGGACGCCTGAGAGATATTTCTTGACGGCATGTAAAGCCAAGTCAAAGGTCCATGGGCGGCATACAAACTCTGGCACCAGGTTAGGCACTAACCACACGGAAAGAAGAATACAGATAAAGAGTAACAGGGCCAAATCTTTACGGAATACAATGTGTCCTTAAAGGTGGACGCGCACCTAGCCGTACGCGACGCATTAATCGCATTTTCGGATGGTCCCGCGCGCCATACGCGCCGGATCGCATTTATTAATTATTAATTTTAACAGTATTTCTGTTCGGCACCCACCGCAAGCGCTTGATGCCCCGAATTTGATGACGTCATCCGCGCGCTGTTGGAATCTGTATACCCTACAGAATTTTACTGAAATGCGGGTCGTTCGGCGCGGATAGGTGCGCGACGTTGCATATATACTATTTTTAAAATGCGATGACTGCAGCGCGTACGGCTCCTGCGGTGCGTCTAAAACCAGCGAGCGAGCGAGGCGAACGAGGCATCGTTTCACTTTCATACTTTGGTTAACACCGCGAACTATCAAAGGCGCCGAACAAAGTATGAAAAGGGCCTCGTTTGCCCCGCTCACCCGTCCGCCAGCTGGCGGTGTGGCCTGCGCTGTAGTGCGCGTGCACCTTATATGAGAAATAAAATAAAAGTATGTAACGATTTAAATACATTCGTAGCAGTCGTAGCACTTCGTAGCAAAGTTTTTCAACTATCATGACTATTTTTTTTTAACCTTGGTGATGTATCTTCACAACCAAGGCCACCGCGTATCCAAACTATAGAACTATAGAGACATTTCATTCTCAAACCCCGACATGTAACTAACAACGAATCCAGATACGTACTAATGCCACATTAGTGACCCAACCGATACAATGGCGGAATACCCAGCATTACCCAGTTATATTCCTAGTGTAGTGGCTTGAAATCTGTTAGATCACTTTAAAGTACCCTTCCACCCTAAAGTTTTAGGTTAGGGACAGTTGGGACCTCCGGGTCGGGCCCAGTGCTGATAACGTGGAATAAACATTATACAGTGGGGCTGGAGATACGATGTGTCATTAGGCGTTTTTATTGAGGTATGGATAGATGTTTCATCAAGATTTCGGTAAAGTGGCCTCGTTGGTTTAGTGGTCGCGAGTGCGACTACTAAGCATGAGGTCCTGGGTTCGATTCGCAGGTCGGGCAAAGTGTTATTGGTGTTTTCCATCAGGAATTTCTCAGTGACAGCCACGGAGTCTGGATTTGGGCCCGGTTGACGGCAATAGACTGAAAACATAACTGGCGAAATGTTGGTGTACTATAAGGTACACCACTGTCTAACGCTTCTGGGATTACAGGCGTGATGTATGTAATGTAGGTCTATTTTTGTGGATTAAGATAATCAATAGGATAAGACACTGTCTAGGATAAGGCACTGTTAACTTATTCCATTCAGGGGACAAGTACCTTCAAGCCAAGCTTTGCTGGAAGACACAGCACTGCTTGCAGCAGGACTTTAAGAAGGTAATGTGTAAATAACAATCCAGATTATTGTCGTTGATTAAAAACCGACGGAAAAAAACTCCTTTAACAAAGAATTATACATAACGGCATTCTGGTGAGATCCCAAATGAAGCGATAGATTCGCTTCGCTTCTAGATCCCACCAAAATTTTATTTGCCCTACTTACACTTCTTTTTTCCCCCGCCCACGAACACACATAATCACATGAATACAACAAACAAGCGAGCATGTGTGCGTGAACCCATTTTATCAGCCAATGGTCAAGCGGTCAACACAGGAGCGAGATAAAAGATTTGTTGTCACGTTTATGCGAGAGAGATAGATGATATAGGAGGGGGAGCTTTACCCTTTCATTTTCTTTTTGGGGACTGTTTTTGCACTCACTAGTTTTGTCAAAAAATATGGCGAATATTGTAGAAACATTGTTTTTAACTTTAGTTTTGTCTGACTTTGTCTAGTCTTTTATCTAAATAAAGCTTTGCTTATTTGGAAATATTCGGAAAATTTAACATAGTTTTACCTTTAGTCCTACAATAATCTATCTCCAACGGATGACCTTGATACCAAATATTTGTCATCATCTTCCTGTCCACACTAACCTTCTAATCTAGCTGATTTTCTGCAGAAAGTTGAAGTGCATAGTACTCGCAACTGGCCTGCGTATATGAACCAGAACAGAAGATTTAACGTGGACAAAACAAAGGGTTCGTACTTCATCTATGTCAGGATCGTTACAGTGGAGATTTTGTAGTGTCTGCCTACCCCCATAGAAAAAAGGCGTGTACCTATATTAAAGAATTGCATGAAAAGGTCTACAGCAAGTTTCAACGAGCTAAAACTTTCCTATTCACACCATTTCCCACCACATAGCCAGCGACATGAGAACAAAAGTTATATCCAAGAGTAATTTAACTCAATAAACTTTACATAGGCTTGCTATAGGTATGTATATTTTTCAGTGGGCCGAGGGATTACCCACAGAATTACTATTGATTTGGGAGCGTACCCGCTCGGCCGGCTTCCAAATGAGCAGGCCGAAAGTATTGCTCTAGAGTTGGTAATACTAGTTTAATATTTTTAGACGATATGGGCTTAGGAGTTAAGATCAAATGCAAATCTGTCAAATCTGTTTCAAGCTTTCACGGTTCAAAACTAAACAATTCAATAATATCCGAGCCCTGAATAATTAATAACCACGGAAGATATCCCTTACGGGAAAGTATAAGTTCTGTCATTAAAATAACATATTTTATAACTTCTTTACTACACTCCTTCAAAGGCACCGTGAAATATGCGCCAAAGGCCGAATACTATAGAAGAGTGCATCTCATCGAATGGGAATCACATTGGAAAGTCAGAGGGCATTGCATTGTAACTAAGTAGTTAGCGAGAGATATAGTTAATATTATGTTAAAAGAGTATTTATTTATTATGACAGGAATATTTACGTATCTTACTTTTTTATTATTATTGACATTTATGATTTTTGTGATTTTTATTGACATTGATTTTGTAAATTATTATTAATTTGATTTGATTATTGTGAATGTGGGGACCATGTGGGTTTCATTTTTATATATTTTTGTTTGTTTTCTTTTTTGTTTTCCCACAACTGTCTGGCAGTTTGAGTACTATAAGCGACCTACCCAAATGTCCTTTCTTTGGTATTGTTCGTCGTTTCGTTGAGCTCCTTGAGTTATAAGTCGAGCTACACGATAACTGACAAATGCTTGCACTGACTGGACAGGTCCACTCAAATCTGTGTGGTTCTTTTTTCAAAAGACCATCTCAGACACTATTCTGCATAGTCCTCATGTGAATTGAGCAAAATTATGTCTGGACTTCAAAAGAGACTATGACCTCTGAGTTTGTTTCGGCTGTTTCTTCTCAGAGTAGTCAGGTACGAAACACCGGCCCCATCTAGTTTAAAAAAAAAAATGACGTGTAAAAGTGTTTGTAAAAACCTACTTGCAAAATAAACATAATTTATCATCATTTATCATTTATCATTTATCATTTATTTAGGAAAGGTTCCATGGGAAAAAGGCGTTAGTTTATGTGTGTAAGTACGTATGTAAACTTTTTGTAAATAATGTAAGTAATAAGTATGCAGTTTTGTCATTTCCAATTAAACCGCACAATACGTCCTACATCTTTCAAATAAACGCCCAAAACAACCGTCTTTAAAAATATGAAGAAGAAAATAAATTCGCAACGGTAACAACAGCTCTATCAACTTCCAACGCAAAAGTTCGCAAGGCCCAACCTGAATTTATTAAGCTGGACCCTAGAAAGGTTTGCCGTATGCAGATAAGGGATTTATTTAGCGGAAAGGTCCGTCCCTGGGTTAACGCTAAAACGCCTTTTGGGTCGACGATGACCAGGATTGGGACCAAATTTATTGTCGGCTTTCGGCTTTTGCGTTGATTTATTCGGCCCCGGGTGAATGGAATCAACGGACCGGTTGATAATAACGCTTGCTACGACGTTTTTGCGTAGGTTTAGAACATGTTTATGTGAAAATGTTTAATGCTGATAAATTGGGAGGGTGAGGGATTTTTGTAGGTTTCATGTTTTGTGGCTGTTCTATGTGTCTATGTGTGTGTACCCACTACCGAACCATCAATAAATGATCATAATTCATAGGCCGTCCATACACTTATAATAGATGGTCGGTGTCATTAGAAGCTTTTGGTATAAAGTATTCTAGTCTTTATTTAGAAGACTGAAGGACCCTTTTTTGTCACCTTGGAAAGGAAAGTTCTGATAGACAAAAGTAAGGATACTACATAATGAGGGCCTACTTATAAAGAAAAGTATAATTGACTCCAAAAACTAGATAGGTAGTTTGTTCCTGCCGGTCATCCGCCGCGCGCCGCTGGTATTAGTATTAGAGCGAAAAGTACTAGGCCAGCCTAATAATGTCTAGTTACCATATCACTGCGCACCAGTACCTCCAGCAACGCTACGGGGTCAACCCAGCAAGGGTACCTACGGCTGCAAACATCTTTACGAGTTTGGTTTGGAAAACTTAGCAAGTTAGTCTTGTCCTCTTAAAACTAAAAAGATTCCGAGCCCCATAAATTCTCCACGACATAGCTAGTTGTAGGAAGTTTCTCACAACATATTGGTTCGCAAGGTTGTAGGGCGCGGACGTGCAATGCGAGGCGGCCGCGGGACGGTACCTAAATGGCGCCAATTACACGCCGGCCGCTACGTGATGAGACTTGAGATGGCGCGCCTGTGGCCGTTGGGTGAGTGTGGATGTGACGCCGAAATAGGACAGATGGTCTAGGATATGGAGAATGGAGGTATTGTTAGTATGACTGTAAATACCGAAGCGGGAATAAAATAATAAAAAAATATTTTGGGACGAACGCAGCATATTGTTTGGGGCGAATCAGAATTTTGTTATGTGGGACGAAACTCAGTGGGCCGAACGGAGAATTAATCGTTTTTACGGATGGCCAATGGGGCCGAAAAGTTCTGAAGTGGCGACCGCGAATCCGAAGACGTTGCGTTGGAAGGCCTCCCACTAGGTGGGTGGTGGGATGAAGGTTGCGGGGATCCGCTGAATGCGAGACGCACGGGACCGGTCAATGTGGCGACACTTCAGGGAGTCCTATCTCCAGCAGTGGACGTCTTGCGGCTGAAATGATGATGATAGTTTTGTCTGTTTTATCTTGACTAAGTATCTGTTTCCTCTGTTAGAAAGAACCTGCGATGGGGAGTCGTGATGTTGCTCGTTTTAATTCTTGATGCGACTCGCCACCTTGCCGAACTAAATGCCACAAAATGTGGAGGTCTTAATGGGCTGAAGCTGATTCTCATCAATAAGAAGTATGTTCGCTAACCTAAGCACTAACTAGGTACTTCTTTATCATAAATGTTTGAGATCCAAACAAAATCAACAATACCTAGGTACTGTTACCATACATTTCTAGTTGGATTATTGTACTTAAAGTGGACGTCGATTTTATTGGTGAGCGTCATTTTAGCGCTCCAGTGATTGGAATCCAGCTAAAAAATATATGTGATATTATTATTTTCTAGTTGGATTAGATTGGATCGATTTCAATGAAGAGCGCCATCTGTATTTCGAAGTTTTTATTTAATCAAATTCTTAGTTCAACTATTCCCTGACATATGGCACTAAGTACGAATTATGGCTTACTCAAATGGCTTATTCACAAGTGTGACGCAAGAACGTGTAATATTACAAGGATTTTTATAACATGAAATTTTGAGGCACTCGTCTTATTTACTAAAAAGTAAATAAAATGATTCTATTTTAAATTTCATTTTCAAATAATAATCTAAGAAGTCCACAAAAAAAAATCAGCGACGTATCCACTGTTACTTCACGCTAAAACAACTCGGACGGTCCTAACCCAAAAGTTCGCCCTTTAAAGTACACATGTAACAAACCAAAACACGTGCGTTTTACGACTAGGGACGCTCACTAAACTACTGAAATCGTTCGCCAATGGAACGCCATTTTTTTACCTACGTGAAATATTAAACCGGCCGTTGTTTGCACGGGACATAGGTAAGGTCTGTTCGTGATTTTGTTTCCAATGTGATGGCATTTCCTTAGTGGAATTGGTTTTATAAAAATACGAAATATGTTTGGTTGACCGTACTTTCCCAAGACTTATCTTTAATTTTTTTTCTTGTGGTCCCAAAATACTACTCGAAAATATTTAGAGGGAATCCAGGAGTTGCGGTCCTGGGCCTAAAAGCCTCCCGACCCAAACAAAACAAATTTCAACTTAACAACACGAATGACTAGTACTACTGAAAAGTTATTCTTTAATTTAGTAGGTACGTTTTTGTAATTTTTACGAGTTTAGTTAGTCGTATATTATATTAATAATTAGTTTGCTTAGTTTCCGAAAAACAAATCTCATATTTATTTTAATTTAAGTTATTTTTTCCAAAACATTTTGTTTACATTTTTGGAAAGTAATCTGCGAACTTAGATTACCTACGAAGTCGGACAATGTAGGTAAATGATTGATAGTGTCAATATTTTGCGGGTTACCCGGCTATTATGTGATTTGTGGGCGTCGGATGCAGGTTATTCAATCTTTTGTGTGGACGTCTGATATTTATTATAATGTCATTGGGTTTCATCATCATCATCAGCCTATGTTCCCACTGCTGGGACACGCCCTCCTCCCAATGAGAGGGAATGGGATATTATCCACCACGTGGGCCCAGTGCCACATGTCTTCGAATTTCTGGTTCTAGGATATGCCGGTTTCCTCACGATGTTTTCCTTCACCGTTTTGAGAACAGTGGTGATGAAATAAATTACACAAAGAAATGCGCCTGTCTGGGTTCGAACCCACGACTTACTGTTCGTAAGTCGGGGCCGCCACTACTGGGCCACCGCATTGGGTTTGGTTGGTGATTTTTCTGGTTATTACATTTATTTTCTTTTGAGATCCGGTGGTCGCTATTACGATCACTGAATATCTGCAAGGTCAGTATCGCTCCTGTGTTAGTTTTCAAGGGTGGTCAGTAAGTGAGTGAGCTTATGTTGGCCCACTAAATGGCAAAGACCTCCCTTCCCTCTTTCCACTTTCACCATCGACACTCTTTCGCAATCTTATGCAATTGTAGGCCTCAGACCAAATATAAAACCAAGACATAGCGCTGCGAATAATAAAGTGAGGCACGCTCACATTTACATCAAACTACATTTAAACTACGCCTCAATGAATGCACACATGTTTACGAAACCGGCCTCACTTCTCTGTTCGAGTTCCGTCTTAACTTTTTTATTTGGTCTGAGTTGTAGGCTAATCCTTTTATGAGTCCAGCTCATCCCGGCATCTCATTTTGGGCCTGCCAAGAGCTAAGGTCAGTATTATTTTTTATGATTCTTTGTGTATTTTGCCTTTTTGCCGCTTATTACGTGAGCCTTGGCGGATTTCAAAAATTTTTTTGCTTTGTTTTCCTACGCGAAACAATTGGGAACAAATTGAAGGAACACAATTTCAAATTAAAAAACAGTTTATCAACAAAAAAATAATTTATTTATACAATTCTGATAATAAATTACAATTCGTCTACTTATACAAATAAATGGTTATTGTCAGCAGTGTGATTTCATTTCAATACATTGGAAATTTAAATACGAATAAATCACTTCACACTATCATCAGGTCTATGAAAGATGAAATCTAGCGTTCAGATATTAGTTTTGGATATACAAGGTGTAAACGAACTCTTCACGAAGACGTCCACCAAGCATTCTGTACATCAAACTAAGTAACTCAACAACGCAAAAATTATTGTTGGGAAACGACTTTTTTTTGGGGGTGAAACTTCAAGTTTCATGGTAAAACTTAATGTAACGCACACAAAACAGTGTGCTGATGGATCCCTTGAATAGTAAACGGGTCATGGAAGATTCAAAGTCAAAATTATAAAATAATAAAAACAAATACATATTAAAAAAGACTTTTATAAAAATGGAAACTTTAACCTCCAATATCTCCGTAACTAGAAGGTTATGGTCCAAAACAAAAAACTGGCTTCGTTTATAGTATTTTTACACCCTTTATTGCCGATTCTAATTTACGTGGAACAGGCTAGCAATGACAATGTTTTAAATACATTAAAATTAAATGAATAAATTACGTTCACATACTTTTAAATTATCTAACGGGTATCTAATAAGTTATCTAGTGCCTAAATTGAACTGAGTTATTGACAATAATATTATTTCATGTAGGTTCCTATTATCTATCTGTCTATGAGAGATCTTAAATTTGTTTAAGAAAATTAATTCAGGTACATCCATGATCGGGCTATTCGACTTCAAAAGAAAGTGATAAAAAACTGTTTTAATAATCTCTTAATATTATTTTATATATTGAATGGCAGTCATAATACTAATTTCGTGGGTAACTAATTATTTTGGTTTATGTAGCTAATTAATATCGCATTGTTTATACCAATTATCAATAAGAACCGTTTTTGCTTGAATCAGAAATGAATTTTCTACGCAAATGGTTTATCTTGGGCCAATAAAGTATCCCTTTTCCAATAAACTCAAAATATGTCGCGGACACTAACGCCATCTGGTTATTTATGAAGGAACTAACAGCGTTTCAGTTTCTTGTACGTTTTATAAGTTCACGATAGATGGCGCTTTCATAAAAGGGAATATTAAAATTGAGAAGTATCTTAGCCAACTAAGACTTTATTAATTGATGATATTATTTTTCGGGTTATATAAAACTACATTACAAATAATTTAGATAATGTATAAAAAAATTGTATATACTTAATGATAAACTACAATTTATTAGTGCTAGCATTTTTAATTGGAGTTATTTATTTTATAATTTAATGGATCCTATATTATCGCACTGCCCACTGATTTATCAATAATCTGTCATGGAAAAGTATTACCATTTATAAAAATTCATAACATAAAATTTTGTTGACAAGTACACAGAAATTATATAAAAACAATAATTTAATCACTGCCTTGACAGCTTAGCACCTGAGTAATAAATAAATAAATTACCAAATTGAATTACACCTGTATTAAATTCATGCATGTTATAACAGATCGCTATTGTTTACTATAATTTTATTCAGAATCTTAGATAATTGACATTCTTAACAACTTTAGACCTTTAAGTTGATTTTTGAATGATCGAAGCCGTAAACAAATTTTGATTGCAATGGAATTTGAACTTTTTCGTGTATGACATTGAGTTTGATGTGAATTATTTGAGATTCTGAATTGGAGTTGAAATTAATCCTTAGTAACGATTTGCACTATTGTCTTTATTATCCGGTTACCTTTCTCGTAATGTAAGAGGTTCAAACTTGGGTCGTTGATTTTCTCTTCTAATAAGTTTATTAACTCCACTCGTATCGTTTTTAGCATTTCTGCTACCTGGAAATAGCAAAAATGTTGTTTTAGTTGTGGTTAATAAATCAAATATTTTTTAGGCACGGTTGGCACACGATTCGATCTCCGCACGGAACAAATATTTGTATGGCTTACAGGTAGTTGTTCCGGGTCTGCCTGTTTGTATAAAGGGTGTAAAAAACATCTTAACGAAGCCGAAAGGCACTTGTTCTCCCCGTCATTGCGATCATTTTTTTGTTCTACACCATACCTAGGAACCTTGTAGTTACGGAGATATTGGGGGTCAAAGTTCCAACATTTTGACAACTTTTTTTTTTTATCAATTTTTTTATGTAAGATTTTTACTTTAAACGCCTCCACGACTCCCGTACTATTCAATCCATCCGTCAGCACAATGTTTTGAGTGCGTTACATTGAGTTCTACCAAAAAACATGATTTTTCACCCCAAAAAAAAAAAGTCGTTTCCCAGCATTATTTTCTGCGTAAAGTTACTTAGTTTGATGTACAGAATGTTTGGTTGACGGCTTCGTCGTGACGTTGTTTACACCGATGTTTGTAAACACACCCACGATACAGGAAAAATTCCCAGTGTCGAGAAAAGTTTTTTATAAAAAAAAAGTGTTGGTTTTGAAGTGAATGCTCAGGTTTTGTAGAACAAGTAAGTATTTTTACTTCTAGAAGCTCTTAGTGCAACAACACCCAAATACTTTTGTCATAGAATAGGATAGTAACCACTTACTTCGTGTTTTTCTACTTGGAACATGATCCAGCCATCTTCTAAAGAGACGATAAATGTCCCACTGTGAAGTTCGACAGCCAAACTGCAACCTGGAAACGGATATGATTCAATCGTTAATCACAATAAGAACAATTTCAATTAATTGCTATAGGGCCTTTAATTCTGCGCCAATCTAGTAATACTAAAATAGCGAGATAACTAACTTTTTAACGATCCAAGATAGTGTTTTGTTATGTTTTTTTTTTGTTTGTGTGTTTTCTTAATACTGATTATTTGTTTGTATTTCCAAAAAGATTCAGAGTATAACTTAATTTAGTAGTTGCAAATCTGAAAAACAGTGTGATGGCGATGATTTCTCATAAATTATAGTAATTTTATAACATACTAGCGGACTGTCCCAACTTCGCACGTGTGGACATTTTTTTTACACCTTGGGTAACATTATTGAAGTTATAGTACGGATCCCTATTATTTTCTAGTAATCAAATATGGAGGCAAAACACCGGAAGAGATGGAAAAAATAAATGG
The DNA here is from genome assembly GCA_941918905.2 of Xestia sexstrigata. Taxonomy (NCBI): domain Eukaryota; kingdom Metazoa; phylum Arthropoda; class Insecta; order Lepidoptera; family Noctuidae; genus Xestia; species Xestia sexstrigata. The sequence goes on along the minus strand of OW799213.2, from coordinate 6,784,055 downwards.
GGGAGGATAATTAAAAAAATATATATATATAGCCTATGTTACTTATGGATAATGTAACAATCTAATGTTGAAAGGAGAGCAGCGGTGGCCCAGTAGTGGCGGCCCCGACTTACGAACAGTAAGTCGTGGGTTCGAACCCAGACAGGCGCATTACTTTGTGTAATTTATTTCATCACCACTGCTCTCAAAAAGGTAAAGGAAAACATCGTGAGGAAACCGACATGACCTAGAACCAAAAATTCGAAGACATGTGGCACTGGGCCCGCGTGGTGGATAATATCCCATTCCCTCTCTTTGGGAGGAGGCCGTGTCCCAGAGCAGTGGGAACATTATAGGCTGGTGATAAATGGTGCAAGAATTTTTAAAATCGGGCCAGTACTTTTTGAGTTTATTCGTTACAAATATACAAGTCTTGCCTCTTTATAATAATAGTGTAGAAATGTAAATTATAAGTTCAGAAGGTAATAATATATTGATGTAGTATTTCCAGTCATAAATTTGAATGATAATGAAAATTTAGAAAAGTAAGGAGTACAAAAGTAAGCTAACACAGCAATAAAACTTGTCATACTAACCAGAAAACAGCACAAGCGGTAGCTGAGGTACCATGGAGCACTCCCTAATGAACACCCGGCTAGTCTTAACCTTCTCTTGATACACCATGTAGGGGCTGGTGAAGTATCCTATGGAAGAGTTGACGGAAGATGGGTGCAGTGCCACATAACCGTCGGTCTTCGTCTTGAACTTCAGTTCGTCTGGTGTCGGCTGGCGCGGTATGGCACCGCCCGCTTGCATGTGGAAGGATTTCTCTGGAGTAAGCACCTGGAACAGGGGATATGCAAGAAATACAAAACTCTTTTTAATTATTAAAAATGCCTTGTATTGGTGCATAAGAACATTGTGGATCACTTGTTTAAGTTTTTAAAACATAACTTATTTTACAACGCCGGTAGTGACGTCAAAGTCTATATGTCAAAAAAACACTTTTATTTGAAAAGTACTTAAAGTTTGACGAATATTTTAATAAAATATTGTTATTGCAATTTATGCTTGAATAAAGCACATACAATTAGTATTTTTTTTTTATTAAGGCCAAAAAATTACATGTAAACAAGGCAGATTGAGCTAAATGGCATCACATTAACGACCACGACAGTCACGGACGTTTGAACTGTTTTTTTGAGCGACAAACAGTCGTTGAACTTAGCTTTTAATACTTTTCTTGGGTTGATATTAGTGTATTTTATTGATTTAAGTGAAGAAAAAAATACATGCACATTCCCTATTAGATGGGTGGTTTATTTATTGCTTCTGACTGTGGTGGTGGGGATAATAGCATTTGTTTATTGATTGAAACGTAAGGGCATGTAGGAGGGAGTCACAAATTGTGGGTATTTCATGTGCATGATAATTGGTGTCAGGATGAGGCAGAAGTAGTACGTAAGAAAAGTAGCAGGTGGCGTTTCGTAGTTTCTGCCTAGCCCATAGGAAAAAGGCGTCAGTTACGTTTTTTAAAATAGTAGTTTTAAAACCATTATTACTTGAATTTTATTGAATGATGCAATACTAACGTTGTTTAAGACCTTTGTTACTAACAATTATGGACTTGGTCTGAATTAAATGTATTATATTTAAAATCGGAAGATTTATATGTTATTTTTGAGAATGGTATATTTTTTACTAGGTGATGCCCGCGGCTTCGCCCGCTTGACAAATTATACACTAAAACCTTCCTCTTGAATCACTCTATCTATTAAAAAAAACCCGCATCAAAATCTGTTGCGTAGTTTTAAAGATCTAAGCATACATAGGGACAGACAGACGCGGCGGAGGACTTTGTTTTATAATATGTAGTGATGTTAAAATATAAGGTTACCTTGACAACATTCGGATATAAAGCTGCACACAAAATAGCTGCAAGCAATTTGTCGTTATTTCCATTTGTGTTTAACTGAAACAAAAAAAAACATTGAATTTGGATGAAGGCAATGCTACCAGTCTTCGAGTACTTTGACGACTAACTGACCTGACGTCGTTGTATATTTATGTAGATACTTACTTTTAGACTGAAATTTTTATTATATTAAAATCAAAGCATTTATTTCAAGTAGGCCAGATACAGGCACCGTCGAAACAAAGATGAAAATTAAATGTAGCTACAGACCCAGTGTTGTAAAACCTACTTGTTGGTATACTTTTTTGTTAGGTTTTAATGGCATTTATAATGTCAATAAAAGATTTTCTAAGTTCAAATTGTACTTGTAGCTTTATGTTTTTTGAATAGCAACCATCGTACAACGTTTACTAGTTTTTTATTTCGCTATTACCCCAGTAAATATTTAGGAACTTGATTCTTCAGACCACAATTACAACACCCAGACACAAGACATAAAAACTGTGAAAGTCATTTCCTAGTGTAGATCTCTATGGAGAAAAGCTATCTATTAGATCTACTTGTAGTTTGTATATAATGTATGTACTTTTATACATACATATCGACGGTGAAGTGCCAATACTTCCTAATTGACATTTTTCGAGAAATTCACTTTTTTATCGTTTTGAATTTAAAGGCATTATTCGCATGTTTTAGTGAAATCTCCTAAGTGTATTTTAATTGCAGCAGCATTCAATTAAAATGTGGAAATACCTCCCAACTATACCAACGAGTCTATTTTATGACATTGGTGTCGATTCTGTTGTGCACTAACTAAACTTAATTTAGGCTATTGCTATCTTTTTATCTCTAATAAAACGAGAAAGAGACGGACGTAATTTAGAGCTGTCAAATTTAGTTGGAACTAATATTTCCATACAAATGAAGGGTGCACGTAAAAACATGTCGACTAAAAACACGGTGAAGCGCAAGGCATAAACTAGTTTGACATCTCTAACTTAGTTCATAGCTATAGCCGTCCTTTTCTCGCACTGCCTTTTAGTAAAAGATAGCAATAGCCTAAATTAAGTTTAGTTTGTGCACAACAGAATCGACACCATTACCTCCTAACCTAACTAACTTTAAAAAGCATACATTGTTATTATTCGAAATGAATTAATACATTAACTACTTTTTAATTTATTAAGAAATTGAACGTTTTTTTTTAGTTTGTGTAAATTTTTGACTTTGTCAGTTAGGTGTTATTGGCACTTCGCCGTCGATATATTTCTAAATAAACATTATTATTAAACTAAGATGAAGGCACAAAACGTGTTATAAAATCATTGTGTCAACAAATCTAAATTATTTCGGAAACAGTTATTTTAAACGGATCTTTTTTTTTCTCAATATTATGTTGCCTTTACCTCTAGACAAGCCAATTGTAATGATTCCTTACCTCATCTCCAGTCAAACTAAGCACAGAATCCTTTCTCATTTTCTTCCGTAACGCGGGCATGTCGGGTACGAACCCAATGGAAGCGAGCAGGCCCAACAACTGGTGCTTAATATCGGCCAACATCATCAATGTTTTGTGTGATAGGAAGTTCTCGTTCGCGAACACTAAAGCCGCGTGGGTACTGCTTTTCATTGCTTGTTGCCATTTCTGTAAACGAAGTTGAATATTTTAATTTATGGAATTTTTTACATCAGTACCGACTACTGACTGCCTCGTTGGTCGAGTGTGAGGTCCTGGGTTCGATACCCGGGTCGGGCAAAGTGTTATTGGGTGGCCGGGCCATGGAGTCTGGATTTGTGTTCGCTTGATGGCAATAGGCTCACTCTCTATTACATGGGACTTAAACTTAACTGGGGAAATGTGGATGTACTGTTAGGTAGCTCGTGGCTAAATAATAACAGCCGCTAGGGTAGATCCTTAGGTTAAGCCGCGCTTGCCTAGGTTGTACCGTGGATGGGTGGGCACCTATTACATACCGAGGTTCCTCCATGCCTCAGAAAGCACGTTAAGCTGTTGGTACATGATAGACATTAAAGCAATATGTTAGAAAAAAGGCAATTATATCTTACCCTGTACGCTCTCAGGGTTGTCAGTTGATCACTTTGAGAACATGCAAACTCTCTCCGTTTCGCGTCTGCCTCAGTCTGAAACATAAATACATATATCGAAATCAGGCACCTGGTGATTGAATTATACACAAAAGTGTAATCATTGTGAACCTATCTAGTTTTACTCGAAAATATCTTGAAAAGGGGAGTAGCTATAACCTAACTTCAGGTTGACTACTAACTTTAGAGTCACTAATTCGACCGGTACAAGAAATTATTTCAAGAACGTTTTGGGAATCCAAAAAAATTTATTTGTTTTATTTCCTTACACGCAATATATCGTTACTGTGGCAAAACGCACGTAGTAAACGGCAAGCGCGACGACGAGTTCGATGAACGACGACGCGTGAAATCATCTGTTCACTTCCTGTCTAGCTATAGGCTAGGCAGGAAGTGAACAGATGATTTCACGCGTCGTTCGTCAGAGTATTTCAACATCCATTATTGTTTTTTTTTATTTTAGCCGTATTATTTCCATAAATGGAATGCTGCGTACGATAATGTAATTTTAAATAGAAATAGTAACTGAAAAAACGTAAAAAAAAACCCGAGAAAAATTCCGGTGGAATATGATTAATATTAATTATTGATTAATATTTATTATTTTATTTTTTTTGATTATTATTGATTTTTATTGATAAGGAGTTAAATGCACCCTGTCAGTTTCCGGAGGGTTTCTTACACCCTATATAGTAAGTAACATGTAATGAAATTTCCAAGATAAAATAATATTGAAAACATACCTTCTTCCCAAACGGAGCAACAAAAGGACTCTTATGGCTCAAAAACGCAGCCATAGTAAGTGCAGAGTCCACGCAGCAGAAAATAGCACCGAACAGCATGAGCTTGCCTATCCTGACGTCTACGGGCAATGCGGCCAGGTGCTTGCCCAAAGCGGTCAGGCTGTATGCCTTGTCGAGGGCCCCAATGTCTTGCAGACGAGATAGAGCGCCATCTATGTTCGATTTCGTTGGTGGTTCTACTGTTTTTCCTGGAAACATAGAAAAGAGAAATCTGTTAAAAAACGCTTAGGTTGGATTAATTTAGTCTACTTGGTGATTCGCTTTTTTGGACGGTAAAAAAAGATGAAAAGTTTGCATTTCGTTGTTTTGATGAAAGTTTACGAAAATTGTTTCTCGAATGACAGCAGCAGTGTCGTTGTAGAAACAAAATTAAGTTTACGATTACGCTAACGTTGGCTTACAATTTTTTTTTTTGTTTTTTATTATTAAATGGGCTTTCTCTTAACCTCGATCACGCCTGATGGAAAGTGATGGACGAGGTCTATAATGGAACGAGCGTGCGCAGATGATGCCTGCTCACTCCTGCTTTAAAGGCATGGTTTAATGTGGGCGAGAACACAGATGCAGGCGGAGAGTTCCAGAAGTTTATGGGAACACAAATCATTCTTAAGCGGTAAATGGAACTTTACACCTCCGTTAAGGTTATCCTACATTTAAGGTAGGTGTGTAAGTCAATAATTATACATCGTGGCGATTTGATCACCAGCATCTGTCAAGAAGATATTTCTACCTGTCCGAGTATCCGTTAAAAAAAATCTTTTCAAACATGCATCGAAATAAATTGTCTACTGTTGTAGGGGAATTTGAACTTTTTCACCTGAAATTGTATAATGGAATCGTAAAAAAACTGGCCAAGTCCGATTCGGATTCGCACATACAGGGTTCCGTACCATCGTAGTAGGGGCTTTAATTTTTATTCTTTGTTGTTACAGCGGTAACAGAAATACACATTCTGTGAAAATTTTAACTATCTACCTACTACAGATCATGAGATACAGCCCGCAGACATACAGACGGACGGACGGACAGCGGAGGCTTAGTAATAGGGTCCCGTTGCTTACCCTTCAGAACGAAAATATTTATTGATGCCAGCCGCGCTCATCAACAAGACACTTACCTAGCACCTCATGTATGCTCATATCCTGGAACAACGGCAGGATCTTGATCTTCAGCAGCAACTGTTCGAGCGGTACCCGATGTATCTCGGGCACGGGCTGCTCCAGTATGTGGTGCTTGTAGCGGTGCGACGTGAACAGATGCACGCACACGCCCGGCATGACCCGCCCGGCGCGACCCGAGCGCTGCTTGGCGTTAGCGCGGGACACCCACACTAGGTCTAGGGATTCCATGTTGCGGTTGGAGTCGAATCTGGTGGGGAAATTGGGAATTTGTTTTAGTTCTTATTACTTAATAGGCAGATTTGTTGCTGGGAAATTTGTTCCGCCAATAGGGTATTTTACTCTATATGAGAAAAAATCTAAAAATATATTATTGAGACAGCCTAAGCCAAAAGCAGTCGGAAAACGTTAGTTTTAGTTCATAAAATAGCAAACTAAATTTTGAAATTCAATTTAAAGGTTTCAGCTTTGAAAGCCATGCTATTACGTAATACGGCTATGTAAACTTAGAAGTGTCAACTGTCAACATAAAATATCACTGCATTGGTTACACAGCCAACTGACGTCATGCCCACAGAACAATATGGCGTCCACTGCGTCCACTGTTTTCGTCAAATTTCGCGCGTAATTGCAATAAATGCAAAATTAAAATGCATTTTTTGGCACTTAACGATTGAATAAATAAATAGAGATTTTTTTGTGGTTTATTAGCACTAAAGAATCTAATTGAGATACTGTTCAAAAATGGGTGTAATACCCTATTTCTACTCCCCAGCTAAAGCCCTAGGAAGTGGTGGGCGGCGTTTTAGAGGATTGTCTGGCACTTGTTCTTAAAAGCGGCCAAAACGTCATACATTTCATACAAACGCTCGTACGTGATTATGCCGTTGTTACACATATATCTTTTTTTTTTTTAAATTGGTATCTTGTGCACTATATCTAGGCTTCTATCAAAGCAAAAATTAAACAAAATAATTAGGTATAAGCCTCCAAAAATTGCTGTTTTGCATACATTTTATCTGAACTTTGGCTGTTCATAATGTACTCAAAAATGGTAAAAGTAAAGAAAACATCCTGATAGAAGCCTTGCACATGTAATGGAGATTCTAAATGACAAATATTTATTTCACAAACTTGTTAGACTTATCCAAAAACACGTATTTCCTGGAACAAGTTTAGAAATATTCGAACACTATTTTTCGTTCAATCGCGTTAGTCGGTATGAGGTGCGCGGGAGACGAGTAGTGCGGGGTCATGGCTAAGTATGACAGGGGAGTTAAAAAAATATTGCCGCGATGGCTCTGGATGAAACAGCAAGCTTTTCGACCATGCTCGCGTTGACGATAGACGGGCCGTTTTCGTGACGGGCAAAAGTTGCACCACGTGTTTTCGTGTTGCTAGAAACATGTTGCAGACAAGTGCATATACAATGTATCAGGAACATGTTTCCGTAACACAAAATCTCTCACAAAATCGCAAATTTTTTCCAATGAGCACGACCTAAAATAACCTTGAATTATTGACTAATAATTATTAATTATTATTATTTTATTATAAACCTTTTCTCCTTCATCCGCCCGCAATCCACGACGAACACACAGTCGTCTATAGTAACAGAAGTCTCCGCTATGTTAGTGGACAGAACTATCTTGCGAACTCCTGGTCTAGGCTTGCGGAATACTAGCGCTTGTTCCTCGCTCGACAATGTGGAATGGAGTGGCACTAACATGTACCTCCCGGTTCTGAAACAAAGGAAGAAGATGGTTATCTATACTAAAATTATGAAGAGGTAAAATTTGTTTCTTGGTTTGTATGTAGGGGGTAATCTCCGGAACTAATTTTATTTTATTTTATATTATTTATTTGGGACAAAAAACAGTTACACGTTGCAATATTAATAGTTAGCTTAGGTCTAATAGTAAACAAACGCATAACCCACACTATTGTCCACGGAATCATATCGATTTAAAAGAAATAAGGAAACGGACGTATACATACAGAAAGGGACAGTAAGAAAATAAAAATAAAAAAGCTTATAAACCTGAATGGTCCCACAGACCAACTGTAGACAGCGCTCCCCGTCCAGATTACAACATCACGTCAGCAAGAATCAGTCATCGTTAAGGATGACCAGAAAGTAATTCAATAGCTATTTTTCTAAATTTGTTCTGATTAAGAGCGAAAATATCTAAATTTATAAAATGTGAGTTGTACGTTACTAATAATCGGCGGAGCTAATCTAATCTAATGACCAAATTCAAAAAAAAAATTACTGATAGAAAGCTACATTATTCGTGAGTTTCTATATTATTGTTTTATAGAAAGAAAAGAAAGAAAGAAAACGTATTTATTTGGCTTTAGCCGCAAGTGCACACAACAAAATAAGAATAAAATAAAACATAAGAAACTTAAAACTAGGTACAGAATAAAAAAAACTTAAAACTAAACGGAAAAACAGAAGAGAAATAATATTAATAATATTGTGTGAAGTATCATGCATACTAGCCGAGCTATCACACTTTTTGCGGACGAAGTCGCGTGTGATTTGTTAGTGTTGTATAATCGCCTTTATTTTATCCGAATAGTGGACAGGGTATAGTATAGTAAGCCTTATTTTGGCTATTACGTTGAGTATCGCAGTCGCTACGAATATTTTAACCTAATGTTAAAACTATTAGAAGAAATTAAATGCGAGAGAAAGCGGTTTTAGAACTTTTTTTTGAAGCTAATGCAGTATGCTATACAAACAAGACATAGACCCAACAAGTACGTAATCAAATTAATTTTGCTAGAAAACCTTTTAACTTATATTATGGTCTCAGCAAATAGAACCACCTCCACATTGCTAGAAAGGATTTTTTTTAGTCTATGCATTATTTACTACAAATAGTTGACTTTAAAATAAAACTGAGAGATAAGTGTAAAATTTATAACTTACTTAGGACTAAAAGTATGACTCTCAGCTAGTTGATCGTGCAACGACATGATTTCTGCTATGCCTGGTAAGAACACCAATATAGCGCCCTCTCGCGGCCATTCATGATCACCTTTCACGATGTAATCCAACACGTGTTCTACTAGTTCCAAATTGATCTGAAAATAAAAGAAAAACTCAAATTATCTGCTAAGAAACACGAAATATCAAGCGTCACAAGAGATATCGGTGTCCAAATATTCGTTGCCAGGTCGTATTTTATAGAAATTATAGCCAAAATAAAAAAAAAATGCAATGTAACAAACACGCAAATCGAACGAAGAAAGACGAACGCACACAAACTAGGAAGGAACAATTTTGAAAGGTAATGAACGCCAGCTCCATACATCAAAATAAACATTTTTACACTGGTCATGTACAGCGCCATCTATCGTTTTTTTGGTGGAAGCTGGCCTAGAAAAAACCTTATTGTAATATCAAAACACAAAAATTTCAATCGAGAGGAGGGCTTCAAATTGTCAAGAATGTGGAATCCAATGTTAAGTATGCTCAAAAGCTGAGACTCAGGACCTTGATTTTTATACACCTAATAGGGACTATAGACCTCAGTAACTGGTATAAATTTCAACTTGCTAAGTCCACCCATTCCTGAGAAAATCGGTGGTGACAGACGGACGGACGGACAGACGGACAAGAGAGTGACCTAAAAGGGTTTATTTTTACCTTTTGAGGTACGGAACCCTAAAAAATTACCTTCTCCGAATCCATAAGATACATATTCTTGCAGGTAGTCTTGCTACACTGGGGATACCGCGCTACCATCTGACCGATGTTAAGATTGTCGTCTCGGATGGAGATCTTCGGCGGTTCGTTAGCATCGGCTCTGACGTCACAGGTTTCTAGCTCCGTTTCTATGTCTTGTTTTCGGTCACCTGAAAATCGATAAAATATAACATAACTTCAGCCTGTTATCCTCAAAGGGTTAGGCAGGCGTGTACCTAATAGTACACATTTCGCCCGTTGTTTCATCATCATCATCATCATCTCAGCCGAAAGACGTCCACTGCTGGACATGGGCCTCCCCCAAAGGGGGGTTTTGCCATAATCGCCACGCTTGGCAGGCGGGTCGGCGATCGCAGTCCGGTTGTTACAAAAGCACAGAGAACGCTGCTGCCCATTCTCTGGTAAGTCCCTTAGTCGCCTCTTACGACACCCACGGGAAGATATGGGATGGTGCTATTCTTTACGTCCGACACCATACAGAACAATGTTATGTTTAAGTCCCATGTAATAAGGGGCGAGCCTATTGCCATCAACCGGGCACAAATCCGGACTCGATGGCTGCTACTGAGAAATACATGTTGGAATAAGCCAATTCGCAAGCGGATTCGAACCCAGAACCTCATGCTTAGCAAGACCAACGAGGAAGTGAAAAGTAAAATATTGTTGTTGAAAATTAATAGAAAATTCACTTATTTCAAAATTTAAATTACTTATATTGCCAGAAGGAAAATATTTGCCTGAAAGTTTGACAACCAGTCTTACTTACCAAGAAGTTTTGCGTAACCCAGCAACCGGATTATGGAAGTCAAATAGGCAGTAACTCCATGTAAAATACTGGTATTCAGCTGCATCCGGTTAGACTGGAAGCCGACCGAGCGACTACGAGTACCATACAGGAAATGTAAGATTGACTAAATAAATATGAAAATTAAGAAAAAAATACCTCTCTTGACTTTCCTTGCGTAGGGCCCATTTTCTTCTAATACATAATCGGTAATCTCCATTATATCTTCAAGGAATAGTTGTTCCACTGGGAATGTTCTGCCTGAAAACATCAAAAGATTTTATAATCCCGTCCACGCAAAAAGCCGTCAACGTTCATAATGCGTTGAAAACATCGGTTCTCGTAAGATCACATAAGTTAAGTCGGTCAGTACGTGGATGGGTGACCGCCCGCGAACACCGCGTGACGTTGATTTACTAAATTTTTGTTTTGCTATTTTGTTATTCATAGTTCAATCAGATCTTGTTTTAAAGTACTAATAAAAAAATGTTACGCTTACCTGGTATTTCCAAAACTGGAGCCTTATCAAAGTAATCCGAAAACAGATCAGCGTTCAACGTAGCACTCATGAGTATGATCGTCAAGTCTTTCCTCACTTTGACCAGGTCCCTCAATATCAACAAGAGGAAGTCACTCTCCTCTGATCTTTCGTGAACCTCGTCCACTAAGACGTGGGTGACGGATTTCAACTGAGGGTCGTATTCTAACCTTCGAAGGAGTATACCGGTAGTGCAGAATGTAAGGCGGGTTTTGGACGATACTTTGCTTTCTAGTCTTATCTGGAAAGATAAACAGAGAATATTGAGAAGAGAACAAGCTTATAGTAAAAAAAACAAGTTTTTAAATAAAGGTGTGGCATTGATACCTTTATCGATACCCCCACTGGTGTGCATAAAAAAACAACTAGTCCGCCATCTTTGGGAGGCCGCCATATTGAATGTAGAATGACGTCACTTAGCTAACCACGTATCGTCATTCCAACTTGCATACTTCCCTATTAGTCGTCAGCTCCGTAGAACTCCTTACCCATATGATCTTTCACACATTCTATCTATCATTTTGTCCTCCTTAAAGATTTACTTCCCCTACTTAGCTGATAACTACAGTACAAACTTTAACAAATCCAACATACCTGGTACCCAACAACCTGGCCAGTCTTCTCGACTCTCTCTTCCGCCACTCGATCAGCTACTCCAATAGCGGATATCCGTCTCGGCTGAGTACAAACGATCTCCACGTGTTCCGCGCCATCTTTGTTGTAGTTCTCCAACCAATTGTCTAGGATGTATTGCGGTACTTGTGTGCTCTTACCACAGCCGGTTTCGCCGCTAATTACGACGACCTGGAGAGAATTAGTTGTGTCTTGGTGAGAAAATATCTTACTAAACAAATTGAACATTGCTTCCTGCAAAACAAGATGCATTTAAAAATCGGCTGATATGGCCATAAAAAGACAATTTAGGCTATCAAGGAAACAGTGCGATCACCAATTTATCAGCTAGCATTTTTGTATAATAACAATTTAGAAGAAGCACACCATTGTGAGAAGTGGAAGATATGGGGGGAGGCCTTGCCCAGGAGTGGGATTACGGGGTAACTAAAAGAAAACAAAAAAACAGTTTCGCAAAACGAATGCATCCATAATTGCCAAGGAATCGAGGAAAATCAGTGGGCCATATACGCGTGTTATAGATTAACGACACTCCAGTATATTGAGGAAATTAATTACAATATTTGCAATTGATTACAACTGAGATTATGTTAATTGCTCTTTATAACATAATAACTCAACATTGACATTATTAAGAAGCATTAGGTAGTTAAATCGTGTCATATTAACGTCATTCTAGGATACATATTACCTGGTTTTGTTTTGTCAATAATTCTGATATTAAGATTACTATCACTAATTCACTTTTCTTCCGTGCTGATTGGAAATCCTGAATACACTTTACAGTGTAATAATGTATATATTTATCTTAGAGCATTTCTTGTTATTTAGTGGAAAACTCTTGAAATCAATTTTCTGCGCCAACCGCGTTGTCGGCGCAATTATACCCTTTCATTTGTGAATATAAATAAATAAATAAATATCGCTGGACATTACAAACAGCGCGATCTAGTGCCACACTAAGCAACGAGGCTTGTGTCGTGGACACCAGATAGTAGATTTGCTTCTACCGGGATTCGAACCTGGGACCCTAAAAACGTAAGGCAGCCTCAGTACCGCTGCGCCATTCGGGTCGTCAAATATAAAATAATTAACAAGCAACTCACCTGTGACTTCTGAATGGTATTCAATATTTCATTCCTCTTTTTCCAAGCTGGCAACTTTCTTCTACCGGACATCATTCTATTATACCTATCATTGTCTCTCTTCTCCGCAAACCGTTTAGCTATATCCTTATTCTCTCTAAAGATCTCTTCGAAATTAATATTAGCTCTATTATCTCTATTACCACCCTTTTTATAATGAGATGGTAAATTCTTTTTACTACCAGAATTTTCTATAAGCTGAGGGAATAAGGCATCTGTTGTACCAGGAAAAGTTCTCGTATCAAATTGTATAAAGTTCAATATTTCTTCCTCGTTATTCAGAAGTTCGACTAAGGAGTATACACACGGTATACCGTCCTGTGCTAGAATTTTAGCCTCATCGATAAGTCTTAGCGTTATTTTTAGGCATGTAAGCTCAGGTATAATCTTAGTTTTGTTTTCCGTCTTGAAAAATATTAAAGGAGGTTGGTATGGATAGACACTGTCGTCGGGAAACCTTATTTCTAATTCATAAGTTATTTTTGTATTTTCTTTAGGCTCTACTGATTCTGGGGGTGCTTTTTCTTCCTTAGATTCGTGGAGAAACTTGCATTTTGCGCCAAATCTACACGGACCTCTGAGGAACAATTTACAGACTTCTTTCTGTTTCGTTTTAACACTGCTTGTATAGTTGTGGTTAGTTTTTTTCTTCGGAACATCTACTTCTTTGCTTTCATACATTTTAGTCAGATAATCGAGGTTCAATTTGACAATCCATATATTATTGTCTTTCGTTTTGAAGCTGGTATCGTAAATTGAATCGAGAACAGCTCTTTCGTCATTCACCATTTCAATCAATTCATTTTTATTCGGTGCATGTGCTGGTTTATCTTGGAAATCAATTTTGAAGTATTTGAGGAAAAGTATTTCTAATGCTTTGTCTATGTTTTCAGCAGCCACTTCTAGAGCTTCTGCACAGTGGACTTTGTGGAAATTGTATCTGTAATTTACAAACAAAGATGGATGTCAACAAACAAAAACCAAAGTTAAAGTTACAACAAAAGTGAAAGTTAAGCAAGCTCGCAATTTTAAATTTTGTCTCTTAACAAATACTTATTCCAGGAAAGAATGCAGCAAGCTTATATATTATATTATATTGTGCAAGTTTTAAAGAATAAAATTAGTTTTGCACTTAATATTGAAACAACCGCAGATTTTTATTGCCGATGATTCGATATGTACTGCAATGATGTACTGAACATGTGGTAATCAATGTCATTTCCACATTTTTTTGTCATATTTAGATACACCTCTGCTGAACCCTTCAGGTATGTGACTTTACATTAAATCAAATACTACAGTACCTCTCCAACTTCGCCAGAGCAAAAGCTCTTAGCCTGGCCTCAGAAGTCTCTATCTCAGGCTTAACAGTCAGTGAGTAGTCACAGCCTCCCTGCACAATGAGGTTCCCTCTCTCCATCCAGTAGCGGTTACCCAAGTTTGAACCTTTATCCTGAAACCAAATAGAAGTATATACTAGTATGAATGTCTCGGTCCCAGCAGTCGGAATGTTAAAAGCTTTTAATGCTTCTGCTTTAATGCTTTTAATTCGAAAGCAATTGAAGACTGGTTTAATGAAATGCCTGGTACACAAAGTAACAACACTTTCATATTATGCTACAGTGTAGTTCCCGTTCCTGTGAGAGTACAGAGATAAAATATAACTTTTGTTACTCCCTGATAATGTAGCTATCCATTGCTGGAAGAATTTTTCAAATCGGTCCAGTATGTTTTAAGTTTATTCGTTACATACAAAAATACAAATCTTTCCTCTATAGAATATTAGTATAGAAGTACAGATGAACATGTTTATTGCAAGTGTCCCATTCATTAAAAGTGAGTAAGAAGCTTTAAACACTTATAGCACAATAGTCATCAAACTTTACTTGATAGGTTGTCTTTGTTTTATGAAAGAACATGTTAAAATTTTTTTTTTGTTTCTAACTTAATGTTGATACTTTCAAAATTAAAGGCATGATAGGTCACATGTTTAGAAGAAATATTGCACAACTTTATGACAGTCCCACCACTTACTCATCTTGTCCATTCCAAAATAAAAAAAAATTAACAAAGATAACAAAAAAAAAAAAAAAAACATTAATTTTCAAATTTCAAAATACAATTTTAATAAACACTAACCTTATAAACACTGGCGCTTCCAAGTTTAAAGTCAGGACCATGAATAAACCTGAGTGTGTCCAAAACTAGTTTCTGTGATTCTGAATTTAATCGAACTGTTTGCATTTCCACCTTGAGGTTAGGATGAGGGTCTTCTTCTTGAGGCTCAACCTTAGCTTTCCTGAAAAAAAAACACATTGTTTTACCGATAGATCAAGACTAATTTTTACAGTCAGATGTTCTTAGCACTTTTACACACCGTATCCGAGGATCCGCCGGTTCCCGTAGGAAGAAATCTTGAGCCAATTGTCTGCTTTCATGGTCCATGATTGTTAATAAACGAAATAAGTACTATAAAACAGAAAACGTAGACAAAATGTACAATTTACGAGACGTGTGCAGGCCAATCGCTATGTCCTATGTTAAGTCAAGCGTGCGTTTAGTTTCTATCCGGAGACTATGAAACGTCAAACTATTAATTTCGATCTGATTGGTTTATATTAAAATTAAAACATTTTTGATACAGATGCATTAATTTATCTATTATTCTTTATTTTCAAGGGTTCTTTTAAAATTTGCTCACAAAATTAAATTGGTTCCAAGAGTTTTATTTAGAAGGCAAAGAAACAACAAAACGTAAAATAAATACGTTCCGTTCTACTCATAATATTTCCAAGTTATGTATTGTTTGATATTAGTAGTTATTGCAAGGAGTTATTGAGAATATTCTATTAAAATTAACGTTGCAAGCTACAGCGTGTATTAGCTATTATAGAAAAATCAATAACAGTTACAGCTAACAACAATTTTTTTGGTTCCCTATCCATTTGCATACAATTTTAAGACTTATTTTAGCTTTACATACTTTTTTTACTCATAATTATATTTACGCTTATCAGCTTACCTACGCATAATTTTTTAAGCAAAATTTCTCTAATCCTATTAATGAAAGCATAACATTCTTAAGCTTATATTTATTTTCGCATAACAACAACAACAACATCAGCCCATAACGTCCACTACTGGACATAAGCCTCTCCCATGATGGGAGGAATTGCCGTAATCTCCACGCATGGCAGGCGGATTGGAGATCGCAGTGATGAAAGACTAACAGAAAACGCTGCTGCCCATTCTCAGGTCTACGGAGGCGAAAGGTGTTCTGCCTCAGACATTAGTCGCCTTATACGACACCCGTGAGTGTAATGGGTTGGTTCTATTCTACTCTGCCGGATACCACACGGCTAAATTATTATTATTATTATTTGTTTTTATACTTTTACGTATCTCGGCTTTGTTGCCGGATTTATAGAATAGTACGGGCCGAAGCCAAGTACTACCCCGGGAAAGTGGTGTTATGATGAGATGATGATAATATGATGGAATTTTGCGATGATGAGTATCTATGTGTGTTAGACTGTGTGTGTTTGAGGTTGTGTGTTTGTAGTGGTACCTACAGATTCATTTTCATTTTGCAAATAATTTCTGACAATCCTGCATGTATTCAGGATTGCGGCTTTCTGAAGACTTTGGTATGTATAAGGTGGTAAGTCAAGAGTTCTTAAAGACTGATGGAGTTGTTTAGGAATAACTCCTGTTGTTGATACCACAATAGGGACTATGGCGACATTGCTAAGACACCACATTCGGCTGATTTCTATTTTAAGATCTATATATTTTGTTTAAAGTTTTTCGGCTATTGTATTTTGTAGATTGTGGGTGTTTGGTACGGCGATGTCTATAATTTGAGCGGTTTTGTTACGTTTGTCTAATAATGTTATGTCTGGTCTATTGTAGTGAATGGTTTTATCTGTGAAGATTCCTCGATCGAAGTACAATTTGTGAGTGGCGTTTTCAAGAACAGTTTCAGGCTGGTATTTATAATAAGGTACTGGTGGTGTGGAGATGAAGTTATATTTGATTGCTAATTTTTGATGAATTATGTTCGCTATTTGATCATGCCTGTGCTTATAATCAGTCTGGACTATTGCTTTACACGCACCTGTGATGTGCTGGATGGTTTCCGAAGAACTATTGCATCGCCTACATATGTCTACTGTTTGAGGAACTCTCATTATGTGTTTCTGGTAATTTCGGGTTTCTATGACCTGGTCCTGAATCGCCATCATAAACCCTTCGGTCTCAGGGAACAGTTCTCCACGCTTTAACCATTCGTTCGACGCTAACTTGTCGACGTTAGGTAGATTAAGGTCGTGTCGGTGTCTCCCATGCAGTGACTTTTGAGTCCATTCAGCGATTTTTGTCTGTCGGTCAGTCAGTTGTTCTTTACTTTGTGTTGTCCTGACATACATGTTCAAAGGGGTAAGTTTCTTGTCATTATACGCTATTGCTTTATGTAGGGTTGAAGTGGAGCTTTTACTGTCAAAGTATTTTTTCAATGTTGTTATTTGTTTGTTATGTAGGTTAGTGATATCTATAATTCCCCTTCCGCCGTCGTTTCTTGGTAGTGTGAGTCTCTGTACACATGACCTAGGATGGTGTCTCCTGTGTTTAGTGAGAGTGGTGTTTATAATCCTTTGTAATTTTTCGAGGTCGGTCTTGTTCCATTTTATGATGCCAAAGGAGTAGGTGAGTATGGGGATTATTATTACTATTTTCGCATAATGACATAAAAAACATTTTTTTTCTAAGCTTAACAAAGAAGCATAAAAATTAACTCCTATAATGTTAGACATACCATAATTGGATAAGAATGAATAAGAAGGGATCCCCGATTTTTCCCCCGTCATCTTGGAGATGTCGTCGCCGTCGTCGGTCATAAAGTCATCGATTAGGTACCTATAGGTAATAGGTACGTAGTCCTCAGAGCATGCTCGAATAATAAATGCACAACGTCATGTAAATCTTGTTGATTAGAACTCACACGTATATGAACACTAAGTATATTCTAGGTGATTTGAAAATTAATGTAGCTGTTTATCCAAAGGGTTTTTCTTTAACGTGTTTAGCATAGGTACAACGATACTATACTACCTACCTAATGTTGCTGATCACTTTGCAATTAAAATCCTGGGCAGAATCGTACATTCTTGCATGTAGCTCTAGGTACATAGAGTTGGCAATGACATTTCAAAGGAACTAGCTGTAGGAATAAAAAAAAATCGGCCAAGTGAGAGTAGAACTCGCGTGGAGAGGGTCCGTACAACGCCAAAGTCTTATATTGAGTTTACCACTTTATTTTGAGTTGATAGAATTCTAATAGGTTTTCCTGTGTTCTACAAGCAATGAACTATATTTTGTATATTTTTCAAAATTTTAGGCTCTGTAGTTTCGGAGATCTGGGGGTGGGTGGAATGGTTAATTTTCGTCTTCTTTCATGAATATAATCACAACTATTTATTTTACAATAATAACAGAAATATATTTAAAATCCTCATAACGACCAATTTCATTTGAGGGTTCCTTCTATCTGGCAGAATCTTGATGCTCCGAAATTTATTTGGCATAACACACTTGGCATAATCTTCTTTATACGAATATTTTTATGGTATTAAAATAATGTAATATAGTTATTGTTTGGCCGAATGTTTGTATGTCCGAATATACAATGGCATACTGTTAAGATGGCAGAATTTCATTTGGCATAACCTTTAGCAATGTTCACATTCCGCATAATTTCGTTTAGAATAACTTTTATTTAGAGCGACGATTATTTGGTACAATTTCACTTGGCATACTATGAGGATGGCAGAATTTAATTCGGAATAATTTTATTTGGCATTAAGGCCTTTTCTATAAAATAGCATTTTTAAAATTAATTAGAAGTTAAATATTGGTGCCGATTCCCTTGTTCACAAACTAAACTAAATTTAAGTTGAATGCATCTTTTTCTTTCTATTTCATTATGAAAAGGACAGAAGATAAAATTAGTTTAATCCTGTCAAATTAGTCAGCACCTGACGTAATTTGATGTAATTTTAGTAGTCAACTTTTTAATCGCGTCTAAAAGTTGTATGGCGCTGATTAATTTGACAGAACGTAACTAAAATTTATCTTCTGTCCTTTTCTTAATGAAATAGAAAGAAAAAGATGCACTGAACTTAAATTTGGTTTAGTTTGTAAACAAGGGAATCGGCACCATTGTCTTGAAAAGTCAATATGTTGTGCTACAAAATTTAGTGACAGAAACGAATCGTTCCAAAACCGACT
This sequence comes from Xestia sexstrigata, assembly GCA_941918905.2. NCBI lineage: Eukaryota > Metazoa > Arthropoda > Insecta > Lepidoptera > Noctuidae > Xestia > Xestia sexstrigata. The sequence goes on along the minus strand of OW799213.2, from coordinate 6,765,031 downwards.
CCACGTAGTCTTGTCTGTCCTACAGGTTCCTTCTATCTGGCAGAATCTTGATGCTCCGAGATTTATTTGGCATAACACACTTGGCATAATCTTCTTTAGACGAATATGTTTTAGGCATAAAAAATATTTAATGTAAAGGGTGTAAAACACCTCTTAACGAAGCCAAAAGGCACTTGTTCTTCTCATCATTGCGATCCTTTTTTTGGTCTACAAAATACCTGGGAACCTTCTAGTTACGGAGATATTGGGGGTCAAAGTTCCAACATTTTGACAATTTTTTTTTTAATTCAAGTTTTTATTGTAAGATTTTTACTTTAAATACCTCCACGACCCCCGTACTATTCAATACATCCATCAGCACAATGTTTTGAGTGCGTTACATTGAGTTCTACCACAAAACATGGTTTTACACCCCAAAAAAAAAGTCGTTTCCCAGCAATAATTTTTGCGTAAAGTTACTTAGTTTGATGTACAGAATGCTTGGTTGACGGCTTCGTGATCAGGTTGTTTACACCCTGTAGTTATTGTTTGGCCGAACGTTTGTATATCCGAATTTACAATGGCATACTTTTAAGATGGCAGAATTTTTTCTTTGGCAATGTTCAAATTTCGCATAATTTCGTTTAGAATACCGTCTATTTAGAACGACGATTATTTGGCAGAATTTCATTTGGAATAATTTTATTTGGCATTTTTGCCATTTCTACAAAATAGCATGTTTAAATTAGAATTAAAATATTGTCTTAAAAAGACAATATGTTGCGCTAAAAAAGTTAGTGACAGAAACGAATCGCTCTAAAACCGACTCCACGTAGTCTTGTCTGCCCTACCCCTAGTGTAATTTAAATCCGCGTAGGCGCGGAGGGGTGAGGTGGCCCGCGAGCTGAGGAGCCGTGAGCCGCTGCATGCTTGCTTGCTGCATGCTTGTTTGCATGCTACATGCTTGCTGCATGCATGGTGTATGCTTGTTTATATGCTTCTTACAGGAAAAAAAGCTCACATATGTTCACAATCAACTATGTTAAAAAAAAATACGTTACGAGTATGTATTACCTGCTTTAGGAGATATGGTTTTTTCCAAGAGTTAATTATTATGTTATTTTGTTATGCCTATAAAAAATATGTTTTAATATCATTACGCGTAAATAAATTTATGCATAAGAATGTTATGTTTAATTATTATTATGATTTGAGAAATTATCCTTAAAAATTATGTTATGTTAGGTAATTATTTGTTGTGTTAATTACTGTTATGCGTTAATAATGTTATGCGAAAATATAATTAGGAGTAACAAAAGTATGCCAAGTTATATTAGGGCTTAAAATAATATGCAAATGGATAGGGAACCCATCCTACCAAATTTCTCCTGATTTGGTCCAGTAGATTCGGAGCAAATTGGCTGTGACAGACAGACGTACAGACTCAGACAGACAGACGCACGAGTGATCCTATGAAGGTTCCGTTTTTTATTTTTTACACAGAACCATAAAAACAACAAACACACATAATAGGCTTTAATTTAAAAGTTTTTAAGTAGGTAGTCCTGAATTCATTTTACTTTGTTTAATTTATTTTACCATCACCACTACTGAAAAATTTTGAGAGGGCCCAGAGGGTAAGGCCTCGCCTCCCATGTATGAGGTTGTGGGTTCAAATCCGGGCAAGTACCAATGTGACTTTTACAATTATTCATAAATGTACTTTTCTAAGTTTATCTTGGAAATCACAGACATCGGTGGAGGAAAATATCCTGAGGAAACCTGGACTTGATGATGGCTGACTAAAAAAATATGATTCAGTCCGTCAGTTAGATTATCGAAAAATATTGGATACGTGTTTTTTGAGTGGGGGCTTGTGACGGTCGTTACATTTAAGTAAAAAATGTACTCAAATGTGACGTCACACCACTTTTCGACGCACTGTATCATCTTCATTTTTTGTTTACTTAAAAAAAGAAAAAATATGTGTCCAAAATTTTTTGGAAATCTATGTGACGGACTAATTCGTTTTTTTTTGTCATCTACCCTGGTCCGAAATCGCCAACCCGTCTTGAGCAAGCGTGTGGTGATCAGTGCTCTTGCCTTCTCTGTATGAGAAGAGGCCTTTGCCCAGCACAGTGGGGCAGTAATAGGGTTATATTATTATTATTTTTACCACTACTGCGCTCAAATACGGTGCCATTATGTCCTAGAACCAAAAAAATCGAAGACATGCACACAAGGCGGGCGGATGCACTGTGCATGGATTTATGTCCACTCCTTGCATTGGGAACGTTATAGGTTAACGAGGTGAAATTCATTGGACACATTGTCTCGCATTATCATCAACATCCAACATCTTCCTGTCCCATCAAAATGTCTTCCCATGTTACTTGGGGGTCATCACCCAGATCCACAGTTCGATTTTACCTTTTGCAGAGCTATAAGCGGAGAACAACACTGAATACTGGTATTCAGCTGCATCCGGTTAGACTGGAAGCCGACCCCAACGTAGTTGGGAAAAGGCTAGGCAGATGATAATGAGAGCTATAAGCGGAGAACTCTCTCTCCCGACTCTCCTCATGCTGCTATGCCATTTTTATTGAGGCTTCTCTTTGGAATCGGCTCATAATATATTCTTCTTCATAACGAATAAATTGCAAAATGTTCAAATGTGTTTGGCCCAAATTCAGCTATGCGAACTCCGCTCACTAAAAGTGAGTGGAGCATGAAGTGAGCAGAAGACAGGGCATGCGGTGTAAGATGAAAGGCGGGCTATGATCTGTGGGGAGACGCCGCAAACGAATGAGATCAGAATAATTTATTGAAGCCCATTCTAAACATTTTAGGTACCTACTCAAAATGTGGGCGTAAGCTCCGAACCCACATTCAACCTAATTAGCTTACAACGACGATGTCGCCAAGGTGCTAAATAGAAGTCTAGTTACGTACAATCACACGCACTACAAGAATGTCCAAAGATCTGTATCTCAAGAGACCTTCCACTGAGTCACTGACACGACATTTTTAACATTTTAGGCGTCCATTGCTGCACTTCTACTTGTTATTTCTACAGGGTCATGGTAAAACGCGCCTTGGACCTTCAATATTAGGTAATATTGAAGGTCCAAGGCGCGTTTACGTAAATATTCCATGTCATGATTGTATTTTGTGTTAATGCAACGGTAGAAACCAATTTACATTTTAATGCTGCTAATAGGATGCTAACCAATTTCTGGTTAGAAGCGCATTTGACAATTTTCAAACACTTATTATCAAACTAGTAATAAAGATTATTATTATCTGAAAAATACCTTCTTACCTTGAAAGAAAATTAATAAAAGGAAATGTAGGTAAGTACAGCCATTTCCCTTCGAAGATTGATTCTATTAAGTCCAATTCACGAAAAGTAGACGACATTTTCATAAAAGCTCGCTGTTGCATTTTCAAAGCTCGGCTCTTTGCCGTGACCTGTGAAATTCCAATAATACAACAGTAGGTAACTAGGCATTCATTTAGGTGTTGCTAACTAAATGAACCGAACTACTGAGAATAGCTGGATTGATTAATGGTAAATTTATTGTTGCATCAGACATGAATAATAAATTAGTGAAAACGAAATGTATTCCGAAGTGGGAAATGGTAGGTAGGTACCTACTAAAAGAAAATAGTATATTTCATTACAAGTGCGGAAAGGCTGCCATTGCAAAGAGTTCCGACAAATGTCTACCCGATCCGAGGCGCAGCCGAAGGCGAGGGTTGAAAGTCGGAACAAGTTGCAATGACGGTTCCGCAGGTGTACTGAACGACTATTTTTAATACACTTGCGAATAAATTAAGCAATTTAATAAAATAATAAAAACACAATAAACTCAACTAACTAATCATTTATTTCTTATAAAAGTTATAGTACACTTGTACTGTGAGTTGAATGGCGCCGATGCGCGCGTCATGTTCGTGAGCGGGCGCTGTCAGTTGGGACTGGTCATCTCTTGGCTGCCAGGGTTCATTTTAATTCGTTTGTTGTTAAATTGTTGTCTTTTTCTACTCTGGACGCTCTTAATGTGCACGTCTTTCTACATCGTTCTCACATATAAGTATAATTTCAAAATTAATGATGTAACCAAGATTTTGTAACAATATTTTGATTCAAAAGAGTGTCCATGGAGTTTTTTGTCCGTTCTTCTCCATAGAGATCTACGCTAGGGAATGGGCAACTACAGTTATAGGCAAGTTCAAAAGTGCCGTAATGGTCTAATTGAAATAAATGCTTTGAGTTTGAGTTTGAGAACATTGAAAATTTTCTGGAAAATTACGCCAACCATAGAATATAAGCAGAGTTTTTTTTTTCTTCACCCATTTTGGTAGGCAAAGGGAACTATCCATACAGCTTAGTCTTCAGTAGATTTTTTTTATTGATATGAAATGAAAATGAAATTTAATGAGATGAAATGAAATGAAACCTAACCTAACTCATTCAATTAAATCATTAAAGCTGATATTGAAATAAATTTGTAGCTTCTTTTTAGAAATATACGTATTTGTATGAATCACAAAAACTCTTTAGTAAAAACTTCATGGTTGGTTTTTCTTTTTAATAGACATTATTTTGACAGTTGGGAAAGAGAACGCACGAGTTCGGGAAAGGTAAAAAAAAAGCACTAGTATGTAATAGCCCACATACCGAACGCTATACGTCCCTGCAATACACCACTTTTTGAGCAACTGTATTAAAAATTCCTATTCCTGCCACTTCTAACGATACTTCAGTTCGGAATAACAGTAGCAATCTCTCCGCTTATGATTGAATATCTTCATTGATAAATAATTTAACATAAAAGGTAGAATCCCACATCGACGCACAAATCCTTACAACGTATTTAGTAGGTATACCTCTACATTATAGTAAAAAACCCGAAACTCTGATCACCAGTCTTACCAAGGGGTACCTAGCGTGTTAACCAGTAACTAGGTTGTGGAGGTCAGTCAGGCAGTCACTCCATGTACATAATATACGCTGATATTCAGTTGCTTCCAGTCTAACCGACCTCCGATCACACAAACTTGTGATGATGGTGATCTATTTGACAATCATCACTGCTGCTCATAAATAAATTAAACATTTATCAGTATTCAGTATAGCATGAGGAATCTTCAATTTTATCGCCTTTTTTTACCTATCGGATTAATTACTACAACTTATGTAGGTGTACCTATTAATGGTTTTTCCTTCCTATCTTCATGTTTTCCATAATCCTTAGTCCTGACTTCTTCCGGATCTAGATAAACATCACGCCTGTAATCCCCGAAGGGTTGGGCAGACGTGTACCTAATAGTACAAGTCACATTTCGCCTGCTTATGTTTAAGTCCCATGTAATAGGGGGCGAGCCCATTGCCATCAACCGGGCACAATCCGGGACTGCTACTGAGAAATTTCTGGTGGAAAAACACTTTGCCGACCCGGGAATCGAACCCAGGACCTCATGCTCAGCAAGTGGCGCTTGTGACCACTCGACCAACGAGGCAGTCTTTACCTATTAATAGTTTTCCCTTCCTATCTTCGTGTTTTTCTTAATCCTTAGTTCTGACTTTTGCCGAACCTACAGTAACTGAGTAAGTATAACCTATTTCTGTTAGTACCTACGTCATGTTATGACTTGCATGGAAAAAACATTAGGACACGTCCAGATTTTAATTGAGGTAAGCAGTCGAGTATCTGTTTATGAATATATACGTATGGGTAATGTGGTTTCATCAATCATAGAACAATATATTTGCGCAAACGGAAGGAAATAAACTATACCTAGGTACCTACCTGATTGAATTTTTTTCCGATTGTTTTTTCTTTAAGGTGGAAGCGCCCGTATTTGCAGGGTAGCCCGCGTATTTGCAGGTCAATACAGCTTGACACTGACCTGCAAATTACGTAAGAAAATTTTAATTTGGTGAGCCAGGTTCTCCGATTTGATGAAACTGATTAAGTACGTACTTTTATACTTACTGACTGTAGCAGATAGCAACATAATTATTTCTAACACATATTGCGTTAGCAGCCCTAACCACACTCTAAATATGGACCTACGTTTTGTCAACCAATACATAAATCAGACCATTGTCAATAGGATTGTTGTGCTTATCTGTCAATCCCGACCTCTAACCGGGACTTACAGAATGTGAAGAGTGAAGAGGGTATGATTGAGTCAATATAACCTTTGGTTTCATAAAATAAAAAAATAAAAAAATATCGCTGGATATTACACACAGCGCCATCTAGTGCCACACTAAGCAACGAGGCTTGTGTCATGGACACATGGATGGATAGTTGATATACTACATAGATACTCTTTGTTTGTAAATACATACTTATTATACATATAAACATCTATAACTCGGAAACAAATTAATATGTCCATGCTCATCACACAAACATTTACTTCTACCGGGATTCGAACCCAGCACTCTATGAACGTAAGGTCGCCTCAGTACCGCGGCGCCATCGCCATACGGGTCGTCAAAAAAAAAAAATCTACATAGTTCAGATTTTCTGATAAACAGCATCAAAATTTTGTGATGCACCACATTTAAGGTCACCATTTTGGTCTTGTTCTTAGTGTCGTCAGAACGCATCTCGCTTTCGAGGTGTTGTTATTGGCTGAACTAGCTAGTCCAACGCACCCAATCTTTAGGAAATCGCGGAGGCAGGGGATGGGCCTATGTCCAGCAGTGCACTACGTTAATGTTGTGTTTATTTTGGTAAGCACCTTACCACAATTCGTTATACTTTTCTGGGATCGGGAGGACTGTTTTAATTTTATTCCAGAGTGAGAAAGAGATAGCGCTAGACGTCCTCTATAGCTCCGTCACTTTCCCACACTGGAGTGACATTAAAACAATCCTGCTTTAAGACGTCATGGTAACCACCCAGGTCACTTGTGCGAACCCTCTTGCGCAGAAATCCATTCGCGCAAGTAGTTTGGCCAAGAGTCTTTCACGCAAATGTCCCAGATCCCATTTTTCTGCTGTCTGCCAAATGTCCCTGTTCCACCTCTTAGCATTCACTTCACCCATGCATTCGCTAAATAGTATACAAATAAATGCAATATTGCACAGAGCAGTGATTAAGGAGACGACTTGAATACTAATATCATATCGGAAGACGATCGGTAACGTTAGCATTGGTGGTGAATGGTGAGGTCATGGGTACTTGGAGAGTCTTGGTTCTACGAGCTGGGTACATGTTCTAGATCGGTGTTTTGAATAAGACGGTGTCTATATCTGACAATGACTAATAAACTAGCCAAGCTGTAGCTTCATTGTCTCGGCGCTTTTCTGGTGGTCGCCACTGTTGATTCTGGCTTTGATTTTGGCATGATTCGGTTTTAAGATTAGGCTTACTCATGGTGAGAACCTCAGCGTCCTGGCCGCCGCGGGCGACGCCCCGGGCGTCCGGCCACCGTAGGCGCGGGCCTGTGGACGGTGGGCTATGGGCTAGCTCCCCGTCCGTCCGTCTCATGACGACAGGCCGTGTCGACGGCGCGTTTGTGTTCTACGCGCGCGCAAGGACCGATGCCTGCTGGGGTTGCGGGACTGTTCGAAAGAGATACCGTGGCCCCGGAACACAAAGGGCGATGAAGGAACATGGATGGGTTGTAGTCAGTAAAAGTCTGACACTCCCTCCTGCTCCGCCCAGAGCGGGAGGAGTCATTTGATGATTTCCCATCCGAAAAAAAAAAAGGCTTACTAATGCTAGCTTAACTAGGTAGTTAAGCTAGCATTAGTAAGCCTTAGAATACATGGTAGGTACCATGTATTCTTTTTTTTACTACTGTCCTACATAGCATTATTGCAGAGCTCCTGCAGTCTGTGATATAGGATTATCCTAGTACAGGCATCATTCATTACTATACCTACATTGTTAGTTTTTAGATTCGTACAGTAATGTAGGTATTTTACCTTCTGAGATTCTGAATAAAGTTTTTTTTTTATCTCCATGATTCTAGTCATGTACAAAATTCATGGTAGTTTGTGCATCGAAATTCCTTACGACTTGTGTGAGTACACAAGTCGTAAATGGTCTAGACTCGTGCACGACAAAATCCGTTGTTCGAGAAAATTGATAGTGATCTCGTAAGTCTTATGTCTGAAAGTTTTCCGTCTTCAGTCAGTATAGTGCCGACGGTGTTAACTTCGCCTAAAAGCAGTTCAAGTTGTGAAGTGCAATTTTTTATTTCAAATGATTTTCAGAACCCAAACTGTGTGCCAGTGTGTAGGTACCTACTGTGCACATTTTAAATTGAATTCTGAATAATTTTATAATAATAGCGCAAAAGCTTTTTGACGTCGAGTTGGAAACATTCGGTACCTACCGTACCTACTCGTACTGCAATCGTTCGGTGTCATTGAGTTCTCCGCCTTTTCGTTTACGCACGAACTAGGAAAATAAATCGCTTTTAAAGTCGACCTTATAACCGGTCGCGGTTTAGTTACCTACTGAACTAGTGGAGTCTTTGTTTAAAATGACCAAAACAACATACCTACCTAAGTACTTTAGCCATAGATGCTTGATGGGTAAACTTGTAGGAAAATTTTGAAAAATGATAATGCTTTGGGAGACTGCTCCGTGAAAAATGGGACTTAAAGCTAAAAGTTAAAAAAATATTTATTACTACTCTAATATACATATGTATGTATAATAGAGTAGGTAATAAACATTTTTAATGTATGTACATTAAAAATAAAAACAACAAAATAACCTTTTACACCAACCGCCTAAACGCTGTCAGCCGGTAATGAGCCCAAGAGACTATGGCGGCATTGCCACGTTGAATGACAATGCTTAGGCTTTAGCCAAGGTAAAAGCCAGCCCTTGGGTCATGGGAAAAGTCTTCTAAACGATTGGATAATTCCTTATGAGAAAGCTGAGAGCACTCGGACCTCACGGTCCGAGGGTTTCAACCCCAACGGGCTCAAAAAAAAGGGCACTATATTTACGCCGCATGAGGTTTTCCTCAGCCAAAAAATAATATCCTTCCTTAGAAAAAAGATACCACCGCCTTGGGACATCTGAATAACCAAGACGAAAGACAATGTACTTAAATGTGAGAAACCTGATAATCTAACTCTGCAATTTCTTTCCTTCCTTCAAAACCATCCCTAGCTCTTCAAACAGTGATATTGTAGTGTTATTCGTGAACGAAGAGCTAGTACTATATGGGTACGGGTCCAGTTTTTTTTGGTTATTAGGGTTCCGTACCTCAAAAGGAAAAAAAGAACCCTTATAAGATCACTTTCTTGTCCGACTGTCCGTCTGTCACCACAGATTTTCTCAGGAACGGGTGGACCTAGCAAGTTGAAATTCATACCAGATACTGAAGTCTATAGTTCCCTATTAGGTGTACCAAAATTTACCTTAATTTTCAATTATTTTTTTATTTTTCGGAATTTTACCTTGATTGTGCTGTAAGACCTTGCTTTTAACCAAAATTGACAATTATAGGTCAACTGGAAGTACTCCATAGGTTTTGGGTCGAAAACCAATATGGTACCTAGTTCCCGTTGACCTAGAAACACGAAATTTGGCAAAAAGCTACGTTTTACAGCACATGTAAAGGGAAAAATCTGAAAACCGTAAATATACCGTTTAATGACAAGAAAAAAGCAATTTTACTATTACAAACTTATAATTTGCGGTTGGTGCAATAGCCGTTTCTAGGGATCGAACAGCAAAGTTAAGTTTGTCCTTTAAAAAGTTTGTACGGAACCCTCTGTGCGCGAGTGCTCGCTCTTGGCCGGTTTTTTATCAAAGTGTAACTTTTCTTCCAAAGTGTCTAACCGCACCAAACTTTGAAATGGTAGGTAACCTATTGAGTACGTGCAGGAAAACACTCACAGTCAGCAGCTACCTACGTTAATTCCTCACTAATTTTATTGCGCAGGTAGTCACGTGTCATGGTAAAGGTGCTTAGACGTTTAGATCAACGTTCCAAAACCTCGTATGAATGCATTTCAAACTGGATAGGTATAAGGACGTTACGTATTTTTAATTCTAACCACAATTAGGTATTTACGTAAATAGGTTATTTGGATTACATTTATTTACGCATTTATCCATTATACTTACTAGCTGCAATGCTTACGAGGCATCGGTATAACAATATTTTGCTTGTCATATTTTGACTTGCAGAGCATAATTTTATTGTGCATCTATCATCAACTTGAGTCTCTCTTATATGCATAATTAGTCAATAACGCTGCAACAACTGCAGGGACACAGCCTCCTTCATCTGACTGGAGGCCTGATTTCCTCTCTTATGTGATACCAAAACATAATTATGGTCCTCTCTTTACCATTCGATTTTCACTAGATACACTTGTCCCATTAAGAAGTCATCAAATATTCAAAGTTTTGCGTGTTCTAGTACAAGGATTTATTGGGGCGTGGCAAAAATGGGAACCACCTCCGGCACCGCACTGTTGCTTTTTTCATAAAACTTATAAAATCACTGTTTCATCGCACTAATATTTACCAACATTGCCCACAGTCATCGACAATCAAGCCAACCAACAGATCTTGTTTTTTTACTTTGCCTGTCATGTGTCCCACTGCTGGGCAAAGGCCTCCCCTTTCCCCTTCCGAACCTCTCTATCTTATGCATTATCTGGCCATGTTCGCCGCGCAAACAAGATCAGATCGTCACACTACCTTCGCCGCGGTCTACTTCGACGGCGATTTCCTGCGTCAAGCGTCTAGTGAGTGACGATCTTTGCCCACCTCTCTAGTTGCATTCGCGCTACTAAGCCAGCAGATCGTTGCAACTCTTTAATTGATTAAGTATTCTTTGTAGATAAGCACTTGACTAACTAGCTTGCTTTAATTTTAATACTAATTGCAACACGCTAATATGAATATCTACAGCTTCATGTCATATTAGTTAAACACACAGGGAAGTGTACCAATCAGTGAAATAATTGGTTCAGACGACCACAGTGCCATCAGTGCTAATCACTTGCTCACAACCAATTAGAATAATGCATGATTTATGCAGCGGCATAGTTTTTTAACGATGATATTGTATCTTTAGCCGATGATGCTGGTGAAGTATTTTCTTAGATATCTACATAAAAGAAAATATGCTATTAAATAAAATGGCAGAGATCTTATAACTAAAGCCGAAGAGCTAATTTATGAAAGTCACGGGCATGAGTTGGTAATCATCTTGCAGCGCATCAGTATTCATTGAATAATCTGAGTACCTAGAGATGCATCTCTTGTCATATGGAAAAGTACGAATAATTATACAAGACAGGCGCGTAATAAAATCCTCATCAAGACGGATAGGTAGAACAAAAATAATATGTAGCACGTGGGTAAAATAAACTTTTGTATACAGATGATGCTTATGACCCCATTTCATTCAACAGAATTTAGAAGGAAATGTATGTAGGTTGTTTTTATTTCCTAAACAGTAAAGGAATCGTAAAAAGATCATAAGTAGGGGAATAAAACATGAACCATGAGTCGTTTTCCTCGTTTCGAAGACTGTAGACTTATTAATATGGTTTCGGCAAAACGTTGATAGCTTTGAGTTTAATGGCCGTGATCATTTACCTGATTAAGAGCTTAAAATGCTAAAGACGCTGCAATAAAATGATAAAACTTCAAAATACGAGACATTGACCAAATTCCTGTAAAATTTGCAAACAATGAACTAATGTTCACCTCGTCTTGAAGATGACAAGGAAATATGACGGAACGAGGATGAATCCAAAGATATTGGAACCTTGAATTTATTGCCAAAAATACAAGTCTATATTTGTGACAACGCCTGTCGAAGAAATAGGAGTAAATCTGTCACCTAAAGACATGTTGGATCAATTCAATCGTAAATACTAATTGAGAACTGTACTCAGAATGACATTTTCGTGCCAAAATACTTGCGAATGGTAGACATTTAACGAAATCGAAAGTCTAATTCACAGTGGGAAGCTATAACTGGAGTTAATGAGAGTGTTCACAGAATAAAATGAAATGATAATAGAGTGAACAGTTTTTAAAGAAAGATCAAAGGGTTCACAACAGATTAATTTGAAAACTATTACAACCAGCGAATATCGAGTGCCGAGTTTTTTAACTGTCATGGTCACTGACATTATCATTAACACTAGAAGCGGCGCCGTTGCAAGCACCATGATTATTTTATTTGTGATCGTGGTGCAAGCACCAGCGCAGAAATATCGGGAACTCACAACAACAACATGGTAAATAACCCGTTTCTAGTGTTAATGATACTGAAACAGTTGTTTCCGCTTTTCTCCAGTTTCAATTCAAAACCCTTGTCCCATTTTTGAATATTTACCTGTCATTCAAATGACTCTCTATAAACCTTAATTAACCATTGTTCAACCTTCAGATAGCCACAAGAATGACGCATGGACTAGATCAGGCTTTCTCGTTAATACCTTTAAACCTGAAGGTAGATTAAGGCAAGGATTAGCACGGCAAAGCAAATATTTGTGACTGATGATAGTGACGAGTTTACTCCTGTGACCGGCATTTCAAGGGCAGCATTTCAATCTTTTGGAAAGACTGGAAGATTTCAGTAAAATCCGTTTTGAAAGGCTGGTCACAAAGATGGTTGCTTGAATTTTTGTTTTGTTGTGGGAATCAAAAGCCTTTGTATGATCAGTGCTGATATCAAATTAGGCAAATGTTTTGGCACTTTCAATCATTTTGTGGGCTCGATTTGATAGTTTCTCAACCAGGAATACCAGAATCGGAAAATTTAATTTAATAAGGAACAGATAATGTCGTGCAAGGGACATGCAAACATTTTCATTTTTGGCTTCAATTAAAGGTACTCGAATATTCATAAATATATCTGGGGATATAGATTGCAGAACACCATCACAACTGATTGATGCCTAATAAGATCAAACTTTAGTGCCAGCCAGTGTCATGAGTCGCGTAGTTGAATCATGATAAACGCAATACTTATTGTGCAATTGGGACATTACAGGTAGTGAACTTCAGCGTACGTGATAAATCTCTTGTACTACACAAACTTGATGAAAAAGCGACTGTAATTGTGAAATAAATAATTCCCTAAAACCCTCCATACCAGTACTTATTTAACAACTGAACTAAAGATTCTACCTACCGAAATTGAATTTTTTGTTTTGCAGTTTGGTAACTTTTAACCTTTTTTCGGTTTGCATCATTGGCTGCATCTCCATTTCGTTTCATTTTTATGAATTCTTGTAATCTAACTTCGTCATTCTATTTCGTATCGTAAGTATATTGTTAGGCAGTTTTCCTGTAGCTTATTTCTTACGTCAAAACGAGTTTTAAGCCATCGGAGTGTTTTCATGGGTCTTGACGTCACATGTACGGTCTTTCTTACGCGAATCGTAATCAGTACCAGATCCTGTTACCTTTTCTTCCTTCCTTCTCTCTTTTACCTTTCTGGGTTTTCCTCATATTTTACCACTTTTATATCCTTCCTAGAACAATTACTATATGTCACACTATTGTTATTATTTATAAGGTTTATAGGTACGTTGCTATGGCTATCAGTTAATGACGTTGATGCAGTAACGTCATTGGTAATAAACTATTGACTACTTATGAGAGTATTTGTTTTTTCCTGGGCTGAGTAATCTAGATGACCACCGTTTGTTACACCAAGACCTAATGGCTAGTGAACCTGTATAATATTGTTCTTATTTTTTGGTAAGCTTAGTTAGGGGCTTCTAGAAGCATTAGTCGAGGCACAGGCTTTATAGTAACACAAGCTTGTGCCTGCGACTTTTCCCGCGTTGAGTTATTGTCCCACGGGGTCATACTGACAGGATTAAAAGTATCTTATGTCACACACTCACATACACACATCACACTTAACACAATGCACCCGACGCACACACACTTACCCATACACTCTAGATAAGTATGTCTTGTATCAATAATAATAAATATAATTTAATTTGATTTTCATATTGATTTTGATTTTAATTTTGTTCATAATTTTGGTTTGATTTTAATTTGTTTTTGATTCTACTTTGATTTTGTTTTTAATTTTGATAGTAATTTTGATTTTGTTTTTAATTTTGATTGTAATTTTGATTTTGTTTTTAATTTTGGTTTAATTTATTGTCTTTTATCACATTTATGTATTGTTGCTTTAAATTGTTATTTACATAGGTCGATGAAATGAAAGTTACTTAATTATTTTGGATAACTCTTGTACAGTAACTACTGATCCTGTCCAGATGCTGTTTCAAACTTTAAATTTTAAACACACAATTTTTATGTAATTATATTATATTTAATTATTTATAATAATCCGCCAATTCAGGGGACCGGCACTGTCTCTTTAACACAGGCTTAATTTTAGCCTTTCTAGAAAAACATTACTTCACCCGTGTTTATTGTATAGTTGAACCTAAAAATTGTATAAATGAAACTTTTGTAAACTTTGCAATCCCATTTTGAAATAAACTATTATTATTATTATGTGTTAATATAGGTTATAAATTATCCGTGTGCTAAACTTCATCATATATTCATATCCGATCAGTAGTTTTTGCGTAAAAGAGTAACAATCCATCCATCCATTCATCCATCCTCACCAACTTATAATACACGTTTATAATAGTAGTAAGATTTCATGGGCCTTTTCGATTTCATGAACCCATTACGGATAACCGCTTTCTCACCGTCAGAATTTAATCACCCGGGTTCAAATGTCATTTCTGTCGTTTTGTTTTTCGCTTTTTGGTTTTCGTCGGGTTTTAAACTAATTTTGTTTGAGAATTCATATAGGTTTTTGTCTTTGCAGTGTATCATGACAACGCGATGATACAAATCATGACTTTGAAATAGTCTTCTTTTTAAGGATGGATATATTATCTCAACATACCAACTTTATCTTCTTGAAGTCCAATAATTTCGCCACACTACATCACTCACGTAATTTTTCAAAAACCGGGGAAAACATCTTGTTAAAAATGGAAGAAATGCGTAATTTATTAAAGATAACTCGTTTATTAGCAACGGTAAAACTAATTAATGTTATCATAAGTCTAATATTATCTCATCAAAAAATGTTACCCGTTCTTATTGACACATTGTTAATCTGTATTTGATCACGCAGTCCATATCTACTGAATATGAAGTATTTTTTTTTACAGAAATAGAGGGAAATACACGTAATTTAAGCTTATGTAATTTTTGATGAGTTAGAATCAGTCAACTCATCAGAGAAGTGTTGCCAGATCAATGGCCAGATAAGACTGTGTATTATCATTGTGGGAATAACCTGGAAGTGTTAAATGTAAGCGTGGTGGTGTCACACCTATGTGACACAACTACTGCGGTAGATAATAAACTTTCCCAATCCTCGGGATGATTTCACTTATGTAGAACTGTTACATACGTATTTACTTAATCAATTTTTTTTAATCAAATTCTTGTATTTCTTTGTTGACGTCATCCATTAATTACCGGTCGTTTTTTGGAATCATACATACAAATACATATACAGGGTTAGTTTTCAACGACCGGCCAAATTTTTCAGAGATGGTTTAGAATCGATAATATTTTCGATATAATGAAAAAAAAACATTTTTTTAAATAAAATTTCATTCCTGTCCACCACTATAAAGCGAACGTGTGGATATTACAACAGCACAATTCAGTTCAACTACCTAGATAGGTAGCAGTTAGCACACACATCAATTTGGCGGTGCATGCATGCACACAAGTGCATTGATTCCCGCTAGGTTTCTGATTTAGGAATTTTTTAGGACAATACTCAAATGAATGCTATTATTTGATTTTATATTTTTCGACAATAATATTTAAAATACACTTTTAGTTTGATATCTAGATCTTAATTTTAAATTTTGGCTGGTCATTGAAAACTAACCCTGTATAGGCTTTGAGGTCAAAGGATAGCCATTGGGACGAGCTTGACAGAGGAAACAGATTTGGGCATGTGAAAGTCTTTGTTTTTCTCTCATCTGTTTACATGAGCCACCCTGTAGGGTGAAGAGGCACAATCGTTAGCCAGCCACTCTAAAAGGTAGCTAATAATAATTGAGCCAACGATTGAGTTTCTGTTTAGCATTACACTTTTGTTAGCTAAGTACAAACTGTACTATTACTTCCTACACTGAAATATAATGATCTGTAAGTTCTTTTTGATAGATCTAAAAAAGCTGTGAAAATGTGATTTTTTGTATTACACAGAAGTAAAATTTGATGAGTTGGAATCAGACAACTTATCAAGTGGGAAGTACTGCCAGACCATGGGTCTGATAAAACAAAGAAAGCATTGCAGGAAACCAGGAAGTGCTAGATGTTACCTTTACCTTAGATGTGTCAAAACTATTGCGGTAGGTAGATAATAAATAAATATCGCTGGACATTACACACAGCGCCATCTAGTGCCACACTAAGCAGGCTTGTGAGGCTTGTGTCGTGGACACCAGGTAGTCGATATACTACATAGATACTTTTTGTTTGTATGTATAATAAGTATGTACTTATTATACATAATTATAAACATCCATGACTCGGAAACAAATGCCCATGCTCATCACACAAACATTTGCTCCGACCGGGATTCGAACCCGGGACCCTAAGAACGTAAGGCAGCCTCACTACCGCTGCGCCATTCGGGTCGTCGAGCTTGGAAACAAGTGTTTTTTCACTATTCTTGTAGTTCATTGTCCAACGATATTCCTGCATAGATAGGCAATCTTCTAGTGTTCCTTTGTTTTCATTATCCATTCATTCTTTTGAATGATTTGGTTGTGTCAGGTCACCGGTCTCTTGGTTCAAAAGGACATCCGTTGGGACGTATGACGTGATGTCAATCTTCTTCATTCCACTGCTGGGTAAATGATAATCTGGGTCGTTGGTTTTGACCCTAAAAAAGCGTAATCTTCGTATAATTTTAATTATCTTATTATTTGAAATTTTTAGGGTTCCTTACAAAAAATTCAAAAACGGAACCCATATAGAATCACTCGTGCGTCTGTCTGTCTTTCCGTCCGTCTGTCACAGCCAATTTACTGGACCAAATCAGGTGAAATTGGGTAGGATGGTGTAATCGTCCATTGACCCAAACACAGATGTGCAAAGTAATTTTTTTTTTTTAATAAAAGAGACATTTTCGGGGACGAATTTGGAAATAAAAAAAAAAAGTTTTGCGAACCTTACTGTGTTAATATCAAATGAAAGGGCTCGTTATGAGGATCTCAAAAATATTTTTGTTATTATTGTAAAATAAATAGTTTTGATTTTATTCATGAATGAAAGTAGACGAAAATTTGCCATCTCCGAAACTACTGAGCCTAAATTTTTTAAATAAATATAGGCTTGCTGTAGATTACAAGAAAACCTACAAGAACTCTATCAATTTTAAGACTTTGGCATTATACAGAACCCTTTCCACGCGAGTTCAACTCGCACTTGGCCGGTTTTGTTCTTTTTGATTTTTGTTTTAAGCCTTAGAGCTAAGTTTATTACTTTCGTGTTCTCGTGATTGATCTACATAGTTACTCACTTACCTATGTAAGAATAAAACAGATGGTACGAGTAGGTACCTAATACAAAAGTACGGAAAACTTCCGGGTACAATTCAATGTTCGCTGACATTTCCGAAACGACCAAATGCTTTTAACTTTGACATGGTTTTTAATTGATTAATTCGGATAAAAAGCAAAATCTTTTGTAAGATTTTTGTTTAAAGAAATTTTGCCTTTTTTGAAACATAAAAATTTGGGTTCCTAGGATTTATTTTATATTATTGCACTGCCAAAAATGGAGTAAAACTCACTGAGAGATAGATGTAGTACTAAGTACCTACCTAGCAAATTGAGAAAAGCTATGCTAAATGAGATCAACGTATTTTTTTTAACCTATATTGTTCTACTGTTGGTCAAAGGTCTCCCCCATAAGGGAAGATATCCCCCTATCGAAGGATAAGGGAGGAGGAAGGTTTTTCCCCGCAATTTCAATTCCTCAAACGCCTCTAAGGAGTCAAGCCAGCGTTTTCTAGGCGTCCATCGACGACGATGCCCGTCTTCTGGCACGCACTGCGTGACGACTCCAGTCCGGTCCTGCTGCTTTCTGCAGACATGGTCCGTCCAATCCCACTTCAACTTGGCAGTCTTATTCTCCATATCAGCGATTCCAGTTTTGCAGCGTACGGTGGTATCACGTAGGTACCCTATACGCTAGGCTAGGTGACCTTTGGCAACCCTTGAGTTTGGAACTTAGTGTCTCGGTCAGGGACCAAGTTTGCAAACATCGTAGGTTAGCGCTTCCTGGAACTTATAGAAAAGTAATGTTTCCGAAAATTCGGCATCATGGTACAGTTCAACAATTCGAACATTTCGTGATTTCCTGTTCCATACGTAGGTACGTACCTACTACCAAAGAAGGAAGATAAAGTATCAAATACCTAACAGTAAATTCTAACGCCCACT
This sequence comes from Xestia sexstrigata, assembly GCA_941918905.2. NCBI lineage: Eukaryota > Metazoa > Arthropoda > Insecta > Lepidoptera > Noctuidae > Xestia > Xestia sexstrigata. The sequence continues at coordinate 6,746,559 of OW799213.2, read as the reverse complement.
GACTCACGCAAACACATTCACCTCGAGTTCGTATAAATATAGAGGGATGTCTTAGGAAAACCCCTAACTTGCAACTTCTCCAATTTCCCCATACGTCATCGTCATCAAATATATTGTAGTATTTTTAGGGTTCCGTACCTCAAAAGGAAAAAACGGAACCCTTATAAGATCACTTTCTTGTCCGTCTGTCCGTCTGTCTGTCCGCCTATCACTACCGATTTTTTCAGGAACGGGTGGACCTAGCAAGTTGAAATTTATAGCATATACATACTGAAGTCAGAAAATCAAGGTCCTGAGTCAACACGATAAAAAGAAATGGGCAAATTTAGATTTTCGCGAAAACTTGTATACATGTACCAAAATTTACTTTAATTTTCAACTTTTTTTTAGTTTAAAAATCTGAAAACCGTAAATATGTAGTTTAACAACAACAAAAAAGCGATTTTACTATTACAAACTTATTATTTGCGGTTGGTGCCATAGCCAGTCAAACAAAAATCAAACAGTAAAGTAAGTTTAAGTTTAGTTAAGTTTGTCCTTTAAAAAGTTTGTACGGAACCTTCGGTGCACGAGTCCAACTCACACTTGACCGGTTTTTTTGTCTGTTATTGCTTTGCATCACCCTAAGGTAGACTGGTAGAAACTGTCCAAAGCATTAATTCCACCTTTGTACAGTTTTTACTTGTGCTTATAGGTAATAACCATAACTTATTCATCTTCTGAGCGTCACGAAGAATAAGCATACACTTTTCTCGATAGAAAAAAAGTCCAAAGTTACCTCCAAATCGAACAATAACCCGCTGGTATTCAAAAAGTACTTGCAATTAGATCATGAAACTTTGCATACTAACTGAACTAACTATAAAGCAGGTCTTATGTGTTTTATTTTTTTAGTCCAATCAATAGATTATTTGTAAATCGCAAAAAAACACTCATTTCGCACTATTCGGCCGCAGTGACTGACGTAACAACCGCTTTGTAGTGCAAGCTGATTAGAACTTTATTCTCACAGTATTTCAAACGAAGTTTGAACCACCACAAATAGAGTTGCTAATTTTAGGGTTAGAAGGGCCTTAAAGAGAAATGTAATATATAAACATGTTTCACAACAGTCAGGACGCATTGCTAAAGTAATTCCCAAAGACTCTGAACCCCACGTAGGCTCGACGCAACAGGATGAGAAAAATAAATAAATCCCGTAGGTATGTACCTATTCGTTGTGACGTCGGAACTGAATAATATTGGGCAACGTTTAAACGTATAATAACAAAACCATGGTTCCATACAAAGTATCACCCAACCCTAACTTTGTACAACATGCACTCTCTTTATGTGAGGAACTCCCTGATTATCTTTGAATCAACAACGTAGAATGCAAACGAAATCACCAAACTACAACATCTGGTACATGAATGACTAATTGTATACGCTATTAAAACACAATTATTTAATTCAAAACACAATTATTTAACTCAATTATTTATCAACTTATCATTTTTGTATATTTACCGTTTCCAATTTACCACTGAACAGTTTGTTCCATCGTCAACATTGGCAAGCCTATAATCGTTCCCCGGCGACGTCAAAGTTAGATGCTGAAAGAATTCGCTATCAGCCAGTGATGTAACTATCTCATTATCAAACGCAGAATCCTCTTTAATCCCCGGTTATAAACGAAATCTTTCGCTTCGGAGTGTTAGCACTCCACTACGTCAGAACTAGCGCTATAACTATGTCGGTAATAACCTTACTTATTATCCTTTACGACGAGTTAATTCGTTTCGTTGTCACACAAATATTTAGAGCTTGCAGTATAAAAAAAGGACGTAAGAGCAGACGGCGTACGATTCGCGTGCGCGCGCGCAGGGAAACTCATTCTAACGCATCGACCGCTCGAGCCGAACGTCGATCAATCGGGAAGTGTCATCTCAAGTCACAGTTGTTCACCACGATGTACATACGAACATTATAATAAATTAAAAAATAAAGTGTCTGTGTAATTATCTTCAATGAAGACCTTATTAACATGTGGTACAAAAAGAAGAGTGTGTGTCAGCAAGATCTCAGTTTACCACTAAATCGGTGCATAGAAACATTGGAGATTCTGAGATTTTTGTTGCTCCAGTTGTTGATACCTTTGCAAGGGACGATATGGATTATGAAACATTTGTGATTGGTTGTGACAATAGTATCTAAACAAATATAAAGACAACTGTGATACCAAGAAGTGTTTATATAAGTGTAAAGATTTTTTTTTGAAGAAGTTTTAATAAAGAAGCTAGTCAAGATGATGTCTAAAAAGCAGCTGACCTGCATGCTTGCATTGCACATCATGTATTTGTTGGTAGGAGCAAGCATATTCTACCACATAGAGAGCCCTCTTGAAGTGAAGCAAAGGGCCGAAGATAAACTGGAAAGGCTTGAAATTCAAAGTAAGTCAAAATTAATACAAGTGTCTAATATATTGTTTATGCGAACGGTTTTATCAAAACACTTTTGCGTTGAAACTCTAAATTGTTTATATTTTTTCGTGTCAGATTAGTTTACGTTGAAAGAGAGGATAATTATTTTTGAATCTCATAAGAAGTGATATACTAATAATCTCATATTATATAGATCTGAGGATACTAATTCGAAATGTTTTTGATAAATTCACGTTGCATCACAAATGTTTCGTGATTGGTTATTAATTAAATGTTAGATTATTGATTAACTAGAACCATTAGATGTGACAACCAATAACATAATAATCTGATAAGAGAATAAAATCAATTTTCAATATTAATAGTTAACACTTCATTCTGTCTATAGACTCTAGCACTTGTGAGGAACTGTGCTATCTTGATAAAAATAAAAACAAATAAAAAGCGTATTGTTTAAGGCTAGAACAATTCCGTTATCAAATAAAATACTCGTCGCAAAGGCGTCTCATTTATAAGAAAAAAAAAAACACAACACAAAGCCGACCAAGCAATTTCTACATACTATAATGAGTGTAAAAGTACCCCCCTTAACGAAGCCGGAAGTCACTTGTTCTCCCCGTCATTGCGATATTTTTTTATTTTAGGCAATACCTGGAAACCTTCTAGTTCCGGAGATATTGGGGGTCAAAGTTCCAACATTTTTGCATGTTTTTTTTTTTAATACTTGTTTTTAAAGATTTAACGTTATTTTAAATACCTTCACAACCCCCGTTTTTCGGTAGGACTCAATGTACATATTGTACATTGAGTCCTACCGAAAAACGTGATTTTCACCCAAAAAAAAAAACTTCTCACAGCAATAATTTTGGAGAAGAATTGCCTAGTTTGATGTACAGAATGCTTGGCTTCGTAAAGGGTCCGTTAACACCTTGTATTCAGCTTTCAGTCGGTTTGTGTATTTCGGAATCAAGTCCAAATAAGCCGAACGGCTTTTATTCCATTTCGCCACCATTTTGACCCGAAAATGTTTAAAAAGAAATATAAATGTTGAAATAGAAATGAAAAAGCGTTATATTATACCCAAAATAGTGTTCTACAATTATTCTGTTCAGAGAACCTTGAATTTAATTTCAGTAATAATGTATCAATTACCTTAAACGATGATTAGCCTAAAAAATAACCTGTATATTTTTCTATTTAGTTATTAATAGGTAAGTAAATAAACTGCGTTTAATTGTCATTGTTCTACAACGTGAGTAATTAAGGATATCGTTTTTTTTCCTGTAAACAGGTGCTATTGGTTTATTTTTAGTATCTGGTCTAAAAAGATAAAACAATAGTATATAAACGACATTTCTATTTTCGAAATTGTTATTAATATTTTTATAATATAAATGTTTTGTAACATTTATATTTTCTTTTAATACCACAGTATTCGTTAGAAATCATTTGTCATGTGATTCGCGTGGTCAGTCACTATAATACCTCTCCATAAATATTTATATATTATATTTATTTAACAATAAATTATAATTCTATTCTATTCTAACCTGCCTATACCTAATTATTTACAAAACTTTTACTTATTAGGTAAAAGGGCTCCATATGGGGAAATAAGTTTTTTAACCCTAAACATAATAATTGTGGCACAGTTTTAAAAGTTTGGGGGTTTGAAAAGCTGCAAAGTCATCAAAAACTGCTGACATTTCGGCACAGTGACATGCAACCTGCGACCACAATGATAGAACAGTCGAAATTGTATCGAATTGACAGAAGTTGCCGAACACTCTTTGGAAACTCGCTGAAGAAAATATGCTGCTTTGAAAAATACTGTTTAGACCAAAATAATACTGAATTGTGTAGGTACCGCACAGGACAAAAAAATATATAAAAAGACAACAACAAAAATTAAACTTATTTAAGAGATCCAAAAGGCCCTTATCTCAGCAATGCAAGCTTCCTTAAAAAAAATCTCGTGCAAAGAAAAATTCTTTCAATCCATTGACGGAATCTTTTCATTTCAACCGATACAATTAAGCCTATCTCCGTAACTCTAACCTCTGTACATAATAGTCAATGTGTCATTCCATTGTTAACACCACGCGACCATATAAAAAACTTCAGACTATTGTCTATGCGTCTATGTGAAACTGGTGAGTGCAACGTGCACTTCAACTTATCGAATCGATAGTGAAATGGGGATGGGAACTTCATTGAACCCATTTACTTAGATTAAACAAAAAAAAAATACTTCACTATTATACAGCCAAAGTTGGGAGGATGTATGGATGTATGTTCCTCTTTCGCGCAAAAACGGTTGAACGGATTTGGGTGAGACACAACATGGGTGCCGGCAGCAGAGTGCCGAGGGGTGCACTGGCACCCCGCTAACGGAAAAGAAAATACATAGAAAAACGCATCCGAGCCAGAAGGCAAAAATGTTCGTACTCCTATTTTGCTTTCTGAGTGTAATAACAAAATTAACTTAAGGTGGATGCTCCAGGGTAGCCCGCGAAATTCAAATTTTCTTACGTTTTTTGCAATTTGCAGGCTAGTACTAGGGTTAATGTTAATTACAATATTATTTGCGGCTGCAAGACGTATGTACACACATCAAAAATGTCTAGGGATCAAGCATTTTTATGCGGATTTCTTGAGATTGAGATGTGGCTTTGTAATAAATTTATGATTTTATAAATTTATATGGATCCTTTTTGGTGCATTTCATAATTTGAATCAGGAACTCTCAATCAAATTCGAGTAAAAGATGAAAATAAGCTGTCAATATTTTCCCTATAAAAACATACAACGCATTGAAGACATTATTAGTGCTACTGTTTCCCTACTACTGATTAAAACCAACGTTATTATGGAGCGGCGACGTCATTTAAGCAGGGAAGAAATGCTCAGAGCCGTGGGAATGATAGAAGCTGGTTCCCGGCAACGTACTGTAGCTTTAGCTCTGAATACAAGTCAGAGTGTTATCAGTCGACTTTGGACACGTTACCGAAGCACTGGTACCGTGGCTGAGCGCCATGGAGGACGGTATCGCTGCACCACACGGAGACAAGACCGATACATTCAAATCTTAACTCGAAGAGCTCCAACAATAACCGCCATGATGTTAGCCGTGAGGCTTCATCACTCTTCAGGGAACTTAATTAGCGACCAAACAGTCAGAAACCGCTTGCATGAAGTGAACCTTCATTCCCGAAGACCGCTACGGGTACCACCTATAGCAATGCACAATCGTAGGATTCGATATCAATGGGCTCTTGAACACAGAAATTGGGCAGAAGAACAATGGCGTTTCGTGTGCTTTTCTGATGAGTCTCGTTTTGGTATGAGACCGGATACAAGACGTATACGACACTGGAGAACCCCTGGACGCCAACAGCGATTAAAATCCTGCCAGGAAGTCCATCCTTATAGTGGTGGAACCATCATGGTATGGGCGGGTATTTGGATCGGCGGAAGAACTGAGTTGATTTGGATCAGAGGCAACCTCAACGCTCAAATTTATGCTGAGACGATTGTATCAGACGTCATCGTTCCTCTACAAGTGCAAATCGGTCCCTTATTTCAGTTAATGCATGATAATGCACGACCGCACACCGCAAGAGTTGTAAGACAGACTCTCGCCGCAGCTAACATCAATGTCCTGCCCTGGCCTGCTCAGTCGCCAGACTTGAACCCGATTGAGCATGCATGGGATATGCTACAGAGAAGAGCTCTGCCGAATATGGAGGGTATCCAGTCGCAAGAAGACCTTTTTTTGTTGTTGCAACGAACATGGGCGGCCATTCCACAGCGTGATTTGGATGAACTCATTTTGAGTATGCCAAACCGATGTTCTTGTGTTGTTAGTGTTCGCGGTAGAAACACGGATTATTAATTGTTTAAGTTACCCAATAAAATTTTAAAGAAAACTGTTATTTCAGTCTTTTTTTCGAACTTTAATGTTAGTGGTTCAAATGTCAAAAATCCCTTTATTAGGAAAATGGCAAATTTCTTTATTAATGCAAAGGTGACTTGGTTTATCGTTACTGTGACAAACGAAAACACTTTATTTGATGAATCCTTAAAGAAAATTTTAATTAATATCAATCAGGAGAAAAGTTATTGCAAAAATATATGTTGATCCCTAGATACTTTTGATGTGTGTAGTTACAGAATTATAATCATCAGCCTTAATGTATCCGAAAATATAAGACTGTGTTCAGACATCTCGTGTCCTTTGCGTTCATGAGCTTTTCTTTATAAAAAGGCAGAATTTTTGTATAATAAAACCTATCAAATTCGAGGTGGATGCCAAAATTTCAAGATCGCTACGCTCGCTTTTCGGATCCTAGTTTTTTAGATTGACGGGCTTTTCTGGATAGATCGACCAACTTCCTACTCCTTTAATCTAACATTTCAGAGACGGAGTGAAAAAAAAATCAAGCGGTTTTCATAAAACTGAAAGTGCACCTCCCTGGAAAAAAATCTGCCTGCGCTCATGGGCACACAGATACTTTGTAACCTGGATTAACAGCTGGCAAAAGCTAGTATTTAACAAAAGTCAATGCATTCTGCAATGGGTATGGAATTACTATCACCTAAAATCGAGCCATTCAGGATACTGCAAAGAACACCACTGAGCACTGTAATGGCATCGCCCCGGATCGGCTTCGGTTTATCTTAAAATTTACAAGCGATCGGGCAATTATCAAGTCAGTAGTATTCGTATACCCAGTACCAACTGGGCTTTGGAAGTCAGACAGGCAGTCGCTCCATGTAAAACACTGGGATACTGCTGCATTCGGTTAAACCGGAAGCCGACTCGAACACAGTTGGGAAAAGACTTGTCGAATTATGAAAGGCAATAATCAAGTCAGATTTTTAAGTCAAAGAGCCAATTATAAGATCTTCTCCGATCAAGCAGTATCAGTCGGGGATACCTAAATAAAACTTTGATTATTTTGAAATATGTATTTGTGTGAACTACAAATAAACTTTTGTTCAACAGTACGAACTAAAAGCAAATCATCACATCGGTAAGCGTGGGTTTAAAATGTTTTAGCTCTTATCAGAAACTATTCAGATCAAAAAACATGTCGAGTTTTGGTTTTTCATTACCTTCTCCATAAAGTACATAGATTATAGAGGTATTGTTGTCAATACCCTGTTCATCATAATATTGTTTTTACAACTGCATAATACCTTGTTTACTACGTCAGTCATAAGACATATCAGCCAATATTTACTGCTGGACATATACTCCTGCAACTGCACGCCACGTAGTTCAATCTTCAGCTGCTCTTCTGGCCCTGTTATATCACAAACAATGATTATATACCCACCGAATCTATTCTTTCTTTAGTCTATACTATATACTTACTATAAAATCATCATCATATATAAAGAGGTACAATTTGTTTGTTTGTATGTAGGGGCTAATCTTCGGAACGAATGATCCCATTCTAAAAATTCTTTCACTGGCAGAAAGCTACATTATTCGTGAGTGCTTTAAGCTATAAATTATATTTATATATATTACCGAGCTATCACAATTTTGCGGACGAAGTCGCGGGTGAATTGCTAGTTAGCTATGTGTTTGTTTATGTTATGTATTAATTCAGTTTACGAGTAAAACAGCCATAAAGTCAAATGCGCTTTAATCAAATACTTGTCTAATCTGCAATCTGTATAAAGTAATACATATGTAAATAATAAATAAGACACTAATGCATAACATATTATAGCCTATAATAAAATAATCTCAGTATTATCCTATCTATGTATGTATTATAATTATAATCAGTTCCTACCTATTTCACATATAGGTGTGACTTTGTATTTCTATACATAAACTGTAATATATAGCCATAATTCATGTTGAAATATTGAATATTAATTTGGACAGGACAAAGGGACACAAGTAACGAAAACAATGAAACGGTAGAAATAACAAAATAGAAAAACAAACGTTATAAACGTGGGTACAGCAAAAAGAACCGCGTACCTATGTAAATATGATTCTTTATTATATGCATCATCTACAAATTGGCCCGATTGGATTTTCCGTCAGCAAAAATACGAACTTCCATAGAAAGTTTCAACCCATAATCAATTCTTTCAGGCGACGAGTTTTCAAAATTACTACCTGAAAATAGTGTTCACCATCATTATAATAAGGAAATCTAGAGCAAAATTGTATGCCTCTAGATAAACGGTTAAGGGGTTGGTTGTCTTTGTAGATAGGTACTATTTGATGAGTCTGTAAGTTATAAAGGGTGTAAAAAACCTCTTAACGAAGCCGAAGGGCACTTGTTCTCCCCGTCATTGCGATCATTTTTTTGTTCCACACCATACCTGGGAACCGTAGTTACGGAGATATTGAGGGTCAAAGTGTGTGTGTGGGTGTGTGTGGATGTGTGTGGGTGTGTGTGGATGTGTGTGGTGGGGAGTGTGTGTGTGTATTGAGGGCTTTTTCACTAGTTTATTTTTAATTACATGTTTTTAATGTAAGATTTAAACACTTTCACGACCCCGTACTATTCAATCCATCCATCAGCACAATGTTTTGAGTGCGTTACATTGAGTTCTACCACAAAACTTGATTTTTCACCCCAAAAAAAAAGTCGCTTCCCAGCAATAATTTTTGCGTAAAAGTACTTAGTTTCATGTATGATGAGGTTGTTTACAGCCTGTATATCAGAAACAATCATAATATTCCAAGTCATGAATAAGCAGAAATCTCAAATAAAACTTAACTAAGTATTTAAAAGATTTTGGACAGTATTTACTACGACAGTCATAAGACGTATCACAACAATATTCTTTAACACACTCTTCATCATGATTATTCACAGCCCGACTTCACCCACTGCTGGGCCTCCCTTTGCTTGTGCCAAGCTCCTCCGTTCTTGTGCCAGCCTTGTCCAGGATATTCCCGCGATTTCCCAGGATTTACCGGCCACATTTTACTGGCGTAGATAGGCAGTCGCTCCCTGTAAAATACTTTGTATTCAGCTGCATTCGGTTAGACTGGAAGTCAATCCCAGCATAGTTGTGATTAGAAGTCGGTTAAAAAGACTAAGCATATGATGATCATATGATAGGTGCTTTAAGTATATTCTACAGAAAATTAAACAAGCTATGGGTATTTTTCTGTAGAATGTATTTTGAAGTCAAACACGTTTAGTTTTAATGTAGGATTCAGATATCTATAACAATTGTACATTTTAAACGAGTATGTTGCTCTGTAACTCAAAGTTAGACTTGTTATAAATTATTTTATGATATTGTTTTCATGTTTAAATGTAATTTAAAAATGTAGATCTTTTATTTTAGCTTTGCTAATCATACCTATTGTTTTACGATACACTATGTTGGTAACTAGCTTTTGCCCGTAGCTTTTCTTCGCGCTAGGGTCGGAAATTATACCACGAGATTATTTTAAATGTAGCCTTTTACACTCGGGAATAATGTAGATTCCAATTATTGAAAGAGTTTTCGGAATCGGATCAGTAATACCGATAATTACCCCTTTTTTTTTTTTTTTCGGATGGGAAATCATCAAATGACTTCTCCCGCTCTGGGCGGAGCAGGAGGGAGTGTCAGACTTTTACTGACTAAAACCCATCCATATTCCTTCATCGCCCTTTGTGTTCCGGGGCCACGGTATCTCTTTCGAACAGTCCCGCAACCCCGGCAGGCATCGGTCCTTGCGGACCCCTCCTTTTTGCTGACTCTCTTTGAGGCGCGCGTGGAACACGAACGCGCCGTCGACACGGCCTGTCGTCATGAGACATGATAGCCCACCGTCCACAGGCCCGCGCCTACGGTGGCCGAGGGCCACGTGGTGGCCTCCGACGCCCGGGGCGTCTCCCGCGGCGGCTGGGACGCTGTGAGGTTCTCTCCCTCTCACGTTCCGCCACCTCCTTCTCTAGCATTACTGCTTCACAGAAGGAGGTGACGGCGTCCCATTCCGTCTCGCTCCGGACCATGGCTTGCACCAAGGCCGGACGCGAGAGGTCGCCGCCGCCAATCGCCGCTTCGAGGACACGGCGGTGCTCCGCCCTCGCGGGGCACACCTCCACCATGTGCTCCACCGTGTCCTCCGGTCGATCCTCGCAGTGAAAACACCCGGGCGTTCCTCCCGCCCGATTCGGTGCAGGAACCTCCCGAAAACACCGTGTCCGGTGAGGACCTGCGTCAGGCGGAAGGTGAGAACGCCGTGGCGTCGCCGTGGCGGCCGTCGGAAGTGCTCCACGAAGTTCCACCGGCTGTCGAGGACGAGTCCTAGGTACTTCAAAGTCGACTCGACACCGATGGATACCCCTCCTACCGTGAGTAAGGATCCCAGAGGTGGCGCATTCCGAGGCCCATGAAAGCACATGGCCTCGGACTTGTGCAATGCCACCTCGAGGCCCAGTTGCCAGATCCTCTCGACGACTATCGCAACCCCGCGTGTCATTATTTCGGCCGCCGCCTCGTGCGACCCCCTTGTGCCAGCACCAGCGTGTCGTCTGACCGATAATTACCCCTTACATCTAAACTTAACAAACCTTAAGTGTAGTTTTTCTTTAGTGTAGATTATTGTCACATCCGGGGTTCTGCCTCAAATTCTGTGGCGGCACTTTCATACAAGCCTAAAAACATGGCTTGCCCTTATAACCTACTACTGTTCATGATGTTAGGGTTTCTGAACAGGCCTCTACTCACGCCACTGCACTTAATATTGGCTCATTTCATTTTGAAAGGCCCACATCAAGAAATAATTCGTTCAAAATCTGAAGTTTTAATTACCAACGAACATCAGGTAGATATGTACCAACAAGGGACCTACAAACACAATTAATTAAATAAGCTAAAACAGTCGATCAATAAAATTAAAAGGTATCTGTTTTGATAACTCCGCAAGTTGATTGAAAGAATTAAACCAGAGCGCTATTATCCTAGATTATTTAAAAGCAGAGTTGAAGCTGTCAGGGAATTATGAAACAAAAACAATTGATGTTTGTTAAATTTTATCTGGATGTTATGAAAACAAATAAACGTGTGTGCAGTCTTTCTTTTCGTAACGACGTCTGCAACTTGAACACCATTGACTGTCGGGTTTTCAAAATATGAGATTCCGATACGCACATTTTTACTCCCCTATTTAAATCCGTCTATAATTTGCCATAACTTTTGTGAAAAATGTTAACTTTTCTATTTTTCCGCGTCAGTGAATGAGGAACTTTAAGGCATTTATTATGTAGATGTGTGCTTATCTCTATTATTTTTTAGAAAAGAATAATGTGTTTTCTTCTCAGCAATTTTGGTTCCGGAAGAACAAGTTAACCTGTGATGCAGTTCATGAAGTAATGAACTTCATAGTAGAGAAAATCAACAGTCGCAAGAAGGTGCTTACAGTATTTCTAGATCTCGCTAAAGACTTCGACACCGTTCCAATCCCTACCCTTTTACTAAAACTTGAGAGGCGTCAGAGGACAACAGCTTGAACTGTTAAAAGCTATCTGACTAATAGATTGGAAATGGTGAAAATTGGTGACCACTTTAGCAGTGAGCTCCCGATTTGTTACGGTGCCGCAGGGTAGTTTACTTGGACCTACGCTGTTTCTCATATTTTTAAATGATCTCTGCAATCTCAACATCTCAAATGCTAAAATTGTGTCTTTTGCTGATGATACAGCTCTTACTTTTTTCGCTGATTCGTGGTCAGAACTTCAGATAGTTGCACAAAAAGGTTTTAATTCTGCCTTTCACTGGCTTCGATCCCACGCTCTTACGCTTAACACATCCAAGACAAAATTGATGACGTTCTCTATCTCTCCGACCTCACAACCTGATATTCCTATCACTATAAAGGCTTACTCCTGTAACAGTACACATTTAAACTCATGTCAATGTTCATCCATTACCACTGTTGATAATATTAAGTACCTAGGTATAACTTTAGATAGATACCTGAATTATAAAGCTCATATTAATTTGGTAACAGGCAGGGTCAGAAAACTTACAAATATTTTTAAAACCCTTCGACACGTCGCCAAGCAGTCTGTTATTCGCAATGTATATTACGCCTTATGCCAATCAATAATCACTTATTGTATTAGCTGCTGGATTTGCGCCACAAAAACTGCCCTTAAACCTTTGGAAGTGTTTCACAGGGCTATACAGGGCTGTGGCAGGGCAGTTGCAACATTTCGACTTATTCTTTTTCCTACATCAGAACTTTACAAACATTGTGGGGTCCTCAACATACGGCAACATTTCATTCTGCAAACTATTCTTTTGCAACATTTATATAGCCGTCTTATCAATTTTACCAAACGACGGAAAGATATCATTTGTACTGTTCCACAAACTCAGTTTAATTACACAAAGAGATTTTTTTACTATCTTGGCCCTTGCTTGTGCAATAAAATTAACGCGTCCTTATACATCTATAATTTACATCTATTTTTATTTTTTTTTAATTTATTTTTTTATTATACAGCAAATGCAAACTTGCCCTCCGTACATTCCTCCTGAATAAAACCTACGACTGAAAAGTACTTAGTGACACTTACATGAAAGTAACCGTATTCCTTATTATTCAAATTCACACACACATTCACACACACACACACACACACACACACACTTCCACACCAGCACTCATCGTTCTAATTTGTTTTATTTAATTTTAAAATTTAGTTTTTTTGGTTTTGTGTTTTGTTTAATATTTGAAGCGCCGAAAGAATAATACATGATTATTGTGATACTCAAATAGGGAGTCAAAACTGTCTCTCCTAAATACAGATTGCTCAGCAATCTAGCTAGGAGAGCAGTGATTCACTCAGCAATTGGTTGTACCTACAAAATGTAATTATGAATGCATACTTTGTAAATCCCTCATGCATGTACTACAAAACTTTATGAACCTTAATAAATTATGATTATTATTTACTATTAGCGGACGTCACGCGGTTTCACCCGCTTAGTTCTTGTTTCCGTGGGAGTACGGGGATAAAATATAGCCTATGTTACTCGCTGTTAATGTAGTTATCCATAGCTGAAATAATTTTTCAAATCGGTCCAGTAGTTTTTAAGTTTATTCGTTACATACAAAAATACAAACTTTTCTCTTTATATATGTTATTCGTATATTGGCGCAAGCGGTGCGCGTCCTCGGTGCGCAGGGGGCAGGCTAGTAGCTCCAACACGGTCCTGGCGATGATTGCTCAGCGACTGGATTGCCCCTACGTTGGGCATTGTTGTAGCAGGCATATTGCTGGTGCTTAATTTGTCATTTTATACAGCTTTCGTGTCTTATGGATATATTAATTTTATTTTTTGCTTCTGACATCAACTATATTCGTTATTTCAATTCATTATTTTAATTCATTGTTATAATTATTTTTTATTTAATTTTATTTAACTTTGTTTTGTGCCTTTGACATTAATTGATTTGATCTGACATTTATTTGTTTCTAATATTTTATTTATTTTTGTCATTGAATTAGCTGTATTTCTTTATTATTCAATCAGTTGACTAAAATAGACAAAAGTGTTGTTAAAAGTTTTGTATCTAATATGGGTCAATGACCTGAAATAAAAGTTTTTTATTTATTTATTTATTAGTATTAGTATAGATAACTTTACGTAGTATTAGACATGTATGGAAGACGAAGACATGCTGCGCCGAACTCTTATAAATTGGGATAAGCCCAGGAGAATTGTGATGATGGCTCTACGTAAGTATGTCCATGATAAGACTATTAGTGTCTAAACACACTAAGCCGAAGTTACGCGACCGAAGTAAGAAAGAGCCCACTAAATAAAAACATTAAGTGACAACAGTCCATGAAAATAGAGGGAAATCCCCAAAGAGATTACGTGAAGGTACTGGTACTAAATGTGTGACACACATTTTCGACGAGCACATTCCACGTTAAGTTGTTGGTCCAGGGGGTCTACTCTTGCGGGCCTGTGGACGGTGGGCTATAGGCTAGCTCGCTGTCCGTCCGTCTCATGACGACAGGCCGTGTCGACGGCGCGTTCGTGTTCCACGCGCGCCTCAATGAGTTGTCAGCAAAAGGAAGGGGTCCGCAAGGGCCGATGCCTTCCAGGGCTGCAGGACTGTTCGAAAGACATACCGCGGCCCTGGAACACAAAGGGCTAAGAAATAACATGGATGGGTTTTAGTCTGACACTCTATTCCGCTCTGCCCAGAGCGGGAGAGGTCATTGGATGATTTCCCATCCAAAAAAAACAAAAAAAAGGAGTCTACTCTCTAAGCACGAAACCCGTAGTTTGGGCCGAAGTTATAGGCGTTTCCTACTCCGTATCATTTACGGACATAAGATTCGTTAGGGGCCCGAACTAAAAATGAATGATAACTCGATTGGTCATCTGTCCTTACTCCCGATGTTTTTAAAACTCATGAATTCGAAAATATTAGGGAGTAGGTACATTTCAAAGTATAAAACTACTTACGGACGGGCCCCGTATCTTCATTGACGGACTTAGAGAATAGCCCCTCAGTGACTGTAGGTGTCGAACGGCGTTTGCCGGTCAGCATGAGCCGAAGAAAATCATATAGGTCGGCTTTGTTATTTGAAAAAAAAACGAATCGAATGTCATCTGCCTAGCCTTTTAGAGTCCAGATGACGAAATAATAAGTGATACTTATTTTGAGTTTTACCAACTGGACACACGGGTGTCCGCTTTCTTGTGTCGAGTTGGTGAATAACCCCTTTTCCCCACTATGTTGGGGTCAGCTTCTAGTCTAACCGGATGCAGCTGAATACTAGTATTTAACATGAAGCGACTGCCTATCTGACCTCCACAACCCAATTAGTACTGGGTAATACGATACCCCTTGGTAAGACTAGTTGTCAGACTTTTTGGGCCACTGACTACCTGTAACGACAGTCAAAGGTCTACAAATGACAGCCGGGACCAACAGCTTTACGTGCTTTCCGAGGTACGGAGGAAACTTGTTATGTAAGGATGGTCACCCATCCACAGACCAACCTTGGCAAGCACGGCTTAACCTAAAGATCGACCCGAGTAGCTGTTATTATTTAGCCACACAGCAAAATACGATTGAAACATGTACCTACCTAACACTAATTGTTAGCCTTTCGGGTCACTGAACACCTGTAACGACAAACATCTACAATTGACTACCAGGACCAACGGCTTAACGTGCTTTTCGAGGCACCGAGGATACTCGGTATGTAATGGGTGGTCACCCATCCACAGACCAAACTAGGCAAGCGCTGCTTTACCTGAAGATTGATCCGAGCGGCTGTTATTGTTTAACCACGAGCTCCTCACTATCTCAACATAATTATCATATCTAAATAATGACCTGCAGGCAAGTATACTTATATACTGTTTGACATTGGAGAGTACTACGCCCCTATGTGGTAACGCAAGTCTATCAGACAATACAATTACTAGTAGGTAGATAATCCGATATTTTTATCGCAATTTATACTCATTATTATGCTTTAGAATAGTATCAGTCGGTGTCATAGAAAAAAAAATGCAATAAACTGGATCACGAATTTCTCTGTAACAACCACAAGAAACTGGATTTGTGCCCAGTTGATGGCAATAAGCCGTGTGGTATCCGGCAGAGTAGAATAGAACCAACCCATTACACTCACGGGTGTCGTATAAGGCGACTAATGTCTGAGGCAGAACACCTTGCGCCTCCGTAGACCAGAGAATGGGCAGCAGCGTTTTCTGTTAGTCTTTCATTACTGCGATCTCCAATCCGCCTGCCAAGCGTGGAGATTACGGCAAATTCCTCCCATCATGGGAGAGGCTTATGTCCAGCAGTGGACGTTATGGGCTGATGTTGTTGTTGTTGTTTTTTGTTGTTGATGGCAATAGGCTTGCCCCCTATTGTGTTAGACTTAAAAAACATTACAGCTGGCATAATGTGGGTGTACTCTTAGGTACACTTCTGCCTATCCTTTCGGGGATTACAGGTTATGTTCTACTTTTACTGTTCAATCAATTTCTTCATTAAAATTATGTCATGCATGAGTAGGTACCTAAATCATTTGGGGACAACGTAGGTACTATTCGTTGACCTTTTCAACAAATAAACCCACCAAAAACATATTGATACATGTAGAGCCAAGCTTCTAACTCTACACGCCCTAACTCTACAAGGTCTAACTTTACAAACTCTACACCTTAGTCAAAATAATATGTAGCTTGGCCGTTTCGTTACTACAAGAACAATTGTCTAACAGAAATAGAATTACTCATAGGTTTTTCAGTTTTACTCCTTCAGTTTTTTAAACGAGCACTCTTGACTCTGGGTAGTTATAAACTTACTTGGAACTTTCGACCAATCCCATCGAACTCAAAGGTGCTTGCAAATTATATTGTTATTTTGTTTTCGTAATAACGAGCTTATATCAGGATTTTTGATAAGAACCAGTCTGTTTAATCCTTGATATAGAAATCCTTGGAATTTCGTAAAGCAACTAGTTTTCAATAGTTTAGTACGTTGTTTTAATAAATGTTTCATTTTCAGATATTTTTATATAGTAGTTTTCCTTTTAATGCGCTTTTTATACTTTTATCTACAGGATAAAAATCCAAACCTAAAAATTTAGTAAAATCTATATTTACAGGTTGAGTTTCAAGATAAAAACAAAGAGCGTATCAGGTCAATTTAAAGCTGTTCATATTAACAACTCCAATATACCTGATATATTTAGCCTCAATTATATTGATCTGTTATATTGTTTACCTACCTATATACAGTTATAACTCAACTATCATCAGCCGTAATTAACGGTGAGTCCATTGTCATTTACCTCATTGTTCTAGCGTATATTTTCATGTCAACGTTTAAGTAGTATTGGCTTATATACTTAAGTACGTCTATTTTCCTTGTTGGCTGAAAAGTAGTATCTATTACAGGTGTAATAGATACTGCTTTTCAGACAAAACCAAGTACACAAACTAAAACAAACTATTTTTAAAGTTTTAGTTCTAAACCCAGCAGGCCTAGCCAAGTTACAAACGTTTCGTATCGATTCTCTTTCTACAATCGTAAACGCCAATCGTAAGCGATTGTAGAAAGCGCTAAATTGGTAGCCAAGTTGACACGACTGACTCGATCGCTCGTTCTCTAATGTCTGTAGAAAAAACCTACACTTTAGTCTATGGTGAGCGTTCCTACCAAAGAGTTTAGCGATCAACATTGTAGAAACGATAACATTCTATTCTATCATTTTGAACGATGTAAACTTATCTACGAATTTTCTATTCGTTTGTGTTGATCACGTGTTTTAACGTTGAGATGATGTCATTCCCATTCATTTGAATAGTTTTCTACTAGCGTTAACGATTGTAGATTGTCAACTTGGCTAGGGGTGCAGAAGACGCCCAACAAACAGGTGTTTGTTGGGCGTCTTCTGGGTTTAGAAATAAAACTTTAAAAATAGTTTTAATCAACCGAATGTGTAGGATCTAGTAGAGCCTTAGCCCAGTTGAATTTTCTTTCGATTATCGTTATAATAATCACATTACCTTAGGTATCGTACGTTTAGCAAGCGATGATTCTTGTCCGATCCTATAAAGTCCTGTTCGATCTTATGATTTTACAATTCCGTGCTCGTTAAACATAAACTAAAGGCAAAAATCAAATAAACAGGCTTAGGAAACGGTAGGGTTCATCTTCACGGAAGTCTTTCTCTGCCTTTTTAGGGTTCCGTACCTAAAAAGGTAAATAAAAGGGACCCTTATAAGATCACTTTCTTGTCCGTCTGTCACCACCGATTTTCTCAGGTACGGGTGGACTTAGCAAGTTGAAATTTATGCCAGATACTGAGGTCTATAGTCCCTATTAGGTGTAAATCTAAAATTTAGGTGTTAATTAGGTGGATGTTTATATGTATAATAAGTATGTATTTACAAACAAAAAGTATCTATGTAGTATATCAACTATCTGGTGTCCACGACACAAGCCTCGTTGCTTAGTGTGGCACTAGATGGCGCTGTGTGTAATGTCCAGCGATATTTATTTATTTAAATCAAGGTTCTGAATCAACACGATAAACAGATCGGATATGGGAAAATTTAGATTTTCGCGAAAACTTGTAAGTACCAAAATTTACCTTAATTTTTTTTTTCGGAATTTTTCCTTTACCTGTGCTGTAAGACTGCTTTTAACAAAAATTGACAATTCTAGGTCAACCGAAAGTACCTATACGTGTCGAAAACCTATACGGTAGTTCTCGTTGACCTAGAATCACGAAATTTGGCAAAAAGCTTACAGCACATGTAAAGGAAAAAATCTGAAAACCGTAAATATGTAGTTTAATAACAAAAAAAAACAATTACTATTACAAACTTATTATTTGCGGTTGGTGCAATAGCCCGTTTCTAGGGATCGAACAGCAAAGTTAAGTTTGTCCTTTAAAAAATTTCTACGGAACCCTCGGTGCGCGAGTCCGGCTCCTCTTGGCCGGTTTTTTCTTACGAAATACAGCAGAAAAGCTTAGTAAATCACTAAGAATTCAGGATAAGAATCCAATAAAAATATATTGAGATAAAATAATCAGATTTAATATAAGTAGGTATCTAAATAAATTATGTTAACTACATGAATACTCCGAAAGTTTTCTTGAATGAGGTTACAAAAATAGAGAGTTATAAATAAACTTGAAACTCCGTGACTAATTACATTAACCACACGGAGGAGTATGTAACTCCAGAACTATAATAATCAAATTAGGTTATAAAAATAAACCAACTAGGAGCATTTATGTTCCGGTTTCATTTCCTTCCTTGTTCTAATTAAATAATATTATCAAATTAAGTGCACATCAAAGAGCGCCTTTTAGATAAATAAATTTGTTCTCGATTCTAAATCGCTGGATAAATACTTTTTAGTTCAATGCAGTTTATGAGTTTGTTGTGTGAGAAAGTTCGTTCTGGGTAGTAGTTTTTATTACCTGTCTGTAATGGCTATATTTAAAAAAAAGTGTGATAGCTTAGTGGTGTGACCCCGGACTGCCAAGTCATAGGTCTCACGTTCTAACCCAAGTCACGCACCTCTAATTTTTCAGATTCATGTGCATATTGTATAATTATCACTTGCTTCGGTGAAGGAAAACATCGTGAGGAAGCCAGCATGCCTGAGACATATTTCGCGACGGCATGTAAAGGCTAGTCAGAGGCCCATGAGCGGCCCTGCCGGGGTTGCGGGACTATTCGAAAGAGATACCGTGGCCCCGGAACACAAAGGGCGATGAAGGAACATGGATGGGTTTTAATCAGTAAAAGTCTGACACTCCCTCCTGGTCCGCCCAGAGCGGGAGAAGTTAATTGATGATTTCCCATCCGAAAAAAAAAAAAAAAAAAAAAGGCCCATGAGTGGCATGAAAACTTTGACCAGGTTAGGCACTAACCACATGATAAAGAAGAAAGATGGCAATAAAATAAAAAAAAAACAGTCTGTTATTTTAGTAGGAAACATTTAAAAAAAAAACTGATAAAAATTTCTATGTTCAGAACGTGCTATGTGATGTACTAAATACGTGGTAACCGGTTGTACGTCGAAGTTCCTTCCAACTTATTATATATTAGTACTGAAATTCGGATAAATCGGTTAGACTGGAAGCTGACCCCAACATCATTCTTCTGCCCTTATCCCAATTTATTTGGGGTCGATGCAGCATGTCTTCTTCATCCATACTTCTCTATTACTCGTCATCTCAGTAGTCACCTCCTTTCTAGTCATATCACACTGTCCATCCATCGTTTTTTTGGTCTTCTTTGGAACTCTGACCCCAACATTGTTTGGGAAAGGCTAGGTGATAATGATCAAAGTTTAACTAAATGGTGTTTCTCCATTAAAATACTGACCCATAAACTTTTCACTGGGTATATCAAATAAATGATAATAAAATAAAATTAATGATCGTCTTATTAGCATTATTTTTATTGGTTGCTATTTATGGCTCAATCAGTATTTCATTTACACACGTATTAGTATTGTTTGTTGAAATTTTATAGTATTTTAATGTTCAAATATTATGATATCGTTTATTTATTGTGCGTGGCTTTGGGCGCAACCTCAAACCACTTTATATTATATTTTGAGTCACCCTGGTAACATTGGGAAAATATTGTGACATTTATGACATTTTTACAACTGTCCTTTCAGTAACTAATACTACCATAAATTAGTGCAAAGTTCGACGGCTCACCTTGACGCTGCTGTCACCACATATGACGCTGCTGGCAGAATGGTCAACTTCGGCTCAGTACCAAAGAAGTAGAAAAAAAAGTTTTAAGTTATAAATTAAAAGGAAATTGTTACTATTTATTTATTCATATAACATAACGTAACATAACGTCACGCCTGTAATCCCCGAAAGGTCAGGCAGGGGTGTACCTAA
Organism: Xestia sexstrigata; assembly: GCA_941918905.2. Lineage (NCBI taxonomy): Eukaryota > Metazoa > Arthropoda > Insecta > Lepidoptera > Noctuidae > Xestia > Xestia sexstrigata. The sequence goes on along the minus strand of OW799213.2, from coordinate 6,725,720 downwards.
TAAATAGTACACCCACATTTCCCCCGTTATGTTTAAGCCCCATGTAATATTGGGCGGTGTGTATGGGATGGTATGGTAGCGAGGTTTTAGATTCAGATTGCTAGCAACGCTTGATGGTTTGTTCCCGGTTGATGGGAATAGGCTCGCCCCGCCTATTGCCATCAACCGGGCACGTTGAGTTAGTTTTCTCACGATGTTCTCCTTAGACATAACTTTAAAATCCTCGAATGTTAAAATGTTATTAATACCTGTATTTAAAAAAGTGGAACTTTTTTTTTTTTCAAAATAGAACGCATTCCAAAATGGTGACAGGTGACGACAGTATTGCCAACAACATCGTAATATTGCCATAACACAAATTGCCAATAATTAGTTTTGTAGTCCAGAACAAAACTGATGACGTATCAAACATAAATGATCGTTTAAACCCAACCGACACGTTAAAGCAAATGTAAACTGTAATTACAGGTATTTTTAGGCCATTTTCCTGATTGTATGTAGTAAATGTATGTTTGTGTTAGCGAAGATCTCGATCTTGTTTCTATCCTTATACTTAGTAGGTACTTAAATATTTACGTCAAGATTCTTTTTTAAGACTCGATAAAAGAAACTGTAAATTAGGACGATAATCTTTATTGCTTGTTTTTAAACGGCTACTGATGCTGTGTTTTCAAATTGTTTGTTACAGGTATTTACACTATTGTTTCAATTATTATTCACGTCAAAACACAAGTAGATGGATCTGTTTATTTTTTTGCCGTCTTAAAAACTGTTGGTCAACATTGTCTGTCTTAGAACATTTTTGGTAACAAATTCTAAAGGCCTAGACAATTAGCAATCGCTTTCAAATCGTGTCGTATTTGAATTGACTGCTTTCGGTAACTTATCCAATACATTTTTGACTCTTCCATCATCGTTGTCTCCTCTTTACTCTAATTTTCAAGATATTTTTCGTCTCTCATCTTAGTTAATTGATAACTCGCCGAATTTAGCATAACCAGTCTACGATGATCCCACTCCTGGGACACAAGCTTCCTCTGGAATTCCTCTGGATTCTCTTCCACCACGGAATTGGCTGTTATCCACCACGCGGGCCCAATACGGGTTGGTAGATGTCACATGTCTTGTCATTGTCTGTCGATTTTTTGTCGATTTTTTATACCTTAGACATTCCATTATTTCACCGTGAAGTGGTGATGAAAAAAAAAACAGCCACCACTGCTCCCGAATTTAATCATTGTTAACTACCATTACCTTTAAAAGTAATACAAAATAAATCAAACCTGTACGTGTACGTATTCAGTTGGGACAGCTAATTGTTTCTTATTACCACATAATGGGTGTTCGATATAAAAATGGCTTGTAATTAGAACATTTGTATTATCAAAGTGCTTCAGTGATTCATTGCTTACTTCACTCAATCGATTTGATGACGCAGAAAGTATAAGATTATAGGCTAGTTCAACAATTAGTCTGATGCGTTTGTTCGACAATTAGTATGTTATTTTATGATAGATTTTCCCAAGATACCCAGAGGCCCTAGTTTCAACGAGCGATGTAATTTAACGTTAATTCTGACGATTTTTAATAGGACGTTTAACTATCTTTTATTATTTTGGTTTAAAGGACAAAAAAGTTTAGTCCGTCAGATATATTTCCAAAAAATATTGGACACTATTAGACAGATATTTTCTCTTTTTTGACGTAAACAAAAAAATAAGACGATACAGTGCGTCGAAAACTCGTATGACACATTTGAGTACATTTTTTGTCAGGAATCATCCCTGTTTTCACAAATATGATTATAGACTTAAAACTAAGTAAATATTTTTAGCAAAACCAGTACTTTAAATTTTTTAATCTTTCGAATTAACGTTACCTACGTTTCCTCCGCAGACTAACAAATAGCGTTGTCTCTTTCTATACAGTTTTTATTGGTTACAGTTTGGTGTTTATTTATACTGCAATGCAATCTTAAGCGATTAGGTTTAAATTAATTTGATGATGAATCTGCATTTTTTAAAGGATATCTTTCTTAGAATAGCATTTAAGATTGAAATATTTTAAGGAACTCCCACCATTTTAGGAACCTTCCCCAACAAAGAACACAAAACCGGAACTCTTGTCCGTCTATCACAGAGGTTTTCCTCAAGATCAATACAACGTAGGAGTGTTTTTTTCTTTTGTAGCAAATGGTTCTAACATTCGCTACATGCTGGTATAGTAGTATTGCCCAATTCACCATCTACTGAATGAGAGATTTTTTTATTTATTTTTTCGGGTGGGAAATCATCAAATGACCCGCTCCGGGCGGAGCAGAATGGAGTGTCAGACTTTTACTGACTAAAACCCATCCAAGTTCCTTCTTAGCCCTTTGTGTTCCAGGGCAGAGATCACAATTCATTTGCATCCAATTAGACTGGAAGCCGACCTCATGAAGACGACAAAAGGCTATGAAGTTGAGAAAGCCGTCTCAGAGCCTTGGAAAACCTCTTCACAAAGAAGGTGCAACCCAAAGTAATCTTCATAGAGCTCATAATCAAAATAATATTCATAAGCGTGACCACGCATTAAGAGTCAACTCGCAGGTAATAAACACATTAGGGATAAACAAATGTTTATGTCTCCAAACAAGTTGGATTGCCTTAAAATTACAACTCGGTCATGAACAGAGCAGTACTAAACAGGTCCTAGAATGTTGAATATGCGTTACTACGTTAATATACGTATGCGTTACGTAAAGGACTTTTTAAATATTTTTTTAATGTAACAGTAGTGGTCCAAGTATAGGTCCTTGAGGAACCAAGACACAATACAATAAACAAGACAGAGTGTTCCCATCTTTGAATTACAGTTAAATGATTATAATGATCGAACGATGCACTAAAATCGATTTTTAGTTGAATTTGGTTTAAACGAGAATTATTATTATACACGATAACACACACACTCTCTTATAATTTTAATCTTTACGAAAAGAAAAATACTTTTTACCCACAAAAAAAAACGAAACGTTTTTTTCAAAATCAAAATTTAATTTATTATTAAATAAAAATAAAAAAAAAATAATTAAAAAAATAATAATAATTAATTAATTAATTAATAATTTATTAATTAATTTTTAATTGAAATTTAATTTTTTTTTTTTTTTTTTTTTTTTAATCAAAATTTTCTACGTAGAAAATGGGTAGAAAATTTTGATTTAATGACGGATTTAACAATAAAAACTATCTTTTTATTTTTCTATCAGAGATCAATTCAAACTCCGGATTCTGCGTTAACTTTTTCTTTTGTAGGGAGTTTATCTAGTAGTCTTTCATATTCTGTTATTAAATTAGGCCAAATCTAATATTCATCAGTCGGCCGTCTCAATAGGTTCTGCGATAAATTTAGTTTATACTCGTGTTTTACTTGTATGTCCATACTCTGTAACTGCATGTAATTTTAATTCTTCATCGTCATTTTCAATCTTGACTTCCTCAAAATAAAGTTCAGTATTCGTTACTTCTGTAGCATTATAAAAAAGTGTCGGGTCGAGTTTTTATTCGTATTAACCTATAACCTAGCTATAAAGTTGCCTTATTTGGCGGGAACAACATTTTATCTGTCTCGTAGTGCTGATTTATTCAATCAACTTTTTCAACTGCATTTATGTAACGGGTATTTTAATTACGGATTTGTTTATTGTATGTATTTGTGTGTAAACACAGACGCACGAATGATTTAAAAGTTATAAGTAGAAAACGTATCTCTGCCTAGCCTTTTCCCAACTACGCTGGGGTCGGCTTCCAGTCTAACTGGATGCAGCTGAATAGCAGTATTTTACATGAAGCGACTGCCTATCTGACCTCGACAACCCAGTTAGCACTGGGTAATACGATACCCTTTGGTAAGACTGGTTGTCAGACTTTTTGTGCCACTGACTACCTGTAACAACTGTCAAAGATCTACAAATGACAGCCAGGACCAACAGCTTAACATGCTTTCCGAGGCACGGAGGAAACTCGGTCACCCATCCACAGACCAGCCTAGGTAAGCACGGCTTAACCCAAAGATCGACCCGAGCGGCTGTTATTATTTAGCCACTAGCTCCTACGTAATGAACTAATAAATAAAAATATATTATAGTATATATTATATATAAATATATATTTTTTTATATTTATTTAAAATTTATTTGAATTTTTTTCACCACCGTACTACTGTACTTACTTACTATACTATACTTGCACTTCGTCCGCAAAAATTGTGATAGCTCTGCTGATATGCATGATATAAATATAATTTATAGCCTATATCACCCACAATGTAGCTTTCTGCCAGTAAAAGATTTTTTAGAATTGGATCATTAGTTCCGGTGATTACTACATGCAAACATACTAACTTTACAAACTTACAAACAAATGGTACCTCTTTATTATTATTATTTCATTTATATATAAATTTATTTATTTCAGGTCTATAACCCATATACTTCTTACACTTACTTCATACACACAAGTAAATACAACATCAACACACATACAAACAAGATAAACAACAATAATACCAATTCAAATATAATAAACATAATCAATTAATTACAGTAGTCTCTTACGTGCGACACTATATGTAACTATTTAATATATACTTATAATATATACTTAACTATATGTAAATATTAGTGTAGAAGTATAGATAATCATTAACCAAAAATAATCTTTAAAACTTAAAAAGATGCCACAAAAATCTAACCATAATCAAAAATTCCTTCACCCAGACATTTACAAACCAGAATTTGTTACACATTCAACTTGCACACAATACCTTCCAACTACTGACCGGACAATGACGTGACAAAAAAATACCAAAATACAATTTCACCTTGAAGAAATCGCGCATCCAACCTTCTAGAAAACAGTTCCTTGCCACAATTTCCTAATTCAAACCATAAATTAGGAAAAAGACTCCCGTTTTATGTATGTAGGGTGGTACATTAGAATTCCTTCGCCGTGTGAGGAAGGCATAAGGATAATGTTCCACATGAGGCCGGTCATACAGACGGCCTTATGTGGTCGGCACCTGAATCTTTAAAGAATTATGAACGAATAGTTTCCTTAAACGTCTTGATCTATTACACTATTTAATTGTGTAACGTGTTCTGGAAAGTCACGGGTCAAGTTTGTATGTTAAAATGTATGACCCGAGCGTCTACTATTTTAACAGATGGTGGAGGAAAATGTTTTGGATGTTCATTACTTTTTATTATTGCTGCTGTGTTACGAAAAGGGTCATATAAGCATTGACAAATCTGACTTTACGCAATAATGATGGCGTCATGGTGTTCGACATTCAGTCTTTCAAAGCTCTCTTCAGCAGTTCGTTCTTTCTTCTTACCAAACATAATATTGCTTACAGGAATAAACTTAAAACTGTTGTTAGGCAAGAGCAGGTACATGGTGATTGATGATACAAACTTTTCTTGTGAATAAAAAAGAGGCAAGCTAAAATTTATCACCTCTTGACAAATATTGCAAACTGATAAACAACATCTGTCAGAAACACACGACAAAATCTTCGGGATCTTTTTATGTTAAGGAAACCCACATAAAACATTTTATTATTCTGGCCATGTAGGAGTGGTATCTGAGATCTGACGTGGTATCTAAGATCTACTACAGGTAGCGCCACTAGAAGTCATGTGCCATCGTCATGATGGCACATGATTCAACGTTGACCGCAATGATTAAAACCCAATAACGTAATCAATCTACATAGGTTCACGTGACAGTGGTCAGGCAGCTAAAAACATAGGTATTGGACATTTGGGAATCCCAATTAAGAACGTAAGTAGGAGCATTTCCGGGGAAGTTACTATTACCACCGAACTTATTTCTGTAGCCAACAGGCGTTGTTATAATCTGGTTTAAGGTGTATGGGTGTCAGTATTCTTACTAGCACAAACATTTCAACTTTACCCTGGATGGTGTCTTTTGCAGATGTATAAAGGCGGTAGTGCGATTTACAGGCTGTACCACTTCCAAAGATAAAAAAGACCTTTTTTTTAACCGACTTCCAAAAGGATGAGGTTATCAATTCGTCTGTTCTTTCTTTTTTTTGTGTGTATGTTCAGTGTTATCTTCGCCTATTGTGAACCGATTTTGATGGTTCTTTTTTGTTTGGAAGATAATTTTTTCGCGGTGGTCCCGTTTAAATTTGGTGAAGATCTGATACTGATTTTCGGAGATGTATTTCTCCGAAAATCAGTATCTAGGGAACTCTTAAAATAATACACGGCAATATGTAATGATGTTGTGTAAACAATAAACAAACCAAGCGATTGCAGCAATCACGACAGATTTGCTGTCTATTATTGAAGAGTTCCCTAAAAATGGTAAAAATAAAGAACTTTTTTGCAAAAAAACAAATCCGACTTCAAAAACACAAAAAAAAGTTAAAAAAAAACTTTAGCTTCAGAAGTCGGTGGCAAAAAAAACTGAATCAAACAAACAAAATCCACCGACTTCTGAAGCTAAAGTTTTTTTTTCACTTTTTTTTTGTGTTTTTGAAGTCGTTTTAGTTTTATGAATTGCATCATTATCTCTCCCATCGTTAATTTAATGACGTCGTCATTGCATTACATGCAATTACAGATGTCTTCTAATTATACCATCCGCTTCACTACACTTCAAAAATTGTTACATAAAATCATGATCTGATTTCAAATGACTGACCACTTCTGACTTTGGATGACCTCCAAGCTGCATTTCCTTAGAAGCAAGGTAGCCATCGCCATCACAGCATGAGTCCATTACCTCTAATATCTTTAATATGTTCATGTGACATCGTATTTATAAGTAAACATACGAAGGCTTCTGCAAATCATGTGTCGTGCTCTGAAAATTAGCCTTAAATTAGAATTGTCGTCTGCCATCCTTGCTTTAGGAAAATATACGTCAGTTGCGCAAACAACCATATTTTTTTGTTGAGATTTGGGATGTTGGAATTATTTGCCTTATTCCAGATTTGCCGGTGGCTAGTATTAATTCAACTTTCTTGTGTTGATATACGACACTTTTGACTGTCCTCAGTAGCAAAAGTAAGAGAGGCCATTTTCACCGCAATTCTTATTATTATGTTCTTAGCATACATTTTATAGGTGGCTCAGAACATTGCCTTGCAAATCTCACCTGACCTCGTAGGAAAAGTCATAAGGATTATCCACAGGTTTTGCCCTGAAGTCATTAAAATGGAGACTTAGTAATGATGACGACAAGTGGAAATCTGCGGAAAATTATCCCTAATGAATAATTGATCGTGATCAATATTTTCAACCACCGAGGTTAGTATGTTGTGCTATGAGAATATCAATTACGACTGTATTAGTGATAACAATATTTTAAAGGAAACGTGGGACAATTCAGTTTTAGTTGAACCTTAACGTCGTTATTAAATATCTGGAACTTTTGTTCCGAAGTAAGTTTTGCTTTCTGTAAGAAAAAACTATAATTTTAGGAGGAAGTATTCGTCTTATTAAGATAAAATACCATAATGTTTTTGTTCCGCTAATACATGACCGAACCAATGATGATGAAAATATAATATTCTATAGCATACGTATAATTATGATATTTAAGAGCCACTTGGGTCGATCTTCTTGCCTAAGTCGGTCGGCGGATGAGTGACCCCCCAATACATACCGAGTTTCCTCCGTGACTCGAAAAGCACGTTAAGCCGTTGGTCCCAGTTGTTAATAATTGTAGATCTTTTAGTCCACAGGACAGTCCTTACACGTAGCCAGTGGCCGGAAAGTCTGACAACCAGTCTTACCTTAACTTAACTAAACTGTGGACTTGTGGAGGCCAGACAGCTACACCTAGTTAGACTGGAAGCCGACCCCAACATGGTTGGGAAAAGGCCAGGCAGATATAATAATGCAAAAACATTTTCTACAGTAACACATTTTCCAAAATTGACTCAAGTAATTTACGCTATAACCTAGTTGACAACTATTACGTCTACAACAACACTTGACATAGAAATCCCTTTAATAGTATGTTAAGTATGTAACAAAAACTTAATTTGAAAGACCCTGACAAATCTAAGAAGGTTGTAGACCTTTTAAACTAATCAAATAGACCTACAAAAGGGTCTTTTTGAGGCCTTAAAAGTCATAATGAAAATCATGAAACGTTCACGATTTCTCAAGTTCTTGTGTCACATGCTTAAGTAAATAGTAACGATATTATTGTCGTCGATAAAACGGTTAACACGTTAATTCATGGTTGATGTGATAATTAAAACGTTTTGCCTGTAATGTAAGGTGCTTCCACATCACGCACTAAGTGTTGCAAAAAGTTGTGTGCTTATTTGATTTATCTTCACGCTCAAATTTTGCTCTACATTCCACTTATAATAAATCACTGTACTGTTTGCAAATCTGTTCTTCTTTTCATGTCGTTAGTGTAGTGCCCAACCTGGTGTCAGAGTTTTTTGCCGCCCATGGGTCTCTGTCTTAACTTTATATGCTGGCCGTCCAGAAATATCTCTCGGGCATGCTGGTTTGGTTTCCTCACGATGTTTCCCTTCACCGAAGCAAGTGATAATTATACAATACGCACATGAATCCGAAAAATCAGAGCTGCGTGTCTTGTATTCAAACTTGAGACCTATGACTTGAAACCTGTTGATCAATGCTCATGCGCCTGCTCTGTATGAGAAAAGGCCTTTGCTCTGCAGTGGGGCACTCGTTTTACTGTTAACGTCTCGTATCTTCTTCTTAATTCTTCCGCTTAATTCGTATGTCGATGATAACGAGTTTGTGTCTGGTGAAAAAAATATACAGCAGATGAGATACTCAAGCGCTGCCCGTAAACCCCGGGACATTTAAGCGCGCTCCTATACGTTTCTGATACTTAAATATTTACCATGGCATCACTTCTTCATACTAAGGGAGTTTTAAAATGGTAAAAATATCAGTAGACCCCAATGTTTAAGAATGGTTTTTCTTTCTTTCACCTTCCTTAACTTTGGAATGCAGTTTAAAGTTGGTGATCATTCTTTCAGGGAGCCATTTAGCATTATTTCTCCACCGGTGCAATGAACAGATACCTATGTAGATAAAGTGTTTTTTGCACTTAATCAATTGCTGTTGACACAGTGTAAACACAGCCTTCCTAGCATTAAAGACATGATTACCATGTACAACTAGTTGATTTCTATGTCAGCTTCATTACCTTAGAATCGATTCTCTTATCTTGTTATCGAGTATGTATGTAAGCATTAATTGTCCTCGATTATTTAGGGTTGGCAGAGTTATTCCAAGGGATCAGTTTCTTTTTTAAATTTGTTTTTGTAGGTAGGAAAGGTTTATGCGAACCCGAACCAATTGAAGACTTGGAATAAGTTATGATCCAAAAAAAGTACATCTATTGACTTCACAATGCAATAAACTCTTCTCAAAGTCTGGAAGGCCAAGATTTTTGACGAACGGTTAAGTGGTTTAGGCGTGAAAAGGTAACAAACAAACTTATTTTCGCATTTATAACATTAGTTAGGCTATGATTAGGATTACTAGGTACTTTTGCGAAATGTGGCTGTGTACTGTTCAGCTCTGCCTTAAATATTCTTTGATTTTACTGTTAGTTTACATCAATACCTGTCTGATTTATCGACAACCCTACTCATTGACGCCACTGTCACTTGTTTATTTTGTATACGTTCCATCAAGTCCTCTTGATTTAAAGTGTAGCAGCAATCGAAATTAAACATTCCATTAGCTACTGTATCACTTTTGATGATAGCTTTGTCACAGTCGAGAGGTTTTTGACGTACTTTATAATGGAATTCTTCATTTTGTTTTCTGACGTCTGGTCTGGAATTCATAGCCGATAACAAGAATTGAGGACTTGGGTATGAGAGCGGAAGGTCCAGACCCTGATTATGTAATAGAATATCAGAAAATCTCGATAACGGAAAATACTTTTAGCACATAACATCACGCCTATAATCCCCGAAGAGTAAGGCAAAAAAAAAAAAAGGGGTGTACCTAATTCGGGGTTGCGGGACTGTTCGAAAGAGATACCGTGGCCCCGGAACATAAAGGGCGATGAAGGAACATGGATGGGTTTTAGTCAGTAAAAGTCTGACACTCCCTCCTGCTCTGCCCAGAGCACGAGGAGTCATTTGATGATTGCCCATCCGAAAAAGAAAAAAAAGGGGTGTACCACAAAGTACACCCAAATTTCGCCAGTTATTTTAAGTCCCATGTAATAGGGGGCGAGCCTATTGCTATCAACCAGGCTCAAATTCAGACTCCGTGGCTGCTACTAAGAAATTCCTGAAGGAAAAACTCATTAACACTTTGCCCGACCTGGGAATCGAACCCAGGACCTCACGCTAAGCACTCATACTTGCTACTAATAGACCAACGAGGCGGCTTTTTAGCAAAGCGGGACAAAGCAAAGCGGGGGCTTTATAGATGAAGAAGCACTCAGACCAAGTTCAATATAATTATGATTTGTATGGTAACCATGAGATCAAAGAAAATGTTTGGCGAGGCTTCAGATGTAAATCTGTGCTAATTCTTAGCTAAGCAAAATGACGTTGACAATTTATGAGACGGAGCAATACTAACTCATGCAAATGATTTGCGAAATTAAATCAGATTTGTACTTAATCCAGTCAGATCTAACACACGTATTTAATTTATGGACCCTATGTAAATTATTGTAAATATTACGTAGTAGTAGTAAACACATGGAATTCTGTCCAACATTGAAATTATTAATGGCTACGTAAATGTTCCTTTGTAACTTAGAATTAAGTATTAAACATCAAAGATGAATAATAGTCTTTCAGCACTTTAAGGCCCTTCTAACCCTAAAATTAGCAACTCTATTTGTGGTGGTTCAAAGTTCGTTTGAAATACTGTTAGAATAAAGTTCTAATCAGCTTGCACGAGAAAGCCGTTGTTACGTCAGTCATTGCGGCCGAATAGTGCGAAATGAGTGGTTTTTGCGATTTACAAAAAAGTTTCATGATCTAATTTGAAGTATTTTTTGAATACCAGCGGTTTATTGTTCGATTTGGAGGTAACTTTGAAATTTTTTTCTATCGAGAAAAGTTTATGGAATCGTGTTTTCGTCACACATCGTACCTACCAATAATCTTTAACTTTACCATATATTTATTTAAAAATTAATGCTGCAGTATTTTAGGCGTAACGGAGGATCATGCTAAGCCATTTGAGGCATGTTAGGCCCTTAAGAGATAAAACATACAAATGAGAGCGTGATAAAATCTACAGTTAGAGCAATTTAGTTTTCATACATTATGACGAGCTTTCGCTTTTCCGTTCATTTAGATACAATAATTTAATAATTATAAAAAAAAATGGTTTTAGCATAATTAGCTTAAAATGTTCTTCACTTCTGGGACACAGGCCTCCACTCTGTGAGAGGGAATGTGCCACAAATAATCCTTAACCGGTTTGAAAGCAGTGGTGATGAAATAAATTACAAATGAATGCGACTGCCTGGGAACCCACGCCTTCGGTGTTCGTAAGTCGGGGCTGCCACCACTGGGCCACCGCTGTTTTAAAATTTGGTTTTAATGCATACCTAATTTGATCGAGTCGCGCCCGCCGCTGCTACTTATTCGGCTTGCTAATCATAATTCAAAATTAATTCATTGTAACTGTCGTCCACATTCATATTAAAAATCTATTAATCGTCCTTTGCTCCGGTCTTGGCAGTGACATCGACCTTCAGACCACAATAGTTCCATTCAATCGTCTCCTGTGTCGTAAATCGGTTTTATATTCATTTAATGATAATAGAACTACTATAAAGACCGCGCCTTCTTTTCAAACGCATTGTAATGAGGTAGAATAGAAGCTACTGTGCTAAACCACAAATGGCTTCCGTAGATTTCAGAGGGATTTGGATTAATCAGGTTCTTTGGTACGAAAAGTACCAACAGACGATGTTAACATGAACATTATATTCATGCTGATGAATTTCCAACGAAAAGCAGCAGCATTCGTGTTTTTAAGGGCTGAGCTACTCGTAACATCGCATGACAACGTCAGAAAGAAAGAAAGAAAAAGTATCTTTGACTCACACGAGACAAGGCAATAAAACAACATTAAATAGAAAGAAACAAAAATAAGACATACACATAAACTAGGCCAAAAGGCTTCTATATACAGCATAGTACTGCAACATTTAGCAAATGTCGCGCCTGTCTATCTCGAAGGGCTAGGCAGAGGTGACCTATAGTACCTATACACATATCACCTGCTCGTTTAAAATAAGCCAAAGTAAGTAATCTCCAATCACCAAGTAGCGGTAATACATATGTTGTAGTAACAGTGGGTATCGTAAAAGGAAAACCTTTGCTCAAATCCCATGACAAAGAGACAAACTAAACCTTTTCTTCGCGCTCAATCAACTACATAGTGTGATTTCTACGGTTCAATTACTACGATACGTTTTCCCCCATTCATACGAAAATCAATTAAACCTTTTTGCTCTCCGACTGGGCAGCGCTCCTTACCTTTTTATGACCTCCAATCATCCCATACAATTTGTGATAAAAACAACTAATTTGTGTTAATTCGCGCGTAAAATTGTCATTTGTAAAAAGTCGGTTAACTGCTTAATTATGGCCCTATATTTTCTTACTGCCGATGCCGTGGCCATTTTGTTAGAAGAGAAACGCTAAATGGTTCTGTTACGGTCCAGCATTGTTTAAAATTATTGTGTTGACAAGGATGTCACGAAATTTTAAAACAATATGTGTAATTGTGTATTTTGTTGCTTTTTAACAACCTCGTTTGTTATTTATAGCGAGAAATTAAAGTTAACAATCACGACTATTTGAATGAGCCTCACATTCAAGTGGTCAGGTAAACTTTTTATAAGATTTCCACCTGCCTGTGATAAAATGCAACCAACATTTGCCACACGTGCAAAAATAATTTTGACCAACACTATTCCCAAAAAAATCTCTTCTTTTCACTGCTATCCTTACTGCTACTAGGTCCTTTTCACTATTAATTAATAGTTTGGTTCTGTAATCAATTCTATCAAATGCATTAATTGCATAAAACACAGAACCAAGACCATGATTTTCCTCATCTCAATCAAGTCACTAACCTAGAACTTTATCTTCTTCCAGACCTTTTATACGAGAACTACATTCCTGATGACCCAGAGAAGCAAGACACGATTCTTCGGAAGCTGTCCGAATACTGCGGCAAGTCCATGTTCAACTACACCACGGAAGATGCTGAGCCTCCTTTCAAATGGGACTTCTATCATTCCTTCTTCTTCTCATATACCGTCGTTAGTACTATTGGTAAGTTTAAAATTATCAGCTTTGTAGACTATATTTTACTCTATGATATAGGCTGTATGAGTGTTGGAAATTTTATTGTCTTTTATTTCATGTTCGGGTCACACTTTGTTACTGTTGTCTTGTAATTCTCCAATAATAAAGTTTAAATTAAAGATCATGGCATGGTTAATGTAGTATCCAGTTCCGGAAAACTGGCTTGCGCACCTGCCTATGTAGCGCAAGATAAGGAATGCCCAAAACTGTTAACCGATATCCAGCTACAGAAAAATATAATTGAATTTATTATGGATGCTTCTTCAAACTTTTTATAAATATTCTTTTATATTCCTTTATTAGTTGTTGTGAACTTAATATATAATTGCATCATTTGAATAAGTGATGCAATTAATATAGGTTCTAAGACCTGATTTTAATATTTATTATTATCATAATAACCACATGCTTCGTTCAAGATTTATGAAGCGAACTCATAGATATTTTCCACTATTGTCTGATTTGCAATCCGAAGACTCTTATTTCCTGTATCATTAAGAATCTTATTAGTTACTTTGTGTTCAATTTTATAGTTTCTCTTTGTTTTCATTTCTTTTCAATTGCGTTATTTGTGTGACTGGTTTCTAAACAAAAGTAATAGTTTTGTTTTTGAGATTGACATGGTGATTAAAAGATATGATCAACTTATTTTCGAGCAAATATCAACTTTATCTGTTCTAGTTACTTATCCTTTTTCTCTGTCATTTCAGGTTACGGTAATTTGGCGCCAACGACGCACTTGGGAAGAATTCTGATGATATTCTACGGGCTGTTTGGTATACCCATCAACGGTATCTTGCTTGCAAACCTCGGTGAATACTTCGGCATGCAGGTAATTAAATTGTGTATTATTTGCAAATTCTTTATGTTGCTCTTAAGGTGGATCTCCTAGCTTGCACAGCGCCTTTTCCAGCTTTATAGCAACCTTGCTCATGTTCCTATTTACTCGAATTTTGTTTTGTTTTATGTTATATTAAACACAGACTAATTATTTACATTATTTACACACTAACTCTATAATAGAAATAAAACTATTTACAAGTTTCAAAAAGGGCGTCGAAAAATTCGTCCACATCGCTGTTTTGTTTAAATATTTCGAATAAAAACTTGCCCAGGGATTACAAGTGCAATGGTATATTATATTTTTGTTATGACACATTGAAATCACAATTTTTTACTGTATTTATTTTAATTAAATAGTTATTAACCAGGAAATATCTCTCCATTTCAGCTAATATCAGTATACCGAAAATACAAGAGACGCAACGAAAAGAGAGCTCACAATCTTGGCTACCACTTCACCAACCTTGGGATGTTGGGCCAGATCTTCCTGTACCTGGTGCCCGGCTTCTTGTTCTTCATCTTCTTACCTGCCTGCATCTTCATGGTGTTCGAAGGATGGGACTACGTTGCCTCCATCTATTATGCCTTTGTTACACTAACAACGATTGGCTTCGGTGATTTAGTAGCAGGTGAGATTTATCTAATAATGAATGCTCTACTTTTTGTTTTTTTTTTTTTTTTCTAAAGTTAAAAAGTATCTATTTCACTATCGATGCCAGTATTTGAATAGAAAGACGTCCACAGCGTGACATACTTAGGCTTCCCCCCCGAGTCGCCACATAAACTGGTATTTTATCCTTTTCATGGCTTCGTTTTATGATTTTAATATATTTTCGTACAGAATGCATTACATGCTTAATCAGCCTATAATATCCCCACTGCAAGGACCAAAGTGTGGTCTCTATGTGTGGTAACATAGAATAATAATAAAAAATCTCTTAATTCCAGGTACGGTGAACAATGGCTTCAAGTACGGCTACTTCTGCACCTACCAGATATTCCTGATCATCTGGATTACTTTCGGTCTAGGCTACATTGTCATGTTGCTCGGTTTCATTACCACCGGCATGAGATCAGAGAGAATCCATAGATTAGAACAGAAGTTTGCGTGCCAGTTCAAGAACACTCAAAACAAAATCCTGCAAGGATTCACGAAGGACCTGTCAGCACTAAGAAAAATTATCAATGAAGCTAATTTAATTAAAATAAAGGTAAGTTTCACAATACTTTAGAAAACTGGATTTTCGTTTTTGCTCAAATGACTCAAATAACTGAAGTTCATGAACCCAAAATAATCTCGAAAACTAACACAACGATTTTGTTTAATCTGAAAGTAGGTGAAAACGACTAAGAACTAATATTGATCTGTCTTTATCTTTCAGCCGGTGTACGTAGAGGCCTTACCACCACTCTACCGAAGTTCAAGCTGTCCCATTTTCACATATGACGTGGAACCAAGATTCCCAATCTACAAGAGAAAACGAGCAAATTCAGAAAATATTCAACTCTCTGCCAAAGATATGCTTCGAATTCAGTCTGATACCGATTTACTTGGAATCGATAAAGAAAAGACATTTACTGCCTCAGCTATTGTCAAACCAGCTGAATTGTTAGCACGAGTTGTAAATGTACTTGGAGGACTGGAACAAGCACAAAAAGATCGAGTGGATAAAGGTGTTCATCTATTTGATGATGAACATATTTTAGCAAATGAGAGGCCACCTAGGTTTAGCATAGGTCAAGACTATTTACCAAACAACCCAAAAAGAACTAGAGCATTAAGTGTAGCTGTACCTAATTACAAAAAGGAATACATACCTCAAGATATTCATGAACACACATGGACCAATGGTGAATCAGCAGAGAAATTCAGAAGGGAAGCCAATATTAGAAGTGGAAAGTTGTCACTGCCATCTAAAGTTCTACCGGAAGAAAACTTCTCATCACAAAATATAATAACGAGATTCTTCTTACGAAAACCAAGTTCAAGTGAAATGCCACCGTCACAAGCAATAAACGAAAACGTCAGGACTGAAGCGGATGCATACAAAGAAAAAACAAAAAGAGGTAGACACAGTATCTTCCCAACATTTGACTTTAATAATGATGACGATGAGGATTATCTAGCCAAGTCATACCTTGACAAAACCAATCGTGGTCGGCGTAGCATTTTCCCAACATTTGATTTTTCTGAAGATGAGGATGCAGCAGCAGCCAAAGCATATCGCCAAAAGAGTAAAAGACACAGCATTTTCCCTACATTCGATTTTAGCGAAGACGAAGAAGCTAAAGCTTACAAAGACAGGACCAAATCCGGTCGGCATAGCATTTTCCCTACATTTGACTTCAGTGATCCAGACGATGATGCAGAACGTTACAGAGAACATACTAAACGTGGTAGACGAAGTATTTTCCCAAGCTTCAATTTCAACAGCCGTTCAAGCAATGATGAAGACACTGTAGACGAAGATGAGGTACAAAAATATCAAAATCGTACGAAAAAAGGGCGCCTCAGTCTGTTCCCTACTTTTGGTCGATCTAAGAAAAACGATGACGATGTTATGCCAGAGAGTTCAGACGAATTGGTCGATTATAAAAATAAGACACGCACTGGTCGCGGTAGCTTATTCCCATCATTTGGAGCATCTCGTAAAAACAGTTCACCTAATGTGGCAGGAGATTTAGAAGCTACCATAAAACAGTTCAATAGCCAAAAGAGACAAGGCCGTAATCGCTCTCTTGAAGAACCTGATGAATTCTCAGGTGATTTAGAACGTTACAGAAACAGGACGAAACACGGTCGTCCAAGTTTGTTCGACCCAGACGTTAACATAACTAATCTTCCTGAGGAGGAGCAAGTAGAAGTCTTGGAGAACACAAGTGTGGCTGATCTTCTCAGAGCCTTAGCAGTTTTAGAAACTGCAGCTGGATCATCTAACGATCCACCTGGATTGTTGGACTTTATAACGGAACCCAGCGCTGTTACATCTAGAAGACGTGGTTCAATCAGGCCAGACTTCTCAATACCCACCCCTCCTAGCAGGGATAGTCTTGAAGAGAATAAACCCAGGCGTTCGGATGATTCTGGGCCTCGACGGAGACGGGTGTCTGCAAGGGCTGCAGCGCCACAGTTTACTCCGACATTAGCAACTGTAGTTGCTGGGGCGGAGTTGCAGATATCGACGGCAACTGCTGCGAGGGAGAGTCGCATGTCAATGTTGCAGCAGCCGCCACCTCCTTATTCAGAGACTGCTTCCGAAGAAGAAGCACCTAAACCTCGAATGAGGAGATACTCCCCCGCTCCGGCTGACGCTGGACGATCTTCTACGGGTCCCGTACCAAGACTCTTCTCCCGAATGAGAAGAGAAAGTGCTAGTGCCGAAGAAGGAGATTCCAGACGTTGTAGTTTGACCGACATAGTTGTAGATAACTTGAAAGACAAAGACAATACGTAACCCAAGTGCCTTTTTAGCGAAATATAGACAATTAATATTTAATTTATAATTTATTCCACAAAAGTTAGGTTTAAGTAAGTGATGAATATAAACCGTCCAATACATCATAGTTGTTTCAATGTTTGCTTCCCATGTCAACAGGGTCTAAGAACATGATACTTACATCACTAATTTCTTTCAGATTTTATGCAAACACAAAGCAAAAAACTGTGTACTACACACGTTGCTTGTCTAAGTATTACTTTGCAAGATTGAAGGCTGTAGCATCACTCATTAATAAATCATATTAAAACCAGCCTACACGTACAGTACCGGATATGGTTCTACCGTTGACCACTGCAATAAATGCTATCAAAGATGATCGTATTACTACCATGTTTGGCAGATGAATTGATGATTGCAGTATGTTAGAACTACTGACATTATTACTCCTCAGCTCGTCTTAATAGTTCATATTTGTCATTTACTTGTTATTCTTGGCTGTGGAGATCAGATAAGAAGTCGCTCCACGTAAAATACTTTTATTCAGCTGCATCCAGTTAGACTGGAAGCCGACCCCAACTTAGCTGGGAAAAGGCTAGGCAGGTGATTGTGATAATTTGCCTCGGTTCGTAGCATTGCCAATACAGGAGTTCGTGGTATAATACTGATACTGTTAGCCTGCATCATCCCCTTTGCTGGGCAAAGGTCAGGACCCATGGCTTGGTTTAATAAAAAGACAGAAATGACGAGATATTACTTTTATTTAGTACCTTCAGATTGTTTTAGACTTATAATATTGACTTTCAACTAGTCATTACACTAATATAGTGTACTTACAACAAAATAAATATCTATAAATGAATTTACTATTATTGTTTTATGGAATATCTAATTATTAAATACTATGGTATATATAGGTACAATTGTAGAACAAAAACAATTTCCTACATGCAATTTCTGTAATTCAGTTCTTTTACACTAGAAAAAAAATAATTTGTTCAACAATTTGATCAGAATCTGTTCAGCTTAGTCATTAGGTACTTGAAAATAACTTACAATATAATTTTACAATTATTCATTACTGAAACAAAAATATTAAAACTATTGGTGGTGCCCAAACCTAACCTAGCATTGAGTATTTTAAACTTAACAGTAATACACATACAGTTATAATACTATAGATTATTTACAAGAAATATAAACAAGTATAGGTACGTAGTCGTGAAGGGGTGTGATCTAATTGATCACGTCAGTTGACATGTTTTTGCGATGCCCAACTTTCGTCTGGTCCTCAATCCATGTCAGCGTTATACGTAGAGAATAACGCCTTATCTTCATGCTGTAACTTTATCCATGCAAAGTTCAGCGTCGCATAAACATGCCATCAGATCCGTACAGCTCAGTAAAACTACTGAAAATGCATAACAACAGTACAACATTCTCTGTGCACAGTCAATTCTCATGAGATTTCTCTCTGGTCGCGATACTTCAAGTATCAAAGCTATCCTTTTTATTATTCTTTTCTAAACTAACGTTTACGTTGGCGTAGCACTGGTCTATGTTACCATTATCGTCCTTAATGAGAGATTCGAAGATTGAGATTAGGTTGTTTAGTCCGATGAGGTAGCCATCTTCATGGTTGCCAACTTCCCAGACAGAATTGTGGTCTATGTTTGTGTTGTCTGGAACGGGGACAGTTTTTGCGAAGTCTATCATCCAGATGGAGGCCCGCCTTTTGTCGTGGACAAAGAGTAAGGAGCTGCCGATGAGTTCGTGGGATCTGAAGAACGGTGACTCTTTCAGTGTATCCCTGATGCTCTTCAGTCTTTCTAAGTATTTCGGCTGTAAAAGAAAAAGGGATGATATTAAAACAATGGTACAAACATTATTACACTATTGGGTCAGTGTAAGAAGTACATTCAGGTACTAAGAATTTGAAAAAACAAAATTAATAATTTGTAAGAATAACCACCAATAAATTAAAATTTGATAAAGCTGTTTCTCTAAAATCCGGTGAATCAAATTAGAAAAATGTATGAAACTTACCGCAGCATTTGGAAAATTGCTTGTAAAATCTTTAAAGGATTCAACAATTTGTTCTCTAGTCTTAGTAGTCTTAAAGTCTTTGGAGCTGGTGCCGTCAGCCTTCTTGACACCGTCTATCCTGAAGCCGAGGGTGGCAGTGGAACTGATGGTCTCCCTCCAGATCATGTACCTCGGCTTCGTGACGCCTTTACTCCTGTGCTCTTCTTCAGATGGCGCTTTAGGGTCTATCTGGATCATCTTCTCGTACATATCCTGGAAAGAAGAGATAGATAATCTTTAGAATATTGTTAACATTTTGGTAGAAACAAAAATGAACCGAGAGTGGATTTATTAGATCGGTCGTTAATATCACATAGTTGTTGTAGGTATTGCAACAGGAGCTAAAAGCATTGACAAAGAGGTTAAAGCTTTTAAGATTCACTTAAACGACTTATAACTTATTATTGTGAACGGCTTTAAGTGATCCCAACCCACGCGTTGACACAAATCAAATATTAATATCCAAGACGCTATACATCATCACGTACCCATTGACCTTTCGACATACGTTCATTATAACTTCATCTTCCCTTCCTATAATCTATTCATAGACTATTAATTACTGCTATTTATACTGCAATAATAACCAGCAAGTAAAAATGTCGTTTCACTGATTATTATGACTCTGAGATTTATTTTTATAACTGGTTTGCTTACAACATAATTACCGTTGTACTTATATGTTTGGTGCCATATCATTGACGTACAAACTAGTAATTAAGACGTGTTTATCAATGCGTCCACACATTCTCCTGACATTGTCGGATAAGCAATGAACTCTATTAAACGATATTATGGAGGTCGCTAGAATTACGATGCTGATTAAAATTTATACTTTCTATCAGTTGTCTAAAGGTTCTTTTTCCTTATTACTTTAACACCGCGTGATGATTCTTTATTTTTGTAAGTATTCATGACATTTGGCACGTCCACAGCTGCACGTTTACAAAATATAAAAGTACCTAATAGGCATCAATCTAGAGTTTAGTAAAAGGCATTCCTTAAGTTCTGAATAGTTTATTTTTATTCAAATATCACTCATCTACGAATATAACGAACAACTTCTGTTATAAGCACTCAATATTCAGTTTATTTGAGTTTATAGAAAAACCGAAACAATTTACATCGTTCTTCCAAAAAAGATGAAATAAAATCATAAACTCGATGGTGACAATGAACATTAAATTAAGAAAACTCAGCAACAACATCTGACGTAGCAATGACGTAGATATGTTAAAGAATAAAGCGCACGTTTATACAGTAGTACGTGATGTCGTTAACAGTTTATTGTAGGTAGATGATTATGTGAGTGCAATATTATGTTATCGACATGATGCAGAAACATGTGTAAAGTTTAATACTTGAAATCAAAGTGTAAGATCATTGGCTGATGAATGAACTTTAGCCACTTGACAAGGCAGAGTATAGGCCTTTAACAGAAAGGTATTCGTTGATGAAAAATTTGATCTGAATGCGACATATCTCAGTCAGAAATTACAAATTGGGAAAACTAGGAAACGAGGAAGACCTCTTGAAACATGAATTATTTTATCGATTTAATTAATGTTTCATCCAGTAGAGCAAGGCAAAACAAATACAGTATGGAAGGTGACATCTGAAAAAGGACTGAAACAGATATGTATAAAGACGATAAGGAAGGCTTCATTTGCATACAATGCAGATTTATTGTCTGCAGTAATAAACTGTTCAAATTCATACGCATATTGAATGCCTTGATTAAGGGATACGAACAATTTACTTTAACGATTCTCATCATGTTATTTTATTGCACTTTGTGAATGTTCTTTGAATAGCCCAAGTATCATTATCACACTGACATTATTATATTCATCTACTATGGGATTAATACTAGCATCATCTACCAGTAAATATTCTGTGCTAGCTAAGCAAAGCTAAGATACTGACGTTATCGCTACGTACAGTAACAGTGGAAACTGCCGGTATTTCATCAACCTCTTCCAAAATAATAATTACTTCAGAGATACTCACTTTTCTTAACTTGGTCTTCTCCTTAGCTTTAGCGAGCTCTTCTTCAAGGTACGTCCGGACTCCAATTTTGCAGTCCATGACACACGGGCTATCGAAATCGCTCAGCAAGTCTTGTAGTTGTAAATACACTGTAGGAATGCTTGGTTAAGGAAATATTCGTTTTATGGTACTAGATGAAATATTTAATGGTGTTTAAAAGATGGTTTTTTGTTCGTATGCTAAGACATTTTTTTTGGTTAAAATTAAAATCAGAATGAATCAATATTTAAAATCAACCAGTTTCAAATGGATGTTACTAGTGAAAATTACTTGGTTATGCAGAATTTGCACATTCAAAAAGTTTCAGTTAGTGATGCGAACCCTTAATTGAAAGCAATGTTCATGCTTTTTGTTCGTACATACGTACCAAAGATGGGTTAGTATTCAGTAGTTGGTTATGTAGTTTTATCAATATTTGAAAAAAAGGATACATTCTCCGTCTTCACAAGTAACTTGTCCTTTGTATTCAGGTACAAATGGCCTCAGAACGTCTTTCATCAGCAACTGGAATGAGAGAAAACCAAATTATTAAAACTCTATTTAAAACATACTAGAATCGGAGAGTAGATCTCGATTCATTCAAATTTCAACTGTATATTACGTGTTTGATAATAATAATGCTTTTGAAGCAAAATAAGACATAATAGAAAGCACGAGCCTACTATCGATTTCTTCTCAGAAACATTATCTAATCTTCAGGCTTGATTTCCGTTAAGAGGTCAACAGAAATATAAGCTATGTCATCAGTAACATTGGCGCCGTTAGCAGACACGTGCAAGAGGATAAGGCTGAAGTTCAAAATCCTTAGAAAGCAACACAAGCAAATTGAGAATAAAAGACCAAGGGAAGAAAGAGAAAGAGAAGAAAAGCAGTATTAAGTAAAGTGCAGGAAGAAAGAGTCGATACGCTAGTCGATAATGTATAACAATGAAAATAATGAAGTGCACTCAGGAGAAAGGAAGACAAATGATGATTTAAATAGTCCTTTGGGACCCTATCAAATAATTCACGGCAAAATGGATTTCAAAACTAAAACAAAGATTAGAAACATCGACAAGCAAATACTACACAACATTCAAATGATATTAGTGACGTGCGAATTACTAACATGCGTTCTTTTATGTAACGTTCGCAAGCCACCATGTTTTATTCAATCTTTGTAAACATTACACACGTCAAACGCTTGTCTTCCAAACTGGCCAACCCATTTTTCTCTGTGACGCGCATTAAACCTGACAAGCATATACTTATTGTTATTTTTGGCAGTTTCGTAAAGATTTTCATGAAAAGCGTTATTCAAATGAAGTAATTCTTTCTACGCTTCTTCTTTTGAAGTACAAAGTAAGCCTACGTAAATTATTACTTAAAACATAGAAGTATTATCAGTTCGGACATTATCATGAAAGAAATTCGCACGTCCAAAATGTTATAGTTTACGTTAAGAACTGGTTGACGTCAAACTATTATTTTCTGTTGTCAATTGTGCTTAATTGTTATTAAATTATATGATAATGCGACTGCGACCGAAACTAACCATTTTATTATTTGGTATTTTTCTCCAAGTCTCAATTTATAAAATCCAAAATCAGGTTTTGAAAATAAACAACATTTTGATGCAGACCAAAGTCAAAAAAATTGTTAGGATTATTGTATAAAACTGCGCATAATCCAACTTGGAAATGAAATAAATAATTATTAATAGTCACTATGGCATTTTGCGGTTTGGTCAAGGAAAAATAATAAATTAACAATCCAGCAAAAACTCTCAGTCACAACAGGTCATAAGTTTTTTGTTTGGTCAATTAAATCAAAGAGTCCTGAGTTTTATTCTGGATGATTTAAGGTTAATATTGGATTGAAGAAAAATAATGCGCACTATAATATACCTGCAGGTGATAACGAGACCACAACGTTAGAACAACAGAATGAATACCTACAACCAATAATAACAGTTTGGCGTGAAATAAATATTATTTTGCTACACATGCTATTTCATGTATTCTCAGACCTATGATTTTATAAATCCCAAAACAAAGCAATAATGAAACGTCAGTTACAAGATTGTTGATTGTTATAACAAACAGTGACGTTGTGTTTTGAGTTGTATGACTTCACACCCATCACGGGTTTGTTGATACTATGTGGTCAAGAAACGTCATGCGTATCTTCACAGACTTAATTGTTTCGTCATCGAACTTTGATACAAGTCGTTTATAAAACCACCAGTGCTATTCATAAAGTAATTAAGCGCTTTGGACTCCAACAATGTTCAATTAGTTAAAATTAAAGATCAAAGGTTCAATCGAGTTTTTACACATTTTTTGTTTTCGACTGTTTGGAGGGCAACCATCTTTGTTTCAACGGTTATTGACTTGGTCTTACCGCGACCTCTGGAGAAAAAATCAGCTGATTCACAAATTGGGCGACTTTTTGGTGAGAACTTTTAAGTAAATTCAGTGATTCACCAAAGTCAAAGTTTTAATTGTTCTAAGCTCAAATTGATTTAGTGAATCATTTTGAGAAGTAAAGTTCCGGATGAAATAAAGATCCGATAGTAAATCACTTTCCAAACAATTTTAAAATCAATCAATCAAATCAAATCAATTTTAAAAGAGAAGACATTTGCCGTATCTACATACATGAAGATAATGTTTCTACACATGAATGACAACCACGTGTCGTAAGTAGTAGTAGTGGATCTAGTAGTAATGACGAATGCTTCTAAGAAGTTTGGCTTTTGGAACTACTAACACACTTAACGTATTACGTAAGGTGTCTTCCCAGCGGATCTGTTCGTCATACATATGACTTTTAATTTTTGGAAATTATTGACCTATTCTTGAAATGAAGTGATCGGTTATACATATACTTATATACAACCTTTGATTAATGATATGGAAGAGAGAGAAAATAAATAAATAGCTGACAATTATAGACTACACAAACGGTTACAGAAAGAGCAAGATGAAGAGCAATGCAAAGTTCTTTACCCTACGTTTGAAACGTGGAATTTCAATAATGTATACATTTGAATTAATACCCCATTATTCCTTACTGATCCCATAAATATTGTATAATATGTTCATACGAATGACGAAACAAAAATGTTTTATTTAAACGCACCTGAAAACATCTCTCCTCTTGCGGGCAAAGTTTTTTCAAAATGGTGCCTTGGTCAGGTCCCGCCTTGAAGTTGCCTTGATGACCAGCGAGCTGGATCCAAGGGTACCTCTGTTTCTTGTAGGTTTGGAAGAACGGCGTCCACTGCACAATGTTGCGGAGCTTACGCCATCTTTCCGATTGCTGAAATAGAGAAAGTTGAAATTGAGTGACATGCGGAAATTAATTGATCTAACACTTATTGGAGTTCATTGAAAAGATAGACAATGTTTGACGTCTTTTTTAATATGCACAAATTTTAGAGACAAGGCCGAGAATTAACATATTTAATTTGATCAAATATGCAATCTACCGTTCGAGATAGGAAATGATTTGATTTAACGTTTTCTTTTTGCTTGGCAAACTGTTATTCAAAATCAGATTTCAACCTTGACTTTTTCTATTGAGGTAGTTGAGTACATCAAACCCTTAGTACAGTTAAAAATAGAGCTGAGTTCATACAGGACTCAACAGATGATGAACAACATAAAAACTTAAGAGAAAAACAAAGATTAGATGAAAACAATGGGACTATTGATAATATAAGAAAAAGAGCTGCTCTTGTGGGCCCCCTATTCATAGTATTTTTCCCACATTACGCGTATTGACTATCTACTTGTTGACGTTATTATAGATAATTATGATTAATGTGTCGCTTGTATGTTTCCTATGACCTAGTTTTATACAGAAAATCATTTTGCAGAATTATTGAATAGGCTTGCGAATGACGTGCACTGGTTTATGATTTTGTTAGAACGTTAAACATAAAAATATCGTTTGTGTCGTCAAACTGTATTTTATTGGTTTTGTGATAGCAAACTGCTAGTAAAAGCCTTGGGTTTAGTTCCTAGCTATAGTTTAATTGGATTAGATTAGAATTTGATTTCAATACAGCAAGGGGCCTAATATTGTGCCTCGGACAAATCCCTACATTATTTTTAATTTAAGATGGAAATAATGATTAAAATTGTTAAACTCAAAGCATTTATTTCAATTAGACCATTACGGCACTTTTGAATGTCAAAATTACAAATAAAAAACAAAGCTACAGTCCCAGTCACAAGGCATAATAACTTGAGAAAGTACTGTAGTTGCCCATTCCCTAGCGTAGATCTCTATGGAGAAGAACGGGCAAGAAACTCCATGGACACTCTACAATACAGAAATCAGAATTATTATTGAGCGGCCAAGCAATGAGCCAGTTGAGTACTTATGATGTCACTCTACCCAATAATCAATGATATAAGGAATTCAAACCCTTGGCCTATTTCAAAATGTTCCAATTATTAGAACTGGTAAAAGTGTGTGTCAATACGGATAATGGCATTCTGTTAATTAACAATTATTAGGAAGGATAAACAGGTAACTAATTAGTTCCAGTGACTGCAGATAGAGTTCACAATAACACAGTTAAATATTAAATTAATAATATTTGTACTGGACAAATAAATTCGCCTTTATTTACTGATATTAATGACGTCAACAAAATGATAGTTTAGTCCTACTGACTGACTAAAAACTGTAATACATAGGAATGGAATGTGTCGGATCTTTTAAGCCTGCAAATATTTATATTTGTGAAGGGTGAAGGGCACACCCTTCACCCTTCACAAATATAAATATTTGCAGGTAAAAGTTTGAGTCACAACTCAAACTTTTACCATAGATTCAGTACGACTATGGAGTATGCTAATATTGTGTCATATGAAAAACATATGCTTGAATGCTTGGTGGGGGGGGAATTTTCTGCGGTTTCAACTATTAGTAATCTGTATGCTGAAACTTGATTCAATGTACCGCCACGCCCATTTGTTGCTGAATGTAGTTGTTTAATGCACATTGAGCGTTAAGGTAGACCATGTAAGAATGATATTACAATAACTATGGCTGCCACAATTTTGTAGGTAGATACTAGCTTTGAATCAAACTCCTCCCATCAAAATTCGAATAGCAACATCATGACCGTTGACATGATAATTTTGAATGAATTAACATTTGGTTTGGAAAACAGGTACGGGCTTCGTCGGTTATGTAAATTAAGTTTTTGCATAGAATTCTCATCAAGGCATATAAACATAGTAGATAAAGATCTGATCCAAGGAAGAACAAGATAATACTCGTATCAAGATAATTTTTAACAACCTATTTTAATTTTGAATTGCAGATTTTGTATTAAAACATCGTAATAACACTCTTTTAGTTGCTAACAATCTAATGCATTTATTTAAGAATATGATTTAAGAAGTAACTTGTTTACCAATAAAATATGAATATTTTGAGTTGGTCACAAGAGAGTAGAGATGGGTCGTCGACGCATTTCGCGTTAATATACCAAAAAACTGTTGAACGTAGCCAAAAATATCTTAATACCAGTACACTTATAACCTTCATAATATAGTAATTATTTTAATAATATGTTGTTTCAGAAAAACAATCGACTTAAAAAACCAACCTTCTTATGGCTGTGCACATAGGCACAGAAAACAACATCCATAAAGTCCTCCATAGTCACACAAATATTTGCCGAATACATTGTAGTAATCAAATCAATAACACCAGAACAACACAAAAAACGAAAGCACGAAATACGACGCCTGCGCAAGGATAACAGTCAAGTAGTGTCTTTGCAACGGCGCGAAACACACTGAACGACCAGACCGCGACTTCGCCAATATAAACTATAAAATATCAATACACTGACTCATACGGGGGACGGTATAGACCGCAAGAACCATACTCTGACGTCAATGTATGCGTCGGATCGCCGGCCACATTAAAATCCATCGATTTACGGAAATCCAATTTTTCATCGGTCTGTTCTAAAAAGTTCGTAGTATTCTATCAAAAATTCCGACTATTTTTTTCATGTATGTTATGACGCACGTTTCAGGAATTAATTAGGTTCAATGCACTAATTAAAATGTACACGTTTTTGTGTTAACCAGTTATTGTTCGGTTTAACTTGAAAGTATGCAAATTAAAAGGGTACACTTAATTTATAGCTTGGTGGTGTTTTAGGGTTTTAGAGACGGTTAGTTGTTAATGTGCCTTTACCGAAATCAAATAGTGAATTTTCTGGTTTGCACGGCCTTGACCTCGTCAATTTGCAAATTCCATCATATCTTTTTTACCTTTTTTTTTCGGATGAAACCCATCCATGTTCCTTCATCGCCCTTTGCAATTTGATTTTATTTTCTTTGTTTATTTGATGTCTATTTGAAAATTAATGATTTGAGATTAAATGTTGAGGTTCTCCAACATCAGCTTTATTTAAAATATAAATCTACACTGGCCTGCAAAAATAAGTATCACCCTTTTAAAATTGCAATAATTTTTGAAGTACACAGTTTCCAAAGTATATCTTACTTTGGAAACAAAAAGGACTCGAAAAAGAGTTTAATTTTGTACATTAAAACTAGTAAAACTGATGAAAATTGCTATGAAACGTTTTTTTATTTTAAATCTCTAACTTTCACAGTTTAGAAAATAATTAAATTTTAAAAGTATAGTACTTAGTTTTGCAGGCCAGTGTATACTAATATTATAGAGAGGAAAGATTTGTATTTTTGTATTTTTATATTTTTGTATGTAACGAATAAACTTAAAAATCACTGGACCGATTTGAAAAATTATTTCAGAAATGTATAGTATAAAATAATTTAATCTTAAAGTTTTGTACATGAAATAAAATAAGTATTATTTACATAATTAATTAAATAAACTAACAACAAACTACAAAAGGGCATCGAAAAACTCCTCAACTCTGTCGCTGTATAGTATTAAACACAGAGCGTGAGACTTCAACACGCAAGTTCTACGATGTGGAGTTTAGAATTATGTACTAAATTCATAGTAACAAATTTCTCGTCGATGTCACTAACATCCATATCCATACATATATATCTTTTCAGTTATCAACTTATCAATGTTACAAAACTTTGAGTGAGTGTAAAAATCTAGAACATATTTATTAACGCTTGAATAAAATATAATTATCTGCTTCATCAATTGTTCAGGAATCAGAAGTATTAGTATTAGTAGTATCTTGCTCCGTTATAAAGATGACTGAACAGATTCCAGTCAGTAATTAACAAGCAATTAAATGAATTGTTTCTCTGAAGTGGCATATGTCATTGGAGTACGTCTTGTGATTTTCTCAACAATCCCACCATCACTTAAAGCGGATCTTGATTGAGGATGAGTCTACTTGGCGGTAATAAAAAGAATTGTTCGTGAAATTGCAGTTTATTTAGATTCTTTCGTGTAATCGCTATTTATGGTCACACTTGTTTATTTGTTCTAGAGTTTTCTAAGCCTCATGGGCCATATTAGTATCATCCATGTCCCCTAGGATAAACTTATTTTAAAGTAGTGTACAAGATTTGGAAGATAATTGTTCCATAGAAACTTGGTCTTCTATACATAGTATGTGATCAACAACTGCTTTGAATTTAAATTCAAAGGAAAGAAAAAGGTACAGATGATAACATGTTGTTGTCTGTTTCAATTTCAATAATGAAACGGAAAACTTTTTAATAATTGAATAATACAATACAGTTCCTTGACCTAATTTTTGTTTCGTTGAATCATAACTTTACAGATAAATTTACGTACTTGGCTAACGTCACTAACATTTTATTGGTCATCGAAATTGCAGCCAACAATGCAGCAGAATTTTATGCGAAATCAGAAACTGTTTGTGTAATAACTCTTGCAATAGTACTACGACCTACGTCAGAAGTTTCTGATTACAATAAAAAATATCAAATTTGTAAAAACGTACAGGCGCTACATTCGATAAGGATGACGTTATGAAATTTTATCCAGGCGTCATTACATTGTTTTTCGAGATGAGGGTTTGTAGCAGGAATTTAATTTACAGCCTTAAAGGAAAAGAATTATGTTTGAGGAAGAAACCCAAATGAAAACCAAAAAGTTCTTACATCCGGATAACTTTAAATTCAATACGTAGTTACATTCCAAAAAGGAAGACTCATTACTATAGCCCATGTAAGTAGCCTATCCATTCCTACTGGATGGGGGCTTTTCCAACAGTACACTCTTGGGAGGAGGATAATACATAGTAACTATAATTATGGTCTGGCTTGCTAGTACGATGTCTCATGTCGTCAATGTGTCTGCGTGGTTTCATCGGCCCATTCACGTGAAATGACTCCTTAGTCATTGACGACTCATGAGCGTTGCTGTAATATCAAGCACGTAATGTGCGAAGCCGACACTGACCGTCATCACTGGTGCGTATGGCGAATCCAGGTCATTAGTGTTTCCTTTTGGGCGTTAAATTTGTCAGAGAAGAGTTATGTAAGTTAGAAAGTACTTATGATGACGTTGAAAGAATTTGTAAATGAATTCTAATCAATGTCCTAGTGCTCTAGGATTCTATTATCGAAAGTTAGAAGACACTTCCAGTTTCTTCTAACATACTTATACTACTTCTAACATTAATTAAACATAGAGTTAGCAACTAATTGGTATGAAAAGACCCTTAACGAAGCCAAAAGGCATTTCTTCCCCCCGTCAAGTGCGATGTCTGTGTTTTTGTGGTCTGGACTTTACCTGGGAACCATCTTAGTTACGCTGGTTACGCATAGGTCTTTGCAACTTTTACGCCAGTTTTTTTTTTTAATTATATGTTTTTAATGTTATAACCATGACCCCTGTACTATTCAATGCATCCATCAGCGAATTTTTTTGAGTTCGTGTCATTGAGTCTGTAAACCGTGATTTTTCAGCTCAATAAAAAGTCGTTTCCCAGCAATAATATTTGCGTGGAGTTTTTGTTTTTTATTTTTTTTTCTGTACAGAATGCTTGGCTGGCGGTTTTCTGAAGGGATACGCCTTTCCACAAAAATAATGATTATTTTCTACCCAGGCAAAATTCCGAACATAACTGCAACCGCAGCGGCAAAGCCGTAATCACTGTCACACCGCAGACACACAACTGGTTTCTACGTAACTCTATGGAAACGGTTCCATAGATGGCGACTTTGACGTGGTTACGGTCAACTACAATATTGTATATTTACTAATAAAAGTACCATAAAGAATTCAACAAAAGCTAAATTAAAGAAAAATACAAAAGCTAAATTAAATAATTAATAAATTACCTTATTCGCCAAGTTCGTCATACTGTGCTGTTGCTACCGCTGCTTCAGAGAACCTTAAGCGGCGTTAGTGACAAGGATCTTTTCGAGCCATTTGGGTTTGAAACTCTAGGGCTGTAGGGTCAGAGTGCCGACCCTTTTTAAAGAAATTTAAAAGCCTAATTGACGCTTTCCGTGACCCAAGGGCTGGCTTTTACCTTGACCAGAAGCTAATGCTAGTAGCTAGCAGAAGCAGATGCGTTGCCATACAAACTAGCAACGCCGCCAGTCTCTTCGGTTCATTACCAGCTTACAGCGTTGAGGACTTTTGATGCCCTTTTACCGTTTCTCATTAGTTTATTTCAGTTATTTTAATCGTTTTTAATTGTAACTATGTAGATCGTTAGTTTTGACATATTCAATCATCAGACCAATCAGCAAGTAATTAAATAAAAACAATATTTTTTAATTTTTGAGAAAGGCTTAGTTTTAAGAGGTAGTTGGTAACTGTTAAAATATTGTGTTCAAAGGTTGATGAAATATTTGATTAGTTTTTTGTTATCGTTATCACAAGAAAGTGACGTCAATGAAAAAGTTATACTTAGTTGAAATAGCTTCATCATTTGACGTCATAAAATTATACCCTAATAGCGATTTTGTTCAAGACTATTTGGCATGACAATGTGATATTTTTTGTTACATTAATTATTTTTGCCTCATACGAGTATAAGTCATATGCAAGTACTGTACAATGATCATGAAAACACTCACAAATGCTACAATAACGTCTATAAAACGTCAGGTGTTCCTCAAGGCTCAATAATTGGTTTTATCTTGTTTGCACCTCTTATATCCATATTCATCATCATCGTCAGCCTATAATGTTCCCACTGCTGGGACACGGCCTCGTCTCAATGAGAGGGAATGGGCTATAATCCACCACGCGGGCCCTGTGCGGATTGGTAGATGTCACATGACTTCGAATTTTTGGTTCTAGGACATGTCGGTTTCCTCACGATGTTTTCCTTCACCGTTTTGAGAGCAGTGGTGATAAAATTAATTATACAAAGTAGTAAAGTAAAGTAAGCCCACGACTTACTGTTCGTAAGTCGGGGCAACCACCACTGGGCCACCGCTGCTCTCCATATATCCATATTCCATATGTTTTATTATTATGTAATAGGCATGACGACAGTATCAAAATATTGCAAATCTATTTAGTCCGTCAGTTAGAGTATTGGAAATTAATGGACACGTATTTTGTTGGTTTTGTAAATCAATGAAAATTGACAAAGATAAAACGCATCAAAACTCGGGAGTGGGGGCTCGTGACGTCAGAACTAGCTAAAAATTATACCTAGGCGTGACGTTTTGAGAATTTTAAAAGCGTCATATCTTCGTCAATTTTGGTCTACGTAACAAATGAAAAAGTACGTGTCAAATATTTTTTGATAATCTAACTGACGGACTAATCAGGACACAAGCCTATTCCCGGTTCATTGCGTCTTTGCAACTAGCCAAAGAACAAACAATAGTGCTCTTTGATAACTAGTAAGGAATATATATATCGGTGATGTTAGCAAGTAGGTTTCAATGTATATTAACAAACAAAAGAAAAAACACGGGTCAAATATTTTATTATAATCTAACTGATGACTAATTAGTTTTTTTTGTCGTCTCGCCTATTACTACTATACCATTCTATAATGAGGAATTGCTAGTATTATGTAATAAATTTGATCTTATTTACTTAGAGAACTGATGTAACGTATAAACAAATAGTCAGATATTCTCAGAATACTTGTTGTTATCTGTATATTGTAATCTAAAAATATATTTGAATTGAGTTATTTTGAAATAGTTTATCTTTAATCGAATCAAGGTAAATCGTTAGGTCTCTGAGGAAATGGCATTGATTGTTTGACGTCAAAATACAATATATTCATAAGTTTAGAAAATCTAGGTTGAATACATTGTTTCTCTAGTTATATTTTAATATCGTTATGTAAATGGACTGCTGTATGGTTATTACCGTGAGAATTTTTTGTCCTTTTTTTACTTCCTGTCTTAAAATAGTATCCACAGATGTCGATACTTCAATCACACACACACATTCTTTGAGGGACTAGGCTAAGGGCAATCGCTGTCAAAGCGTTTCTGACGACTACAAAGAGTTCCATCAGGTATAAGCTTTCAGGTAGCTTTTGCATCATCATCATCATTTAAGTCGATAGACGTCCACTGCTGGACATAGGCCTCCCCCAAGTATCGCCACATTGACCGGTCCCGTGCGTCTCGCACCAGCGAGTGACGATAAAACGATGACGTAGAACCTCTATTAACTTTTTCCGAAAACTTAATAGAATTTCGACGTCATCTTCTCCTTAGAAAAAGACAATTATATTCTGTGACGACTTCTAGTCTAATATTTTTTTAAATCAATTTCCTGTTTTGATAAAACTTTATTTTTATTCTGACACCGAATGAAAACAAACGTATTTTCATACTTAGTATCAAAATATGTCTATCCCGTTAAATAAAACAAAACAACGAGGAAAACCCCGACTGCGCAGAAAAGGAAAAAAACAGCATTTACCTATAATGATAAGGTATTTCAGATATGGTTCTATGGGACCTGATTCCTCTTGGACACCGTACGTATGGATACGTTATGGTTTTTTTAATAATAGAGCAAGATCCCAGGGCCACCAGACTTTTTACTTTAGCACTTGATATTCTAAAATATGGTCCCAGATCGGGCAAAGTTTTATTTGGTTCTTCCATTAGGAATTCCATGGGCAACTACAGTACTTTCTCAAGTTATTATGTCTTGTGTCTGGGACTGTAGCTTTGTTTTTTTTTGTATTTTTGACATTCAAAAGTGCCGTAATGGTCTAATTGAAATAAATGCTTTGAGTTTGATTTCTCAGTAGCAGCCACGGAATCTGGAGTTTGCCCGGTCGATAGCAGTAGGCTCGCCCCCTTACTACATAGGACTTAAACATAACTGGTGAAATGTGGGTGTAGGTACTATTAGGTACTTAAACCCATATTGTTAAAAAGTGTGAGTGTGACCTGTCTACCTAAGTCGCAGTCGTTTCGACCAGAGTGACCATCTTCATTTTAATTAAACAATTTATATTCCATTAATAAAAAACTGTTTTAATAGCAAGAGATTTTCACACGAAACTCGTTTTAGAACTTGTTACTATTGTTGACAACTGTGTGACGTAGCCAGAGAGGGAGAAGGACAGGATGTGTTTGAAAACAAATAAATATAAAAATGCGGAAAATTAAAAGTTGTTAAAGAAGGAAGACTAACAAATAACTATCGCTATTTACGAAGAATGTTGAACTATGGAAATGTTAATGCTAAAAAAAAGATAACAAAAACTTGAGTGTCAATAATTAACACTAGTCTGTAATATGAACTATAGACGCTAATAAACTTTACGATTATATAATTGGTAAACCTTAACAAAAAACTCATTTAACAATAGGTTCGATGTAATAAACCAAGTTAGAAAAACACACAACACCTAAAACTGAGAAGACGTAACTAATTCTCTCATACTTTCTCTGTCCTTCCTATATTGTTGGAAGTCATAAGAGAGAGACGGAAGACGGTTTCACATGTACTGGGAAGTAGCCAGATGCCATTATGTCAAGTACATTTATGACGCACGTAATGCCTTTGACAAAACGCATCTGCTAACAAGTTGGTCCTCGTATGTTTGTATTTATTTGTTTATTTTTGAATTTGCCTCTTTGAAGTTAAAGCGAGGTGATTTAAATATGATATAGGAAATAGGAATTCGTCTTCGATATTTTCGGAAGGTTGGAACATTACAAGGTCTCATTTCAGGGTTATGTGAGAGATGGTATGGATCACTGACAGGTTCATGATCATAACAATTTGGAGTTTTTCGTTTTGTCGCTACAAGATTTTATTGAAACCCTTTACATGTAAGTTGGCAGATCTTTGACAGTCAGTTCTGAAGAGAAGTCTGAATGTCTGACTATCAGTCTTACCAAGGAATATTGTTTTATATCGAGGTTTTGGAGGACAGTTAGACAGTCGCTCCACAAATGGAGCCTAGCCCTTTCTAAAAAAAAAGCTTAATGCTTTAGCATAAAGCTTTTTCTTTTAGTTTTTTTTTTTAGTTTTTTTTTTTTTTTTTAAGTCTTTAGGCTTAGGCAGGCGTTGTTGGTTCTACCCCATAAAAAAAAACATATTTCATCCATACTACTGAAGGCGTGTTAATAAGTAATACTGCCTATACTGCATACCAATTTCACATTATAGTAAATATAAGATCTAATTAAATTAACTAGCCAAACTCCCACCACAGACATGATGCGGTTCTTGAAATTTTTATTTTTTATTATTGACCTTGTGTTATTGTAATAATAATTATAAACAAATAATATTATGTTTTGCGCACGATATTAGATAATATATTACAACATTACGTACGTGTCTCTGACTTATAATATAATACTATCGTAGTCATCTTTTAAATAACGATTAGTTTAATGCGTTAGTAGGTTGCGTTATGTGATATTTATTCAAAATAAGTGTACATTGTGACGAATGTGTTTCTTTAAACTAGGTTCTTTCGCTTTTTCTGAACAAACTATGAACTTCACTATCATTACATATTATAAAACAAAGTCGCCCGCCGTATCTGTCCCTATGTATGATTAGACCTTTAAAACTACGCAACGGATTTTGATGCAGGTTTTTTTAATAGATTAGATAGTTTCACGAGGAAGGTTTTAGTATATACTTAATTTGCGGGCGGGCGAAACCGCGGGCATCAGCTAGTCGAAAATATACACCGGAATTAAAAAATATCAATCCTCTTCTTCAAATCTTTTCAGTATATTTTTATAATACTTATTGAATATTATTGTGTGGGTTGATATGGCAAGGAACCTCTTGGTGTCTGATGAGATGACAACTAACCCGACCCCAAATTAATTGGGATAAGGGCAGGAGAATGATGATTATAATTTATGACTAATTGATAAAAAAAAGAAATAAAAGAACTTTTTTTTTTTTTTAACTTCACTGTCACCGATCTGCGAATGTAAATTGAGGAATAAATTTAGCACTAAACAGAATAAAAATCATAATTCTAATGTTCACATTCACAGCACCTATTACCGTTTCCGCTCCTTAAATAGAAACAATTGTGTGCGCCGACGCATGCCGTTATACTCAAATTGATCCATTACATGAATTTGGTAAGGCCTTGAGCCTAGGCCTTAATTCAATAGACATGAATTGAAATTGAATTATCTAGTTGAAAGGTCAAGTACAATAAAGCATTGATTGAATGAATTGGTGGTTGAAATATTATTGTAACTAACTGCATCTAATGGTTTTCGCATGAGCGCGCAGTGAACCTAAACGTAATGTGAATAAGTTTATTTTATAACTAAAAAAAACTCGTTTCACGTAAAATGTTTTATTATTTTTATGATTTTATTATTATCAGTGAATGATATTGAAATTATCCTATAGCGTTTTTTTGTAACAAGCATATACAAAAAATGCTATAGGATAATTTCAACAGTCTACCTGTTACGGATCAAGAGATACAGCCCGCTGACAGACAGACGGACGGATGGATGGACAGCGGAGGCTTGGTAATAGGGTCCCGTTGGTTACCCTTTGGGTGCAGAACCCTTAAAACTATTAATGCATAAACATTATTTGTACGACTAGCACATAGTGACACATTACTTTATTGATAACACCGTATACTTACTTTTACATAGGTGTCACGAATAAACAGAATTTGACCTATTGCACTATGAACCCGGCAACCTAAACTCACGGTATTAAATTCGCATTAAACAAACACAAATCGCATTCCTAGTACTAATATATCATTAGTGACGTCATAGAACCATATAAATTGAATTTTCCAGTGTACTTTTTCCTTCTAATGGAATGATTTACGTCATAACAGTGATGATAAAACCATTTGTGTCAAATACTTGGTAGGCCTAATTTCTAAGAACAAAGAGCTAACTGGGATTCCCTTTGTACCAGTGATGTTTTTTTTTTTATTTTTTGACGAGCCGAATGGCGCAGCGGTAGTGTGGCTACCTTACATTCTTAGGGTCCCGGGTTCGAATCTCGGTAGGAGCAAATGTTTGTGTGAGTACGGACATTTGTTTCCGAGTCATGGATGTTTATATGCATAATAAGTACGTATTTACAAACGAAAAGTATCTATGTAGTATATCAACTATATCTGGTGTCCACGACACAAGCCTCGTTGCTGTGTGGCACTAGATGGCGCTGTGTGCAATGTCCAGCGATATTTATTTATTACATATTTTTACATAAATTAATACAATATGTATAAGTACGTAGTTATATGGAACTAGGGCCGTCCATAAGCGTGTTTGGTTGACGATATGGGTGTAAAAGTAAACGAAAACAAAAGGTACTTGTTCTTCCCGTCATTGTGATATTTTTTTTGTTCGGGTCGGATTTTTGGGTCTTCCATCATGAATTTTTCAGTAGCAGCGACGGAGTCTGGATTTGTAGGTACCCGGTTGCTGGCAATAGGCTCGCCACTATTGCATGGGACTTAAATATACAGGGTGTAAACAACCTCATCACGAAGCCGTCAACCAAGCATTCTGTACATCAAACTAAGTAACTATTCGCAAAAATTATTGCTGGGAAACGACTATTTATTTGGAGTGAAAAATTAAATTTTGTGGTAGAACTCAATGTAAGGCACTCGAAACATTGTGCTGATGGATGGATTGAATAGTACAGGGGCCGTGGAGGTGTTTAAAGTAGAAATCTTACAATAAAAACTTGTATTACAAAAAAACTTGTCAAAAAGTTGGAACTTTGACCCCCAATATCTCCGTAACTAGAAGGTTCCCAGGTATGATGTAGAACAAAAAAAATATCACAATGACGAGGAGAACAAGTGCCTTTCGGTTTCGTTAAAAGGTGTTTTACACCCTTTAAATGTGGTGATGTGGGTGTTCGGTGTAATTTTTTCTTTCTTTCTTACTATTAGGTACTACACCTCTGCCTTATCCTTCGGGGATTAAGGGCGTGATGTTATGTTGAAAGGATAGGGAAATGCTGATAATGATCAGTTTAATTCTGAATAAATTATAAATATTACAGATTCATTTATTTATTTATGAATATGTCGGGTTTGTCAGGATTTATTTCGCTAGGCTCGAGTTTATGTGGGCAGAAGACGGGTTTCGTGCTATGAAAACACACTGGATGCGATACACTATTTTATTTCACATTGCACGGTTCGGGTTGGTAGTTTCCATGGAAAAGAACCGGCAAGAAACTCCATGGTTACTCTTTTCAAACAGATACACTGAGTCTAACAAATTACTTGACACTACACTTTGACACATTAACACTGGGCACTCCGCACTATGAATTGGGTACAGTTTCAAGACGTCTTAACTCCGCTGCGATCAGACACAGAATCCCCGCCTCGCCGCGTGTTGTTAACATCAGGACTCTGTAGAAGCCGCCATGGTGGGGTAGACTAGTAAGTAGGTCACCACTGGCGCGCTTTCGATACATTCGCCCGTCCGTACTCATGACCGGATCCGACAAATACATGATCGAAGAGTTTGTTTAGTTTATGCAAATGCTAATATTTAATGATTTTAAGATAAAAATAAATATTAAATCGTTCACACGATCAAACGTGAAGATATCATCATATTTGAATATTTAAATTGTAACAGTATCTTGTAAACCTCCGATGATAATCCTACTTCCTACTAATATTATAGATGCGAAAGTTTGTGGGGATGGATGGATGGATGGATGTTTGTTACTCTTTCACGCAAAAACTACTGAACGGATTTGGATGAAATTTGACACATAGACAGTTTCATCAACTGCCTAGCCTTTTCCCAACTATATTGGGATCGGCTTCCAGTTTTACCGGATGCAGCTGAAAACCAGTATTTTACATGGAGCGACTGCCTACCTGACCTTCACAACCCAGTTAGTAGCGGGTAATACGATACCCTTTGGTAAGACTGGTTGTCAGACATTTTTTTGGGCCTCTGACTACCTAACGACTGTCAAAGATCTACAAATGCCAGCCTGGACCAACGGCTTAACGTGCTTTCCGAGGCACGGAGGAAACTCAGTATGTAATGGGCGGTCACCCATCCACAGACCAACCTAGGCAAGCACGGCTTAACCTAACGATCGACCCGAGCGGCTGTTATTATTTAGCCACCAGCTCCTAATAAATTAAATAAATAAACCCTGTAAATGCAGAAAAATGCGCGTTTGTTGCAATTCTAAATACTTATGCTTATTTTATTTTATGTTTGTTTTTTTTAAGGACTTTTTTATGTTTTTTTTCTATAAACCATTCAGAAGTAGGATTTTTATTAGTACTATGTTTATTTTGCGGTTCATTTATTACTTTTACCAACGAGCGTAGTGAATTATTAATAATAAACAACTAAAAGTGATAAATTTCTATTTTATATGTACCAAATCATGAGGTAATTATTAATAATGACCGGTATTATTAATAATTTTTCAATTAATCACATTTACCGTAACATATTTATTATAAACTGTTATTTTAGGTTTATTTAAATTATCTATTTGTTTGGCATAATAAATTGTTTTATAAATATCTCAACAAAATAAACTTTATTCAGACCATTGCATTGTTTGAATAAAATAACCACGGACCAATAGGTAATGACCTCCTGAAAGCCTATCTGGTTAATCTACAGGAAAAAATGCCAAATTACTCAGAACAATGCGAAATCCCGTGGTTGTCGAAACCACGTCATTGCTGTACTTGACATATTTGTTTGAGGACGAGGCATTGACATTCTAGTAATGTTAGTAAACCAAACCTTTGACATTGAATTGGTTGCGTATTTTTGCGCCTGTGGGTAAATAGTTATTAAGCTTTGGTAACTGAAGCTGGGGATGCGGGACGATATTCATCCGCACCGATTTTGTCAACTCCCTTGTATTAGGCCGCAGGGGTTCCCAAACTTATTTTGTCTACTGCCCACTTTGAGAAAAAAATATTTTTTTGCGCCCCCATTTTTTCACCTACTTAAACAATACTTTAACTTCAACTTAAATTATTTTTTGTGAGCTATATCAGCGGAGATTAAACATTCATTCTAAACGAGACTTACTATAACCCGCAAGAGTTAACTTGAGACCTGAGCGCAGTAGGTAGTACAGAACGGTGCTCAGGTCTCAAGTTAACTCTTACGGGCTACACCTGCCAATGAGAATGATTATTGAAACGCAACTTTATTGTATTCAGACAGAGTATCTTTTATTCAAAATAAAACAAACATAATCTATTCTTCTCACGATCTCGATCTCTTAATTAATATATTAGTTGATGTTCACAAGTTGTATGTTGTCGAGAGTCGAGAGCTTAGTCCGTTACTAGAGTCCTCCAAGATGAAATTATAAATCGCCCCCTACACACAACGCCCCCATTTTTTTTATGGGTCTCTTATTGCCCCCCTTTAGGCCTGCAGCGCCCACTAGGGGGCGTTATCGCCCACTTTGGGAAAGGCTGTATTAGCGTGTTTAAGTCTGGCTAAAATAGTCGCTTGAATTCTTAGTCACTGAAACTATGACGAGCGCGCAAGGCCCAAGCACGTAGTGTAATGTAACGTAAACTTACATGTCAATATTAAAATTAAAAATACTCCTTTCAGATAATAATATTTTCATTGTTTTATAAATGTATGCATATTATCTATCGGTGATACTGATTGTGCTTGTTGCAAACAATGTAACTAAAGTGATAATTGGATAGGATAATTGTATTTTAATCGATGTACCTACCTAGTTACGTTACGATAATTAGCTAGATAGAGCTTAGGGCCTCTGTGCTTTGTGGAGGTCAGGGTCGCCGCAGGCCGCGCTTCCCGGGGTTGGTCCGTAGATGGGTGACCACGAATTACGTACCGAGTTTACTGTCTCGGAAAGCACATTAAGCCGTTGGTCTCGGCTGT
Source organism: Xestia sexstrigata (assembly GCA_941918905.2). Taxonomy (NCBI): domain Eukaryota; kingdom Metazoa; phylum Arthropoda; class Insecta; order Lepidoptera; family Noctuidae; genus Xestia; species Xestia sexstrigata. The sequence goes on along the minus strand of OW799213.2, from coordinate 6,684,628 downwards.
GAATTGTAGATCTACAGGTAGTCAGTGGCCCGAAAGTCTGACAACCAGTCTTACCACGAGGTATCGTATTACCCAGTACTATCTGGGTTGCGGAGGTCAGATATGGCGTCGCACCATGTGAAATACTGGTATTCAGCTGCATACGGTTTGACTGGAAGCCGACCCCAAAAATAGGGGACTTGGGAAAGGGATGATGATAATACTAGTTCCTACTAAACACTGGCGCAGGAGCGTGGACATTGGCACAGCAAAGAGACATCTACACCTATAGTCTGCGCCAGATAAGTAGGAATTAAAGGTCATTAACCCGCATACATTTATTCACATACATAATTCCGAAAACAGAAATAATGACATATACTTGTCCCGAAACGACCTTTATCGTGATCCTTGACTTTTTCTAGTAATAAAAACGATTCATAACGTATTGTCGGGGTACCTACGCAGAGAAATTAAGGAAAGAACAATGACCTTTAATTCCTACTTATCTGGCGCAGACTATAGTGAGTAGGTACTAGGCATAAAGCTGGACTCTGATAACATCAAAACAAGCACTGAAAAATCTCCCAATTTGTGCAGTCATTCAGCACCGGATATTGATAATCTTATCACTATCCGGTGGTATTGGTTTTTTTTTAACTCCAAAAAGTGATTATTTAAGTTGGCTTATTAAGCCCTGTAAAAACCATTTCGGAAGATGTTCTTGTGTCGTACACGTCATCATTTGAAAATGCTTCCATCAAAAAAGCGTCCAGCTTTTATTATGATGGGTTTATTATACAGAGTGTAAACAACCTCATCACGAAGCCGCCAACCAAGCTTTCTGTACATCAAACTAAGTAACTTTACGCAAAAATAATGGGAAATAACTTTTTTTTTGGGGTGAAAAATCATGTTTTGTGGTAGAACTCAATGTAACGCACTCAAAATATTGTGCTGTTGGATGGATTGAATAGTACGGGGGTCGTGGAGGTGTTTAAAGTAAAAATCTTACATTAAAAACTTGTATTAAAAACTTGTATAAAAAAAAAACTTGTCAAAAAGTCGGAACTTTGACCCCCAAAATCTCCGTAACTAAACTAGAAGGTTCCCAAGTACGGTGTAGTACAAAAAAATTATTGCAATGACGGGGAAAATTAGGTGCCTTTCGGCTTCGTTAAGAGGTATTTTACACCCTATATTTTATTTGAATATGCTGTCTGCTGATTCGCACCAAAGATGCATCTTCATATTCTTTTGTAAGTGACATCCAAACACCTGTAGTAGCTGTGGTCTGTGGTTATGAATGTCAACTATATGTATACATTATAATTATCATGCTTACCTACATAATACCTTTAAAGGAGCTCGTGGCTTAATAATAACAGCCGCTCGGGTCGATCTTTAGGTTAAGCCGTGCTTGCCTAGGTTGGTCTGTGGATGGGTGACCATCCATTACATACCGAGTGTCCTCCGTGCCTCGGAAAGCACGTTAAGCCGTTGGTCCCGGCTGTCATTTGTAGATCTTTGACAGTCGTTAAGTAGTCAGTGGCCCAAAATGTCTGATAACCAGTCTTACCAAGGGGTATCGTATTACCCAGTACTAACTGGGTTGTGGAGGTCAGATAGGCAGTCGCTCCATGTAAAATACTGGTATTCAGCTGCATCCGGTAAGACTGGAAGCCGACCCCGACACAGTTGGGAAAAGGCTAGGCAGATGATGATGACCTACATAATACCTTTACTAATTGGCCATTGTTTCAGCTTGAACTCAAGGATCCCTATGTCTGTCTTAGTAATTGTGTATCCGAGGTATCAAAACAGTGCCAATACTTCAGTCAATTGTGTTAAACCTTTGACATTGAGTAATTTCAAACGGAAAATTCACTAAAATGACACATTAAGTTGCAAGAAACGTTATTTATATGCTTTAGGAAATACCGAAAGATACAGTGTGCCGTGTGTATGACAGAACTGTTATAATTACAATTGACTGTCATCCACGCATATCTATAACTTTAACATTCTAGCTAACACCCAACCTCTGGTATTAGTAGTAAGTGATGACGATGGCAGGCAGTTTCTAACTCACTTAGAATTACTTCTGTAATTCAGCTGAATTCAGAAATTATATTTATAACTAAATTATGAAGAATTACTTCTGTAATTCTAAGTTATTTCAGTAATTCTAAAGTTACTAAATGAAAATAGAAAATCGCTATGTGCACTTAGCGCTATTGATACTTAATGAATGTCAATTAATAAATATGCAGTGACAAATTTATGTAAATTATTTTATCATATCAAACATTTTTGCCATAGCCACGGAGTCTGGATTTGTGCCCTCTTGATGGCAATAGGCTCGCCCCCTATTACATGGGACTTAAATATAACTGGCGGAATGGGGGTGCACTATTAAGTACACCTTTGCCTAACCCTTCGACATGATTACAGGCGTGATGTTATGTTACGTTTATATCAAATAATCTTCTAATCCTGATAAATTAAACTAAACAGAGAAATATTTGGCATCTATTTACGATGCAATGATGCCTACTACCAGAATCCACGTTTTTATTTATTTATTTATATTTATTTAACACTTCAAGCACAAAGTACAGAGGCGGACTTAATGCCATAGGCATTTTCTACCAGTCAACCTTTAGGTGATGTAGAGACATGCAGTGGTAGGTGTCACTTCTGAAAATGAGAGAATAATTTTAATTTTAAATAAATTTTTTTTTTTTTTTATCTTAATTTTAATTGTGACTTAGAATTAAGTTTGAATTTGGCCGTAAGATTTCGATTCCTCAGATTATATTTTAACTCGGCTACTGTTCATGTCATAAACCACTTATAAACAGCACCTACAGTACTATAATTCAACTCATTTATCGAAGTATAAATCAGACATTTAAACTTATCTATATTTATACCTCCGGGTCTAAAACCCCTGGTAGTATGCCGGTTCCTTTCCCAGACATACAGTGCGCATTGATGGACAGACAGACAGACAAATTGTGCACTTTTTGTACATAACCCGAGACAGATGTAGAGATAGCCGTGTTTAGGTACTTTTATGTGTTCCTAAATACCAGAAAATTGCGTTTCTCAGTCTCAGAGACAGGTATTAAATAGGTATGTAAGACATTTATTTACTTCGATTAAATTGTTAGGTAGAACATACCTTTGTATCATAGGGAAAATTTGTTATTGCATACCAACATTTTCACACAGCTAGAAAACCATAACCAAATTAATATTATATTAGAGTAAGACCGCAGACTTGTTTCATAAATTATTTTTCTTATATGTTTTGTGTACATTTTGTTTAATGTTTTGAAGGTACATTTTCTTTATTTTTTTTTTAATTTTATTATGTTTTTCCTTCATGTTTTGTAAAATAAACAAAATAAAGTAACTACCTAAATGACGAGTTCATTATGTTAAGTATGTATTTTAATTTAATTTTCAGTTTTCATCCTGAATGAAGTCAGTCTGGTGAATAGGCATGACGACAGTATTCAAAAAATTGCAAATCTATTTAGTCCGTCAGTTAGAGTATTGGAAATTAATGGACACGTATTTTTTGTTTTTGTAAATCAATGAATATTGACAAAGATAAAACGCATCAAAACTCGGGAGTAGGGGCTCGTGACGTGAGAACTAGCTAAAAATTTATAGTCGTGACGTATTGAGAATTTTAAAAGCGTCAAATCTTAGTCAATTTTAATTTACGTAACAAAAGAAAAAGTACGTGTCAAATATTTTTTGATAATCTAACTGACAGACTAATTAGTTATTTTTTGTCGTCTCGCCTATAATATAAAGCCTTTTTATTTCTCAGACCCTAAATAAATTACCATATTTCATACAAATAAAGAATCTTATAGCGAAATACTTAACATGCAACTTTTCGATGGACAGAGAGACAATAGTAAGGTTTATAGCAGAGAATAGACTGCTGATTTTGCTGAAAAATGGCATGAGTATGTAAATTATTATGACCTGACAAAGAACCTTCTAAAAAACCTATTTTTTTTACCTTCAAATATATTAAAAATTAGTTAAACTCGGTTAACTTGACGCCTGTTTGCCCATATCGCATTACCCAACCTTGTTCAAATGTAAACTACAGACACAAACTTTTAAATGACGTCAAAGTTTCGAATAATGTAGCTAAAACCACTAACGTAATGTATTTTAATTAATTACCTATAAAAATCAACACCAAAGCCTCTATTTAAAAAACTTTCGTAATGTAAGGTAATTCAACATTTTCTTGTAGAATATGGTTATATTTAAACGCTACGGGTGCATAGAAACTGACTAGCATAACTTGACCAATGGCGAAGAGAAGAATTTTTGGACAAGGGGCATAATTGGAAAAGAATCGAATCGTAATGTGACTAAAAGAGTGATGAATGTTGATGGTGGTTGTTGTTGAATGTTGATGGATGGAAAGGGGGATGGAAGACTAAAGAAACGATGGATGGATTGTGTGAGGAATGATATGAATGAAAAAGGTGTAAATGATTGGTGTGACGGTTGACAGGGGAGAATGGAAGAAAAAAACGTGTTGCGCCGACCCCAAGTAACATGGGCCAAAGGCAGGAATATGATGATGAAGTGGGTTTTAAAATCCAAAAAAGATGTAGCATTTTTTATAGATGGCAACGTCGAAAGAAGCTGTCAAACTTTTCGTAGTTTTGTAATTAATAGTTGACTGCCTCATTGGTCTGGTGGTCATAAGCGCGACTGTCGAGAATGAGGTCCTGCATTCGGTTCCCGGGTCGGGCAAAATGTTATTGTGTTTTTTATCACGGTTTTCTCAGTAGCAGCCTACAAAGCAACTGGCGAAATGTAGGTGTACCTACTTGTTAGGCAGACCACTGCCAAAGTTTTCGGGGATTTAAAGGAGTTATGTTATGTCTTAGTTAACAGCGATTGGCCGTCTTTTAGAATACTTGTGAATGTTTTTAAAATAAACGTGTCACGGTTAGTTTCTTAAATGTGAAAAATGTTGTTTAAGTACTAATGAATTTAAGGAAATGGCAGTGGTTTTTAGTTTTCCTACATTTTGTTAAATATCACCGTTCTCAAAAATGTTGCATCAGGATTAAATTCTCCATTAGCTCATAGGTCAATTTAAAATCAGATTTTGAAGGATAGTAGTAGGTTCTAAAATTAATTAAAAATAGCTGACATTGGTGTCGATTCTGTTATGCACAAACTAAACTTAATTTAGGATATTGCCATCTTTTTCTCTCTAAAAAACGAGAAAGAGACGGACGTAATTATTAATATAGAGCTGTCAAATTTAGTTGGAACTTATATTCCCATACAAATGAAGGGTGCACGTAAAAACATGTCGACTAAAAACACGGTGAAGCATAAACTAGTTTGACATCTCTAACTTAGTTCATAGCTATAGCCGTCCTTTTCTCGCACTGCCTTTTAGTAAAAGATAGCAATAGCCTAAATTAAGTTTAGTTTGTGCACAACAGAATCGACACCATTGCTTCATCATATCAGTCTGGAATCACCCTCTGCTGGGTATAGGCCTCCCCTTTTTTCTACCACAATAGGCTAGTTTCCACCATCAATAAATTGCAAATCTATTTAGTCCGTCAGTTGGAAATTGGAAATTAATGGACACGTATTTTTTGTTTTTGTAAATCAATGAATATTCACAAAGATAAAATGCATCAAAACTCAAGAGTGGGGGCTCGTGACGTCACAACGCACTAAAAATTATAGCATGGCGTGACCGATTGAGAATTTTAAAAGCGTCGTATCTTCGTCAATTTTGGTCTACGTAACAAAAGAAAAAGTACGTGTCAAATATTTTTTGATAATCTAACTGACAGACTAATTAGATTTTTTCAGGACACAAGCCTATTCCCGGTTCATTGCGTCTTTGCAACTAGCCAAGGCCAAACAATAGTGGTCTTTGTTTACTAGTAAGGAATATATATATCGGTGATGTTAGCAAGTAGGTTTCAATGTATATTTTATACATCGTTACTTTCCAAACAAGATCCGTGTTACATGGTAATCGAGTGTATTTAAATGTTTTATCTTTTTGCAAGCAAAGCTAAACAAGGGATTTCATTTGAATTCGTATGTAATGACAAAATTCATTACAATACGAACCAGACTCTATTAACCGCGAGGAAACGTTATTTTACTGATTCCCAGTTAAAAAACAAAACATTTATCACTTACATAATCCAAGAACTTCGAAGAAAATCACACGGATAATTGTATTAAGTACCTGAAAACAAACAAACAAAACATTAAAAAACAATTCAGTTAAAACCTACACGGTAAAGGCCTAATTAAATTCAGTACCTACCAACATAACAATGCCTTAATTCGACGCTGCTATAAGGCAACAAAAAGAGAACTGTCGCAATTTTCAAATGACGTAAATCGCCGCCGGAAATTGGCGTGTCAAACGCGTATCTATTGAAAGGCACTCGTGCGCATCGAACCGAATCGGACACTGTCAATTATCACAATGAGATAGTTTCGGGATATAGCAGTAGGTTTATACAAGGGGCAATTGCTTTTAAAGTGTATGGGAGCTTCCATTACTAACTTATTAACTGTAAATAAAAATTATTATTTTATTATTAATTACTTGGGTCAAGCCAAATTGCAGCATTCTTTTATAAATTATGAGAATACGCGCAGCGGCATCGACTTTGATTTGAGATACTGGAAGTAACATTAACTATCCGGCTCGAAGGACCAAATCTATAGTCATTTCTTTATTATCCTGCATATGAAGGACTGGTCTGACTAAACTGTCAACTGGTTAAACACCCATTTCTGAATGTTTATTTACTTTTGCCTCTTTTATAATAATTACCAGTAAACAAAGTCATAGTAGGTGTCAGTTCAGTCATAGATTCGACAGCGTCTATCATACCTACTGTTCAAGTAAATAGGTACATAAAGGATTTTGAAAAGTAAATCATTTTAAGAATCTGTATCGTGTGTCTGTCTGTATCCTCATTTAGTTCCAAACGATCACTATACCTATTCCTTTGAACATTGTGATAGTTTAATTTAAAAAAAAAACCGGCCAAGAGCGAGTCGGACTCGCACACCGAGGGTTCCGCAAAAACTTTATTGAATGAAAGGTAAATTGCGGTTTACGATTTATGACGTATTAAAAAAAACTACTTACTAGATCTCGTTCAAACCAATTTTCGGTGGAAGTTTACATAGTAATGTACATCATATATTTTTTTTAGTTTTATCATTCTCTTATTTTAGAAGTTACAGGGGGACGCACATTTGACCACTTTGGAAGTGTCTCTCGCGCAAACTATTCAGTTTAGAAAAAAAATATAATGGAAATCTCAATATCATTTTTGATGACCTACTCGTATAGATACCCCACACGTATGTATGAATTGGTGAAAAAAAAAATTTGAGTTTCTGTTCTAAGTATGGGGAACCGCCAAAATGTATTGTTTTTTTTTTTTTTTGTGTGAAAATCCTAATGCGGTTCACAGAATACATCTACTTACCAAGTTTCAACTGCATAGTTTTTATAGTTTCGGAAAAAAGTGGCTGTGACATACGGACAGACAGACAGACATGACGAATCCATAAGGGTTCCGTTTTTTGCCATTTGGCTACGGAAGCCTAAACACGAATAAAAATTATACAGACAGGCTCACATTTGCATTTATAAAAGTTGTTAGAATTCATTTTTATTAACACAACTGTGTCTTAAAGCCATTACAATCCAAAACTCCCGTTCATGTGCTTGCAATATTTTAAATAGTAAACTCTATGTAGGCCAAGGCAACGGCCGTCAATGACGCTAATTGATTAAATTATGATATAACGTTTTGCTTAATTAAAATGTACACTTACATAATTAAAGAGATTATAATTACACGTCTCATGTTCGCCTAATTCACTCCGACATGTGAGACGTCGAACCCATATTTAATTATGTACCTAGTAGGTATAAAAATCATTTTGTCCATCTATCTGTTACTTTTACGCATAACGTCTGAACGAATTTCGATGAAATTTAGTACACAGGATTATGAATTTAGAAATTGAAATAGGATTATAATACGAAATTTAGGACATAACTAAGTACAATGTTTTTTATTTAGATAATTTTTGACATCGAAGCGGGCGAAGCCGCGGGTAAAAACTAGTGGGGTATAACAATTTAAACGAGCATTGTAAGTGGTTGATATATTGTGGCTAGAATTATGTATGTTAATTTATAATCAGCTAGTAAGCGTTTCAATATTATAAATGTAAAAAAAAGTAGAAAGCAGTCAGGGCTTACAAAACTAGAGCAACCTCAGAATGAAAAGCGATCATATACCCTTGATTCTTTGCCGACCTCATCGAGGTAATTTCAAATATAACCTCATTTTGGCCTATACAAAATGAAAACTAAAATATTGCTCACATTTTTCCCTTTTATAGTTCCAAGAAATCAGTCTAAGAAAAACGAATAAGACAACAATGTTGACAGAATGATTTATGAAATCCCTGATAAGTAACATATCATATTAAATCATAGCTAATATGAATCATGTCAGACATATCAACTTCGGTTACGACTGTATTACGACTACGAGTAGACCTCTAAATTTGATGTGGCCAGTAACCTCCGTCAATAAGTAAACTTTTGTTACATTGTTCTAGATTTTTAAGCTTAATGTCGTATTCTTTTTATTATACTAAACCCTCTAACTAGTTATCGTGTAGTGTTAACTCACTTATACATATAAGTGAGTTAACACTACACGATACGATTGCCACATAGCAATAGATTTAGATAATTTACGAGGACTGTAACAAATTGAGTGCAGTAGAAAGGCCTTCAACACTCAATAGTGGACTGCTTGATGTTTATGATGACAACACACATCTGCCTAGCCCTTTCTCAGCTATGTTAGGGCAACTTCCAGTCTAACCGAATATAGCAGTATTTCAATTAGAGTGGCTGTCTAGATAGACAGCCACTCTAATTGAAATACTGCTATTTTTATTTTTTTTTTTTTTTTTTTTTGGGTAACCATATCTCTTGGTAAGACAAACCATCCAAACCGCGGCCATCAAATGCTATACATAATATTATCAATGTTGAAACAGCTGGAACCCTTAAACCAATAACAACTGAAGCTCCTAATAGACACATCAAGCAATATTCAATAGCCTTCAAACCACATAATAATTTTAAACAAAATCCAGCAGCTATTGTCACTTCCAATCACGCTCCGCTGGTTTTGTTTAGACTCACGTCACGCTTGATATTGGGGCAACAATACTATGTTTACATAGGTACACGTATGATGTAGAACTGGGCCAGAGATGACGTCAATTGTCATTAACCACGCAACGCATAAAACTACTGAGAAATGCGAATTTTGTGTTGCGAAAACTGTTTACTTGAAGTAAGACAGGAATGTGCTGCGTAAGGGTTAAATAATGAAGAAATTGAGATAGATCTAGTGATTTTTTTAAGCCTTTTTAGTTTGAGATGGTTAGTTAACAGAATATATCATCTTCATCATAATTCTCCGGCCCTTATCCCAATTTATTTCGGATTTTCGACGCAGCATGTCTTCTTCTTGTCCGTGTGGCCGCAGCATGTCTTCTTCTTGTCCGTGGTGTGTCTCTTGGCCGTGTGGTATCCGGCAGAGTAGAATAGAACCAACCCATTACTCTCACGGATGTCGTATAAGGCGACTAATGTCTGAGGCAGAACACCTTGCGCCTCCGTAGACCAGAGAATGGGCAGCAGCGTTTTCTGTTAGTCTTTCATCACTGCGATCTCCAATCCGCCTGCCAAGCGTGGAGATTACGGCAAATTCCTCCCATCGTGGGAGAGGTTATGTCCAGCAGTGGACGTTATGGGCTGTTGTTGTTGTTATGTCTTCTTCTTCCATACTCGTCTATTACTCGTTATCTCAGCAGTTACCTCCTTTCTAGCCATACCATCCTTCACAGTTAACAATATAGGTACGTATATTTCTAAAAAAAATTGTTCGATCATCGACCAGGAATCCAGTAGGTAACTGCAGTAACCATTTAACTTTGCAATGACTGACGCAAATGTGGATCTTTTCACCGTTTTATGCACTGCAGCACTAAAAAGGAACAGACAAGGATTTTGGAAAAAAAAAACAACGAGATTCTTTTAGTTCTAGATGATGAAGATGACAAATCTTTTACCTAACGAAAGAGATCCAGCTAATGAAAATCATTTCTAGTAATATTAGTGGTACATCGAGTCCGTGTAAGATTACCTTTGCAATGTGACGGATATAGTCTTTAAACAGTTTCAAGCACTAAAGTAATTTGCAAAACCAAACAATTTGGAGAGATGCCATTTTAACAATCACGTGTAGCTCTTAAAAAGAACCTTCACAGCAATCAGACACGGCTGAAAGCTGTTAAATTTCACGAAACAACCAATGGTTTACAATTCATACATATATTTGTCATGTTAGGCACGTAACTAAAAGAAACATAGCGAAACGAATCGGATGACATCGTTTATGCTGAACAAATAAGTATAATTACCACAAGTGTAAAAGTACAGTCCATTGACAACAACAACCTAATAACAACCTTACAGAAATGAGAATAAAGATCATCGTTACTTCACAGACGTGTCAGTGGAAGTAACCAGACATGTACCTTATTTTAATAATTTTAAAGATCATTGTTATTAGAGTAGAGGAAGACCAAAGAAACGATGAAAGGACTGTGTGAAGCATGATATTGCTAGAAAGAAAGGAGGCGAAGCTGATATGACGACTAATAGAGAAGTATGAAAGAAGTAGACATGATGTGCCGACCTGTAATAAATTGGGATAAGGGCAGGAGAATGTGATGACGATGATGATGACTAAAGATCAATGTAATTTTGATAGTGATGTCCAATCATAAGTAAAGCAGTGAAAGAACTGTACCTACGTAAAGCCAGCCAAATGTAACAGAGATTGCTGTCAACATCGTTACGTATTTTGGCATTTACGAACAAAGTCGAGAGCTTTTTGCTCCAATTAAAGTTAATAAGCATTGGTTGGAACTGGCTGCAGAGATCCGAATCACATTAAAGGTGGTGAAACAAAAAGTGCTTATCTGTGAAGCCGCGAAAAATATCTATAAAGTTAATCGAAGAGATTTTAAGAGAAGAAAAGGTTTCTTAAAGCTTTAACAAAAGTAATAAAAAAAAATAGTAATAACTATGGGTAGTTTGAAAGTCACACAACATAAAGCATAACATAATATATTCGATAGAACGATTCACTACGGTGATTCAAATGAGGATGGAATTATAAAGGTACATTCCTGGCATGCGGTCAAGAAAACACTAGAGAAAAAATTAAACCAACCATAAACCATTAAGAAAATTATTACGAGCATTAAAATGAACACTAAACAGAATATTACACACATTAATGAACTAGCTCTTACCGGTGGTTACGCCTGTGCTGAGGTCATGAGCAGGATAAAAAGTATCCTATATCCCCCAAAGCCAGGTCATGGTCATACGTATGCAAATTTCATTCTAATATTAAAGTCCAGACTATTCATAATAATGGAAGCGATGGATGGACAGAAAGGAGATGTCTGATGAGATGACGAGTAATAGAGAAGTATGGAAGAAGAAGACATGCTGTGCCGACCACAAATAAATTGGAATACGGGCAAGATAATGATGATAGCATTCATAATAATAGTATGGATTAAAAATAGAAGAATTAAATCATTATAACGCGGTACAGTAAAAGGTATTAAAGATCATTGACCTAACGACTAGCGCAAGGTAAACAAGGAATTGATGACACAAATGTTTATTGAGACATAACATTTATGTACGTATGTAGCGCGGACGACATTCGTCAAATTCTACGCTTCGATAGTAACCAATAGGTAGACGGCCTGTCACATTCGATTAAGTAATAAGAAACGACACACTTCCGACGCCGCGACGTTAGAAGCAATCGAAGTATCGATTTAAACTGAATAGTGTTCTGTTAAGGTATCGTATTACCCAGTAACTAACTGGGTCGTGGAGGTCAGATAGGCAGACGCTCCACGTCAAATACTGGTATCCGGTTAGACTGGAAGCCGACCCCAAAATTGTTGGGAAAAGGAGTATTCTCAGCCTGTTGCGGACCACTGCTGGACATAGGCTTCTCCCAAGCTGCGCCACAACGCCCTGACTGACCTCCACCATACGTATCTAGCCTGATCCAGACACCTTTATTAGCATGTCTGTCCATCCAGCTGAGGGGCGTCTCACACTACGCTTCCCAATAAGCGGTATCCAGTTCAGAACTTCAGGACTAATGTAGGCAGTCGTGCTTTGTAAAATACTGGTATTCATCTGCATTCGGTAAGATTGCAACCCAACTTACATAGTTGGGAGAGGCTAGGCAGATGTGTATGATCATTTTATAGGTTGTCTTCAGAAACACAACCTTGAAATTACCTCGCTGTTGAGTATATTTCCTCAATGATCGAGAAATTACGAAAACCTGACGTCGGTCAAAACGGCGTACAACATTCTTTTATTTATTTCCTTTTTTGGTTGAACTCACCTCTGACGTTTTCGCCAAAGGTAAACACACAAAAAAATCAAAACTGACGTCGTTGTTTGCACTTTGGATCCATCAAACCCAAATACCACTCATTGGGATCTTTTGGTCTAAAGTCCAAATGTTTCGACTAACCAAATTACCATAAAATTGCTATTAATATGGTCTGTGAAGTTATTTTCTAGAATCATCTCCAAATCCGGTCTTTATCGAAGTTTGACTAGTGAGTCTCGTATGCATTTCCTTTGAGTAAGTAGTTTTATTTTACAGAATAAACTTACCTATTTCTTGAATGGCTTGTAAGTATAGTAAGCTATACAAGCCATAAAAAAATAATAGGTTATTATAAAAGCCATTCTAGAAATGAGCGAGAGTCTGTCTTAGCCCAAGTCTCAGGCCGAGATCTAAAACCATTACTTAGCACAAACTGGGTGCTATTTCCGTTACTGTTGCAAAACTGTCAAACTCTAAGTGACAATACAGACACGAATCTAAGCCGAAGTATGGGTGAAGAAGTATCATTTGTCTAGGATTTTTGAGATTGGATCCTTGGGTTACCATAAAAGATGGGTAGAACACAAGAAAAGATAAAGGTGACCTGTTTAGAAAATAATTATTTTGCCTGATATAAAAAATGCTAAACAATCCAAATTCTAGATTTTTTACTGGATCCTTGAGATCACTTTGAAACCAATAAATCAATTTACACTACGGTGTGAATGAACAATGAACTATTCTCAGTACATCCTCTAAACTCTGCAGTATTTGAAATATTTTAGAATGGCCAATACAATACCATATCAGTGTTATTTAAGTTTATGTAACATGGTAATGTTATCAGTGACCTCCAGAAGGAATAAAAACAGCGATATAGACGTTGAAAAACTCGAAAATGTATTGGAATTGACAATAAGCTATTGAAAAGTTATTAATCCTGAGAGAAGAAATTCAAAACACTTTGCTAAATTAATGTTATATTGGTCCCTAACATGGCCGCTTTAGCAGAATCATAATTAAGGCTGGGGTATCTGCTAAAATTAGCAACTCTATTTGTGGTGGTTCAAACTTCTTATTCTTATTCTTTATTGCACACAAATTTAAAAACTATACATACAAAATAAAAATAACTTCGTTTGAAATACTGTTAGAATAAAGTCCTAATCAGCTTGCACTACAAAGTGGTTGTAACGTCAGTCCCTGCGGGCCGAATAGTGCAATCATTAGATCAAAATGCCAATGTACGCTTTGTGAAGAAAATAGTGACAAATATTTGTATGAAAAAAAAAAAAAAACTTATGCCGTTTAAGTTAGAATTAAATTTAGAATTATTTCAGTTATATTTCTAAATTTAATTCTATTTAAGTTAAATTAAAGTTAATAATTAAAGTTAGAATTATTTCAGTTATATCAATTAAAGTTTAATAGTTTAAAGTCTAATAAGCAACTTTTTTTTTGCACATTTATATTCACTGATCAAAGAGGAGTTACATGGAGAAAACCTCTCGTTGGCAGATACCCCAGCCTTAATAGGATAATAATATGAATCACGTTAAACTTCCTCCCACTATGTGGACCGATGACCTGGTGAAGGTTGTGGGAATCCGCCGGATGCGAATCGCACTGGACCGGTCAATATGGCTACACTTGTGGGAAACCTATGTCCAGCAGTGGACGTCTTTCGGCTGAATCATTTCAGCCGATAAAAATGAAAAATAATGTTAATATTCTTAAAATAGTCATAGACACAGTTAATAAGATGAATTGGCACTTTGTGACCATTTTACGAATTGTAACGTAATTCATATTACTATCCTATTTTAATTCTGCTAAAGCGGCCATGTTAGGCCCCCAGGTAAACTATCAGAGTATTACTTGCACTTTTAAAGTAATTAAAGAACATAATACCTATTAAACATGTTTACATTTGATCATTGTAGGCAAATACTGCACACAATTTAATTATAGGTAGGTATTTAATTAGATATCATCATTAAAAACAACCATGACAATACTGTTATGACTAGTCATTATAATATTTCCTCCTGTTTTTCCAATAACTGCGATATAATCCTTAGCGGACAATGCCCAGGAAAGTGGCTGGTGTTAAGGGACTGCCCGGCTACGCACAACACCGCATGATACTACGTAGTTATGGCTTATAGGACTAACCGCACGGCCACGACTCACGCGCTCAAGCGACAGGCGTCCTGCGTCAGCAACTGCGGTAAAAACAAGGACGAAGAGCTCGTGGCTAAATAATAACAGCCGCTCAGGTCGTCGAGCTTCAAGCTAAATCGCGATTGCCAAGCTCGGTCTGTGAATGGGACATACCGAGTTTCTTCCGTGTCTCAGAAAGCACGTTAAGCCGTTGGTCCCGGCTGCCATTTAAAGATCTTTGACAGTCGTTACAGGTGTCAGTGGCCTGAAAGTCTGGACAACCAGTCTTATCAAGGGGTATCGTATTACCCAGTACCTACTAAAAATTGGGTTGTAGAGGTCAGATCGTCAGTCTCTCTATGGTAAAATACTGGTATTTTGCTGCTTCCAGTTAGAGTGGAAGCCGACCTCAACATAGTTGGGAAAAGGCTAGACAGATGACTGCAGTAAAAACAAATGAAAGAAGTTGTTGAGTCACCGGCATCGCGAGGGTCCGGGACTTACGCGGCTAAAATAAGTGAAACACGCGTCGTTTGACGGACATCGCATCGCTTGAGGACGTGAACGGGGTGTGAGTAAAGTAAGCGTTGTTTACGAATACAAACATTATACGAATTAGAATAAGGTACAATGAAACACTTTGATACTTAGCAAAGTGGTCAAATAGGTATAAAAAATGAATGACTGAGGTTATTGACAATATACAATGGGTAACCTAACTTTCCTTACTTCCATTCTTTCCACGAAAATGTGGACTGGATATATGGATATGTAGGAAAATTATTGTCGACTAGGGAAAGCCTTGACAAAATTGTGGTCGAAGAAAGGGGGAAGGAACTAGACTGCAAATAGAACGGAATTACGGTAAATAGAAAATACGGCAACGTGCGAGTCGGACTCGCACGTCGCTTGACGCGTACGAGTACCATCGTAGTAGCGGCAACAGAAATAAAAATTCTGTGAAAATTTCAACTGTCTACCTGTTACGGATTATGAGATACAGCCCGCTGATAAACAGATGGACGAACGGACTGCGGAGGCTTAGGTATAGGGTCCCGTTGGTTTTCCTTCGGGGACTGAACCCTAAAAATAATGACTTCAATGCTTACCTTTCAAGATCGAACTAGATGCCAGACATACCGTCGACGGAAAACGGTACAGTCAGCCAAAAAAGATGACACATATCCATGGTGACTTTCCGATACTCTGCAAATTCTTTATCCTTTTACACAATAACCTATACAATGCAATGTCCACGTAAGTTATTTCAAGAGCGCTTGGTTGGTTGCCCAAGCAGCTGCCTGCATCAGCAAATTGTCTGTAATGTGACGCATAATGTATCTCTGCTGGAATGCAGACGGGCGTGTACTCTGAATTTACTAGGCGATAATATCGGTAAGGCGTTGTTCGGGCTGGGGCGCATTAAATCAGAGAAAAGTATCGCAAAATATCACTGGTTCGGTTTTAAATGTATGTGTAGAAAAAACATATCCGTGCAATACATAACCTCCTTCTTTTTGTGAAGGCTGTGAAACAAGGTTCTAAATGCTTTGCTAACTTCATTTTCTAGAATAAATTTTTTGACCATTAATCTCACGAACAACAAACAAATCTGACAACCTGTCTTACCAAGGGGTATCGTATTGCCCAGTATTAGCTGGGTTGTGGAGGTCAGATAGTTGCTCCATGTAAAATACTGGTATTCAGCTGCATCCGGTTAGACTGGAAGCCGACCCCTACATAGTTGGGAAAAGGCTAGGCAGATGATGAATCTCACGAAATACGAGTACTCTGCACTTAATTTAAAAAAAGAGCTAAAGAAAGATTCAAAATTTCAATAGACAAAAAATTTGACATACCTAGCAAAAATCGTCTTTAGATCGCAGTTATCTCACAGCAACCAAGCCCTTACATTCTCAGAACGTAATACACCTCTAGTTGTACATTAACAAATATTAAATAACTGACTGGGAACAACTCTAGCACATAGAGAAACCCACCAATCGAGATTGTCAGATTAGATACAAAACATAATTGCTTATAAATACTCATAAAATTGTTTTTGAACAATTTATTGACAATTATTGAATAATTTAGTAAGTAAAATGATAGTTAGCGGAGTTTAGTCACGTTTTGGCTGCAGTCTCGTGACTTGATTTTATGCGCGTACGCAGTTGTCTTGTTTTGCGCACTCCATAAACATTTAAAGGTATTTATTAAAGGAGGGTCTACTGCTCAATAGGTAAGTGTCCTTTAAGATTTACTAAAGATTATTTTAAACGATTTTTAAAAACTTTTTTCACAAGAGTTTCCGTAAAATCTAGACTTTGCCGAACATATCGAGATTTTGATAAGAAATTACTAAATCTAGTTTTTTAATGGAAAGTTATTAGCTATGTTCTACTACGCAAATATCGACATACAGAAAGTGCTTTGAACGAATGTGTTACGACGAATGTGTCTTATCTTACATAGTTTGTCGGGAAACATGACCGAGTTTTTTTTCAATATAAAATAGCCGAATGTAAAAATATGTATAGATCACTAAGTCCATTTGTATATCAGCAATATAAATTGCGTTCTAAAACTCAGCTGGAGCACATTAACGTCATTTATATGAGGCTAGACGACCACAATATATTTTATTTACGCTGTCGCATGTTCAACTGAACTAGTGTAATGTTTTAATCGGCTCCTAACACAATTTATTTCATCGTTAATCTAGAAACAGAGACGTTTGTGGGTTTCTTGAAGATGTTATAGCACTACGGGGTATTTTAATAAGAGAAACTAAAACAAAAATGTGCTAATTTCGGTTTTCTACGCAGAGGGTGAATATTTAAGATGGGAATTCAAAATGAAAAACATTTCAAAATGTTGTCTTGCGTTTGATATGGTCACTAATTGACAGTTCGTATTTTCAATCGTGAATGCAATCGACATCGATATTTTACTCGATACAACATTGTCACAATACTCGTAGGGAAGTGCATTGACCTCATATCTTAACACATCAATCAAACCGATTAGCCTGTAACGTTAACACCAATCAAAGCCCAAACCAATACGTATCACATTCAATTATTCTTCAATACTAACAAAAAATCAATGGAGCCGATTATCTTTCTAAATAAGGCTAGGAACGCGATACAATTAATCACCCGATTTATTAGCTTTAAACGTTACATGCCTTACTCCATAAACGTGCACATTAAAACATTTTCGGCCGCCATTTTAGATTGGTAGTGATCGTCACCGAAGTAGTTGCGCTTGCGAGTTTGCGACCAGTTACACTTTGCTACGGGTGTGGTTCGACATACGAAAATAATATTTGTCGCTAAATTAATTACTGGAAACGGGTTGATATGGATCACAGTGATTATTAGATAATTTCCTCTGATTAAAAATATGTATGTATTTTTGTACTTCTCAAATAGTAGTTACATGTTCTGCCTCATTGGTCTAATGGTCGAAAGCACGACTGCTGAGCAATGAGGTCTTGGGTTCGATTCCCGGGTCGGGCAAAGTGTTATTGGGTTTTTGCATCAGGAATTTCTTAGTAGCAGCCACGGAGTCTGGATTTGTGCCCGTTGATGGCAATAGGCTCGCCCCCTATTACAGATAACTGGCGAAATGTGGGTGGAGGTACTATTAGGTACACCTCTGCTTAACCCTTCGGGGATTATAGGTGATGTCATGTTATGTTATGTGTAGATACTTGTTATCGTCAAAATAGAAATGTGCGTACGTGAACGGGCTGGTGTCCGCAAGTCCACGTTCAAACACGTAGACCAGGTGTTTTGCGTATGTAAATGTATTTATATTCGTAACAGGCATTGGGTTTTTCCGCCAGGAATGTCTCAGTAGCAGTCTGGAGGCGATTCGTGTCCGGTTGATTGTAATAGGCTCGCCCCTATTACATGGGACTGAAGCATAACTGATGAAGTGTGAGTTTTATTGTTTATATGTGTTTTTCGTTATTAATATATCCTTTATATTAAAGATAAACATGTAACTTTTAACGTCCTGATGTTTTTTTTGTCATGTGGTTAGTGCTTGACCTGGTGAGTGCATGGTTTTTAAGCCGCCCATGAGCCTCTGACATGGCTCTTCATGCCGTCAAGAAATATCTCTCAGGCATGCTGGTTTCCTCACGCTATTTTCCTTCACCGAAGCAAGTGATAATTATACAATTCTGATGTTATTTTTAACAGAACATTATGACGTAGGTATGTTTTGATACCAACATATGTCTGGCAGATATTATAATGTAAGTACCTATTAATAGGAAAACTATAAAAAATATAATAAGTGCAAATCTCAAGTTCATTGTCAGCTGCAAAAGGGTAAATTAACATACATACTACTATTTTTTTTAAATACAACGGAAATACATTTTTCCAAAGTTTAAAAATACGACGCGACTGTTCGTAATTAATTATGTCTAATTAAGTATGCAGGCTATTTATCAACGTATTTTAGGATTTTCCAACGTCATTACTGCACATTTCCTAAATAATTTAGATATTAATTAATAGTTAATATAATTAATTTCTGCACTGGGCCCGCGTGGTGGATTATAAGCCCATTCCCTCTCATAGAGAGGAGGCCTGTGTCCCAGCAGTGGGAACATTAATAGGCTGATGTTGATGATGATGATGATGATTAATTTAGAGATTTTGGTGATATTAAATGCTAATAATTAATATTATTTATAGTTTTTTGCGAAGGACACAAGAGTGCAGGTGTCCAAACTGATGATAAGGCCGTCTATAAAAATCTGTAATAGGTCATAATTATTATAGGTATAGATATTTCAGTTGGGTTGTTTTTCTATTGAGACCGCACTTATCATGTACGGTCGAACAAGCTATTTGGTTTACACTTTAACCGACAAATTACATTGTAAAATGTACACCAAATAGCTTGTTCGACCGTACAATCGCAAACAACGTCGGTTGACCTCTTTTTAACGATAGTTATTAATATTGCAAACAGTGAGAACTGAAAATTACTAACTGCCATTGTCCACGGTTGTACACATGGTACTTAAGTTAAATAACAGTCACTTGTTTAAAAAAATAGTTCAGTGCTCTATAATTAACTGACGAAAAAACGGAGGAGGTTCTCAAGTCGACGCGTATTTTTTTTTTATGTATGAGCACGCATTAACTTTTTTCAGAGTAGTCGCATATCAATTTGGTGAAGATTGTTTTGATGCTGGTCTTCGGAGTTAGACAATAGAACTCTTAATAATAGACAGCAAATCTGTCGTGATTGCTGCAATCACTTGGATGTTTATTGTTTACACAACATCATAACATAACATCACGCCTGTATGCTCTCAGGTGGTACGCAGATGTGAACAGCACACCCACATTTCGTTAGCTTATAGGTACGTTAAGATGCATTTTATTGAGGATATGTAAAATAAATTCTAACAAATATTTATTTAGGAACAACTAAAAATGGAAAAATTAAAAAACATTTAATGCAAAAAATAAAACCGACTTCAAAAAACACAAAAAAAGTGAAAACTAACTTAAGGTTCTGAAGTCGGTGACCTTTTTTTGATTGTATTAGTTTTTTTGTCACCGAGTTTTTATTTACGAATGAAGTGGTGTTTATAGCATAGTAGGTAATTAATGATAAATACGTCATCTTATTAGGAAAACTCCATAACGCACTCAAGTTATCACCATTATTAATAATCATTATTAATCATTCCCAGAATTGTTTGTGTCAATAGAGTTTTCCCAAGCCATTCCAATGTCATGTTTCAACAAAATAAGTTTTATAAACCATAATAATATAAAAGAAACCATTGTCATCTATTGAAACAGTAATTATTCAAATGGAAGGTGTATTTCAGCAGTCAGTTAACGTCAGTTTAGAACATTTATTTTGGTAAACCAACGCTACGTTATTTTGTTTTCAAAACAAGGAAAAATCATTTTGATTCTGGGAAAATGTTCAAAAACAAGGTCCGAGTTGTGTAAAAAATACGGATATAGAATATTGTTTTTGTTTTGCAAGATACTAGAACCTATTAGAAAATCTAGTAGGTATTTAGCATTAATTTTAGATATTTTTTTTAATAAGGAAAATAGTTAATAAATAAATAAAACAAGACAGCTTTTGAATATTTAATACAAGACCGAGTGCCTTATATTAAATGTTTATTTTACATTTTTTTCAAAAAAAAAACATTTTTATCCTCATAATCGATATGGCTTAATCGAGTTCTTGAGTGGAATGAAAGAATGAATTTTTATTGACATATAAAACATTTTCTTAAAATTCGCTCATATTGAACAAAAAGTACTATCTGCAGACATACAATATTGATTTTACAAAAACGTCATAACTCCAAAGTCCTTAAAAACACTCTCCTAATCTTTGCAGGCGACACTGACCATCACTAAACAACACAAACTGCATAATGGCACTGTAATTACAACCATTGTGCCTGACGTCAATAACTTTTGTTATCCTTCTCCGACAATTATCTATTAGCTGAACTTCAATGCGTTCCGTTGTTATAACCAGATAGCGATGGACTTTCTATTTTATTTTGTTATCTATGACGTTGGCGTGATGTATGACTTCATTGAGGTTTGTGACTTGGTCGTGTCGCATTAGACATACGTATTAGAATTACCATAGTAGTTCAACTCGAGGAGATTCGAAGGCTCGTGGCTAAATAGACAGCCGCACGGGTTGATCTTTACGGTAAAGCCGCGCTTGCCAAGCTCGGTCTGTAGATGGGTGACCATTCATTACATACAAAGTTTCCTCCGTAACTCGGAAAACACGTAACCCGTTGGTCCTGGCTGTCATTTGAAGATCTTTCACAATCTTTACAGATAGTCAGTGGCCCGAAAGTCACACAACCAGTCTTACCAAGAGGTATCGTATTATCCAGTATTCACTGCGTTGTGGAGGACAGATAGGCAGTCGCTCCGTGTAAAATACTGGTATTCAGATGCATCCGACCCCAATATAGTTGGGAAAAGGCTAGAAAGATGATGATACAATATTTCTACTAGCGACAAAAGGTCCGAATTAGATCACAGACACATGCAAAGCAAACACGAATTTAAAGCATGCTTCAGTTTACAGATTTTTCATAAGTCGGGGCTGTCGCATCGAGTCATGTGGTTCCCTGTCAGTAGTGCAACAAGAAGTTTAGTTGACAACCCTAACCCCCGTTAAATTTAATTTCACAAAGGAGCTAAGTTGGTTTACTGGTTTTCTTTGTATGTGGTCGTGTTTGACTAGACAAATTACCTACTGTTCTCGATACCTAATTGGATAGCCAAAGACTCGACTTAGATAACACCTACACTGGTGAGTGGTGAGCTCATTCATTTGATGTCGGTAATGTTTTTTTTCCGTTCGATTTTTAAGAATGCTGAATGTTGTGACCTATGACAATGTTAATTCTGATAGAGGTTAGATACTTTTTAAATTGCTTAATTTATTGAAAACTGACAAAATGACCTTGTTAATAAGTTCTTGAATAAAATTATAATTAATGAGTTTCAAAAAAGACTCCGAAAAACAATAAACTAATAAACCTGCAACAAAATGAAATGTATGAATGAATTAAACTGCTTACTAATTTATTACTTTTGGTTGGGAAAATACGACACAAGAAAAGTTATTTTTTAGGCCAGGACCCAGCTCATCGAGCTTCCCGAAACTGTCAAATTTTTCCAATCAACTTCATGCTTTAGCAATAAAGTTAAAAATCTATTAAAGTAATTTGACAGATTGTAGTTGCTTGATGTATATTGGCGTCTGTACATTCAACAAGAATCATTAACTTCATATAAGAAAGTTTTATTAAAATAAAATATAAAACATTATGCTCCTGTAGAGACACGATACCTGTCACTTAACACAATTATTCAAAAACTAACCACAAATAAACACACCAATAAGGTATTACCGAATTACGCAACACGAATCACGTACAATCGCGGACAAAAATGGCGCGTCTAATATCAGGGACCACCGCGTCGCGTGTCTATAATTATTAGAACAGCAGGTATACGTGATCTGCGTCCATAAAGTGCGTAAGTGCCACTTACAATGTTCCTATAATTACGGCTCTATGTCCTAAGTTTCGATATAATTTTGATACATAAGTCATGTGATTGTGTTTAAGTTTTATTACTATTATTAGTGCGTGAGTTTGTGAGGATGGATCGATGGATGTGTGTTACTCTTTCACGCAAAAACTACTTATGATGGAAGCGCCAGGGTAGCCCGCGAAATTGAAATTTTCTTATGTTGTTTGCAATTTGCAGATCACTGTCAGTCTCAATTCTAAGCAATAGTCACAGACGCAGTTAATAGGTAGACACTTATTATGAATTGTAACTTATTAACCATTTTACGAATTGTAATTCATGTTCTTATCCTATTATGATTCTGCTTAGCGGTTATTTTAGGCCCCCGACTTAGGCAGTAATCTAAAATAGAGTAGATGGTTTATAAATAAATGTATTATAATGTAATTTCGTAACAAGTATGCAGAAACGTGACGTAAATTAATTGTAATATGAAGGGCCACTTACAAGTTATGTTTGGTTACAATGCAAGTACAACGTTTACACTTTGATATATAATTATACTTGTGGACATAGATAACATACTTCTAGAGTCGTGCATAGTTTTTCATTCATAAAAAAAAACAATTTAAGAATCATTAAAAAAAAAACGGTTTTTTTTATTGAAAAAAGCTGGGTAATAATCAATCAATCAATCAAACATTTTATTATGAGGCATCTTAAGGCCCATAGATAAAATACACAAAATTACATTACAACATAAAAATATACACTAATACATACAAAATATAACTTAAAAACTATGAACTAAACTACTAAACTGACACACGAAGTGACGGCGTCGTGATACCCTGCGCGGCGTCACGTTTGCCGCGAAAACATCGGTAGACTACACCCTTCGACCAAAACTCTTCCTTGAGAAACTTGTCGAGATGTTGTGTATGAAGAAATGACAAAACCGGCAAAAACAAGTGAATGTTAAAAAACAACTAGCCAATTAATATTCAGACAACAAACATTGTAATAATTTCAGGGTGACACGTTACACGTGATTTTCATGTATTTGTTCGCAGAAAACACACAGTTTATTCACATGACATTTCACATAATTAGGCTTTACAGCGGAATTAACAATAAAGTAAGTGTTTATTTAAACGAGGCAGGACAGAAGGTAAATGCCAAGCAATAATATTTACAAAAACACACCGACAACAAAATTATCTTAATATCTCATCAATAAACACAGAACGATATCAAGATATTCAAGATGGAGTAAACTTAAATATAAGGACATTAAAAACTCCGAAATGTTGGCGGCATCTTTTAGTAGCAATAAGTTAAGTTTTGACTCTATCCTGTAGTTAAAACTAACAAAACCTTTTTATTGATCGTTTAAGTGTTTACCTACTTAAAAAATCAAAGCCCTGAATGAGAAAAATAAAAACAACATAACATAACATCACAGGCAGAGGTGTACCTAAGAGTTACCCACATTTCGCCAGTTATATTTAAGTCCCATGTAATACGCCAAGCCTATTGCTATCAACCGGGCACAAGTCCAAACTCCGTGGGTGCTACTGAGAAATTCCTGATAGAAAAACTTAATTACACTTTGCCCGACCTGGGAATCGAATCCAAGACCCGAGTAGCAATCGCGCTTGCGAACACCAGCCCAACGAGGCAGTCGCTTAGGTGTTTACTTAAAAAGAATCGAGACCTGTATTAGAAAAAAAAACAACGTGCGTTTTATATAAAAAAAAAAACATAACTCTTCCTTGACAGTCGGGTAAAAATAAGGCCTCATTCTCATTGTTTACCTATATACGGAAGCATTCAAACTGAGCAAAAGCAAAAAATAATGACGCAAACGCCGACGACGTCCATTGACGACGTATTTCAATGTTATTACTAAGGGGACAATACCAAGACGCATAAGACAGATTGACGTACGACATTAAAAGTATAACAAATAGATGACAAACTTCGGCCCAGGCTGTCTAGCAGAATTCATAACATATTCACGTATTGTGTCACACACGATGCCTAGTTTTGTGCCTGGTTCATGGCATTAGGCTCACCCCCTGGGACTTTAACATAACGGGCCAAATGTGGGTTACCTTGTCTATACTTTCAGGGATTACATGATTTAATGTTATCTTACGATATATTATTTACGAATTTTACGAAAATCATCATCATATTGGGGTCGGCTTCCAGTCTTACCGGATGCAGCTGAACACCAGTATTTTACATGGAGCGAATGCCTATCTGACCTCTAGAACCCAGTTAGTACTGGGGACACTCTTTGGTAAGACTGGGTGTCAGATTTTCGGGCCACTGAATACCTGTAACGGCTGTCAAAGATCTACAAATGACAGCCAGGACCAATGGCTCAACGTGCTTTGCGAGGCACGCACGGAGGAATCTTAACGACAACATTGGTCATTATTTTACACTGAAATAGTATGTAAGTTTATTTAACACATTTATTTGTCTTTTATTAAATGACTTTTGAATACAACTGTACCTATAGCCTCAACACTGTTATTAAGAGACATGAAAGATATAATATTATATTTATTACCATACAACGTATCGATTATAATGGAAAGTTGTGAAAGCGTACTCGATTCGGGCCGAGAGCAGCATACGTCATCGTGATGACGTCACTGTCTACATAATCTCCTGCTCCCGAAAGACGTTTTCCGGAATTATTCACTACGTTGCATCACAATGGTAACTGGTTTCTTGAAAGTTAATTATTTTATCATGGATGCCGTTTTACCTAACTACGAGAATCACCCACCAAGATTAATTTACTGTAGGGATGTGTTTTAATAGGTTATTTTAAAAGCGAATAGATACTAGATTTTTGAATAAATGATAAAGGCATTAATTTTTGTAATACATAACATCACGCCTGTAAGTCTCGAAGGGTCAGGCAGAGGTTTACCTAATATTACACCCACTTTTCTACAGTTACGTTTAAGTCCATTTAATAGGGGGCGAGCCTATTGTCATCAACCGGGCAC
Source organism: Xestia sexstrigata (assembly GCA_941918905.2). Taxonomy (NCBI): domain Eukaryota; kingdom Metazoa; phylum Arthropoda; class Insecta; order Lepidoptera; family Noctuidae; genus Xestia; species Xestia sexstrigata. The sequence continues at coordinate 6,658,777 of OW799213.2, read as the reverse complement.
AAACCCAGACTCCGGGGTTGCTACTGAGAAATTACTCATAGAAAAACCCAATAACACTTTGCTCGACCCGGGAATCGATCTCAGGACCTCATGTTCAGCAGTCGCGCTTTCGACCACTAGACCAATGAGGCAGTTATTTTTACAATATTCCTTTAAAAAACACTAAAAGTCGGGAAACTCCTCTATAAATACAAGTGCGACTCAGCACTTTTTAGTTCCGCCTCCATCAATTTGATCCGGAAAAAACAAAAACACACCAAACACGTTTGTTTGGATAAAGTAGGTATGTTTTGTTATAGTGTGCATCGCGTTATCCGAAATTGATGTTCAACGCAGTAATTAGTCGAATTTGACGTGTTTTTGCTTCAAAATTCGTTTACCGGAATAACTAGTGTTATTTTATTATTGTGTGCGTGAGAAACACGAGCTGATGTTTTACGTTATTTATTTACCTAAGATCGTAAACAACCTGTGGTTATTTACTTCGAGCTCCTTCAAGATGAGATTTATTTGTTGATTACAAAAACATTGTCTGATCTTTAATTCACAAGCTCGTTGTTCAAGTAAATTAGTAATTCAAGTGAATTACTGCAGGTATAAAGATTGTGAACCTTCTTCGTATTATTGGGTTTGTCAGTAGCAGCCACGGAGTTCGGATTTGCGCCCGGTTAATGTCAATCGGCTCGCTCCCTATTACATGGGACTTAAACATAACTGGAGAAATGTGCGTGTACTATTAGGTACACCTCTCCCTAACCCTTCGGGTGTTACAGGCGTGATGTTGTTTTATGTTAAAAAGAAGAATTTCTGCAAATCATTTGGTAAATTTTTCGACAGCTTTTACAGTTTTAATGATAATGTTTAATCGACAACTCAGAAACTCGTTTGTATTAAAAAGAAACAGACTGAAACATGTTCCCTTATTATGTAACTCATAAGTTGCCCAAAATGAATTACCCAACATTCTTATATATAAAAAAAAACTGCACCTTATTAAGAAACCCATTTATTCACAGCAAAAAGTAAAGTACCTATAGCTAATTGCATCCCTTAATTTAGTATGTCTTCTTTTTATTTAAATATTTCATTAATATACAAAAACAAGTACATATGAGCAAATGTGTTACCAACAATATTTTTCACAGAATAAATGAAAAAATACAAGCTTTACAAACCATGGCATGCAAGTATAGACCTACAAACTACAATAATTTATGATATATTGGTGTCATTGGTGCCTACACAGAAGATGATGAATATGAATAAAAATTCAAAGAATTTTAAATCCATAAAAATACTCTATTTAGCATAGAGATCGTCTTGATGATAGCAAGTTAAGATAATAACCACTTAAGGCAGAATTAACCGCACTTAAGATAACACTGTTCGCATAACTGCTCGGTATGGTCGAAATTATGGCGTTAAATGATATGCGCATTTAACTAGTTTTACCCAGGGTTTTGCTTGTCACTAAGGATCTAAACTTTGAGCCTATATGACGAATCACTCTACCAATTTCGATTTTTTTTCTATTTTTTCTTGTTTTTTTTTAATGTAATTTTGTTTTATTGTTAATTTTGTAATTTTCGTAGGTTTTCGCCCGTGGTCCCTGTCCCTTAGTCCCTGGAAGGGACCACAAGTATTTTTTTTGACCGTGGTTCCTTCAAGAAATATATAAGTACTGCCGAATTAATTTGTACTATGATATGGGTGTATTTTTTTTTATCCTTTATGGGCGGCATGGTCACTGGGCCGTAGGCCGACGAAGGAGGCCAGCGGAGGCCCGGCACTTCGGGGACAGATGTCAAAGAGTGTTTAATATGCGAGCGAAGCGAGCGCGCGTCATATAACCTCCAGGGAATACGAGTAAGGACCACGGGCGAAATAGTAGATTATGCACCGAGGGGCTAAAGTTGTGTCTTATGTCACGGGCGTCATATTGAATCTCGAGCGCAATATTCCATTCCTTTTAAAAAAATGGTTCGTACACGACATAATTATTCTTACAATATTATGTCTTCGAAAACATGGCAACGATATGAAGAAGCAGTCGTTATGATTTTGTAGGAAATCGAGAAGATCATCCACGCGTAGTAAGGGTATCGAGAATAGCTTTCCTCTTTCTGGCACCAAAGGGTGTTTGTTAGTACTATACTGCCAATTTAGCTGAGCATGTGAGATTCCAAATTCAAATCACATTATTGAGCAGCGGGTCATAATGAAATCCAGTACAACATTATTGACCGGCTGTGTCCCCGGCCACTAATGACTCACTTTAGGTTAAGGTTGCTTGACATATAATTTGACATTTTCGAGCAGGTGGTGTAAAAATAGTATTAATTTGTCCCGCACAAAATATAACAAAAATCCTTTTTCACACCACCAACTGCTTCTTCATATCGTTGCCATGTTTTCGAAGACATAATATTGTAATAATAATTAGATAACTACGAACCATTTTTTAAAAGGAATGGCTTAACATTAAAACTGGCATTAATAATAACAAATACCGTACCGCGCCGTAATACCGTAATAGTAATTGGCTGTAACATTAGTTAATTTATTTATTCTTACTGTTTGTTTATTTAATAAATACTTTGTTTTTCGTACTATGGCTATTATTTTCTCACAGTAGGTGTAAAAAGTAGAGTATCCTCCTCTGGGCTAAAAGTGTCTTTGCCTTGGGCTAGCTTGAATCCCTGGCTGCATTCAGGATTCTTGTATTAACTCCCTCGCTGCGCCCGGGAGTTAAATCCCGAATCCTTCATTGTGCTCGAGATTTAATATGACGCCCGTGACATAAGACACACCTTTAGCCCCTCGGTGCATAATCTACTATTTTCTTTCTTCATTTCAATTACTGTAGGATAAAACTGCATCAAGTATGATATAGTCTGTTAAAATAAATAACATCGAAAGTTTAACAACAGAGGCAGAGACGTACTTCGTAGAGTGTCCTCGATAGTACCTAACAGTACTTACACCCTCTTTTCGCCAGTTATATTTAAGTCCCATGTAACAAGGGGCGAGCCTATTGCCATCAACCGGGCACAAATCTAGGCTACGAGGTTGCTACTGAGAAATTCCTGATAAAAAAACCCAATAACACTTTACCCGACAAACCCAGAACCTCATGCCTTAGATGCCAACATCACTAGACTTATATAGGTACCTATATACCTAAAAATCTGTTTTAAATCTAAACTTATGCTCGAAAATCATTCAGTAATACCTAAAAGCCCCACATTTCTCTAGCACACATGGTTTGAGATTTATTATTACTTAGAAAAAACACGTATATCCACAATAGGGACGTATGTTAGCACCTTCTGCATATAGATTAAAGATAAATGCCATATAAAAGCATTTAACATGTATGTGCTAGATACGGCAGTCCAGCTAATGCCTAAGCTAATACGCCTACTTTACATACGATCTATGTACTAAAGTAGAACTGCTATGTAGAATATTCTGTTGGCATATTTGGTGTGCGAGTATTTAAAAGGATTATATAACTAAACCTATACATTATCATCATTTCAGCCAAAAGACGTCCACTGCTGGACATAGGCCTCCCCCAAGTGTCGCCACATTGACCGGTCCAGTGCGACTCGCATCCAGCGGATTCCCGCAACTTTCACCAGGTCATCGGTCCACCTAAAACTATACATATGTACACTTAAAGCTGAATTAGTAGTATTCTGTACTAAAAGTTAAAATTTTAAAAATAACAAAACAAAGGGATTTTGTTACGCAAAAGAGCAATGGAACCAACACACAACAACACGCCTGTAATCCCCGCAAGGGTGAGGCAGAGGTACACCTTATAGTACACCCACATTTCGCCAGTTATGTTTAAGTCCCATGTAATAGGGGGCGAGCCTATTGCCATCAACCGGACGCAAATCCAGACTCCGTGGCTGCTACCACAAAACCATTGGTACCATAAATGCTGCAATGGGACCAAATTAAATGCAAACCAATAAGATACCAGAGGCAGAGACGTACTTCGTAGAGTGTCCTCGATAGTACCTAACAGTACCTACACCCACTTTTCGCCAGTTATATTTAAGTCCCATGTAACAAGGGGCGAGCCTATTGCCATCAACCGGGCGACCTGGTTTTAGTTACTACATCCAAGTGGCCAGGAAAAGAATAAATAAGACTAAATATTCTGCTTCTACATTCGTTTATCGAAGAACCGATGGAAAACCCATTAACAAAAATAATGAAATTTCCTTAATACAGAAAATATATGAATGAATTAGTTATCAAAAACTTGACGTAAATTGGAAACATTTCCCTTACTTTTTCCAACCGCAAATTCCAATACGTACCTAAAGGTACGTACCTAGGTACCCACGTAGTAACATAATTGCCTACGTACCTAACAACAAAAACACATTCCAATATACGAGTACTTATATTACTAAATCCAATTAATTACCTTAATACCTGGTGCTACCAATAACAAAATATTAACATTGAATCAATATTATTTCCTCTATTTACTTTCTATAAATATAATTTTACAATTTTTAAATATTTCTTATAAAAAAACGTTGGAAAAATCTATAAATAGTACCACTGGTACCGGGAACAGAGTTCAAGATACCGGTCAGGACTTCAGAGAGAGGAACCTCGTAACAATACGAGCCGTTTCCAGGTGGTGTCATTTTTATAAATATTATGAACATCGTCCCCAGAATCCTACTCTTGGATATAAGCTTCTCTTGAATGTTGCCATTCGTCACAATCCAATTATTTATTATATATATATTGTGTTCTATTTTTAAGACCTATGATGAGCTGAATCAACGTTCCTAACAAACCTCTGTGGTTTTCTGGAACGCATATTTTGTCAATCGTAATGTTAATAAGTGTCTTGATAATATCAATAAAAAAATAAAAAATAAAAATTGAGAAAACATGCAAAAAGTTACAGATGTAGGAAAATGTAAGCTGTTACTCGTATCACATTTGGTGCTTTTTCGTAGTACCATTATTATTCCAATGCTCTGTCCATACACTTGATTTTGACCCTAAACAACCACAAGAAGAGTGGAGTTAGACTATTTTTAGCCTAGAATCTTTCGAAGGAATACCCAACTCAATTAAAAGTAATCAAGATTGACATCATACTCGTATGGAGTTCAGATTGTTCGTAAATTAGTCTGACATTTGATAGCCGCAAGAGTTTGAGTAGTTGGTTTTTTAAGGTTAAATAAATGTCAGGTATAGTTAGCATATTATATTAGTATAGTTAGTAGGTATAGGAGTTTATAATTATATAGGTATTACTGGTTCTCTCTTTTTTTAAATACATTGATTTAATTGTTTATTTCTTACTTAAAAACCTTCATGACCCCTGTGCTTTTCAATGCGTCCATCAGCACAATGTTTTGAGTGCGTTACACTGAGTCCTACAGCAGGAAACGGTGATTTTTCACCCCAAAAAAGGTCGTTTTCCAGCAATAACTTTTGCTTGAGTTATTAGTTTGATGTACAAAATGCTTGTTTGCCGGCTTCGTAAAAGGTTTACCGATTTACACCTTGTTTGTTTAATCATTGGTAGAGAAAATCATTTAGAAAAAGCTCTTGTTTCTATTGCGTCTGTTTCAATTGCCATTTTATAGTGCCAGATACTCCCAGTTTCGATGTAAGTATGTGTACTTTTTTTCTGAAGGCTTGTGTGAGTGAGATAACTTTACTTAGCAACAAGTATTATCGACACTGCACAGTGGCAATAAATAGCTGTAAGAAGCTAACTTTAATTGGTGACACGCGACTTGGCAAATTGCAAAATTTTATTGCTCTCATTAGGAAAACATTGATGGACAGACAAAAATGATATTTAAATAACATAATGTCACCCGCGCCCTTTCAAGTTTTAATATTATTATAGAGTAATTAATGTTCTTGTGGTACATTAATACATACATGTGATGAAAAGGTGTCTTTCTATGCTTACAGAAGAGGCCACAAACTACGTGACGATTTTATGGCAATGATGACATGCACTCAACCTAGTTTATCAAAACCCTATGCAAAAACATCGTGGTCTAAACTGCACTGCTGATAAAGATTGCATCAGGGCAAGTGACAGGTGACAGGTTATCTCACCAATTAAACTGTTATCTGTCTCCTGAAGAAACCCAGAGATGCATTTTCCACAAAAATCTTTTTTTTAAATTTTACAACGTACTGTGAAATAGACGTTTCGAAAATGTTTCGTCGATGTTCAATTGTTTTTTGTCAGTGATGATGCAATTTGTGATTCAGCCAGCATTAAAAGAGTTTTTATTCTAAACGATGATCAGGCAGATGTAGCCAAAGTCAATGAATGTTCATTGTTCAATGCTCAGAGGTTCACCGACAGCCAATGGCGTTTGGTCAAGAAGTAGTTATATAAAATTTTGCTTTCGCTACAGAGTTTTTCCAAATGTTGGGGACAGCTTTCAGTTTAACCAGATGCAGCTAAATACATGAAGCAACTGCCCATCTAATGTTCACAACCCAGTTACTGAGTGACACGATACTCTTTGGTAAGACTGGTTGTCAAATTTTCAAACTTTTGACTACTATACAAGCTTCATTTTTCAAACCTCTTACACAATGATCCTTATGTATGTTGTGTAGAGATGTAATAGGCGACAAAAAAAAACTAATTAGTCCGTCAGTTAGATTATCAAAAAATATTTGTCCCGTGTTTTTTCTTTTGTTACGTAAACCAAAATTCACGAAGATATGACGCTTTTAAAATTCTCAATACACGTCACGCCTTGGTATAATTTTTAGCTAATTCTGACGTCACGAGCCCCCACTACCGAGTTTTTAAGGCATTTTATCTTTGTCAATATTCATTGATTTACAAAAACAAAAAATACGTGTCCATTAATTTCCAATACTCTAACTGACGGACTAAATAGATTTGTATTTTTTTGATACTGTCGTCATGCCTATTAGGATATGACTGCTGAGATGTTGAGTAATACAAGATGCATGGAAGAAAAAGATCAACTGCGCGCCGACCTCGAATAAATTTGGATAAGACATACGAAGCATGATGATTAGAGGTAGGTATTACAACTAACACATAACAGTAAATTGTTTTGAGAGTTGTATGTTTAATTAGACTTTATTATCCAGGTAAAACACGATAATTTGAGTACTAGTGTACTGAGCAATTCAATGTTTAATTACAAAACTGTTGGAATGACTCAAGTACAACATAACTGTGCAGTGACCGTAGGTCCAGTGATTTACCTTATTTTTGAAGTTAATTATTGTTATAGGAAAAACAATGGCAGTCGTGGTTCGACGGTATAAAAACGTTCTGTTGTTTTAGCGAAAATTACTATTTTTTATGATTGACACAATAACATGTGGTTGACCACTGAAACCATATTTGTTTATGTTAAATTAAATACTCAAAAAGGTCAACTTCCAATAATGAACCAAAATGAAAGACTATAATAGAATAATAGTAATACCTACCTCGGGTTTCTTGTTTTATTTTTTTAATCTTGCTGTGGTAGTAGGTACGGAACCAACCTGGAATTGTGGTTTAAGCAATTAAAAACATAATCACTTACAGACAATTTTATTGCTCAGTCTAAATATAATAAGAATATCAAACGCCGGTTATTTGTCGCCGTCTTAGGAAATTTTCCAGTTTTTTTTTCTAATTAAATTATCAATTCTTACGTAATAGAAATAAAGTCTATTTTCGCGTGTACATGTTGGACAGTTGACACCAATATAAAGTCAGACAGACCACAAAGGTTATCAAAGAGTTATAGGAGCAGACGACTGTTGCATAATTTAAGTCTGGTGTATGTTTGACGTAGTGTGTTTTCCAATTAACCACTCTGTGGCTACTGTGTTTGGTATAGTACTTGCAGATATTAGTGTCACTGTCTTAGAAACGAATTTATTAGTCGATAACGATCCAGACAATATCCAGGACGACGTTACAGATGCAAAAGTGAATCTCTCTGAAAGGTACCCCAATTTGGTTGAATTTGATAAAAATACAGTTAGGGATTTCATAGGACTAGTTAATAATAGCAATGTTTTCTTGATAAGTGAAGGATCCAGTAAATAAAATCCAAGGGAAGATAGTAACACCCATGAAATCACAACTGATAAAATCTAAATAGCTAAAGAAAGATATAATGTTTTTTAAGCTTTTGAAGTACGAACCGTTACAGTTGATTACATAGGTTATTGCTTTACTATTTCATCTTTATTCATTTTATATGTCTGCCTCCAGTCCCGGATTTGAACAGTATCGTTAAGTATATTTCTGCTAATGTTAAGTCTTCTATTACTGTTACCTTCCATATTAATATGTTGTCTCTAAATATAGTGGGTCTGTTGAATTCGTGATCTAAAGGTAAATAAGAATCGTTTTCGATTCTAAAGACGTTCTAAGTTTTATAGAGTTTGTGTCTAATATTATCTTGTACGACATTACCGTCGCGATTTTGTTTAGAATTTCGTGTTTAATCACGTCCGTAACATTAAATATGTGTCTAAAGTCACATCGTACTTGAGTGTCGGATACCGTTCTGGCATAGTTACATTGTTACTAACTTGAATATTTGTTCCAATTTTATCTCTCATTATTTCTTGTATGAATTTATGTAATCCTACTACTCTTCTATTTCCGGCGTTTTATGTTCAACATCAGATGTTACGGTCCGATAAGATGATGATGATGACAGTTATATCTAAACCTTTGATCGGGTCCAATATTACCTCTTTTGAGCTCTTATTATACCGGTGTAAGGTACATATTTATCTGCCGGGGCTGCGGGACTTTTCGAAAGAGATACCGTGGCCCCGGAACATAAAGGGCGATGAAGGAACACGGATGAGATTTAGTTAGTAAAAGTCTGACACTCTGACCTCCTGCTCCATCCAGAGCGGGAGGAGTCATTTGATGATTTCCCATGCGAAAAAAAAAACGTACATCGTAATACTTTGTGCCTCAATTTTTGGATTACATTGAGTATTTTGCTTTTCACGTTAAATATTTGCGCTATCAATCAAGCAATAAATAATGCAATATTTGAAGTAAGATCATGATCGTGAGTATCGTGACGTGATCAATTTAACCAACTACACATTATTGAGCCACATACGACAATTCTATAGAAACTAGGTACACTTATCTGAATCCAATAGTGAAAGTTGAAATTATATGGACGATATTTTCGAAAATGAAAGTGAGATTACAACTTTTACGAATCAAGACTTGTCTTTAAGTAATAAGTTCCTTAATGATATCTGTAACAAACGTTACAAAGTCTTGGTTGAGAAACATTTACGAATGGACCGGAGACGCGAGTGTTTCTGAGCTGTTCCACCTCGCAAAAGACAATGAGAAATAAGTGGAGTTGATGATCAACCTCTAGTAACTGGAGAGGCACCAAAAGAAGAAGAAACGCAAATGTTATAAAAAATAACTAACTTTTTCGTGCCAAATACGTATTTTTTATCCTACTGATATCTATTAGGCTGTCAAAATGCAGACTAAATTAATGTTAAAAGCAAAAAATTTACGACCGAAATAGCACAACGTGTCTGATCCTGATAATTATGATTTCAATATAATTGTTATAGGCTATTAATTTATTATTAGACGTTCGTTTTATCTTTTTGGTGAGATTGAGAGCAAAAACTCGAAGTTCGATTGAATCTGCTACGCCGATTACTAGATATTTCTCGATCATCCTAGTTAATTCTGAATAGCTAATAAAATTATCTCTACAGAACAAGGAACAAAAAATATCTACGTTTTGGTCACATGTTTCACTTTTTTTGCTAAACATTAGAATTTTTTTAAATAAAAGTATTGATTATTAAAGTATATCCTTTAATGGTCTTAAAAATTATGCTAATACAACCAGTTCTGGCGTTAAACATTTCAACCGAAAACCTGTGTGTGTGTTGTGTGAATTAAAAAGTAAAAATAAACGTTTGGCGACCGCAGACGGTTATAAAAACCGATGGCAAATAAAACTAAGAAGGGAAACCCACATTTTATCAATTAAATTATAACATTGCTGTACAAAGATACTAAAAGTCTAAAGACAAAGAGGTTGATAGGTTTGACATTAATAATAATAATTGGTACAAAATCAATCATCAAGCATTTCCAAATCTCAGACTCAAGCCATACAATCAAAAACTTTGTGCCACACTTCGTTACTAGCGTAGTTCAAACAAGTGACACATTAGACCCGTCGAACGGGCTTGGATGGGCATAAAACTCGCCGACTGCAAATAATATAGAACAAGGTCAGGGAGATGATGTTGAATGGGCTTAGTCATGCGGCGGCAATATGGCCTTTGCGGTGGCGGATAGGAGCATGTCGCCTAATACACGGGGTGGCAGTGTGAACACACAAATCAAATCGACGACGACGGTGAATTTTTTTTAAAGCATAATGGTCGCGTTTTAACTTTCGGCACTAAACAAAACGTTGCTAATCCAACATCACGTTCAAGGATCTTTAGGTACAGCATACCTATCAAATGTCCATAGTCGATATTCGTATTTCAGTTTTAGTCAATGTTCAAATTGAATCCACATACAAATTCTAAAACTGCGCAGTTACAAGTTTTTATATCAATATTAATTAGATGTACGACGAGTACGTTTGTATGATCTATTGTATTGATGTTACTCGTGGGTAGTAGCAACTCCAAAAATAATAAAGGACGTATGAATTTGAATAATTGGTTTGTTACGTTTGGTTATTTGGTAGTATTGTTCAGCTTTAGGAATATCCGAAAATATCTTGTTGGCATGAAGGAAACTGACGGCCCAACTTCTACTTTAGTATCCAAAGAATGAGATCAACATTAAAACGTTTCGCTTAACAGAAAGCTCTTTATTTGTTTTCGTATCTCTCGGTCTCTCAAACAAGTAAATCTTCTTGCATTAACTAGCCCTCTTTTATATTCTTTATATAAGTAACGGAGCTCCTTCTATCTTTATCTTTCTCTCACATGTTTTCTTCCATTACAGCTATTTTGACTTTCACAAAATTATTGATGTCAGATCTTCCGCTATCAGTATTCCTCCAGTCGATAACATTTGTAATATTATCCATCCACTCATCAAGTATACAACAAAATCCATATTTATTAGTCGTAGAATTCAAAATGCATACGATCTTTATTAAATATCTGATTGTCTCCAATTACAGTTAATGTAGTATGCTCGGAATCTCAGATTGTAATTCAATAAACGCGATTGAATGATTCTATTGTTGTTTGATTTTTTTGCTCTTGTTCATCATTAACTAATGGCTGAGAATCATCGCAATTGGCTTTCTCACATAATAAGTTATTAAGTCGATGTTTTCAAACAATAGAACGATGATAAACGAACGATTTTATTTATAACTTTAACAAAATTATGCAAAAAAAACTATTACTGGTGAAGGTGATTGTATTCATATTTTAATATGTCATCAATACATCATGGCCATGAACGTAAACAGATAATATTATTATATTTATAAAAATAAATAAATATTTAGAATTTAAGTAGATAATAACAGGGGCAAATAAATAAATAAATGTATTCTAATACAAAGTTTATAAACCGTGTACTGACAATTGCAAACCAACGGTTTTTAAAACTACAAGCCAAGGATCTAAGACCACTGCTTGCACAGCTAAAGTATACACGTAACATCCAGAAATAGAACAATAATCAATTTTAGTGTCAGTAAAATAGATGGTAAGTATACGGAAGTCTGGACGACCAGTGGTATGGTAGGCCTCACATCAGTAAAAAAACCAATTTAAACTGGCCTCTTATTCTATTGAAAATCCGTACTAAGCTAAGTCAGCTGATGATTCAACTGGCGATCGGCCTGAGGCAAATGGCGTAGGAGGTGATAAAGATGAGCGCGCTATAAAAATCGTGGTCATATCAATCTAGTTTTCAGCAATTGTTGGAAACTGTTATGTGTTAGCTAGGCATTGTTTAAAGGAAAAAAGTGTTCTTTCTGTGTGTTGTGTTTTGGATTTCAGTCAAAATTCCATTAGCTATCACGTTAAGAGCATTTCAAATAAATATTTTTCAAGTCAAATGCAATTTGGAACATGTTTTACTTTGAGACAAACCCTATCTATAAAAATCTGAAATCCTCAACATCGCTGTGATCAATCGTTGTGTTCAATGCCTTTTATTGGTCTCTGTGAATCTTCACAGGACCTGTAACCTGTCCCTTACTGTAGACTGGCAATAATATAATTTGGTAACACTACACTATAGTAAAACCCCGTCGGACAGTGATATAGATTCAAAAGTTTTAATCCAACTGCAAGGGGAATGTTTTTTATCATTGTTGTCTGCCCAGACTCAAACATAAACGTTAGTTTAAATCCAAATAAACAACTTTTTATACATTTCTATTCTTAGACATCCCACATTTAAACATTGTTAGTATCTCGTGTGAGTAATTAAAAACATCATAATAAAGAAACACGCTGTTGCACGCGGTGCTATTAACTGCTGACCCTAATAACAACTTAAAATCATTAATAACATAACAACACAACACGGCTTTTACCCCAAAGTTGGCCGAGGTGTGACCAAAGTTTGCCGGTTATGTTTAAAGTGAAAGCGCTATAATTTCAAATTCTGCAAAGTTTTTTGCAATTTGCAGGTCAGTATCAGGGTATATCTTGAACAAAATATGATTTGCGACCTTAACAAATTCGGCTTTACTGAGTTAATAACATTTAAATCATCCAAACAACCCTCTGAATTTATTTAATCCCATTGAATGACTTTTTCATAAAATAGTAAAAAAAGTAAGAAAACTTGAATTTAACTGCCATGTAACGTGGATGAGCCTGTTGCCATAAACTACAAATCCAGACCACTTCTGAGAAATTCGTGTTGGAAATACCCAACAACACTTTGGCCAACCTTCATTATACCTAGGACCAGGCAATCATTCCCATACTTTATTGTTTTAGCCGTAAGGTCGCCATTTGACTGGGCTGAATAATTCGTCCTTGTTAGAACAATAGAAGGAGGACTAAGTACAGTAGGTAGTATAAACAACGTTACTAAGTATAAACAAACTAAAGATTATGATACTGTTGGCACAAAGTATGAATCTTTCCGGTGCTTGAGTTTATCGGGTGCAGCAGAATTGTAACAAGGACACGTTTTCGCATTGAAGATAACTTTGTTGAAAGAAGTCGAATGTCGAAGTCTTTGGTAGCAATTAGGCGTGTTTTTTATTTTCATTATTTTTACCTCTTCAAAGGTATGAACGGTGAGTACCGAAAGTCTTGCTGTATGAATGTAAAAATGTATGGTAGACTCTGAAATAGACAGTTAATTAGGTATAATCATATTTGCATACGAATACTAGCAACCCGCCCCGGCTTCGTAGGGGTGCAATTTATTAGGACAGAAAATGAAAAAAATGTTTAGCAAAAAAATAAACTTTCATATCAGATAATACATGTCGCAATTGATATAATATTTAAATAGATATAAAAACACCGCTTGCAGCCGTCGCAGCCTAATTTCATCTTCTAAAACTAAATATGACGTGTGTTTTTCTAGTCATTATAATGACATAATATCATTGTAAGCAAAATCATCCAGATATAAATAAGCCCTACAATTCAATAGGTGAGAATTCAAACAAAAAGTTTTAATCAAATGTAAATTCTTAATCGACTTTACGTTATTTTGATCAAAACTCTTCTTTTCTCCTTAATAAAACACAAATAAGTTATGTTTTACCTATTAAAATATATTTAATATTACAAAACCGCAATATTAGCGCGCGGCATGCATAGGAGTTTATGAATATTATTACTAGAAATAACATTGAACGAGTAATTAATGACAATGACGTCATAGTGTCAATGACATCAGCATTTATTGGTTCAATGATGATATGACACAAATTGTGGTCATTAATTTATGAGAAAACGTAATTAAACATGTTTAGTCCTGAAACAGAGTCAAGTTGCGGTCGAGCATTCAATGTAAACGAAAAGTATACATATTAACAATATTTACATGGAGCTTCTAAATAAAGTAATGAATGATTTATAAGTACAGACGTAAAACTTAAATATGACGATCCATACTTACATACTAATATTAAAAACGCGAAACCAACACTGTATATCTGAATGTTACCTTTTCATGCGTCAATAACTGAACAGATATCAATCACTGACTCACAATGACTGCCTCGTTGGTCTAGTAGTGGCAAGTGCGACTGCTGAGCAAGAGGTCCTCTAGGTTCCCGGGTCAAGCAAAGTGTTATTGGGTTTTTCCACCAGGAATTTCTCCGTAGCCACGGAGTCTGGATTTGTACCCGGTTGATTGCAATATGCTGGCCTCCTATTACATGGGACTAAAACATAACAGGCGAAATGTGGGTGCCGCGGTGTGTGGGTGTGGGTGGGTGTGTGTGGTTGGTATTAGGTACCGCCGCCTATCCCTTCGGGGATTACAGGCGTGATTTGATGGTATGTATATGTAAATAACAATCAAATGTTATGGACATTATCGTGGAATAAATTCGAATATTCACGCGGGAGAAACCGCGAGTACTTTGGTCATTAAATAGGAATAATATCGCACGATCCTACAAGTGCAATATATACGTAGATACGTCATTTAATTGACATCATTATAAAAGTAGATTTAATGATTTCCATAAAACCCATGCCATAGAATGAAATCAATCTGCATTACTTGTAATCTATTATTGACGTCATTTTAAACGATATTTATGGATGCGGAATCATGAAATAATTACTTTATTTAAAGAATAATGGTAATGTGGGTGGCCTATTACCTCATTAAACATCGCTTAACCTTAAGTTAAACTATTCTTTCTTTTACCCGTAATCTTTTTCTGTAGGTTAAGATTTTTTATCATTTTCAATCTGTCCGTAAACATCTTTGTGACAACCAACACATCACTATTGACCGGATTATATGAAACTTAAAATCATCGAAATATGCATCATAAATGCTCGAAATATGCAACATAGAATTGAAATAAATACTACAAAAACATACTTTTTAATTTATTACAATTACAGATAATGATGATGATTATAAATAGAGGTTTTTTTTTCTTAAGGGGCTCCCCCATGCACACTAGCGCCACTTTAGTAAAAAAATCAGAACTCGTTAAATACACAATTAATATAAAATCTGATTGACAAAATCAATCATTTGGTCTTCTAAATTATTTACGTCTGCTTAACTCATTGAAACATAGCTCGCTGTCGTTACAGATACAAAATGGAAAAAACGGCCGTTTTTAGCAATTTTTCTAACTGTAACTACAGTGAAGTATATTTTAATGAATTAAATAGATGTCAATAATCTCTAGATTATTGAAATCTATTTAACACAATTAATATAAAATCTGATTGACAAAATCAATGCTTTAGAGTTCTAACTCTAAGGCATTGATTTTGTCAATCAGATTTTATATTAATTGTGTATTTAACGAGCTCTGATTTTTTTTATAAGTGGCGCTAGTGTGCCATGGGGGAGCCCCTTAACCGATTACTGTTCCAAACGATCAGTATAGTTTATGACAAAATAGTTTTAGAAGTTAAGATAATTAGGTAAGTAAGTAAAACAAAATTTCGGGATTTTGAATATTATGGTTACTGAAGTTTATAGCAAACATGTGTTATAGATAATGATTTTCTGACAAAATTGTTTAGTAGACGAAAGGGAGTACATACATTCATACACTCTGATACTGTAAAAAAAAACATGAATAATGTTGCAGTATCTGAAAGGAAATGGGTATTTTCCCTAGTTGATTGAACTTGCCTGCTATGATAAACGGCTTCATGCAACAGCCATTAGGTATGTTAAAAAAGCGATAAGTTCAAATAAGACCCTGTACAGTGCTAATGAACAAAACCAGTTCAAAAACTTAAAATAACGATTGGCCAAATCAAATTGAAGTACAGGCAGGCAATAAAATAACACTCCGCGAAATCACACGATTGACTTCATTGACATTAGTACATGCTCTCAAGAAGCACTTTGCATAAACCCCGTATTACACTACAATACACTTAAACAGAACAATGAGAGAGGCAAAAGTGGGCTACCAGGCCAACCACGGTTAACGGTGGTTCGCCAACATCGACGAGAGAACATCGATAAACGATCGATCGTTGATAAATGGTATCGATATGTTACATCACCCGCAGACAACTAAATTCGGGTGATTTTATAGCAGTGAAACTCTAAAAGAATTACAAGATCTGCTGGTATCAATGATGGAATTTAAAAGATAGCGTTGAAAGAAAAATTAAAACAAATATCTTCGAATTGGTTAAATTGTACAGCCGTTCCATAAACAGAGATTGTAAATACAACCTAAGATTATTCATTTGAAGAATCTTAGGTTGTATTTAAAATAAGTATTTACTTAGCTCTATAACAGAATCGTTTTCTCAATCGACGCGAAAAATGCATTAAAAAGAAAACGATATTGACATACTTCAACAAATATTTATTCCATGCTCGTGATTCGCTGATTCTAAAATGAGTATATGTAAACCGGCACTACCTCCAACCACGTGTCCACGAGAACGTGCATTATTTGTTAAAATTACAACCGTATATTAATAGTCACAAGTTACTTGACTATTTAGAATTATAAAGCGGATACTACGATGAAAATAAACGAAGGACAGTCTGTGATTTATAACAACTTTGGCAGTTCAAATATTCCGAAAATACACGAAATACCAATGTTATTGTGTAAAGATCTTCCTGTCGATGAAACACGTTTGAATAGAAAGATTTCGAAAAATCTTGATTTTTACTAAATTCAAGGCAATCCATTTTTGGTAGTTCTAGTAAATGAACTTGAGTTAGAATAGCGAGTGATTATTGATCAAAGTAAGATAGAGGAAACTGTTTCAAATAAAACCACAGTATCTTGATAAGAAAAGGCTAGGCAGATGATCTTGATATGGGTCTGATGATATTTAGGAAATTGCTTAAACAATTTCCAATAAACTTGTTTCAGATTTTAATCTTCGAATTAAAATTGGCCAAGCCAATCACAAATCTTTTTATGATTAAATAAATAGTTTGGATCTAAAAATAGACACGTGTGGTTTCGGAGGAGGCAAATCAGGTCAAAGTCGGTTCATAACCGGTATTACTTTAGATTTAGACGGTTTATCAATTTTCTGATTATCATAAGTACGCAAATATGCTTTTCTTATGCGGAGAATAAACATGTAAATCCGGTTTAATGACGAAATATATTCTAATAATTTTATCACCAACGTCATCATTTACTTCTTATACAAGCCTTTAGCCTGCGTCATTACATTTTCTTGTTTAACCGAAAATGTACACAGGTGGGAAATATACTGGCCCCTTAGTTACAAATTCAAAGTGTATCTTGTAGAATTTGCAATTCAATGTTCAATGTTAATTACCTATTGAATTGTTTCGCCAGGGTCTGTTATCATATCGATAGCAGTATGGGCTTCATTGACACTTTCAAATCTATTGTTGAGACAATCACCTATTAGCTTTATTATAAGCCTGACTTATAAGCGCCGGAATGTTAGATTAATATCTCCATTGTAATTGTGTGGTTTCTCATTTAGGGTGCTATAAAGACGAAATTAATTGTCGATGGAAATAAACTAACGTTTGGAACCAGAAACCAGTTTCTCATGCATAATTTTAATTAAATTGAGCATTCATGGTTTAGCATAAGCCATGAATAGTGACAAGTCTGATTCGATTGTATCCAAATGTTAGTAAATGAACTCTGGGCCTTGGGTTCAATCAAGTCTAAATTAACTGGAATACTTAGATATTGGTACAGTGATGCTATTTCTGGTCCAGCTGTAAAGTTGACACAAAGTTTTCTATATTTGATGTTTACCTTAGGAGGAGCTGGCTCAGGAACGTCGGAATCCCACTCTGAACTGAGATCATCACTGGATGGCTCTGTGTACTCGTTATCCTCAGCCCACGGCACTTCCAAAAGGGACATCTTCATCTGGTCGTAACCAGGCGACATGGTCTGCGGCCCGTACCCCGGCGGCAACGGACTCGAGGCCCTACAGTTCTCACAGTTACACGGTTTAGGTCCAAAACTCTCTTTAGTAGGAGAATCATCTTTGTGAACAGTTTTACTTCTTTTTGTGTCTCGTCTACGCGCACTTCTAGGTGATAGTCTGTTATTGCACTGTGGTGGTATGTAATACTTGGTAGGTTCAGACGACCTCCTGCCGCTTCGCCCGCAGTCAGGAGTCTCTATCTTCACGGGGGCTAGCAACGACATTTTTTTGGTGAGCTGCTGCCTCTCCGTGTCTGTTGGTCTGTCCTCAGCTTCCATGGTGTAGCGTATGATGGGTATAGTGAGCGTAAACTGTTCCGTGCACTCCGGCATTATTATGAAGAATCACTGCACGTACTGCCTCCAAATATTTGGACGACAGGGTAACAACATTTTTATGCAAGGTCACATTGATTGTCACTTTTTGTGCGCGACTATGGTGCGGCGGACGCGAGCGTCGTGCGCGCGAGTGGAGCGAGCACTGCGCGTGCGTGTGACCGGGAGGCTTCACGCGGCGCGCGCGCGCAACTGAACCGCTCTACCAAATACTATGTCGATGTACAAGATATGCGGGTGATAGCCCGACACCCAACGTTTATTTAGAAATCAGTAGAGCCTTGTGCGTGGCTTAAATGTTAAATTGCTCCAACTTGTGTGTTGCAATTTGTATCGTTCTATTTTTCGACTACAAATGTGGTATTGACCACAATTAATAACTGCGGTTTCCTTTTAGCCCATGTATGGCTGGTTATACATACGTTATTGACGTATAGTCAGGTTATTAATTAAAGTTCGTATGAACACATTCCGAGTTAGATTCGTCATGATTTGTTACAGTTTCGTTTATGGGAATGATATTGTAGGTCTGTTCAGATCACACATGTGCTCTAATGGGTTCGTTATTCCGTTTTTGAATAACTGCAAAACTCAAAGGAGTTTGTTTTAGCAGTTAAGTTTTTATATTGTTTTTGCCGAATATTGGCTTAGTTCTAATTTTAACGGTTGTGGAGCAAATAAACGGTTAATAAATAAGTGGAGATGATAATTATGTCAACAACGTCTGACTGGTTTTAATTGACAAATGGATGTGGATGATAATAACAATTCTTGTTTCTATAAACATGAACCGTGGGGCAAGGCGGTGGACTAGTTAAAGTTCGCGTTGATTCCGAGAATGTTATGGCATGTTTTAATTAAATGAATAAATGCTAGAAACACTGATATCTTTATCAGACCTTCCGCGTAATACTAGAAGCTTACTGCGTCATAGACAACGATATTGAAGCAACAGAGTTAGAGATATTATGTAGTTTATGATATGTTCAATTTCCGTAGAATGTTTTTCTACTCGAATTTCTCAGTAACAGCACGAAGATTGGATTTGTGCCCGGTTGGTAGGAATAGGCTGGCCCCTTAATTCATGAGCCTTGAACTGGCCCATTTTTAGTTGTATTATAGTTACACCTCTAGCTAACCCTTCAAAGATTACAGGAGTAATAAAAAATAAATATGTCAAAGTGAAAAGTCTATGTTAACAGGGGCCTAAAATGGCCGGATATTATTATCCTGTTATGATTCTGCTAAAGTGGCATTTTAGGCCCGATATTTTTGTTTTACAAACAAATTGTATTCAGCAAATACACTTGTAGTAAAGGTTAATAAGTCTGACCTAGCAACAACAATGGTCGATTTCAAAAGTAACACAAATTTAAAATTCCTTTACGCAGGTAACGGTTGCAAAATCAAGAACAAGACAACTCCTACGCATACTGAGGGTACAAAAAAATATGTAACGACCCAATAAAATAATAGAGAATTATTAAAAATTTACAGGTTGTATTGTTTCATTCAAGTAGGAGCTCGTGGCTAAATAATAACAGCCGCTCGGGTCGATCTTTAGGTTAAGCCGTGCTTGCCTAGGTTGGTCTGTGGATGGGTGACTACTCATGACATACCGAGTTTCCTCCGTGCCACGGAAAGCGCGTTAAGCAGTTGGTCCCGGCCGTCATTTGTGATCTTTGACAGACGTTACAGGTAGTCAGTGGCCCAAAAAAGTCTGACAACCAGTCTTACCAAGGGGTATCGTATTACCCAGTACTAACTGGGTTGTGGAGGTCAGATAGGCAGTCGCTCCATGTAAAACACCAATAAAACTTGGGAAAAGGCTAGGCAGATGATGATTGTTTCATTCAAGAAACCTGCTTTTTATGAATCACTCATGTTAAGTAATGCTGATGACTAGCCTGCTTGATAATGCGAATTGTTGTAAAAAAAAAAAAACAAGATTTCCGAAATACTTAAATAAAAGAATTGAATTATTTTCATTCGTCATATGATCATTCATCGGTCATTTTTAAAGCTACTGGAATAAAATTGTAAAGAAAACAGTTTTAAAATCCATTGTGCAGTTTGAAAAAAGAACGGTGCTAACACAATTACAAAAAGCGACTTTTATAGAATTTAGGTAACCTAAACACAGACATCATTAAGAGGGAACAGGGGCGGCGATTCTTCATACAAATGTATTCTTCTTTTTTCTTCCTGAATAATGCCTCTAGTCTAGAGCAACACTTTTTTTATATAAAATCTAGGTCTACTGTAGACACGTCCTTGTCATTTCCTTTTTTTCAGCAACTAATATGTTAAGAAAATATGACAACAACGATAAATATGACAAAAAATAGCCCACTTTTGCGACCGTGATTATAGGGCTACCACACAAAGTAAAACGCAACAAAAAATATTTACAGTTAATTAGGTAAAAATGTTACATGCATACATATTGCATGTTACTAACTTAGTACCTAAGCACCATGTTACTAATACCAAATACTATCAAAAAAATATATATATACCTTAATTTATCTTATCCGTGTAGTGTGTAAGTATGAGTGTCTAGAGACTCACCGACCCCACAGTCAAACCATTACAACGGTTTTGTGGGGCTTAGTTTATAAGTCTACTTACCATGTTTGATGAATAAATAAATAAATAATAATAATAACTGACAAAACTTTCCAGAGCAGTTAAAATATGTAAAAAATTACCTTCAACATGAACTTTCAGCGAAGAAAATTGGAACATACTTGACAATTTTTTACATCACCTCGTTACAACGTAAAGGGCACTAGCTCCCGTACAATAGGTAATAAATTGTCAAAATAATTTATTATACCACTTATATTATGTATAATACAATCGTCTAATATAACAAGCAAGACTTTACGATCTTTACAATGAAAAATTTAAACAGATCATAAATTATTGGGAAAAAAACTTGTTGACTTTATGCTAGACTAGTTGTGTCAGACCAAATATTTTAATGAGCTAAAAATAAAAAATAAACATGAACAAAAATCTCTTGCCCTTATCCCAATTTATTTGTGGTCGGCGCAGCATGTCGTATTCTTCCATACTTCTCAACAAAAAAATAATGGTTTGATAAAAAAAATAAGCTTAAGGAAATTAGAGCTTGGTCTACAAAATAATTTGGAAAAGTTGGGAATTAGAGAAACCAGAAATGGTTAAAAACAATTTTATTTAGCATTTTTCAGTAGGTACAATATATTGTCCCTAGTGTAAAAATACCATGCCTACATTATTACTTAGTTTCATACACCTTCGTTCACGATATCTTGGTTTACCAAAAATATATAGGCACATAGACCTAGAGACGTAGGCCTACAAGGGCACTTATAAATGGTCGAGAAAAGGTAGGTGCACATAAGGAAAGGGTGCACGATTCAGGTTGGTTGTTCCCTATGGAGAAGAACCGGCAAGAAACTCCATGGCCACTCTTTTAATATCATATGGTTTTACAAGCTCAGCGCAGGTCATTAAGTACTGGAAATACAGTCTTTTCGAATCTTTTATTAATATCTTATTTTATTGTTTAAAGTTAAATCACCTACAATTACTCACCTCCTTAAATAAAACAATAAAATTAAAATGTTCGTAACATTAAACATTTTAAAACACTTTCACAAACCCGCGGAAACCTTAAAATACTTAACTACTTTACAACGAGCGCCGAAAAATTGAATTCGTACCCATCTCATTTTATTTTATTGCACTTGGTCGAGTGTTTTATGTGTATTGTGCTGTCTGAACCTTAAGGTCTACTTATTTATCACTTATCGAGCTATAAATCAATATATAATTTACTTACAAAAGTTACAAAGATATCTTCCTGCCTTTAATACGTTACTAGGTTTCGCCCGTGGTTTTAGTGCGTAATTATAGATTGGAGTTTTGGGGTTCAAGCTCCCCGAAATTACTATTTCAACTTCATTTAGCATGCATCGTGATCATGACGTGATCAAACAAATTCCTGGTTACCGGCAGCCAGTACTTGCTACTGGGTTAAAAAGTGTCCTGTGTCGTACCCAGATCCCCCTGATCTGGGTACGACATAGGACACTTTTCTCTCCGTGTGCCATTTGCAATTTCATCAAAATCTATTCAGTGTGAAAAGGTTACAGACAGACCAAAGGACAGACATAGTTTTTATCATATTTAATCTAGTATGGATTTAAGTCGTACACTAAGTCAAGTTGTTTTGTAAAAATATAGTATTTTAAAAGGTGTCAACTGTCGATCATGCTTAAGTTTTAGGTTATTCATGTTATTATGTGACGATAAGCGTATTCGTTCCGGTCAAATCCGGTCTGATGACATTTTATAAAAAAAAAAAAAAAAAGATTATTTTCAGACAACTAAGTCCATATAAGAGGTTAGTAATAGACATCTTTTAGACCATGTTATTACCAAAGAATAACAAATGTAAATGGTTAGTGTTACAGAAATCTTATGAACTATGTTAATACAATAAAAATAAAAATGATGAAATTATTATGATTATTGTAGAAACTAAAATAAATGTTTTCTGGCAAAAACGAATACAAGGAACAGAATTAAATTAGTCCCTACCTAAAAAAAAATAGTTAAATTGTGGCAAAATTTATTTTTTTGGATTTACTTCCTTTCAAGAATAAGTGGTTAATGATAGTTAGAAATTCATTAAAATCCAGGCGAATTCTGTTTTCTTTTGCGTAGGAATCGATTAAATTACTAATAAATACGAGGTTTAAAGAAATCGAAGCAGGAATTTCTGTTATATCATTTGAATATCTGAATATGATATCTACCTGCTATCATATTCAGAAATTGAACTCTAACGTGAACTTTAACGTAAGAGTTATATATAGTTATATTATGGTATATTATAGTAGTTATATTATATTGAATGATATTTCCATAACTTTATTAAAAGTTTATTGACATAAGAATCACAGACAAAGGAGATCGTGTCGTTGTTTTCGAATATAAACATGAAAACAAACTGTTTATTGTTGACGAATTTTCTTTAGAATATATTTAAATCAGAGAAAATTATTTACGAGCGTTAGACTGGATAAGACGAAGACAATCGTAATCCAATACTTGTTACTTCTTAGTAACAAATCGTTTTGTCTAGTGTCATACGCACGCTTGTCAGGTAGCATTCGTGTGCCAAATAATCAAATTCGAAAATGATCCAATATTCCCAATATCCGCTCTATAAGTCTTTTAAATCTCTTTAATTAAAAAGGATATCGTTCATTTTAGGCTAAATGTAAAAGGAAAATAATCTTTAATCGGTTAAAACAGATCTTATCCGTTGAAGCAGTTTTTTATTATGGCACTGCAAGTTTTGCTGCAGGGCAATTGGTTTTGAATTTGAAAATTCTCTTCTTACATTTTCGACGTAAGCCATTAATTTATAAAAAAAACACATGAAATATCAACAATCACATACAACTTTTTTTTTTTTTCAAATAACCACATTTTTGAGAATGACTTAGCACTTTGATTTTTCAAATCACTAAAAGATTTAGAAATTATATCGATCACTCGCAATATTAATGTAATTTATAATTCAGTGACAAACAAAGATATAAAATCAAATATAGCTTATTCATTGACATTTCAGTCTCACGTAAAAAATCTACACTAATTATTATGAAGAGGTATAAATTTGGATTTAGTGGTAATCATCACCTACTCAGCTATAAAGTTTTTATGATGGATATGCTTGCTGAAAAACTTCCGGGGCTTCCTCTACCAATTATCTACTTTTGTCTTTCAAAAAACTAAGAATAAAACCTGTCATTACTTTGCAAAAGATGAAAAGGCGCTGAAAACCGAAATACAGGCATTGCCTAGTTCGGTTGCAGTGGCTACATCCACTTATTAGAAATTAATACTGCCAAACTATTTTTCTGTAAAATATTACTAAGTTTTTTGAGAAATAAAAAAAAATATTATTATTAATGATACGTAAGAAAAAACAAAAATGAATGTGACTCACAAATCAAAGTTTCTCAAATTATCTTATTCCTAAAACTGATGAGTAGCATTTTGGTCACAATTCATGAAAATAAATGAATCAGCTAACAGGATCTTACCTGGATTATACATAACATAAATTATTCATTTTGTAAGAGATTTTCTAATATTTTAGGAAGGATTGTACGCCCTTATAATTATTTCTGTAAAATTAAGAGTATTCTTCCTGAGAATGAATCCCTCATTAGTAAACAGGTTTTAGATGCAGGTAGCTTTACCTCTTCTTAGAGCAATGAAGGCTCTCATAATTATGATTGAAGTATTTCGACATCTTATCTGTCCTACACCAGGGCGAGACTTTAAAAACAAATCAATGCTAATAATATGTTATAGGAGTTTTCTTGTTTGAACAAATTCTGGAAAATCTCTTAAACTACCAGTCAGATTATTGCATTTGATAACCCATTTCTTGTGGAAGATTGTAGGCTATTTAACGTCACGCTTTGACCCTTAGGCCACCAAAGCGGAGACGAGCGGACGAGCGGAACTGACCAATCACATTGGTTGAAATCTACTTCACGTCTCTCGTCTCTCGTTTGACAGCCGCGGGGCACAGTCTCTAGTTTGATGAAATTGAAGCCTCGTTTATAAAATTCAGGACGTAGATACGTTCAGGAGGTAGTTTCTTCAGATAAATTATAGAATTTCATTTCCATTTTTTTATGCCCTCGCAGAGCATTACTGGTAGTCAATATACCTGACTTACTATCAGTAACTAGTTAGGTAAGGGGATAGAAAAAAATGCTATTGCAATAATAAATCTATCATTCCGGATATAGCACTTCACCATGGGGATTTTATAAACGTCAGTGAACTTTTATGTACTCCGCGTAATTTCTCACATATTAAGGCCGTTGTGGTCAATTAATTTATTCGATTTGTGGTTTTTAAATTGAAACCCATAAAAATGTTGGAAATTCCCAAGGAAGTGTTCATTGCGAAAACGATTTCACAAAAGTTATTTTAATAAAATCTGATAATCTGTACATGTATTCTGGTCTGAACTGATTCCCCGATATCATTGTGATCATGCAATGCGGTGATCAGAACCCATTATGTACTTGTTCTCAGACTATTTATATAACCATTGTGTATGAGAAGTATATAATGGTTGTAAGACTTATCTGTAGGCCCTTGTTGTTTTTATTTCAAGATTAAAGATGAACACAAATCGTTTGATACAAGTGTACATACATTGGTATTCAGTATTATCCGGTTAGATTGAAAGCCTAGCCAAACATAGTTGGGAAAAGGCGAGGCAGATGGACTGCCTGCTTGATTGGCACTCTATAGCACAAAAAAGGAAATAATTATGGAAATTGGAACTAAAGTCGCTATCTTGAATTTTTAAATACACTTTCACGAAGTTGTCTGATTTTATTAAATGAAACGTTGTTTTTTTAGTTAACAAAATTGAACGAGTATACAAAAAATTGTGCCCATGCTATTAATTTTTGAGAAGTTTTGAGGATCCTGGCTGCGGGACTAGGTCAAGTCTGCCATAAAAATGTATTGTCACCAGAACCAAAGGTGTGTCCAAAACTTCAGCTCAATCGGTTGGGAGGAACTGGTTCAAAATTCAGTTGGGCAAGGCAAATTAAATAATTTAAAGCTTATAAAATCAACGCCTCACTGTCAATGTCATTCCATCGCCAAAATATCCTTGTACCTTAAATTTCAAAACTTCTAACGGTTTCTAAGAACTATCATCATCATCTGACAAGGGCACCCAGCACCTTTAGATAGATATATAGATAAACCGTTTATTTATTGCACACAAAAGACATAGCACAACACACAGAAGTATAATTAAATGACACAATTTAAATGATAAAAACAAGGTGCCAATATACAAAAAGAAGAACATATTTCGAAATAAGTATAGTAACACCATGACATACTTCAAATAAAATAAAATAACGATAATATACAAGGTGCGGTGTGCGTCTCAAGGTTGCACCAAATGGGAGTCCAGCTCAGCTGTGTCAGGCATGCACCTGACGCTGATATTCTGCTGGATCCCTGTAGTGACATACGGACGTCGAGCAGACGAGATAAATAATGGTGTTGTGCCTTTGCCTTGTACCTTTTGTTCTTTCATTCTCCTCTGTCAATCGTCACGCAATCATTTACTCCTTTTTCTTTAATATCGTTTCTCTTACAATCCATTGTTTCCTCGCTCTTCCTCTCCCTCTCCATCCATCAACATTTATATTCATCATTCTTTTAGTCACATGCGATTCGTCCCTCCGTATCACCAAAAAACCAAAACAGTCGATTCGTTTTCAACTTTTATAAGAACCAAAGATGAGTTATTATAATGTCAATGTCACTTACTTGATCTACGAGTACTATTTGGCAACGTAAAATAGCAATTAAAATGAGATCACCACCGGACGGACTTTAATAATAATAGCTAGATAATGTTGAATTGTAAGATAAAATGAAAGCTTCTTCTTCATTCTTAAATGCTTATAACTATACTATTATTTTGATTTATCTACCACTATTCTTCTTATACTATTTTGATTTATTCATATGCTTTAATTAGTGTTGGCTGCTTTGAATTTTAACCGACTTTTTAATACCTATTTTTACCTCATAACTAAACTTACTGGATTATATTCTGACCTGCAAATTTGAATTTAGCGGATTACCCTAACGCTTCCACCTTAACGGTATATCGATCAGAAAGATCCCGGATTGTTCTATTTCTGATCAGAAACATGAGATGATAGAAATCGAAACGGATTGAGACATGACTGCTGGTCATATCATCATGATCATCTCAGCCGAAAGACGTCCACTGCTGGACATGGGCCTCCCCCAAGGGGGGATTTTGCCATAATCGCCACGCTTGGCAGGCGGGTTGGCGATCGCAGTGCGGTTGTTACAAAAGCACAGAGAACGCTGCTGCCCATTCTCTGGTAAGTCCCTTAGTCGCCTCTTACGACACCCACGGGAAGATATGGGATGGTGCTATTCTTTACGTCCGACACCATACAGAACATATGCCGTCATGCCGGTCATATGCCGTATCCATAATATGATGGTATAATAAATAATCACTAACCGTAACATTAAGACTATAATCCACTACGACTACATACTGTAAGAATACAAGGGTTGTGAAAGAGTTCATCTATGAAAATATTACCACGATTTCTATTTCTGCAGTTAAACCACGTTGCTGTGTTCAAACTAGTAGCTTAATTATGTACTAACGCTTGATTTCTTTAACACACAGGTCACTGGAACTGGCGAAAATATACAAGTCCGTGATTAGACCTGTCGTAGTGTATGGATCGGAATGCTGGGCTGTGAAGAAGATGGATGAAAAAAGATTGCATGTAGCGGAGATGAGAATTTTGAGGTGGATGTGTGGTGTGACAAGAATGGATAAAATAAGGAATGAGTATATTAGAGGAAGTTTGACAGTTACGCCAGTTACAGAAAAGTTGAAAGTGAATCGACTGTCTTGGTATGGACATGTGATGAGGAGGGATGAATCGCATGTGACTAAAAGAGTGATGAATGTTGATGGATGGAGAGGGAGAGGAAGACCAAAGAAACGATGGATGGATTGTGTGAGGAATGATATGAATGAAAAAGGTGTAAATGATTGTGTGACGGTTGACATGGAAAAAAAAAACGTGTTGCGCCGACCCCAAGTAACATCGGATAACGGCAGGAAAATGATGCTTGATTTCCTTAACATAGAATCCAAAATACGTTAGAAGTTAATTGACACCTAATAAATAAACATCGCTGGACATTACACACAGCGCCATCTAACGCCACACTAAGCAACGAGGCTTGTGTCGTGGACACCAGATAGTTGATAATTATACTACATAGTTACTTTTTGTTTGTAAATACATAATGACAATCATATCCGCCTAAACCGTTACAGTAAATTCGGAGAAAATAATTATGATACACACACACACTAGTGGCACCTGGTTTCCTCAATCTACAGAAACGCAAAAACAAAGAATTTCAATTTTTCTACATTTTGAGATACCCATGATCTAATTCATCATTCCATGATCTAACTCGCCATTTTATTTCATTCATATTTTACTTTTAAACGGGTCCACCTACTACTACCTATAAATTCTCAGAAAAAGATGAAAATTACCGATAAATTGCCCGTTTCCTCAAATACGGAAATATAAAGGAATCCCAAATTCTTAATAATTTGAGACACCTAATGACATTTGCATACATTTAAATTAATTTATAATCAGATCCGCCGAAGTAAAACTATCTATAACTATGATAGCTATATTTCTCAGAAAATGATGAAAAAATCCGATAATGAAATCAGGATGGTGGGTATGTTACCTACATGGATATTAATTCATATGTTTCGACGAATAAGGACATAGCACTAAACTACCTTGTCTTTTCTCAAACTACGTTGGGATCGGCTTCTGGTCTAGCCGGATGCACCTAAATACCAGTGTTTTACATGCAGTGACTTCCAATCTGACCTCCGTAACCCTGGATAATGCGATACCCCTTGGTAAGACTGGATGTCAGTCTTTCGGCTTCTAACTTAGTAACGACCGTCACAGATCTATAAATGACAGCCGGGATCAACGGCTTAACGTCCTTTCCGAAGCACGAAGGAAACTCGGTATGTAATGATGGTCACCCATCCACGAGCCAACCTAGACAAGCCCTGCTTTACCTCGGAAACAGACCCGTGCGGCTGTTATAATTTAGCCACGAGCTCCTAATAAGGTCATAACTCTATTATATTAACATTATAACATAACAATGCAAACATACTGTTTACGTCAACCATTGCGTAAATGCCGTACACTATCGCATTTTTCATTTAAATATATTTAAACTTATGCGTAAACGAAAACGTTTAAACGAAATGCGTACCTACACTATTACCAGTGTATCTTCCAACCTGTTAAAACTGAGAACAGTTTGAACAGGTTGGAAGATACATTGAAAATTTGACTGTTTCGGGTAGCTTGATGTGTTGGCGTATATCTTCCAACCTGTTCAAACTGAGAACAGTTTGAACAGGTTGGAAGATACATTGAAAATTTGACTGTTTCGGGTAGCTTGATGTGTTGGCGTATATCTTCCAACCTGTTCAAACTGAGAACAGTTTGAACAGGTTGGAAGATACATTGAAAATTTGACTGTTTCGGGTAGCTTGATGTGCTGGCGTATATCTTCCAACCTGTTCAAACTGAGAACAGTTTGAACAGGTTGGAAGATACATTGAAAATTTGACTGTTTCGGGTAGCTTGATGTGCTGGCGTATATCTTCCAACCTGTTCAAACTGAGAACAGTTTGAACAGGTTGGAAGATACATTGAAAATTTGACTGTTTCGGGTAGCTTGATGTGCTGGCGTATACCTTCCAACCTGTTCAAACTGTTCTCAGTTTGAACAGGTTGGAAGACACATTGAAAATTTGACTGTTTCGGGTAGCTTGATGTGTTGGCGTCTGTACTTGTATCTACACAATGAGTAGAAACAGGGGAGCTTTTAGTTGGTAAGAGACTGACATGACCCTCCGTTTCCGTTCCAGACGTAGAGGAAAGACAAAGAGGATACCCACATACCAAATTTTCCCCATCTGATTGCTCTTCTCAAAAATATCTTTTTTATCAAAATAAAATAACTACCCAGCCTTTTGAATCATTGATCCATTAAAACCAGACATGTGATACTTATTTTGCTTAGAACTGCACAATAAAACAGCAAGCATGGTAATAATAACAAATGATTCAATATTTCAAGTAAAAAGTTTTCCAATGAAGAGTCCTAATTATAGTGGATCATGGATGACTAATCTGTTTTTCACAAAACTAAGTATAACTTGACTTAATTTAAATACATACCTACAGTGCTGCATGACTATTTTGGCGTTTGTAAATCATTGTCAGGAGAGCGCTGATGGTAAACATTTGTGAAATTACATAACATCACGCTTGTAATTCGAAAAGGGTTAGGCAGAGATGTACCTAATAGTACACTCACATTTTGACAGTTATGTTTAGGTCCGATGTAATAGGGGGTGAGCCTATTGCCATCAACTGGGCACAGATCCGAGCTGCGTGGCTGCTACTGAGAAGTTCCTAATGGAAAACCTCAATAACAATTTAGCCGACCCGGGAATCGAACCGAGGACCTAGGCCAACAGCGGTCGCGATTGCGACCACTAGACCAGCGAGGCAGTCCATTTGTGAAATCGACTGAGGAAGAAGTAATGAAAATAGAAGATTGCAGCGTTGGTTCTGATCATGGTCTATGCTATACTTACCTACACTTTATATTCATCATTCATATTACTATTTATCATCCTTTTTATATGTTTATATGTTTACACTCAGCAAATGGATCTAAATACGATTCATTAACATAAAATAACCGAAATAAAATATTAACTCATAATTTTCATGTTGTGACACTTACGTCAAATTGTCAAACTGTCAGTTATTTTTTATTTCTCTTTCTGCTTAGTCTATGGATGATTACTTTTTGGTTTATAATTAAATTTAAATTATTTTTATCAATATGTTTAGCTATTATATGTTTTTTATAGATTAGTACGATTGTTTACTAAATAACTTAATTTAAAATTATATTTATAAAATTCTTTACGCACTCATGGATATGTCCTGGCCGACTACACTTGTCAGATGAGATGATGGCCACAAGAAAAATAATATTTGAAAAAGGAAAAATACTTTGAAAACGAGCTGACGAACCGCCGGAGGCAGTCTACGATGGGATCTGATATGAGAAGTATCAGAAAACAGTTTTGGTTTTCGCTGTTACATTTCTATATTACCCAGCGGATTCCGCTAAAGATTCCGCCTGGTGTCTCTACTCCCGATCTTCGGAAGCTGTCTTCGTGCCTGACTTGCTTCTTGTCTCGCAAAGCTATCCTGAAGTCTGGTCTTGAGATCTACACTGCCTTCCTACAGAGCTGACCTGGTGCGTGACTGGGAACTGCACGACGCCCTTCCAGCAGAGGTTTCCTGATCCTCGAAGTTGCCCTGATAACTGACCTGCTACCCTAACGCCTGTTCCCATTCCTACAGTGCTGAACTGATTCGCCACCAATTAAGTGCGTAAACTATAAAACTACTACGTTTATATCCTAGAGTGCGTGCTAGGTAGGTTTTTTTATATTGTATTTTTTATCTCATATGTAAATTCATCCTCTAATTAAATAATAATTAAACAAGTCTGCTTTTATCCATTTATTTTGATAGGATCAAGTAGATTTGTTACAGGTCAACGGTCAAAAGATGTACCTACAATCATACACAATACACTTAACGTTGAGCTTTGTCAAGATTATGTTGTTTCATGATTATAGTGATTCAGAACCGCAACGAATAAAGCTATTAAATCTGACGCGGTCATTGACGAAACACGGAGCGTTGACACTGGAAAACTACAGGAAAATCAAATGCAGTCAGTACCTTATCTAAAAGTCAAAAGAGAACGGAAAATATATACAACAAACAGGGTTTGGCAAAAGTAAGTGTTTTTTTGCAGTATTCTTTAGTTAGCGCTAAAGTTTACCTTAATGGTTAGCGTTTTCTATAACTTACTTACGTATAACTGTCAGTTAATATGCCTGCCTACGTCTTGTACCTACCGGTGTTTCTATAAACCAAGTTGAAATATCCTATCCGCGTCACCAACCTGTCACTATTCTTAGAAAAATCAAAAAAAAATCTTTTCTGTGACGTTTTGTTTCTAACCGTCCGTAAGCTAAATGTTAAACAGACAGAGGTAGCAACCTACCGATACCTGTTAGTAAGTTATTGGAAATGGCCGTTATTAGACAATAAGTCAAAACTATTCGGTTCAATCCGGTAAATACCAGTAAAAACCACCTTGTAATTTTTTGCAGCACTCTTTCTTCAAAGAACAGGAAACCAATTAACCGGTGGCTTCCCAAAAAAATAACAGTAAAAAATGGACGATTGTCTTCGTAGATTCGACCCAGATTGCCTACGTAATGACCCGTGTCCTTGTTCCGACCTGCTACGACCTTACAAGACAAACGGACACTTTTTTTAAGGTAATAGTCTGAATAACCATTCTTAGAACCCTATGTGCGTAATGTGTCTAGTTTAATGAGGAATTTTAGTATTGTTGGAGAACTATAATAGTAGGTCCGGTCGACCTTTTCAGGAATGGGTGCCGTATTTTGTAAACTTGGTAGTAAACAACAATTATTGGCTAGTGACTGACTGTGGATATACTTGGGCTGGCAATAAGAAAAGCTTTTTTTTTTGTTCGGGGGAAGCCTTCAAAGGGTGACCGTTTGGGATAAGACCAGTAATTGTGAGATTCTAACCTCAAAAACCATCCCGATAGTCACCATTCATATTAAAAGATTAATCTGGAACCCCTCTGTGCAACTTTTGTTAGAACATGTATGTACCGACTGCAAAGACTGTGGCTATACGAAAACCTAGTCTTACAAGTAGGTGTTCCATTCATCAGTTTACTTAGACGTTCTATATTTTACTACTGCATCGAAATAAAACCAATTTTTTATAATTACTTCCACATTTTTCAACTTCACACAGATTATTGAACCTGCATTGGCAATCCAATGAAGAGTAGAGGGGAACGTCCTGCAGATAGATGGACCGACGTTCAGAAAAGATAACTGGGTCGGACTAGATGCGAAGGTAGCTTGGGAGTGACTTATGTCCAACAGTAGTCTGCGGACAGCAGTGCGAAAATTTACGAGAATAAGAATAAGAACAATTTATTTAAAAAGTAGATATTACAAAAGTGTACATTCAGGTGCAGCACTGTTATTTCTTAAAATATTGTATAATTAGTGCATAAAAGTAAACTATAACTACAATATATAATATAACAGTTGCAAATAACGAAAATTCAAGCGTCGGGGTCACGTGGTGGCCCCCGACGCCCGGGGCGTCTCCCGCGGCGGCCGGGACGCTGTGAGGTTCTCTCCCTGTCACGTTCCGCCACCTCCTTCTCTAGCATTACTGTTTCGCAGAAGGAGGTGACGGCGTCCCATTCCGTCTCGCTCCGGACCATGGCTTGCACCAGGGCCGGACGCGAGAGGTCGCCGCCGCCAATCGCCGCTTGAATTCAAATGTTAGGTAGCTACCTGCCTGATCTAGGTTTATTTAAACCTGTGTTTCAGGCCATCACTTTACATTGCATAATTTAATTAGGTCAGTAAAAATGTTAAAATAAGAGAAATCTATTAACAACTATAACAAAAAACAAATTGGTACAAAAACATTAAGTTAAACATTTAACTTAAGTAACAATAATCAAACTAGGACTTCTAGAAGTTTTTCTGTGTCCGTGTAATTAAGTATCGCTAAATAATCTGATATTGTCTGATAGTGAGGTTGGATGGATGGATGTTTGTTACCTTTTCACGCAAAAACTACTGATTTGGATGAAATTATGTGAAAGGATATACTTTCCGATTGGTCCCATAGAAATTTCATCAAAATCGGTTCGGTAGTTTGGTTTTGTCTTCTTGGCCTATGTTGACCACATGAGGTATAGATTAAATATTTATAACCTAGATTAACACATAGGATACTTTTTATCCCGGTAGTACGATCCCGTGGGACAATTACGGAACTCCACGCTGGCGAAACCAAGGGCGTAAGCTTGTAATATTTATAACACAGTCCTTAGGAGGCATTGCAATACACCAGTTTATCCATCGACTTGTTCACCAAATTTACCAGACAAACATACATACAGGGTGTAAACAACCTCATCACGAAGCCGTCAACCAAGCATTTTGTACATCAAACTAAGTAACTTTACGCAAAAATGATTGCTGGGAAACGACTTTTTTTTTAGGGTGATAAATCATGCTTTGTGGTAGAGTTTCAATGTAACGCACTCAAAACATTGTGCTGATGGATGGATTGAATAGTACGTGGGTCTTGGAAGTGTTTAAAGTAAAAATCTTACATTAAAAACACTTTGACCCCCAATATCTCCGTAACTAGGAGGTTCCCAGGTATGGTTTAGAACAAAAAAATGATCGCAATGACGGGGAGAACAATTGTCTTTCGGCTTCGTTAAGAGGTTTTTTACACCCTCTTTTTTTTTTTTTTTTTGGATGGGAAATCATCAAATGACTTCTCCCGCTCTGGGCGGAGCAGGAGGGAGTGTCAGACTTTTACTGACTAAAACCCATCCATGTTCCTCCCTTTTTGTTCCGGGGCCACGGTATCTCTTTCGAACAGTCCCGCAACCCCGGCAGGCATCGGTCCTTGCGGACCCTTTCCTATTGCTGACTCTCTTTGAGGCGCGCGTGGAACACGAACGCGCCGTCGACACGGCCTGTCGTCATGAGACGGACGGACGGCGAGCTAGCCCATAGCCCACCGTCCACAGGCCCGCGCCTACGGTGGCCGGGGGCCACGTGGTGGCCGGGGGCCACGTGGTGGCCCCCGACGCCCGGGGCGTCTCCCGCGGCGGCCGGGACGCTGTGAGGTTCTCTCCCTGTCACGTTCCGCCACCTCCTTCTCTAGCATTACTGTTTCGCAGAAGGAGGTGACGGCGTCCCATTCCGTCTCGCTCCGGACCATGGCTTGCACCAGGGCCGGACGCGAGAGGTCGCCGCCGCCAATCGCCGCTTCGCGGACACGGCGGTGCTCCGCCCACGCGGGGCACACCTCCACCGTGTGCTTCACCGTGTCCTCCGGTCGATCCTCGCAGTGGAAACACCCGGGCGTTTCCTCCTGCCCGATTCGGTGCAGGAACCTCCCGAAAACACCGTGTCCGGTGAGGACCTGCGTCAGGCGGAAGGTAAGGACGCCGTGGCGTCTCTCAAGCCACTCCTCAAAGAGGGGACTTATCGCCACTATCGTACACCCTTTATAACCGATATGGTATAAACCAGCCACATCGCCCAGTAAACACAGCTAGCAATTTTTTCACTTAACTTCTTTAGCGGTTTAGCACTAAATAGATAGAAAACGGAGGCAATTCCATGACGCAAGTTAGTGAAGCGTGCTCGCAAAACGTGTTCATAAAGACCTTGAGAAAAAATTAATACGTCTTTGAGTTCGTATGTACAGTCACCAACATCAATAAGTAAATACCTGGGGACCTTCCAAAAATTTTTTCTCCTACTGTTCTTATTAAAATTTCATGTTGTTAGGAACATAGTATTCTGGAACTCATATTTTTATGAAGAAAATCGTTTCTCCAAGTTACAATCGTTATTTCTTGCAAAAATTGCTTTTAAATTTAGGAAAGTGTAAACCTATTGGTGCTCATGACTGTACTGATATAAAATAGTTACATGATGTGGTTCTTTTCGAATACCATGATTTTACGTGATTAACGGCAAAAAAAAAAATACAAAAAGAAGGGGATTATTCTAAGCCCAAAAAGACAAAACTGCCGTTAAAATATTAGACGTAAAAGGGAATGTTTACCTACGATGAACCATAACTACACATCTGTAATCTTCGAAGGGTTAGACAGAAATCTACCTTATAGTACACCCACATTTCGCCAGTTATGTTTAGCCGGACTTCGTAGCAGCTTCTGTGAATTTCCTGATAGATACACGCGCCATGTTCGTGAACGGGCGCTGTCAATTGGGACTGGTCATCTCTTAGCTGCCAGAGTTCATTCTAATTCGTTTATTGTTAAATTGTTGTCTTTTTTTACTCTGGACGCTCTTAATGTGCACGTCTTTCTACATCGTTCTCAGATATATGTATAATTTCAAAATTAATGATGTAACCAAGATTTTGTAACAATATTTTGATTCAAAAGAGTGTCCATGGAGTTTCTTGCCTGTTCTTCTCCATAGAGATCTACGCTAGGGAATGGGCAACTACAGTACTTTCTCAAGCTATTATGCCTTGTGACTGGGACTGTAGCATTGTTTTTTATTTGTAATTTTGACATTCAAAAGTGCCGTAATGGTCTTATTGAAATAAATGCTTTGAGTTTGAGTTTCGAGTTTGAACCCAATAACACTTTGTCCGACCTGGGAATCGAACCCAAGACCACACGCTCAGTCGCGCATGCAACCATTAGACCGACGAGGCTTGAAAGCAAATAGGCTAAAAAAAAAGGCTTAAAAATAAAAAATACATAAACTCTATGTTTCTGTGACCCGGATTCATTGCTATCGAGTGTATTCATTTTATGTACCATGTTCATTATAAATGTTCACTGTTGACAGTTAAACTACCTCTTGAAATCCAATCATACCGTATTTGTATACAAATCGGTGCTTTTAAATATACATAAATGTAATTCTTCACACATCATCTTACGTATGTACATTTTACAGTAAGTATATAACTTGTATATAATGAGTGTTCTTCACTTAATACTATTAACCATAAATGTTGTTCGGAAATCTGGAGTGTTTTGTATTGCGGTAGTTGAGTTGGCTACTGTCTGATTATAAAAATAAATGTTCATCTCAATCAATTCAATCATCCTACCACCACCAGCACCAGTACCAGTTATTTAAATAGAGGTATCAAATAGTAGCAAATGGGTATTAGATTTTAGTAATATTTAAAAGCTGATCGGTCATTTTGGCCAGTCATTCTGATGTTCACGTTATACTTTACATCCCAAAACGTAGGTAATCATCACCATCGGGGTCGGCTTCCAGTCGGAATGGACCAGACCAGATGCAGCTGAATACCAGTATTTTACATGTCATGGAGCGGACCTTCATATCCGATCTCCACAACCATGCAGACCTTCAACTTTCGACTACACAACACGTACCTAGGTACAAACTCAACACCTCACACCTTTAATCCTCGAAGCCAGATGTGTACCTATTTACCTAATATAACACCCACATTCATTCGCCAGTTATGTTTTCAGTCCCATGTTATAGTGGGCGAGCCTATTGCCATCAACCGGGCACAAATCTAGACTCCGTGGCTGCTACTAACATAAACATGGTTAACATAGAGCGACTGAGTATCTGACCTCCACAACCTAGTAACTGGATAACTTATATAAAAAAGTCGAACATCCAGTCTTACCAAGCGGTATCACGCTCGGTAAGACTCTTGACTCGACAACCGAAAGACTCGACTCGACTTTCGGCTTCTGTATTTAATGATGGTCAGCCATCCCCGGACCGAGTCCATAGTCCACATAGGATGCGAACCTATTGCTACTTGCACTCCGTGGCTGCTACTGAGAAATCCTTCTAAACAAAAAAAAATCCTTCAAACTTTTCATATTAGAACAAAGAAAGAGAAATTAAAAAAAAAAAAAAAAAACGAATTTCAACTTCGATTTTTTTTTTAAATTCACTTGAAATTTGTAGCGTTTTTTGATGATGAATCAATTTTTGTCTAAGCTGTGGAAAAAAGAAAAAAAAACTAGGTATGCCATAAGCTTCTACTCCGTTCACCTAAAATGCCCATTTTTTTGGAAAGTGATAAAAAAGTCATCCGGTATTTTACAGTATCGGCTTTTTGGGCTTAGAATAATCCCCTTCTTTTTACTTTTTTATCCGAGAATCGCGTAGAACGATAGTATTCCAAAAAAAGAACACATAAAACATGTGGTGTGGTGGACCATGCCTTATCGTTTCCCAAAAGCCGTAAAGTCCGCATTTACATAACCATTCCAAAACTTTCTTCCATATAGTCCCGATCACACATTTTGATTAATTTTCGTTCATCAATTCAGAAACAAACATGTGTAATTTAACAATTTAAATATCGCTATTGTTCGTCATTGTAAGGTCGCGTCTTATCACGTGAACGTCAAGCAATTGCAAATTCGATGGGTCCACTACAATGTGATGGATGACGTCATTATTTAAGTATTTTTAGTTATATAACATTTGTATCGAACTGTTAGAGGCCAAGGCTGGTAAACAACAATACAAACATTCATGAGTTTTTTTTATTGATAATGTAAACGTGAGTGGTATCAACACCCGGTACAAGCTGGTCTAATGAAACTCCGCATAAGACTCGGATTCCACCAAAGCGAAGAGATGTGCGAAGCGGAGAGAAGAGGAGACGTGTAAGAGCTAGGATTTATCTACCGAAGTCGAACCGAACGGCAAGGAGAGGACATGTGCATCGCTCACAGGACTCCGACTCGTCACTGTTCCGACTGGTCACCAAAAACTTTTTCCACACTAGAAGTCCTGACTCGTTACCAAAAACAAATGAATTTTTGACTTTGAATTGAATTCCCTATTCGTCACCAGTGTAAATTTGCGTGTCAAAAAGTACATGTTAGTAAGAAAAATATAGTAAAACTAACCAATTTATTTACAATACAACAACCTTACACAGCACATCTCTCATAGCACACCGCTCACGTCTCTTCTCGTCTCCGCTGTGCGCCTAGTGAGGAGCCGGTCTTTAACAATTAAGAGACATATCCTCTTCTCTCTGCTCAACCGTTTCCACTATATAATGTATAGCTAACCGGAGACAAGATGTGTAAAATTAAAAATCGAAAGTCTATTAGGTGTTTACAACAAAGCTCCTTTCCTCTCGTCTCGTCTCCGCTTCGGTGGAATCCGGCCTTTGTCTAGGCTATAATAACAAAAGGTCAAAGAGTTATCAGTCAAGTGGGGCCTACTAAACATACGATTAAGTTAAGGAATATAAAAACATCATTATCATAATATCAAACGTCTCACGTTTTTGGTGTTATTTTTTCCTCCTTTTTACGCAAAGCAACCTCATTGGCTGCTGCGAAACAAGCCCCCTTACTATTACGTAAAAGCATCTAATATACCCGCATTAACGAGAACACATTAAGCTATTACAAGAATAATTGCCCCAAACCGTTATTACATTTAATTCGAGACATTGAGCTACCATCCGCGGGGCAATTTTATTGGCATTTCATCACGATTTTTACTTACTTTATTTTAATGATGGGCGCCAATCTTTGGAGTCTTCACCTTAAGGTCAACGAACTACTTAAAGTTATTTAGTAATTCATCGTTATTATTTTAATTTGACTTAAAGAGCTTTGATTTTACTTCCACCGTATTTACTTAAGACGGCTTAAAAGGGTGGGTCAGTATTTGCAGCCGGTTTTGTAATTGAAATATGAAGTGTGATGCTGATTGTTTTTTTTGTTTCTTTCTGCCTTCCTGAGTCATTGTACTTTATTATTATGAAGTGGGTGTGTGTGTGGGTGTGTTTATGAAATAGCGTATATGGATTGTTTCTCAGTCATTCATACACTAATTGACTAGTCTAATTGAATGACTTTGCATCATCGACCTAAGGATGTACTAAGGTTCATCAAAATGATCGCACAATGCGCTGCTGATACTTATTTGGTATTTTTGTTCACAGTGAATATAAAAAAAAAAACCGGCCAAAAGCGAGTCGGACTCGCACACCGAGGGTTCCGCACAAACTTTATTGAATGAAAGGTTAATTGCGGTTTACGATTTATGACGTATTAAAAACAACTACTTGCTAGATCTCGTTCAAACCAATTTTCGGTGGAAGTTTACATGGTAATGTACATCATATATATTTTTTAGTTTTATCATACTCTTATTTTAGAAGTTACAGGGGGGGGACGACACATTTTACCACTTTGGAAGTGTCTCTCGCGCAAACTAAGTATTCAGTTTAGAAAAAAATTAAACTAGAAACCTCATTATCATTTTTGAAGACCTATCCATAGATACCCCACAGCTATGGGTTTGATGAAAAAAAATTTTGAGTTTCAGTTCTAAGTATGGGGAACCCCCAAAATTTATTGTTTTTTTCTCTATTTTTGTGTGAAAATCTTAATGCGGTTTACAGAATCATCTACTTACCAAGTTTCAACAGCATAGTTCTTATAGTTTCGGAAAAAAGTGGCTGTGACATACGGACGGACAGACAGACAGACATGACGAATCCATAAGGGTTCCGTTTTTTTCCATGTGGATACGGAACCCTAAAACAGTGTTAAAATTAACGATAGACACAAAGAAACTGGGGATATTTTCACGTCGCATATTAAAAAGTTTACGACTAAAATGTGGTAATTTCTAAAAATAGGAATGACAAAACATTAATTCAAGTGCAACATTACAAACAGCTGTTTCTACAATAAGTATGTAAGTATTTGTATTTTAATGACACTCGCATTTTCTCATTGACGTCATGACTCTTAACTTGCCTATAAGCAGTAGGTCACACGTCTGTGACTTTCAAATTCTTGACATTACCGATCTCTACTGTATCTGCATATTTGCCTAACACTTTCTTAATAACTGGTGCTTTACTATCCTTGAGTTATTAAGGAGCTTGTGGCTAAATAATAACAGCCGCTCGGGTCGATCTTTAGGTTATGCCGTCCTTTCTTAGGTTGACCTTGGATGGGTGACCCATTACATAGCAAGTTTCATCTGTGGCTCGGAAAGCACGTTAAGCCCTTGGTCTCGGCTGTCATTTGTAGATCTTAGACAGTCGTTTCAGTGGCCCTAGGCAGTCGCTCTATGTAAAATACCGGTATTCAGCTGCATCCAGATAAACAGTCAGAAGCCGACCCCAACATAGTTGGGAAGAGGCTAGGCAGATGATGTTGTCATGGCTAGAAGGAAAGAGACAGAAAAAACAAACAAGTTAGACCACGTGGAAACTACGAGTGCATCAATTCTAAAAATTGGATTAAATCGGAGCACAGGTCATTAGCCTGGCCTGCAGGCCTGCGGATGCAGCTAGTTGAATACCAGTATTTTACATGGATCAACTTCCTAACTGAATCAGACAGCACAGATTAATATTTCTTGCAGCCTTTTATGTCCCACTGTTGGGCAAAGGCCTCCACCATATCCTTCCAGGTATTCTTCTCCTGCGCCACCTCGAAAAGCTAAGGTACGAAGACAATCCGCATGACAGGACTGAAAATCTTAGTAAATAAGTACTCCAAAATTACCTTAGTTTTTGAAAATCATAGTTTACCTGAAGCAAAGGAAAAAAACAAAAATTAAACACACAAAAAGAAACATAATTAAACCTTGCACGCTACTTTATTTATTGACCTTGTTTTACTCTAAACCAGGAACACTGGTTTATTCCCGAGCCAATATGAACCTTAAAACTAAAGAAAGCTCTATCTTTCAAACGCACACTTTCCGAAACTCACAAGTCACTCTTTCATTCAAATTCCCTTCACCATTCCATACATCCGTATCCAAACAATGCTCTCGACCCTCAACCAATCACGTAAGCATATTTAAAACGCATACATATTATGCAGTTGAGATTGTCTGATGCATCCCAAAAGAGGCGCGGGCGCCGCCGCCGGTAGAAAGCCTTTCAAAGAGAATGACGTCACGATGACGCACAAGACGACCGAGTATTCGGAGCGTGTCTGTTGACGTCACAGGGTAGACTCCATACCTACTTGTACATATAATTATGTATGTTTAAGAGGGAAACAGTCGACAATGTACTGAGAGAATTTCATTATGATCGAAACGCATGAGAAGAAGAGAATGCTGAATATTTATAAAAGGTCATGAATACCTAAACGTTAATGAAAAGAGACAAAGAGAGGGAGAGTTGACCCAAAGAAAACATGGATCCCTTGAGGCATTAATGACTGATAAGGCAGTCGATCACAAAGTTTGACGTGCAGTGGCTGAACGATTGCCTGCTGCGCTGCGCGTCGCGGGTTCAATTGCCGCACGGAACATATTTGAACAGCCTACAGGTAGTTGTTCCGGGTCTGGCTGTTTGTGTATGTGAGTTTAAATGTTTGTAAACGCACGCACGCAACCCACGATACAGGAGAAATTCCTAGTGTAGCGCAACGTTTCTTTTTATGAGTTTCTACGGTTCTAGACTACTCAACAACTATCAAAGATCAATTGATCATGTTGCTACACTGTTTTCTTTAATCAACTATCCAGCTTTATCACAACTACCAAACGTACGAGGCGTACAAATATATAGCGTATAAATATATTTGTACGCCTCTGGGCAAAACATAGATGGATCTATCTATCTGTAACACCACTATTGTAATTTGACCTATGTTTACAAATAAAGCATTCTGATTCTGATACCTACGTTTGAGGTCAGCTTCTAGTCTAGGAGCGACTACTTATCTGACTTACACCTTTATTTATGTTTTCATATTCATTTTCCTGCCTTGTTGGTCTAGTGTAGTCGCAAGCGGACTGCTGAGCATATGAGGTCCTAGGATCGATTCTCATTGGGGTTATTTTAATTCGTTTGTTGTTAAATTGTTGTCTCTTTCTACTCTGGACGCTCTTAATGTGCACGTCTTTCTACATCGTTCTCACATATATGTATAATTTCAAAATTAATGATGTAACCAAGATTTTGTAACAATATTTTGATTCAAAAGAGTGTCCATGGAGTTTCTTGCCCGTTCTTCTCCATAGAGATCTACGCTAGGGAATGGGCAACTACAGTACTTTCTCAAGTTATTATGCCTTGTGACTGGGACTGTAGCTTTGTTTTTTATTTGTAATTTTGACATTCAAAAGTGCCGTAATGGTCTAATTGAAATAAATGCTTTGAGTTTGAGTTTGGGTTTTCCTT
The DNA here is from genome assembly GCA_941918905.2 of Xestia sexstrigata. Taxonomy (NCBI): domain Eukaryota; kingdom Metazoa; phylum Arthropoda; class Insecta; order Lepidoptera; family Noctuidae; genus Xestia; species Xestia sexstrigata. The sequence goes on along the minus strand of OW799213.2, from coordinate 6,615,681 downwards.
CAGGAATTTCTCAGTAGCAGCGTCGGAGTCTGGATTTGTGCCCGGTTGATGTCAAAAGGCTCGCCCCCTATTACATAGGACTTAAACATACCCGGGACGACCCGAATGGCACAGCGGTAGTGAGGCTGCCTTACGTTCTTAGGGTCCCGGTTGGAGTAAATGTTTGTGTTATGAGCATGGACATTTGTTTCCGAGTCATGGATGTTTATATGTATTATAAGTATGTATTTACAAACAAAAAGTATCTATATAGTATATCAACGATCTGGTGTCCACGACACAAGCCTCGTTGCTTAGTGTGGCACTAGATGGCGCTGTGTGTTTATGTCCAGCGATATTTATTTATTTATACCCAGCGAAATGTAGGTGTACTAATGGATACACCTCTGCCTAACCCCACAGGGATTAAAGGCGTGATGTAATGTTTCAATTTCCTTTGGAACAAGCACTATCAGTCATGCATACCAACCAACCTTGCCTCCTTGCGTTTACACTCTTCCTTAGGGCAGTGGGAGCCATAAGTTGAGCACGTGACGTCACACTGACGCACAAGAAGGCCGCGTATTCGAACCGTGTCCACTGACGTCACAGGACTGGATTGTATAGACGAATAAGACTGGATTGTAAGAGAATATAGTATGTGTGTAGTAGAGGAAGAATGTTGTACATTTATTGGGACATTCAGTAAATGCTAGGTTAATCAAACCTTGGTACTATTGGAATAGGAGCTTGTAACTAAATAATTACAGCCGGTAGGTCGACCTTCAGGTTAAGCCGCGCTTGCCTAGGTTGGTCCATTGATAGGTGACCACTAATTACATACCTACCGAGTGTCCCCCATGCCCCGGGAAAGCACGTTAAGCCGTTGGTCCCGGCTGTCAATTGTAGATCTTTGACAGTCGTTTTCCATCAACATCAATATTAATCATCTAATTTAATTTACTGTAATTTAATCAATTCTAATTTTTATTAGAGTAAAATAAATTTAAACTTTCTTATTTACACACTAACACTATAAAAAGAAATAAAAATATTTTACAAATATCAAAAAAAAAAGGTTACAGGGCGTCGAAAAATTCGTCCACATCGCTGTCAACAGGAAAAGTGCCCAGAAGGCTGGCAGCATTGCCACGTTGAATGGCAATGCTGATTCTTTGGCCAAAAAATAGTCCCGCCCTCTGGTCACGTGAAGAGTCGACCAACCGTTTGGCGATTTCCCGAAATACTAGGTGGGCACTGGGACCCCATGGCCCTAGTGTTTCAACCCCAAACGGCTCAAACACATAATTACCAATTAAATTATTGTATTTGCGCCGTTTGAGGTTTTCAGCACCTGCAGCAGCTGCCCCAGCACAGCATACTATTCTAATTAATTTAATTAATTCTACTCAAATTTAATTTAATCTATGTTATTTATTTGATTTAAGTAATTAATTAAGTATTTCTTGTTTTAATTAATGATTTAATTGTATATTTGTCTGCGCATGTAGTGCATGCTGTGCTTTTCTGTAAGTGATGAGGCGCTTAGACTTTAGTTTGCAATGTACAAATTATAATGTAACAGTGTAGGTACTCATTGTTGAGAAGCCTTACATAAATAAATAAATATCTTCTTCAATCACGTATTACCTATTATTTGGTTCATCATCATCATGTCATTTATTTGGTTATATGATTATAATTTGTAGATAAATTACATTTACTAATTGCAAAAGTAGGCTGCAGCCGATATATATTCCAAAAACTATCAACACAATAGCAGTTTTAAATAATATTATTTAATAAGCTGAATTATTATTATTTAACGTATAGTACCTAAGGTATGTAATCTAGTTCTGCCGGGGCTGCGGGACTGTTCGAAAGAGATACCGTGGCCCCGGAACACAAAGGGCGATGAAGAAACATGGAAGGGTTTTAATCAGTAAAAGTCTGACACTCCCTCCTGCTCCGCCCAGAGCGGGAGGAGTCATTTGATGATTTCTCATCCGAAAAAAAGGTATGTAATCCAGTTCCTGCCTAATTCCTGCAATTCAATTCATATTCGTGTCGGTAAGTGCGTCAGTAACTCAGTACAACACCGGATTACGTTGATGACTAACGTTTTAATCATTTTGAACCCCTGAGTGCAAGCGCACCGAACAGGAAGTATTAAACACATTGTTACCATTCATTTAGGATTTAATGTGTACTAAGAAACTCATAAAATTCCTTAAAAAATGCTTTAGGATATCCTGCTTCTGCTCGGCTACTCCTCAATCGTTATGTTTGCTGAAGGTTTTGAAATTTCGTGGCATATTATTTTAGAAACTATTTGTGCCTATGCCTGTAATTCAGGGTGTCAGGTACAGCCCTTCGCAGACTGATGGGATGAATTCCGTATTACTAAGATGCCCGGTATAAGAAATTATTTCAGAAACGTTATGGCAATCCAATAGATTCGATTTGTTTTATTTCCTCATAATATGCAGTATATCATTACCGTGGCAAAACGCACGTAGCGAACGGCAAGCGCGACGACGAGTTCGATAAACTATATAGCTAGGCAGGAATTGAACAGCTGATTTCATGCGCCGTTGGTTAGAGTAATTTCACATCCATTGTTGGCTTTTTTGGTCATACGGAGCTGTATGCTCCCTGCCAGTTGGCGGAGGGCTGTCCCTTATTTACACCCTGTACGTTATTTATACGAGTTCTAGTAGACCACTAAACATACATTTGTCATTTTCATCTGCCAGCATACCTGAGTTTTGTGGTAAATGGGAGGTAAATATTGAAAAGTTTTTACGGTTTTTTTCCTCTTTCAACATTTGGAAAATCACTTTGACTGTTTAAGATCCTCGTTATCATTATATTACGAAAATACTTCAAAGATGCCAAATGAGTGAGTTGTTATTATAAATAAACATAAATCACGGTGGCGTGTAAAGTTAAAAAATATTTAAATTATTTTAATGAAAATACAAAACAACTATGTTTTTCTGTGTCTTTACAAGTGAGATTTTGTGAGTATTTTTGCAAATTGTTGATTATTTCTGCAAATCCACTTCAAAGACGATGATACGATGACCTTGCCGATTGTAAGTATTCTTTGCATTTCAGCTATTCGAAAAATGTCAAACTCTATTTAAATTAAACATTTTGACAAATTGTTTGTAATATACCAACCATAAGCTTTTTGAATAACATAAATAACATAACATCACGCCTGTAATACGCAAAAGGCTATACAAATATTATAAAGCTGAAGATTTTGTTTGTTTGTTTGGTTAATCTCAGGTTGGAATTGAATTTTTTTTTTGTCTTGGATAGTCCATTTATCGAGGAAGGTTATACAGGGTTAGTTTTCAATGACCACCAAAAATTAGGATCTGAATATCAAACCAAAAGTGCATTTTAAATATTATTGTCGAAAAATATAAAATAAAATAATAGCATTCATTTGAAAATGTCCTAAAATTTTTCTAAATCATAAACCTAGTGGGAATTGTGATATACTAATAAACGTAGCGTGAGCTTTAAGGTTCCGTCGTTTGAGTAGTCCAAACTTATCCCGGGCAGCGAGCACACGTACCCTTAGAGTTCATCTATTTACTGATAATTTGGTGGTTTTATTCTAAACCCAACTAGTGTTACTAGTGAACACCACAGGAATCAATGCACTTGTGTGCGTGCATGCACCGCCAAATTTATGTGTGTGCTAACTGCTACCTATCTAGGTTGCTGAACTGAATTGTGCTGTTGCAATATCCACACTTTCGCTTTTGAGTGGTGGACAGGAATTGAATTTTATTAAAAAAAAATGTTGTTTCTTTTTCATTATATCGAAAATATTATCGATTCTAAACCATCTCTGAAAATTTGGCCGGTCGTTGAAAACTAACCCTGTATAACATCACGCTACGATTAATAGTAGCGGAGCGTAAACGAAAAATGTTGAATGTTGTCGAAAAATGCAAAAACAGGAAATTTATTCCTTTTGTGAGCTTTATCTCTCTTATGTGATGCAGACGAAGTTTCGTGGGTCAGCTAAAAAATAATAATATTTATCAGGCCTGAACTCAAAAGGTATGACTAGACTGTAGAACTTGACTGTACGACAGTACAAAACCATGTACCTAGACAATTAAGTAAGCAGATCGTGATATCGACTATAATTATTATATAATCGACCATGTTGTATGTGCAGACGCCAGCACATCAACCTACTGCAATCTGTCAAAGTTCTTTAATAGATTTTCAACTTTATTGCTAAAGCATTAGGTCCAAGGTTGATTGGGATAACAGTTTCGGGTAGCAATGAACACAGCTAATACAAACCGCATCCCTGAATCAGAATTCCTGAATCTGAGGCAGCTAGATTTGCGTCACTAATCGTATTCGCTTAGTGACGCAAATCTAGCTGCCAGAATGTCTATCGCACATTTGATTTATATTTATTGCCGGTTTAACAAACAATGGTGAGTTAGTTTTAATGAAATTATAGGCTGTATCTGGAATTTGGACGTGAACAGAATAAATGTAGGCTTTGCAGGGTCGAAAGCACACCGACGCGCGACGCACAAACTAGCACGTATTCAGTAAATAGAAATTTTTCATCGGTAATCTAAAAAAACAGCAGTTCCATATCTTTTGACGGGCGAGCAAGTGTTTTTTTTTCTCATTATAATAATAAGGTAGATGACAAAAAAAAAAACAAAAAGGGTGTAAACAACCTCATCACGAAGCCGTCAACTAAGCATTCTGTACATCAAACGAAGTAACTTTACTCAAAAAATATTGCTGGAAAACAACGTTTTGTTGTAGAACTCAATGTAACGCATTTAAAACATTGTGCTGAAGGATCGATTGAACAGTACGGGGGACGTGGTGTTTAAAGTAAGAAATCTTACATTAAGGTGAATGCTCCAACCAGCCCGCGAAATTCAAATTTTCTAACGTTTTTTGCAATTTGCAGGCCAGTGCTAGGTTGTATGTTGATAAGAATATTATTCGCGACTGTGTCTTACAGTCGCGAATATGTATGTAGTTCGAGAACTATAATCATCAAAACAACCCTCCAAGTTAATAAGGTGCAGGAATTACTTTGACCTTGAAAAAGTAATTTTTCCACCTTTATGAACTTGGGGGGTTGTATTTATGATTTTGATGAATATAATTCTGTAACTACATACGTCTTACAGCCGCGAATAATATTTTAATCAACATAAAACCTAGCACTGGCCTGCAAATTGCAAAAAACGTTAGAAAATTTGAATTTCGCAAGCTACCCTGGAGCATTCACCTTAAAAACTTGTCAAAAAGTTGGAACTTTGACCCCCAATATCTCCGTAACTAGAAGGTTCCCAGGTTTGGTGTAGAACAAAAATATGATCGCAATGACGGGGAGAGCAAGTGCCTTTCGGCTTCGTTAAGAGGTTTTTTACACCCTTTATATTCATCAACATTATGCAGGTCTTCTTACAGTCTGACGCAAATACGAGTACAGCTGCCAGCTTGTCTGTCGAATTCTTTATTGTTCCTGTCACCGAATTATAATTAAGTAGTGGTTACTTAGATAAGTATTCATTGTTCAAATTATTCTTGTGTAGCCTATAGAAATTTAAGACCCAAGTCACATTCTAGATTGTGGTTCTCAAGTACAGTTGGAATTGCGTCAACCATTGATTAAGAATCCATGGTAGCTTGTCAAAAGACGTGCTTCTATGCTCAATTGCCTGATATCGAATCCCATGAACATTTTATTGATGCAGATGGGAACAGTACGCATTAGTAGTGACTTGAGTAGAGTACTAGATAATGTTAAAACCTGATAGTAATAATAAATCTACATGAATATCGACTGAAAAAGTAATAATGATTGACTGATGTCAAAATGCATCTCGCGAGCCCAATGCGCGTTGGTGGATGTTATGTTACATGTCTTCGATTTTTTGTTCTTCTGTCTCCTGAATAAAAGGCTCTCCAATTCCTCACCTTAATTTTGCAAATTAGCAAGATATTTACCTCTTACTTCAGCATCTATAATAAAAGGTGTACCATAACAAACACAAGACCTCCTCTTTGGTCTCTTCAACCATGAAACTGAACAACTTTTGATCTACAATTTCTTCATACTCTCAAAAAAAGTCAGTTGATCAAAATGTATAGTAAAATAAAAAAAAAAACAAAAGGCACAGAACAAAAGTTGTTCAGTTGACAGGCGAGGTCTTGCCAGTATTATGTTTCATCCTGTATATGTTGAGTTACACAAGCACGGTAAATCCGTGAAAGCTTCGAAAGCCGTTTTAAGGGCACGTAGTATTGTTAAGATATGCAAAATATAGAAGTCTAAATTGGGCACTGGCTGGTCGGACGTGTGATAGATCATGTGTAATTTAGCACGTGTAGGCTGTATCTGTACTTTTATGATAGTATGTTCATGCCCATTTTGTCCATCCTATCTCCTTACATGGTGATTGACGTAAACACTGACGCAAAACATCTAATTTGTGTTGCTGTAGACTTTTTGATTTGCGATTCCTAAATATTAATTAAGTATGTAGGCACATTCTTACATGTGCCTACTTATATTACTATACGTCACAGACAGAATGATACTTCTATACGTATACCTAGGTAATTAGTATAGACATTTACATGTGGCAGTATTTTTATATAATATTAATTATATAAAAATACTGAAAAATCTTAAACCTTATGTAGACCGCATAGCCACAACACGTTCTTGCTTAGGGATTTTTCCCCAATTTTATGAAAAATGTTCTATGTCTAAAACGATGAAATTCAGGAATATGAGCAACATTCAATGTTTTCTATTAGTCCTAAGTCCCAAAAAAAACGAGTATACCGATTTTAAATAAAACTTTTATAACTTAAACCGAACTCTACTTTCGGTAAAGCTGTACGATCGGAATGCTTTACAGCGCCATCTACAATACTAATCATGAACTAATTCCAAACGATCGAGCCTCACCTTGCAATCAACTTGAATTCTTTACGAAACTCAAACCATGTTCACTAGATGGCGTTACTAGTACGTGATGTTACTAGTATGTTTTCCTTTACAATTCACACGTGTGGCAAACTACGTCAATGTTTACAAACAAATTAGTAAGATGTGTAGAACACTATTAAACACATGAACGATTTAAACGTCTATTTAATAATAATATTGTGTAATGTTTTAAAATAAGACTAAGAATCTACTTGGAGAACTGCCTTCCTAACGATAAAGGTACAACTAAAATACAGGATCGTGAGACAAAAAAAGATCACGTCTATAGATGACAAATCAAATAAAACTTATCGAACAAGAATGTATTCTTCTACTCTTAAATGAATGAATAAGTAAAAATAAGATTATAGACAGAAATTAAAATACCTGGTGCAACCAAAGAGCGAAACATTCTATATTTGGACTGATTATAAGAACTTTTCCACATAACATATTGAGATAAATCATATTCCACTCACCTTTCTTAACGCCCGGTTCACTTCCGATGGACTGGGCATGTAGAAATCCACAATGCCTAGTAGGCAATCATCACACCGGCACACATCACTGGGAAGAGATGACATTGACCCAAAACTGCTACAACTGTCCATAGAATCCGTCCGCACTAACTTCCCCGTACTCAACGCTTCCATTTTCGCGACCAAAAGTGACTCCATTAGGGACCTAGGTCTTGCTGGAGACCTTGATCTCCGAGCAAAGTCAGGGGATAAGGGTCTGCAATGTTCTAAGACGTCTGGCGATAAAGGTCGATGTCGCGTGAAGTTTAAAGCCAAGTCCGGAGATAAGGCGCGCCGCGACAGGTCCGGCGATATAGGACACGCCGCGGCGAGATCCGTCGACGAAGTCCGTGTGAGGGGCGGAGTAGCGCTCCGACAATGCGAAGACGTCATCTTCGTCGCCCGCATTGGTACTGATATTGATTACCGCATCACTAGATTGTTATTTTCTTTCCTTAACGGCGCTAGACGGCGTATTAATGGGAATATCCCACCAAATTGTATTCTTGTTTTTGATTTTCGTCTCACAGTCAAGGATCTCATATAACCTTGAGTTTTTTTTTTGCTTGATTATTGTTACATCCTGCAACATTCGTTCGGTCGAAAAGTTTGATTCGATCACAGTTTTCGTTTTTACTGGTTGGGCTTCAGAACCAAACCTACAAAAGTGTCATATAAAATTTCTTACGTCTCATATTAAGCGTGTATTAGTAGTTATTGCCATAACTTCACTAAAATCAGCGTAAATCAATATCAGAAGGTTTTATAGCCATGTTTGTAGTTGTTTATTGATTGTATCGAGTATTAATTGTGGCGATAAATTATTTATTTTTGTGCTGTTAAAACTTTATCGTTCTAAGATCAACGTTAAAGGTATTACACGGTATTCATGTTTGTTAACAGCAGTTTAGTGTTTACTTTCTCTATCTTGGAGTTAATATTTACAGTACTTTTGTGAGTATAGAGCTTATCTACTAACGTAACGATTTATGAGTGCGATTGTGGTAACAATGTTTCTTGTGATTCAGTTTTTGAAATCTTGGTCTATTTACAACCCGTTAATTTTTGATAAGGTAAATGCTTTCAGTCAATCAGAGAACCAAATCCCATAGCTCGACATAATTAAATCGTCATAACTCAAGCACAAAGATATGTAGTTACATTACATTGGTTCTCTGACTGACTGAAAGCATTTACTATATCAAAAATTAACGGGTTGTGAATAGTAAGCAGTTGCTAACCAGTCCAACATTTGCAACAATGCTGCGAAAAGCCAGTCCGACTACTTACAGGCCTACCCATAGATCACCATGACAAACTGCCCAACTAGGCGATAGCCACACTGCGTTTGTTTACATAGCACGGTTGAAAGCAGGAGCTATTACTTATTCCGCACACATACAAAATGTAGCCTTCGCACACCGTCAGGCCACACCTGCGCTTGAGTTGAAACGCGAGTATCAAGGTTCTAGATGTGCCTGGAGCTTTTATGACTGTAAGCTCGGTTTACAGATGGCTTTATCTCTTTGAGAGGTCTTTGTCCCAGTAGTGGGAGCTTTATAGGCTAATGTCCAGCGATATTTATTATTTATTTATTTATACCGGGTTTCCTTCGTGCCTCGGAAAGCACGTTAAGCTGTTGGTCCCGGCTGGCATTTGCAGATCTTTGACAGTCGTTACAGGTAGTCAGTGACCCAAAAAGTCTGACAACCAGTCTTACCAAGGGGTATCGTATTACCAAGTACTAACTGGGTTGTGGAGGTCAGATAGGGAGTCGCTCCACGTAAAATACAGGTATTCAGCTGCATCCGGTTAGACTGGAAGCCGACCCCGACATAGTTGGGAAAAGGCTAGGCAGATAATGAAGCTAGGGTCGGTTACAATTTTTCGCTGTTACCTACTGGTAAATGTGTTTTGTGATCTTGCAGAAATGGGAATTCAAATTCCGAGTGACCGTACCTCCTTCTATCAAGCTCTCTACGGGGAAAATCTTTGGATAATTGATTTTAGCACGACAAAAATCATCACGATTGATCTAATAATTTTACACAAGTCGGAAGACTTGTGTAAAATTATTAAATATTCGAATTCTAGGAGGAATCCTAGAATTCGAATATTATGTTTGATATTACATAATACAGGGTGTAAACAACCTCATCACGAAGCCGTCAACCAAGCATTCTGTACATCAAACTAAGTAATTTTACGCAAACATTATTGCTGAGAAACGACTTCTTTTTGGGTGAAAATCACGTTTTGTGGTAGAACTCAATGTAATGGTCTTAAAACATTGTGCTGATTGATGGATTGAACAGTACGGGGGTCGTAGAGGTGTTTAGAGTAATATTATTACATTAAAAACTTGTATTTAAAAAAAACTTGTCAAAAAGTTGGAACTTTGACCCCCAATATCTCCGTAACTAGAAGGTTCCCAGGTATGATGTAGAACAAAAAAACCGGCCAAGAGCGTGTCGGGCCACGCTCAGTGTAGGGTTCCGTAGTTTCCCGTCCGTCACAATAAGTGTTCCCACTTATGAGTTTAAAGGTACCCACCTTTCTTTCCATTGTGTTCGCGCTCCAGCAGCGCTCCGCGCGAAATTATTTTGTACAACTTTTTGTCTTTTTTGTACAAAAACTGTTGTTTCCATCAAGTTCAAAATGATTTTCCTAGAAAGGCCTTCTAAAGTTCTACTTTTCAGATTTTTTTCATATTTTCTAAACTTATGGTTAAAAAGTTAGAAGGGGGGGACACATTGTTTTTTACTTTTGGAGCGATTATTTCCGAAATTATTGACATTATCAAAAAATGTTTTTAGAAAACCCCTATTCATTTTTAAATACCTTTCCAACAATATATCACACGTTAGGGTTGAAAATAAAAAAAAATCACTTCCCACTTTACATATAGGGGGGCTACCCTAATAAATCATTTTTTTCCAATTTTTATTTTACCACTTTGTCAACGTGATTGATGTACATATTGGTACCAAATTTCAGCTTTCTAGTGCTAACGGTCACAGAGATTAAGCGAGGACGGACAGACGGACGGACAGACATGGCGAAACTATAAGGGTTCCTAGTTGACTACGGAACCCTAAAAATGATCGCAATGACGGGGAGAACAAGTGCCTTTCGGCTTCGTTAAGAGGTGTTTTACACCCTTTATATTGGAATATTATAATACAGATAAATTGTTAAAGTACCTAAGCGAAATTCCCAAATAGTAAAGTTGGTTTAATACAATTTCTCTTCCACCTTCTCTAGTTCCTTGACAATCGGCACTCGCAACAGACCGTTGTATAATCGAATCTATGTTTCCTTTTCTAATGCACGAAACGACAGATCTTAATATATACTCTATTGATCCAAGATGCATTATTAATACAAAATTATTATTTACAGCGAGGACATGATTTGCACACAAACAAACGGCTATGAACGTCTGGGAAAGAATTCCCTTTCATAAACCTAGTAATTATTGCAGAAAAAATATGTGAACAGATGGTTAAGGTACTTGAGTAGGTAGTCTGGTGGGTTATTAAATATTAATTATGTTTTTTTATTAAGTTTTTTTATTCAGTGTAGCATCGAACGACAAATAATAGCAGCTATTTTTTCTTGTCCATCTGATAAATCTATGTGATCTCATTAAAACCTTTTTTTATTGGAGTTTTTTATTTAGAGGTCAGATAGGCAGACAGTTACATGGAACGACTTATCTCAACTATGTTTGTTTCGGCTTCCAATCTAACCAGACGCAGCTGAAATCAGAATACCAGTAGTTTACATGGAGCGACTGCCTATCTGACAGCCGGGACCAAGCTTTTCTAGGTAAGGAGGAAACTCGGTATGTCGGGTGGTCACCTATCCACGAACCAGCCTAGGCAAGTGCGGCTCAACGTAAAGATCGCCCCGAGCGGCTGTTATTATTTAGCTGCGAGCTCCTCCAACAAGAATTGAAAGCAAGGACCAATAATACCGATCAACAAATAACTCTACCTCTCAACGTTGCACAATTTGTTGTGCAATACAATATTAGACACCAACCTCTAATCCCCAAAAGGGCAAAGTATTATTCTAATAGTAAAATAAACTGGCAATTTACTGTATAATTCCACAACCATGTAATAATTCCTCTATCATAAATCGGTGCGTGTTCTAAGCCCGTGACACACTGGCCAGTGCCCACTGCTGCTAATGTAATACTCAGAACCTAAGGTAGGTTGTAGTATTCTAGTCTAGATAATCTACAATAGTCTGTTTTTTTTTTATCAAACGAGTACTGAGTATGTCTCTCGCACATTTCCGATATTGACAGAGTGAGATGGGTCATTACTTGTTACAATTGGTACATGTAACTACAGCGTTTGCGTACACACATCAAAAAAAGTTTGCGATCACTTTGAAAAATCGAAATCTTTTTGTTACGGTAGAATATATTATGATTTCTTCTTGTTTTTAGATTCTTTGTTTAAAAATATAGATTTAGAATATAAAACGAAAAAACAGTAAAAAAAAACACACAACAAAGAATTTTTCTTGATAAAGTTCAATTTAAAAAAAAATATATCAGCTTTATGCTAGTGATCACAAACTTTTTTTAACACTGTCAAAATTTTTCGGTACTCGTTTGTAAAAAAAACACACTTGCGACATGTGGGCTGACAGTATTTGACTGGATTATTTAAAACACATCTCTGCTACAGCTTTGGTGGAAACCGAGCCTTAAGCGCCTGCGCAGCGGGTGGGCCGCACCGCCATGTTGTCTGTCTCGATCTGATCAGTTCATCTATGTTGGGCTAAATTATATGGTTGTTTATGTAAGCTATTTGTCTTAGAATGTTATAGGGAGCGTAAACTACAACAACATTACATTTTCTAGTTTTTATTTTCAAAGTTGGTAATCTCTTTCCCGGTTTTGGAAAGTCAATCCAATTTATTCACACCAATGCAGTGGTTTGAATTAAACATAACATTTGAGTTAATCTTTTCCAAACCGATGATCAGTGTAATTCATATCGTAGCGTAGGAGGTATAATAGAAATTTTAAATGATTGACATAGTTCAAAAAAGGGTAGAGAGATGACTTGGGACGTGTACCGTGGGTGTTTGAGTCGGCGCGGGAAACAATTAGCAGCGTTTTTTTTCCTAGCAATGGGACAGTGATGGCTAGGTAAAAAAAGCAAAATGTAAGTTGAAGAGGTGGCATACAGTGGCTCTTGCGCGCCTTCATGGATGCACTAGGCTTGGTGGTGGCGCCCGCCGGAAATGGCAGGCTGATACCAGTTGGGGGTGCTTGGGGATGTCCTGAGCCCCCGACACATGATAGTAGTAGGAACAGTAGGTTTATAATAACCTTCCGCTCGCCCCAGACTGAGGGTTTCAATGAGGATTTTCCCAATCAAAAAAACTTAGAAGAACGAGAAGAATTGGAGAGTGGAGGTGGTCCACCACAAACAATATCTAGTTGTATGAAGATGAAGGTACCCCTAACGCCCAAATTCTTGGGTTACAAACATTATAGTATTCACTTTTAGCATGCTTTGAAATAAAATTGTATACTTCTTCTAAATATCATGGGCTGTCAGTTAAATGCTATATTACAATCGTTGTTGTAAAGGTTAATCCTTTATTAGGTTTATACTCCAAGTGATATTTAGAAACTTGCTCCAACATCGGATTAAAAGACCAAAAAAGGATATATTTCGTTTAGTTTTATAACTTTGCCCCGTATTAGGAATTTTCCTGTATCGTCGTGGGTGCGTTTACAAACATTGAAAAAACACGTACCCAAACAACTAGACCCGAAACAACTATCATCCTCCTGCCCTTGTCTCAATAGGGAATATGCATAAATTTTCTTTTTTTTATTTCAATACGGAATGTTAAAGTACTATAAAAATAATGTCAAAAAGCGAAAACAATACATAAATCGGCCAAACAACACAAAAGTTATAACCATTTAAACTTTTGTTTCTATATCTTTTTATATAAACGGAATTTAGTATGGATTTTGTACGTCATTGCAGTGAATGACGTCATTCGCTGTATCGGATCTCTCTGTCTAATCAGCAGTTTCAAATGCTTATAACATAGTATTTTTATAGATATTAAAAAAAGATTTCCCTTTGCTATTTCTGATGTTAAAACGCTTTGTTTAGAGTGATAAAAAAAAATGCATATAGGTACCCTATTTATTTGTGGTCGTCGCAGTCTTCTTCTGCCATACTTCTCTATTACTCGTCATCTCACCTCCTTTCTAGCAATATCATCCTTCACACAGTCCATTCACCGTATTTTTGGTCTTCCTCTCCCCTTTTAGCCATCCACATTCATACTCAAAACTTTCCCAAATAAATAAATGTCCAAATATAAACAAGCAGTGTTCGATTATCGACGCTCCGCTTAGCAACGAGAGTTGAAATTCCAACACTGCAATAATTTTAGACATTAAACTGCCTCGATGACCCAGTGGTCATAAGTGCAATTACTGAGCCGATTTCCTGGGGTCGATCCTCAGGTCGGGCAACGTGTTATTAGATTTTTCAATCAGGAATGTCTTAGTAGCAGCCTAGAAGTTTGTGAGTGAAAGAAGAAGTGAAGAAGTTTGTGAAAATGTGACGCTTTATTGCTTAGGCAAAAGTGTACACTCATAAACGTAACATCACACCTGTCTGTCACCTGCCTGGTGTGATGTTACGTTATTCATTAAGCTTTCGCTGAGTGTTATTGAAAACGCGCAAAAGACCGCCCTCTCACTGAACGTAGGTAAGGCAGTGGCCGACTGTGACCAAACTATTGTACTTAGGTTCAGTGTAAACCCTGCCGGGGTTGCGGGACTGTTCGAAAGAGATACCGTGGCCCCGTAACATAAAGATGAAGGAACATGGATGGGTTTTAGTCAGTAAAAGTCTGACACTCCCTCCTGCTCCGCCCAGAGCGGAAGAAGTCATTTGATGATTTCCCATCCGAAAAAAAAAAGGTAAGACCATGGCTGTTTGTGCTATAACCAAACTATTGTAGGTTCGCTTCGGTGTGAACGGAAAATTGAATATGTATAGAAAAGCAGTAAACTTCATAACGCTGTTTACTGCCTTTCCGGGATGACAGTACGTTTGGGGTGCGTGTGAACATGGCCTTAAGTGTAACTTCAACTCAAAAACCATCGACAAAACTCCTGGAACTGTACATTACCTGTCAAAGTTGACATAAACAACAAGTTTTTGCGGCGTATCACATAGCTTGTAATGTCCTTATGTGTGAGATCGATGCCCTGTCCGATTAGCGATCGCGAGACATATCATGTTTCACACGATCCATCGTACTGACAAGTTTGCGATTTGTTGGGGTGGTGACGTCATAGGTGTGACGTAAGATATTTGTGATGGTTTTTCTTGGATGTGAGAAAATGCTACTACTATTAACTCATTGGTTGAAGAACATGATAATTGATAAGTGACCGGGTTTGAAGTCCTCTATTATTCGTGAAAATTACATTTATAAGCGAAATTTTTCAGAGTATTGAAACTAAGATGATTATTTAGGACCTCAGAAACCTCGGTTACAAGCGCTACAAGAATAAATCCTTTAATCCTATGAAATTGGCAGGCCCCTAGTTCCTTACCCATATGAGCGTTATTTTAGGTAGTCTTTATATCAACACAATTTGGTACGGTCTATACAAAAATAAATGAACAGATTCAAATTAATATATGATCATTTCGTTCATCTCAACATTTAACAGCACACATAGATAATAAATCAATTGATTTATCAAGTTCCCTTTCGCTTATTGGTTTATCATTTCAGTAACCAAATAATTAAATTAATCTTTCCAACACCGAAATAATGTAATTGATTCGTGACTTCATTTAATCATTTATTAACGCACGCACTGAAATTCAATTAACTGAATGAAATGAAGTAACATACATTTATGTAGTAAGTATTCACACTATTGCGTTTAAAAAACTTGAATTAATCAACATACATGACATGTTACAAATTATTATAATAAAAAACTTCATAACATACTCGAATACGGTAGAAAAGTGTACCACCAAAATTGCTTATGTTATTGAGGCAATTACTCAACGATTTGATTTTTAATATTCTGGTAGAGTTGATTCAATTTTAGGAGCTCAATTACGTTTGCTTATAGATAGAGATTAAAGTATTTTGTTTTGTACATAAATAAATAACGGTGCGGTGATAGTTTCTTAAGATAAGATAGATTAAGATAAAATATTAAACTTAAAATTGTTGATATTGTATAGACAAATGGCAATTTGCGAAAACTGTTAATAACATCTTCTTTTTGTAACTAAAGGAATGGAAAATAGAACTACTTATTTCAAAGAAACAGAAATCCGGCTTTTTAACACAAATACAATCTAATCGATGCCGAATAACTAACAAAAAAATACGCCCGTAATCCCCGATGTGTCAGGCCAAGTTTTACTTGTAGGTAATATACAATATTCAGTATCATATCAGCAGAATCACCTACTGCTGGTAATATTCAATGCTGCTGAGTACACTTCCCGGTTCTGAGCGCCCCTTATCCAGGTGTTTCTTTTCCTACATATGAATGCATAAATAATTTAAAAATTGATCATTAATCACCCCTTTTGCTAATAATTCTACTAACAGTAAAATCAAAGTAACAAGAGGACCAACCAGTTACCTTCAACAACAAAAACCTTAATAGCGGGAAGTGCCCAGCATGGCCGACATGCTTGCAGCCAATTAATTCCTTTACCGAGAAACATCCACATTATTTTATTAATCATTCCACTTCCATGTATTTATTAGCGTCGAGAATTTTGAGGAAAAAACTTGACCCAATTGTTGAATGAGTGACGGTTTACTCGTAAATATTATGAAAGACAAAACACAGACACTGTGATTATGTAGAACTATTGACTGCATGAAAGCTATACAAGCCGAATAACCAGTCAACTGTGTAGGTAGAGATTCATAGATCCCTTTTTTATTTTATTTTTTCGGATGGGAAATCATCAAATGACTTCTCCCGTTCTGGGCGGAGCAGGAGGGGTGTCAGACTTTTACTGACTAAAACCCATCCATGTTCCTTCATCGCCCTTTGTGTTCCGGGGCCACGGTATCTCTTTCGAACAGTCCCGCAACCCCGGCAGGCATCGGTCCTTGCGGACCCCTTCCTATTGCTGACTCTCTTTGAGGCGCGCGTGGAACACGAACGCGCCGTCGACACGGCCTGTCGTCATGAGACGGACGGACGGCGAGCTAGCCCATAGCCCACCGTCCACAGGCTCGCGCCTACGGTGGCCGGGGGCCACGTGGTGGCCCCCGACGCCCGGAGCGTCTCCCGCGGCGGCCAGGACGCTGTGAGGTTCTCTCCCTCTCACGTTCCGCCACCTCCTTCTCTAGCATTACTGCTTCGCAGAAGGAGGTGACAGCGTCCCATTCCGTCTCGCTCCGGACCATGGCTTGCACCAGGGCTGGACGCGAGAGGTCGCCGCCGCCAATCGCCGCTTCGAGGACACGGCGGTGCTCCGCCCACGCGGGGCACACCTCCACCGTGTGCTCCACCGTGTCCTCCGGTCGATCCTCGCAATGGAAACACCCGGGCGTTTCCTCCCGCCCGATTCGGTGCAGGAACCTCCCGAAAACACCGTGTCCGGTGAGGACCTGCGTCAGGCGGAAGGTGAGGACGCCGTGGCGTTTCTCCAGCCACTCATGGCACAGGACTTATCGCCACTATCGTGGCGTGCCCTGCACGGGGTTGCGACAGTCGCTCTCTCCATGTCGCCATGAGATCCCGCCGGAAGTCTGTCCGCTGAGCGACAATTTGTCGCGGCATTCATAGATCCCTGCAGTGTAAATATGGTGTTGCCCCACAAACGATTTCACATTACCTACAGAAGCTGATGGACGCTTACCGAAAGTGCCAAACTCGTCGCCAAATTTTGAGCTGAATCAATTTAAATTGTCATCGACACGCTAAAAAGAAGATACAGCTCAGTTCAGGGAGAAGGATTTTCAGGACAATGTCAATCCAAAAAGGTGTCTTAATGTGAAGCTGTTGATGGGAAGGAGAAAAAGGGAGAGTAAGCAAGTGATAAATGCATTGTGTGTGAAATGATTTCGTATCATTACATAACATAAAGTCACACCTGTCATCCCCATAGGGTTAGCTGGACAGAATGCTTGGTTCACTGTTTTAAGCTTTCACAGTTTAAAACTAAACTTATATTGTCACTTTCAGGATATCTTCCGCGATTGTTGATTGGTTTAAGCTCCCGGTATCCCGTACGTGACAATATAAGTTTAGAACAATATAAGTTTACACCTTCATCATCTTTTCAGCCGAATGACGTCCACTGCTGGACATATGCCTCCCCCAAGTGTCGCCACATTGACCGGTTCCGTGCGACTCGCATTTAGCGGATTCCCGCAACCTTCACCAGGTCATCGGTCCACCTAGTTTAGTCGTTTACACATTGTATACTTTAAAAACCGGCCAAGTGCGTGTCGGGCCACGCGCAGTGTAGGGTTCCGTAGTAGCCCGTTATCACAATATAGAACGAACCCGTTGGTACAGCTCCATCTAACGGCAGCTTTGTGAAACTTATGATAATTTATTAGGTTTTTTGTGTTTAGATTGTTTTTCAATACGTCTTTGCCCGTTATAAATAAGCAACTACTTCATCTTAGTCACTTTATAGGATTTATTCTAAGGACACAATTGGTATTTAGTACAAAATTATCCACCACCCAAGTTCAACGACTATTACTGCTAAACTAATAAAGTTATCTTAACCACTATAGTTTTCCTTTAAAGAACATAAAATGTACTATCATCGTGAATTTTACCAGATTTTTCAAGCCAGCAGTTTTGCTTTTAGAGGGGGGGGGCGCACTGGAACAAAAATTTGCATTTGCAGTTTAATATTTCGTTAATGGAGCATTAAATCGAAAAGTAGTATTATCAACCCGACATCGTTGTCGTAAACTAAGTCATTTTAAAAGACCTATTCAACGGTACCCCACACGATGGGGTAGACGACGACGAAAAAAATATATATCCTCACTTCACATGTAAGGGAACTACCCTAAAAAAAATATTATGTTTTCCAAAATTTTATTTTACCACTTTGTCTGCGTTATTGATATACATACCTCTACAGCTTTCTAGTACTAACGGTCTCTTAGCAAAACCTCGGACAGACAGACAGACAGACAGACGGACATGACGAAACTATAAGGGTTTCTTGTCAGGACTACGGAACCTTAAAAAGGAGTTGTTATCCAAGGGCTACACTAAAACACTATTTCTAAATGGAAGTATTTAATTTTAACCTGCTCACTACGAAAACAAACACAAAAACTCTAATCCATATTTCGTTCCCTAAACACAATATCATAAATATGAAGTATATAAACATTCATATATTCATTGGACAGTGACCATAGGACCATATATCAAGTCGCTGTAACTTGGATGCATTATACTATGAATTGCGCTCCAAGTAAGTAGTGATTACTTTACGGTATCGATACAACAAATCAAATAAAATACATTATTCGTATACTAAGGGATGGTACATAAATGTTACATTACAAAATATAACAATAAGGATCCTCATATTTACCATTTCTGGTATACGAAACTTAAAATAAAAGCTAAGAGCTGTCAAATTTAGTTGGAACTAATTTTCTATACAAATGAAGGCTGCACGTAAAAACGTGTCGACTAAAAACACGGTGAAGTGCAAGGCATAAACTAGTTTGACATCTATAACTTAGTTCAATGCTATAGCCGTCCTTTTCTCGCACTGCCTTTTAGTAAAAGATAGCAATAGCTTAAATTAAGTTTAGTTTGTGCACAACAGAATCGACACCATTATTGCACTAGAATAGTGAGGTGTTACTAATAATTTTATATTCTTATAACTAAGGTATCCCTGAACATGATGTGATACTCCGATATTTCGGATCGATACAAACGAATACATCGTCGTCGCCGTATACAAAGGTACCGCTATCGAAATTAATGCATCGCATGAAAAGACAATTTATAAGATAACAATAGGAGACTACAATCACAAAACAATTCCTGGAATAGGCATGACGACAGTATCAAAAAATAGCAAATCTGTTTAGTCCGTCAGTTAGAGTATTGGAAATTAATGGACACGTATTTTTTGTTTTTGTAAAACAATGAATATTGACAAAGATAAAACGCATCAAAACTCGGGAGTGGGGGCTCGTGACGTCAGAACTAGCTAAAAGTTATACTTTGGCGTGACGTATTGAGAATTAAAAGCGTCATATCTTCGTCAATTTTGGTTTACGTAACAAAAGAAAAAACACGGGTCAAATATTTTTTGATAATCTAACTGACGGACTAATTAGATTTTATTTTGTCTTCTCTCCTATTGTGCCTAAATCAAAATAATACGAAATTACATTTGGAGAATCTGATCGATGCCATTCGATACGATCCTAGAATCTCATGGCACAGTTGCGATCCGGATCAATCTAGCGTATCGATACAAATGTAAGTATCGTGCATCCCTACATATAAATAGAGCTCCAAGCTAAATGTCGCCCGTCATAGCTAAGTTACACTTAAGTTATAGTTTAGCCAGTATGTTGATCAAACTGTACGGGGTTATTAAATTGATAGGACTGGTAAGTGAATATGTGTTGCGAAAGTTGGCTGTTTGTTTATTAAGGTGAATGGATTTTGTCTACGTGAATTTGAAAGCATGACTGAGGACTTTTTCTACCGAAAACTAGTATTCATTATAGTTCTTCGATAGGACATGAAATGTGGATCGCAAGATTTATTATCAAAATAAATGGAGCAACTATGGAAGCGGTTACTGTACCAAATATTGTAATCGATAAAGGAATGCTTGTGAATCTTAGTACTAGGCATCATCTTTGCGAAATGTCCCATGTACCGATACGTGGGACATTTCGCAAAGATGATGCCTGTGAGACCCCGAAAGCCTTAAAGGCGTGGTCCTACAGCTAGGATACAGGTCTCCTCTCGTAATCCACTCGGGTGTGGGTTGATCCACAGGGCATATTGTGTAAATAAGCCAAATCCGATAAAAAAGAACCAACGTGATAACTTTGTATAATTTAATTTCACATCACAAATAAGTACTACACGTGTCTTAAAGCACTCATCTCCTGAATACAAACGCGAAATTATGTCATAAACTATATCAAATATTTCACATCACGTACCGCGTGACATTGGGGCATAAATTAATGTAGGAAGGTAGGAGGACCACCGACGGTGAAGAGTTATATTTATAACTGTGCCGTATATGGGAGGTATTAATTCGGCATGTTTGTCGCTTTTAAAATTATTGTTGACTCTTGAATGAATATTTTGGGGGAGAAAACGAAAATATATCCGAGAGATAGTAGCAGATAATAGTAGAGGAGCTCGTGTCAAAATCATAACAGCAGCACGGGTCGATCTTTTAGTTAAACCGCACTTGCCGAGGTCGGTCCGTGGATGGATGATCATCCATTACATACCAAGATTCCTCCGTGCTTTGGAAAGCAATTAAGCCGTTGATCCCGGCTGTCATTTGTAGATCTTTTACAGTCGTTACAGGTAGTCAGTGGCTCGAAAGTTTGACAAACAGTCTTAATAAGCTTGTTATGTAATGATGTTCACCCATCCACGAAGCGAACTCGGAAAGAACTGCTTAACCTTTCAGTTCGACCCGTGTAACTGTTATTATTTAGTTACAATCACCTCTATCGGTTTTTTTTGTACGCATTTAAATAAAAACACATGTACTTTGCGTCATCCTATCCAAGCAAAAAAGAGTTGCACATGTCCACAGCTCATTTCAAATTCAACGCTTACAAAATAGCAAAATATTGAAAGCCATTGCACTTATACTGGCCAATTATATGGTCATAAGCGAGCATAATTTCACACCTTATATCGGCACCTGTGACCGGAACGGACACACCAATACCTAAAACACTTAATTATATATAATTAGATGTGCCTTCATTCGCAAAGTCGGTTTCGGTTGCGACATGCTTGCGAACGAGCTTGTTTAGGACGAATGTTCACTGGATGTGTTCTCATTGGTTGCTGAACCATAGCTTAGTTCAACTCAGCTCACTTAGCTGAAGGCTTTCTCTCATTTGTGCTAAGTATGAAATATTACCTTAGCTTAGCTCTTGGTCTGCAATTGGCTTAAGCCCGCGAAGCGTTGCTATGCCATTTTACGCCACAGAATAAATAGTTTCATCTAGGATTAATCTAGGACTTAGAAATGAATTTAGAAGAAATAGAACTCGATTTTGAAAGGGCAGCTTGCTTCAACCTTCTGAGTTTCCGACTAAGTGAAAGAGCCTGTAAATGATTTAATTGAATTAAATGCTTTGATTTTTGACTTTGAATGTTAGAATTTTTCTACTAAATAAGTAAATATGAAACGATTCCCACAATGGGCATCTACTATACAAGGTGTAAACGGTTTCTTCACGAAACCGACAAGCAAGCATTCTGTACATCAAACTAAAGTAACTTCACGCAAAAAATATTGCTGGGAAACGACTTTTTTTTGAGGTGCAACATTCAAATCACGTTTTACGGTAAAATCAATGTAACGCACTCAAAACATTATGCTGATGGGTGAATGATGCATAAATACTAGTTTAATAAAAATCCTTGGGAAAAAGTTGGAAGTTTGACCTTCAATATTTCCGTAACTAAAGGTTCCCAGTAGAACAAAAAAAGATCGAAATAACGGGAAGAACAAGTACCTTTCGACTTCGTTAAGGGTCTCACGACCCTTATAAAAAACCCTTAAAGACATGTCTATCGCAAAAAGGAACTTGCCAAATCAAGGTACGTGTAACACTTTTACGAAGTGACGCCTACGCTCATCTAAAATTAGCATACACTTTATCACCATTCTGTCGAACGAGTCATACACTTGATAATGAAGACAAATTAGTGCCTCTCAGCAAACGGGACAATAGAAATAGTTCTAAACACAATGCTAACAAAAACCGTCCTCAGTAGTAAGAATAGGCGCATACAAAATACGAAATGAGTGATGGCCTGAAAAAGATAGACGGGACAGTTTCGATGCCAAGGACAGAGAGGCAGATGTTCAGGTGGACATTGAGAGTGACTCCTTTTGCGTAGGTGAGTCCAATTGCGTAAGTTAGACTTAAGAGGCCGTATTACCTCTTGATACTCGTACTATGGTAAGAAAATCCATAGGACTTCAGCAAGGTTGTGACATGGGGCTGACCAAACAAAGGTACCGCAAGGAAATCGCAAGAAAAACAGTATTTTCCTGCAATCCCAAAATTATCGTTTGACTGTCGCAAGACTTAAAGAGTACATGTTCATAAACGTAATCTTTGCTGTCCACGATCTAGCGGTAATCATCCATAGTGACATAGTTGTCTTGTGAGTTGTGACTGTGCACCTATAATTTTAATGTAAGCAATAAATTATGACACCGTTCATAATTTAGCCAGTATTAGCAATACGTTATTGATCCCAAGTGTTTTATAAAAGCTTTTATGGACATAATTATAGCTTACTGAAGAGTGTAATGTTCTAGTTTTAATTTAATTAATTTCGTCAGGATCTATTAACTTTAAATTACCACAAGGATTCAAAGACTATTTTCGTATAAACTGGGTGCTCCCAAAAAAACTGTTTTTGGAAGACAATCAGGATGATGATTAGGGTAGACCGTAGATAAATAATACTATTTCTATGGTTATGTAAGACCATAAGCATGACTCTTGCTTCATGACTTATGTTCAAAAGCCCTGAAAGGTATTTTCAGTAGTCCAGCTCAATGCAAAAACCTCTTACGATCATATCTTTTATATACAAACTCCTTAAAAAGAGTTAAAGCCAACCAAGTACACAAACTCAGTAAATAAGCAATTCACTTCTCGATTTCCCGCGCCCATTCAATACGGTACCAATTAAAATAAGAAAAATACGTTGCCATTAATTCAATTCTCATTCAATTAAGAATTTCTCGAATTGAATTTAAAGCAAGTGGTAATTAAATGACGGTCGAATTGAAGCCGCCACCTCGGGCGTAATCGAATCGCACTCGATACGATTAAGTCAGGGGTGATCAACTACAATCAACCCTTTTCGACTTCAATTTTTTTTGTTTTTTACTTGAAACTGAAGCGTCTCACAGTCGTCATGTTGGTTTTTTTTTCGTGTCACCTATCTAAGAAAACTTGAGTCACCAAGACGAATCTAATGATATGTTCATTAAATAAATTCGTGCAACGGTTTGGAAGATATGAGGTAATAGTATCTTGTATGCGTGTACTATAAAATACGCGCGAAAACATAAGCCTTCCTTGGCAGCCGGGTAAAAAGGGGGAGGTTCTCAATTTGGCTGTTTTTTTACGATTACTTTTTCTCCCTTTCTGTAACGTCTAAACTTTCCGGTTTTCTAAGTGGTTTTCACCGTTCTTTAAAAAATGATCTGGAAAAATATACATTCGTTTGAAAAGTTTTTGACTCATACGTGTCTAAGGCATCATTAATTAGCTTGTATTCATTAACGAAATCTTTGTTTCGTCAAACAGTAAAAACAGGGGCGGATCGCTAGTACAAAATTCAAGCTATTAGTGATTATATTTTAAAACTATTGGAAGGAAAAAAAAAAAACAGGAAGGAACCAATGCATTAAAATCTATCCAAAGATTTGTATAGAAACATCAATCAAAAATGCAAAAATGCTTGATACGGCGTGTAAAAATAAACTTTGAGTACCACTGAACTGACGAATTATGGATTATACGCACACCATTTTAAGGCACCCAAGATTATTTTTAAACAAAGGTAATTTTCACATTATTCTTCGCGGAAAGGGTAATGTCATGTTATTATGCTATTATTTCATTTTTGTCCAATTGTGAGGTTATGAAATTGTAATAAACGCATAATTTACGAATTATGGTAATGAGCTGTTGCAATTCAGGTTTGTATCGTGTAAATAATATTTGTATTGGGTGGTATGGGTTTACCAACCATGTCCTTAGGGGCTAAACAAGCTGACAAGAGATGATCACTTTCGAATTTCGACAACTTTCAATGGGATAACCATACACTTTCCGGCAGTTTATTTCAACTCAATACATTACTGGCTTTTCCATCATCGTAAGTGGTGAATGTCGCTTTGTTTAGAACCTTTTTAGCTGACATAACATCACGCCGTAATCCCCGAAGGGTGACATAGAAGTACACCCACATTACACCAGCTATGTTTAAGTCCCATGTAATAAAGGGCGATCCTATTGCCATCGATGGGCCTCAGATCCAGGTTCCGAGAAATTCCTGATGGAAATACCCAATAACACTGCCCGACCTAGGTATCGAAACCAGGACCTCATTGTCAGCAGTTGCGATTGCGACCACTAGACCAACGCGGCAGTGGGTCAGTCTTTATAGTTGAAGACCTATTAAATCCTGCAGAACCAAACGACACATAATTATGACGAACTCAATTTACCGTTCTTAATCTACAATCTGAAACGATCTGATTTTAACTTTTTTTGTATTATTTTAATTACGAATTTACAAAAATAACTTGTCTCTGATTTACGCATTGCAATTTTCTCACATACTTACGAAAGAAAGGCACAAAATTCCAATTCAAACAACACTTTTGCATTAAAACCGCCACTCACACCGCACGAAAGCGGCGCTAGCAAGCATTAATCACTGCTAATTACGTTTGAACCAGTTCTTATTTATTCGGTGTAAATGATGTAATTGGTGACAACATTAAAATATTGTGATAGTCGTGTAAGATTAATTGTTTTAATTTGAGGCCAATTTCTAAAACGGCCTAATTAATTGAATTAATTTAGAAGTTATTAATCGGAGAATTGCTTTTATCGCTGTGTTTCTTGTGTAGTAATTTATATAATGGTTAATAGTAATTTATAAACGGTAAAAAAACACTTAACACCCTTTTTTTTTTTTTTTTTTTTCGGATGGGAAATCATCAAATGACTTCTCCCGGTCTGGGCGGAGCAGGAGGGAGTGTCAGACTTTTACTGACTAAAACCCATCCATGTTCCTTCATCGCCCTTTGTGTTCCGGGGCCACGGTATCTCTTTCGAATAGTCCCGCAACCCCGGCAGGCATCGGTCCTTTCGGACCCCTTCCTTTTTGCTGACTCTCTTTGAGGCGCGCGTGGAACACGAACGCGCCGTCGACTCGGCCTATCGTCATGAGACGGACGGACGGCGAGCTAGCCCATAGCCCACCGTCCACAGGCCCGCGCCTACGGTGGCCGGGGGTCACGTGGTGGCCCCCGACGCCCGGGGCGTCTCCCGCGGCGGCCGGGACGCTGTGAGGTTCTCTCCCTCTCACGTTCCGCCACCTCCTTCTCTAGCATTACTGCTTCGCAGAAGGAGGTGACGGCGTCCCATTCCGTCTCGCTCCAGACCATGGCTTGCACCAGGGCCGGACGCGAGAGGTCGCCGCCGCCAATACTTAACACCCTAACTTTACTTTGCTGAAGTTTTTGTCGTAAGACACTGCTTTCGTTTTGTTATTTTAAAACAAATTTACACCGTTTTAGAGGGGTTTAATTAAAATTAATACTAGTTTTGTACACCCGCTGTTTATGATATTTCAGTGACAAAATGTGAAAAAATCAATTGAGTTTTATCCGTGCCTCGGAAAGCACGTTAAGCCGTTGGTCCCGGCTATCATTTGTAGATCTTTGACAGTCGTTATAGGAAGTCTGTGGCCCGAAAGTCTAACAACCAGTTTTACCAAAGGGTATATACCGTATTACCCATTACTAACTGGATTGTGAAGGTCAGATAGGTAGTGGCTTCACGAAAATACTGGTATTCAGCTGAATCCCTTTAGACTGGAAGCCAACCTCAACATAGTTAAGAAAAAGCTAGGTAGAGTTATTGAGATTTTAAGGTATATGAACTTAAAAAAGATTATACCATCTTTTCGTTTAACTTCACCATAAATCCTACCTCAATATCGTTTTACAGTAACAAAAAACCAACCCACAAACAGAGAGAGTGAATTATACTGCAAAACATCGCACTAAAAGTTAATTTCAATCGTAAAATTAAATGTACACCACTTTGACATTTCAAAAACTCATTCCGTCTGGAAAAAACGTTAACACAGGCGGATTAAGGAGGCACAATTATATTTTAGTGGACATTCATTACTTTTAAGACTTCATTGTACCATATTACGGTTAATTTGAAGAAATAAAATGTGTTATTACAGCAGGAGTTTAAAATACTTAAGTATGTTTTTTGACACCCAGTTATGATTGGTTGTTGGTTGTGGTTATCTTGACATTACAAAGTATTTTAATGTTTATGATTCCTCTCTGTCTCTTGACTTTTTGAAGTAGGCCTGTAAACTTACATGAAATGCCACAATTGAAAGAAATCCGGGTGTGAAGATAGCCCTCCCAGTTTTGAAACCCAGTACACTAGTTGTTGCTTGCTACTAGTAGCAGAAAAGCACTCTATTGCATGAACAAGAGTGTCCTCAATTCAAGAGCGGTATACTAAGTCATTTTTTTTTCTTTTATTGTTGAGAGAAGACCCAGGGCCGACTTTTTTTTTCTGCACGGATAGGTTAGATTTTCTTGTGACAGTTCATACAGAAATATCAGTAACTATTGACTTATGCTCACAAACCAGATAATTGTAAGAATGTAGGATGTAAAAGCGAGCGAAGCGAGTTCGAAAGTTTTAGTAAATTTCGTTTCAAAGCTATGACACTTACAAGAACTGCGGCCCCTTTTTTTTTTTTTTTTTTTTTTTTTTTTTCGGATGGGAAATCATCAAATGACTTCTCCCGCTCTGGGCGGAGCAGGAGGGAGTGTCAGACTTTTACTGACTAAAACCCATCCATGTTCCTTCATCGCCCTTTGTGTTCCGGGGTCACGGTATCTCTTTCGAACAGTCCCGCAACCCCGGCAGGCATCGGTCCTTGCTGACTCTCTTTGAGGCGCGCGTGGAACACGAACGCGCCGTCGACACGGCCTGTCGTCATGAGACGGACGGACGGCGAGCTAGCCCATAGCCCACCGTCCACAGGCCCGCGCCTACGGTGGCCGGGGGCCACCACGTGGCCCCCGACGCCCGGGGCGTCTCCCGCGGCGGCCGGGACGCTGTGAGGCTCTCTCCCTCTCACGTTCCGCCACCTCCTTCTCTAGCATTACTGCTTCGCAGAAGGAGGGGACGGCGTCCCATTCCGTCTCGCTCCGGACCATGGCTTGCACCAAGGCCGGACGCGAGAGGTCGCCGCCGCCAATCGCCGCTTCGAGGACACGGCGGTGCTCCGCCCACGCGGGGCACACCTCCACCGTGTGCTCCACCGTGTCCTCCGGTCGATCCTCGCAGTGGAAACACCCGGGCGTTTCCTCCCGCCCGATTCGGTGCAGGAATCTCCCGAAAACACCGTGTCCGGTGAGGACCTGCGTCAGGCGGAAGGTGAGGACGCCGTGGCGTCTCTCAAGCCACTCCTCAAAGAGGGGACTTACCGCCACTATTGTGGCGTGCCCAACTGCGGCCCCCTTGGATCGTGGGGTCTTGGGCCCAGAATGGTTGAATCATGGTTGCCCAGAGTGCCCAATAGAAAAGATGGGCCTGCAGATACCTGATTGTAGGCCCAACAGCGGTAAAATGCTGAAACTCGCAGCTAAATGAACTGTCTTGTAAGTAATAAGCATAAGGCAGATATCATCTTCAAAGTTTGCAAACTCATTAAGTACCTACCTCCATTAAAACAGTTTACACTATCATTAACATCTATCCATTTCAATAACTACCGAATAAACACGCCAAACAGTTCTTGCAGCTCGCCTAACGGTACAGTTTAGCCTGAAGCGTTTTGCGCTCCAAACAAGCATATACATTACCTTATCTGTACGCAAATACATTACCACTAATTAATTTTAGGTGAGAGGCATTAATCATGGAGTAAACGTGTAATTATGGTCGGTTCTGTAGGTGGTAATTGTAGTCAGAATGTGATTTGGTGAAGATTTATTTATTGTGTTCGCATGACGACCAATCCAGCTATACAAAACCAGATATGTGGATGCCTCATTGTACGGGTAATATATACAAAGCGAGGCCATGTTATAGTGGAAACGTATAGCTTGATGGGTCGCCGTGTGTTCAATTTCTTTGTCCCTTTAGGTGTTTATGTGGGTGGATGTTTGTTGTTAACATTAAAGTTAAGATTGCTCATGCACTTATTTCGAAACTTTTCTACTTACTATGATAGGTGTTTGTTTTAAAAATATTTAAACTGAGGAATGAAATGTAATGGTGTCGATTCTGTTGTGCACTAACTAAACTTAATTTAGGCTATTGCTATCTTTTACTAAAAGGCAGTACGACAAAAGGACGGCTATAGCTATGAACTAAGTTGGAGATGTCAAACTAGTTTATGCCTTGCGTTTCACCATGTTTTTAATCGACATGATTAAAAACTTAGTTCATAGCTATAGCCGTCCTTTGAATCGACAATAAAGAGGATGAATTGAAGCTGCTTTATCTTCAGCATAGTTTGCGTCTTGCAGATAAGAACACATATGACGGAAGGTCGGGTGTAAAACATTGAAAAAAAGTTTAAGAATCAGTGAGCTAATTAAAAAAAATATTAATTTGATTTGCAGCCAGCTACAATGACATCAGCATATATAATACCGGTACCCTCACGAAATGGCCTTATTCAAAGCAGAAAAAAAATACTTTTAAGTATGCCTTCGAAGACATTAGGGTGTATGAGAATAGATTCTAAATACAAGGAACCCTAAAACCTGAGCTATTCACAAAGCCGTGTATACCCACCGCACAGAGTGACACGCACCTGTAAATTGACACAAACAAATGTTCTGAACACGAACATTAATTATAATTGCTTATTGCTCTATTAAGATGGCTGATAACTGCTACTGCTATTTGTCTTTATTCTTTTTCTTAGACAAAGTAACTGATACCTTCAGAAGGTTTAGTCATTAACTCTGCTTGCCTACAGTGGAGATTGTGGTCAGAAAGTGTGTATTGAATGCAAAATCGAAGCAGTCAAAAATTGCATTAACATAACGTCACGCCTGTAATACCCGAAGGGTTGGGCATAGGTGTACCTAATAGTACGGTCGAACAAGCTATTTGGTTTACAGTTTAACCAGCAAATTACATTGTAAAATGTTAGCCAAATAGCTTGTTCGACCGTACACCGACATCTTGCAAATTATGTTTAAGTCCCATGTAATAGGAGGCGAGCCTATTGCCATCAACCGGGCGCAAATCCAGACTCCGTAACTGAGAGTTCCTAATGAAAAAACCCAACAACACTTAGGTAA
The DNA here is from genome assembly GCA_941918905.2 of Xestia sexstrigata. Lineage (NCBI taxonomy): Eukaryota > Metazoa > Arthropoda > Insecta > Lepidoptera > Noctuidae > Xestia > Xestia sexstrigata. The sequence goes on along the minus strand of OW799213.2, from coordinate 6,585,766 downwards.
GCACTAGCGATTGTGATTTTCATGCATTTTACCATTAGTAGAAAAGTCGTCGTAATCTACAAAATTACCCTCAGATTCTAAGGGTAATTTTAGTTCTGTTTGTGTCGGTTAAATGAAATTAACCTTCTGTAGTTTTCTTTTAAGTGCTCAGAGTATCACAATCTCGTACTAACTATCCATCATTGGTACGATTAAATCGTAAATTTTAATTTGTTTGAACTTTATTGACGATAGTAGATCTTATTTCAATTTGATTGCTCGTTAAAAAATGTGGTTCAAACTAATGGAAGGCAAATAAATTCTTGTCTGTGATTAGTAAAGTGAAGAATTTGCTGTAAAGAAAATTATCATTTGGATTGTATAAATTGTTAAAAACTAAAATACATCAGACAAGATTAAATGTAATTTAAATTATTTAAACTGCTTGGGAAAAGCGTATGTCCAACAGTGAACTGCAAAAGGCTAAATCAATTATTTATTTATTTAAACTTCATGTACAATAGTGGTACATAGGCGGACTTAATGCCACAAGGCATTCTCTACCAGTCAACCTTTGGGTTAAATAGGAAAACATAGTGATAGGACAAAGTAATGTCTAAAAAAACTTTTTGCTAACGAGAGTTTAGATTTAGATTGATACTAATACACATTATACAGATAAAATAAACTAATAGGTAGATATTTTATCAAATACCAAAAATTAAAAATTAATTTCATGTGCACCATTTCGATGAGGTTTTTAACTACGTCTACATTCAGTAAGTACCGGATGGCTGGATGGCAATTTACATTTTGATGCAGCTTGATGCATGTCACATTATGCCCACTATCATCATCATCAACAACCCCATCACCGAATAACGTGGCTATAAAATTTTCACTTCAAAACTTTTATTTTACCAATCTCTAGAGGTGGGCCTTATTAAACCCACTCGACATTTAAGGGCCATTCCAATTTGTATAAGTTTTTACTTACCCAAGAATTAATGGGAAAATGTGTTTGACAGTCATTTAAATTCTGAGCACGTTTGCAAATGCCTTGAAGACGCCCATGTAAAGGCACCACTGAGCAATACAATCAAATAAATAAATCTGAAAATTGTCGCGGAGCAAAAACTTGGGACATTTCACCATATATACCTAACCTTACCAAAACAAGTCGGCAGGTATCACCTCGAGCTTTAGGGTTAGCGTTAAATGAGTAATGTAAAGAAATACAAGTTACATGGTTGACCCGTTGAGATTTTCAGAAAACATGTCAAGTGGATGATATTTTTTTTTAACCACAATCGTATTCCCGAAAACTCGGTTGGTCCCGGCTTTCTTTTGTCGCTCTTCGGCAGTACAGGTAGTCAGTGGCCTGAGTCTGACAACTACAACCAGTCTTACCAAGGGGTATCGTATTACCCAGCATTGACTGGGTTGTGGAGGTCAGATAATCAGTCGCTCCATGTAAAAGAGTATGAGCTGCATACGGTTAGACTGGAAGCCGACCTCGACATAGTTGTGAAAAGGCCGTTGATTTGATGATGAATCGTTTTCCCAAATATACGAAATATGAACGTAATGTAGCATAAGTGTTGTATAACTCACAACTCTGAATTCTGCAAAGGTTTTCATTTCCATCAAATCGAGATGACTGCTGGTACGGTAATCTTTTAAAAAATGTTACAGTGTTATTTTCAATCCAATCTAGACCATTATAATGCAAAAGTTTCTAACAGATAGCTTCTATAAACAGTAAGGATTTACGAGATCCACAGGGATCAGTCAATTTGATGTCCAAAGCTGATAATTAATGTTAAAATTAGTTGCCGCCTGACACCGCGAATATTCTTTCATACTTCACATCATTCTATCACATTAAACAACCACGCCAAATTATGCGTGTAAAAAAATCCTTAACGAAGCCGAAAGGCACTTGTTCTCCACGTCATAGCGATCATTTTGTTGCTGTAGACCATACCTGGAAACCTTCTAGTTACGGAGATAATGGGGACAATGTTCCAAATTTTTCAATAATTATTAATTTTTGCAATATTTTTTTATTGAAAATACAGAATGCTTGGTTGACGGCTCCGAAAAGAGTCCGTTTACAACCTGTTTAATAAATCCACTATCAACATCCAAACCCACGCCAGCCCTAAGGCACCCGATCACAAAGACAGTCACAGCCTCACAGCTTCACAGCGTAACAAATCACTAGAAACTTGTATAGCCATAAGCGCAGCACGGCAGCATGGGAAAAAACAGCCTCCACTCTCGATCAACGTCTGAATTGATACTATACATGCATGACGAAATCTGTTGGTGTACTGCATATGGTGCGTACTCTGTGTTGCTATGCGATACGACGGGCTGGTGATCGGTAATGTACTGTTCTGTTTTTTTTAAGGCATTTCTATCTTTGAAATTATTGTTTTCCAGTGTGAAAAAGTATTGGATAGAGCGTGAACAAGTGGCTTGAAAAGCGGTCCATGTTTGAATCTGGATGGCTTGCAAGAAAAAACGGCCAAGAGCGAGTCGGACTCGCGCACCGAGGGTTCCGTACAAACTTTTAAAGGACAAACTTAACTTTGCTGTTCGATCCCTAGAAACGGCTATTGCTCCAACCGCCAGTAATAAGTTTGTAATAGTAAAATCGCGTTTTTTTTGTTGTTATTAAACCACATATTTACGGTTTTCAGATTTTTTCCTTTATATGTGCTGTAAGACATTGCTTCTCTCCAAATTTCGTGATTCTAGGTCAACGGGAACTACCACAGGTTTTCGACCCAAAACCTATAGGGTACTTCCGGTTGACCTAGAACTGACAATTTTGGTTAAAAGCAAGGTCTTACAGCACAAGTAAAGGGAAAAGTCCGAAAAATAATAAAAGTTGAAAATTAAGGTAAATTTTGGTCCTTACAAGTGTCGAAAATCTAAATTTGCCCATATCTTTTTATCATGTTGACTCAGGACTGTGATTTTTATACACCTAATAGGGACTATAGACCTTAGTATCTGGTATAAATTTCAAGGTCTTTCTTGCTAGGTCTACCCGCTCTTGAGAAAATCGGTGGTGACAGACGGACGGACAGCCGGACAGACGGACAAGAAAGTGATCTTATAAGGGTTCCTTTTTTACCTTTTGAAGTTCGGAACCCTTGTAAGATCACTTTCTTGTCCGTCTGTCCGGCTGTCCGTCCGTCTGTCACCACCGATTTTCTCGATTTCCTCCAAAAATGGTGGAAATCGTCGTGCCAGATTGGCCACAATAAATAATATTTAGATAATTTGAATGGCCTAAAGGCTTTTAGCAATAGGCAGACCCGAGTTAAAGGTAATCGAAGAGAGAGACGATAGTGAGTCATATAGCCAAAGAAAATAAAAAGAAAAAGATGATATGGCTAGATGGAATGGGAGCACTTATATTGATATTACAGAAATGTACAGACGGCACATCAAGCTACCCGAAACTGGCAAATTTTCCTAATCAACCTTGAACCTAAACGCTTTAGCGACAAAGTTAAAAAAATATATTAAAGTTTTACAGATTGTACTAGCTTGGTGTGCTGGCGTCTGTACTATGTAACTGATGTACGATAGAAAAGACAAACTAAACTTGAAGAAATTATGATAACTATGGACAAGACCTTTCGATTTATGTGTAGCAGTTTAGATATTCTTTCCATGTCATGTCTCCAATAATCGTTATAAGTCGATGTTCTAATAATTACAAACAACTTCTTTTAATTATCCAGGCGATACAACCTGAATGTTTGACAAACGACGCCCAGCCTACGCGAAGCTATTCAGATTTATTGCCCGATACTACATAGTATTGAATCGATCGGATCGCGATCAAGAATCAAGACAAAGTTATGGCAATTATTTATTATACCAGTCCAAGTGGGTTGGCCGTATGCCGTATCTAGTTCATTTAAATACAATTCAAAATTCAAGGGACACTTGTCAATTTTACAAATTGCTTTTTGATCAGATTTGATCGTGATATCTTATGATGTCATAATTTTGATGGCTGTTGCAGTATAAATAATGGTCATCGTGACAGTTTCCATTGAGAGCCTACCTAAACTTAAGTATGCTTATGAATATGGCACACGAGTTGGTCATTTTACAGGATAAGTCAATTCACTTCGTCATTGTGTGCAGCAGAGGTGTTCAACGAAACAGAACAAGACAATCTTTTAACATTTTCTAGACTTAACCTTTTAGTCGCCTTTGAAACAGCGAATCTTGAATCTTAGCAATATTCTAAAAGTTCTGCAATATACGTAGTTACATTCCAGCTGTATCGTGGCACACTGGTGCGACCTTCGCAGTGGGTCCTGTATAGTGATGTCTATCTTGGGGCCATAGAAGGCTAGCTATCCTTTGTTATTTTCCATTTATCAGAGCAGTCTGTTGAATAATTACAATACTGTACATTTTATTATGCATTTTGAATATAATGTGTGTTAACATCAAAGCGCCCCCGTGAACTTAATTATTTACTACATAAATAACATAATGTTGTTAGTTTCACTTAGGTCTATCATGGGATGGTAGGTGTATCATGGGATGGATGTTTCACGTTGATGCGGTAGTAAGATGCTACTACTTACTGCCCCTGTCTAGCAGAAGAAAACTAACCGCTGAACGAAGGGTGCAGTACGTAGTACCTGCTTATTTCACGTGACAGACTGACAGACAGACTGGAAACGAAAGATCTGAGTCACAAACAAAGTTGAAATCCCTCGTCATTTGTCTAGCCATTTCCCAACTATGAAGAGACTAAGGGCCGTTCCAGCTTCCAGTATAACCGCATGCAGCTGAAAACTGTAGTTTATATGGAGCAACTGCGATCGACCAAAGCATAGTTATACCAAGCCTCTGAAAAACTTTAAATTAATTAATTTTAAAATCAATAATATTCAGTTAACATCACTTTACTCTTAGAAATGAAGACATCCGCAAGAGAACCAAGGTTACCGACGTAGCCCGAAGTATTGCCAAACTTAAGTAGCAGTGGGGAGGGCACATTGCTCGCAGAACGGATAGCCGATGGGGCCGAAAAGTTCTGGAGTGGCGACCGCGAACCGGAAGACGTAGCGTTGGAAGGCCTCCCACTAGGTGGACCGATGACTTGGTGAAGGCTGCGGGAATCCGCTGGATGCGAGACGCACGAGACCGGTCAATGTGGCGACACTTGGGGGAGGCCTATGTCCAGCAGTGGACGTCTTGCGGTGGATCACTTTACTCTGATAAAGTAATAAGGAAGAGTTAAATGCGAAAAAAAACAATTTCTCATTGATAAACTCGTTCAGTAAACAATGGATCGTTCATTGCTCATTCTTATTACCTGCGTCAGAGAAAGAAATCCTCGTGGAATGAACATATTATTATGATAATGACGTGCATACTCATATTTACCGTCTAGTAAAAACTTGACTGAAACTAGGCACTTGAAACAATTTATTACTCTTTTCTTTCCTATGTTCTAAAAAACTCGCATAAACAATATTTACCTAGAAAAATAGAATAAAACAAGCTGGTTTCTCAATGAAAAGTCTAAATTCATTGAAAAAAGAATGTCATACTGAACTGAAACACTCCAACAATAAGTCAGAAACCAAAGATATTTAAAGATTTTTAATTACACCTTAAATGGTTGTATCAATTGATTTATACCTAAACAAACAAACAGTAATATCCATTACAAAGATAAACCCCGCCTCAATGTGTTCACAAGGGACCGAAGTCCCGCCCAAACCAATTAATATTCGATCAGCTAAATAATTCTTACAATTTGTCCAGGCCCTTATTAGACAAATTTATTACTTCACCTTAATAGGCCCATTTTACTTTATATTGTTACCATATTTGGCGCACTGATAGCTTTATTTTGTAATTTAAAATTGTGGAATTTTAAGTGTTGGTCGCTTATTTACGCCTATTTTGGGCATTATGGCTTGTAAATGGTTCCGATGTTGCTATGATACTTTATTTAGGATTTTTAAATCGTTTTCTTGGGTTATGTACTTTGTTTTGTGCAATTTCTTGATTCTAAATGCAAGCAATACACGGACGGGATTTTGCAATAAAACAAAATAAGTCTCAACATTTTTTCGACATACAATTTGATGCTATCAACGAATTCTATTATTCTACATCATAAAGTTCATTAAAACTATGCCAAACCCTACCGTTAAAAGTTTACCTTATAGTATAAAGACCTACAGTGAAACAACTTAACTTAACAGTCTTTAATTTCGTACCTCAAACCCGAAAGTGAAATACTACGTGAGAAAGAGCCACAGATTGAGCATTATCTTTACGGCATTACCCATAAAAAAGTTATCGATGCTTTACTAATTAATGCCTTTGAAATCGAGGCAGCTTAAATCCGAGTTTTTTGGAGGCGATTTACAAAACGACCAATATAATTGAACCGGTGGCGGAATACGGAACTAACTGGATTTCCTAAGGAATTTGGCAGGTGGTCTCTCTTTTCCTTGACAAGCAGCGCCGCCGCCGCCACTAAGTGACAAGTTACACTGGTCAGGCTTCGATTTCGTCGTCCGTTTACCGTATATTCATAAGTTCGCAGTAGGACGTGCTTCAGGACTTAATTATTGGTTTCTTGTATTTATCGTCAATTCGATAAACTTTTTCTGAGCTCATCGCAGTGGGCGATCGTTCTGGCATGCTGAAGGTAGATGAATGGCATGAAGATAATTATGCAGAAGTTTCGTTTGGGAAAAAATAGTACACAAAGAAACAATAAGCATGGTATGTTTGATCAAGACCCAACATCTAAAGCCCAATTAATATCGCACCTTATTTGTAGTACTCCTAATAGGGAATATGCATGAAATACAAAACTCTTTTTATTTATGAAAAGTGCCTTGTATTGGCGCATAAAAACATCGTGGTATACTTGTTTAAGTTTCTAATACATCACTTATTTTACAATTTACTGTTTTATGTAGCATGTTTTTGGTGAAACGGAACGTACTCTTAAAACGCATCGTCCTCGATAACGCCGGTATTGACGTCAAACTTCATTGTGTCAAAAAACACTTTTATTTAAAAAAGTTTCACTAAAATTTTATTAAAATATTGTTATTGCAATTTTTACTTGAATAAAGCACATACAATTAGTAAAATTATTTTATTAAGGCCAAAAAAATGAGATGTAAACAAGGCAGATTGTGGATAATGACGTCACATCATGGCCGCGACAGCTACGGACGTTTGAACTGTCGTAGAAAATTGCAGGAGTTTAATATTATTTTTAAGCGACAAGCAGTAGTTGAACTTAACTTTTAATACTTTTCTTGGGTTGATAGTACTGTATTTTATTGATTTAAGTAAAGAAAAAATTACGTGCATATTCCCTATTCCTCTCATCTAGTTTCTCTCCTTCTATTCTATATTTCTCTTTAATTTGATCACAATATTGATTCACCGTTTCTTCGATTAATCCTTTTTTCGTTCGCGAACTTTACTCAGCCATGTTAAAACTATTCAACTTCTGTAACCCCCCTATAATGCCACATATCTCAGAATCAAAGGCAGCTTCTGGAAAATAAATTAATTGTTAGTAATTTCTAAGTATTTTTCGTTTTTGTTTGGCGGCCTGTCCGACTACAGCCGGACCGGCCCGGATACGTCAAGTGCCAGGCATTCACTACAATGAGTAATATGACAGGGCCTATACCACCTACTCTTATAGCAGTTTTCGTTAAATATCACATCGATATAGGAATAATAATAATAATAATCATCTGGTCCCTCGTTGTCCTCCTATAGCGACGTCCTAAGCCGAGGTTCAATATTATTTTTCACACACAGTTCTAGATTATTAATTTTTTTTTCAACCGTCATTTACATGTATGGAGAATTTTATTTATTTTTTTCATAATTAACATCAATTTGCACTTCACACGTGTAGCAGTTCCTAGAAGATATCTACTCTCCAAATTTCAAATGTGTGGTGACAACAGTCTTGGAGTAAAATGGCTGTGACATACGGACGGACAGACCGACAGAAGGACAGGACAAATCTATAAGGGTTTCAGCCATTTGGCTACAGAACTCTAAAACAGAAATCTAAAACAGAAATAAATGGAGCTTTACAGGATGTCCACCTTGAAGACAGTACAGACCCTAATAGGATGAGGAAGAATTAGGATAAAAAACCGGCCAAGCACCTTTTGGTCCCACTGAAATAAAATTCAAATAAAGATTGAAATAATACTGCTATAACAGTGATGGTAGGCCCCCTGATCTATAAAAGATACGGCATTTTGTAAGACCTAAGGTAGTGATGAAGTTATAGCGCCCTTTTTATGGCATCGTGTGTGGTCTGCAATGAAAGTTTATTCTGCGAGTCTATATATTTCATTTCTTATCTAGATTTTAAAGTTATGAACGGGACAATGGGACCAAACCTAAAAAAAAATCAGCTGTTCCCTGTATGTTCGCATAACTCGTCAAAATGTATGGAACAGCTGATTTTTTTTTCGCGATTCAGGGTTTGGTCCCTTAATAAATGTTGTTTAAAATGATGAGTACAATGACCAGTCGAAGTTTATCGATATCGTCCGAAAATACGTCGTATATCTTAAGGGTATGGTATGGTGGTATCTCAAAAGAGAAGCCTTTCCGGTTTTTCTTTTGACATAACAAAACATCACGCCTGTAATCCACAAAGGATTAGGCAGAGATTTACCTAATAGTACACAGTTCCATGTAATAGAGGGTGAGAATTTTGCCAGCAACTGAGCACAAATCCAGACTCCGTGGCTGTTACTGAGAAATTTCTGAAGAAAAAACCTAATGACAATTTGTCCGACCGGGGAAGCGAACCCAGGACCTCATGCTCAGCAGTCGCGCTTGCGACCAAAAGACCAACGAGGCAGTCTTGTCTTTTGATTCAAACACAAATTAAGCCTCCTCTCTGTAAATAAACAAGAGTGAATAGGGTAGATGACAAAAAAAATCGAATTAGTCCTCCAAAATATGTTGGACACATATTTATTTTTTTCACGTAAACAAAAAATGAAGACGATACAGTGCGTCGAAAACTCGTGTGACATCACATTTGAGTACATTTTTTACTTAAATGTGACGTCACAAGCCCCCACTCATCTTTGAGACGTTTTATCTTCGTCAATTTTTATTAATTTGATAACACAAAAAACACGTATCCAATATTTTTCGATAATCTAACTGACGGACTTAACAGAATCATATTTTTTTAGTCAGTCATCATCTCTATTATAGCCACCCGCATTTTTATTGTAGACACACCATTTAAAACACTGTAAATTATTAACTACCTTAAATTTAGCACAGCGATTAAATATCTTTGTGCTAACTTCTTGGAAGGAAAATATTTATAGCAGAGTCCTAATTGGCAACTATACCACGTTCCTTCAACAAACCCATCAAGTTATATATGTGTGCCTTCATAAGCGCGTAAAACTTTATGATCCATTCATCATTGGCACTAGTGATGCATGAGCCGAACCGATAGTTTATAGTATCGATACAACAGGATGCAATACTCCGATATTTTGTATCGATACAAACAAATACGCACAATACTACAGAAGTACTGGAATGTAAATGGATCATGCCAAATGGTCCTAAATTACAGAATCATACAATCTCTCTCATCTTCAACTTATTGGTGGACACCACCAACCTTCCAGTCTTACCGAATGCACCTGGATACCAGTATTCTACATGGAGCGACTGCCTTTCTGACCTTCACAACCCAGGAGCTCTGGGTAATACGGTACCCTTGGTAAGACTGAGTGTCAGACTTTCGGGCCACCTGTAACGACTGTCAAAGATCTACAACGGCCGGACCCCGGGTTCTCGTGGGATAATTCCGAGGAGCGAAGCTATGGGAAATATTTAAATAATTCAAAAAGGGGACATAATAAGCTTACGAAAGAATTCCTCACAGACTCTAAGGGATTACTTACTTTTGTATCGATACCAACCCAAGTATAGCGCATCCCTAATGAGCACAAAATTCTTGCCAACAACTAGCGTATGTCAAGTCGGAATCAACGCCAAAAAGCCAAGAAACACTCGTAAATCCTGCTGACGACATCGTTCTCGTTTAGAGTATACCGTACACTCATGACGAATGGTAACCAACAGTCCTGACCTTTCGAAATGCCAGTTGGAATCGGCGCAAGTAACGTAAATATCAGCGAGAACTTTCAATACAATGTGCAGAATTTTAACGAAGACATCATGGGTTCTGGCGAGATCATAATCGAAACGTGTTTGCTGTATTCCGGGATAGGGCTGCCGAAGTAATCGGGAAAGAAGAAAGATGCTGTCAAAACTGCATTCTGAAAGTTAGCAACGTCGTAAATTAATGTTAAGTGTTGTATTGTATTGTATAACGGGCTGGTGTCCGCAAATCCACGTCCAAAGCTACTGTTCAGTGTTATTGCTGAACTCATTTCCAATATTATTTAACACTACAACTACAAAGTAGATATTATATTGGTACTGCATAGCTACGGTAAGTACTATATACAGTATTTCAAAAATTACTAAACTGATAGTAACACAAACAGAGAAATATTTGGAAGCTATTTGCGAAGTTGCTAATCTTAGAATGCGCCCTCCTAAAGCCGCGACTCCGACGGACAAGCGGAACGGAGAGGCGACATGCGGAAATCGACCAATCACTTTGGTTAAGTCTGCGTCGCGTCTCTCCTGTGATTAGTTGAATCTTGCACATCTCCTCTCCTCACCGCTCGTCTCCGCTTTGGTGGAGTCCAGGCCCAGGGCTGAAGGCTAGAGCTACAATAGGCGAGACGACAAAAAAAAACTAATTAGTCCGTCAGTTAGATTATCAAAAAATATTTGACCCGTGTTTTTTCTATTGTTACGTAAACCAAAATTGACGAAGAAATTACGCTTTTAAAATTCTCAATACGTCACGCCTAGCTATAATTTTAGCTAGTTCTGACGTCACGAGCCCCCACTCCCGAGTTTTGATGCGTTTTATCTTTGTCAATATTCATTGAATTACAAAAAAAAAAATACGTGTCCATTAATTTCCAATACTCTAACTGACGGACTAAATAGATTTGCTATTTTTTGATACTGTCGTCATGCCTATCTATCAACACACCTACCTAAACCATCAAATGCCATAAGGCAGACACGATACCTCACGATAGCAAATCTACTGTTTGCAATTCCGCCGTTTTAAAAGTCTTCGTTAAGTATTCGTTAATCTGATGGGAAAATTCCCCCAGCAAGTAATTCACCGGTAACCCTACCACCTATATAACTTTATATTTGAGTGAAATGTTGCCAGTTGATCAGGCCGATCTCCCACCGAGTACATTTCGTAAATCACGCAGAGTTGTACTTGAAACATGAATATGGTGGACATTTCTTATCTTAACTATATCACCTTTTACGGCGAAGGGAATCCAGGTTATCAATATGTGCATCAGCAGTATCCAAACGATATACTGTTAGTTGTTAGGCTGTGGACACGTCCGGCTTGCAGTTGCCTATTTGCAGTGAAAATACGGAGCCTTTGCTTAATTAAAGCTTTAGCACAGTACTAAGGCGTAATTTATAAGTTTTGAGTCCACAGTAATGAGGATTTTGTGACTGCACAAATGCAATATAAATAGCGTTTTTATAGCATTCTGCACAAAGGTTATTTTCACGTAATCAATCTAACCGTAACCTAAGGCGTTTCGACTGGAAGGCAGTTCTATTGCGATTGATTTTTAATAATACATATGTCGAAGTTCTTAGCAATAAGGTATTGTTTATAATAATGTGCGTAATTTCATATTAATCCCTTATCCACTTTGTTACTAAATATAAGTTTGCACAACAATTCTTTACTGCTAACTCTGGATGCTTGTAAATGGCTTGTCGTTGGTTACCTCAATACTTGTATAACTTTCGTATTGTTAGCTGTAAGCCACCCAAACTCAATAAAATAAAATAATTGCCAAGTTTGACACGTTACATGTATTTGCGACAGCATCCAGTTGGCTCTTGCGAACCACAAAATACCGCTTTTTTCCGTCTATTGGATAGTAATTAGGTATATTTAATTAAATGTCTTTCGGTACTGGAGTGGGTTAAAATAGTCTAAATCCTCATTGGAGAAAATGCTATAAACATGTTTATACAACCCACGTTTTTTATCCGCGCTGGGCACGTATCAAATTGTAATAAAATTGATTTTAGTATCAATAATTTATTAAAGTACCTATCATCTTTTATAGCCAAATTGTTTGACAAAAATAAACTCATAAAAGTACCTCATTTCATTTGAGGAAAACAATTTTAAAAACACGTGTGAAATCTTATGGGTACTGTTATAAAATTAAATTCTGTCCACACAATTATTATATGATACTTGATAACCATGTAAACTGTCAAAAACATGTTGATAAGGTTATTTCGTCGGCACTTTAGATCGCCTTATTAAAACCAAGAAATTATGATTTAAACGCAATCCTGCCACTTGTTGCGTTCACTGAAGAATTTTGTTAAAAGTAAAATGTTTATGTTATGAAAATGATTTATTAATTGTTGTTGTTGGTGGAAGAATAGTAATACCGGTGCAGTTTTGTTTTGATCATCATCAGCCTATTAATGTTCCCACTGCTGGGACACAGACCTCCTCTCTATGAGAGGGAATGGGCTATAATCCACCACGTGGGGCCAGTGCGGATTGGTAGATCACATTTATTCAAATTATTTGGTTCTAGGACATGCCGGTTTCACGATGTTTTCCTTCACCGTTTTGAGAGCAGCGGTGATGAAATAAATTACACAAAGTAATGCGCCTGGGTTTGAACCCACGACTTACTGTACGCATGTCGGGACCACCACCTGGGTCACCACTGCTCTTTGTTTTGATAAATGTTGCTAAATATATAAAAAGAAAACCTAATCCTTTTCAGTTTGGCTGGGGCAGGATATATAACACAGTGAGTTTGGGTGACTTACAGCTAACAATACGAAAGTTATACAAGTATTGAGGTAACCAACGACAAGCCATTTACAAGCGTCCAGAGTTAGCAGTAAAGTATTGTTGTGCAAACTTATATTTAGTAACAAAGTGGATAAGGGATTAATATGAAATAAAAGGTAATATGTAATTTTGTTTAAAGACATTTTCCATGAAGTATTTTCTGATAACCTCTCTGTCTCAAATCTTTTTGCCAACACCTAAATAAACGCCGAGAAACGAAATAGCAATTCTTTTCAACCTGCGTATGCATGGCCTTTGTATTTTTTTCACATACATAGGTAATACAAATGGCGTCAACCGCGCATTGTACTGTTTGACGTCAATACCTTACCTGGTTGATAGCATCGATAACCCTGTATAGTGTTTCATTGTTATATTAGAAACTTTAGGGTTCATTTTAGGTTATTCTAATCTCGACATAGATAGCGACAAAATCGCTAACTTCGATTTTTTTGCTAATTACAAACGAATCAATTCGGAATAAAATGATGCTTGTGAGTAAAGCAAGTCTCTACATCCAAAATGCGTTGCGTGGTTGCGTTGCGATGCGTTTGCAAAAGTGAAAATGCAAAGTTTTCTCTACAAAACATAATAATAACATGATACTGTTGTTTTGGACCAAAATTCACGTATAGCCTTCGCTCCTCTCATCTTTGGAGGCATCCACAGCTTTTAGATAAAGTAGACCAAATCATTAGGAACACTCTTACTTCAATACTTAATGTGGCCCTGGACGACCGAGCTTGGCAGCAAGCCACACTTCCCATTCGCTTGGGTGGTCTCGGCGTCCGCAAAATTTCAAGTATAAGTTTACCAGCCTTCCTCTCCTCGGTCTACGGTACCGAAAAATTAACCAGGGATATTTTATCTTTCTCACTGGTTGATGTTGAGGTGCCGTACTTGACCGATGCGTTGAACGCTTGGAAAATGGCTTGTCCCAATACGAATTTGCCCGACAACCTGACCTCCCAGAGACAGTGGGACGTGCCGCTCTGCAGTATTGCACGGAATACCCTTTTACACACGTCAATCAATACTGTGGAGCGTGCCCGTCTGCTGGCTGTGGGGGAATGGGAGTCGGGTTTGTGGCTTCAGGTACTTCCGTCATTCACCATTGGCACTATGATGGATGACGCATCGTTCCGGGTCGCTACGAGTCTACGCTTAGGTGCACCTTGTGTTGCTCCGCATCGGTGTCACTGCGGTGAAGCTGTCGACAGCCTCGGACACCATGGCCTGTCCTGCTACAGGAGCGCAGGTCGCATTGCACGGCACGCCAGCATTAACGACATTATTCGTCGAGCTCTTTCCATCGCCGGCGTACCAGCGGTTTTAGAACCAAACGGCTTGGTGCGTGACGATGGCAAGAGACCGGACGGCATGACGTTGGTGCCTTGGAACGTGGGTAGGCCTTTGGTGTGGGACGCAACCTGTGTCGACACCCTTGCGCCTTCTCACGTTGCAAGCACGGCGGGCTGTGCAGGCGCTGCTGCTGCGGCTGCTGAGATCCTCAAACGGCGCAAATACTGTAACCTTATTGGTAACTACAGCTTTGAGCCGTTTGGGGTCGAGACGCTCGGGTCATGGGGTCCGAGTGCGCGTCTCTTTTTTAAGGAAATCTCTTACCGACTGGTCGACACTTCGCGTGACCAGAGGGCTGGCTTTTTCTTTGGCCAAAGAATTAGCATTGCCATTCAACGTGGCAATGCTGCCAGTCTTCTGGGTACGTTTCCGAGTGACAGCGATGCGGAGGAGTACTTTGACGCTTATTGACGTCGTTGTATATATGGAGGTTCTTACTTTTAGTTTTTATTTTTGTAATTATATATAGCCACAAATGTGTAATTTAAACAATAAAGATTTTATGTACTAAATTGTAAATAATAACATATTTAATTCCTTAATATTTGATATTGGATCAATCACTCCTAATCATCATTATCTGAAATAACCATGCTAATGATGGATGGACCAATCATCATAGCTACAAAACATAGACATAATAGGTACTCAATACAGAAAGGTTACGTCTAGTTAGTTCTATCTGTCTGTCTGTCTGTCAGACATACCGACAGACAACTATTGACAGCTGACAGAACGCATTGGCGCACGTTATGAAACTATTCGCATTTGCATGATCTGTTGTTTTCGTTTAATTATAGTTTAAATTGGCTGTACATAGATAGACGCGGATGCAATCGGCAAAACAAAAGACTATAGCTACATTCTTTTTATAATTGGTTACAATAAACGCTCAATTCAATCAACAATGTGTTCAAATTGAAACTGAACACATTCTATTTTTTACCTTTTGAATGGAAAATAGAAAATTAACACTGAAACTTTATAGCAATAGAAAAAAAATACTGTACTAGTACAAAGACGGACGGACTTATTGACTTGGGCATTTTCTACAAGTCAACATGACAAAATCATAACAATCATCCTGCTAATATTGTAGACGCGAAAGTTTGTGAGGATGGATGGATGTTTGTTATTCTTTCACGCAAAAACTACTTAACGGAATGGGATGAAATTTTGCACACAGACACACCTGTAAATAACACTTAGGATGCTTTTTATCCCGGTAGTATAATCCCGTGGGACAATTATCGAACTTCACACGGACGAGGACGCGGGATAAAGCAAGTTTAAAAATTAAAAATACAAACGAATTGTGGACCTCCTTCTTTTTAAAAATCGGTTAAAAAATTAGCAGCTGCAGTTTCGAGAAACTGGATAAAAATACAAGACTCAATACAGACTACTAAGTAACTATTAAAATTAAGATTAAAAGACAAGAGAGATTATAAACAAATTATATATTGCTAAAGATAAAGCTCTTTATTTTAAGAAGAAACTGAGTGTTATCGAAATCATTAAGTTTAGGGCCTTTATCGATTTTCCTTAACCACTTCTTAACCAAATCTTTAACATTCAAGTCACTTCGTAACATACCTACTTAAGAAATAAATATAAACCTAATAAATGCCTAGTTGCCTAATAAATAATGTATCGTGAACAAGAATCGATATGAATGAACATCTGTCAACGAATTTTATTACGCCCAGTTTCATTGTTTTATATTTCAGACAATAGTAATTAATTCTAAGAATATTCCGCTCAGAGTAAATCTTGACAATAGGTGTGTACTACATTGTTAACGAGAAAGATTATTATGTAACATCAATATGGTAATTCAAACATCATCTCCTAGCCTTTTCCCGATTAAGTATGTTGAAGTCGACTTCCAGTCTAAACGGATGCAGCTGAATACCAGTATTTTACATGGAGCGACTGCCTTTCTGGCCTTCACAACCCAGGAGCTCTGGGTAATACAATACTAATAATAATCTGACCTCCACAATCTAGTTAGTACTCGCTGATACGTAAAACCCCTGGTTAGCCTGGTTATCAGACTTTTGGACCACTGACTACCTGTAACGACTGTTAAAGATACACAAGTGACAGCCGGGACCAACGGCTAAGTGCTTTCCGAGGCGACCCATCGACGGTCCAACCTGGGCAAGCGCAGCTTAACCTGAAGATCTTAGCCACGAGGTCCTCTGTGGAATATGGGAATTCAATTAAAAAAAGTTACTAACATAATAAATATAAATTAATTAAAACACACTTATTTTAGGAAGAAGCTTGTTTTCTCCAAGCTTTTCTCTACATGAGATGTCTGACATGTTAATGATAATGTTATAGCTATTTGAAACATGCATTTAAGTTACAACAGAAACACCAAACATTTCAGAAGGCGATGGAAAATTTTGCCTAGAAACCCATGTAGTTATTTTCCATCATTTCTGTCACTATCAAAACATCCCGTATTACAACGCACTTCTTACTAATGACCGAGGCGAGAGGCTTGCAAATCTATTCGTATTTACAACTAAAATAAAATTAGAATGAGTTTTCGGTAGCTTGTTTCTGGGAGGCTACTTTCTAAGTCCGTCAACGAAGATACGGGGCCCGTCCGAAAGTAGCTTTATACTTTGAACTGAACCTACTCCCTAATATTTTCGGATTTATGAGTTTTGAAAACACATCGGGAGTAAAGACAGATGACCAATCGAGTTGTCATTCATTTTTAGTTCGGGCCCCTAACGAATCTGATGTCCGTAAATGATACGGAGTAGGAAACTACCCCAGTAGATAGAGCCCCAGTCCCATATATGTTTTATCAAACACATGAATTTTTGACCATTTCATCATACTTAGAACTAATACTATTATAAAAATATCGCATCCCTATTTGAATCGGATTTGGTTAACAATTTCTTGGGTTTTTTTTGAGTGCAAAGAAAAAGGATTACCTATTTCCAAAATAAAAGTAAACTTATAACTTTTACTCCTTATAACAGCAGCTATCTGCCAGTAAAATTTCCGTCAATCATCGGTCGAGCCGTTTCGGAGCCGATTATCCGGAACAAACAGACAGACAGACAAACAGACAGAAAAAAATAATTCGTTATAAGTACCTACCGTATTTATTTCCATATGCATTTAGTAAAAAACTGTTATTTTGAAATTACAAATAGACACTTCAATTTTATTTATAGACTAGCTGACCCGGCGAACTTCGTACCGCCTATTGACTTTTAATGATTTTTACGAATCTTTTGGGATTTTTTTTTTGTTTTTTTTAATTTTTCTCTCCGTAAGAACCATCCTCGTACTTCCAGGAATATTATAAAAAAGAATTAGTGAAAACGGTTCAGCTGCTCTCGAGATTTGCACTTAGCAACACATCAGCGATTCATTTTTATATTATAGATGTCAACTGGTCCAACCCCTCGATAAACTCGGATCTCTACCTACCAAAAAAACCACCTCATAATCAACAATATTGTATCTATCACTGCACCTATCACTCTATCAGATTTGTCTATTAGAGGCGTTGTACCGTGTAACACGGACAGACAGAATTAAAGCTTTCGTTCTAACTAGTTGTCTATGGTTCACGCCGCCGCGCCGCCGCGGGTTGTCGCTTGTCTGTTTCGTTTGTTGTATGTTCTGGCGTATGTTGTTTTGCTTGATGTTTTGTTTAATCGATGTGATAGATGTGTTATTTATTGGTGTGTTCTTGAAAAAATATGATGTTATTCATGTAGTAGGTACTTCAGAGCATTTATTAAAATATCTCTCAACAGCTTCGTGTTTTTTCGGTACTAGGGCTTACGTTTTTTTCCATAGCTATTTCATAACCAACGGTTGGGGGATCTGTGGAAGAGACTCTCTCTTTCTGAAGGCCATGTACATTGTACAAACGGTAATGATCAATCGGTGCTTTGTTTTACTTTATAATTTTGAAATCGCACAATTTTTTTAACGGTGGGATGTTATATGTGATCCCATCTTTACGGTAAAAAATATCCTACTGATCATCGTCGTAAGAATGGGCCTATTTAGATAAACACTCTGGACTTTTCAAATCTGCAAGATATGAAAATATTGGCCTTAGTTTGGCGCTTATATTTTTAATCGTGAGGCAACCTCATCGTCTTCCAAACTTATTCCACAACTGCATTACTCTCACAGAATTAAGTCATTAGAACAAATGATAGAAACATCACACCCAACTTTTTCCATTAGTACTAAATAACGTACAAACACAAGGTTACAATCGATTGTATCAGTTTTTGCTTGTTATGTAAATCAGGACACATTCTGGGCCACGGAAGAAAAAACTTTAATTCAATTGTAGCATTCATACGCAAAGTGATATTATTCATGAATCTTGTCGCTTATATGGGATTACGAGTACGGCGAAGTACTGTGGCGGAAGATTTTTCCTCGATGTTTTTTTTGTTTTGGTGTAGTAATTACTATTATAATTATTGGTAAAATGAAAGGTGGATTTTGTCTTAATTTTTTATCAAAGATTGAATATTTATTGTTTACTAGCTGTGGTCCGTCTGCGATCCAGCATAAAACGACATACTGCCTATGAACTTCTCCACGTCCCAAGCTACTCATCTGTCAAATACAGGATGACATTTTTATCACTTTCTAAAAATAATGGGTATAATAGGTGAACGGAGTAGAAGCAAATGGCAAACTTGGTTTTGTTTTTTTTACGAAAACAAAAATTCTAAAAAATTCGAAATTTTATATTTTTATTTTTTTTTTCAAAATTTCTCTTTCTTTGTTCTAATATGAAAAGTTTACTTACTTCAAATTTGTAGCGTTTTTTGATGTTGGATCATTTTTTTTCTAAGCTGCGGTAAAAAGAAAAAAATCTAGGTATGCCATAAGCGTCTACTCCGTTCACCTAATATGCCCGTTTTTTTTTAAATGTATAAAAAAGTCATCAGGTATAACGATCTGGGGGCCTAAAATGGCCACTTTAGCAGCATCATTCAACAAGTGACTGATGAGATGACGAGTAATAGAGAAGTATGGAGAAGTATGGACCACAAATGAATTGGGATACGGGCAAGGTAATGATGATGACGGTGATGTGACCATTTTAAGAATTTTAATGAGATTCATATTATTATCCCATTATGATTCTGCTAAAGCGGCCCTTTTAGGCACCCCTGGTCAGTGACAATGACGTAAAATGTACCAGACAGAAAAACCTTCGCATTTATATTAATAGTATGGAATTTTAAATTGTACACAATATCCCTTTGACATATAATACTGGTACTGCTTGGTAAAAGCTTTGAGCCTCAGCCTCAATCATACCAGTTCAAGTATAAACCAAAACTCATAATTATGATTGAAAGGGCACTAACTGTATCAACTTTCCAATAATAACTGTTCAATTCACCTTTCAGGTGATCAGTAACAATTATGTCTCTTTTTACAATCTGTTGAACTGTTGTGCTACAGCCACGGAGTCTGGACTTGTGCCTGTTTGATGGCAATAGGCGCGCCCCTCTTAAGAACTATAAAGAACCCTTAATAAAGCCGAAAGGCACTGGTTCTCCCCGTCATTGCGATAGTTTTTTTTGTTTTAGCTAGACCAAACCTGGGAACCTTCCAGTTACGTTACGTTTTAAGTTGATATTAGGGGTCTACGTTCCAACTTTGTCACAAGTATTTTTTTAAATACAAGTTTTTGAAACTATAACTTTACTTTAAATTACCACGACCCCCACACTATTACTATCACTATATATTTATCAGCACAATGTTTTGAGTGCGTTACATTGAGTTCTACCATAAAATTACATTTTTCTCCCCAAAAACAATATCGTTTCCTAGCAATAATCCCGTAGTTCTATCCTTTCGCAGGCATGCTGGAAGAGATTTCTTTGGAAATAAGCATCATCTTTGTACTATTTTCTGTTCCTTTCTACTTTTCTTTATATTTAGTGTGTACATAAATTGTTAAATAAATAAATATTTTTTGCGCAGAGAAACTTAGTTTGAAGTACAGAATTCTTGCGATCCGTTTACTTTACACTTTGTATTAACTGGCGGAATGTGAGTGAAGAAATATGTACATTTCTACCTAATCCTACGGTTATTACAGGCGTGACGTTATGTTGAATTCTGATAATTGAATAATTTCTCAATAGCACACAAACATGACAACGCCAACACAAGCGCTCACCAATAAACAAAACACGATAACTCCAACATTTACATTCAGTACAAACGCTGCACTAAATAGAATCATGTCCACGTCCACCTGAATGGCTAACGCATTTATTCTGCATATGATTTATATGCCGGCCGTGCGTGTATTCTATATTAATAATTATAACTACGTGAACGTTTTCGCAAACTCATAATTGGGTCAAGATAAGTAATTATGCGGATAATTGCGTTCGTAGCCTCTGAGTAAAGGAGGTGAGAGATAAATCATGCTAAGTCCCGCTTTTAGCTGTTATTTTGGTTAAGGTTTTTGATGGAAAACCAATACAAAACCAGTTCAAGTAATTGTAAATTGTATTTGTCTTCTTCTTTATTTTTCTGTAAGTAGTAAGTACTTAGGTTAATTAAAATATTATTAAATAATATTATTTATTAATATTTTACCTACGAACTCTGGTGGAATAGGCATGACGACAGTATCAAAAAATTGCAAATCTATTTAGTCCGTCAGTTAGAGTATTGGAAATTAATGGACACGTATTTTTTGTTTTTGTAAATCAATGAATATTGACAAAGATAAAACGCATCAAAACTCGGGAGAGGGGGCTCATGACGTCAGAACTAGCTAAAAATTATACCTAGGCGTGACGTATTGAGAATTTTAAAAGCGTCATATCTTCGTCAATTTTGGTTTACGTAACAAAAGAAAAAACACGGGTCTAATATTTTTTGATAATCTAACTGACGGACTAATTAGTTTTTTTTTGTCGTCTCGCCTATTACATAACACCACGCCCGTAATTCCCAAAGTGTTAGGCAGAGGTGTACATAATTGTACACCCAGATTTCGCCAGTTATGTTAAAGTCCCATGTAGTAGGGGGCAAGCCTATTGTCATAAACCGGGCACGAATTCAGACTCCGTGGCTGCTACTGAGAAATTGCTGATGGACAAACCCAATAACAGCTTACCTGACTCGGGCATCGAACCCAGCACCTCATGCTCAGCAGTCGCGCTTGCGGCCACAAGACCAACGAAAATATAAAACAGAAATTAAATGTATGAAAAATAGAAAGTAGATGGAAGTAATGAAATTAAATTATTTTAGAAATAACTCATCCAAACTATCGAGGACCTAGATAGTTTATCGCCAAATTATAAAATATCGAATAAGGCCTAAAACAATATTGCAGCTTAAATGTTGTTGTAGTTTAAAGAAAACGTTCCTTGGGATAAATTCTTATAGATTTCAAACTATTTAGTTTTATCATTAATGTTAATTATTTTTGTCACCGAGGAGGCAAGCATAATCTTACTTTGCTACAATTTTTGTCTCCGAGGAGGCAAGCATAATCTTACCTTGCTACAATTTTTGTCTCCGAGGAGGCAAGCATAATCTTACTTTGCTACAATTTTTGTCACCGAGGAGGCAAGCATAATCTTACTTTGCTACAATTTTTGTCTCCGAGGAGGCAAGCATAATCTTACCTTGCTACAATTTTTGTCTCCGAGGAGGCAAGCATAATCTTACTTTGCTACAATTTTTGTCACCGAGGAGGCAAGCATAATCTTACTTTGCTACAATTTTTGTCTCCGAGGAGGCAAGCATAATCTTACCTTGCTACAATTTTTGTCTCCGAGGAGGCAAGCATAATCTTACTTTGCTACAATTTTTGTCTCCGAGGAGGCAAGCATAATCTTACTTTGCTACAATTTTTGTCACCGAGGAGGCAAGCATATTCTTTTTGCTACAATTTTTGTCACCGAGGAGGCAAGCATATTCTTACTTTGCTACAATTTTTGTCACCGAGGAGGCAAGCATATTCTTACTTTGCTACAATTTTTGTCACCGAGGAGGCAAGCATATTCTTTTTGCTACAATTTTTGTCACCGAGGAGGCAAGCATATTCTTACTTTGCTACAATTTTTGTCACCGAGGAGGCAAGCATATTCTTTTTGCTACAATTTTTGTCACCGAGGAGGCAAGCATATTCTTACTTTGCTACAATTTTTGTCACCGAGGAGGCAAGCATATTCTTTTTGCTACAATTTTTGTCACCGAGGAGGCAAGCATATTCTTTTTGCTACAATTTTTGTCACCGAGGAGGCAAGCATATTCTTACTTTGCTACATTTTTTGTCACCGAGGAGGCAAGCATATTCTTTTTGCTACAATTTTTGTCACCGAGGAGGCAAGCATATTCTTTTTGCTACAATTTTTGTCACCGAGGAGCAAGCATAATCTTAATTTGCTACAATTTTTTGACAGCAACACAACTTACAATCACAGCATCAGATCTAGTTTAACAAATTACCAGAAGAAATTAGCTCCTAAATCAAGTCACATCGTAGCTAATTAAAAGAGACATAATTCGAAATTATCGTCACACCGTATTAGTGTTAGTTACATGAATGAATATAAATGTCATGGCATCTGTGAAGCAATCATTTAGCCAATGGCTATGTTTTGAGATCTTTGTAAACACTAAACTGCCGGGGGCTATGTACTATGCTATAAAATGCCCATCCTCATTTTACGAATATTATTTACTTTATGAGACAATGCAGTGGACGATACACGTTTTCATCTTCATCTGCCTAGCCTTTTCCCAACTATGTTGGGGTCGGCTTTCAGTCTAACCAGATGCAGCTGAATACCAGTATTTTACATGAAGCGACAGCCTATCTGACCTCCACAGTCCAGTTAGTACTGGGTAATACAATACCCCTTGGTAAGACTGGTTGTCAGACTTTTAACCCATTGACTACCTAACACTGTCAAAAATCTACAAATGATAGCCGGGACCAACGGCTTAACGTGCTTTCCGAGGCACGGAGGAAACTCGGTATGTAATGGACGGTCACCTATCCACGGACCAACCTAGGCAAGCTCGGCTTAATCTGAAGATTGATCCGAGCGGCTGTTATAATTTTAGCCAGGAGCTCCTGAATTTCAAATTTTGGAAAGCTACTACCTACTAAAAAAGGAGAAATGATTTGCCGTTCAGCAAAAACCTACATAGTGAAAAGTGTCATTTTTACTTTACTGCTTCACAGAAGGAGGTGACGGCGCGCGGCGTCCCATTCCGTCTCGCTCCGGACCGTGGCTTGAACCAGGGCCGGACGCAAGAGGTTGCCGCCACCGATTGCCGCCAACATTGTTTTTTTTTTTCTAAGAAGACAAGACAGAAGATCACAGTTTTTTTGAATCCAGACCTTGACCATAAACTTAGGCAATATTTTACCCTCGTGCTTAGCTTAATAAGTTACGTTAAGTATGTAAGACTTAAAAAACTTCTGATAGCTATTAACCATTTACCCATCATCACACTGTACATCAGTCTGAGACAACATGTGCTTACCATGTTGTCTATGCCCTGTTTATATTGCTAATAAACCGCCATATTTATGGTTTGTTTAATTTTTTTCTGACGTAAGTTGTAACATGTTGATTTTGCTGATAAAAACAAGAATTATAACCGATTTTCTTGATTTCAGGAGCTATGAACGATAGATATGGCGCGGTCTGACTTATTCTGATGTGTTTTTGTTTTTTAAGCAGATTTTTTGAAGCGTTCTTCTTCTGAATTTAGTATTTATTCAGTCAATGTCCCCTCTCAAAGAGAGGAGGCCTGTGTCTTAGCAGTGGGAACATTAAAGACAGATAATGTGAAGTCAATGCAATTTACATGGACAAGTGAAAATTATACCTTCTCATTTTCACTTTACAACATTAATTTGTGGAAAAATACGATGAATGATCATAAGATGAAATGTATCCGGATATTAGAGTAAGCTAGACATATTTAAAGCTGACTTGAATTATGTTTGTTCGTGATAGAAATAAAATACGGGTGGAAGGATTTTTTATTGATCTTTGATTGTTTCTGTACATAACGGAACATTCAGAGCGTAATCAATTAGCACCTCTTTACTTAGTTTTTGAAAATACACAATAGTGTAAATCTAAAGTTTCAACATTATATTGCGTCAAGCAACCAGTTAGGTAAACAAGTTAGTGTTTGTTAGTTTTCGCGGCTTGACGTAAAAACACAAAGGAATACGCTAAAGACTCATGTTATAAACGAGAAGTTCGCGCCAAAATTTAAGTTTCCAATACAGGATTTGAAAGATATTCGAAAGTTACATTTTCTGAGAGCTTTTCGACGCGGATGTACGGAATAATTTACTAATAGGAAAATGCTAAGCTTTCGATTTTTTTAATATAATATTATTACATAGTTATCTAGAACTCTAGAACTTGTCTTGTAGAACGCACTGGCGGTATTATAACTTTGATTGGTGTGACATACCTTGATTACAACGTTGATTTGAGAAAAAATATCTTTTAATTAATAAAAAAATTAAATCTTATCATGAAATTAAAAAGCAATTTATCTAATTCACACTCTACGATCGAGCGAGTTCTATCTAATATCTCGAATGTATCGTTAATCGAAAATAATCGAGATGTGATATCGATAAGCCGTTGTGGCAATTAGTGTCACGGTAAGCGCGAAGATCAATTCATAGATTACTTCAATCAAATATTCTTGATACTGGACCAAGAACGGCGGTCAATTATCAGTCAGGTGAAAAAACGGTGTTTGTTTTGTCCAATGTAAACAATTGAATGCCAGGCTGTTACATTTTGAGACGTTTCCGGTTTCGATTCGAGTTGATTTATCGATCACATGATCGATTTAAGCTGCGATATTTTTGAGGTCAATTATTTTTTGTTTTTAAATTGGACAGTCCTTAAAATGTTACTTTCGCTAAAAATAACATAGATTTACGCTTGATTTCAGTGGAAAACCACAAATAACACGAACGAAGTTATAGCAATAACACCAATATCTTTACCGATACGCTTAAACTTACTTCACGTGTCACAAACTCGCTTTACGTCAATCTGCATTAAAATGTAACACAATACTGCACTGATTATGATTATCCGCACTGACAGTTGATCCGATAGTAACCGAGCACTGTCACAAATCGGATTCATGCACTCGAAATCGATTCATCAACACATCACTTTAAAAATCGAATTTTAAATTCGGAATTCGATCACGTCCGAAGCGTGTATACAGTTCACTGGTTGTACAACTACTGGCTTTTAGTACTTGCTAGTGTTGTGTGTCGGTTTGCCCCGCAGCTTGCGACCGATTAATTCATGATTTAAGATAAGTTTTGTGAGACTTGAGACGGAGACTTCGAGACATCGCAAGTTTTTTGGCGAATATTGACGTATGGACGGGTTGTCTGTTAAAACTGTAACTGTATTTCTAGTTTTAATTTGTGGTATGATGGATGGTCTCAATTAGTGTTGGGATTGACACTGAGTGATGGTAATCGGTTAATTAACAATGTTTAGTTTTGGTTGATGTGCTGTTCCGGTGCTTAAGCTGATTGTTATGTCCGTATTGGTATAATACTAAATAGACTTTTAATCAAATGAAATATAGGTGCCATTTTACGAAGAACTTGCTCCATGCTCTTTAAATTTTGAACCAAATTGCCAATATTATGACAATATAGCGAAGCTTTAGAATTCCCAGAAATTAGCCTAATTATTCCCAAAGATCTTGCCTTTATTTACGATCGAGGCTCTTCAGAAACTAAATAAACCAGTTTCATGGTTAATAAAGAATGTTGTAAAAATATTTGATTAATGCACTAATACTGGAGCGTGCACAACCACTTACAGGTTGAAGGAAGAACGAGTTTTAGAATAGGTACTATCAGCTGTAAGTACCTACGTAACGTGTAGGTATCTGAGTTTATTACATAATAAAAGATACCGCTGAAGTAAGGTTTGCTTAACTAGAACCATACCTAGGTGGCGGTACTTTCATACAAGCCCTAAAGCTTGGCTTGCCCTTATAAACTACTACTCTTTATGATGTTAGGGTTTCTGAACAGTCGGTTTGTCGTATGGGCTTGCCGTATTGTTGGCCCCTAGCGCCACTGTCTATAGGTAGGTAAATGCCAAATATTTACTGAGAAATACGTAAACTCTTTAAAATTATAACCAGCTAATTGATGACCCATAGCTGCCTATGTAGAAACCAGAGGCATTGCTAATATAATCCAAACATGAAAAACAAAATTAAAAAGTCCGATGTGGTCTATTTTCAGTTACCACGAAATGTCCAAAACTATCCCTTTTGCCCGGCTGAAATCTACCAAAACATAAAAAATAAAATCAAAATCTACCAAAAAATAAAAAATAAAATAACGGGTAAGTAATATATGATATAATTACAAAATCTCTAATATTTACAAGACATAACAACTGAATCTATAATTTTATTCGATATATCGATCAGTTAATATAATAAACGATTGATATAATTTTAAAGTTACTAATTTTTATAAGCTTAAGCTACATTAAATATAGTATCGTTTGATATAACACTCAGAAGACATAAAACTTATTTAGTATAATAATATAAAACGCGTGGGTTTTTATTACCCTGTAAAAAACATGCAAACGAGCATACACCATGCATGCAGCAGACATGCAAACAAGCATACACCATACATGCAGAATGCAAGCAAGCATGTAGCATGTAATCAAGCATGCAGCAAGGAGCAGGCATGGTTTCTGTCACGGCTCCGGCGCTGCGGGGCTCCGGCGGTCCCATGCTAGCTTATCGTCGCAGATGTGGTTCACGCTCACGACTGTTAGAACCAGCTGCTCCTCAGCTTGCGGGCTGCCTCACCCCTCCGCGCCAACGCGATTTTAAATAACACTCTTGGGGTAGGGCGGACAAGACTACGTAGAGTCGGTTTTGCAGCGATTCGTTTCTGTCACGGTTTTCGATAATAAACGTTGTTATATAATGATTTTCGATTAAATAAACGTTATATCAATACTATATGTTTTAAACGATAGGCCTAATGATTTTCGATTAAATAAACGTTATATCCAATAACGTTATACGAAATAAGTTTTAGAGTATATAAATGTTATATCTGAAGAAATTATATCAACAGTTGATAGAACTCACGTTTATTATATCTTGTGAACGTTATTGAAATGAAAATATACCAAATAACTTTATATGTTACGAGTACGAGACACACCCTAAAATAACATCACGGCTGTAATCGCCGAAGAGTGAAGCGACCACTACACCAACGAGGCATCCGTTTATGTAAAAGGGAGCGAGCCTATAATGTGGCCATTACTTTTTTTTTTGACATTTGTAACGGCAGACATGATTACGTAGAGCCATCTTCATTATTTTTAATTTTTACCTAAACACATTTATTTATGTAGCTACTTAAATTTAAGGGTCACCGAAATGTAAACAAACAACTAAAAATTATACAATAACCAAGGAGAGTCATTAGTTGAACATTAAAAGATAACGTAGTCGGAAAAGATGCTGTGATTTATTGATATCTGATTTATGGAAGAAAACCACTATGCAGCGATCACTTACATTATATAAGATTTCAGTACTATGAGGCAAACGCTGATTTTTTTTGTATCGATATTAGAGTAGATGGTGGACTGCCTCGTTGGTTTAGTTGTCGCAAACGCGACTGTTGAACCTGAGGTCCTGGGTTCGGTTTTCGTTTCAGTCATATTGATATTGGGGTTTTCCATCAGGAATTTTCTCAGTAGCAACCACGGAGTCTGGATTTGTGCACGGTTAATAGCAATAGGCTCGGACCCCATTACCTACATGAGACTAAAACATAACTGACGAAATGTGGGTGTACTATTAGGTACACATCTGCCTAACCCTTTGGGGATTACAGGCGTGATGTTATGCTATGACCTCATACTCATACAAGTCAACAAGTCAATAGAATCTGTAATTTGTAAGTTGACTAATTGACATTGCTTATTGTGAATCCATTTGCACGTCATGTTATGGCAGGATATGATGAAACTAATTACTGTAACACCTTACCTTTGATTTGATTTACTTTTCCTAAGTGTTATAACGAGTAAAAGGCACCGCCAACCATCAGATCATAATCATCAGTGGATCATTATGATCAGAGCATGAAAGACCATCACTAAATACGTATCACACTCTCCTTTCTTCCTGACTGATTCAATACTATATTTTTTAAGGGTTCCGTAGCCAAATGGCAAAAAACGGAACCCTTATGTATTCGTCATGTCTGTCTGTCCGTCCGTATTTCACAGCCACTTTTTTTCCGAAACTATAAGAACTACGCTGTTGAAACTTGGTAAGTAGATGTATTCTGTGAAACGCATTAAGATTTTCACACAAAAATAGAAAAAAAAACAACAAAATTTTGGGGGTTCCCCATACTTACAATTGAAACTCACTTTTTTTTTCTCATCAAACCCATACGTGAGGGGTATCTATGGATAGGTCTTCAAAAATGATATTGAGGTTTTTAATATCATTTTTTTCTAAACTGAATAGTTTCCGCGTGAGACACTTCCAAAGTGGTAAAATGTGTCCCGGGGCCCTGTAACTTCTAAAATAGGAGAATAATAAAACCTAAAAAAAATATATGATGTACATTATTACCATGTAAACTTCCACCGAAAATTGGTTTGAACGAGATCTAGTAAGTAGTTTTTTTTTTATAAACCAGCCGCAAACCCGTAAACCGCAATTTACCTTTCATTTTACTTATCAATAACTTGAAAAAAAATACACTATTATTAAAACATCGATCAAAGTTACAGCGTACTATAAGAACTTTTATATTATGTTGCTGCTACGGAACCCTTAGTAAAATATCTGATCACAGAATTCATTCAAAATACCTAAGACGAGTATTCTGCCTCTCACAGACAAAGGAACATAGGGCTAATGCTGCAACACTGGAAATATTGGGTGTTTAGTCTGAACGGACCGCTGTATAGCCTGGGACAATAAGGTATTTAACTTGATTGTCTACAGATCATAAACCATCACTTTTACGTGCAAAACTTATTGAAATATCCATTCTTGAACTAAGGGTATTTCAAAAGCTCTTTTTATTGACTGTTTGAAAGAGATACCGTGACCCCGGAACACAAAGGGCAATGAAGGAACATGGATGGGTTTTAGTCAGTAAAAGTCTGACACTCCCTCCTGCTCTGCCCAGAGTGGGAGGAGTCATTTGATGATTTCCCATCCGAAAAAAAAAGGGTATATCAGTATAGGTATTCTTTTAATTTAATGTAAAATAAATCATATGAAGTCGCAAGTTAATAGGCTTCTTTTGGGTTCTCATCTCTGTCCTCAGGACTAGATGGAGGTCAAGGGTAGGCCCATTTGATAAAAAAAAATGAATCCATCTTACCTTTTATCAAAACTGTAAAAAGCACACATTCTACAACACTTATGACTCTTCTGCATTATATTTCTGAAAAACAAACTTTAATTGCTAAATAAATGCCACTTTCTCGATAAAAATGTACCGTAAACAATGTAATGAGCTTTTTTGCCAGAGGACATATTATAATAATTGCAATTAGTGTCAATCACACTGAAGCCCAATTTATTTAATTTATTTTTGGCTATAATTTGGTTCATTCATTATTTTCATTATACTGTACCACTTAAAGGGAGACGGTATCTACCTTGTATGATCTTGAATTGCAATCGTAATGCAATGTTTTCGGACTTTAATTCGGCAGGCATTGTAAAGTACTTTGTGCCATCATGAAAGGCGAAGCTCGCCACTTAATATTCAAGCCAAATTGTTTTAAGACATAATCAATTACAAACCAATTTAAGAATTACTTTAAAGACCGTTTTGATAGCTTCTGAAATTCATTGAGCCTTTATAAAATATGCATATTACAGCAAAAGAAATTGGCTAAACGCCACAAAATATTATGAGCCCTATAGTACTCCCACTGGCGGGATACCTGTCTCCTCTCTGTGCGAGGGTGTGGGGGATAATCCGCCACACGGGCCCAGTATGGGTGCTTTTTACGAATCAACACCTATCATAATTATCCACTTGTGATTATTCGGCTGTTCCTAAATTACCCTAGGCCAATAAAAATTTCATTTTTCCTAATTCATATTAATACTTACTATAAAAATTAATTAATATATAATCATATTGTGTCGTGATGGCCCAAGGCCTCACCTCTCATGGTTCTGGGTTCAAATCCGGGCAAGTACCATGTGACTTTTTCAATTCATATGTACTTTCTAAGTTTATCTTGGACATCACAGACATCGGTGAAGGAAAACATCGTGAGGAAGTCATATAAGTCTGAAATTGCCAACCAGTCTTGAGCAAGCGTGGTGATCAATGCTCGTGCCTTCTTTTTGAGAAGAAGCCTTTGCCCAGCAGTGGAATAGTAATAGCCTGGTATTATTCTATTTTATTATCATATTAATATTGTGTTAAGGTTGGTTTTCCCTTCGCGCCGGAAGAAATGTAAAGCTCATTCAGTAAAACAAAACTGAATACACGAAAAGCACCATAACTACTACTACAACAACAACAACAACAGCCCATAACGTCCACTGCTGGACATAAGCCTCTCCCATGATGGGAGGAATTTGCCGTAATCTCCACGCTTGGCAGGCGGATTGGAGATCGCAGTGATGAAAGACTAACAGAAACGCTGCTGCCCGTTCTCTGGTCTACGGAGGCGCAAGGTGTTCTGCCTCAGACATTAGTCGCCTTATACGACACCCGTGAGTGTAATGGGTTGGTTCTATTCTACTCTGCCGGATACCACACGGCTCCCTGCCATAACTACTTAGACTTAATAATTTGATTCTATTTTCAAATATATTTAAGGCGAGTCGAAAATAGTAAATTCACTATAGTACACTCAAACCCATATTAATAGTCCTCATCAAGTCAGTATTTTCAACGCAACTGAAATAAACAAGCTTGCAGAATCTACTTTTTCACTCTTCTATTGAAACCAAAACGAAACTTTTATGGAAAATCCCTATATTTCGTAACGCAATATACAACGTTTGAAATCAAACAAAATATTTACTTTTGCTTACTTCTTGAGGCTAATATAATATGGAATAAGAAACATTAAATTTGTTAATTTTTTTCAATATTCGAAAATATTGTTATTTCAAAGGCATTCCAAAACGAGAACCTTTACAGTACAGTAGAAAAGTAGAAAAGAACAGAAGTTTATCCCACAGGCATATTGGAAATAGGGCATTTCCTATGGTAGGTATTTAGAGATTTACATAACGAGTATAATACAGGACTTTTCTTTATTTACTGAAAATAATTAAGGAAATGGAAAGCCGGCCGGAAATTTTCTCAGAATGTTTAACAAAAGCTTTGGTTTCATTTTTAAATCCAAACATTTACGTTATTTTCTTTCGACATTAAAATAGCATTGCATTGTTGTAGCATTTTGTTAAATCAATTAGACATCAAAGTTCTAGGCTGAACGTATATCGATAAAAAACTAAAAGGCTTTCTTAATATTAACAAGCTCCGTTTCCACACTTTCATAGCAGCACTCACGCGCACCGACATCGTCGGAGGCACGCAAATAAATCACGCGTTGACACCTCATATATCTCCCGCACCGATATTGTTTTAAATCGATTCATTCCAATCGATACCCGGCTAATATCGATCATTGGTATTCTCTAGCACACGCTCAACACCTTATATGAAATACGAGAAAATTCTTTAGATTTCCCAGAGGCGGACACTTATTTTGAAAAAGTTCTAAGTCCCTTTTCATCTTAGTTGGTTTGGAACTTAGTCGCAGTTTAATGTGTTTTGGTAAGTAATAACACTGTTTTTAATTATTATTGGCAGTGTCATATAAGTTTGAAGCAGCAAATGGCTGCAATTATTTCAAAGGGTGTGTTCGATCGGTATGGTATCATATTTTTATGACTAATTTGTTCTCTATGCTGAAATTGTACATACAACATATTAAATACTAGCGGACGACACGCGGTTTCACCCGCGTAGTTCCCGTTCCCGTGGGTGTACGGGGATAAAATATAAAATGAAGCCTATGTTACTCAGGGTGAATGTAGCTTGTTGCGGGACTGTTCGAAAGAGATACCGTGACCCCTAGGGAATGCAAATCCGTTCTGTTTTAAAATCCGGATTTTTAGAACGGATTTTTGGTCCAATCCGGATTATCCGGAATCTTACGGATTTTTCATGAAAAAAAAACAAATCTCCAGTTTATTCATATGTTTCTTATATTTTTGTAAATGGGTTAAAATAAAAACAGGACAATCAAATCATATTTTTTATTTTTGTTATTTGAAATTATTTAAATTAAATACCATAATTTTGGTGTTATAGCCATAATATTCTTATTACTAAAATAATCAGTCTGTGACTCGCGTGCTGAGTAACGTTAGTAAAATAATTAATAAGTAGAAATTATAATAAACTCTGAAGAACAAAAATAAAACCACAATTTTTTTCAAATTATTTTTTATAATGTTAAATTATAATTATAATTCTGATTTGTGTCTGTGTACTTTAAAGTGGACCAACAGTAATGTGCTAACATATTTTTATCCCAGATACCCTCAAAACTAGTCAAAACCCTTCAAATTTTGGTGAAAACGAAGATAATGTTCATCGGTCACGTTTCCAAGGTTTTCTGGGAAAAAATTTAGGTGTGAGTGTGGAAAATGATTTATTCATGTTGGAAAATGACATGCTGACACGCATCCGTTCGCCATCCTTCAATTCAGATCCTTCGAAATGACATATCATAGTACTACATAACCAATGTCCATACCCAGACGACTTCCTTTAAATTTTTCTGTAACATGTGCCACTTTCAAACTTCGTCTAATATACTCATTCCTTTCTTTATCTATTCTTGTCACTCCACACATCCATCTCAAAATTCCGTCTATCATCTTCGCTCATCATCTCCGCTACATGTCGTCGGCAAACAGCATACACCAGGGAGCCTCTTCCTCGATGTCCAACGTAAGAGTCGAGCGTCCATTATCACCAGGAAGAGGTAAGGGCTTAGAGCCGACCTTTGGTGCAAGCCGACTGCCACATTGATAAATATAAGTGCAAATTAAAGAAACTGGATCAAAAATAAAGACAAATAGACTTCTTGTCAAATTATTTAACATTGCATAAAACAAAACTAACTTCACTTAAATGAAAATAATACGTTTTATTAAAATAATCAGTCTGTGACTCGTGAGCTGAGTAACGTTACTAAAATAATTGAAATTTCTTAATATTCAGAAAATTCGGATTCGATTTTCGAATCCGGATTTAGAGGTCGAGTAAAAAAGTGCGGATATCCGGATTTTTTGGATTACGGATAGTCCGAATGGCATTCCCTAGTGACCCCGGAACACAAAGGGCGATGAAGGAACATGGATGGGTTTTAGTCAGTAAAGTCTGACACTCCCTCCTGCTCCGCCCAGAGCGGGAGAAGTCATTTGATGATTTCCCATCCGAGCCAAACCATCCTAAAGGGTGAATGTAGCTTTCAAATGGTGAAAGAATTTTTGAAATCGGCGCAGTATATTTTGAGTTTATTTATTACAAACATACACACACACACACACAGACACACAAAAATACAAATCTTTCCTCTTTATAATATTATAGTATTAGTATAGATATCCCATATCTTTGTCTTTATAGAGAAAATTATTGGTATATATTAACATTTGAAATTAAACCATGGATAAACAGTGACAGTTACATACGGTCGTCTCTACGTTCTCGATACCTCGATAAGCAACCAACTGTCAAACTCCTACTGTCACAATATTTTATGTTATAGAATTGTCACAAATTGTAACGGTTCTTAATGGTAATTTGACGAACATTGATAGATTAGTTAAGTAGTTCGGTTGACGTGTTATATACGACTGGAGTTTGAGTAAGTCTGTGACAAAGTGGCTGTCACACAAGAAGTTAGTATATATGGTGGATGAAGTGATTTTATGTAAACATGAAAATGGTTTTATTTTAAGGTTTATTAACAAAATATTACAATTGTTAATAGCATCACACCTGTAATCCCCGAAGGGTTAGTCAGAGGTGTACCTAATAGTACACCCACATTTCATCAGTTATGTTTAAGTCCCACGTAATAGGGGGCAAGCCTATTGTCATCAACTAGGCACAAATACAGAGTTCCAGACACCGTAGCTGCTACGGAGAAAATTCCTGTTGAATAAACTTAATAACACTTTGTACGACCTGGGAATCGAACCCGGGATCTTATGCTCAGCAGTAGCGCTTTCAACCACTACACCAACGATGCAGTCATGACTACATATTATAAAACTAAGTCCTCCGCCGCGTCTGTGTGTCTGTTCGCGATAAACTCAAAAACTACTGCACTGATTTTGGACAATAGATAGAGTGGTACTCGAGGAAGGTTTTAGTATATAATTTGTAAAGCGGGCGGGCGAAGCTGCGGGCATCAGCTAGTTAATATTTAAATTTTTGTCTCTTCTAAATATAATCACAAAAGGAGTCCCGCTAACTGTTTTAAATAGAATGTAAAGATTGCAGCAGGTGACGTTTTGAAGTAACTGCCTACCTCCATAGACAAAAGGGCTGAGTTTACATGTAACTGTGGATAACATACAAGCATATTATTGACTGTTTTCTACGAACGGAAAGTGGTATGTTGTCATGCCTTTTAAAAAACTTAGAGCAACATTTTCCTGCAAAATGTTTCTTTCTAGCAACATTATTCGCAAGCCTTATCGTAGCAGTGACAATATTGGTAGGCGCTTGAGAGCTAGGTTTCTGGATTTGCGGCCAGTTGATGGCAATATCATCTTCCCGGGGCACGGGACTTAAACATTACTGGTGAAATGTGGATGTACGTCAATTGCGAGGACTACATACTTGCTATTGTATAAAAGAAACTATGGTGTTCAGTTTTTTGGATAGTTTGAACGTCGTAATGTAAACTACAACCTGTTGTTAATTTAGTTAAATTTCTCTTTCATCATCATTATCATCATCAGCCTATAATGTTCCCACTGCTGGGACACGGCCTCCTCTCAATGAGAGGGAATGGGCCATAAACCACCACGCGGGCCCAGTGCGGATTGGTAGATGTCACATGTCTTCGATTTTTTGGTTATAGGACATGCCGGTTTCCTCACGATGTTTTCCTTCACCGTTTTTTAGTTTCTCTTCAATGAACTGTAATTTGTTAAGAAATAAATGTCTTTTAACCGAATTGTTTTATAGCTGAAATATCAATTAAAAACACAGTTTACTGCCGTCTCACTTAATTATTCAGACACATTTCAGAGTTTGTGAATTAACGTCTTTTTACAGGCCTTTAAAAAAAAAGCTTAGTTCTATATTTAATTGAGAATTATTTCGTGAACTCTGGCAAAAGGTGTAAAGAAGCTATTATGTATAAGTATATATAAAGGCTTATTTAGGTGGTGGATCATAGTGAGTATTTTTGTGAAATTAGTACAGTCTTCTAAGAAAGAGTTGGTAGTACAACAAGCTTCAAGAACCTATGCAATGTTTAGCGTGTCAATTAAACGAGGGATTTTAAAATATTATAGACTTTTGATTCTTCCTCTCGCAGGCCTGCTGATAGAAATTTCTTTTGAAATAAGCTGTGTCTTTGTACTGTAAGTTATGTTATGATATTTCCAGCACTCTCTTGTGTGTACTATCAGGGATACTCCCGCCTGATCACCACTAAGCTAATTTTTGCTTGCACTTACAACATAGAAACGCTCTCTAGCCCCGCCCCGTTGTATAGAAATAATGAATGAGAGAGCAGCGGTGGCCCAGTGGTGGTGGCCCCGACTTACAAACAGTAAGTCGTGGGTTCGAACCCAGACAGTCGCATTACTTTGTGTAATTTATTTCATTACCACTGCTCTCAAAACGGTGAAGGAAAACATGTGAGGAAACCGGCAAGTCCTAGAACCAAAAATTCGAAGACATGTGACATCTACCAATCCGCACTGGGTCCGCGTGGTGGATTATAGCCTATTCCCTCATTGAGAGGAGGCCGTGTCCCAGCAGTGGGAACATTATAGGCTGATGATGATGATGATGGTGATGATGAATGAATGAAAAGATACCGATCGGCTGAGCGCACTGACGACGCACGCCAAACGGGAGTTATTGTTATTTTGCGCGCCAAAGTTGACGCTTTCCTAATAGGCCTAAACTTTAATTAAGAGGGCGTGGCTCGGCACCTCCGCATGATTTAAGCTAAGAAATAAGTTTCATCACCAAGATTTTAACATTACCTACACATCGCGACAATAAAACCTACACAGCTATCTTAACACCATCTGTATCTATAAACACCTAACAATACTCAATAAGATAATTATTTATTAAACATCGTTTACGTCATACCTTTATGTAATTACATCTCATGTTGTAACCGACGTGTAGGTACGGCTGATCCAAATGCATCTATTGTTGATGAAACAAGAGATTTTTTTGCAATATGTGTATAAGATAGTGATGCGCGATCTGATCCGATATTTTACGGTATTGATACAACAGGATTCAATACTCCGATATTTTGGATCGATACAAAAGTACTTGTATCGGAATGCGTGAAGCGTATGTAATGAAAAGACAGGCACAAAAGGAGGACACAAAAACATTACTAAATAACTCCTGGAATTTGACCCAAACTCTTCGAGGAATACAACGATACGATATGATCATTACAAACATACGACGGGATACACCCTCAGACAAGTTGGGGGGACGATCTCCACAGGGTGGCTGGTAGCAATGGAGTCAAGTGGCGTGCTTTTGAAGAAAGAAGCCCATGTCCAGCAGTGGACTCTTGTAGGCTGGTGATACTTGAATTTAGAACGACACAACACAAGTATCGAAACTCATGCAAGTAACCTGCATCCCAAAGGAGGAGAATCGTATCGAACGATCGATCTAAAGTATCGATACAAATGCAAGTATCGTGCATCCCTACAAAATGTGTATAAGAACATAGTAACAAGTTAATCGGGATTGTGTGTTGACGTAAAGTGTTGGTAAAAAAATAGATGCGCTTAATTAGTGTAATGACCGTTTTTACTTACAGGAATGCCTAAATATTGTAATTTCAACTTTGAGGACTGGGTACTGTAATTTCAACAATGCAATTTTATTTAGTTGTTGCCTAATGTTAGTGACCTAAGTTGGCTAAGTGCTCTTCATAATCATTTGGAAGATAAAATTTAGGCGCAATTTACTTGTCTTTCAATATCTTACTAGATTCTTCTTTTGAACTTGAGCAGATACCTAAAGCTCTCCCTGTTCAAAAAAACTAATTAAGGATTATGCCTGATTGTGTTTAGGAACATAGCATAACATTTTTATCTTTCTTTCCTGTAATTGGCGACTGTCTAAGTCCAAGACTGTAAAACCTATGTATACCTAAATGCTGTACACAGAAGCTGTTGGTGAACCTATATATTAATAAATAATAAATAAAATAACAAACATAGTTTCCATTTCTGGGCTGGGGCCTACAAAGATCAGTTGAAAAAGCCAACTGATTTTAAAAATTTTCATACGTAAAAAAATTTCCACTTTTCAGGAGATATTGTTAAAATTCAATTAGTGGTGGCATACTAAATCTACGATCAAGTATTCTCATTGCATTATCGATGATTATCAACAGACGAAGTATTATTATTATCTGTGTCGATAGTAAACCAACCAGTACTCCAGTAATAATACCTACACAATAATGACCTTTACAGTGGAAAAAAGTAGCATTACGCTGAAAAGAGACAGCAATACTTATTTCGAATGCTTTTGAAATCGTCCCATATGTCAGGTTGGTGTTAGAGCGAGATAGCTAGCATTCCCACGTACCGCAGCCGAGGTCACTTCGCGCGTCATTCACGCATGCGTTATGTCATTGTGTGGAAAGGGCTTTCGAACAAAGGAAATTAGTTTTGATCTCATTCAATCGATTTTGAACTTTATCGCTTTGAGTGAAGATAGTGAATTGAATAGTTTCGTTATTAATACGATTAGTGTTGACCTAATTTACGGGTTTTGTCATAGAGTCATGGATATGTGTATCAAAAGGGCATTTTGCAGTGTTTATATAAGTTTGATGCATATTTTGGTGACTTATTTTGTTTTAAATAGATTATCCCACTGAATCAACATCAGGTTTCATGAAGAGATATTTTACCTATAGGTAATATCTATATAGGTATATATATAATAATATCTGTTTCCAAAAATTTCTTGTTTTAGCGAAAGTGCTTTTTTTTGTAGGATCGTACGAAAAACCAACAAACAAGCTCCTAATCCATGTAGGTTTGTATCTTACCTTTAGAAAAGTTTAATATTAAGGATACTAAAAAAACGAATACACATTCAACTATTGCAACGCTTCTATGCTGCTGCGGTACTATGCTGCCAGTCCAATTCAAGTAACCTTGCAGTTTAACTGAGCTTCTACATAGAAATAAACGACACAGGTAAATTACAAAAAATAAATAAATAGGAAAGTCTAGTTAAATAACGGAAATGATATAAACAATGAATAAAATTTATTCAGCATTTACAAAGTGGAAATAATAATTTTAACTTAATTAATCATTTATTTATTACAACAATAATGCTGCAAACTGCACAAATCTACAGAAGAAAAGAAAATTTACAGAATTTATTTAATGTCTGAATACAAACAAAGAACTCGATTGTAAAATAAAAGACATTATTACTATTAAAATAATCTCATAAGGCAAGATATTTTGGTATAAAATAATATCACTAAGGGAAAAATTTCAACAATTACAGTTAAGAAATATTAAATAGCTACGAAAATGATATGTTGTTATTCTTTGTTATTCTTGATTGAATGAATTTAATAATACATTTTTAAATAAAGAAAGTAATAATACAATTCTACTCTACATCGTAATACTTTTACGGTAAAACAATTAAATTTAATATAAACTAAGTGTAGTGGGTAGTAACCGTTTAAAATTATGAGAATCATTAAAAATAAAATGTTACTATTATAGTAATTTTCATAAGAATTGCATCGTTTCGCGAATTTATAGGTAAATCTAAATCAAAACAAGGAAAGAGGAAAACCTGAAACCTCTGAGTTTGAAACATTTGTAGTTTACAATTGACAGTTATTTTATTTATTTAATATATATTTAATATTCACTTATTTCATTATATTGACATTATTAACAGATAAGCTCTACTTATAAAATAAATAAATATAAATATCTCTGGACATTACACACAGCGCCATCTAGTGGCACACTAAGCAACGAGGCTTGTGTCGTGGACACCAGATAGTTGATATACTACATAGATGCTTTTTGTTTGTAAATACATACTTATTATACATGTAAACATCCATGACTCGGAAACAAAGATCTATGTTCATCACACAAACATTTGCTCCTAACAGGATTCGAACCCGGGACCCTAAGAACGTAAGGCAGCCTCACTACCGCTGCGCCATTCGGGTCGTCGTTATATAAATTGAGTATAAATAAAGAACAAAAAATAATAATATAAATTTAAATATTTTAGTTACTAATTTTAATTATTTTATAATTGCCAACAGCCTCAAAATCAATATCAAAATCAACATAACGACATGTTTTTTTTTAAATAAGCCTTATATAAACGTCTTTATTTTATGCTTTAAAATCAGTACTGTATCTAAAAATGTTTTAATTTCGTCTTAAAGTTTTAATTAGTATACATTATAGTCTCATCGTTTTTGATAAGGATAAAAATCGAGTAGCAACAAGTTTACGTCTATTCACAATTTATAACTTAGTGTTTATAAATAATTAAAATAACAAACCTAACAAGCAACAATAGGAAAACATAAACAATTATTATTTGGTCTTAAAATGTAGGTATTTTGAAATCCTGCGTATGTTTTAACGATAAAAATAGTTTGCCTCTTGAATCAATACTTTATTTTTTTCTAATCAATAAAAAACAAATTGTGGATAATATTTTTTAAACAAGTGAAAATATGATGTATCTATGATAATATTAAAATCAGTTTTGAATTTTGTTGTATTTTTACATCATTATCCTGCCTATATCCCAATTGATTTGCGGTTGGTGCAACGTGTCTTAAATCATGGGAATAAGATGCTTTCAGAAGAATTTAAGATTAATTAACTTTAAAATTTAAGATGGTACAATATTTATCATGGGGCCATAAATGGCCGCTTGAGCAGAATCTTATTAGGATTATAATATGAATCGCATTAAAATTCTTAACTGGTCACAGACGCAGTTAATATTACGAATTGTCACTTTGTGACCATTTTACAAATTGTAACGTAATTTATTATTTTATTAAAGCGGCCATTTTAGGGCCCCAGGACTACAGTCTATCTATTTATAAATAATTAATATTTAGCCGTTGATACTAATTCAATCATCATCAACATGAAAGTATTTTCTTATTGAGAATATTAAACGAATCGGATCGGCGTTTAATATTCTCAAATATTACAACTAGGTATAAATTAATTTAATCACCAAATCATAAGTTTCTTTTATTAAAACATAGTTACGCTAACAGCGAAAACTATCAAATTTTTCAAATTCCAAACATTGAAGCTACCAATTCTTTAAGACAATAATATTCATTCTATGACGCACTTACGCATATCATCCCAAATAGAAAAAAAAACTTTCAGAGTCTTTAGCTATAGGGTTCCAAATTTAAAAAGTAACTGCCAATATCATCGAAGAGATTCCCGCGCGCCATAAAGCATACGCCATAATCGGCCATTTTCTTACAAACGTCAAATAGAAGATGTCACTGGTAATAACCGAATTATCAAAGAAAGTCTATACATAAGAAACTTTGAGTGTAGCAAAATATTCAAGTTAGATCCAGCTGTCGTTGGTCCATTGCCGTCGCTTGCTGCCCGCAGGTCGCTCAAGAGTCCTGGCCCTCAATCAGCGTTTATCATCTGGAACAAGGAATTTTACTTCTTAATTTATTTCAAAAATATAAGCAAGGGTATCTAAAGAGTCCTGAGCGACCTGTTTAAAAGGACACACAATAAGATTTTGGTTAAAGTGTTATGGTTAGCATGCTTTTCTTCTAAGTTACGTTTATTTTATTTTCAGTCACTTCTGTTATGTTCTTTGGTTATGGGTCGTAGAACCCTATTTTATATGCACATGGGCTTTCGTCTATACGCTGCATATCTTGGAAAAATCAAAGTTCAGAAAGACGAAGCTGCAACCTTGATTTCTCCAAGTCAGTTATATTTTTAAACCAACTTAGACTGTAGAGTTTTTAAAATTCCAATATCTGTACAGGCGTCGCTCCAGGCTTTGAATTAATTAGTAATTTATAGGCTATTAGAGTTTTGAGTTGAGTCACTGAATCACTTTGTCGGCACATAAATCATCACTTAATGAGTTATAGAATAATGATGCATCATGTAATAACTTCTAAGCTACTTATAGTACTTTTGTTCACTTTATCCATAGAGGGATAAATAAAAGCTGTACCAAACATAAAATCGCCAATTTACAATGAAGCAAAGAATAAAAAAATGGCCAAGTATAGTGTCGCAGTATTTATGCAAATGATAACTCATTGATTATTCCAATGACATTTAAAATCAGGTTTCAACAACAGTAATTTCTTGTGGAGATGCTTCTGAACGTCAGGAAAAGTAATTCTCCATGAACTTTGATCATTTCTACCATGGTGGAAGACAAAGGGCCGATGTTCAAGAATGAGGAAGTCGGCATCAAGTAATTGGTTTCTGACAGCTTCGAGGAACTTTATTTATTGCCAGTCATCCGGCTTATCTTTACAGACTTGTACTTGTCTTATTAAGTGCAATAAAAAATATTGTTTAGGTACTGCACCGTTCTATTCAGACATTTCATGGGTAATTTTGAGAATATACCTAGGCATTGTGTTAAGTATCAATGGATTAACAACTGATCGTAGGTATTCTTTATCTTTATACCTATCCTGCTCAATTCCTCCAGGATTATTCGAAGAACTTAAATACTGTCGTTCTTGGGAACCAATTTTATATATCTGTATGTTTTAAAGATTTGTTTTTAGGATTATATGTGCGAAATGCTTTGGTTCTTAGACATCATCTTAATTAACACTATTAACAGATGTAACCCCTGCTAAGAATGGATTAATTAATTTACTTTATCTCGGACACAAAGAATCCATGAGGCCCAACCACAATACAACATAATCAACAATGAAAACAGACCTAAACTATTCCGAACACTATTCATTTAAAAAAACACACATGCCGCAGTAATCAATGTCTAGTTTTGTGCATGTGCATAGGATCAGTTATGGTGCTACCTATAAACCGAGAAGAGGAACATCATGCGAATGCACAACGCACGCATATGCACCGCGCACACACGTAAAATTTTAACTGCTTATATAAACACAGGCCTGTATGGATATAAGCGATTTGACACTTGCTCAATACTGGTAGGGTTGTCAGTTGTGAAGGAAAAACAAATACCTACAGTACATAACGAGCTTTACATAGAGAATACCACACTGAGGAATGGGACATTCTATGAGCAAGAAAATAACATAACATAACATCACGCCTGTAATACTTGAAAAATTTGGCAGAGGTGTAGGCTAGCAGTACCATTTGCCATTTATGTTTAAGTCCCATGTAACAGGGGGTGACCCTATTGCCAACAACTGGGCACAAATCCAGACTCCGTGACTGCTACTAAGAAATTCCTGAAAGAAAAACCCAATAACGCTTTGTCCGATCCGGGAATCGAACCCAGGACCATGAGGAAGTAAAAAATAAATTAAAAAGTTGAAAGCTACTGAAAAGTATAAGTAAATTGTATTTTCACTTCTCATGCTCTGAAAGTGCTTATTTGTGCAGGATATAGACTGGACAAAATCGAATTTTGTGCACAAGTGCAATAACGTATCTACTCATAAATGTATCTATATTAAGGCAAAGAAAATTAGCCATACAGCCAAACACAATAAGTAGTTCATAGATAGAATTTGTTATTTTATTATATTTACTTTATGTGTTTTTTAAGACATAAAAGATATTTAAATTTAAATTCAAGTACGGTAGGTTGTTATAATTTTACGCACACAGAGGCACATTGGTGCATATTTTCGTGTGTATGAACCGCACACATGTATAGATTGCCGTCATTTTAGGGAGGTAACTCCTGCAAGTGTAGCTGGGCTGTGAATGGCTGCTACAACACAAGGCCAGGATTCAAGGTGGATGTTTTTTAGCCCGCGAAATTCAAATTTCCTTACGTTTTTTGGCCAGTGCTAGGTTGTATGTTGATTAAAATAATGATTACCGGGGGTTATTGGCACGTATTATTAATTTATTATTATAATAATTAATAATATTAGTGTTATTATAGGGATCCCTTTTTTTTGCATAATGTTCTTTTTCCTAATATACTTTGGCATAACTGTTTTGGCATAATTTGTTTTGCCATAATAATGCTTTACCTAATTTTTTTTTGGCATACTGTTTATGTTGGCATAATCATCTTGAAGGCTAATTTGTTTTGGCATAAATTGAATTTTGCATAATGTTACTGGGCATAGTGACTATTAGCATAATAGTATTTAGGCATACAAGCCGAAGCTGCGGTGGTGAGCGTTATACACATCTGCGACGATAAGCTCGCGTGGGACCGCCGGAGCCCCGGAGTGCCGGAGCCGTGACAGAAACCATGCCTGCTGCATGTTGCATGATGCATGCTTGCTTGCTTGCTGCATGCTTGCTTGCATGCTGCATGCTTACTTGCCTACAAATTTCATTATAGCATTATTGTAAAAAAATGTGTATATGCCTTTGTTATGCCTATAGAAAGTATGTTTTAATATCATTATGCGTAAATGAATTTATGCTTTGGAATATTATGCTTAATCATTATTATGATTAGAGAAATTATGCTTAAAAAAAATTATGTGTAAGCTGTTATGCGTAAATAATATTATGCGAAAATATAATTAGGAGTAACAAAAGTATGCCAAATTATATTAGGTCTTAAAATTTTATGCAAATGGATAGGCAACCGTTATTACATTTTTCTTCATGGGTGTCGTTTTCGTGGTCGCTGATAATGAAAATGAGGTCAAAATGAAAATCCGAAATGGCGCCGACGAAAATTTTCAGTTTTTTCTTCATATGTGTCGTTTTTGTGGTTTTTGGGGTCACTGATAATGAAAATGAGGTCAAAATGAAAATACAAGATGGCGCCGACGAAAATTTTCAGGGGAGTCGTTTTCGAGGTTTTAGGGGTCGCTGATAATGAAAAAGAGGTCAAAATGCTAATCCAAGATGGCGCCGACAATTTTTTTTTGCTATCATTGTTTCGTGGCCTACCGTCCGTGGAGAACCACTGCACGC
Organism: Xestia sexstrigata; assembly: GCA_941918905.2. Classification (NCBI taxonomy): domain Eukaryota; kingdom Metazoa; phylum Arthropoda; class Insecta; order Lepidoptera; family Noctuidae; genus Xestia; species Xestia sexstrigata. Next base: position 6,540,825 of record OW799213.2, on the reverse strand, counting down.
CACTGCACACTACTAGATGGTACAAAAACTTCAGTAGTGAGAGACCGAGTATTGAGTGATTGTTCTCCAATATGGCTCTATCTGACTAGGAAATCGAATGAGTCAAGTTCAATGCATGACTGGACAGGGAACTAGAACCTATACATATAACGGGATGTAATAACGGAAATACAGATAAAAAATTAATAGACTTTACGAATGCATTTTATGATTGAGTCATTCTGAACTCCAATCACAGATTAATATTTATGTACTGACACTGTAAAGTATGCATTATTCGCTTATTAATATGGAACGCACGTGCACCTTAGTTAATAAAGAAATACATAAAACAACAAACGATTAAAATGCGCAAAAACTTCCATGTACGAACCGAACAGACGCACATTACCTAATGACGTTAATTATTACTATAAAACTCTATAGCATAACAATTAAACAAGTACAGATAACTACCTAAGTAGTAATTAGACGCCTTTGATAACTGTTTCACACACCATAAAGCTGTAGACGATGACAGCCCTGCGCGAGCGCAAACGCGTTACTCACACATTGAAACCACAACCGGTCGATTGACGTCAATGATGGGTGGGACGAGTGAATAAAAAAATATTAAAACTATCAGTTTACTACGGACGGAAAACGACACAATCCTAACATGCTATTGTTCGTGTATACTCACGTATCGATAATCAACTCGTCTACTTAATGGCAACTCGACTAAACACATCGTTTTTTGTGAACCAACAATCTCGAACCCTATTGTTTGGTCTCGATCACAAACACTATCGTTAGCATCATCTATGATGACGTCATTATCAAGAGTAACAACGCTAATGTGAATTTTATAACCTTTAGTTATGTATAGTTTATCTACGTCATAGAATTGAATGTATTATTAATGGCTTGAGCATCGTTTAATATGATAATACAAATCGAGTGCGTTTGTGCAGCAAATCGATTTTACGCCGTTGCTTGTGAGCATGATAAAAATATTAAAAAACTTAGTACGTAAGAAGCTAAAACCAAAAGAGATGTACAACGTACTTCCTAGATGCTAGAAATCCTCAATTTCATTCAATCAAAAGGTAAGGAATAGAAACTATTGGCCACAGATTCAAAGTTTTTCAAAATTCTGCACAGGCTTCAATTTAAACTACACAAACTGAGCGTTTTCAATGATAACACTAACATGCTCGCAATGAAAACGATTTATGGATAATAATAAACTAAAAACCAAACAAATAATTATACTCCAGTTTTTAGTAGAAGTCAACTTATTTTTGAAAAGATACTAAAAACGTAAGCAGGTTTTTTCTAACACAAGTCTAAAAAAAAACGAGTCACGCTAACGTCAAACTTAATGAGAACGTCAATCTCTGAAAAACTGCAGCAAAAACTAAATATGCGTCGTCGAAAACTAATTTATATGGTGCTAATATTAGTCAGCTGATTTAATATTAAATCCCAATGTAAAAAAAAAAAAAAAATTTACTAAAACTGAATGAAAAAGAATGTATCATGAAAATGATCAAAACAATAATTATGAAAATAGGAAGAAACAAATACTGACGAATGTGCAGTGATGAATGTAAATGAACTTTGTATTGTTATTGTTGCCTAAACTATGCATTTCCCATTTCATTCGAGATAATGCAACAACTATATAAATAGGCAAATTGTAAGCCTGCAAGTTTCAAGCAAAGATGCAACCAAAAGTGACAAAAGAGTTAATAGTACTGTGTAGCCCCGTGTTCGAAGGGATTTTCCGTCGGTAAAATTACGAATTTCCATGCAAATCTTTTAATCACTTTTTTTTTTTAAATATTCTACCACACAATAACATAACGTTCGTTGTGAAACACTTCTAAAAAATGTCGTACTTATAGACCCAGCGATTTAGGCTTATGTAGGCTTATGTTGATGATCAGATTCTTCTCCTTTATCGTGTGATTAGTGCCTAACCCAGTGTCAGAGTTTTTATGCCGCCCAAGGGCTTGTACTTGAGCTATGGGCTAGCTCACCGTCCGTCTGTCTCATGACGATAGGCCGTGTCGACGGCGCATTCGTGTTCCACGCGCGCCTCAAAGAGACGGCAAAAAGGAGGACCCCTTCCTTTATGCCGTCTCTTTGAGGCGCGCGGCAACGGCCGATGCCTGCCGGGGTTGCGGGACTGTTCGAAAGAGATACCGTGGCCCCGGAACACAAAGGGCGATGAAGGAACATGGATGGGTTTTAGTCAGTAAAAGTCTGACACTCCCTCCTGCTCCGCCCAGAGCTGAAGGAGTCACATGATGATTTCCCAACAGAAAAAAAAAAGGGTTTGTAATAGGCTTTACATGCCGAAGTGGAGTAATGATGATGATGATGATTTAGGCTGTGCGTTTTCCGTCATTAAGTTGATGAAATTTTAGTGAATTTGAAGTTCTCATAATACTTGATTAAATAAAAGCACACATAGGTTTTAAAAGTTCATCGGCATTAACATTTTCATTCACAATATCACACGTCTTGTAAAGTAAGCGTTATAAAAACAAAATTCTTTATAATAACAATAGTATTTGGTACATCGTCTTAGAAGCCTTGAGAATTGTGACAGAACATCTCGAGGACGGTATTGACGTCAGAGAAAACGGGTGTTTAAATATCACTTCGGCAGTTTGACCCCAACCACGTAGTGTTTGGAGAGACATCCAAATTAGCCATCGAAAGGTCATTATGTTCTGTATTACATAATATATGATTTTATGTGGTTTGTGAGGATGGTCAAGTTATGTATCTGAGATATTTGTTGGATGGAAATAACTGGTGAAATGTGGATGTACTCTGCCAACCTTTCGGGGACTACAGGCGTTTTGTGATTCATGATAAGGAGGGTTTGTTTAAAGAAGTTTGCAATTGACTTGTGAAAGGTGACAAGCTCATTTCAGAAATTTTGTTTTAAAATAAGCCACAAGGATCGGCCTATGATTGTTTTTTGTTTTAAAACGAGAAAAGTGGAACGAGGCATGGGAGGCCTTTGGTCTACCTTTGCCACTGGGATAACATATTATTTTATTAAACGGTTAGCAGAGCTCAAGTCAAAAAGCATCGGTTATGGCTTTGAGGAAAAATGCGTAGGCTTAATATCATAATCTACATTATATGCAGCTATTTAAAAACTAACAAAAAATCTAAAATATTTACCTCATCATATTAACAAACAAAGATTAAGATTTATTATACTTAGGAGGACTGTGATAATTCACTATTTATGACTGCTATTGACGTAACATTTTGTTTGTGTTTTGTTGATTTTAAATGCGCTGTTACAAAAACATATGATATTATGAATGAGTAAATCGAAGTAGCTATTCAAACAGTTGAAATTGCAACTGTTGAAATGACGCACGCCACAGATATTTAACATAAAATAAAAGAAAATACACTCTCTCGACTCTATGCATATGATAAATATGCGCCTGCATTGAAACAAGACAGCACTTTCTATTAGAAATAGGAAGAATTCACTTCATTATACTTTAGAAAGGTAGCAAGCAGGTCCACAGGTCTTACACATAAGCCTATGCTACGCAGTTACGCACACTTAATTATGAACGCATACTTAAATTTAGTGACATAGATATTGAGGATACCACGATTGCCGTTAATTATTCAAATATTGAGCCAAGGAACAACATAAAACCGAATCAATGTCAGGAGTTTTTAAATTATGGCTAATGTTTGACATAGATTTTCATCTAAACTATAAAAATATGAGTACAATACATAGAAACTATTGATCTGACATTTAAAGTCAGATGTGCGGTCATTAACACTAATTATCTTGAAATAAAACAATGGACCGAAAGTCCAACCTTGAGGAAGCCCCATTAAAATAAATGCTTGTAGTATTTTAGTTTTGAACACCCATTATAGCCAGCCAAATGATCTGTAACTACTTACTATTTTTGCTTATTTAAAGACATGTCGATTCTTACCGACTGTAAATTGCTTTAGCTCATCAGAGTCATACCAAATATCAGGGAATAGAACGTCAAAGTAAAATCTTTTATTAAAAAAACTGACAATACACCATAGCAAAGAGCTATGACGGCTGGTTTTCATTAGACACATTCCAATTGTACAAAAAAAGGACAGAAGCATGTTCGGATGATTGCTTTACCCATAAAGACCCTTGATGATGGACCCGCATTGAGCAATAATAAAGCAATCAAAATAACGACTGCGACGAGACTGTGACCAATTGAAATGCGACCATTTCTATTACTTTTTTATCCCTTTATAAAGCTTTCTTAAACTGTAAATGCGAAGTGGTGAGTACAGATAAAATGGGCCTTAACAAGTCTTAATTTCACACCTAATGAGTGAAGCAATTAATGGAGCAGCTAGGCCGAAATTATTAGATCACGTGATCGGAAGGTGGTAATTTATTCTATTACTTTTCTACTCGTTTGACTTGGAGTACACGGGTGTCGTAGTGTATTGGGAACTATAATGAAAACAGGAAAAGAATTAGTAGTTAGTTAGGTGGTAGTTAGTTGGTTAAGAATTAGTATTCTGTTATGATCGTTATAATATCTTGGTTGAGTCATGAGAATTAAGACAGTTTGAAGCCTAAACAATTCTCTACCAAATGATTCCAATTTGAATCTTAGTACCGTGAATATTTAGGAAAATGAAGACTAACAACATTCTTAAAAACTACAGCCATCTTCTCAGGTAACAATCTATAAAATGGCTGTAACCATACCAGGGACATTTACTACACAAACAATGTAAAACAATTGTCAATTATGTACAACCGCTGTAACTAATATGTTCCTGCTCCAGTTACCATGTACAATAACATGGGACACGTGAATGACGGATGTGGGCATCCGCTTTACATACAAATAACTGTAACCTACGGATTATAGCCATTATAGGATATGAGGAATCAAACATCCTGGCGAGACGATTATCTGGTGCATGGAATTTAACTGGTGGGAAATACTATACTGTGTTTTGATAAGAATTTTATTCCCAACAACAATAAATGATAAGTGGTATTTATTTATGTAAAAATTGTTTAATAAAAACCTTTTGTCGTGATATATTATGTTTTAAAACTAGATTAGCTCCGTGTTTTGCGATAGGAAACCAAACTGAAAAGCTCTGTCTCTTTTGAAGTCCTGATATTTGTATCTTGGTCAGGTCGTATGAGAACCATGCAGATTAATATCTGAGATGGTCTTTTAAGGAATTATCTCAAAGATTTAAGTGGACCTGTCCAGTCTGATCACTCATTTGTCAGAAATCTAGTAGCTAAAATATAATTAATGCGCGACTTTCAACATGGCATAAAAAAGCTAAGAACTCGTAAAGTTAACAAAACTACGAATTGTTTATTAAAAAGTGGATCAAACTGCTGTGAACTCGAAAGTTAAACTCATATTATGATGTCAATGCCAAAAATCTTATTAATGAAACTCAAGAATGAATAGATAACCATCAAGATAAACATAGAATATTCTAAGTAGATATAGTCGTAGAATGCTAATTCTTCGATAAATTCGCGATTATCATTCAGATTTGGAGATAAGAACGGAATTTTGTAAAGTGTTTGATGCGATTTTAGTAGATAAGTGATCAAAGGAAGATTAAACTCAAATTAACATTGACTTTGAAAAGCAGAATATACTTTGAATGCTCTCTAACGTTCTAGAACCCCTGGTTTTCATATCAAAAAGGTTTAAGCGTGTCTCTATAATAGAACCAGCAAGTATTAACAAAAGGGCTTTAGTTTAAAATCTTCGGAAGTTGATTCATCTCTTTCTAATTTGTCTTTGTCAGTATAAGTCTCTTCAGCTTTTACCGGTTAATAACATAAACCCTTTAAATGATTATTCTGGCGTGCATAACAAACAACCAGTTTATGAGCAAATAAAAATAATTAATTGACGTCACTAACTGCTTAGGAAAACTTTTTATAGACGAGGAGTTAAAAAAATGTTTGACGGACGACTTTAGTCAGTACATTGGGATTAAATTGATTGTTTTGGGAGAGAATAAAGACTTCAGGTCGGTGAAATTGGGGTCGCCTGTTGGAATCTTAATTTCATTAAATGCATTCCAAATGATGATGACGAAGTAACTTGAGATGACATCAATGCTTATAAATATGTTCATTTCCATTGTAGATTTAATTAAAGACAATAGTGAATGCAACTATTTTATAACAATCAAGTTTATTTAAGTGTTTAGAAAGTGACTTCTGTCTTTGTGCGTCAGCAACGTACTAAATAACTTTTTAGAAAATTAGAATCCTGTGGCAGATAAGAATATGCAAGTAGCCATTCATAATTAACTTCTTACGACACAATACAATTTGTTGGGAAACGGTTTATAGCTGTGAATTACACATCAGTAATAGTTATACTGAAGAAAAAAACTGATCAAATGAAAGAAAACTCACCTTTTTTGGCAGGGTTGGTGACTCGAACTCGTCGTCATCGCGGCTGGACAGCGTGGAGCACGACGAGCACGCGGAGTCTGCTGACAGCGACCTGGACCTCAACCAGTCCACCTCCTCCTCAGTCGCACCCACCGCCACCACGCCGTCCGAGTAATCGCTCACCACCACGCTGGGTGTCCTCACGCATCGCCCCCTGATCTCACAACCCTCGCTACTCCTTCGCCCCAGCTCTACGTCATGAGCCTCAATTAAAGTCCTCTCCCGTCTAGGTGACATCGTGTCAGGTGGGGGCGTGATATCCCGAGGATGTGAGTGTCTCCGCAGACGCGTCTCTAGTTCCACCGCGGAATCGTCACTCAAGTCGCGACTCCGGCGTCTGACTGCGGCTCTGTCGTCGTCGTCCGAAGATGATATATCTTCTAGTGGTGAGGAGGCCCGCGGTGGCCGGAGGTACTGCATCGGGGCGGGTTCGAAACGGCGCAGGAGCTCGGAGACGCGCGGTTGCGCCTGTCTCGTGACGCGGCCGGTCGGCGGCGCGCGCACGTCCGCACTGCCGCTAGTCCTGCGCGGCGCGTGCGCGAGCGCCTCCCGCTTGTGCTCGGGCGACACTCCTGCGCTCAGCTTCAAGTAGAACAGGCTGTGGTTCAGCGCTTTTTCCCTCAACACGCGACGGAAGTCTTCGGTCGCTGCCGGTTGTCGGTTGTCGACACGCGGCATTTTTGCTGGAAATTAGAAACTTTACTTAGAAAATTGATCTTTATAAAAGTTTTTTTTTTATCGTTCAGTAATTTACATTCACGCTAATTCAAATTGAGTCCAAATGAATAGATTGGAATAATTAGCCTACCAACATGTAGGTAGATACTTCTTCTAATTTATTACATGTCACTGTAAACATTATCGGCCTTGTGGCCTTTAAAAAGTGAAGGAAATAGAACAACGCAACTAATGTATCTGTCTGTGGATGTGGTATAAGGCAAAGCGAGTTAATTGGTTACTTTTAATTAGTAACACTATGACTACTGACCTTGTTCTAATTTAACTGGTACTCGAAAACCGTTTCAATAATTGAACATTTCAGTCTTATCTGTAACAAACAAATAACAGTTAGGGTAGGTATGTTTTTTTTAAAAAAACAGGATGCTGATAATGATTTGCGTCAAATCATTAATAATAATTATTGTGATTCAAAAATCAGTGCTTATCATTTCGCTGATACACCTAATCGTGCCAGCAATTATTTATTCAAACGAATCCGTTGCTGTGGGAGCTTTGTAAAAAAAATGATAACCGCTGTGATTTCCCTTGGCCACTATAATGCCAAAAAAAACCGTCCAATTCCGAGTCGGACACGCACACACAGGGTTTCAGAAGTTTCCCCGTCTTACAATACAAACCTGTCTTACATTACAATACAATTGAAACCTCAATATCATTTTTCAAAAGCTGTGAATAGACACCCCACGCAGTTATATATACGTAGAAACTTATTTTTACAACCCATAGTAACATGTATGGAGAGCCTCCCTCCCCCATATATTTATCACAATGTCACAAATTTCAACTTGTGGTGTCAACAGTCTCGTAGTAAAATGGCCGTGACATACTGACGTACAGACAGACAGAGGGACAGGACAGCCCCTTTAAATGAATTCTTGACCCGTTTTCTGACTCCTACAAAAAAGCCCAATCAATTACTTGTTGTCGTTGCAGAGGACTTAATTGTTAAGGGTATAAAAATGCTCAGAATTCTCTGGCCCACATTGTACCCACATGTAATAAAGAAACACTATCTACAATCACATCAGATACAACTCAATACTCAACCGCTCACACAATCTGTTTTCGCTCATAAAACTCAAACAGATGTGTGGTCTATAAAAAATTCCATCGAAGCAGGCACACATCAATCGTCCGCAGTTAAAATAGATAAAATTATACAATGGGCAACAACAACAATAGATAAATAAAAGATAGATCAAGACGTAAGACTATCGACCGTGAAGGTCCTATTAGTCCTATGATCGACACAGTCGTAAAATCTAGTCCAGATTTTCAAATCATCATAATGAGTTAAAATGTGCCCATAACTACGGGACAAGCGTCTTGTCTGTGAGAGGAATTGAGCCGTAGTCCAATGGATTCTTTCTTATTCATAAACCATAAGATAGATCCTGGTCGGCAAAGTTTGAGACATTAATACAAGAAGCAGAAGATGAAAAATGCTCCTACGATCGTGGATTCTTTGAAAGTAGATAAAATAGACTCTTTGGATTGAACCTTATCCTAAAGGAGTCATGCGGGACAAGACATGTTGTTTTGAAACACATTGTCCTCAGAAAAGCGCAGGAACTTTCATCAAAGTTCGGCGTAAGTAAGATGCTTTAGAAGCGTCGTGTAGTCGGATTGTATTTTATGATATAGATGGACATTAGTTACAATGCCATAAATTTTATTCAACCACAACACAAAATAATCTGTTTTGACAAGCGCAGTGTCAATGGCAATATCCTCTGTACCTGTGATCATTCGTCGGTCCCTACAACAAAAATTAGGGGCTATGATTCAACAGGTTAATATTGGGATGTACATGTATAATAGAACGCAATTCAGGTGCGTAGTACTCGCAACCGGCGTGCGTGTATGACCAGATGTATGAACGTGGACGAGACACCAGAAGTGTAAGAATAGTAGCAGGTGGCGCTCTGGAGTTTCTGCCTACCCTTGTAGGAAAGAAAAAGGCGTGTGAACATGTATGTATGTGCTACTAGTATGACGATACATAATGTGGAACTGCTAGATGCAGCAACAGTAAATTCCTTTTTACAATGTTTAATATGAGAAGATCTAGAATTATCCATATTTATTCAAAGCTTAGATATCCCGCTCAAAGTCATAAAAGTTATTACGCTAGGAGAGCAAACTCTTCGTGTCTAGAATGTATAATTTTATGACAATAATATTGTTAATACTTTGTTAACAAACATTTATTACGGCGGCGAGGTGGATAGCATCATTCGACACAAGCATTGTGCTTAGTGTGGCACTAGATGGTGTTGTGTCCAGCGATATTTATTTATTATTATTCATTATTCTTAATACATTCTTATGATTTGAAATCATACTGCGGAGCTCATCATCTCTCATATTAGAGGAAATGTACAGAAAACATTAAAAAGCCGTACAATTAGAGACATCTACATAATTATTATGTCCAACAGGAGATTGCTTTAGGGAAGAAGATGAAATGCCATTCCATCCCATTGTATTGACATTATTATTTTTAGAGTTGTTTTTGCCCAGTACTTAAGCCACGAAAACTTATGTTATGAGAACTTATGTGTCCGGCCCTGGTGCAAGCCATGGTCCGGAGCGAGACGGAATGGGACGCCGTCACCCCCTTCTGCGAAGCAGTAATGCTAGAGAAGGAGGTGGCGGAGCGTGAGAGGGAGAGAACCTCACAGCGTCCCGGCCGCCGCGGGAGACGCCCCGGGCGTCGGGGGCACCACGTGGCCCCCGGCCACCGTAGGCACAGGCCTGTGGATGGTGGGCTATGGGCTAGCTTGCCGTCCGTCCGTCTCATGACGACAGGCCGTGTCGACGGCGCGTTCGTGTTCCACGCGCGCCTCAAAGAGAGTCAGCAAAAAGAAAGGGGTCCGCAAGGACCGATGCCTGCCGGGGTTGCGGGACTGTTCGAAAGAGATACCGTGACCCCGGAACACAAAGGGCGATAAAAGAAAATGAATGAGCGGGAGGAGTCATTTGATGATTTCCCATCCGAAAAAAAAAAAAAAAAAAGACGCATCCACCACAAAACATTAATTCTATATCTAACAATAATTTGAAGATCACAATTTTTTTCAATTTCATTTAGCGTTAATAGCGTTTAGTGTGGTGCAAACCTTGCAAGCGACCCTAACAATTGCACCGTGAAAAATATCAACAATTACAGTACCTACTACCGGAATTATAGTTCCACGTACTAATAAAACATCAATAACCCTGAGGAATTCTAATCTTCCTAAATCTTTTTATCGTCTAATGACGGAAAATCTTTATATTATCATGTTTATCCATCCACTATTTTCATCTTATTCAGCGAAATACAGCTAGTTGTGTCGGAACAATGATTCGCTATTAGAGTACTTGAATTTCCAGTTTTTCTGTGAAATAACTACGTAGTTTGATGACAGTTAATAATTGCATTGGTGATTCTCATCGGCAATTAAGATTATTACCAGTAAGCGAGAAGCTGAACACACATTTTATTGATTCTTATTTATACCTGGAAAATGTAGCAGTTTCTTGAGTACAAAAGGAAGATTCTGCTTTTACGTACCCACTGGTTAGTGTAGGAAATTATGGAAGAAGGGAATCAAGAAGTCATGGCAAAACTAGAACAGAGATGGACTTAAAGCACAGGATATCTATCCTGTGATGATAAGATTAGATTAGATAACTAAATTCTTATTGTTTTTTCCGGGGATCTACATCATCTGCCTCATCTGCCTAGCCTTTTCGCAACTATTGTGGAGTCAGCTTCCAGTCTAACTGGATGCAGCTGAATACCAGTATTTTACATGGAGTGACTGCCTATCTGATCTCCACAACCCAGTAAAAACTGGGTAATACGATACCTCTTGGTAAGACTGGTCGTGAGACTTTCGGGCCAGTGACTACCTGTAACGACTGTCAAAGATCTACAAATGTCAGCCAGGACCAACGCCTTAACGTGCTATCCGAGGCACGGAGGAAACTCAGTATGTAATCCCACCCATCCACGGATCAGGTAAACAAGGCTTAACCTAAAGATCGACCCGAGTGGCTGTTATTATTTAGCCACGAGCTCCTCCGTAACTTTTTACACCTATCTGAGAATATAGGCCGTAAATAATTCTAATGTTCTAATTCAAATCTAATCTTGTTTCCTCATTTGCAATAATATCTACCTAATTACGACTTGAAATAAAATCCACCAACCGGAAAACGTAAAATCTTCCAAAAAAACGACAAAAATTCCACCAAATATTCCATTCACATCCACTCCTGCATGTATAACGTTATTCTAAGCTAATTGTGATGTATGTGGCGTTTAGCGTGCGTGCGCGCATCATCTGCGTACGATCCACTGATATTACGCTAATCTATGGGAGCGGACGGCACGTGCATAGAAATCTTTACCGTTGCAACAGCTTTGGGCTTTTAGTACAAGGAGTTATGTTGATAAAAGATAGGATAGGATAGGAGCTAGGTTTCCGCCCAAAAAAAATACATCTTTCTTTATCTTTGATAGCTAAATAGCGAAGAGACCTATGTATCCTGAATATTTTGGTTTTATAAATTAGCTTCGTTAAAACTTTGGGGTACAATTACAACATCAGCCCATAACGTCCACTGCTGGACATAAGCCTCTCCCATGATGGGAGGAATTTGCCGTAATCTCCACGCTTGGCAGGCGGATTGGAGATCGCAGTGATGAAAGACTAACAGAAAACGCTGCTGCCCATTCTCTGGTCTACAGAGGCGCAAGGTGTTCTGCATCAGACATTAGTCGCCTTATACGACACCCGTGAGTGTAATGGGTTGGTTCTATTCTACAAATACAATTGGTTGTTGTACAATTAAGCATATTCTATTTATCTAAGATTGTCATCTGCAAAAATGAAAAGTGAGTACATTTTTTGCAATTTGCAGGTCAGGTTTCACCATAAGACTTTCTATTCTTAAAGTTATTGAGAGCATCATTGGGTTTACTTTGATTCAAATACGAGCCAGTTTGTACCAGAAAATTACGTGTTTCGGAGACTTTTATCTGTTTCCACTAGCATTTAGGCGTGACCTAAACTTGTATATACCTCGGTACCTAATTAAAAGCTCAATGATGGACTTTCAACGATTGCACAGTGCCGTAAGTTGAAAATAAAACAGGCGTAAGAATTAGGTCTGTGGGTTAGCAAGTCATTAAGAGAAATTAAAAGGGGTATTTAGTCAGAACGGCCGAAAATGAATGCCGCGGGCCGTTCGGATGTATACAAAAATTGTCTATGTCCGAACGGCCCGGTGTAAGGAGAAGATGGAAGAGATTAATTCCCTTGTTTTTATTTTAATAACTGAACAATGTACCGGAACTAACTGTGCTTTTGTTCCGGTTAAAGTCAAAGAATTATGAGCACAGCGAAAATTCTCCAATTAACATTCTTCCAAGCAATTAAAAATCTTTAAATGGGCAAATGCAATTAACTAGATTTCTTGAGAGTTTCAAAAATGATAATGAAACATAACCATGTTGATAGTAAACTATTTAGAATGGAAAATTTTATTATTTAAAAGAACAGATTTTACTCGAAAACAAGTCTTGATTTCAAACAACAGCACAACTAAACTAAACTAAACGCTTGTCAAAGCTAACAATAGTATTTTTTGCATTGTATCCCATTGCTGGTCTTTACTTACTCTTTCATATCTTTTTGTCTTATGCATTTCTTGCTATTTCAGTCGAAAATCATTCCATTCATTTGCAGTGTAATTATTTTGTATAAAACAAAAATGTGGGTGTGTGTTTCTGTTTTGTTTAGTGTTTGTGTGGTTTTTTCATAACCGACAAAAAAAATATACCTATTCGGTTCTAGAAACTTGTGCTGAGTCAGAACTTCCTGTACCAAACTCATCCTAAAAATAACCTAAAAAAATAAAGTGCCGCATCCAATTGCACGTCGCCTCTGTCTACACACGAGCAGTCGCAGTGTCCTCAATCTGTGACGTCAAACGCAGCCTTGCCGCCGTAAGGGCAATACAACACGCTCCAAAATAGCTTAATTTAGACAATTCCACGCAATTTAAGCTTGTTTGCCCGCTGCCGCGGATAAACGCGACAAAAGTGGATGTTTTAGGGAAGGTACATGAAATGTGAAGGTTTTTGAAGATAAGTGTTGTTTTGCATTCAAGGTTATGAGAGATACACATAAACTAATACTTTTTTCTATTCTTTATCGTGTAGTTGGTGCCTTTTTTTCGGATGGGAAATCATCAAACGACTGAGGGGGACCCCAGTCATTTGATGAAGAGATTGAAGAGATTTGAGTTTGCTCTGGGCGGAGCGGAAGGGAGTGTCAGACTTGTATTGACTAAAACCCATCCATGTTCCTTCTTGTGTCGCATGTATCTCTTTCGAACAGTTCCGCAGACCGTGTGGTTAGTGCCTAACCTGGTGTCAGAGTTTTTATGCCGCCCATGGGCCTCTGACATTTTTTACGCCATGCGGGTTGACAAAAACTACAGAACGACACCTGCAACAATGATTCCATATTCCGTTTGGCTTCTTCCACACTCACACATCAGATTAAAAGAGATGTAGATAAGAAAGATGGCTGACTTCCTTCTTTCAGAGATATGACGAAAAAATTACTACAGTGTTTTTAAATAAGGAAGACACACAGAATTGCAATTCTCGAGTAACGCTAGAAATTCACGCGTTGCAGAGATTTGCTGCAAACATGTCGTTGCACCACCTCTACTTTGGGTGAAGAAGTCTTCGCGCAACAGTCATTTATTTTCGTCGTAATGTGCAACGTTGCAAAATGCTATTTTACTGCATTTCTGTTACTGTGCTGCAATTTCTTTCTGCTGACTTTTTTTGCTTTTGATAATAAAATGCCTTTAATATTGTAATAATTTACCAAAAGCAGAAGACATTTAATTTTTCGTCAATAAACGCCAGTGTGAGACTACCTTTAGCTCAAACCAGAACTTAGATCCCCATCATGTATTTATTTCATCCGTTTACTTTTTTTACTCCAATATGTTTAAAGTCCAAGTGGTTTGTTGTGCAAAGTACAACAACACGTATTCTATGTTTCGAACGGTAACAAGCAAGTGCATTAATCTAATACCTTTAAACGAGCAATTCTTGTATATACCTACATAATATTGATTTCAAATAAAAAATAATATAATAATATATAATATAATCTCGGAAGCGGCTCCAACGATTTTCATGAAATTTTGAATACAGGGAGTTTCTGGCGCGAAAAATCGATGTAGCTAGGTTTTATTAAAAAAAAACCGATCCTGATATAACGTTTATGTGATGAACTTACCAGTTCAGGATAGTCATCGATCGACAGTTTTTTATGATTAACTAGCTTTTATCCGCGGCTTCACTCGCGTTATGCTTGAAAATAATCCCACGGGATCTTTTTGAAGTCTATTTTAATTCAGGAGATCCCTAATCAAATCCAACAAAATAGTATAGATTGATTATTTATGGACCTTAAGTTATATTTAAAAAAAAACAAGACGGACAAAAAACAGGTTGACAAAAACAATAACAACTAAGGAAAAACAAAGAAAAGTTGGATGGATTGTGTGAAGTGTGACTAAAGAAGCCGATAGAGGAAGGTATCCTGTGGAGATCCCAAATAAATAGGGATAAGGGATGATGATGCAGCAAGACACGAAGGTGTAAAATGAGAAACCGACCTTCAAACTTGAGGGAGTTGGAGACATCCTGAGCCCACCTTCCGGACCTTCGCCTGCGCAGACGAGGGACATGTTTTCCACGAACAATTTGCAACAACCAATGGACGTCAAGCAATTGATGAAAATACAACACTAGAACTAATGAAAAAGAACGGTAATTTTTCTCCGGCATACTAAAATCTGCGCAGACCATTAAGATCCTTGTAAATGATCCTGTAGGGAAATTACCACCGCAAACTGCCATTATAACTAAAAGCAATTATCTGACTATTATAATTCTTAAGCACCATAGGTGGTTAACAAGAGTGTGTACTCATTATCTGCTTCTAATAATAACAAATATTTATGTTTGACTTATGTAGCACCTGTTTTACCCTTGACCAGTATTGGAGTGGTCTATGAAGAGGACTTGGTATATTATGGTCGACCTAGTATCTCCTTTACCAGGTTTGACCCAGGTACTAGTTTCTAACTGTCACGTTGATTTAGGGTCTAGCACGAATTTTACCGTATTTAGTCGTAATTTGAACTTTGACTTCGATGTAATTTTTGTACTTTTGTGACGAATTCAACTTTAGGGTATTAAAGGAATTACGACCTATGGAACTCAGTTCTTTAAACGGTTAGTTGGAATAGATAAAACATGAGACAGGTTAGGTTAACTGACAGTAAAACAGTTGTAGTTTTAGTTCGCAACCATTCCAAGATACTTTTCGTACAGTCAACAAACCCATTGATTTATTTTGCAGTTACAGTGCAATACAGCCTAAATCCAGCAATGGACGACTTTCCGACGGCTGACAATTATGATGGTCATAATGACAGGAACAACACAAGTTATTAAGTACGTTAGGTACTGTTCTGTCCCATATTATGATCAAAATTAAATAGCCTTCTACAGATCTAACATTGACAATGAAGTAAGTTCAAGGCAAATATGTAATACAACCAATCCGGAAAAACCTGAGTGTGACTTACGCTAAATTTATATTATTTGGAATTCAAAGAGACAAATTAAAAATCATTCACTTGTAGAAAGGAAATTCAAAAATCCCGGAAACTCGAGAAAAGATCTTTGCTGCATATCATGGTATACAAGATTTCCCTCTCATAGAGAGGAGGCCTGTGTCCCAGCAGTGGGAACATTAATAGGCCGATGATGATGATGATGGTATACGAAAGGTGTAAACGGACCCTTTACGAAATCGTCAACCAAGCATTATGAACATCAAACTAAGTATCTTATTTCTTTTTTGAGTGAAAAGTCACGTTTTACGGTAGGACTCAATCTAACGCACTTAAAACATTGATTGGTATTTAAAGTAAAGTTAGAACATTAAAAAGTTGTTCTTAAAAAAATTTGCAAAAGGTGGAAATTTGGCCCCTAATATCTGCGTAACTAGAGTTATCTGGTATGGTCTAGTTCTAGTACAATACAAAAATTGCAATGACGGGAAGAACAAAAAGAGAGTACAAGTGCCATTCGGCTTCATTAACGGTATTTTAACACTCTTTATAATAACTGCTGTACCAGGAAGCTTGGGCGCTAGGGGTTGCGGGACTGTTCGAAAGAGATACCGTGGCCCCGGAACACAAAGGGCGATGAAGGAACATGGATGGAGTAAAAGTCTGACACTCCCTCCTGGGAGTGTCAGACTTTTACTGACTAAAACCCATCATCAAATGATGAAATCATTTGATGATTTCCCATCCGAAAAAAATAAAAATGGTTAGGCGCTAGGTCAAAATCATAACTTACTCCGCCATCTTGTATTTTCATCAATATATTTCACAAAATGTTCACCAGGGGCTCCTGACAATGTCCTCCAACCGCCAGAAGATCCACGTATCACTGACCCACTAAATTGGCGAAATGTTATCCACTATTCAACAATAGACGCAATCTTTTTCACTTAGCTCGGTCATACATTTTCTAATGGACAGAGTTTTTTGCCGTGCCACAATAGCCACTAAGTTTACATCACGAATAACTATTTCTCCGTCTCAAAACCTACCTAGAAATATACGTTCTAAATAATTAGCTACCTAGTACGTTCACCCACAGCACTTGAGGTCACAACAAACACTACTTGCAGTGCAACGAATTGCTCACAACTCGCTTATGATACAGCATGTTTCAAATACAAATACAAAAAACTTGAGTGTCAAAAATATTGCAATAAGTTTTTACATTGGCGCAAAACTAGGCAATGCCTGTAACTTGGGCATTAATACAGATCGAGGAATAGGTACCCATATAAAATAAAATATAAAAATTAATAAAAAATCGAAAAGAACAGTTTGGTCAATATTTAAGGGTGTTGTAAGAACCATCAAACTGAACAACTTTCTTCATGGCACCAACATTGAAATAACGAAAAAATAATCAGCCGTCAAAAAAACTTCAATTTGATAGGTCTACTTGACGTATGGGATGGCTGATTTGAGTGTGGCCACATACGTGATTTTTTATTCGCGATTATAATATGTTGCTCCCATGAATAAAAATGTTCAGTTTGATGGTCTTTAACACAATCCTTAAAAAATGACTATTTTCTGCTACACGCTGTAGTGCAAAGTCGTAAAATCTATGACGTATTTCTGAATTGCGCAAGTCGATTCATTAAACGCCAAGTATTCACGCTTAATGTACCACTAAGTACTATTAAATATGTTCTCTTGATTGCGGTGAAATATTTTACACCTAATTTTAATACTGTTTTTCAGGATGTGTAGCCGGATTACGAAGACAAAAATCCGTAGTAGCGGCTTCTTTTTCGTCGTAATGATGATTCTCAAATACAAGTTTAATGATTTTCGACCTGATCTCAGCCACCTCATGGTTGAAATGCAATCATGAATCATCAATCGGTTACAGAAGACACCGTTAATTTGAAGTCGTTCTGGAACCGAAAGCCATAAACTCGATCATCGAACTCGGAACGATTGGGACTGTTTTTAAAAAAAAAAAAAAATTGTTATTTTTTTTTTAA
This sequence comes from Xestia sexstrigata, assembly GCA_941918905.2. Lineage (NCBI taxonomy): Eukaryota > Metazoa > Arthropoda > Insecta > Lepidoptera > Noctuidae > Xestia > Xestia sexstrigata. The sequence continues at coordinate 6,522,897 of OW799213.2, read as the reverse complement.
TGCGGAACATTTCATTTCACATTCAACACAAAGTGAAAAAAAAAATAATTTGGGATAAGATGAAATTCAAGATGTGGAAATACCGACTACCGAAATTCGAAGAATTCAAGTTATAGACACTATTCTATAAAAAACCCATTACTGCTTAGTGACCACAGAAAGAGAAATCAGAAAATAATAGGAGGAAGACGAAGGCCAAAGGTCAACACGAACGTACTATAAACATAGCAAAATTATGACCAACCGACCATTGTGGTTGGTCAACTGGCTACTTTTTTTATTTTTACGTTGTAGGTCAAAAGAGCAAATCTGCAATCATGAGTAGGTATACCTAGTAATAAGTCTGCCAAGTTTAACTTTTCTAATTTATTTATTTTTTGACTTCCTCATTGGTCGAGTGGTCGCAAGCACGACTGCTGAGCATGAGGTCCTTGGTTCGATTCCCGGATCGGGGAAAGTGTTATTGAGTTTTCCATCAGGAATTTCTCAGCAGCAGCCACGAAGTCTGGCTTTGTGCCCGGTTGACGGCAATAGGTTCACCCCCTATTACATGGGACTTAAACATAACTGGCGACTGGCTCTGCCTAACCGTTACTTACAGGCGTGCTCGTGCTGTTATGTTATTTGCTCCATAATCTGCATAAAAACGTGCCCAGAGCCGGGATTCAGGCTTCTTTTCTGTTAGACGAGTAGACCATAGTATGGATTATGGCCCACATAATCCATACTATAGTCCCGCTCTGGGCGGAGCAGGAGTGTCAGACTTTTACTGACTAAAACCCATCCATGTTCCTTCATCGCCCTTTGTGTTCCGGGGTCACGGTATCTCTTTCGAACAGTCCCGCAACCCCGGCAGGCATCGGCCCTTGCGAAAGAGTGCGAGAGAGTCAGCAAAAGGAAGGGGTCCCCCTTCCTTTAACTGACTCTCTTTGAGGCGCGCGTGGAACACGAACGCGCCGTCGACACGGCCTGCCGTTATGAGACGGACCGACGGCGAGCTAGCCCATAACCCACTGTCCACAGGCCCGCGCCTACTTTGGCCGGGGGCCAGGTGGTGGCCCCTGACGCTCGGGGCGTCTCCCGCGGCGGCTGGGACGTGAGGTTCTCTGCCTCTCACGTTCCGCCACCTCTTTCTCTAGCATTACTGCTTCGCAGAAGGGGGTGACGGCGTCCCATTCCGTCTCGCTCCGGACCATGGCTTGCACCAGGGCCGGACGCGAGAGGTCGCCGCCGCCTATCGCCGCTTCGAGGACACGGCGGTGCTCCGCCCACGCAGGGCACACCTCCACCGTGTGCTCCACCGTTTCCTCCGGTCGAGCCTCGCAGTGGAAACACCCGGGCGTTTCTTCCCGCCCGATTCGGTGCAGAAACCTCCCGAAACAACCGTGTCCGGTGAGTACCTGCGTCAGGCGGAAGGTGAGGACGCCGTGGCGTCTCTCAAGCCACTCCTCAAAGAGGGGACTTATCGCCACTATTGTGGCGTGTCCTGCACGGGGTTGCGACAGTCGCTCTCTCCATGTTGAATTATTAAGTCTAATTTTATATTTAAATTGATAATTGATTATAAAGTATGGATTTAATTTGTACGCTTCAACGCAAGGCATAGATGGACTCGCTATTTAATATTTATTTGGAACACCCCTGTACAACCTATGTCTACAAATAAAGATTTCATTTTCATGTCGCCATGAGATCACGCCGGAAGTCTGTCCGCTGCGCGACAATTTGCCGCGGCAGCGGAGATTCCCCCCGGCGTAGCGCCTCCGCGCGCCATTCATGTAGGCGCGCGAGGACTATCGCCTCCTGATCTCATGGCGGCTCGCCGCAGCGCCGCCTCGTGGGAGATTGTGTGGTACCCACGGGCAGTTAAGTTGCCGCTTGGGGTCGAACTTACGACCAACAATACTTTGTCGAGGCCTACTGCACTGAGCCACAATTGCTCCCTAGATACGCTCGAAGAAAAACTGCAACACCACTTTTCATTTCGCAAACACTTTAAACCAATTACCTATTATCTATAGATTTAAACAAACGATTTCAAAATTCTAGTAATTATAGTTAAAATCTATTCGGTTCCACAAGAGCAGCCGGGCGAGAAGCTTGTAGCAAGAGGACTTGACGGCCTAGATGTGGATGATAAGGATTAATTGGAGTGATAACGCAGACACCTACGCAATATGACATGAAACAATGTTGGGCAACGAAAACTCTACACTTGAATAAATAAATAAAACCGGCCAAGTGCGAGTCGGACTCGAGCATGGAGGGTTCTGAACCATCATTGTACACATCCTGTGAAAATTTCAACTGTCTACCTATTACGGATCATGAGATACAGCCCGCTGACAGACAGCGAAGGCTTAGTAATAGAGTCCCGTTGATTACCCTTCTAAGACTGTTTTGATTGACCCCTTTCCCGAGTTTTTTTTATTCGTCAGCTATTATTGTAATTCAACTATCTTGGCATGCGTAAAGTGCCTTGATAGCTAGAGAATTTGTAAGTTAGTCTGCAATTACTTTGAAGAATACGACAATTATGCAACCGTTACTTCGAACCTCACTCAAGTGAACTCATTATGGTATTTCCTACAGTGGATAGTAGTGTGGTTCATGAGTTAGCATAATCAGTCTGCAGTCAACTGCTGGCCTAAATGCTGGGTTGCCAACTTTATTTTGAACAAATATATAGTAGGTATTTAAAAAGAGCTGCAAAAATATAGTACTTTTGGGAAATTCAGGAAAAAAAAAGTACACATTTATTTTTAAACATTATGTACGAAACTCCCATTCGCTCTTATATTTTTGAAGCCTTTTATATTTTTTTTCTTAGGTGCGTGCAAAAACTATCATCACTTTCCATGTTTTTTTTTTATTATTTTAACAGCAGAAAATAAACACCTAAATAAAAATCGGGCGGCATTAATCGACAAATTATTGACAGTTGACGTTTTGTTGCTGCGAATGCGTTTCGTTCTGGAATTCCCCGTGCAGCGCTGCGGGTACGTTCCAGACTTCCACAGTAAACATAAATAGCGCGACAGTTGAATTAGGGATAAAAATATAGTATTTTTCGTACTATATTATTTTTCTAAATACGTAATAAAGGGTGTAAAAAATCTCTTAACGAAGCCGAAAGGCACTTATTTTCCCCGTAATTGCAATTTTTTTTTTGATCCGCACCATACCTGGGAACCTTCTAGTTACAGAGATATTGGGGGTCAAAATTCCAACTTTTTGACAAGTTTTTTTTTAAATACAAGTTTTTAATGTAAGATTTTTACTTTAAACACCTCCACGACCCCCGTACTATTCAAACCATCCATCAGCACAATGTTTTGAGTGCGTTACATTGAGTTCTACCACAAAACATGATTTTTCACCCCAAAAAAAAAACGGTTTCCCAGCAATATTTTTTGCGTAGAGTTACTTAGTTTGATGTACAGAATGCTTGGTTGACGGCTTCGTGATGAGGTTGTTTACACCCCGTTTATAGATAGTACAATTGACTATAGTAATAGTAATAGAATATGGTACGATACTATACGGGTGGCAACCCTAGCTACATGCCTTCTCTCTATGAGAGGGTGGGCCGAAAAAGGTTGAGGCCACGCTTCGAATTTTTTTTTCTAGGAAATGCCGGTTTCAGCACGAAGTTTTCCTTCCCCGTTTTGAGAGCAGCGCTAAAACCTATGTATCTATGATGACGTACTAAGTAACAGGTGTCTCACTTCATCTGGTTTACCTTTTCGAAATAGCAGGTGTGGTAGAAGAGGAAAAAATGTTATAGGCAGGTGGTTCCTCCTAACGATCTTTTATAATCGGTTGCCTCTAGAGAGGAAAGATATTTATAAATTATTTTCATATGCGGCATCTGTATTAAAGGGCACAAGATAGACATAGTGACTTGTTTTTACGATAATGGTTATGGAAAAGTCAATAAAGTTTTATAGCTAGGCTACCATAAAACACCACCCCGTGTATGGATGAGAGGGTGAATTAACAGTTGAGGAGCTCTCTCGTGAGGAGGTGATCCTGGCAGCAAGATCAAGTCATGTCTGTCATCAAAATATACTGTCACCAGAACCAAAGGTGTGTGCAAAATTTCAGCTCAATCGGTTGGGGGGAACGGCTTTCAAATTCAGTCGCAATATTTGACAAATAACACTTTTACATACTGGCTAACCAATAACCAACCAACCAATAAACTAACAAACAAATAAATAAAAGCTTGTAATAATATAAAAAATAGAGTTATTTTGAATAAAAAAACCTTTCCTTCAAAGTTTCGTCCCGATTCACCCCCAAGTCGACTCACTCCATTTTACCGTTGACGAAAATCTTATAAATCCTGTCTGAAGTCGTTGTAAAAATACGAAACACTTTAAAAGTGATTGCCTCATGTTAAAAACTGTTTTAAGCTTTCACCGTTCATAACTATACTTAAAATGTCACTTACGGGATATCTTCCGTGTTTATTGATTATTTTTGAGCTCCCGATATTTCGACACTGTTGCAAGCGCCATGATCGCGGGTTGACTGGAGAATGCGGGTGGATGGAAAAAATTATTAGGAGCAGACAAATCTGTCTACCCTCTTTCTTTGTCTTTTGATAAATGATGTTTATTTTGCAAGTAGGTTTTTACAAACACTTTTACACGTCATTTTTTTAAAACTAGATGGGGCCGGTGTTTCTTTCCTCACTACTCTGAGAAGAAACAGCCGAAACAAACTCAGAGGTCATAGTCTCTTTTGAAGTCCAGACATAATCTTGCTCAATTCACATGAGGACTACGCAGATTAGTGTCTGAGATGGTCTTTGAAACTCGACAAAACAAAACACCCTCACAGTATCACCAGGTTTTGTGGAGTCCTTATTATGTTGCTGGCAACCTGGTTAACCCAGAAAATACAGTCATTCGAGTGTTATTCTTAACACAAGTATTTAATACATTTCCTTATGAATGAAATGACAGTACATTTAGCCCAAGTACATCACACTCACAGTCATGCTTATAGTAACCCGTTACCCGCTCCCAAGAATCGGGCCAGTTGAGGTTAAAATATCATTTACATACTGCTAAAATAACACCAACCACAAATGACTTTATGTCACATTTATATAGGATATTAGGCGCCATCGCTATAAATATGCTCCATGTTTCTATTCAAAGAAGTTCATAGGTGACAGGAAAAAAATCAGTGATCAAAATAAAGTATTTAGAATGCAGTTTTACAAAGAAATCTTGCTCCATTCTTAGTAATAAACCATATGTACCAAATGCCAGGGTAGACCAGATGTTCTAAAGTTGAAGATTTTCCTTGAATTTGCCAGCTGATTTAGCTGTTAAATTATGCATTCGATTCCGCTAACTGATATAAAAGTTCAATGAAATAAGGTTTTTGTCCCAACACTTATTCACACTAACCACAAAGCAGTTACAATATTCTGAAAGAAAGAAAAAATAAGACCGAAAGACACATTAAATAATTTACATTGGTAGTCGTATTCTTGCTGAAACTTCAAAACGTCAATTCAGAATCTTATGCCATCATCATCTGCCTAGCCTCTTCCCAACTATGTTGGGGTCGGCTTCCAGTCTAACCGAATGCAGCTGCATACCAGTATTATGGAAGCGACTGCCTATCTGACCCCCACAACGCAGTTAGTACCGGGTAATACGATACCCCTTGGTTATCTGACTTTTGGGCCACTGACTAACCTGTAACGACTGTAAAAGATGTACAAAATGACAGCCGGGACCAACGGCTTAACATGCTTTCCGAGGCACGGAGGAAACTCGTTATGTAACGGGTGGTCACCCATCCACTGACCAGCCTAGGCAAGCGCGGCTTAACCTGAAAATCGACCCGGGCTGCCGCTATTATTTAGCCACGAGAGCCTCCTATCACATTACTGATTTCATCATCATTATTTCAGAAAGACGTCCACTGCTGGACATAGGCCTCCCCCAAGTGTCGCCACATTGACCGGTCCCGTGCGACTCGCATCCAACGGATTCCCGCAATCTTCACCAGGTCATCGGTCCACCTAGTGGGAGGCCTTCCAACGCAACGTCTTCCGATTCGCGGTCGCCACTCCAGAACTTTTCGGCCCCATCGGCCATCCCATTGTGCCGGTGCCCACTGCCACTTAAGTTTGGCAATTCTTCGGGCTACCTCGGTAAGCTTAGTCAGTAACCATCACTGATTTATATTGTATTTACTCGAAGCTAGTTATTTATTGTTCACCGATTTAATTCGATTACATTAAGGTCGACGATTGAAACAAACGAAGGCCATGCAATGGTTGAAAACAATTTCTAGTATTCAAACATAAAACCTACACATTTAGATTTTGAAATGCCTGTTCCAAAGCTAGAACTTTTTCGTCGGAGCTGCGTTTATATGGCTCCCCTAATTTATAATGCTTTACCTAGGTCAATTACTCAACTACCCTTCAATAAGTTTTGTGTTGCGTTGCGGAAGTGGTTGTTAGAAGAGTGTTTTTATTCGATAGACGAGTTCTTTCAAAAGTGTCCCTGTAAATTTTATACTTTGAAGCACCGACATATTTAACTGTTAAGTGGACGTAAACTAAAAAAAATAATGTAGTTACCTAGTAATTATTATCTTAACTGTAAAAACCTGTACTATTGCATGCTATATATTGGCCAAATGTGTGTTGCTAAATATTTTATACAAAAACTTCATGTACCTACCATATTTGATGCAATAAATGAATAAATAAATAAATAAATAAATAAAAATAAACGTAAACAAAAGGTACATGTAAACGAAACTATAGCCAATGCAAATGTAATCTGGCAATATATTCAAGTAATGGTTCGATTCTCGCTCGGAACATTTATTTGTATGACTGGGAGTATTTGGGACTGTTCTGGGTCTGGCTATTTGTGAATATGAGTTTACATGTCTGTAAATGCACCCAAGATACAGGAGAAACTCTTAGTGTGGGATAAAGTTTAAATTAAAAAGAAAAGCCTATTTCGGATAAAAAAAACTTTTAGTTTGTTATTCTATTTTTATATAAAAGCTGAAGATTATTATATTTTTAAATTTAGTGGCTTAAATTGCATCCTTTTTGATCGTTGAGAAAAAAAATCATTGAGGAAAAATGTTTTAAATGTTTCGGTTTTGACAATCATTAGTTTAACCTAAGCAAATCAAATTTTCCTTGTAAAATAAAAACAAGTAGGTATTTATTTTTCCAATGGATTTTCAGACGGTACATCCGTCTAGAATTTGATATCATTTCAACTGAAAAGGCAAAGGAAGGAATCCAATTTAAATCGAACAATTCTTAGAAATTGCATTTTTTTTTGCTACAGGAGAAGACAGTGAGTAATAAGAATCCTTATCATTTTGTCTTTATATTCCTTCGTGTTTTCTTCGAAATAATTGCATAATATAAAAACAACGTTGTTTACGACCGACTGATTTCTACGAACATTTATTTCCGTTATCAATAAAATAGTTGCAAAAAATAAGACACTGAATTAAAAAACTTGAAGAATCTTTCAGATGGTTTTTTTTTTTAAATAAGCATCACCTTTGTACCTACATATTTTTTTCTGTTCCTGTCTTCTTTTCTGTATTTAGTGTACCAACTTAGAAATGCAGATTTTTGTACTAAATCATAAAAATAACAATTAAGTACAAATTAATTTGGACAGTAACAATAAAACGAAGTAATTCTGCACTTCATAATGCATAATAACACCTCATCAAACAATTAACACAATGACATTTATGTAACAGTTACACACATAACGCATTCCAACCTTAAAACGGTCGTAGTAAGTTCGAAAATCGTATGAAAGGAATAGAACAAAAGGCATTAAATTAACCAGATTAGAAACCGTAACGTCCATATGAGATAGTCTTGGTTATCGCAAAAGTAACTGTGCATAATAAATTAACTTTTCCCACGTCAGAATGTTCGAGAAAGTATGGCACCTACTTATTTTCTCTGTAAGTAATAAAATGAAAAGTTTTTTTTTTAAAGAATTTTTGTTTGTTTTACTTTCTCTAGTACTATAACCCCCGAATACTGAAACGTCACTCAAAATATAAGTAGCACTTATATTTAACAGATACTCAAAAATGACGTTTGGCCATACGCCATTTAAAATTTAGGAGCCGTCAAATATAAGCAGCCTTTAAATATTTGAGTGACGTTTCAGTATTCGGGGGTAAGTACTTTATTTGCTTAAAACCTAATTGCTGTGCAAACATTTAATTAAGATCTTTTTATACGAACTATTTTATATCAATTTCAGTAGGAATATACGGAACTTGGATCATAATCATATGCCTAGCCTTTCCCCAATGTTGAGAACAGCTTCCAATCTAACCGGATGCCAGTAGTTTACATGCAGCGACTGCTTACCCGACCTTCACAACTCAGTTAACGGGTGACATGATACCACTTGGACTGAATGACATACAAACGAACAAACAGCAGTGAGTAAACTAAACTTAAAATGTCACTTACGGGATATCTTCCCTGATTATTGTTTATTTTGAGCTCTCGATATTTCGACGCTGTTGCAAGCGCTATGATCGCGAGTAACTGGAGAATGCATGGAATGGATGGAATAAATCGTTAGGAGCAGACAAATCTGTCTACCCTCTTCGTTTGCCTTAGCAGTGAAAATACGAGTTTTTAATGTAAGATTATTACTTTAAATACCTCCACGACCCCCGTACTATTCAATCCATCCATTAGCACAATGTTTTGAGTGCGTTACACTGAGTTCTACCACAAAACGTGATTTTTCACCCCAAAAAAAAAAAGTTGTTTCCCAGCAATAATTTTAGCGTAAAGTTACTTAGTTTGATGTACAGAATGCTTGGTTGACGGCTTCGTGATGAGGTTGTTTACACCCTGTATGCTTTACTAACCTCGTGAGGAGAACAAGAATGAATTAAACTCAGTAAAACACTGTTATTAGGCCTCATCAAAAACAACCAAAGACCGTTGTATTTGCAATAATTACTTTCAAAATTAATGAACTCATCATAAATAATAACAAGTAAGTACTTCAAAAACCTTAACTAACTAGTAATTTAATGAGTTTATAGTGTATGAAGGTAACTGTAAAGAAATGCGTAACTATGTTTGTTTTTTAAGGGTTCCGTACCCAAAGGGTAAAAACGGGACACTATTGCTAAGACTCCACTGTCCGTCTGTCCGTCTGTCTGTCACCAGGCTTTATCTCATGAACCGTGATAGCTAGAGAGTTGAAATTTTCACAGATGATGTATAGTAGAATAAAATAAATATTTAAGGGGGCTCCCATTAAACAAACGTGATTTTTTTGCCGTTTTTTGCTCGATATTAATAACGGCAACAAGTAGACGCTTGAAATATTCACAAAATATTTAGTTGTACAGTCACTTTAAAAATAAATAATTAAATCAAAATAAAATAAATATTTAAACGGCAAAAAAATACTTTTGTTGTATGGGAGCCAACAAACAACGTAACAACAAACAACAAACGTATTTTTTTTGCCGTTTTGTCTAATGTTGTATAGATAATGGTACGGAACCCTTCGTGCGCGAGTCCGACTCGCACTTGGCCGGTTTTCTTTATTTAGTTAATATTTCCTTTAACCTCGTTAGTGGTAGAATTTATCTTTTAATCATAAATTAGTAACTAGCTGTAATAGGATGCGTAAGGTTTATTTTGTAGGCTGTTCCATGTGTGTTATTGAATTAAAATTCAAGTAAAAAATATTAAATACAAGGTGTAAACGAACGGACCTTTTATGAGGCCGAAACCAAACATTATGTACATTAGAACTAAGTAACATTACGCACAAATGATTGCTGGGAAACGACTTTTTTTTTGGTGATGAACAATGATCGGATTCCCCAATTCAATCTACCTAAGATTGAACTGGGGTCATTGATCCGAAACGTATATATTAATATGGACATTCCTCCGGAATTGGTTGATTATTATTAGGCATAAAAGGCTAAAAATAAAAAATATATATTAATGCTTCGATCGGAATTCGATTGTTTTTATTATTCAACAGATAAATAAATTAATTTAGTTTTGATACCTTCCTTCAAATTTTGAATTGAGTAGTAATAATATCACTACCAACATTAATAATATTTAATTGAATCTGGAAATACCGGAATTACTTTCCGGAAAAATGGCTTATCCATGTTCTTATGATATACAAGTACCAAAAATCAATCTACCAATTCGATCACTGGTGATGAATCACGATTTACGGTAGGATTCAATGTCACAACGCACTCAAAACGTTTTGCTTATGGATGCATTGAATAGTACAGGGTTCAATCATGAAGGTATTTATAGTAAACAATATTAACTTGTTCAATTCTCGGAGCTTTGACCTCCAATATCTCTGTAGTAGGGTCCCAGGTATGATCCAGAACAAAATATAATCGCAATGTCGGGGAGAACAAGTGTCCTTCAGCTTCATTTAGAGTCTTTAAAACCCATCCGATGAATTGCGTAGGTACTAGTCTGGAAAGGAGCCTTTCGATAAGTTAAATCCAACTAGTTGAAGATAGGCAGAAGGCCAGGATTGAATGTGGAAGACAAAGATCAAGACCCGAACATTTGGAATGGGTTGACATTTGAGGGGGGAACCGGGGAAGTGGTAATGGTTTGACATGTGATGCGGACTATTGAGGAAAATGTAGCGAGGAAAATGTTGAGTATGAAGAGTAGAGGAAGACCAAAGAAATTATGGATGAACTGGGTGAAGGATGATATGGATAGAAAGGAGGTGAAGCTGAGATGACGAGTAATAGAGAAGTATGGAAGGAGTAGACATGCTGCGCCGACCCCAAATCAATTGAGATAAGGGCAGGATAATGGTGACTCGAGGGGAGAATCTCGTAACGTGTGGTCATAGGCGACACATCCAGTTGCTAAAGCTGAATCAGACAAGCTATCTTCCAAAAGTTTACTTACTAAAAGTATTTTCCTCCTTAAAAATCAGTTAAATAAATCAACATGTTACTCAGCGCCTAAACATACATAATATTTGTACAGTCAGCTTACGTAGGAACGAAGACAAATTCCTAGGCCTCTTCTACGAACCCATTGATTTATCTAACGGCGAAAAATATCAAGCATTACATCGTATGAAGCACGCGTGGAATGTTCCTAGCAAAATATTCCACATAGCCTCGCGACGACCGCAAACAGACCAACAACACCACACCCTAAACTACATTCTATATCTATAACGTTAAAGTTCACAATATCTTTGTCATTACAGTTACGTATTACGTCTGTATTTACAACCCTTATCAGTTTATTCATTAAACAGTGCTGTGAAACTATTTAAAGCTGGGAACACACTACTTTATCGTGTCGCGCCAACAGCCTTTCAGGTTCCTAGCGTCTCGTGGATGGCTTACCGAGCCTCTGTCAAACTTTCAGGCCTATGACTACCCGTAAGGTCTGTCAAAGATCCTCAAATGACAGCCGGGACCAAAGGCTTACCATGCTCAGAAGAATGGTGAGAGGGATCTGGATATGTTATGGAACTAATGGATTAACACTTAGGTATAAGCTGTGCTCGCTTAGGACCCGGACGGTCTGTAAATGGGTGACCATCATTGCATACCGAGTTTCCTCCGTGCCTGAGAAAGCACGCCGCAAAGCCGTTGGTCCCGGCTGTCATTTGTAGATGTTTGACAGTCGTTACAGATAATCGGTTGCCCGAAAGTCTGACACCCAGTCTTACCCATTACCAACTGGGTCGTGGAGGTCAGATAGGCAGTCACTGCATGTAAAATACTGATATTCAGCTGCATCCGGTAAGACTGGAAGTCGACCCCAATAAATTAAGATGCTAATGAGCGTGAGCTGCGTCAGACACATATTTTTGCGTTTGCACGAGTGTGTTTCCATCTTTAATCCATGATATGTCGCGATAATTTCAACCAGGGTGACGATAAGGCCCTAATTGAATGTACCTAGCTCCACCATTATGGTGGTTAAGATAACATTTGACGTCATTCACATAGGGAAGTTTGATAGTGGAAATTGATAGTATTGTTTTGAAACTGTTATGAAAAGGTAAGCTCTTGTTTGGTTTTGTTTTATATGTTTAATTTGAAGTAACACGTGGGGTTAGTTACGTTTTGTTTGAAGGAAAACAATGTATTTAGTTGGGTTTGTTAAGACTTAAGATAAGGAAAGGCAATCACATCACTGGTATAGAACTTTCGGGAGATACATGGAGAGCCTTTGTGGGTAGCCCTAATTAGTTTTTTTTTTTTTATATTTGCCCCACCCTTGTAATTTCTTCTATACCTAATATCCACACGACAAAAAAAACGACTATTTTCCGAGATTGAAGTCAGGGACAAAATAAAGAAAATTCGATATTATATCTCCGAAGATCGAATATCCCAAAAAAAACTAAATTATGCAGTTTTTCTGCAGACAGTAATTTAATATAAGTAGTATTAGTATAAATACTAGTATTCAATAAATTTTCCTCATAAACGGAACTTATAAATTCTTACCTGAATTAAGTCATAACTATTTATAACCAACTTACATAGCTTTGAAACCAATTGTCAATTGTCTGACGCCCAAGATGCAAGTGTAGTTTGCAAGCGTGCAAGTTACATCTAAGTAGGTATGTACTACAAAAATATCTTCAATCAAGCCCGATCATGTTCGTCTCGTCACGCGAGAACTTCTGAGAACACAATTAACGTTATTAGATAAATATATACACATTCACATCCGTTACTCGATAAAGTATTACATCTGTACAAAGTATTAGGTACAGTTACAGTAGTGAGAGTGACGTCCATCTTTGTCTTGATTCTAAACAATAAGTAATGTTGTTCTCAATGGTTGAACAAAGTCTGTGACTGCAGTGACTAAGTAAATGCAATGTGTTCAGACTCCGGAGTCCAACAAACTGATCGATTATGTTGTCCTATGTTATTTGGGGTCAGCGCAACACTTTTGGGAAAATGTTCAGCAGTAGCGTCTACTAACTGGGGTTAAGGCGCCTCCCCGACCAAATGACCTTGAACGAGCAGTTTTTTAGAGCCTACTCCTCTTTATCCAAAAGAAATACCAACTAATAAAAAATACATTAAATTACTACATATTCTTGACTCCAAAATTGTCGTTTCATTTTTTTTTTAAGTAGCTTAATGTTTAATAAATCCCGTCACAACGAAACCACAGAAATGAGAAATAATGATATATAAAATGCAACTCCTCGTAAAGTAACCATTATTTTGTTTTGCTACTTATACTAATGGATAGACAATTTAATAATGAACATAATAATGTCGTTTTATTTTTTCCAAAAGACGTTAATTTGATTTTATAAAGATTAAAAACCACTCATTTTGCACTATTCGGCCTGCAGTGACTGACGTAACAATCACTTTGTAGTGCAAGCTGATTAGAACTTTATTCTAACAGTATTTCAAACGAAGTTTGAACCACCGCAAATAGAGTTGCTAATTTTGCTCGGGGAACCGCCTTAAAGGGTTAGAATGTAAGCCGTCCCAACATACATAATTCTTAAAATTAATATCTAACATCGTACTTCCAACTTCTAATATTCCGATGCCACATACTGATAAATTAATTTGAACATTATAAAACTACTAAGTAAGTACTAATGTCTTGCGTGTTACATATTGGTGTAACAGGGTGATCGATTATTACGCATTGATGTAATAGAAGGAAATAGCAGAAACGCTGACTGGAACTGACCTCCATTCCGCGCACCGCAACCTTCGCTGACATGAGACGCGACTCAGCAAATACGTCACTGAATCATGCCACCCTAATTTCGCAATAGTTTTCATGCATCCGCGTAGTTAATCATCTCATAGAAATATTTATTCTTGGTACATACATCGGCCAATTATCACCTCTTTAGAATGTAGTCCATAATGTAATTATTTTATAATTAAAATTATTTTAAGCAAATTGGCTTTCTCTGCATCCTCCGGCTCCAGCTTACATAATTTGCGTGTAAACACAGCATTCAATTTATAAATTCAATCACAGTTAAAAAAAAAACAACACCTACTATCTTGCAACTGTCTGTACCCAAAAATGGAAAAGTCCATACATAATTTACATTACATACATACTCACATAAATACATAAATGAAATAAAAACACGAACTATGCAGTTACACAAAGATGCACAAGAAAAATAACTTGAATTCGTACTAAGATTCCTGTTTAGCCCGTTATGATCAGAGTTACTGTTAAGTGAAAAACCGGCCAAGTGCGATTCAGACTCGCGCATGAAGGGTTCCGTAACATCGTAGTAGGGGAGCCCTCTTTAATTTATTTTTATTAATAAGTTGTTAAGTATAGTGGCAATAGAGTTAAACATTCTGTGAACATTTCAACTGTCTAACCTATTACGAGTTATGAGACACAGCCCGCTGACAGACAGACGGACGGACAGCGGAGGCTTAGTAATAGGGTCCCGTTGGTTACCTTTCGGTTACGGAACCCTATTAAAGGTTTCATAATTTTATTTTTTATGTCTCACACAATATTTACTTAAAATGTAAAAAGATCCTTATCTTCCTCGCTTGCTTATCTAAGCGTCCACCTGTCCGCATCGGACGCATCGAATCAAACGGATCGTAGCATTATTGAACAGATTCCGATGCGTACGATGCGGACAGGTGGACGCTTACCTTTAAACTCCAACACATTACTCTTCCTTTCGCAGGTCTACGGTTAGAAATTTCTTAAGAATTAAGCGGTAGGTACTCGTGTACTCAAATATTGTTATTTTCCTGTGTTGTTTAAATAATAAAATAAACGAGTAATTCCCTAAATCGACGAAAACCTGAATAAATATGACCTAATCAGAATTTAGTTTTGGAGTTTAAAAGGAAAACAAGAATAAAAAAAAAGCATTTTGATGCAACGTTTCAAAAATGTCAATAATGCTGGGTATTATGTGGTAAGCCACATAATGACCGGTCTGCCAGTCGTGTTGATAACAAAATAATTATTACAAAATTTCAAAAATGCTGCTCTGTCGTCATAAGATGGGTAATTGATTTTATAGCTGTGGTTATGTCGGCCCTTCGTTTTTTGAATCCTTACAAGGATTCAAAATAAATGGGAAAATCCCCAAAGAAATTAAAGACAAGACCTTGCTGTCTCGAAAAGCACGTAAAGCCGTTGGTCCCGGCTGGCTGTCATTCGGTGATCTTTGACGGTCGTTACAGGTAGTCAGTGGCCTGAAAGTCAGACAACCTGGGGGCCTAGTCTGCTACGAGTATTACAATAGTGTCACAATGATCTATCATTGATTTCATAATTGTTGATTTTGACAAGTTTGGTAATCTACCATATAATGGCGTCATTATGGCTTTCCAATGATCAACCACTGACCTTCAATGGAGTGTTCCATTGAAAGATATAGCATAGAATGGTAATCTCGTACACAATGACAAGACTGACTTACGCGGTAATCTGCAAAAATTTTGACAGTTCCAGCCGAAATTTGCTCAATTAGCACCATTTTGTATTGCAATAAATATAAGTTTCTATATTAAACATAATTTAAAACACATAAATGAAAATAAATCAAAACACCGGCCGCTAGAAATAAAAACAGATAAAACGTCAGTAATGTCACATTTGACTTTGACAGCTAAACAGATAAAATATTATTGAATTGTATAGTTTCACATTAATCCGCGTTACACATAACTTAATGTTTTTTGCTATTTACGAACTTCTTACTACTTCAGATTGCATAGAACACTAATAAATAATATGTAAAAATATGAAATCTGGCATGATTAGACATTCAAATTTAATTCTAGTTTTTCGAAAATAATTTCCATTAACAGGTTTTATAATAATGGCAACACAACAATGTCATTGTAACACAATTCTATTACGAGACCATTGACCGACCAATGATCGACCATTATGAAATTAGTAGATTACGAACTTTTAACAAAATGACAATGGCATCGTTCAACAATTATGAAATCAATGATAGATCATTGTGACACTATTGTAATAGCAGACTAGGCCCCCAGTAGTCTTACCAAGGGCTATCGTATTACCCAGTACTAACTGGTTTGTGGAGGTCAGATAGGCAGTCGCTTCATGTTAAATACTGGTATTCAGCTGCATCTTGTAAGACTGGAAGCCGACCCCAACATAGTTGAGAAAAGGCTACGCAGATGAGGTGGGACAAAATCGTTATCTTCTTGCAAGAAGGAACTAGCATTTTTATATAAATAAAGATTATACTTTAGAGCTCTAGTGTAGTTCTAGTGTAACCACAGATTATAGAAATAACAGTTATTTCTATGATCTGTGAGTGTAACGTAACTTATCAAAATGGGCATTTATCATCTTGATTCAAGGCGTCACTGAGACATGCGATCATATTTTAGCTTTAACATTTCTTCTGGTAGCTTCTAATCTAATCGCTTTGGTCTTGCCTAGTTAGCCCGTCAAGATGGTAGTACCTCTCTTTAATAAAACTTCCTTATATTCAAAATAGTCAAGTCTGATAAGCATTTTTAGTTAAAAAGTAAGTAGCTAACTTATTATATATGACAATTAAGTAAATTAGAAAAGTACCAATCGCAATCGCGACTACTGAGCGTGAAATACTGGCTTCGATTCCTGGGTCGGGCAAATTGTTATTGTCAGTAGCAGCATCGAAGTCTGGATTTGTGCCCGGTTGATGGCAATAGCAGCGTCAGGCGTTTGGTATCCGGCAGAGTAGAATAGAACCAACCCAATACACTCACGGGTGTCGTATAAGGCGACTAATGTCTGAGGCAGAACCGTAGACCAGAGAAAGTGCAGCAGCGTTTTCTGTTAGTCTTTCATCACTGCGATCTCCAATCCGCCTGCCAAGCGTGGAGATTACGGCAAATTCCTCCCATCATGGGAGAGGCTTATGTCCAGCAGTAGACGTTATGGGCTGTTGTAGTGGTGTAGTGATGGCAATAGGCTCCCCATAACATAGGACTTAAACAAAACTAGTGAAATGTGTGTGTGTGTGTGTGTGTACTGGTACACCTCTGCCTTACCCTTCGAAGATTACAGGCGTGATTTTACGCTAATAGAAAAGTACCCTACATGTCTTACTTTCCTTTAACAGACTATCAATCAGTTTACAACACATTTTCTCAGTAACAACTATGAAATGAACTTCAGATGACTGTTATGGAACATCTCGTGACTCAAGCTCTCTTTATGCAACGATGTTACATGCATGTAACTTATTTACCATAACTACTTCACTGTACGACTGTTATGTCAGATTGTTCAGTACGATAGAAAAATATACGTTTGCGTACACTTACATGACTTCTGAAGGAAGTCTTACAAGATTGGTGTAACATAATTAATGAACTGGTCTCATCTGATTTTTTTTTCGAATAGTTGGGTAATTGAATGTTCTCACTTGAGCTTTGTTTCGCGATTTCCCAGTTTGTTTGTTGAGAGCCAGGCATTGAACACGCACATAGTCTAAAGGAATGTTACGCATATAGTCTGAAGCTGCGCCTACCCCAAATTAATATAAGGACAAGATAATAATGAGATATGGATATAATGATTAGATTATAGACTGGCTGTTTGCCGAGCAAGAGCGACTGCTTATAATGTCTGAAGTTTCGCTAACTAACTTAATTGGACCCTGTATCAGAAACTCTCGTAAAAAATTTAAAACAAAAAAAAAAATATTTAGGGTCTAGAATATGAACTAAATTTTTACGAAAGTTAAAGTTTTTTTTATACAGGGTCCCACTCGGGTCGATATATTGCCCTTAAGCCGTGTGGTATCCGGCAGAGTAGAATAGAACCAACCCATTACACTCACGGGTGTCGTATAAGGCGATTAATGTCTGAGGCAGAACACCTTGCGCCTCCGTAGACCAGAGAACGGGCAGCAGCGTTTTCTGTTAGTCTTTCATCACTGCGATCTCCAATCCGCCGGCCAAGAGAGCAGATTACGGCAAATTCCTCCCATCATGGGAGAGGCTTATGTCCAGCAGTGGACGTTATGGGCTGTTGTTGTATATTGCCCTTATCCCAATTCATTTGGGGTCGGCGCAGCATGTCTTCTTCTTCTATACTTCTCTATTACTCGTCATCTTATCAGACACCTCCTTTCTTTGCCATATCATCCTTAACACAGTCTATACATCGTTTCTTTGGTCTTCCTCGACTTTTCATATACCCAGTCTCGATATCTATTTTTAATAAAAAGTAACTAATAAAATTGGTGATGAAAGTTTGTCCGAAAATTTGCAATTTTTAATAGTTAGAAACTTGGATGTTTGTTGGTTGGTTGTCCAATGGTAATCCATCAGTCACACAGCTAATTAAACAAGTTATGAAATATTTAGTACTCGAGTCAGTTTTCAGGTACCTACCTAACAAAGTGACTAACGTAACCTGCGTAACCACTTCACCGTCACCAGCGGAAAACCACCTCCGTTCGATTTACGTCAATGAGACAATCATCCTTTAGGAATGGTGGCATTTCCGGACCAATATAGGTACCTGAAGTTACCTGCATTTCACAGGTAACGTATAGAAAATGGGCGAGTATATTACATCATTTTTTACATAAAACACAATAAAACATTGTGCTGATGGATGGATTGAATAGTACGGGGGTCTTGAAGGTGTTCAAAGTAAAAATCTTACATTAAAAAGTTGTTTAAAAAAAACTTGTCAAAAATTTGGAACTTTGTCCCCCAATATCTCCGTAACTAGAAAGTTCCCAGGTGTGGTGTAGAACAAAAAAATGATCGCAATGACGGGGAAACAAGTGCCTTTCGGCTTCGTTAGGAGGTATTTTACACCCTTTAAACAACATTAGAGAAAACGGCAAAAAAATCAGGTTTGTTGTACGGGATCCCATACCTTATATATTTATTTAATTCTGTTTTTAGTATTTGTTGTTGTAGCAGCAACAGAAAACATCATTGTGAAAATTTTAACTGTCTAGCTATCACGGGTCATGAAATACAGCCTGGTGACAAACAGACGGACAGACGGACAGACGGACAGACGGACAGACGGACAGACGGACAGACGGACAGTGGAGTCTTACTAGTAGGGTCCCGTTTTTACCCTTTAGGTACGGAACCCTAAAAAACCTATCATTCAAATCAAAGACAAAAACTTGACATAAAAACTGCTCTCATTATGTTATAACTTTATGATCACGTTATCAAGACACTCGATGATAAGTGATAAGTAAAGCTAACATGTACTCGCAAGACCGCACCTCGCTTTCCACACATTCCTGCACCTTATTACACACTACACTTGACTTCTAGTTAGCTTTCAACGATTTTATCTTCGTGTATGGTCGGCGATTACAAACGGCTAAAGATAACTTTTATGCCGTTTTGACCAGAATGATTTCTGTGGATACTCACAGAATTTAAAAAATGTCACGGTGCGAAGACCTTCGTCCATCTGCCTAGCCTTTTCCCAATCATGTTGCGGTCGGTTTCCAGTCTTGCCGGATGCAGCTGAATACCAGTATTTTTCATGGAGCAACTGCATAGATGACCTCCACAACCCAGTTAGTACGGAACGGTGCGAAGACCGACCCATAATTAATTAATTTAGCTAATTATTTTCTCAAGGCACCCACATAGTCCGGTTAAGCCGACGACAACCGCCTAGGTTGACCTGTGACAAGCCATTCATAACAAAAATATTACGATTTTACCTTGCGAAAAAAACGTGCACCATTTTTTTCTCGAAACTAACTCTCATTTTTACAGTTATTGCCATTAAAACAAAATTAGCACTTTCTAGACCTAGAAGGCTTAATTATCTCTGTTTTGATAAATTACTTTGATTCATAATAACCGTTAATGGCGCCAAAAGCCAGGCCATATTATACAGGCTGAATATACAATAACTGATAAATATGTACCAGTCAAGTTTAGCGAACAAGTATAACAAGTATTTCTTGTACTCACAAATAAAACAGGATTTACAGGTACTAGGATTAGACATATAAACTTAAAATAGCGCGTCATTGATATTATATTTACATTTTAAGTTCGTAAAGTCAATACTGCTTTGAAAATAAATAAAAAACCATTTAAGTGCTTAATACGTACACATGCACCTTATTAGCACTGTGCTTCACCGACTATAAGGGGAACAGGGCCTGCGATTCTCCATACAAATGTATTCCCCTTTTTTCCTCCTGAATAATGCATCTAGAATACTAGAGCAATCATTTTTTTTTTCATAAATCAAAGTCTAGTGTAGACACGTCCCTTTTTCCTTTTTTTCATCAAGCATTAAGTAAAGAAAATATGACCCTCCAAAAATTACAAAACAACCAATTTTTATGGCCGTATTTTTAAATTACCGATACTTTAAATTGTGCTAATATTAAAGACACTCGTAGATCTTTTTTTAACATAATAAATGTAGCATAAAATAATACTTAAACCAGTCTAGCTTTGTTACTTTATTGTGTTTTTGAAGTCTGTTTTATTTTTGCAAAAAAGTTTTTTATTTTTCCATTTTTAGTTTTAATATATCCGATACAAATATTAGCTATATATGAATTTTAACATAACGTAAGATCACGCCTGTAATCCTCGAAGGGTTGGGCTGAGGTGTACCCAATAGAACCTTTTTTTTTTTTTTTTTTTTTTTTTTTCGGATGGGAAATCATCAAATGACTTCTCCCGCTCTGGGCGGAGCAGTAGGGAGTGTCAGATACTGACTAAAACCCATCCATGTTCCTTCATCGCCCTTTGTGTTCCGAGGCCACGGTATCTCTTTCGAATAGTCCCGCAACCCCGGCAGGCATCGGTCCTTGCGGACCCCTTCCTTTTTGCTGACTCTCTTTGAGGCGCGCGTGGAACACGAACGCGCCGTCGACACGGCCTGTCGTCATGAGACGGACGGACGGCGAGCTAGCCCATAGCCCACCGTCCACAGGCCCGCGCCTACGGTGGCCGGGGGCCACGTGGTGGCCCCCGACGCCCGGGGCGTCTCCCGCGGCGGCCGGGACGCTGTGAGGTTCTCTCCCTCTCACGTTCCGCCACCTCCTTCTCTAGCATTACTGCTTCGCAGAAGGAGGTGACGGCGTCCCATTCCGTCTCGCTCCGGACCATGGCTTGCACCAGGGCCGGACGCGAGAGGTCGCCGCCGCCAATCGCCGCTTCGAGGACACGGCGGTGCTCCGCCCACGCGGGGCACACCTCCACCGTGTGCTCCACCGTGTCCTCCGGTCGATCCTCGCAGTGGAAACACCCGGGCGTTTCCTCCCGCCCAATTCGGTGCAGGAACCTCCCGAAAACACCGTGTCCGGTGAGGACCTGTGTCAGGCGGAAGGTGAGGACGCCGTGGCGTCTCTCCAGCCACTCCTCAAAGAGGGGACTTATCGCCACTATCGTGGCGTGCCCTACCCAATAGTACCTACACCCACATTTCAGCAGTTATGTTTTAGTCCCATGTACCTAATACGGGGCGAGCGCGGGTGCAGATCCAGACTCCGCGGCTTCTACTGAGAAAATCCTGATGGAAAAACCCAATAACACTTTGCCCGACCTGGGAATCGAACCTAGGACCTCATACGCAGTAGTCGCCACCACTAGACCAACGAGGCAGTCATTAATTTTATATTGCTAACAATACATGTCATGGTAATAGGCTTATCCCCAATAAAATGGAACCTAACATGCCTAACTGTCGAAATGTGGGCGTACTGTAGACAATTTTGCTAACGCCCTCAGAGCACACAGGCGTGATGTTGTGAAAACAATAAACAACCAAGCGATTTGCTGTCTTTAATTGAAGAGTTCCATTATATATCTCTGAAGATCAGCATCAGATCTTCACCAAAGGGAAGCGAAGTAATTTTCTTCCAAACAAAAAAGAATCATTGAAATCGGTTCACAATTGGCGAAGATATTAGTCATACTGACTTCGCTAGTCTGTGTAGAGAAGGACAATAAAGTAGGTACCTACTATTACGCGCGCAGCGACGATATTATGGTGGTCGCGAGCAAAACTTGCATAGGTCCTTCCTCGATGACGTCCGGCAGGACACTGGCGTTGTGCTAGCTATTTTTCACGTATTTATTTAATATAAAAAAAAATAAGTGCCATATTACAAATCTATCCAATAATATCACTGACAAACCCGATTAGTAAATGAAAAGTTAAATTTTCATAAAAATTGCGTTCTCCCAAGTCTCATAAAACTTAAAATACTTTCAAAATCGACGTTACTTCTGATTATTTTTTTACCGAGCAAAATGTTAAATATTGTGTTTTTAACCACAAAAGTCACTAGATCAAACATGTATCTGTGTTAAATTTTTTTTCGTATTTAAATATGGTGATTTCTCTGGAAAAAACTCTATCTAGAAACGTAACTTTCAAACAAGGGCGACGAAGAAGACGATTTTATTTTTTGCAAAAAAGTTTTTAATGTTTTTATTACGACGTAATAAAGCAAAACAAACATTTTAGTAATCAGCTGACAAGTGACAACTACCGTTCTTACAGAAGGTACCTACGTGAACCTTTATTTGGGGTCACTAGTACCTACTACTTTCATTAGTAAGATTTCTGCATTGTAATAATTCTCAAAAATGAGTTAATTATCAAGAAAAGATTCATGACAATAACGTAGGTGATTTTATTGAATAATTTTAAAGACATTGAACATGGCTGTCGGTTACATCGGTACCCTAGAGCGCGGTTTACGGTCGCGCTGCGTTTATTAGGTAGGAAAAAGTTTTATGCTAGTAGACCTATATATTTTATTTAATTATAATTAATCACATATTTGTCTTTCATTATAGTACTCACCAAATCTTCTACCACCATTCTTTAAATTCTATAGAATGATAATCGCCTGCCTCAATCATACATTCATACCAATATAAAGTGTATTAGTGTTACATAGTGTTATACGCAAATCAAGTTATACGTGTTTGTTGCAAACTAGCTCTTATTACCAGCACACAATAAAATTTGAACTACTGATTTATTTTTACTGTGGCGTTTTCGCTCGCCGCCATAAGTCACCGGAGTTCATATCGCGATGGCTCCTATGCAACGCGGGCGCAAGCTGTCTCGACTCGTAAAATGCCTAAACTGCCGGGAAAAGGAGCCCTTATATGTCACCCTTTCTTCAGAAAAGTCTAAACCAAAATCACCAGTATTTAGTAATATAATAACAACGTTAATAGTTTAAATCGAATGAAATTAATAATTTATTTCTCTTTTATTTCTGCCTCTAATACTGCTTAATTCCCTTTATTTTCAATAAATAAATCGTTCCAAATATTTAATCAACTGAAATTTTAACTAATTGTGGGTAGACGCCAAAAGGGTGCTTGTGCCGTACTTTTACGAGATATTTTTATGTCTTATTTCAAAGAAGCATTCGTCATTCCACGGGAGCTTCTCGCTTTTTTAATATTATTAAATGGATTATGTTAATCGGTCAAAAGTGGATTTTACTGGTTTCAGTCGGAACCCAAGGGCCTATACTACCTCAAATGGCTTAACATGATCCTCCGTTACGCCTAAAATACTTCAGCATTAATTTTGAAATAAATATATGGTAAAGTTGAGGATTAATGTTAAGTTCTATATTTGGCGAAAACACGATCCCATAAAATTTTCTCGATAGAAAAAAATCCCAAAGTTACCTCTAAACTGAACAATAAACCGCTGGCAATCATAAAATACTTCAAATTAGATCATGAAACTTTTTATACTAACTGAACTAACTATAAAGCAGGTCTTATATTATTATTTTTTTTAGTCCAATCAATAGATTTTTTGTAAATCTTTGAAGTTTGAACTACCAAATATAGAGTTGCTAATTTGAGGTAGTATAGGCTCTAAGTTAAACGCTTCTGTACATACTACAACTACACTACAACAGCCCATAACGTCCACTGCTGGACATAAGCCTTTCCCATGATGGGAGGAATTTGCCGTAATCTCCACGCTTGGCAGGCGAATTGGAGATCGCAGTGATGAAAGACTAACAGAAAACGCTGCTGCCCATTCTCTGGTCTACGGAGGCGCAAGGTGTTCTGCCTCAGACATTAGTCGCCTTATACGACACCCGTGAGTGTAATGGGTTGGTTCTATTCTACTCTGCCGGATACCACACGGCTAAGCTGTACTTCTGTACATATTACAAAACTATTTTACGAAATGCCCTAAATCATTTTTAAAATGGAATGCTTTTTAACAGGTTACAAAAAACCATCCTAATAAGTTTCTAAGAAAATGTTTTGTTTTAAAAGTTTTTACTGGACAAACACTACATATAAATTATGTAGTTATAACTGTGACATAAACATAAATGTGCTAATGGCTCACGACTGTGTCCACTTTCCCCTCACCAATTCGGTACACCACACCAAAAAAAATGAGAAAGGTAACAATCACACTTATGATAAGTAAGATAATCACATCACATCATACCAGATATCACGTACACTATCAGACGGAAACAACACAGTTTCACGTAACACAATTGCGATGAGATCTGCATGAGAAACTATCTCTAATGGTAATCGGTTCTCACGGTTTTTAGGGTCCCGTTAAAGTGACAAAACCTCGATGATACCCGTACTTACTTCCCGTCAATAAACGGTTATGTGTGACAGGCTATTAATAATGTAAATGTTAAAAGTGATAATGTCGTTAAGAGATTTTTAGTTGAGTAATTGAAGATTTTTCTTGTCTAGTTGATGATGGAACAGAGCGAAAATTTTAATTTCCAAAATCTACAATAACATTATAAAGAAAGGCCTATGAAGTAAAGTTTAGTTTTAGAAGGTAATCTTCGTAAGTAGATACCTAATCATCCGATTTAAAAAAAAATCCGTACTAAGTGCAACAGAATAAATATTATGTTTCTTGATATACTGTAATTGTTCGGTTAGTTTTATGTAACAACAATATTTGCATGCTGAATCTATTTATCTTTAACACCTCAATATACCATATTTCACGCAAATAAAGATTATTCTTATTCGACGAGGCCGAGGAGGATGTCGTGTGTAGAAGATAGTTTAAAGCATTTTTTTATTTTGGTTAATAAAAGAACAAAGAAAATCGGAAAACTTAAAAAGTAGACCAAAAATACTTAAAAAAAAATAAAAAGAATGTTTCAAAATCTCTGTTCTCGAAATTCCGAATAAATAAAGTTGTTTTTCAATTGTTTTTTTCCTTATTATGTTTCAGATTTTGTTTTTTTTTTTTTTTATAATAATTTAAAAACATGCAGCAGAATACCTGGAAATCGACGATGCCTCAACTACGTAAATTTCCTGACAGAACCAGTAAAAACTACGTATCAAGATCAACTTAGACGCAATCTAAACTGTCGTTTAGACGAACTAAATCGTCGGCGTCGCGGCGTCGGCGTCACTTACAAAACGTCGGTCAATTGAAGATAACTGCTAAGTAACGGATGAATTCACTTTTATATTCCTGTCTGCATACTGCTGGCTGTGTATCTACACAACGCAAATTACCGACACTTATCTCGATGTGGATTGGTCTCAGGGTATGCAGACGAAGATGATATGAGTATATTCTGTTGGATATTTTTGGATTAGAGTTGTGTTTTAACTAGGATCAAAATTGCTCACTTACGTCTATACTTACAGTGAGCAATTTTGATCAAAACAAAATACAGTTTCACAATGCTATCATTGAAAAATTTTAATTAGAATTTAATACCTCAAATAATACAATTAAAGTTATGTTTAATTCCTATATCCTTAAGTTTTATTTACACAGAAATTATCGAGTTTTAGAGCAAAATTCAATTAAAACTGTCTTACATTGACGCGGAAAAGATTCCCATACAAAAAAAAAATAAAATTAGAAATTAATAGACATGTCTAAAATCAGTAGACGGCTATTTTGAATAGTTATTTTTACCTATTACTTGACTTGACACGATCACACCGTCGCAGACATACAAACGGACATGGAAAATTTTCATCGGTATTTTTTTTAAATCAGCTGTTTTACGTATATTAGCTTTAGAAGTCGATGATGTCGATTTTGTTAGTTTGATTCTCTCTATGATCAATGTTGTATATCTACTATCTGGTGTCCACGACACAAGCCTCGTTGCATAATGTGGCACAAGATGGCGCTGTGTGTAATGTCCAGCGATATTTATTTATTATTTATGTCATGCTAATAGGCTTATCCCCATTAAACGGAACTTAACGTACCTAACTGTGAAATCTGTATTTTACACATCTGCATACCCCCTCAGAGCATACAGGCGTGATGTTACGTCATGGTGTTGTATAAACAACAAACATCCAAGCTATTGCAGCAATCACGACAGATTTGCCTTCTATTTTTGAAGAGTTCCATTGTATATCTCCGAAGATCAGCAACAGATCTTCACCAAATTTAAATGGAACTACTTCATAAGTACACTCTTTAAAAAAAAAGGATTTTGAGAATCGGTCCACAAATGGTGGAGAAATCAGTGTCGTCCCGGCTTCCGCCCCCCCCCCCTACCTTCTTTTTCTAGTAATAAATATAGCCTTGGCACTCACAAATAACGTGGCTTTCTATTAACAAAAGAATTTTCAAAATCGGTTCAATAGATACCCCCTACAACCTCGCAAACTTTACCTCTTTATAATATTCGTATAGAAGTATACATTAGTATAGACATGACGTGCATAAAAGCACGTGCTATACTAAAAAGTCAGCAAGTATGCTAATTAGGTTAAAGACCAGTAGGTATATTTTTTTATAAAAACTTTGCTCTGACGACATTGAAACATGCAAAAACAATATAAAAATAACTTAATTAATAATGCCGGGACAGCCAACAGTAAGTCGAAATTTTATTTTATATTTATTGATAACGCACCGCCTACCTTGTTGACAAAATTATGAAAGATACCTAGATGGGTTGGATTGGATGGGATGGGTGGGTGGAGTTTCACGAATGGATAAAGTAAGAAATGACTCGTATATTTAATAGAGGAAATGTGCTCCAGTAACAGAAAATTTAAAAGGAATCATCTATCTTGGTATGGACATACGATGAGGAGGGATGAATGAAATGTGACTAAAAGAGTGATGAATACAAATGTTGATGGATGGAGAGGGAGAGGAAGAGTAAAGATAAACTTTTTTTTTTTATTTCGATACGGAATGTATTATTATAGTACTTTAGTACTATAAAAATAATGACAAAAAGCGAAAACAAGACAAATCGGCCAAACAACACAAAAGTTATAACCATTTATCTAAACTTTTATTTCTATAACTTTCTAGATAAACGGAATTTTGTATGGATTTTGTACGTCAATGCAGCGAATGACGTCATTCGCTGTATCGGATCTCTCTGTCTGATCAGAAGTTTCAAATGCTTATAACTTTGTATTTTTGAAAGATATTAAAAAAAAAATTCACTTTGCCATTTCTGATGTTAATACGCTTTGTTTAGAGTGATAAAAAATCAAGCATATACCCTATTATATGAAAGAAAAGCGTCACTGCACGGCTGACATGAAGAATAGTAGATTGTATGACAAGGGAGCAAAATAGTGTTTTTACGGCGAGGGCGCTATTTTGAATCCTGAGCGTAGCGAGGGATTCAAATTACATCGCCTGACGGTAAAATATGTTTGCTCTCAAATCATATACCTACTCTACTTTTCATCTCGTTCTGTGAGAAAATAAATAAGAGACACTTTTAAGTAATTAATGAATAAGTTTAATTAAAAAAAATACATGAATGTAAAAAAGGTCAATTACAAATTTATATTTATATCTAAAACACTGGCGAAATTTTAAAAATTTATTGTCACTGTGTGTGTGTTTTATTTGGGATTGATATAGTTGTGGACTTATTAATACAGGTGACATTTTTATCACTTTCCAAATAAAAAATGAGTATAATAGGTGAACGAAGTAGAAGCATCCTTTGTTTTTTTTTCGTATGATTTGAAATTCGATTTTTTATAGTTTTTGTTTTTTTAATTTCTCTCTCATTGTTCTTTTCATATGAAAAGTTTACTTGAAATTTGTAGCGTTTTATGATGATGGATCAATTCTTTTCTAAGCTGTGGAAAAAAGAAAAACAAAACTAGGTATGCCATAAGGTTCTACTCCGTTCACCTAACATACCCATTTTTTTTGGAAAGTGATAAAAAAGTCATCCAGTATTTTGAGTGTTTGTAATCTATCTCAGTATATGTGCGCGGGCGTGGCGACAATGGTGTGGGCGAGCTCTTACTTTTCTACAATGCAGGTGCCGACCCCCGCACCGTACAGCAAACACTTACAGCCAGTAATTTATACAATTTTAGTTCGATTTCAATGAACGATTCGTGTTCCAAATTCAGATCTCATTACTGCCCGCTAAAAAGTCTAGTGGAGAAAAGATCTACTTTGCTCCCGCTTAAAGGGGAACAAAACGACACTTTTCGAATAGACGGGATGAAAAAATATTGTTGCGCCGCCCCAAGTAACATAGGACAACGGCAGGAAGATGATGAAAAATGCCTAGATACCTACTACATGGGCGGCGAGCCGCCCACTACCTGAACGTGCCCCAAAAGGTGGTAGCCGTAAGTAAGGCTGGCACGTGGCTACCGCACGATATCCCGCGAGGCGGCGAGCCTCCTTGCCGGATTGCCGCCATGGGATCTGGAGGCGATTGTCCTCACGCGCCTGCACGAATGACGCGCGGAGGTGCTACGCCGGAGGGAAACTCCGCTGCCGCGGCAAATTGTCGCGCAGCGGACAGACTTCCGGCGTGATCTCATGGCAACATGGAGAGAGCGACACGCCACAATAGTGGCGGTAAGTCCCCTCTTTGAGGAGTG
This sequence comes from Xestia sexstrigata, assembly GCA_941918905.2. Classification (NCBI taxonomy): domain Eukaryota; kingdom Metazoa; phylum Arthropoda; class Insecta; order Lepidoptera; family Noctuidae; genus Xestia; species Xestia sexstrigata. Next base: position 6,493,974 of record OW799213.2, on the reverse strand, counting down.
GCTTGAGAGACGCCACGGCGTCCTCACCTTCCGCCTGACGCAGGTCCTCACCGGACACGGTTGTTTCGAGAGGTTCCTGCACGGAATCGGGCGGGAGGAAACGCCCGGGTGTTTCCATTGCGAGGATCGACCGGAGGACACGGTGGAGCACACGGTGGAGGTGTGCCCCGCGTGGGCGGAGCACCGCCGTGTCCTCGAAGCGGCGATTGGCGGCGGCGACCTCTCGCGTCCGGCCCTGGTGCAAGCCATGGTCCGGAGCGAGACGGAATGGGACGCCGTCATCTCCTTCTGCGAAGCAGTAATGCTAAAGAAGGAGGTGGCGGAACGTGAGAGGGAGAGCACCTCACAGCGTCCCGGCCGACGCGGGAGACGCCCCGAGCGTTGGGGGCCACCACGAGGCCCCCGGCCACCGTAGGCGCGGGCCTGTGGACGGTGGGCTATGGGCTAGCTCGCCGTACGTCCGTCTCATGACGACAGGCCGTGTCGACGGCGCGTTCGTGTTCCACGCGCGCCTCAAAGGGAGTCAGCAAAAGGAAGGGCCGATGCCAGCCGGGGCTGCGGGACTGTTCGAAAGAGATACAGTGGCCCCGGAACACAAAGGGCGATGAAGGAACATGGATGGGTTTTAGTCAGTAAAAGTCTGACACTCCTTCCTGCTCGAGCGGGAGGAGTCATTTGATGATTTTCCAACTGAAAAAAAAAAATACCTACTACATTCATGAAATAAATATTATTCCATTTCCAACTTCAATTCCAACCAATCGAAGAGGAAATCTCGTGCAAGCTAACCAAAAGTAGGCGCAGTTACTAGAACAAAATACTGTACTAATCTACATAACATTTTGTACTCAAAGTCAACGGGCCGTAAAATAATTAAGCGTCATAATTGCTAAGACATGATATACAACGTCTACATAACAAGATAAAATCTCGCATGTTTTAGATAAAGAGATTTATCCTCCTGTCAACTCTCACACGACGAAAACTTTTCCGTGAATTCTCTCCTTTCTAGAATAGACACGCGCTTGCGCTTGCGCATCTAACGCGATATACGATTAATAATAACCACCGGGTAATTACACGCGATTCGGAATTTTCATGTAAATTAATTACGAAAAGAATATTTTGTGACATGAATTTGTTATGGTAATTTAAACGTGAATCAAACTGCTTGTTTTGATTGAGAGGGTGCATTCTGAATTTCTGAAAGTTGGCAACGTCGTAAATATCCGTCAAATAGTTGGCTGTTTTTTTTTATTTAATCAATATTATTGAATGGAATCACGAAATATTGCTGTTTTGCAGCAAAATATTCACTAACCATTGCAGTAATAACACAGGAACTGGACAGGATGCTACTAAAGGCGCCAAACTAGTGGCTCAGTTCTGCAGTGCAAGTACGTAGGAATCGAGTCAAACAGTCATTCTCGACAAAATGAGTTTATAACAAAGATAAAAACTCATTTTGTCGAGAATAACGGTCAGATTTATCGAATCGATTCCTACGTACTTGCACGGCTGGGCCGACATAATTTAGATTTCCATCGACTCGCTAAAAAGAAGACTGGATAAGGTGTTGTAACAGTTTTAGGTAAAAAAAAGCATTTGGATGATTTCAAAGTGTTTTATAAACATCTTAAACCTAATAAGTCAGTAGTTATGGCAATTCATAATCGATATTTTAGTACAACGCAAAAATTCCATTTTCATTCGGTATATTTGACACATATTTGCGACGTTGCCAACTTTCAGAATGCAGGGTGCATTAAATGTATTTAATTTTTATGGTCAACCTTCAGCGCCTAAAGATATAAAAAAACCAGACTGTTGTTCAAAATTTCAGTGCGACAATATTCTTTTTTTTTAACAAACCTGTTTCCTGTAACGAGTACAAAAAAAGGAAAAAAATCTAAACCGTGACATTGGTTGATTCATTGTTATATTGTTTGATATTTTGTGCAAAATGGCTAAAAATAAACGCTAACAAAGATAAAACCTTGACATTTGTACCGGACAAAACAATAGGACCAGTAGAGGTATGGTCTGGTGGTCTACATTCTCACCCTAATTTCAGGTAGATGAACAGAGAAACGATTACATTTAATTAATGGTCTCACTTCTTTTTTTTTTAAGTCTTGGTTTTTGGGGTGTTGCAAAATCTGTCCAAAAAAACCGCAACGAAACGACATAATTAAAAAGCCTGATAAATATATCAATTAAACAAATATAAATTATAAATTCACATCCATACCAATATTATGTAGAGGTAAATTTTGGATGTAGTGTAGGTAGTAATCTTCGGGAACAACTGATGCGATTCCGAAAATACTTTCACTAATGAAAAGCTACATTATCCCCGAGTGACGTAGGCTATCTCCGAGTGACATAGTTTATCCCCGAGTAACATAATCTATCCCCGAGTGACATAGGCTACCCCCGAGTGATATAGGCTATGCCTATAACATTCCCTATGGTTATCTGACCATAACGCGAGCGAAGCCGCGGGCACAAGCTGGTTCATTAATGTTGCTTTTGCTATGTGTTTTCGTATTCATTCATTGTGTCATACGTGACATGGATGGTGATTGGATCTACGAGAGAAGCATTTTACGTGTTAATTGGACACAAACGAGATGTAACATTAAAACAAAACAGACACGATAGCAAGCAATCACAATAATAGGCGAGACGACAAAAAAAACTAATTAATCCGTCAGTTAGATTATCAGAAAATATTTGACACGTGTTTTTTCTTTTTTTACGTAAATCAAAATTGACGAAGATAAATGACGCTTTTAAAATGTTCAATACGTCACGCCTAGGTATAATTTTTAGTTATTTCCGACGTCACGAGCCCCCAATCCCGAGTTTTGATGCGTTTGTTTTATCTTTGTCAATATTCATTGATTTACAAAAACAAAAAATACGTGTCCATTAATTTCCAATACTCTAACTGATGGACTAAATAGATTTGCCTTTTTTTTGATACTGTCGTCATGCCTATTTAACATGAAAAGAAAAAGATTTTTTTTTACGCTCCTTCCAAGGCATTGACATTTTAAGACTTGATTTTTAATGAAGTCTTAAGGGGGAGAGGCAAGCAGGGCTAGAGGGGAAGCAAGGTACAGAGCAAATTTTAAGTAGTACATTACAGCCACGGAAAAACTGTATAACTTAGCATTTCTCGACCGGATGTGTAACAATTTCCTTACGCAAAATGAGTATAAAATAAAGCTGTCAGCTGTCACTTCTTGATTGAATAATTGGTAAAACATAATGACCCATTCTCTATTACCTAGTAACGGGCAATTAGCAAAAAATTGCAGTCGGAAGACGTTGAGACGGTCGTTTGTTCCGCGCAGAGTCACGCAATTTCGCGTATCAAGCCACCATCGAGCAATATAATCGATTCGATAGCTTCCGTACGCGTGTGTTATCTATAATAATTTAATTATCATTCGAAAGTTACCGTCGTTATTGGAGGTTTTTGTTAGCGGGAAATGCTGGCTTTTTTCGTATTGATTTCGGACTGACGATATTTCTTGGTCATGTTTTTGTTGCGGTTAGCAAAAAGCATGAAAAAATTGTCTGGTCTCGGCTTATTTCGTATTCATTAGTTTTTTTTTTGTAATAATATTGTGTAATGTTTTGTAAATTTGTGTTTTTTTTTTTTGTAATTCGCGCGTATAAATTGACGAATAATATTTTCAACCAAGTTAATAATATTTTGTTTGACTTATTATATTTTGTTTGAGGAAGTCAACATACAAGAAATCATACAGGTACCTACCTAATTAGTTACCAAATTGGCATACAAAATGACAACGAACTCTACAAAAAATATACACAATCATAAACTGCTATGACATGTCATCTTTGTCTTATTTATTTTACATCTACCTATGTATAACATCCAAATTGAAAAACGCATACTTGAACACTGGAACATCTTGAATATATTAATGATATTCTATCATTTATTGCTAGTGTCAGAACTAGACAGTTAAATTCATTCTCTGGGACTTCGTGGAGCTTCATTATCTCTCGCTTTTCTGGTGGTCGCCACTGTTGATTCTGGCTTTCAGGAGTTACAGTGATTTGGGAACAGTGTGGCGGGCTTGTTTAGTGTCAGAACTTTATATATTAGTGTTTGTGATAGCTATCCTATGACTTATAAAAGCTAACTAAATTATGGGCGGAAAAACGTCAGTTAACTTATCGAAAGTTCCCATTGACCCCCAAAATATTTATTTAAATTGTATAAAAACCCGTCGAGTATCACCTACAACCACCCACTCGCACTTGAATGTTCGGTGCTGATAACGCTGATATTATCACTACAAACCACAGTGGTTGCATATTTTATCAAAAACATCGGTTCAAACATTTGTTAACTTTGATTACTAAATAATACTTGTAAAAAAATAAAACTAAAAGTTTTATTTTATTCTGATAACAATAATTATCCTGCATAAAGTTGTTACTAACTGATTTTATTACTCGCATTCTAGAAGAATTAATTCAAATGACCAAATGTATCCAAAGCGTGGTCTAACTGTGTAGTAAACGATGACTGTGTGAGAATGAGAAATAATGAACGTTTCGTCCGTATACTCAGATCTCTCCGTCTCTCTCGCGTACATCTGCAGATGAGTGCGAGTGAGAGAAACGGATAGATCCGAATATACGGACGAAACGTTAGAGAGTAGGGCCTAATGATTTGGCTATAAAGACGGTGAGATAACGACAACAGAGAGAAGAATGCCAGATGAGAAAAAAATGGGATGGGGCAAATTAATAATGAAAAAAATGGTTAATGTGATTTACTTGAGGGCTGAGGGTAGTTTGCATAAACTGATCTGGTCTATAGATCTACTCATCGTTGATACCAAGTGGCAAGCCTTAGTAAATAGGTATGCAATTAAGGAGTACTATGTAGACTTACGATCGAGTTTACCTCGGCCCCAATAAAAACAATAGTTTGCTTTTACGAGCAAAGCAAAACTAAGGAATACGTTATGTTGACATTCTTGAATATTGTGAAAAAGCCATGTTTATTCAAAACCATTACTTGCTTTGCCTAGCACAAAATAGCATCAGCAGCCTATAAAATTCCCACTGAAGGATCACCGGAGGGCCTGCTCTCTGTGATAGGGAAAAGAAGCACGCGGGTTAGTGGAGGATCGAACTCAGACAAAGGCTCGAACCTGAACTGACCCACTCCTGGACAAATGCCTCCCCCGATTCCTTCAACTTTTCACGATGTTGCGCCTTTTCTCGCCAATTAACGAGAAGGTGATCCAAGGCGTACAAAGGCTCCTGCCGGGGTTGCGGGACTGTTCGAAAGAGATACCGTGGCCCCGGAACACAAAGGGCGATGAAGGAACATGGAAAGTTTTTAGTCAGTAAAAGTCTGACACTCCCTCCTGCTCCGCCCAGAGCAGGAGAAGTCATTTGATGATTTCCCATCCGAAAAAAAAAAAAAAAAAATAGGCGTACAGAGGCTCTTTATTTTATGTAAATTATTTAACCTTGGCCCATTTCAAAAGCAACACTGAATAAGAAAAAAAAACAGAGAAACCGGCCTAGAATCAAAATGGAAGACATGAAGATCAAATCTGTGTCCTATTATAGGAAAGGTTATTTTCGTAATAACAATAAATATTCAATTATTGGTAAACATTAAGTATTCTAAACTAGTTGAATTTTATAGTTATAGTATTCAAGAATTTTCTGTTAACATTTTCAAATATGCACAACAGCAAACGGGTTAGTTTTTTGTTTAGAATTATTATGTCTTTTGATAACCGGCTTTAGTTCGATTTGATTAGTTTTAAATGTAGTTTGTGTCTTAGGTTTAAGAACCTGTTCAACTTTGAGGAAAACTTGTACTTTAGTCGTCTTCTATTATCCCGTACTACATTGACAAATTAATGTCATCAGGTCAAGCTTTACCAGTCTCAATTAGTCTTAGTTGTTTTTTTCTAATATTTGTATCATGTTACGTACCTAACATCATTAATTTCTTTTTTGTTCTCATTACACCTTGGACAAAAAGTTTAAAAAACTTGACCATCACGGAAATGACACTCTGTCACTGTCACATTTTCACATAGCCAATCATTGGATATTGATCAACAAAATCTATAGATTTCTCTTGCCCGTGCACTATTCACAAACATTTTTTTTTTGATGAAAAAGTTAAAATTCGAAATGGTTACGAGAAATTTCCAAAAAACGTTTCACATTTGAGTGATCCGTCACTTTCTTACAAAAATTTGGTGCGTTCATGTTTCACAACAACATTGAATTGCTTTAGTCACGAAAATCACGTCAGACATTTACAAAATAATAATAAAAAAAACTAAAACGTGATCTGCAGTTCTTGCTCATTTCCTTACTTATGTGGACCGCTGATATTTTTAAGACACGATATTAAACATAAAACTAGTAGTCAGGCAGTACAATCATATCCAACTGATTTACAGCTCTAGCCAGTAATTAATAAGACTAGGTTTATTACAGACGAGCGGCACGTTGCCAACTGCAGATAAACTGCAGCCACACATTTACGCGGCATGCCGCAACTGCAAGCGTCGCCACCCGTCGACGGCAGCCATCGACAGGTGGCGACGGCCGCACTTTACCTGCCGTTGCTTCAAACAAGTCTCAACGAAGTTAAGCAATGGAATTTAATATTGAAGAAAAGTAGTGTGATAGCGGAGAATACTGAAAAAGACTAAAACTGTAAATCAGAATCATTTTCCGAAGAGAATTAGAAAGAAATCAAATAAACTAAAAGGAACATCGAGCTTACAGCGGTGTATAAAGACAACAAACATACTGTCATAACTCAAATATATTTGATTGGCTACTTACCACAAAAAGAGAGAGAAAGAGTTATACCGACTCTTGCCAAAGGTAACGTGTTACCCAGAACTAACTGGGTTGTGGAGGTCAGATAGGCAGTCGCTCCATATAAAGTACTGGTATTCAGCTGCATTAGGTTATACTAGAAGCTGAGCCCAACATATTTGGAAAAAGGCTATGATGCTGATGATTAGTGATGATGACTTACAAAAGATCCCGTACAGTAAGAACTCACAAAACAATTGATTCAAAAAAACAAAATCTATCTTCTATAGCTTATTCATTATGTGTGGCTATTAATCTAACGTCATTGTGTTACTGTAATAACACGTCACTTGCTGCGGCAATTAGGACGTTAAGTGCTATTCAAATTTTGGTGAATCGACGAGTTTTTCAGCAAGGTATTGTTTGGCAGATATAGTTATCGTAGGACCGTGCATTTTCTTATATTTATATCGGTATCTCCGCAAATTTATAACACAAACGTTTCGTTAATATAATGTAGACACACACATTGTTCATCTGATTTTATCCATATCGTTCGTTAATGTTGTTAACGCCCCAACTCCTTTGCCGCCCGCATTGAGTCTGTCCCACTCGCCATTATTGTAGTCCGTCATGTCTATTTAGCTCACAGTACACGTTGGATAGGAATTCATCTTATGAATCAGATTCATTCAATTGTCCATCTTATGAGGTGATGTATAAGTTATTTAAAACGTACACGACATAAGTCTTCACTATTGTAACATCCTGGCGTTGCTTTTCTTTGACAACATTCCAATTATATGCGTTTTCCTACACAATTCCTTCATTCTTTCTTTCACAAGCAAATGCGTGTGAAATGAGATCATCTTCGTCTTCTCGCAGCCAGTTAGCAGCAAAATTAAATAGGAACGAAAAATGTCTAACACTGGAACAAACCATCTATTCCTGCTATAGAACTATTAGGTCTATCTTATGAACTTTTACCCCAAAAGTACACAAGATGAAATTCAACATCCAAATTAACGGCCACATTCAAGACCTGAATAATAATATTGTGAAGTTTTGGCCAAGCCTTGACCCGTGATGGCTTCTTGTATTTTTATCCCAGGGTTTATAAATCTTAACAAGATTTTCATTTTCAAGTTGCTCTCAATACTAAAGTCACGCACGTTCACGCCAGGATGACATTGCGGGTGAATGTCCTCTTGTTTGTCGTCGGTTTGTGAATTGCACCGTTTTTGCTCAGCATCCGTAACGTTCGGGGGAATCGTACGTAATACGGTTGTTGTTAAAATGTTGAAGACTTTGTGGATTGAAATCGTTTTTCTGTAAATGTAGGTTGGAATTAGCAGTGGTTTCCAAAATTGAAATCTTTAGAAGTAGTCTTTTTTTGTCTGTGGCTTCTCGCAGGTCATACACCGAGGAGCTTATCACCTGCTTAGCTGGACTATCCTGTGGTACCTTATAAATAAAGCCTATCTCGGTCTGTTATGTTATCTGTTATTGTAATTATTTTAAGCAACATGATGCTTAATTTAAAATTTAAAATTCACTGATATTAATATTGGGACTTATTTGTTGATTTCTGACATGCAATGGCACGTCCTGGAAAAAATCGTCTTAGGAACGCAGACGAAATTTTAACCGATATTTGAGATTATATTCAAGTTTCAGTTATATGGTTTGTAAATAATTAAATGTTTATATAATTAGTTTACTAACCATAGGCCCATAGGGAAATCATCAAATGACTCCCTCCGCTCTGGGCGGAGCAAGACGGAGTGTCAGACTTTTGCTGACTAAAACCCATCCATGTTCCTTCATCGCCCTTTGTGCTCCGGGGCCACGGTATCTCTTTCGAACAGTCCCGAAGCCCCGGAACCATAGGCCCTTCATTGCAATATGCTAATATACAAACAAATTAGAGCAGCTACGTTGATACTAGTGACAAAAGTTACTTTGAGGGTAGATACAGACGGTATGCCATTTAATAGTATTCATATTCATAACCGTCACAATTGCATGATTCCTTTTAAGCAAATTGTCGCGGAAAAAAATCGTTACGCACTTGTCTACTCCCCTTACTTGTCACAACATTTCCCACCTTTTATTATTTCCGGGAATGCGTTGATTTCATACGTTTTACACATGTGCGGTATAGGAGATTGTAAATTGGTGATAATTTAGGTATACCGATACTAACAATTAATTAACCAGTGGAAACATCACAATAGCCTTAAATACCAACAGGTTGTCAAGCCTATTGTGTACACCGCCATTATTTTATAAACAGTCAGTTGAAATTAAGAACACTCAATTAACATTTTAAAATTCAATCCCTTTATTCACTCATAACCGGTAATTTGAATTTGGAACGCAGTTGTAAATAAAAAAATATGTAGGTTGGCTCGTATTTGTATTTAGAACAACACTACATATTCGCGGAAATTCAACTTTTCGTTTCGATATTTTGGAAAACAGTGTCAGTATCTAGCACAGTACGGTAACCAACTAACCACGAAAATGCGGTTTGACCTATTGTTAAATCTCACAGCACGAAAACAATAGGCAATCTAAGAAATCGGTATCCAAACGGCACAAATCTTTCTACCATTAAAATCACAAACAACAAAGAGCAATATCCGATAAAGGGTCAAGCTTACCTGCAAAACTAACTCCGCTAGTACCGTTAACACTGTACACTCACACTTAAACACTTAAAAAAACAATCAGCCGAAGCAAAATCACGACCGCCGACCACCGGTTGCGCCAACCGACTACAACAACTTCACATTCGCGGTTCGAGCTGGCTCAGATAAGTGAATCTAGATAGTGCAGTAAGGTAAAAGCGGGTAAAGGCGGGCACACACGAGTTCACTGACGTTGATGGAACGTATTAATATTGAACGAACCGTGTCGACGATCTAAAGCTTCACATAATTTCTAGGTCAGTTCATTTTGTTTTATTTCAGTTAATAATTCATCACATCTAGTAAGAATGTTTAAGCATTTTAATTGAAATAGGAATGACCAAGCATGATTCTGAATTCAAATGTGACAAGTACAAACTAATCACTAGGTACTTAAATCTTGATCAAATATTTCATTGGTGATTCAATATTAGATTGTTATTTAAATTCGTGGATATATTTGGCAATTCTAAATACAATACAAAACAAAATTATTGTTCCGAATTCGGAATCTGTGTGAAATGCCCCGGTCTTGAATGTGGAAACAGTTACACCTCTTCTAAACATCGGCATTTAAAAATGGTTCTCAAATCTCAAGTAACTGTATTTGCGTTCAAATAATTGAAACAGACTGGCATCAATATTTACTCATGGGTAATTGGGAACAATTATTAATATACCTTCTAAACTGTAGTTACTGTTTGGTATTTACAACTGTGGTAATTGATATTGGTAACTCGGAATGTACTGTTTTAGACATAACCGTCTAGTCTAGCATGCACTAACGTGCATCACCAATGAAATTTTAGTAAAATATCATTGTGCATCACGCATTAAAATACATTTTTAAAGAAGGTGATCAATTAAAACTGACTTATGCGGACAGTATTGCGGTGAATATTAATTACCTTTGGAATAATAAAATCAAATAAAAACATTATGATGAGGTCATACAAACAAAACGTTTCTCATTAGACTTTTAAATTAGCCAAAAAATAAGATCGCAGCGGTGAATAGGTAATGAAAACAAAAATGTAATTTATTCTACCTTGTGCATTTTGGAAAAGACAAAAAAATACCAGTCCCTACCTATGAAGACCTTTTTTACGTAATTTACAAGCCAGGTCATACCTATTTGTTGGTCAGGTTATAAAATTAAAATCCAAAGTACTGTAAATTATTTTAACACAATATTGCACAGTTTGCAACGCGACAACATCACGTACTTTTCTCTTACCCACCACTCGTCACCTCTCGAGCACCACGGTCGATGACTCGGCCATCCACCGTGAAAAATGCACCGGCTTTGAGTAAAACATGGTACTTCAAGTAAAAACATTGTAATTGAATCATTAAATATCAAAAAATATAACAGGTTTTTTTATTATAGTCACACCACTTCAATAAAAAACCGGCTAAGTGCGAGTCGGACTCGCGCATGAAAAGTTCCGTGGCGTACCATCGTAGTATAGAAAATTAAAGGGGGCTCCCCAATCTTTATTTTTACTATTTGTTGTTAGAGCGGCAACAGAAATACATCATCTGTGAAAATTTTAACTGTCTAGCTATCACGATTTATGAGATACAGCTTGGTGACAGACAGACAGAAGGACAGTGGATCCGAGTCTATTAATAGGGCCGAGAGTATTAATAGGGTCCCGTTTTTACCCTTTGGGTACGGAACTCTAAAAAAGCAGATTCTAAATTCTAATAACGACTACAGGAATCGATATTTAAATGATTGACGGTACGCGTACAAAATAAAACAAAAATTATACGAATTCCGAGTTATCTAAAATTATTTTGTAGAATTCGATCCAATGAACAAGGTTATAAAAAGAAACAGGCACTTATGTAAGGAATTCACCTTTAACAACTGATGCATCAAATTGATAGCGTGACGTCATGACAGTCGACCTATGTGTCCTGACGTGAAGGCTTAGACCATTGAGGTGAAATGATTTATGTTGCAAGAAATTGTTCTTAAACAGCCTGACACAAAACTGACTTTAATTTATAAAATGTAGGGTGTAAGTATTTTCTACTCTTCGATATTCATTCTTACTTAATATCTACGGACTTACAGTAAAAAAAAAACCAGTTTCTCAATTAAATATCGGTTATGTGATGCGACGAAATGAAGAAAATGTGGTTAGAACAGTTTGGAGTTTGAATTTGGATGGCTCCAAAATAGGGAAAGAACAAAAATCGTTTCTGCGGTCTTTCCCTACTCTCGTGGACTGAATGGTTTGTGTGAAGTATGATATTACCAGAAAGGGGTTGAAAGGTTAGTACTGAGATATCGACTATAATAGAGACCTAGGAAGAAGACATGGCGTACCAAACCTAAATAAATTATGTTAAATATCAATCGATCTTAAGACGTTTAAGGCCGAGGGAAGCCGCTGGATGCAAGATTCACAAGACTGATCACGAGACTGAACTTCGAAGGGACCTGTATAACTTGTAACATTTATTTTAAATTTAAATGTCTTTTGAATGAAAATATGTACTAACTTAGATGATAGGTACGTTACGTTTCGTGCTAAGAGGTGACTGCTGAGATGACGAGTAATAGAGAAGTATCAAAGACATGCTGCGCCGACCCCAAATAAATTGAAATATAGAATGCTGATGTTTCGTCATTGTTCTGTAGTTTAATTATCTATCATTGGCTTCACCGCCATAAAAATCATAAGAAATGACGGATATTAAGAGCAAAGACACAGTTTCACGGTTCATATGCTATTAAACTCATTATATTATGAGAAACGAGAAAATCTTCCGTCATCGCGTGCGTGCGCGCACTATTGTTTGCTGGAGTTTGACGAAGTATCTAGTTGACACTGTTTTATGTATTTAACTAGGTTCTATTGAGATAATATTCAAGTCAGAGGCCCTAGATTAATTGAGATTCTACCGGTGGTAACAGTTTTGGAATTGACAAAAAGGTATTGGATCGACTTATGCTACCGGAGATGTACTCCATTATGAAAGAAAGAACGAAAACATAACACACAAACAGTAGTCGCAAAGACATGATGTTTTTAGTATCACGAAATAATAATTAGTACACGTGATTATTATATTATCCCCTATTGATCAATTGTGTGAACCTGGCGTGATTAAGGGACTAGTTCTTAACTCTTTAGGGCTAACCCTAAAAAAGGTCCTAAGGCTACGCACACACTGCTATAAAGAAGAACTACTATCGCAATTCTTCTTCATGCTATCATAAAATTCATAAATATGTGTTACACTCAACACGCATTCGCGATTTAAAATTCGCGTCTACAATAACGACCACCTGACGTGCACTGCTGTTAAATGTAAATATATACGGGACTTTTCGTGGGGTTTCCCTTACAAATTTATGAATATATAAGTACCTGAGTTTTCTTAGAACATTGATTGATCGTAATAAAAAGGCAGTGACAAATGACTTGCTAGTTTTCTATTATATTTCTTAAAACCACAAGTTTATTAATTAAGTACGTCATGTTTATTCACCTTTTTTAGTTCAATGACGTTAATGTAGACACTTACATTGAAGATGAAGATGTTTAGCAAGGCAATTATGCGGTCAAAGTGTACCACAGTGCCTGGCCTCCGCCAGTTAGGTACATTTCCTGTAAATGTTTAAAAAAGGGAATCCCCATGAGTTTACAAAAACATAATATTCCTCAAGCTCTCTCTGTCTTTGCAAACAGGGCTACCAAAAGGGACTGAAGATGTTACCTTCACGCGTTGATTTTAAATCCAGAATTTATGGCGCAAAATTCTACGGTCTATCTATACGATGCTATAAGAAAAGATTTCAAGACTTCCAAGTGGTTCTCAGAGGACGTATATAAGCCTATGTAAGCTAGGAATTCTTAGGAGTTTCAAGAAGAGGTATATTTGACCTTCACCAGCAACGAAGAAGATAGGATAAAATATAAAGCTGACTTTACAAATTAAAACCTATAACTTCATAAGGCTCCCTCGGGACATTGGGACCTTTGGTCCCACTATTAATAGTTTACAAAACACTAAAGCATAAGACGTGTGAAACATTAGTAACTTAGTAAGGTTCCTCAGTCTTACAAGACTCATCAAAAACGGGAAATTATGTAATTTCTAATAAACATTGTTTGAGATTTCATCACAGGGGTTATTAGCTTATTACATTGACTTTACAATCAAATAAGTATTTGCTTAAGATAACATACAAACAAAGATAGTAGAAAGCATGACATGTGCGTTGTATTGTAGGCAGTAAATGGCGCAAATTTTGCATATGACGTAAAATTTATTTAATGTTTGTAGTTAGTTCAAGCAAATAAGTGATCAAATGATTTGATTGTTCTATCAGGAGGTACAGTGATATGATGCGTAGGTTGGCGAGAAAATATTAGATTTTCATTTGTTATCTTTTGTGTAGACTGTCTGGCTTCCGGCTGAGAACACAAGTCACACCATCAGTAGTATTTTTGTTTTCGTTTCAAATGTTTTGTTTTCCATACCCCAGATTCAACAAGTTATTTCACGTAACTTTTGACTAGTGTTTTGAAAATTAATTTAATCTGAACATCATCTATATATGCTGATGAAATGAAACTTGCCAGGATAATGAACTACCAACTCAGTCTATCGTTATCCACATACGCCTCTCCCAAGCTATGCCACAAGTACGGATTGCAATCCCACAGCTCACTCAATCCCGCGGGATTGATATGCGGGATTATTCAATCCCACGCGGGATCACGCGGGATCCCGCATCATGGAAATTACGTTATAAAATCAAATTTGATTTTTGATTAAACATTTCTTACATTAAGCAACGTAAATTATTTCTTTTCTATTAATTAAGTAATTAGTAATCTGTTACATTGTTTATTCATCTGTTGTTTCATATACTTATTCATCTTTAAATGTTTGGCATAGCAGTTTAATAGTTTTGTTTAAGTTTACCCTTACTCATAACAACAGTTTTATATTTTTAATTCAGTTTTATTCATATAATGACTAATAATCAAATCACAACTTTCTCTTGACATCAACCTATGTTTTTTTGTTGAAAATACGCTCTTAAGATGCAAATTGCATTTATTGTATTTGTATCGTCTCCGAGCCAGCTTCTGAGTGAACTGCAAATATATCCTGACGCTGAAAACGCTCTCTCGGCTTCTAATTTAGTAGGCTTAACCGTCAGGATATATTCATAGGCGAGCGTCAGGTACTCTCCTCTGATACCATCGGACTCAAAGAACGTCATTTTAGCGCCAAATTTTTAATTTGCGGGATCCGCGGATCCGTGCTTTGAAGGTGCGGGATCCAGCAGATTAATAAAAGCAGCGGGAATGCGTGATCCCGTTTTGCGGGATTGCAATCCCTTGCCACAAGCCACGACAGCATGATTAATGCATTCGGGTCCAGTCTGTTTTAGTCACCTTTTTTAAGGTCATGGGTCCAAAGCCAAGTCAGAGGCCCATGGGCGGTATGAAAACTCTGTTATATAGGCACTAACCACAAGATAAAAAATCCTGCGTATCGTGGATGGAGACTTCCAGTTTCAGGCCATGGCATGGCATTTGCTAAGCCAAAGCCGCATTTAAAGTTCATTTATGTAACTAAAAGACAAGATGATTGACAACCCTACAAATATTGTTCACTTGTACTAAGTGATAATTACAAACGGGCAACTCCCACCGGTTTAAAACGTGCGTACATAAAAGATGGCGGGAAATGTCTGATCAATAATCCTCAAGCAATGACGTACTGAACAGAGCAAGTACAGTGCTGCCATAAACTTTTTCGCAAGAATCTTGCACCCCTTGACCTCCTAACAATTCCTTTTTAGTTACAAAAGCTTCTTGCCTTCAAGCTTGTAACCTTTATAGGTCTGGTCCAAGATGAATCAGTAAATGACAATGTAGCTTTCGAAGATCAGGTTTTTGGTAAAGCTATTGAAAGACTAACAAAAGCTATAGGGACATTTGGAATTAATCAAAAGCAAACTTTTGCTCTATCCGGAAAAGAACTGAAGTAGCCGTCTTGCTTGCAGAGTTAGCAAGCGGAAGTCTTTAGCCTAGTCTGGAAGGGTAGCCATATTTGTTAAGAGCCGATGGCTGGTGGAGTAAACGAGTCCTGGAATTTTGATAACGTACCGGCAAGCGAAACGTGGGACGAGCCCTAGCTAGGTGGATGGACGAACTTAAAAAGATGGCTGGGACTGTCTTCTTGTCTGACTTTCATTTGAACATAACATAATTATTTAAAAAGCCGAGAATGTTAAGTAAATGCCGAGAACTGAAATCTTCTTCTGAATCTTCTTGATTGGTTTAGGTACTATTGACGAATTCCTTTTCGTTTGTCTGATCGTCTTACGAAATTAATAAAAATTATAAAAAAAAAACAATAGTAATTAAGAAAAGAGGGGAGTATGGAAAAAAAACGTGTTGCGCCGACCCCAAGTAACATGGGATAGGGGCAGGAAGATGATGATGTTGATGATGAATTAAGAAAAGAGGACATTCATAACATCGACCAATAAAATGTTCCATAGTACTTAATCTGAGGTAAGTAGGTAAAACCTCCGGGGTTGCGGGACTGTTCGAAAGAGATACCGTGGCCCCGGAACACAAAGGGCGATGAAGGAACATGGATGGGTTTTAGTCAGTAAAAGTCTGACACTCCCTCCTGCTCCGCCCAGAGCGGGAGGAGTCATTTGATGATTTTCCATCAGAAAAAAAAAAGGTAGGTAAAACTGCTTTACAAATGCGTAAAGTCAATAATAGGCTGAAAGACACAACACCACGTTAGCGCAAACAATAGTTTACTGACGTAAAATACAGATAATAAAAACAGCTGTAAAGATAAGCATGTACATTATTTCATCTGATATAACATTTAATTAAAGCAATTGTATAAGCAGTTGTCAATAAATCGATTGCGTAGAGAGATCTTGAAAACATGTTTGAATATATTTCTAAAAAAAATGATATTAAAGCAGGCAGCCAGGCGGCACCATCTTTATTCTTTGGGCTTCCACACACTAGATTGCTGCTGCGGCTGCTTATACCTACTTATTTCTAAAAACTGATATTGGCAGCCCATTACATTATAGAAATAGCTCGTAAATCGACGAATACCTAAATACTTATCAGATTTGTGCAGTTTTAGGTACATACAGTTCAAGTAATTAATACAACATTATTTTATTATCTTAACAAAGGATATAAATCGTTGGACATTACACACAGCGCCATCTAGTGCCACACTAACTACATCTTCGATCAATGGTACTATTATTGATCGAAGTACTACATAGATACTTTTTGTTTGTAAATACATACTTACTATAGATATAAACATCCATGACTCGGAAACAAATTGTCCATGCTCATCACACAAACATTTGCTCTTACCGGGTCTCTAAGAACGTTAGGAAGCCACACTACCGCTGCGCCATTCGGGTCGTCATTTCCATCACTTGAGAAGAGGTTAGATAGAGTAGTAATTACCTAACTGGTCCCGGCACTATAGCAAACAAGCATCATTATTGATAATGATGCTTGCAATGCAGCGACAATGATAATGGAGAAGTAAAAAAAAATTATAAAAGCTACCGAAAAACTTAATCCTGAAAATCGTAGAAACAAGAAATTGCCAGCGATTGCCACATGCCCTTTAGCATGGATTCTGTAACTAGACAGTGGATTTTGAATTCAGTACCTACATGGGTCTAGCTAACGTGTCTATACATTTTTTTTTTTATGGGTAATCATCAAATGACTCCTCCCGCTCTGGGTGGAGCAGGAGGGAGTGTCAGACTTTTACTGACTAAAACCCATCCATGTTCCTTCATTGCCCTTTGTGTTCCGGAGCCGCGGTATCTCTTTCGAACTGTTCGAACAGTCCCAGCCCCGGAACGTGTTTAAAGTAACGTGAGATTTATCAACATTGTGACACAGTGTGACGTCAAAGAAACCCGTGCGCAC
This sequence comes from Xestia sexstrigata, assembly GCA_941918905.2. Classification (NCBI taxonomy): domain Eukaryota; kingdom Metazoa; phylum Arthropoda; class Insecta; order Lepidoptera; family Noctuidae; genus Xestia; species Xestia sexstrigata. Next base: position 6,476,444 of record OW799213.2, on the reverse strand, counting down.
CTACACTACATCAATCATTGCATACAAATGAGAATGAGGAAGGAAAGTAGGGAACAAATCAGAGGTAAATAATGATGGAAAAAAATACAAAGTAGTGCAGCTGTACCGAGACTTTTTATCCATTTGCCCCCCCCCCCCCTCTTTACCTTTGTGTAGGGTACCTTATTATTCAACAACAATCTAAAAAAGAAAATTTAGACCAGTTGGCATAGAATTATGAATGGGCGTTTCAATAATATGCCCTTCCTAAAAATATTATTATCAATCTCTATCTAAAATATTAAAATCAAAGGCGCCTAGATAAGTTATTTTTAATTATAATAATAATGCCACAGCGGCGAACGGGTTAACTAAAATACGTGCAAAGTTGAACCCCTGGCGCGATAGATGGCGTTGACGTCGAATTAGATCTCGCTATGGTTTCGTTACATCGGAAACACGACCACCGCGGGCGCCCGCTGCTCTAGTTGCCATCAGGAGGGTCTTAACTGACTCGACTGAACAGCGAATGATGAATATGGAAATGATCCCAGTGATTAAAATCCGCTCGCTCGATTCTCAACTATCGCAGAGATTCGTGTCGAATAGCTGACGCTGTTTTTTGGCCACTTTCAATTTTATTTTAACCATTTCGCAGTAAATTTATTTATTAGCTGGTCGGTAGGCCCGCGGAGTAAATCTAAATACTAACTAAAATTATATAATATTTACTTCGTGAGGTGGGCATGGATATATGGTAAGGATGGACACGTTTTTAGAATACGCATACGACGGACACATTTGCTAATGGGACATTCTGCTGCGTCAAATCCGCTGTACTGTCTGAGTGTCTCTACTGTACCTAATTACCTATGTGTGATTGATTAGATTCATTATGTAATGCATTCACCGCGGCACTTTTTATTTTAATCGTCACCGTCACTTCCATGGTGTAGTCGGTGGCGGTGCAAGATGAGATGCCCCTTCGACTAAATGTTTTTAGAACAAGATTTGGAGAACAACATCGAAACACATCGTTTAGGCGCAGAAAGAGAAAATATGCCCAAATTAATGTTAAATAAATATCTCCTATTTTGGTCCTCTGAATTCTGAGAATCAAAATACAACACCCAACCTTGGTTGTTGCTCGTAACTATAACTTACTTCTCATAAAAAGTTCCAGCTCAAAGCGGTAAAACTTGAACCAGATCAAAGACCGTTACTTCCTGTGCGTTACTGAATTCAAGAAACTGTTCCGCTCAATAAACAGGTCTCACTCACGCTCATGTGATGAAGAATAACTTGGGACTTCATTGTATCGGACGTGTTAAGGTATACTCTGAGGCCCAGTTAGATGGACAGACGACCTCAAGAGTTTCAGACTTGGACTTCATTGACTTGGGCCACATTTTGCACTTCAAAAATTAAAACGCGCGTACAATCGCATTTGTTTGGAAACTACTTAACGACCTCAGTCTGGATTCGTGCCGTTTTTGTGCCAGTTTAGGTAGGTATGTTTGCGTTATGTCTACGCCTTCCAAATATTAATGAGCTGAAATCAACCTTGTAGCTACTGGCCACTGCCACCAAATTTGATGTCAGCCGTGTTAGCTAAACCTTAATATTTTTATCATATTATTTATAACACAGATGGCGTTTTATTTACAATTCTTGACCTAAATATAACCAAGCAACCGCGAGAAACCTTCGAAATATTTTAATTATGGTAAAAACATCTTGCATAAAATGCTCTGTAGGTAACTAGATATGCTCTGTGAATAAAATGATAAGAAAACATCTCATTTTATCTCAGACAGTACCAAAATAAACATCATTCACTTCTGATTGACGTACCTACATATCAAAATCTTTCTTAGAACACAATTATGTTTACATTTTCCAAAGATTAGTTAACGCGTCATTCTGATAAAATATCCGTGTATCACCGTTTACCGGGATTATCTTGTTAACATTGGATTAGTAGGCTGTATGAGCTGTCTCTGGGGAAATGGTATAAACAAAATCATAAGAGTAGGCAATTGAATGACGCCATTGTAACTCTGCTATGGAGTGTTCCGTCGTAAAACACTCATGAATTGAGTTTAAATGTGTATGAAAAGGTTAAAAACATTTGACACTGAAGATCCGTCTATAAAGTGTTTTTAACCTTTCCCAAATTTGATGACACTGTTCAGTTCACATACATAACATAAGATCAAAATCACGCCTCGTAATCCCCAAAAAGTTTGGCAGAGGTGTAGGACGTAGGTACACAACATAGTACACCCACATTTCGTCAGTTGCTTAACTCGCATGTAATAAGCATGTGTAAGCCTATTGCCATCTAACTGGCACAAAATCAGACTCTGTGGCTCGTATTCAGAAATTCCCGATGGAAAAACCCAATAACACTTGCACGACCCGGGAATCGAAGCCAGGAACTCAATGCTCACAGGCGCGGATACAAGGGGGGACAATGGGTGCAATTGCCCCCCCCTGAACCGGACCGAATACGTCGTTAGCCAAGCTTGAACTAATTTGACGGAATTGAAACTGAATATTCTAGTTGTATATCTTGTCATGGGCGTCGCCAGGAAGAGGCAGCTGCCCCTAGAGGCTCAGGATTTTAAAAACATATAGCTTTTCCTGCCTGATGCCATAAAATGATATTTTACGTAATAAATTGTAGCGTAAAATGGAATCGATCAGATTTAAATATTGTTCAACCCTGCGGAAAAACATTTGCCAAAAAGGCTCCTTTTTTCTACCTCTGGATTGGCATGGCATTGGCATTGGATTTTTGCATGATCAACCGGTATAAACAGAGCCTGAAAAAAATTAGGAGCCCCTTGCCCTGAGGCAATTATAGCACAATTATCTTAGGTAATGATGTAAAAAAATTGCAGCCTACTTTTTCTTGAGTCTTGACTTTGTTTACAAGAGGCCTAGGTAAGTCCAGTAGGTCTAAACAATTCTAACCTGTTCAAGGTAGGTAAAGTGTTAAAATTTTCGAGCTCGCTTCGCTCGCTCTACAGACTACTTTCTCTTGAATTTATCTAAAAGTCGACGAAGTAACTCCTATCGAAACTATTCTAACCTGTCCAAGGCAAAATGTCATAAAAATTCGAGCTCGCTGCGCTCGCTCTTGCAGCCTACTTCCTCTTGAATGTTTCCTTTGTCTGAGGGTCGATCTAGTAACTCCTGTACTTCATACAGGAGTACAGGATTGTTTATTAGACCCTTCGGTCTAATAAACAATTGTAACCTGCCCAAGGTAGTGTTAAAATTTTCGAGCTCGTTTTTGGAGCCTTAGTTCATTTTGTTGTTAAAATGGACGCCAGTCGATTAAGTAAAATCAATTTTTTTAATGAATTTTCTGTAACAAAAATTCCTGTATCCGCGCCTGAATGCTCAGCAGTAGTGCTTGCGAGCACTAGGGTCATTAGGCCAACAACGCAGTCACTGTTCATGTTGGGTAAACAGACGGAGGACGGTCTCCCACTTTTGACACTTAAGCACTAAGTAATAAAGTTGAAAAGTGGTCGACCGTCGACAGTGAACTCGGTAGTAGGTACCTATATCGGCGTTGTATTTTAGATGCAGCCTATTTTAGAAGCAGGGAGTTCCCATTCCAACCACAAATAACTACGAAGTAGGTACCGTATTTGCCCCATAAATAATAGTTAGGTAGGTATTTAATTTACACTGCGTGCGTAATGCAACCTAATGAGAAGTGTTATGGACCATTCGGGGAAGACCTTTGTCTCTATAACATGTGCGTAGCATGAAAGGCTACGTGTCTAAATTAGAAATTACTGATTTGATTAGTGAGGTAGGTACCTACTTTCCCGTTTTACCCATATCGACGCAAGGAAGCCATCTTGTAGTACCTACCTATCTCGAAAAGGTGAACTTTACACCAGAGCCAAAAAACTGTTTAAAAAATTCATAACTCGTAAACTAGCTGAATCAGAGAGGTAATTTTTGGAATACGTATTTCTTAAAATGAAATCTATCAGATGGCAATAATGATAGCATTCTAAAGTTAGTTTATCATGCGTTTTATATTAGTTACAGCAATTGGTTTTTCAATTTGAAGCAGCAATATTGCTGTATCTTGGGAATTGTTACAACTATCAGGCAAGGCATTTAAAATAGTTGATTTTATGGTATATAAATCATTTTGAAATATGTTTTGTTAAAAAAATTAAAAGTCAACGTCGCGCGTCGTTTGTTTCGGTGATCAGACCGTCCGACGCAGTATTTGTTTCTGGTTTAAATGATGCAATAAAAGAAAATTGCAATTTTTCGAGATACGACGAAATCGCTTTCCAGCGTCGATATTTGGCTAACAGTAAAGTCAACAATGTATTGAAGGTATAAAGTAGGAATAAGATAAACAGATATACTGCTACTGTCCCTATGGCTTTGGGACTCAAATCAACAATAGTCCTCTTGTTAGTAGAGGCTAGTGGTCGCAATTGCGATTGCTGAGCACGAGTCCTGGGTTCCATTCCTAGGTCGGGAATAGTACATTTTGATACAAGTGGAGAAAGTTTGTTATATTGTATTCGAGGCGGGAATTAACACCCGAGCCGTAGGCGAGGGTTGTTATTAAGCCGAGAACTGCAATAACAAATGTCCACGTGTATCAAACGACGTTTTTTAATACACTTTTGAAGAAATAAAATAAAAAACGACAAATATTTTTGTCATGAATTGTTAGGAAAGTATGATTTAAAATTTCTTTTTTTTCCGCGCTTTGCTTTCGCCAGGTTGAAGGAGAAGCATAGGTTTAAAGCCGCTATACAGCCTATTATGAAAAATAGCAAATTAATATAATAAAAAATCAAATAAATTTGTTCATAAACGTTTATTTAAGTATTCAAAAAATATTTGCCGAGATTAAAAAATAAACAATCACCGCCATAGGCATTGAACCAATTTGGACTAAGTATAGGTATAGTTACCTGTGACAATTTTCATTCCCGCACCCGTGTTGGAAAATGAGAAAAAACGCACACGTGTGAAATACATTGCATGTTGATCCTAATCGAAGTGCGAAAAGAACCAGTTTTCGAGGAAGTATATAGAAAAAATATTATTGGGTTTTCTTTCAGGAATTTCTCAGGAGCAGTCACGGAGGCAGGATGTGCCCGGTTGATCGTAATAGGCTCGCCCCCTTTACGTGAGACACAACAAAACATGCGAAATGTATGTACTATTCGAGAATTACCAGGCGTGTGTGGTGCTTTTGTCGTTATTGATTGATCCGTCCTTCGATCCGTCACACATACGTTTTCGATTTATTCAAGGATGGTGTTTGTTAGTTTAAGAAACAGAGCAGGGCTGGCAGTTTGGAGAAAAGCATCTTGGATTTAGAGACTTGCGTTTCCCGCAAGCATCTTTATTGCAACCGAGTTTTTTCATTATTATTTTAGCGATCGAAAGTTAAAAAACACTTTCCGTTTCTCTCTCCAGCAGCTCCAGCCAGTTCTAAGCGCCAGAAAAGGATAGGAGCATGGAAAAATGCAATAAGATGTGGCGCAACCCTTTTACCGAACCAAGTAAAAGTAATCAATATCTTATGACTTGATATTGTTACTACAAGTCTTCATGGAGGGTTATAGTTTTAAATTAAACACGGCATACGATCAAAAAAAGAAAGATTTATTTACTTCAGTAACAGTCTTAATGTTAGCTCTTAGAATAAAGCCCTAAGCCCCGCCCCGAGACCGCAGGAAGATTTCGGCTGTCCACAAACTTCACGACTAAGTAAAAAAGTGCTATCTGAAAATTCTTTAAGATTCATAAAACACGCTGCGGCTAGCCCACTGAGACTAAGTCTAGAGGTTCCGCCACAGTAATACACAGTCCATTGACTTGTATTATGAATATAACAATCTGGTTCCGTACAAACCCAGCATTGTAACATCAAGCACTGAAAACTTGCCGATCTTTGAGGAACTTAGCCTGTATACCCATCGACACTGCGGCCCAGCTCAACCCCAAACGAAAGTATTATTAAAATTAATAACGACTATTTACAAATAACAAAATCAATTCAAATAATAATTGTTACGTGTCATTCTTTTTTTAACTATTTTCAAGACCAAATAGCAGAATACAAGTAGTTTTTTTTTTATTTAACAAATAACATCTGGTTAGAAATGAAGACAATCTCAACATGTCTTAGTAAAAGGCTTGATAAATACAAAAACTTACAATTAAATATTGTAGGCATTACATGAAATCATAAGTACACAAAATTATTAAGAAATCCAAATGCTTGTGCATCTTCTACCATACTACACAATTTTCATATTATGCTTGGAAAGTTTACAAACAATTCATATTTTTATTTCAAAGACAATCATACTTTTTACAAGAACTTTTTCCAAAGATGAAGCAATGAACAATTTTTTTGTTTTTTTTTTGGCGGTGACAATTGCGATTTTTTAATTTAAAATTTATGTAGATGATCAAGCGATGTAGTGCCATAACAAGCGACAGTTATATTATTATTTAATGATGTTTTCATAAAACGCTCTTTAGTCAATAACATCGCACGACCATCTAAGAACATTAGTATTGATTACAGTTACAATAAATTCTATTACTGTACAATCAATACTTTAAAAACCATAGACAGCATTGATTCATCTTAGCAAGAACAAAAACTTTTATTTTTTTTTATTTTTAAATGAATTGTTTTTTTTTTATTCAAATAGGAACTTTTTTTTTTACCAAAATTCATAGTAATGTTGAAAAAAACAAACGAACATCACATACATAAAAAAATATCCAAGGTGTCTTCTGTAGTGAATTCTTCTGAATGATATATTCAAGAGGTCTTTCACCCGCAACTGTTGGAAGTCCTCTTACATAGAGGGCATTCTAGATCTGTTCATCTAAGATCATTTACTACAATTACTGCGAAGCTGTTGTATTTTACGTAGAAAATATAAAGTGTAGTTCATTCATTTTTCTTATATCGCGAATCGCGATGTTCACTGGCCACTTTAGTCGTATATTTGATCCATATTGAATGGTGTGATGTACATTCAGGTAGGTATTGATTGTCATTTTAGGGATTCATCTTCTAGCTTGATAGAACCAGACGATATTCTAATGTTATTCCAATTTCCAACCATACATTTTCAATTTATTTTGTTTCTTTTTGTAGTTCATTGCATTTTTCAAAATATTTCGCCTCTTCTTCCATTCTCTTGACTGAATATCATTTTTGCATCATGTATTTTTCTTGTCTATTTTCAACATTTCAGACAATGTTTTTATTTTTCTTGAGCATAATTTTCATTCATTTCTATTTTCAGCTTACTCAATTAACCAAAAAATCGTACATTCCACACTTCGCGGCAGTAAAATTCCACAGATTAAGCATAAAAACTCCTTTTACTTAACCATAGATAAACTAGACGACACAAAGTCATATTTTAACTAAAAAAATAGTTATTTCTCCGTAACTAATATGTACACTGGCACAGCCTTATTTTAATGTTTTGTGTTCATTTGACGAACGCTTCTGGAGGGATCTTCCCTTCTGAGTTTAGTTGGGTAAAGACGAATAAGGCACGTTGGAAGTCCCAGCCTGTTTGTTGTAGACAGCTGCAAAGAAAGTAATGTTCCGTTAATACAAAAGAATAGGAACCGTTTATCGTAAAACATAAAATGATTAAGAATATGGTACAGATAATTTAATTGCTGCAATGGTCATACATAATCAATCATTCTGATGTAATGTCTTAGCAATTATGACAAGATGCTCTAGATCAGGGGTGTCCAACATAATTTTATAGAGGGCCAATTTTGTAGCTGCAGCGGGCCAAAAAAAATGCAAAGATACTTCACAAAAATAAAACAAACTTCGACGATTTGACTGCAATGATGAATGTTGTTTATGGTACGTGTCCGACGTCAGTGTAACACTATTTCCAGCATCAGAGGTAGATCAGTAGCTGTATCATGATTTCAATCTCATTACCATTGGTGTGGTTGGTGGCAATAGCCTCGCACATGGGATGCATACGCCTGAATGAATGAACGGCACGGTTGGCACAGTGGCTGAGCGATTGGCTGATGCGCTGCTTGTTGCGGGTTCGATTCCCGTGCAGAACAAATACTTGTATGGCCTACAGGTAGTTGTTCAGGGTCTGGCTGTTGGTGTATCTGAGTAGAAATGTTCGTAAACGCACCCACGATACAGAAGAAATTGACAGAGCGGGGCAATGGTTTAAAGGAATATTGACATTACATCATCAGGCAGGTCCCACTGTTAGACCTACCATTCTTTTCATTAGTTACGATTCTGTATCCATCGCGGTATAAATAATTTAAATATTATCATAGTTGCTACTCACTTGATACTCCAATGGTCGTTCATGCCGGTTTGTTGGCTGAGCGTGGCAAGCATCAACTTCTGCGTTTCGTCCTGTGACGGCTGTGCCACCATGCCTGGTGTGGGCGTCGGCGCGGGAGTCGGTGGAGTCGGCTCTACTGGGACTCCTGAGCCGAAGGCTTTGTCTTCCTGGATTGGAAAATACAGTTTTTGTATTATTAACCGACTTCCAAAAGGAGGAAGTTATCAATTCAGCGATATCTTCGTCAATTGTGAACCGATTTTAATGGTTCTTTTTTGTTTGGAGGAATGTTATTTCGCGGTGGTGCCGTTTAAGTTTGGTGAAGATCTGATGCTGATTTTCGGATATACAATAATTTCCCTTCAATATAATAGACACCAAATCTGTCGTGATTGCTACAATCGCTTGGATGTTTAAAAACTGAATCAAACAAACAAAACTCACCGACTTCTAATGCTAAAGTTATTTTTCACTTTTTTTGTGTTTTAGAAATCGGTTTTATTTTTTGCAAAAAAGTTTTTTTTACATTTGTACTGCCTCGCTGGACAAGTGGTCGCAAGCCTAACTGCTGAGCATGAGGTCCTGGGTTCGATTCCCGGGTCGGGCAAGTGTTATTGGGTTTTTCATCAGGAATTTTCTCAGTAGCAGCTACGGAGTGTGGATTTGTGCCCAGTTGATGGCAATAGGCTCGCCCCCTATTACATGGGACTTAAACATAACCAATTACCGGGTCGGTTGATAGGGGAAGAACGGGACCAGTCGTTGTGGCATTGCATTACATTCAAGTGAACATCTTTCTGCTAAATGGTGGAGATACTGCTTACTTTACAGATTTTTATTCTAGGACAAGTCACTTGAGTGATTACGTCACCAATTGGTACTGGCTACATTATGCAAATGTCAAATTCCTAATTCGCAAGTGGTTGTGAATCGTAGTTGCGAAAACGGCCGGAGGGGTCTTATGCTGTGCCAAACACTCATCATGTATTCAACGGTAACACCACGACCCGTTATCCAGCAATGCCAAATATTCCCCGCCAGCAATTTTTCCAGTTAATAGTTATAAAAGACCCTCACCTGTTCCTTAGTAGTATTAGTGACGAAGAGCATATCGTTGATGATGCAGAACCCCCCGCCAGCGTTCGGCACGATGACGAAGGTGCGGTGGAACGAACGGACGGGGTTTCCACTCGTCGTGGTCTCTTTGTAGACGCCGTTCATCACTAGGACGATCATGGTGGGCTGTGGAAGGTAAGAGAGTGTTAGAAATTTATATCTGGTTTACTGGGAGGAGAAAGCATGGGTACTAAGTTCTTCAAGCTCATTTATCATGGATTTGGGAAGGGGTAACTCAGATTAGAAAATCAACTTACGGCCATTTTCAATAATTTACCAGCCAGTTTTGGTAGGTTGCTATCTCTGTCTGTTTGACATTTTGCTTACTGGACGGTTAGAAACAAAACGTCACAGAAAAGCTTTCTTTGATTTTTCTACGAATATCCTATCCGTGCCACCTACCTGTCACTTGAGGTAGGTAGGTGGCTTCCGCCTGACGCAGGTCCTCACCGGACACGGTTGTTTCGGGAGGTTCCTGCACCGAATCGGGCGGGAGGAAACGCCCGGGTGTTTCCATTGCGAGGATCGACCGGAGGACACGGTGGAGGTGTGCCCCGCGTGGGCGGAGCACCGCCGTGTCCTCGAAACAGCGATTGGCGGCGGCGACCTCTCGCGTCCGGCCCTGGTGCAAGCCATGGTCCGGAGCGAGACGGAATGGGACGCCGTCACCTCCTTCTGCGAAGCAGTAATGCTAGAGAAGGAGGTGGCGGAACGTGAGAGGGAGAGAACCTCACAGCGTCGGGGGCCACCACGTAGCCCCCGGCCACCGTAGGCGCGGGCCTGTGGACGGTGGGCTATGGGCTAGCTCACCGTCCATCCGTCTTATGACGACAGGCCGTGTCGACGGCGCGTTCGTGTTCCAAGCGGTTCACAAGGACCGATGCCTGCCGGGGTTGCGGGACTGTTCGAAAGAGATACCCTGACCCCGGAACACAAAGGGCGATGAAGGAACATGGATGGGTTTTAGTCAGTAAAAGTCTGACACTCCCTCCTGCTCCGCCCAGAGCGGGAGAAGTCATTTGATGATTTCCCATCCGAAAAAAAAAAAAAAAAACGTAGGTCGCACCGATAGAATATTCTTTGTTTATAGAAACACCGGAAGAAGGCACATTAACCAACAGTTATACGTAAGTAATTTATAGAAAACGGCCGTAGGAGTCTTATAAGCTAGCTATAGATTAAAACGATAGTCTCTAATTTACATCCCCACTTGCAGTGACCAAGGGATCGCTCCACTCAAGATTTGTTAGGAGGCCTTTTTTCAGCAGTTACGGGCAGATAATAAAGAACAACAACCATTTTTGGAAATACTTGATATTATGTTTGTTACCATAGATAATATCTAGTGGTGTGCACACTAATTCCATACTAAATAATGATGTTACACTTAACACAAACTTGGATAGGTACACTTTAAGAATGTTTTCGCCAACGCCACACCAAAGGCAAATCTTCGTTTTGAATTGCGACCTGTCTTGTAAAATTCTGACATTAACAATAAAAAACTTCACTTACTGTAAAAACAAGTAAATCTACAGCGAATCCCATTAGGTCGTGCGTCGTCTTTGGTAAGTCCGACAGGAACGAGACGACCTGTAGCCTGCCCGCGCGCAGATATCGTCTCCGGGACTCGCGCTCCGTGATACGCATGATATTACGGCTGTTTGTGATGTAGGAGTTTAGTCTGAAAAAGGATATTGATTGCATTAAGGGCTAAAAGGATAGTTTTTTGGCTGCTAAAGAGACCGAGTTGCAAAATAAAGATAATATAGGTTGAATTTGACAATTGATGCTATTTTTCCGAAAGCTACCAAACTGATTCATTGCTGGATTAATAATTTTAAAGTTATACCTTATTGTCAAGTTCAATTTATAAAAACAATTTAGTGATTTACGGGATATAACAGAGAGTTTCTCTCTATAATATCCCATACTTCAAGAAAACTAGTTCTTACTCACATTATTTGGTTTGAATAATAGAGAAGTATGGAAGAAGATATGCTGTGCCACCCCAAAAGAATTGAGATAAGGGCCGGAGAATGATGATCTCATATTTTTTGGTTATTATCAAGGTATTTTTTTAATCTAACTATTCATAGGTAAGTACTTAGATTTTGCCATTTCTTATATAAAATATTCGATACAAAATTAGCAAAATACAATTTTAATTAAATCAAAACATAATTTAAACATACCTTTGCGTAGCAGCATTTCGACTGTCATTCGTTAGGTAGCTAGCAGCCATAGACATAGTTGCATGTTCATGATAAGCCTCAAGCAAAGATTGCCTTGAATCCGCATCATAGATAGCGAAGTACTGAGTCAGAAACTCGCGTACCAAGTCTTGGCCTGCTGGGTCTACTAAGAATGATTGCTGACGAGGTGGTAGGTGCACGTCTTCTAGGACATCGAAACCGATGGCTGGGGGCAGGTCCATTCCATCCTATCAGGAAATTGTAAATTAGAGGTTTCGGGAAAATGTGTTTTATTTTTATTTATAGTTGGTGCCAGTTAAGATGAGAAAGCGGTCATTGCCCTTTCCCTCCTCCTTCCAAGACAGAACACTTCAAACTGGTTGAGTTTTCAGCATAACTTGGCACCCAGCACGTAGTACACAACAAATAAAAAAAAAAAGTTTAAATAAAAAGTTTCTTACCAATTTGGTCAGCTTGGGAAACTTCTTCCGGACATCGCTGGAGACAACAAATAATATGGCAATGGCATGAATCATAAATACCTCTGAAACTCACAACCAAGTTAGTTTCAGTACATCTTAAGGTATTAATAAGACAAGTTATGTAGCTCGTTCACGGAAATCTGCCCTTTATTGCTGTGCATGACACTCTTAAATGACAATAGCTTTCATTTTGATAATATTTTCAAACTTAAATCATTGCTTCAATATTTTGTTTACTCGACAACTGTATCAATGTTATGTAGGTACGTTGTTTTATTAACAAAATTAAAGCCATTGTAGTTACGAGTGAGTTGCGCAATTAGAGCGCATTACCGATTTTCAATGGTGGCACCAAAATCAAATGAATGCAATTCAAGAACTACACGATGACGTGTACGTTCTTGTATAATAACTTGTCTTATTTATACCATAAAGACACAACATTAAGAAATGCAAATCCTACTATATGTCTTTGACCAGATGTTTCTTTGACTCTTTTGTTATCTAAGCAACAGCCTGAAAGTATAATGTTTTTTAAAGGATTGCGTACCTACATTTGGTGTACCACACTGAAAATGATGCCTGAGATAGGTGCGCAGTGCGGAAGGGGGAGGAGTTGGATGCCCATAAGCAGAGGAATGACTGAGCTGTTCGCAACACGTAAGAACAAGCACCGCGCAGTTACCTCACGCACTGTCTCAGTTGAGTGGCGGGCATATATACATAATAGGCTTGTGTCCTGAAAAAATCGAATTAGTCTATCAGTCAGATTATCAAAAAAAAATTGACACGTATTTTTCTTTTGTTACGTAAACCAAAATTGACGAAGATACGACGCTTTTAACATTCTCAATACGTCACGCCGTGCTATAATAATTTTTAGTGCGTTGTGACGTCACGAGCCCCCACTCTCGAGTTTTGATGCGTTTTATCTTTGTCAATATTCATTGATTTACAAAAACGAAAAATACGTGTCCATTATTTTCCAATACTCTAACTGACGGACTAAATAGATTTGCAATTTATTGATGGCGGAAACTAGCCTATTAAGTATGTGTTTATAAGTAGATGAAATCACCGACATAGTCTTGAGCATATAAAAACAAGTATGACTGTATTAAACACATTACCCCTGAATAAGATCTATTTCGTCACACACTAATAGTAAGCAGTGTGAATAAAGTATGACGAAATAACAATATACAGTTATTTCTGGATGTACACGCAGGAAAATAAATTGATTAGCAAATTGACAGATTGGCACTACATTAATGAGCCTTTTTACAGCCATAAGATTGCAGTAAGTATTAGAATTTACAGACAACACTAGTCTTTTGTCAATATGCTTATTAATCATTTTCCCTGACTATACATCCGTCTGCCGGCTTATTTACCGCCCGGTTTAATCCTTTTTCAGATAGTAAATGCCCGTGTCCTAAACAAAGCGAACGACGCGCGAACATGCGACCGTCGCGTTAATTTTTTTTTCCGCAATAACTTACTGGAATGTGTTCGTCTTTCAGTTTTCCGAACAATAGGTTAACATATAATCGCAACGATCGCATATTCGCGGGCACGTTCCCTTTTTCTTGTTTACTATATATATTTCAGGATATTTTTGGAGTAATTCAACATGTAATATAAATCTTCTTTTACGTATACTTTGTTTTTTTTTCAGTTTTATATTACAGTCCAATAAGAGTTCACCGAGGCATAATTACATATTTATCCCAAATATCAAACAAGTATAAATTCAAAATAAGAATGCAAATCATAAACTAAAAAAAAACATCATAGAACAGAGCCAGCAAGAAAGTGATCATCTCAAAATTGAATAAAAAAAGCTAAGGTCAGATAATAGTCAAAGAAACATTTCGTAAGTTATTTCAAATGAAAAAAAAAGAGAAAATGTATGATTCTACATATCGATAAATTTTACATCATGCACAGAATACATTTTCTTATACGCAACAAATTATACGCGTAAGCTACGCGAATACCAGGATACCAAAAACCAGAATGCAAGATACCATTGCAAAATATTGTGTAAACAAAATGACATCATATTAATTGATTATTTTTCCTTGTCATGAATTCTGCCACCTTGTCATCGGTATTCTAGATGCAGTGTAAATAAAGGACACCGATAAAATCATGAACTGAGTCATGGAATTAGGTTGGGATGTGCAACCTTTTGGCATGATTCAGTTCATGACCGCATTAGAAATATTTCATCAGTTTTAAAATAAATCTGCTCTTTGATAAAAAACTGCAATATACTGACTGCATTCAAAATGTATGGCAAAATCTTGGTGAAATACAATAATTATACTGGTTGCAGGTTGCATGAGATGTCTCTTACAAACTGTTTAAAATTTGTTTAGTATTCTTCTATCACACCTCAGAGTAAATGACATCTTGCATTCAAGTTAATTGATATGTGATTGTGTAGTAACATTGTTGTCATGTGAGTTATTCTGCAGGTTGTTGAACCTGCGACCATGTCCTCGACCTGGATTTACCAGGTTGGGGAAAGTGTGGTTGCAGTTTCTGTTTCTGAAATGTAATAAAAAAACAAGAGCAAAACAGTCTTTATTGTAAGAAAGTACACTCGCGGAAAGAAAAGGTTACCAGTTTTGATTTTTTTTTTCTTTAGCTGATTGTTGTCAATTCGTAACAAAATAGTTCTTTTTTTACTGTCCAAGTTAAATCAGAACCTTTTCATTTCGCAACTATAAACGGTTTAAAGAATTTTATAGTAACAATAATGATAATAATAAAAAAATCAGCTTGTTACTCTAAAAAGATTAGAAAATTATCTTGTTACAGTTCTGCTCCTATTTGAATAATTAAACAAGTCACTACAGAAATATGTCAACCAAGAAAATAACTATTGATTGTACTATTCTCAAAAGAAGTATTATCCCGAGACAAGTATGTATTATCCTGGAATAAATGTTAAAGTATGTTTTCTAACCAACAAACACATCCAAATTTTGTGAACCTCAATCTTTAACCAATAGTTGTTCCTCCTCCTCCCAAAAGAAAGAACTCTACCTTTACTTCAGCTTAAGGCATTTGCGAATTCCCTAACACCTTAAAAATGCGAAGTTTACTACAATACAAGGTTTTCCACCAATACATTTTCTGTAACACTACCTGACATAGATTTCGTGATCATTAAACCTGGTCAGCAATGGATTGCCTTTCAGGTACAGCTCCACCAGTGGTAATGACTTTAAAGGCTCCAGGGAACCGATGTATGGAATCTAGAAAGAAAATTAAATGATATTTATTTTTTTAGGCAGATCCAGATGGAGATAGCGGTATGGGTGGATATTTTAAGAACAATTGGTCCCTTTCCTTCCATCTAGAGCAGTGACCCCCAGGGGTCCACGGGAGACCTGTCGGGGGTCTACAAACGGCGGCGTGAAAAATAAATGGTGGTTCACAAGTTGTAAGTTCGTTTGTTCGATACTAAAGAACAAAAATGTTGGCTAGGCTTTATCTATCAATGTGGACAGATAATAAGCTACTGTAAAAAAAAAACAAATGATCTGGTGATGACAGGTGTATTTCAGTGAAAGTGGTCGTTTTGAGACTTTAAAAAAAAGCATTTCGAAGCTATATGATTTTAATTTTTAGATTTTTTGCCAAAAAAATCTAAGGAGCTATGTGGTCCTCATGCAATCCTAGCAGATCATAGCGAAAAAAGCCCGTGGAGTCTTGAAAAAAATGCTGCATGGGGGTCGACCGAAACCAGATAATTTTGAAAGTGGCCTACCAGAAAAAATAGTTTGGGAACCTCTAATCTAGAGCTACCTAGAAGGCTGTTAGAGACAGCATGTCCACACTGCAGAAGACCATACCATATTACTTGTGAGATGGGTTGTTTGTGGTCACAATCATTCAAATGTTGGAAAATGGTTCTGATGCAGTCAAATAATTTATTTTATATTTTTATTGCAACTCAAACTTACCCGGTTATCACCCATATACAAAATCTTCAAGTTCTTCAGTTTTGTAGACATAATTTTGAGATGTTCAATTCCATGTAGTTTGTTGTCATTGAGGTTTAAAGCTTCAAGATCAGGAATGTTTTCAGCAATAATGTCAATGGCAGCCAGCATAATAACCGGGCGGAACAGGGCACAGAAAATATCAGTCAGCTCTGAAAACAATATATAGTTTATAACATCAATATAGAAATTAAGATTGTCATTGTCAATGACACAAATCTTAACATGTAGTATTTCAAAACACGGATGGAGGTTTTGTCAGAAGAAACCAGTTTTATTACTTATCCTTTTCAAAGTAAATAAATCAACCATAATAATTTTATAATCATGTTTTGAATATCAAACCACAGGAACAAAAAATGTAGACATTTTCCATTTTAACCACCATGGCTGTTGTGTTTTGTATGTAACCTGTTTGTCAGAATAATAAAATATACACATTACATATTGAACACAAACAATGTGTTCAAGGAAATAGAGACACTATAATATGTTCACCTTGAATTATTGGTATTGGTAGAGAAAAATAAGTGTTATTTTGTAACAATATTTTGATTTAAAAGAGTGTCCATGGAGATTCTTGCCCGTTCTTCTCCATAGAGATCTACGCTAGGGAATGAGCAACTACAGTACTTTCTCAAGTAATTATGTCTTGTGACTGGAACTGTAGCTTTGTTTTTTTCTTTTTTTTGCATTTTTGACATTCATTCACATTTTTTTTTTTTTGTCACGTTTTTTTGTTGTTTTTTCAATATTAATATTTTTGAAGGTTTCTTACCCGGATCTGCATGAAACTTGGTCAAGTCCAATGCCTTAGTAGTGGCATTATATCTTTTTGCCATAGCCAGCTTCATCTTTTCCTTCATTTCAGCATCAATAGCAACAGTTGGTACCGCATTTCTTACAATCACCATTAACTTGAAGCCATCTGACATGGTAACCTTTCTGTCAGCATGGAACAGCTTTTCAGCAAGTTTCACGTCATCCACATAGAAGACTGCAGCATTGCCATTGATCTTGTAGTAGTGTGGCACAAAGATATCTGGTGAGATGTAGCTCAGCAATGTCCTCAGAACAACATCTTTCTCATGCTTGGCTCCGTATGGAATGATAATCTGATACCATGGGAGCGGACCTGGGATAAACTTCTTCTTGATCATTCCATGACCTGATCTTGGTGCTGGAGAATTCAGCCGACCTCCACGGCCTCTGAATGCTCTATTGCGATGCATATGTGGACCTCCAGCGGATCCTGTCATGTCAATATCATCGTCCAACAGCAGTTTGGCATTGTTCCATTTGTTTTTTCCTTTATTCGTGCCTGGTTTGAAACTAACGCGACGTGTGTTGCTAGATTGCGTTCTGTCGTCATGTTCTGTAACAGTTTTGTGCAACTCTGTTTATACTAACGACATTTTGCGTGTCACAATATGCTTATGAAAAGCAGAAAATACAACATTTATTACAGCTAATTGCGTCACAAAAGCAATGACGGTTGTTGGGAATCTCGCCAAACAACATGGGATAGAAACAAATCGTGAGATGAGAAAAACACTTACCAAAATGTTCATTGTTTTTGAAATTTCTAATTCTTCCGCCGTTTTTAGGCATTGTTCTATAGTTATGCTGAATGATGAAGGATTAACACCACAGTCAGTAAAGTGAAATAAGGTTAAAGATATGACGCACAACACAATGCGTCCCTCACGTAGTCAACTCTCAACTTACACCTCACTCAATCTCGGATTGTGTGTTAATTTATATCGAAACTTCCTCAAAAGATAAAGAGAGCAACACTTTAAGATTTTCCTGGTTTTAAAGTAGGAAAACTTACGAATTCGCAACAAATTCTGCACGAAATCACGAGATGACGAGAAACGTAGGACAAAAGATGACCCGAACGTAGAATGTACGAAATTACGAATACGTAGACGTACGAACCGAACGAATTAAAATATTGAACGAAAAACGGGACTTTCCATTCGCTTGTGTCACTCACACTCACAAGTGATTTCTACAGATAAAAAATGATCTTACGTAGAAAACACTGCATGAAATCTCTAAAATCTCAAAGACCCAAAAATAATAATGTTTCTAAATGCTTGTCATATTGTTCTAAAATCTGCCACAACGTCGTTCGCAGCGAAGATACATAAATATGGTCTAGTTTTTCATCAAAATCAGATGAGTAGTTTCACTATTTCCAACAAACTTTTTATCCTTAAAAAATTAGTGTTAGCAAATACCTAACATTTATCTAAATAAAATTAAATGAAATTAACATTTCTGGACAAAATCACCGCCAACCATAGCATTTTGCTTTGTTGTAGCTAGCTTGGTTGATCAGATTCCTGACCAAGCGATGAGGTTTTCAAACATTTCTCAAATCTTATATAAAAGTAACAATTTGGCATTTGATTTATTGGTAACAAAATTGATTTTCTGCCAAATTTATTGAGATAGTTATTTTTTATTTAGGCTAGTTGGGCTTTTTAACACCCCACGCCACATGAATGAACGAACAGATTCATTCATTTTTATTATTAATTTCTGGCAATACTATTTCTTTTTTTACTCTATGACTTCTTCTTGCGTTCCAATACAAGCAAAATTTTATTGATTTTCAGTTTTCCAACAGAAATATTCAAGTTTTTTGAATTTAGACGTGTGAAAAAAAATCGTATTTGCCTGAATTAGAGAATGAAAAGAAAACATCTTGTTTATTTATTTAGATGGACTATTTTCTACTGCAAAACAAAGAATAAAATGCATTCTCATTGAAAATATTCAATTTATTTACTGTAAGTGATCAGAGCGTTTAAAAATAAAACGGCCATAGACAACATTCGTGTGCTTTTCGTGTCTGCCATGTTTTGTCCTATTTGTCGCGCTTGATCAACGCGTTCGCGTTTACTGTTCAAAACTGTTATTTTCTGAATGTATTACGAGCTGTGTTTTGTTTACAAATAATGTAGATATTGGTGTTGTAATTATACTGTTTAAACTTTTGATCAGGCAATCCCTTGGATACTTGTGAGTGCGACGGTGAAGTTCGTATTTCATAAAAAATTATATTCGTTTGCTGGCCATCAACTGTCTACATTCAGAAGCATTTCGTCGTAATTTTTGAAACATTCTGATCGGTTTAAGTGAATCCATAATATTTTGTCGGTCCTATCTGTGACGCAACCCACGTGCACATATTATAGCGAGCATCTCATGCACATTTGTTATTATTTTGTTCGCGAGTTCGATTCGGAGCAGTGAGGATCGGATCGGCGAAGGGAAACCGCGTCGCGCGTCTTGCTCGCTCGAGTCGCGTTCGGTTGAATTAATTAATTTGTGGGTATTATTGGACGGTGATTTCTAATCGGGTGTGAATTAAATAGTGCGGGATAGTGTTGTTGGTCGATGTGATTAGGTACAGCGCACTTAGCGCACACGTGACACGAGGCGAGTGTTTGGGTGTCAGTCGGCTGCGGCTCGCGGGCGCCGCTACAGTCGCCTGCAGTGCGGAGCGCGACGGGCGTTAGAGGTGAATCACCGCTCGGTGCCGTTTTGATCGTGCTTGTTTACCCGCGTGTGCATAAGTGCGTGGAGCGGAAGTGCAAGGCATGTGCGCCGCGCGTCGGCGCCGATGACACCGCCGTCCGGGGCGACGGCGTTTTGAGCGCGAGTGTGTGATAGCTATGTTCCTTGGGTTATGAGTGTGTGACAAAGTTGTAGTGCGCTGAGGACACTGGAGCCCCTAGACGGAGTTGGGCCCGCCGGGGCGGCCCTAGTGCTTCTCGGGGCTCCTCACGAAGGCAAAATGGCTGCGTGGAACCGCCACCACCATTTCAACATGCTCATGGATGAGAATGCCAAAAATAAGTGTAAGTATAATGATAACATTCAAAATCAATAAAAACACCACCAACAAACATGATTATGTAGCATGTAGTCACTCATTTGGGTTTGTAGTAACATTAAGTAGACAAATTTTCCTCCTTGACAACAACATGATTCCATAGATGTACTTTTCACATTTGCTGCCAAACATAACCATATCAAAAGGGATTACATTCTGATTAGGCATTCCTGTAGATCATGTGGTATTTTTATTAGTAATATCACATAATTTTGCCATCAAGAGTAAGTTTTTAACATTTGTAGGGTAGTTGTATTTTTTGCTAAGTTTGTGGAATAGTTCAGTAATTGATCACAAATCCTTAACTAAACGATCTTCAACTAAGTTATTTTCAACCCCTGTGTACTTAAAATACCAACATTTTAGGTAAACAGAAAAAAAACGATAAACATTTTTTTTACTAGCTACCTTCTTTTTACATAAGTCATTGACCCCTAGTTTCAAAAAAGTTCAGGTATTCTAAAAGCTAGGGGTGAAATTGTTTTCAGATTAGTAAATCAGTTGTCAAACATCAACAGATTAGCTACAGTTATTTTAATTGAGAGGATTAACTGCATCCAATCAGACTACTGAAACAATTCACACATGTTTTATAGCCGATTTTAGTTTTCTGAAATCAGGGATAAAGTCTAGTCTAGCCTTGAAGGCCAAACTAACACCAGACCACCATGTAGTTTTTATACATATTGGAGCAGTGAACAGATATTTTGTGCTTGGTGGTACATGGTGATTTTTAGCTGTAGTAAATTTTTAACAAAATATTAACCCAATTATAAAGTTTCTAAACTGTCATGCTCATTCCCTGCCTATATTATGTTAGACAACCCCTTTTGATCTTACCCCAGTCAACAACAATCCAAGTGAATCAAATCACATGGGCCCTTGATTCGTTGGACATAACTCAATTTTCCATGTTACGACCTCCTTTAATGGTACAACAGGGTAAACAAATGCAGGTGAATAAAGCCCTGTGGGTGTACATTGTTGAATGCACACAGCCCTCTGTGGACTGTGAGTACTGTGACCCACCTGTAGGGTATAAGTACATCCTGCCCTACATCCCTTTGACCCCGATTTTCACTGGCATTCTATTAAGTTGAACTGTTTTCCAACACAAACGCCATAGTTCATTTTACACCTGAAACTAAACCATTTGTTGGGCCGTAATAAAACCTCTTATGTATTTCCCACTCACAGCATTCCATATATTGAAAGCGGCGAAACGAACTCAAGAATTTCGTATTCCGACATGAAAATATCGCGCCGTAATTATAGTCTTAAATTCGGTGTCCTACATTTTGCAGCCATCAATCAACAACAACAAATGACATTAAGCCACTTGCCGCGTATGCTACAAATAACCTAACAACAAATTATGTTTGCATTGTAAATAGATATTAGATTGTTTTATGACATAATTTGGACTTGATTTTGGGGCGAATTATGATCGGTCCATATAGCCTCGACCCTAAAACTGTTTAACGCGGCGTCGACCTCCCCAACCTTTAACCTAATTCTGCGTTCAACCCTCGCAGATGGGTGCTTGCTGCTTGCATTGATGCTTTTATTATAATACGACTTTACGTCTTTGGTGACAGCTTATCGAATGCATCGATCGAGCATATCGATTGGGTGAATCACTTCATTTGTTGCTATGATTTATTTGTTTACAAACGGCTTCAGGAACGTTATTAACAACACACTTATTGCAGTATAATTAATTCTGTTAATTAATAACGATCCCTGTAACATCAAACAACAGTTTTGTCAGTATGATGACCCGCTTAAAAGTCGGTAACACCTATATTTTATTCGACTTTCCGGTGGTGATGCCCGCGACTCTCACCTCCCACGCTTTTGGCACTCCACCGGAGATCGTTGCATTTGCCAGTTCTAAATAACACAAAGACTGCTCTTAATACCCAGTTTCTCGGAAAATCGGGACACGTTACCCCGGATTTAAATTAACATTTATAGTTCAATAATTTGCTCAATATCCTATTACGTAGATAATTAAAGATTATTGCGAAACCGAAGTAAATAACATTGTTTTACAAAATACCTAACATACCATTTCATATTTCAATATTAAATACTTAAATCGTTTACAAAGAATATGAACACGAACACTTTATTTCGAATATGTTACGAAAAAAAAAGAAACTAGGTGGCCACCTTGGCAGCTGTTTGCACTGTTTACGGGTGAACGTTCTTTGCAAATAATCATCAGGGATTTCCGTAGAAGCCGTTTGGCTAAATGCGAAATCTTCCTTGCTTATAAGGATAAGGATGAAGGCTTCAGATAAATTTGCTAACAACCTATTTGAGATTCATGAATGCGAAATAAAACATGCTAATTTTTCTCAGAATGTTTGAGGAAACAAAAATTTAGTAGAATAAATTAGAAGGAGCGAATTTGCCCCGCGACATACTTAAACATTAAAAAAAAAGAAAAGTGGACAGAGCTGCGATGTATCAAAAAACCTCGGGTACTGAAATGCCGATGAAAATTGTAATGCGATGGTCGCACCGCAGCTGGGGATCCAAGTGCCAAATATTTACGGCGGTCGTTTGTGCCGGAACCATCGGCGGTCTCGAATTTTTTCCGCCGCGATCAACTTTCATTCACTGTCTGAAAGCTGTTGCTACGCGGATGCTGGCCTCACGGTGCGCTGTCATTAAAACCAAACGCTCGTGCACCGCCGTCATGTAGATGATATCGTGTTGTTTGGAAAGTGGTCGCTTACAAGACTTACATTATTTAGTTTTGTACTTTGTGCCGATACCGCCTCGCTGTTTACAAGATTAAGAGAATATATTACAGCCAGATTGTGAATCAAACATGAATGTCATAAACTTGCGTTCAATCAGGGTCATAAAGATGATGATTTGAAGAATTCCCATAACTTTTAATCGTTGTCTTTAACTGTTGAATCGAACGGTATCTGCAGCGTGTACGAAAACGATGAAAAAAAATGTGTTCACATGATAACGAAGCCGATTACTAACCAGTTACTCACACGTTGGTGGGAGCGCAGCCGGGCCGTCTCGCGAGTGTCGCCGGCTGGTGAATGGTCACCTTTCTCCGACACACAGTCTAGACGACTTCGGCTTCGTTACGACCCGTGAATGAATTTCACATCGGAATGCGGAACGACGATTTATTGTTCCCCACCAAAATTGTCTGTACGCATTGTGCCGGTGAAATTGTCTCGAATAATTAGAAATTTCTTAGGTCAGAAGTCGTAATAAAGTAACATTACCCCCAAGAGAGCGCCGCGTTTTAATGAAATTCAGAGCAACACGAAATTAAGTTAACGCGATTGTTTGAACAAGAAATATATTTGTCAATCATCGTGCTATACAGGCGGAAATTCCAATGTTACAAAAATACAATATACAGGCTAATTGCGAAACATTTCCGTCAATAGGCTGACAATTAAATATCAGAGTTCAATAAGAGTCTTTCGGGGTAGTTGTTCATACATAGCAGGCGAGGACAATAAGCAGGCAGCGTGGGCTAAGTGTGTGGGCATTCAGGTACCCCGATGCAAATGGTTAAGATTTCTCCGGTGGGCCTGGGGCTGGGGCCAGTGATCGCGATCCATTATTTTCTGCGACCACGATTTCATGGCGCTCTAACTAGGTATGCGATCCACATTTTAATTGGATTAAGCCTCGCCTAATACAATACACATAAATTAAACATTACAGTGTCTATAACATATTAAATACTTTATCTGTCCTTAACAATTAAAACACTGTCTGTATAAAAATCTAAGTCTTTAGAAAGTGTATCTGATATCAATAAGGTAAAATCTGAAAGTATTAAGTATGTACACGCTAGTCCCACTCAGTGCTTTATTAAAAGGGAAATAATTTATGTATTTTATCATAACTATAGTTCGAAGTTGACGAAGTATGACGGAGTCAGCCCTAAAGTGCCCCTCGGTGTCAACGACCGCCAGCTAAGGTTTTTGCGCGTCCAACGGTGCTGTTAATAATCGAATGAGTATGGAAAGCATCATGACTTAACGGTAACTGGATGAATGTGTGACGTCAGATGATGGTTCGTTTTAAAAAGTTTGCACTCACTTTTATTTTAGAACAGCGCTAAAAAGTAAAATAATCTTGATTACCAAAATGTTCATCACTTATGTAATTAACTTATTTAATTACTTATATCAAGCAATGTAAACTATACACAGTTTTTCATCAGTCAAACAAGCCAAAGCCGATTCAATATTTTTATCAGTTTATCCGACAGTGCCAACTGTGACACGTTTATTTATTTTGCGACCTTCACACTCGAGTGTTCATTGCCCTTAGCTCGACTTCCTGTTCGAGACCTTTCAAGACCAAGTTAAATTAATCGTCATTTAACGAATATCAGAAAACAGTCTTTAACTTGGGGGTAGATTTAAAATAATGAAACTCGTGACCTTAAAATCTAATAAATGATGAGTAATTGGGCCGTTCAGGACTGATTCAAGTTTGTTGAACGATCTTATTTCGTATCAAAACATTCAATATTATGAACAATGAGTAATGCCGGTGTCCGTTTTGGTGGTGTAGTGCTAGCGCATCCCCATCGGGCCCCAGCGTCGTTGGCCGCCGACGGTTTTTGCACATCGACGGACGCCGCCGCCGCAACGGTGGCCGCTTGCACAATCTAGAACGACACACTTATCTCGCTCGGATGCTGGACAATGGTCTGCTTCGGTGTCTTGAGATGCTAAGTAAATTGGCAGCCGAATATCTATGACGCATTGATATTTTAAACGGGCTGTGAGGCTCTACTTCTTGTTTTAAAGGTTAAATTCAACAAAGTTCCATGTTTTCGTTGCTCTTTGAACTGTTAAGAATAAATAATCCAGTTTAATTTTGAACAAAATATAATTTAAATAAATATAAGATGTTTACGATATCAAGTTAAAAGTTCAGTACAGTATTCAGTTCAGTACGCCTTCAGACCTTCATAAACTTATTTCTCTGGTTTGAAGCCAAGCCACGGATCTAGGCGATTAATTAATATTTACCAACGTAAATATAATATCTACTGGCGTAACAACAAAGCGAAGAATCAACCACGGCCGAGCTCAAACGAAAGTTAATTAACAATAATCGGTGTTATTGTTTTCTGACAATCTTTATCTTGTTTGACAGACAAATTGAGGAAATCGCGCTAAGTGATTTGTTGGGATTTACGAGCTCAAAACAATTGAGTGAACTGTAAAAGACCCTTCATTCACCGAAGATAAGCCGAACCGAACCAGACCGCACGCCTTTTTGGTAAATATTCAACTAAGTGCTGAACAGCTGTTCATCCTAATTACACAGGAGGCGTGTTTAATTCATTAATTTCTTTGGCGTAAATCCTTTGTGGGAAATGGTCGTAAATTAAACTACTTTACTCTTTTGTTTCGTCATGAGATAAACAGATCTACAAGCGATATTAACGCTCTGGATGTGAGTGAGTTATGTGCTTGTGGGTTGCTAACCTACCACCTGCGGTATCGCAATTCCAATAAACAATCTACATTTAAACCAAGAAAAATATTTTAAACGACTTATCACAACTAAAAACGCGCCAAATGTCGTTGACAAGTCAAGTTCAACAACACTCGTAGATTTTGGGGTCCGATCCAATCAATCGCTTAGTGATCGATAAGATACACAATCAAGTATCGCTTCCTTGTATCTGACTATTCTAGTGTTGTGTCCACACTCGGTGCGTTTGCGCCGTGTCCTTTACGTTCCGTAAGAAACAGAAAGAGATAACACGACAAAGGAAAACGTTTGGCTATGTGTGGTTCGAGCGTGAGGCAATAACGGCGCGGGCGCGGTGTTTTCGCGCACGTTTCGCCCCCGCGCGGGCCCCGGGTGAACGGCCAGACAGGCGGGCGGCCGGCCGTTAAACCTGCCTTGGACCCGTCCTGTGGCCTCGCGGGCTTCGCGTGCTACCATCTGCAGCGTGCCGCGCTTGCCACACAGCGGCGCCGCCGACGACGTCTGTGACGATGTCACGCTGACGCACTGACAGCGCAACTCGTCTATTTTTAATTAATGACATCCTAGCATCCTTTTACGATGTTCGTGCTATGGAATCTCTCTTGATTTGTTGATTTATTGTCGACTGTTTTATATTGGCTTTGTCCAAACTTAAGTTCTAGCCTTGATTGCGGCGAAAACGTTGAACAATTCAAAGGAGAGTGGTCAGGAAACTATAGAGACACGACACGAGTACATATTTGTCACTTAGGTTAATGAATTATACGCTTGAGTTGTTGTACATAATTTATGTTCTTGCCTCAAATTAGACATTCGCATTAAAATTATATGCGAAGCTTCTCGAATAAAAACTTAAATGGCGCCAAATGAGGCTCCCCAACAACAGTGTAATCGCTACCACGTTTCTGTGACGTAAAACTAATCAATATTGTCGTATATTTTTTTACTTAGTAGTCGATACTCCTCCCAATCAACACTGTTGCTACCCACGAAATAAATTCGATTGGAACAATCACAAATACTCTTGTATTTTCCCGTATAATTTAGCATTGTTTACTAATGAGAATGATAATATGAATATGTAATGATATAATTTAATACAGATTACGTACACAATAAGACGTCCCCATTTGTTATCGCACACTTCATTAAATGGGTCACATTCTGATGCATTCGATTCTATTTTCCTCTCGGGCCGAGCGTGCGGGCCAAGGTGATGTTTATGCGACCCTGCCACAATGAAAATCTACTGGATGCATTATTCTTCTGCCTAAGTGCTTAATAGAATACTCGCTGAATAATTCACAAGTTGAAGACGGCTAATAAAAGCGTGCTCGACAAGACGGTGGCGGTCGATATGTAAAGAGATGAGATCTATTCAGGAATAATATCGTGGTTGTTTACGGTGCGGCTCTCGGCTGGATTGCGTCCCGCGGTCGCTAGTTTGCCCGCAGCTCAGACGGACGCGATGGGGGGACACAGGTGGGTTGGAGCGAACGTCTGCGTCGGTGCTTTTTCATTCTTTGTTTGCGTCGAGGATTTGCATACAATCGGAGAAATTGTGTGGCTGGCAGCAGCCGAGAAAAAAGGAATTCGTGTAGTTTTATGCATATCACTGTTCGAGGTGCGGGTCCTGCGCTTTTTCCCTAATACTTCAGAGATATTTTTGAGTAAACGCTAGAACTTCGCTGAGGGGGGAGCGCTACTCAAGTTTTTTCCTCGCAGTAATAGAGAGAACTTTGAAAATAATTGAATTTCTTCTCTTATAACAATGTACGTCACAGCTTGGAAACTTGTTTAAAAAGTAAAACAACGTATGTAATAATTTCCCGACATGTATGGAGATTTGATAGTAAATCGTTCACCGATAAGCGTGGCTCGATCGGTCGGTCAGTATATAGTTTACCGACGCGTTTGTCATCTGAATCACGTGGCCTTCCGTTCGGTTATTACTAGCAAGCATTGGTTTCGCGCGTTAGTTGTGGCGGGCTGGCCGCGCCGACATAGCGTCCTTATCGACGGAGACGTGAAGTGCGCATCAACGCCGCCACGTGTATAAACATTGTTTCACAACAATAACACGCGGGTGACGCGGGCAAGGACGCCCGACGATGCCGGCCCACCGCTCACCGACGCATTGATTCTTCAACAACTACGTTCTGTGCTCATCCACAAAGAAATACACAAGTGTCCACAGTTTTGGTCTCTTCTGAAAAAACACGATGAGCGCGTTTGCTTGTTTGCGTCCACTCCGGACGAGGATTTCCTACGATGTTTGGATTACTCTAGTGCATCTTTGTGACTTAAAACGCTAATTTTGTAATTTTTTGTGTAGTGCAATTTACAGTTTAGTTTAGTGCAATTTACAATTTAGGTTAGTGTTGTGGAAACTTGTGTAGTTATGGATACCTACTACGACAGTGAACCTGGCAATAGTAAGTTTCACACTGTTATCATGCATAATTCCCCGAGAGGCGTAACTGCCAGTAATGCGTCAAGGAGATCGCCTTAATGGATTCCTCGAAGTCTCGATTCGAGAACTGCGCAGTTACATCGAACTACGATCGGCCATACATTTTACTTTAACTTCCATGACACGGTTTTAATGCGACCTTGTGCTTGATAATACTAAATTAAAGTTCGTACTGGACCCACAACAAATTCATACAGCTTGAAAACAGAGTCAAACGCAGTAATATCCCAATATTGGTTAGTTCTATCGTATTCTTTTCTAAACAAAGAAGAGCCTAAGTTATTAGATTTGTCATTTAACCAGCACAAGATTTCCTAGTTTAAATTCATTAGGCCGACGTAATCTGACGTACCTAGTTAATGTTCATAATGATATCCGTTTGTTATTGGTTACTAACCACGAGATCAACATTTGAGTACAAAACTTAATTTAAAACAATAGTAGAATATGTGGACATTATGGAGTTAATTTAATTTACACTGAAAATTGCAATTGCGGTTCGTAAACAGCGAACGCTGGTATTTTGCACCTCCCACGCCAATCTACCGGAGGCTAGTCACATTCCTGACATACCTACCACAGGTTGTCGGCCGGCAGCGCGGCCGGTTCCGAACGTTTGCAGCACAGCGATGACGTAGCGACGCGTCTCCGGCCGTTCGTCGGCCCGATACCTTCGTCACACACAGCCTTTCCACACCTCCCTTTGCACCACGAAAATCCGATCTTGAAGGGGGAATACGACCTTGTCGCAGAGGTCTACATACCCTGGACGCTTTTACTGCGCAGTTTAATGCAAACTTGTTATAATATCACCGATCGTCGTCGCTTGGGTACAGAAATCGCGTGCGCTTTCGCCGCGTGCCGCCTTTCTACGCCGAATTGTCATATGGTCCTAATGTATTTATCGTTTGTGTCATGAAAGGGAAACAGCGTTGTTACGTTGTACCTTTTCGTCATTGGCAGATAATCAAATTAAGTAATATGTGTATTGTACTGACATATTGTGGAAGTTAATTTCATAGGGTATCGATTTTTGTATGTGTTTTGGTAAAAACAGGAGAAACAAAGATGAAAAACACTTTGTTAGATGTTCAGTCGTTTTAGTACGGAACTAAGAATGTTTGTAATGCTAATAGGCGGATGCGGCCTGATTTTCAATCGGAGCGGAGTCGTACATCCATTCATCTGAGCGTCCGGAGAGTTGAGTTATCCGGATGTAGATAATTTTAACATATTTATGTATGCCGCGAGAATGTTATTGGTTTAACGATTCTGTCATGCGTCTTGGTAGGTGCATTCTATTGACAGCTGACAGCTAGTCTTGTTATGTTCGATAAACTGAAGACTGACTAGCCTACATAAATACTAATTCTGCCGTCAACCTTTCAATGCAAACATGTTTTATAATGAATCACCACGAGTATCTCTGATCAAGAGCTCGGTTTTGTTAATGCTCCTTAAAATCTTATGATCTGTTATAAAATTCATAAAGTTATGGTGAATAAAAAAATAAGTATAGTAGTAACATAAATGCCAAATGCAGAATAGTTTGCTATTTTAGATCCTTCCATAAATAAGGATATGAAATTATAGATTTACTTCAAATCATGGAATCCAGATCTTACAACTACAAGATGTAAATTAACTCTGCCACTGCATTCCTCAGAAGTTCAAGAAGTACAATCAGTACAATCTACGATAAGTACTGCACATTAATTAATTAATCACTGTCACTTATTGATCACAACTTTTATCAACCCTTGACCCCAATACCCTAACTAGCCAGCAAACATTACCAGACATGTTTATTTGCAATTTGCACCTTGTCAAACAAATACCCGAGTTCGCAAAACCATTTTCGCACACGACAGTAAACATTTCACAATAAACTACGCAGTTGCATGCTAGATGTTGCTCATGTGTGTGACGATAACACAACGAATGCGCGAGCGCATACGTACTTGATAATAGGCCTGATAGCCTACCAATATAGACGCTACGTTTCTTTGATCTTGTGATTTTTTAAACTGTGTAATGTTAGTTGAAAGTTACGAACTGTTTATGTTGGCTTTACTTAAATCCTACTTTTGAAAAATTAAATCTTGATTGAACTTGTTTTCTGTCTTTTGGCGTTCTTATCGGCTAAAATCAAAATGAGTACCTATTTAGTAAATGTAGACTTCGTACTAATAAGCCATAATGAGACTCGCTTACTAAAAGCTAAAAGCGTCCGGCCAATTGTTTCACCCCATCGACAAATAATAAATGCATGAGGGGTAGAAGTTGCCAGTTTAGAAAAAAATTAAAACATACTCCAGACGAAACAGAAACAGTTAGCAGCAAAGGTTAGTCTTGGCTAAAACTAAACTATTTTAGTTGGCATATGTTCACTCGAAACAGTTATATATCTAGACAGATGTCTAAGGTGAGCGAAAATTAGCTTACCAGGTCTTTTGTGGGACTAGTCTTGGCTAAAACTAAACTATTTTAGTTGGCAGATGTTCACTCAAAACAGTTATATATCTAGAAAGATGTCTAAGGTGAACGAAAATTAGCTTACTAGGTCTTTTGTGGGACTGTTAATACGTAGTATGTGCAGTAGCAATTTTAACTAGACTAAGGGTTCTTACAGACGAGCGGCACGTTGCCAACGGCGGATAAACTGCAGCCGTCGCCAACTGTCGACGGCTGCCGTCGACGCGCCAGGCGGCGACCGCCGAAGCGTCGACGACTGCCGTCGACGGGTGGCGACGCTTGCAGTTGTGGCATACCGCGTAAATGTATGTCGACGGCTGCCAACGACGCCACAACTGCAAGCGTCGACGGCAGCCGTCGACAGGTGGCGACGGCTGCAGTTTATCTGCAGTTGGCAACGTGCCGCTCGTTTGTAAGAACCCTAAAGTACCTCTTCACTGACTGAACTAGAAACTTGCTTAGATAACGATTTCTTGTCTGGAGAAAAGGTAGTCATGTTTTATCATTTTATTGTGCAAACAATCTGTTACTTAGTGCAACAAATTGGTTGACCCTTCGTTTCCTTTGCCTGGTAAACTTACCCCTTTTTGAATAAGCAAGACCCGTGCCCCTACAATTCCCTGTACAACCAGTTTATATCGACATTATCGACTCATTCTTGGAAAAATAATGTAAACAGACAATACAACAACAACAACGCACACAGACAGACACAAGAACACACAGACTACAAGAACTCATTAAATTTTTGCAATTTAGAATGCTTTGAATATTTTTTTATCCCTAAAACTGTTTATCCGACACCTGTTGCGTCAATAAAACCAAATGGCTTCAGAAATTAGGTCCAATTTAAATAGATACCTGTGTACGTAATGAGAACTTGTGAGACGTTCAACAAACTTTTCGCTCGGCAAAAGTACGTAGCGAGCCTCGAACATCGCTGTTTTATTATGAAATGTCACGTCGTACCAGACGGTACATAAATAAGACTAAATTAACTTGTCTGCGACCTCTGGATTGAGCACGATAAAGTTCACATTCACACCTTGGATTACATGTTAAAATGAATTCGACTCTCCTAACAATATAATTAAACAAACGTTGATTAAAATCTCTCACTAGCACTATCATCTTTTAAAATTTTTAACTAACTCGACCGAGGACACTTTGTTTTATGGGGTTTTATTTTATTAGGTGATTTAATTTTACGGGTTGAAATGAATTTTTTATTGCGAGAAGACGTTCATGATTGAAATTTACTGCCATTAAGACTCGAATTAGTCGCGTAATTTTGTGTGAAGTTGTTTTAAACTTTGGAAATCCTGGAGAAAGTTACATTCTTGTTATTTCACGGATATTACATAATCAGTAATTTCCATAAAATTACTTACAATTTCCTCAATTCTAAAAATATCACTAACTAAATGTTGCAAAAATTAAAGATTTCTCCAAGCGTTTGAGTGTTTTTCCTGTAAAATGTTTAAAAGAACACAAACACTTTATTGGTAAAAAGTAAGAAAATGAGACTACGTCCTACGACAATCTTACCGCAGGTTTCAGACATATAGAAGCATCCCCGGAGGACAGTCCGATGTGAGAACTTCGGCGATACGATACTTTAGCGACTTGTTCTACGGCTTTAGTGGAGCAAGCCTGGATTCTTACAAGCAACCTAACATGCTGTAAAGTTTAAACTACATTGTTTTGCTGTGTTTAGATAATATGGAAATTGTAGATCCGCACAAATTGTTCTGCAACCTATGAGGTCTTTGGTTTCAGCATGAGCAAGCAGCATAGAATTTAGAATCCAGTTCATCACTGACTGTTCCAAATTATCCCATCGCTAATAATATCGATTTCTAACGAATTTCCATAAACGCAGAGATGACGTCGGCGTCGTCCGTAGCACAGTATAAATACTGTGTCCGTAGTCCGTGAAACAAGTCAATCCGGAATGATTCATTCACCTTTAACATACCTACCAAGTATTTGGATCCGGCAGTATGTGGGCGGCAATCAGGTGAATAAAGCTTGTTCACACGGCAATTTGAGCTATTACGATACCAGATTGATTGAGATGCGACGCCCGCGCCGTCTACCGAACTAATAATGACAAAGTTTAATACAGGTTTTTATCGAATTATCGCCATGAATCTCCGACGGATAGATCTCTCCACAGTTTTTTCAAACTTTATTATCATCGATTATAGTAAATTGAGGAATACCGAGCATACATTTGCGGCGATATAAAAATGTAGTCCAAAAATAGATGTGTAAATAATTATAAATCATTGACCATTTTATTAGCTGAATATCTAAGTATTTGCTCTACTGCTTGAATACGACTAGTCAACCGTTGTTTGATTAGCAGTCTTGAATAACAGTTGAAGATTTTATAATGTAATGTCGGTGTTGGAAACTTGGAAAAGTTATTTGTCAAAGATTTTTATAAAGTTAACGTTTATTTATAAGCAAGGATAAGTTTATTTAAAGTCGAGTTATTGGATTACCATATTTGCTGTTTAGTAAAAACTTCCTAGCATATTATAATATTTGGCAAAGTTGAACTTCTTTGTTTTGAGTCCGTCTAATAAGCTGCTCTGATTTTGCAAGGATTGATGTTTGATTTGATCTTCAGTGTAGTGTTTCTTATACCGTTTAGAATTGTGAAGTATCGCAGGTGTGTCGGTGTAATGTAATGTATGTCGTGTTTGTTGCAGTGGGCGTGGTTGGCGGCGGCATGCCTGAGGCCGCCGGCGGCGAGCGGCGCCACGTGCCGCTGTACGGGAGACTGGTCGCCGAAGACCAGCTGGCGTCCATGTCCGCGCCCTCAGACATTCAGGTGAGCGCCACTGTGCGCGACCCCCGAGCTTTCTGCTGCTACCATACCCCCGCCCAGGTAAATGCACGAGGCAGTTTGGGGGACTAACGTCCTGAACACAAATTAAATTTGCTACTCTCCAAACAAAAGCCAGGGTCCCGAATCAAAACTATCTTATATGATCGCTTCTAAACCCAATTTCATCAGAAGCAGGCCATAATGCACTTGCATATACTCAAAGTTTCTTAAACCCGTGACCTCCGCGCGCCACACCTTTTGTTTTATTAAAAGAGCAATTAACCACGCGCGTCTAGACATTACGCGCAAGTAAATAAATTAGTCAGTAAAGTGCCACTTATTACCTACAACAACTAAGTTCTCTTTCACTAAAACACTAGTGATGTATTTAGTTAACGTTGAATACGAACTAGCAACGATCGATAGATGCCCCTCCGTCTAGACTGGGTTAATTAATAAATGTGTTCGACTAGTGTTTCTCGCGCGAAAATATTGGGATTCCCACTTATTGTCCGTATTGGCATATTTCAATACAAAACTTTGTTAGATAATCTACGATGTGCGCGTCTTGTACGCCTAGTGACGTTAATAGTCCCGGGACTAATGTACGGTTATTACCGACAATGAATATATTGTAGGTTTCGCCTCAGGTGTGAACCGATTGTTCAACGTTTTATTGAATAGATGTTTATACAAACCGTCTCGTGTATTAAGGCGTCTACGTGCGTCTCTTACTTAGCTTCATGAATGTTATGATTTTGTATTCTATTCTACCTGTTATGTTACCTTTCATTTTATAAACCTTAAAAATCTTTTTGGTGGAATATATTTTGCAGATTTCACCTTTTGACGTGAGTTCAAACACCTATGCTTTATTTTGTTGTCTGTAGTGTAGTAACGTCCGAACTGCCTGAAACGTCCTTTAGCTTTTTATTGCTTTCTCGTCTGCTTTTATTTGTTGGCCGTTTATTAATGAATATTCTCGCTTGCCCAGGCAATGCAGGCCCGAATACCACATCACTTTCGAGACCCCTCGACAGCACCGCTAAGAAAACTCAGCGTAGACCTCATCAAAACCTACAAACACATAAACGAGGTAAGTGAACGTTTCATACCTGATATAATACATTTTAAATTTTAAATAACTCTCTTCTGACACGTGTGATATCGAATGATATCACGTATGTAGGTAGTCGATAGAACATCGAATAACAATCGATCATCGCAACGAATAACATCCGATTGTTCGATTAATCCGGAATTAACCAGTTTCATCTGCGGTTATTAATTTACTTATTCCATAGTCCGTACCATATATGCAACCGCCATTGTTGATTCTCGCTCGAAGCTATTAAACTGCGAGTACTTTCGTAATTATTGTTTACATGTCGTATGCGGAAATTGCTCATCAGCCTTGCATCATATTTTCATTTTTAAGCCGCTGTTATTTATAATACAGTGTACAGTTCATTGCTCGTTACTGTTTTGAAATCGATCGGGTTGTAACAGTCACTACATCCCACATCGGCGTAGAAGGCGTTACCAGGTATATTTTATACCACGCGTTGTCAGTTCCGACCTTTTTCGACAATCGTTGCTAGGAGGCGTCCCGAGGCCGCGTGGGAGCAGATATATTGCATCGTAAATAAAAATTCCCAATGAACTACTGACTGTGCTCTTGAATGGAGCGTTGACCGGGTTAATTCTGGTGCCATATGAATTTCACGGACTCGATTCGTGTACTGTTCTGATTTTACCTGCGAAAATTATGTAGGGCGCTCCTTTATTGTTATATGAATTGCAGTCTTGATATACGGTGTTATTAGTGAATAACACCGTATATCAAGACTGCAATGATTACTCCATATTTATTACTCTAAAAATATTTTGTACGAAACAACACCTTAATAAAACGTAGATCTCTATAATAGTAAAAGGCCTTAAGATAAACAACGCGAAACATTTTTGTTTACAAGAGTAACGTTAATGAGTGCAGTAGCCATCTGCTCCTGCACTTTATACATGTTGTTTAGAAGTCAATCATGTCGTCACCTCACGGCCGCCCAGTGCAAATGAGTTCCGTTCTAAGAAACGATTTCCTTGCTACGCAGATTTCTTTCGCCATCCGATGTCTTGTTTACGGCAAGTATGAGAGTACTGTCTAGTCTAGTTCCTTGTTTCCAAGTGATGTTAAACGAATATCAACTTTTTGTGAGTATAAATCACTTAAGTTGAATTCAGAATGACTAGTACTAGTAACCTAACGCAAAGCAAACGCAGTATAGCTATACTAGCTCAACTATAAATGACCTTTGCAGTCACGTGCATGTTAAGTTTCACTGTGGTGTTGGTCTCTCGCGCATTAAACGCTGCGTCACAATTTTCCTTTACACGAGCCACAAAATGACGACACGAGAAACGTGGAAAGTTTAACGTAGTGGAAATTGTTTTCTAATATTGTTTCAAAGGTGCACTGCTCTTTCCTTTGTTTGGAAATAACGTCTTCCACGATCCGTGTTAACCTTTATCTCAAAGTCTTTACAGTTCACTGACATCGTGATTGCAAAGTCATTATTACTGTCATTCATAATTAGGATCTTTGTGGAATATCGAACTGCTTCTCAACGGCACTGATGTAAGTTGAATGGACCTCACACACTCCATATAGTTCAATAGATCACAACGAATTATAAATATTATTCTTACATCATCTCCCTCTTAAGAGTAGGCATCTTACATTATGGATATTCTTGTAAATCATGTAATATTCAGGCGGAACCAAACATCATAAGCCGTATTAGGATAAAACATTCTATTTGCAGCCACACAAACAAAGCCCGTATTTACGATCTAAAAATAGGTTTAACAAATCAGTGTTTACCCCAGGGAGCTTGGGACACCTTTATTTTTACCTAACTTAATGAATGACAAAGGGCGATAAAATTAGTTCATGTCAGTCAATCCTGAAGCTTCAAATGTCCGATTTTAAGGACATGAAAGCTACGTATTGTTAGTTTTGAAAGAAAGCGTTCTTTAATTGCTATTATAAATCGAGTGAGCTTGGTCTCCAGGTCTTTGTTCGGAAGTTTTATAATCCATTTTCGAACATTTACTACTGCCGTTCTGGAGCGGCGGCAATTAATCTTAGTATACGGGAGACACGTGGTGTCTCCCCTCGCTTTCTATTTATTTTCGGGCGCGATTATTAATAGAAAATATTCTATTTGCGTTTGTAAGGTGGTCATTGCCCTATTTGGTGGTGTGTTTACATGGCGCCCTGCCAGATTCGTGACGCGTCATGTGCGACTTAAAGGTGCACGGGTATTAGGTATCTTAGAACTTGCATGAGCTTGGGTAAGATAAACTAGGCTAGGTAAAGTAAAACTGAAACGCTTTTAATCCTTTCATGCTTGGAACAATACGGCTTTCAAAAGAGCATTGAAATAAAAAGAAAAATATTCAGCATGTGATCTCCGATTTTAAATGTAGCAGTAAGGTCGGCAGAAAAAACGAGTTGGCAACTGAATTTCAATGCATTCTTCGTCTCGGATTGCAATTTTTAAGCGCAACACATGCGTATTTTATTGGTTTACGTAATTCGTTTACGCAAGTGAAGCCACGAGCTAAAATAGTAGTGCTATTAATGCACGGGCTTGTGCTAAATCTGGCCGTTTGTATTGCTCTGTCAATAACGTGTAAACAAAGAGATTCCACAGTGCTGATGCTAACTGACCAATATAAGGCCAAGTCTGACGTTGCTGTAACCGTTTTTTCGGGTCAAGCAACGTCACTTCCCGCCGTTTTTTCCTTTTCTTGGAACTTGATTTCTATTTCCTCTCGGCCTCAACATTTGTTTCGACTTGATGAACGACCAAAACAAACTGGACGTTTCGTTGTAAATTAGACACAGTTTGTTTCTTTGGCGCCAAACAATTTAACCAATAACGATTTGTTTATAAATTCCCTTTTTCTCAACTTTTATTGTATTGTAACCCTTTTCCGAGAATCGTGAAAAAAACCGCACAATTAAATAAATAATAATTGTAAAGTGTGTTTGTATTCGTCAGTCGGTAAATAATCTTGAATAATAATCAGTGTCTGTCGGTAGTTGTCTATTAATATCACATTGCGGTTTCGCCCGCGAAGTTATTGGTTTCAAATGACCCAATTGCGTCATGTTTTTTGCATTCCGCTGACGGACAATAGATTTGTACATTTGCTTTTGTGAAACTCGGATTGATCCGAAAAACAATTTGTATGTTTTTCTGACACAAATAATGCATTTCCTGTTGTTTATTTATACATATAATATAGTAGACCTCAACAAGAGTTATTTCTGTAACTTAATTAGAGGTTACGCTTACATACAACTTGATCGATATTCAACATAGATTCGATTTCATAAAGCGCAATAATTTTATCTGAACAGGCATCGCTGTAATGAATCAAAACACTAAAGAGTCGGAGCGTGTTACCTAACCGCATACAATACCTCATCAATACAGTCTGAAATGGAGCATCTAACGCTGTGTGAAGCAACGCCTGTCTGCCTGCACTGGATGCAATAGGCGACAATGACTAACGCCTGCGGCCTGTGGGCGAATTTCGCAACATGCCGGCCGAGTGGCCGACCCGTCGCGGCGTCGATGCCAATCCGAACCGAGTCAAGGAGATAGGCACTGCTCTAAGATCGAAATCTAACTGTACAGTTAACCACTGCGGTTGTCTTCTTTTTTATCCTTATCTCGGGTCTAGCTAGACTGATCGAACCGAACTACGATTAGATAGATAGATGTACACTGATTTCTTCGAATCGATATTTTATCAAATGAATTGCTTCATCTTACTGACATACACAAAAGCGTTACGTCTAGAATACAAACACCAGAATGACGTGCTTCCTTAATTTTGAAAGGCTAATGAATCTGCTAATGAGTAAACATTTATAAAAAGTTCCTAGACTTGTTACATACGCAATGTGTGTAACATTTTCCCATCTGTACGCACATGGAATTTGTGTAAAAACCTCGCGTCACGAGCCACGCTTTCGCCCCATGAATATGATCGTGTTGATACGACACGAATGGCAGAGCATCAGCTGTTTGAGTTATCTGCTTGCAATTAATTGCGATATCGCCCATTCATAGCGCGGTTAGTTTCACAAGAAAGTGTTCTGTTCTCTTACATTAAATAATAGCTGTAGTTAAATCGTCTATCCAATCATTGAAAGATTACGCTTAATATATGTATTTTTATCGCAACTGTCAAGTTTTTTTTTTTTTTTTTTATTAAATTTGTTTATTTATAAGGCGATCTTGTTGGAAGCACATACGTTGAAAATGCCTCAATATATATAATACATACAAGCCTCTTTCTCTAGACTAATCACGAGTACACGTCGCAAACAGTGTAATGCAAACGGGCCGACTAAAGTGAGTCAAGGTGAGTGTACGACGTCACGCTCGTACTGTTGCCACCCGGATTATTGTACACGACCGGGCGACCTGGCGCCGGCAGGCCGAGGTGCGGTCTACGGCCTACCTACTCTTGAAAACTCTCGCACCGTTTTCCAGCAATACAACACCCTTACTGCCAAAATGATCTCACCACTTACGCGTAGCGCACAAAACGCTCTGACACCGACGACACTGTTTCGACCGCCTGAAAAAATATGTTGTGTTATTATAATTACATGTTTGTCGGCTAGAATAGATTACCTGCAATACTAAATATGAACACCGCTTACAACGCGAACGATATCAGTCGTAATTTTTAATTAACATAATTACTTAAACATTTCCGTGTTACCGTATTACCACCTGATTGATTTGTTGCAAACTGTTTAAACACAATTTACATGAACTTACGAATACAGCCATTACATATTTTAACATATTAATTATTTTGTTTACATCACGTTTATGAAAATATTGATCGGAATCTGTATATCTATTTCATTGAATATCACGCAGTTGGGGTAACTAACAAAAACTCATTTTTTGAGAACACAAGATACGCCAAAAATAAACGGTTGCGGCTGTTAAAATAATTTTCTAATTGAAAAGAATTAGAGCAACAACATAAAAGTTTCGTAATACCCTGTCTATACGGTTCGTAACCGACAGATTGCGTGTGCAAAAACAATGATCGACATTTTGTTACCAAAGGCCTATTACGGAAAAAAGCGCGTTAAGCAGCGAACAATAAAACTATTCGCGACCTCCCCCGAAATACCGCGTCAGACTAAAACCCCGGTTGCTGTGCGGGTGTACTAGAACAGAATTTAGCGGGTGGTTGCGGATACGCGTCCCTGAAACACCCAGTCGATCGGTGCCAAGGTGTCCGACGGGCTACTAATTGCGTGTTAAATTTTACTTGACATCGTTCAACCTTCGTCGATGGCCAGTGCATCGAGAGCTGCCTCAGCTGCTAATTTATTGTCGTACACAATAAACGCCGAGAGATCTCATGAAGTTGGTCATTGTTCATGATTTACTCGGAAACGTTCACGTTTACGTTTCTCAGGTGGTCCTCTGCTTACAACCTTGTCACAGATAACCCCAATAGCGAGTTATTGAAACTTTCGCGGGAATGGGCACGAGATGGAGACTGTTGCCACTTTGTTTAATTAATGAATCGTCGCCCGTTATTTTCTTTCATGAATGTTCGGCCAGTCTAAGTGATCGATTACACTATGTTTCACTTAACGGTTCAATATTTGTCGTTTCATATGCCGATGGTTTGGTCACGCTTGAAGTACAAAAGAAAATACGGAAAATGAAATTCTATTAAGGCTGGGGTATCTGCTAAATTAGCAACTCTATTTGTGGTGGTTCAAACTTCGTTTGAAATACTGTTAGAATAAAGTTCTAACAGTTGCACTACAAAGTGGTTGTTACGTCATCAGTCAGGCGGGCCGAATAGTGCGAAATGAGTGGTTTTTATTTAATTGTAGCCTAATAAATCATTAGATCAAAATGCCAATTGTACAATGTGTGAAAAAAAAGTGACAAATATTTGTGTGAAAAAAATACTAAAACTTAATGCCGTTTAGGAGTTGTTACGAAATTTTGAAGAAAAAAGGCTTCACTTTGAATATTTTTTTCATATACATAGTAATAATAAAGTTAGAATTATTTCAATTGTACCAATTATAGTTTAAGAGTCTAATAAGCAACATATATTTTTTTGCACATTTATATTCACTCATCAAAGAGGAGTTACATGGAGAAAACCTCTCGTTAGCAGATACCACCCCCTTAAAGTTGTAAAACTTTTCTAGTCTTGTTCAAACGGTACTCCTATACTAGATGTTAAAACTAAAATAATTGTGTCCAGTGGCTATTTTTTTTCTTTTAGCAAATTCAGCGTAAACTTTTAACCAAAAACAAAATAAATTCTTAATAGAGCAGAGAACACACCTGTAATATTCTCAGCACCAAATGATAGGACAAATACATAATTTATTTACATGTACACAACAGGCGTGTCTGTGGCACAGAGTATGTTAAAAACTAGACTCCTACATGTGTAAGTCAACGGTGTTTACTATGAAATGTATGTCACGCCCATAACCCGTCTGATAATAAAGTGTTTCAAGGAGACGATTAAGTAACTATATGACTTATTACACACTTGCTTGCACTATCCAATGCGACGCCGACGCTTCAGTTTTATCACCAAGTACATAAGAACTGTTTTTGAATATCTTTTCAGTTGAAACATTATTCCTTTTTGCCGGTGTCTTTGGGAGACTGAGTGTCAATCAGTTGTATACTTTCCTTAAATTAACGATACGTAAAACCATTACAATTGAGACAACTGGACGTCATGGGGAGAGGCCTTTGCTCAGCAGTGGTATGACGCAGGCTACCAGTATCAGTAAAACCATTACGTAAGTAATCATCTTAATTTGATCTTTGTTACGAAACATACGGTCATAAACTCATAGCTGCATCCGGAAGACCATAGATAAATACCTACACACGAAGTTACACCAGTAATTAAATATACCAAATTCAACGCCATAATTTTCTGCAGTTTGCACAAGGTAAATTAAAATAAATGTCGCTTTCATTATCATATGGTGATATAAATAACGTGTTATTACAACAAATAACAAAAGCGTCCGGTAAGGTTTCAATAATTAAGTTGAGGCGTGTAGACGAGCAACCCACGCTCCATGAGGCCCTCATTATAAAACAATCGATTATTTCCCTACGTACTAAATATTTTCATATTGAATGAGATGATATCATATCGTATCGACCTCACGTAAAAGTCAGCACTCTGATTACCTACTCCAATGTACGGTGTTGAGAAAATATTTCAGTCATCTGGATAAACAGATTGGTGATCACACCATGACAATTTCTTGCCTGTCCTGACAATGCGCACAATTATTATATTCCACTTTGAGAAATTAACATTTGAAAACAACCCGCTTTTATTTCACCCCCGAAATAATGTCTTCATTCAATTTCGTGAGAAATATAATTTGTCGTCCCTTAATTTATAATTAATTTCTAAGTTTGTTGGATATTATTGTGCTGCCACTCGCCGCTAATTTAGGATTTTTGTCTCGAGAACAAGGAGAACTTGGCTCCCTCAAATTTCATGCAATGCTTACTAATTACTATATTCATTTTGGAACACCTGAAACGAAAATTAGACCCTTATCAGATCATTCACTCATTTGTCTTTTATTCAAATCATTTTATATGCAAGTAAAACTGTAACTCAATCGGCAACTTTTAAACTGTTCATGCATGTAAAGTGTCAGGAAAAATGCGTTTTACATAACATTGAGTTACACGTGGCGTTACAAACGCCATGTTCTATAATTATGTGTCATTGTGTGTTACAATGTTAAGAATCTCTGGTTCGAATTGATATGTCGACATAAGGACTATCGCATTAAAGAATGACGATGTGTGGGAAATATCAGTGAGTAAAAAGGCTTTAATGTAATGTGTGTTCGTATGTAGTACTTCGACTTTCCTCCTCCACACAGTAAGCGGCTTTTAGCAGAATGAGGTTTAACCATTTCACTGGTTAATTGACAGGTCGGTAGCCTATCTCTTATCTCTACAGTGCTGTAGATTGACCTATTTCCTTCAAGCTCCTATTGTTTCTATTATTATTGTCTGACTAGAACTTGTCTGGTTTTTCTCTCTTAAATAACAATCCCCGTTTAGTAATTGGATTGTGTCAGGGACGATCAGGCCCAACAGCGGTGGTCCGTAAAAGACTTACGTGTTCCTAAGTCAGATTATTTAATGTGTTAGTACTTATCAGTATGTTACTTGGAGATTTCATTGTTTGTTTAATAGTAACGATTACCTTGAAAGTAGCTGTTAGTAACTGTAACTATACATTGAGGGATTGTTTGTGGTTTGAAATAGTTTTTCGAAAGCAGAACTTATTAAATACAAAACATGTTTATGTTTTTCGATGATTGAATTATATTCTAAATGAATTACATCTCTACTAGACAGAACCTAATCAGTG
Organism: Xestia sexstrigata; assembly: GCA_941918905.2. Classification (NCBI taxonomy): domain Eukaryota; kingdom Metazoa; phylum Arthropoda; class Insecta; order Lepidoptera; family Noctuidae; genus Xestia; species Xestia sexstrigata. The sequence goes on along the minus strand of OW799213.2, from coordinate 6,433,554 downwards.
TTATTTCTCTGTTGGATTAGTGTAAGTAGAAGGCATCACAATACATCTGTGTATAGCGGCGTACTCGGATGCACTGCAGGTAATCACATTTGTACGGCTACCGACAATTAGCCGCCTCTGTTTTCTAGTTGGCCGTCTCTTGTAACTGCTGCCTGTTCGTTCATGTTGCTCTTTGGGGTTAGAAAAAAATGAATGATAAAAAAAACATACTGCATACTGTTTTTTGAGCGCTGTGGATTTGATGGCGGTATCAAAGTCAACGTGTTGTGTGGTCGAAATTGAGGGGATATAAGTCAAGTTTAAATGCAAACTAGATTTTTAGAGGACGTTACATTGATATTTTTTGTTGCATAAATATATTTTATTGCTGCACTTAACTAAAACACTCTATTTCGATTGGCAAACAAGACAGTCTAGGACATCAGCGGCCACTTTTAATAGTGTTGATTTTACGATGGTTACTAAGTTGCTAATATAAATGTTATCTCGGCGTTTCCCTAATAAAATAAGTCTATTAGTGGTGTTGTAAAAGGAATGAAACTGGGGTGGTAAACAGAGCCATCCTCGTTTAGTGCCTCTACAGTGAGCGTTAATCTCGTTTTTCGCAATTAGTTGGCGGCTGCCTCTATTGCCCACCCCGGTGGGGGTAAATACGCTTCATCTTTTTTCCTTTTTTTGTTTTATATTTCTTTTTAAACGTGTTTTTATGTCGACCACATCTTGGCTGAGTTTCATAGGTTTTTGTTCGATTTACACTGTAGATACATACGCTGTCATTGCGAAAACTGGTTTCGGTCCAGCCTTACAGGTAGATGCGAATACTTTGACTACAATTTGTGAGTGCATAAAATTTTTACATCCCGTCATGCTCAGAATTGGTGTCTTTAAAATAATACCTCTTTTGGAAAACTATTAGAAATAATCGCGGGTTCGATAAACTATTGTATTACTCGAGTGCGGGTCACCTTCGCCTCCAGGTCGTTGATGTCACCTTCTTTCGGAAACTTGATTGGCAACAGTTATCGCGCACACAAACTAACTGACTTTCATTCATCATTGTTGCTTCTACGTTTCGTTTTCATTCTTTCGTTCGCGTTCGTGAATAATATCACCGAGAGAAATCGCAGCTCAGTTGGGTAACATGTATCATTACATAGATATAATGAAAACAAAAGAAAAAAAAGGATTACTTGATTTCTTACATGAAGCATGTAACATGCAAAAATATTAATTATTTCTTATGTATATAAGAGTGTTATTACTTCGTATTTACCTCGATATATCCTTCAGTCAAGTAGGTGATTAACGTTACTTGTGTATTCATTCTCACAGTCGGTGCATGCAAGGCCGCTACCCGACGAATGAATCAGCTGATGCCAGTCACTGATTCACTGCTTCGCTGCCGCACCGCGCCTTGCATTGTCTGACAGCTGACTTTGATGTACCTCTAGTAATATAGACATTTTCAATTAAAATTTTCAACTCGTATCTCCTTATTCGACTTCTTCAAACATGTTGCTTGTCTAGACGGTTTATACTTCGTCTAGTCCTCAAATGGCGTTGCGGTCAACGAAGCGAATTGTTTTAGAATTCTGTAGATTTACAGTTACATTCTGTACATATTGCAGAAACTGTATTTAGAAATGCTGTTCTGAATTTAATTCTAAGCTTTTGTTCTTTAAAAAAAAATATATAATTAATACTTCATACATAATTCCAGTAGAATATGTTTATAAATTCAGTGAGCAAAACAAACGATTATGGCGTTGTAAATGGTTACAGCAAATATCGCAATACAGTCCAGTTCCGTTCAGTGTTTAATACGAAAATAGGTTTGACCTAGCTGTGGTAATCGCGTGGGATTGCGGATGTCACACGGGTTTACCCGACCGGAAAAAAAACTGGATGTTATCCACCAATGCTGTTACTGTTACCATAGTACCTAATGACCTAATGATGACAGTAAAATGCATGGTGTTACATACATCGCTCGAATTGACGCCTGTTTGGCTGACTATAAAGCAGTTATACGAAGGCTAGAACGTTTAGTCGTTAACTAAGGGGTTGTTAAGTCCTATTAAGGCATAACACGAGTCTAGATTTAAGGACACTAAAACAATGGATTTCCCATTCGCAGTCGCCGCTCAATGAGTCAGCTGATGTAGCAATGGCCTCAGTGAGTCACCGCTGATCTCAAACAGATACGAATGTACTCGGATACGGCATGGTGACCGAACCAGCTGTCATCTGCACAGTGAAAGCTGTATGTGACGAAACTCTTTTAGTTGCAACTTATAAAGACTGCATATGACTTGATTGACTAGATTATAAAACATATGGAAACGGGTATTTATCGCGAATTTTACCTTTAATATAAGCCCGACGTTTCGACCGGATTGCACCAGCCGTGATTGACTAGTTCAACGAATGTCTCTGCAACGATTATGACGAAACGTTTCTCCATACAGCATCTTATTCGGATTTGAAATCATAATATTGACCATCAAAATCATCCCATGAGATTTAACTTATTTTGGTTACGAAACTAGTAAGTATTCATTTCCTAAAAAAATATCACAGTTTCACAGTTTGGCACATCCAATCTCATGTTTGATAATTTCGGACATGACCGCCCGCCGAATGTGTCCGCAGATTTCGTAGCGTCCTTGTCATTAGCGACGTACTTGAAGCGATTATATGGCCGGAGCCGAATGATTGCCTCGGTAATTCCCTAACTTGCGTGTCACCAATTTGCTTGAAACCTTGTCTCTGAGAAATCTTGTAATTATTTAATGTTAAAGGAGACAGCTGACAGGAAATCGCTAATTTGTTCAGGTTTACGGACTAAGCACCTACATTATAGTCATCCAGATTGTAAATGATGTAATGATGAAGAATTGTTTCGATAAACAATCGCTTCTATGAAATGTAGGCTTACGCAAGTTTGACGTAATTGACGGACGCAACGCGAGTGCGGTGTGACGTTGAGAGTCGCGGGCGCCTCTGCGATAACCACCCCACTCTCGTTTTCACGCTGACGTCGGCCGTGATAAGTTGATGAATCGCGTTTTGTGCACTTCAACTAAATTGGAGCTATGGAGCTTAGGCCGGCGGATAAACGGACGTTGCTCCTGCCACCTACGTGTGACAATTCTTGCTAAACAAACCTTGCATAACAATACTGAGAACCTCTTTTATGACCAAGCTAAAAAGCTGCATGTTTTTATGTGAATACAATTTTTGCTCAACAATTTGAGCATTTTTTATTGATTGTCCGATCAAAGTCAAGTGATTGAACTGAACTAACCGGGGAAAATTCACCTATCTGTTTTGTATAAACATCCGTTGGATACGATATGTAGAGATCACCTTTGCTATAGGTAGCGGTCAGAGCGATGCCCGATAATCTCCGTATTTACTCCATCTTATAGGTACCTTTGTAGCATATATTCAACATTAGGGAGACTGCCCGAAAAGGAATAATGCGAAAATCTTTCAAAGTTGAGGAAACATAAATAATAATGTCACACAAGCTCAACATCGATGTTAAGGTAACTGGAGCTTCCCAAATTGGGTTCAGTAAAAAACATACAGGAAAAATCTACCCAAAGCTTTCTCCTAGACTACGTCAATACAAACTATTGGGTGTAAAATAATCGCGTGCTTATTTGTTATAGAATGTTACAGGAACAAATCGTGGAACTTATCCTCATAATTACGTTTGTTGATCGGCTAACTGGTTTTTACCAATTTCGATAACTGACAATTAGCATTCTGTGCCGGCAATGCCTGCATCCGGCTTGTATATAATATTATCAAATTATTTAGTTGGCAACAAAACAATTTACGTGCAGCCAGATATCCGGTAGGTGTCATTAATTACCCGGCACTAGCTCAACTCAATTACCGTTTGACATTTAAACCCAAAGGGCGTATTGTTGGAGCGCCCTTTCCATTTGGTAAGTAAACAGAGACAGTACTACTGCTCACTTCTGTTAACAATTATTTTTGAAGAGGTTTTCCTATCATTATTATAATTATTTTGACCGCAGTCCACTCCGTTTTTAACTTCCTTTTTTTTTGTCTAACTAAAAACAGTGCGATTCGACGCCTACGAAGGACAAACAAACGGAAGTAGCAACACTAAGGAAATCATCAATCCTAATTGGGTACACAGACTAAGTTCTATAGCCGATAGAACTAATAGTTATTGTGTTTTTAATCTTAGTGAATGGGCTTGTGCGAACAATGCCACACATGACTAAACATCCGGTCTGTTATCGCGCGAAAGTTCGATAGAAATGTGGCACGCACTAATCTTTTTATGAATCGACATGGTTACTTTTTTATTTGTGCCCGCGTTTCCTCTAGCTTTACCGTTGCTGCGGCCCTCCTTTTATCGCTAATTTAACGCACCTTGATATCAGCCAAAAAAGCACCGATAACAAGAATGACATTCAATGGAGGCGAACTCGAATTTAATTCAATAATCGCATATAAGATAAAGTTGTGTAAAAGTAGTGAACCGAAACTACTTTAGTACGGGACAAGTATTATCATCGCTTTGTTGTTAATTCACAGCATCAACGTTTATTGCTGCCGTAATAATTTATAAATATTTATCAAGGATGGATATAATACAGTACTGGCATCAGATTATCAGTCACACAAATCGATGTTATTTATCATAACAAGTGGCATTTATTGTTGTTGGCAAATCCTTTGTTGCCAAGCACCTCGGTTCCGACATGCCATCTAACAGAGCCAATAAAATGTCTGCGTCACACAATAGATTAATGACATTGTCGGAAGCGCGGTTCTAGATCTTGCGAATCTAGTCTGTTACCAAGCGAGGCGGCCGGATGAATGGCAGTCTCCATGCGCGTGAGTGGATTGCGCAACGGCCGGTGACGCAACCTGTCGCGCCTGCGCGGGACCGTTGCTTGTTAGTATGCAAAATAAGTGAAATATTCGTGTCGGCCGGCCATGGCATGCGCTTACGGTTTCGCACCCTAGATGTGCGTGTAATTGTTTCAGTGTGAATTCGTTGTCGTTTAAGGTCACCTGATTTTCCTTTTTTCTTAGTGTTATTGGTTGAAAACGCTTTATCTGATTGTATGGTAGGTTAGCTGTACAAAGTACAATGCTGAAATGACGTACACTAATAAATTATAATAAATCCTTGGTAAGATTTTTACTGTTTTGATTTTGTATTCGCTTCGTTATTCAACCTACCTTTTCTGCTTATCAGAGTCTAGGCAAAGGTTTCTTTACATAATGCTTTCCGATTATTCGGCTCGAGTACGACGAAATTGCACGACATGGGAAGCTCTACGCATCGTGAAGAGAATGTTGTAGAGTTTCCACGGCTTTCACTGGTTCGGGAATTTTTATTAGTCATTTCAACTTGAATGCTGTTGTAACTCGCAGAGCTTTCCACTGTGTGAAAAATATATTTTGAAACTTTCGTGATTAATTGTTTCTAAACATGTAACATTTTTGATAATAGAATTAGCTATGTATCCACGTGTCCACAGTTAACCTTGGTGAATGGTGTGGTTTAAAATCCTGCCCACGGATATTCACGACGAGTATCATTCGTTGTTTCATAACAAAAAACATCCATAATTTGGAAATAATGTCTTGTTATTTTTAATTAATTACTTTTAAACAGAAATATTGTCAGTTGGAATGTAATTTACTAATTTGTATGTTAATTAGCGTTTGGCTGAGGAGCTATAATAAAGTTGTGGTACGATGTGTTTCGAGAATCCTACAATAAGTTAGTGGTCGTCTGGCGACACAAACGGGCTGTGGAAACTTTGCTCATTAGCCGCTAAGCTTTTATTACTGATAACGCGCCGTGTTGCGATGCACACCAAGGGTTTCGGTATTCGGCTCGCGGCCCCTCGGCTTTCTGCCAATTGTTGCGTCAATACTCTTTAACACTTCAATGCCAGGTACTAATTAGATCAACTTTATCGCTTTAGTTACAGGCTTGGTTCTTTAAATGGTTCTACTTTAATTGATTCTTAATTGACCTGTAAATGAAACTGAGGTTTATGTGCTGAAAACTTTCAATTTAGCGTTTTCCTTGAATCACGCTTTATTTTCGTTTCCTATTCTTGTACTTCTTGTTTATATGTTCTTCCAAACGTCAATAAAGTTTGGAGTGCGTAAAAGGTTGTCGTAAGACTGCTACATATTGTCAGTTGCGAGAAAGTTAGTTACGCCGTTACTTTACGTGTCTTTGTCACGTCAACTCATGTACCTCTGACAGTTTCACGCTTCAACAAACTATATGTTGTACATGCGAACGTCTTTGCTTACTTTCCTTAAGTTATTTTCATATTTTTAATACAAATAATAGAAGACTTAAAAATGCCTCAACGCACATTTTATGATATTAGCGGTACAGGTGCGCACAAAAGCTATGAAGCTAATGAGCTTCTCCATTTATTAAATGTTAGTTCAACATTGATAGTTTATAAAAATGGAAGCAGAAAAAGAAGCCTCATTAAGTGAAGTAGCTTATTTCACTCAATTGACACTACCTAATTATTTACGTGTAGGGTTGCCAATTGCCATACACACATCAGAAAAAGTTTGCGATCACTAAAAATCGAAATAAGTTTTGTTACGGTAGAATATATTTATTATGATTTCTTCTTCTTTTTAGATTCTTTATTTAAAAATATAGATGTAGAATTATAAAACAATAAAACAGTAAAAAAAACACAACTTGCAATACGATACCTCTGGGTAAGATTAGATGTGAAGATTTTCGGTCAAAGATCTACACATGACAGCGGAGATCCAACGGCTTAACTTGCTTTCCGAGGCGCGTAGGGTACTCTTTATAGAAAAGCTGGTCACACATCCACGGTCCAACCTCAACAAGCACTGCTTAACCTTGAAGATCGACCCGTGCTACTGTTACTTTTTAATAAATTCAGTAAAATGTTACTGCACAAAAAATGAAAAACTTTCTTCGAAAAAAAAAAATAATGGCAACTTTATTTACGTGGGAAGTTAAATGGACAAACTAAGCGATCTGCTTTTCATCCATCAACAGATGAAGATAAAGTATAATCTTCGTGTTATCGTATTCGACTATTCGTATAGCGCAAAACAGATTGTGTCTGTGAAGTTGTAACAAAAACAAGTTTATTAACCTCATGGTCAATGCCGCTTTCGGGGGCCAGGTACCAGATCATAAACATCTTGCGAGAAACGGCGACAAATCAGCGCTCCTCAAAGGATTACCTGAAACAAAAAAAGAACCTTGAATACTAAACATGTATTCAACAACCCTTAGCTATAATATTCAAAGGTCACTTTATTTGATTTACGACGTAACTACCAGGAAAAAATCTGCACCAAATTGGCTCGCCATAACACAAAAATATTGCAAAGGAGACCGATGCATTCCGGGAACTGCATTGAAGCGCAGTGTAGAGGATGGGTGATCCAACTATCTGGCGAGCCGCTACGCGGTATTGTGACTTGCGCTGCTTTGTATTGGGCCGATATTCGGCTGCCGGCGACGAGACGCACGGTGGGGCGTTGGCCTGTTGAGAATGTTTGCCGCTGACCTAAGTGGTCAATAATGATCTGTTATACAGTTTATACTACGTATTTTCTTTACTGTTTCTCGATAATGCGAGAAGTGTAATTTTTAAGAGATCGCGATACTTTGATGTATTTTTGTATCTTTTTCATATTTAAACGAAGCCATTGCTGTTCTTACCGCTCAGTGTAATTAAAACGGCATTGCAAGCGAACTTCATTATGAGACTTAATCAGTGCACAGCAAGACAGTTACCTTAGGTACTGAAAAGCGAGTACGTAAAATAATAGTTTCGCTTTTACGAGCTTATTATTCAGTATCCAATGCTCGAACATTGTCTTTAATTAATTCGACGTTCTCGTAATTAACACAGAAATAAGCGCTTCTAACGGAAGTAATTAATTAACAAAAAAATCAAATGAAAATCATAAATATCGCCTAATTTTGTAAGCTTACGGAATCTGTATGCTCACTGTGTAATTAAATATGCGCGCGAATTGCTGTAGCAGTTTTGTCATCGCTTGTACGTGGGTAGTGCAGCACGTCCTAGATTGCCCGTGCTGGGTGGTCGCCGGTCGACGTAGGATTGTTCTCGATTCGCCACTTTTTACCTGTTCATCGTCGATGAAAACGCGCGGTGCAGTCAGCCGAGATTGCTTTTAAACTTTTAAAAGTTGGAATATTTTTACTTCTTTCCTGCACCGATTAACTCCGGCAGCCAGTCTGTATTGCAAATTAAAATAGAGCAATGAATCATTAAATTCGATTTGGTGGCTTTCAACTTGAGGGAGCGTTTTGTTTTTTTTTTATTTTTTTATTTATTTATTTATTAAATGAAAGTTTACAGCAGTCTTAAATTTAATACGATGCCCCACAAAACCTTTTTCACGGTTTGTCTGCGGGAACGGAACACGAATGGAACACGATTACAGGATATTGGAACGGAATAACTACTTTATCTACAGTACATAAATCTAATATAATAATTACTTACTTAACTAGTTACCTATTTGCTCTCACTCAACAATCTGTAAACCACTTTCCTAAAAAGATGGTTTACAGACTCTTAAGAAAGAACTGCTTAAGTAATTTGGCGAATTTGCCTGTACTAGACTACTACTAGAGGGCTGAACCCAGTATTTTGCTTTCAAATCTCGGTGTATCTGTCAAAAAATACAAACAATTCATCTGTATTTTTGAATGTCGTCGCAACTTGCATTAGAACGATTATTGTTTTAAATACGAGAGTTGGCATTCAGTTTAAATTCTAAGATTTTATTATAAAGTGTGAGAAGCTTAATAACTTAAGCTATGATTAAAAGCATTTGCGGTAATAGTTTGACCTGGATCAAAGTGTAGTCGAGTGGTCTATGAATTAGCGGTCAGCTGTTCTGTCGTTTGTCGGCGTGAGCGCTTAAGTTTTTTTTTTTAATTTATATTCCACTATTTAATAAAAATTTTCTTAAAAACAAACATACACCGCTTTCCTGGAAGTTAATCATGGGAATATAGGTAAATAAAATCCGATGTATTTACATATCATGTTGCTGTGCCAAATCTTGTTTTGTAAATGGACTTTGTTTTCCTCTTTTCTCCTGTTCTCAGAAACTGTAGTTTTCATTATGTAACTTTACACTAACTGTATTGAAATACTTCAAATGTTTATACTTAATGTATAATTCTTGCTATTTTCTCATCTGAATCCCACCAAAAACATTTTCATGTAAAATGTTGCCAAGACGAGACCTCGCACTGTCAAAAAGTTATCAGATCTCCATGTAGAGCCAAGCTTTTAACTCTACACGCCCTAGCTCTTTTGACTATAGGGTGTAGAGTTTGTGAAGTTAGACCTTGTAGAGTTAGGGCGTGTAGAGTTAAAAGCTTGGCTCTACCATAACTTATTCACAGTGCGAGTCATATGGTCTCGTATTGGCAACATTCTACATGAAACTGTTTTTGGTGGGATTTCATTTCTTTTTGTAAGTTGCTTGTGTCATTTTTTTTTGTAAGTTACAAGTTTTATATTTTTTTTGTTTTTTGTATTCTAATAATAGCTTACATACCAAATTTCATCTTTCTAGGACATTGGGAAGTACTTACCATATGTATTTTGATGATCATCAGTGACGAAATCAGGGCTTTTTAGATATCAATTGCAATTAAAACTTAATATGCTTAATAAGTCTGCTATTGGCAACAAATCCCGAGAATTTTGATTATCTGGTATAATCCAAACCCAAGTTATAAGGGTTCAAAAAAACGACGAAGCGCTTCGAGAAAAGGTAGGTAGTGCAGTGCCCTTGCGCTTCGCTTGACTCGTCTTGGCGGGGCCACTACCATGCCCCCAGATATATAACAGTAGATAATGCCAATATTTCTAAAACAATGTTATTGTTCGCTACAGGGATAAACAAAATTATAGGTTATGGCAACATTTGCTGTATTCGTGTTTTATTTTGGTACACTTGACAAATAAAGCTATAAGAATTCAGTTACCTGAGAAGTCCTAAAGAACGTTTTTTTTTTTTTTTTTTTTTTTCGGATGGGAAATCATCAAATGACTTCTCCCGCTCTGGGCGGAGCAGGAGGAAGTGTCAGACTTTTACTGACTAAAACCCATCCATGTTCCTTCATCGCCCTTTGTGTTCCGGGGCCACGGTATCTCTTTCGAACAGTCCCGCAACCCCGGCAGGCATCGGTCCTTGCGGACACCTTCCTTTTTTTTTTGCTGACTCTCTTTGAGGCGCGCGTGGAACACGAACGCGCCGTCGACACGGCCTGTCGTCATAAGACGGACGGACGGCGAGCAAGCCCATAGCCCACCGTCCACAGGCCCGCGCCTAAGGTCGCCGGGGGCCACGTGGTGGCCCAGGGCGTCTCCCGCGGCTGCCGGGACGCTGTGAGGTTCTCTCCCTCTCACGTTCCGCCACCTCCTCTGGCATTACTGAGGTGACGGCGTCGCATTCCGTCTCGCTCCGGACCATGGCTTGCACCAGGGCCGGACGCGAGAGGTCGCCGCCGCCAATCGCCGCTTCGAGGACACGTCGGTGCTCCGCCCACGCGGGGCACACCTCCACAGTGTGCTCCACCGTGTCCTCCGGTCGATCCTCGCGGTGGAAACACCCGGGCGATTCCTCCTGCCCGATTCGGTGCAGGAACCTCCCGAAAACACCGTGTCCGGTGAGGACCTGCGTCAGGCGGAAGGTGAGGACGCCGTGGCGTCTCTCCAGCCACTCCTCAAAGAGGGGACTTATCGCCACTATCGTGGCGTGCCCTGTCCTAAAGAACCTTAGATCACTTTGACCTATTATATAGCCGTGGATCTACGCGTACCCAATGCTTAAAATATTATAAAATACTAAATCAATTCATTGATAAAATCATATTATGCAAATTACCCGCTTTAACTTCGTCCAAACAACAAACGCCCACCCTTAACTTCCCAAGGGCGTCTAGATAGAATTAGATACAGATTACAGTTAAAAATACTTTACCTCGTCTATATTTAGACGATACCGACATGGCCGTGGTAATAAATAAATAAATACATACTTATTTATTTAATTTTATATGCCGCTTAAATAAGTGAGGCGTAGAAAACGCTGACGTGCCGACTGAAAAGCGTTCGTGATAAATTGGTTCGAAAAAACAGCGCAGAGAGAAGAATGGAAAGCTTTGGGGGAAGCCTTTGCCCAGAAGAAGGTAAATAAAAATATAGCCAACATTAATAGCGAAACAACAATCCCTTAACTTTCCCAAGAACCGAACGTCATGAACCCATGATACAATATAGATATCGGTACCGATCCGAGTTAAAAATAACTTACCTTGTACCCATCTGAATCGGGACACGCGGTCCATGAGATGCGTAGGCGTTGCTATGGATACTCTCCTAAGCTAATACCTATTTCATCATCATCATCATCAGCCTATTAATGTTCCTACTGCTGGGACACAGGCCTCCTCTCTAAGAGAAGGAATGGGCTATAATCCACAACGCGGGCCCAGTGCGGGTTGGTAGATGTCACATGTCTTCCAAGAGGGAACCTCACAGCGTCCCGGCCGCCGCGGGAGACGCCCCGGGCGTCGGGGGCCACCACGTGGCCTTCGGCCACCGTAGGCGCGGGCCTGTGGACGGTGGGCTATGGGCTAGCTCGCTGTCCGTCCGTCTCATGACGACAGGCCGTGTCGACGGCGCGTTCGTGTTCCACGCGCGCCTCAAAGAGAGTCAGCAATAGGAAGGGGTCCGCAAGGACCGATGCCTGCCGGGGTTGCGGGACTGTTCGAAAGAGATACCGTGACCCCGGAACACAAAGGGCGATGAAGGAACATGGATGGGTTTTAGTCAGTAAAAGTCTGACACTCCGTCCTGCTCCGCCCAATGAAGGAGAAGTCATTTGATGATTTCCGATCCGAAAAAAAAAAAAAAAGCCAGTAAGATGATGAAGATGGAGGCTGATAATACCGTAAACCCGGCAGTTTTAATTATTAATCGTTTTATGATATTTATTTTGATTTATTAAGTAATTAAACTGATGACAATTTTATTTGTTAATGGTAGCGATAAAGTATGTTTATGCTTAAAAATCCGTAATATACATGAATTTTGATGAGAAATAGCAAAAAAATCTAAGAAGAGTAGTAGAAACTAAAACGGCATCTTTGGATTGTTGAAAAATCAAATTCCTAGCCAGGAATCGAACCCGTTAATTTTGGAAAAAAACACTGTATGTAACAGTGAAAAAAAAATCCATTTTAGATCAAACAACGAGTCATGCCCGACTCGATACGTATTAACGAAAACGTGTGTATATGTAGCAGTTTTGTTGTCTTCCAACAGCTAAGTACTGCCGTACTGAGATCTGCCATATGACATATAGCCAGAATTTAGGGATGAAATTGGGGTCAACATTGATCGTCACCTAATCCTATTTCTCGTTTCACGTGTTGGCTTGGCACGCGTGGGTAGCGAATGTAGGCTTAGCTTCCGATTCCGCTAACCGTGCGTCATGCACTCGATGCTGTGACGTAGACAGCTCATTATGTACCCACACTTCAGCTACAGCAGCGTATTTTGCACGAGATAAACGTCACGGGGCTTTTATTGTTTCGTGACGTGTTTTTTTTCAGGCTGATTAGGTGTTTTTTCGGATTTACCATTGTGAGTCTGAATGATTCATAGATTATTTTTTTGCGTGGGCGGGGTGAGCTGCGTAGATTTCAATATTACCTGTACCTCATCGGGGAGCCACGTTTGGTTTGATATTTAATTTGAATAAAGGAGGTTTTGGATGCTGCCCAGCCGTGGAATGACAGGCTCGAACAGAATAGAGATTATACGCCACTTAATCAGATCTGGATCGAGTAACATGTAACACAAATAAAGTACCGATCTGTATGTGCTCCGTATCCTTCGATTCGGACGATGCCAGTTGAATTCTGATACTTACATGAACAAGTTGTAGACCTTAGAAATAATAATAGGGCTTCCTAATAATTTACTTCGCCTTGTGTTTCTTTCATTATATTTCCTCATTTACATAGCGCCTTCCTGTAATTGATAGTTTGCTCAAATTATACGATCTTAACGGCGACGCTGAAGCGTTTCGTACGAAATAACTATACGTTGTGATCTTAGGCGCACAAGATTAATTACAGTTATGTCTCCTCATTGGCAGCTTGTAATTTTTGGAATGACGTCATTATACCGCCTTTTCTATTTTTAGTTTCGAGATAAAACGATAATTTTGTTGTTGGAATGATTACGCTAGCTTTTCCCGAGCATTTTTTTTTGTATTGTGTAATGCAATTCCATAGGCATTCCAATTGTGGTATTCAAAATAAGTTACATTGAAAAAGAAATGTGTTTTTCTTCGAGTGGGTTAAACCAGATGGATATTTATATGCAGGCGCCTTCATTGTTTTTTTTTCCTCAACTAAATTTATTCATTCCGAGCTATTTATAACGCAACGCATATAATGCCACGGTCGCCGCCTCTAATGATACCAACCAAGTGTTTATTAATATGTCCACGTGTAGACAAAGAACCGTATATTAATGCTATTTGTTCTACGACTGCATTTTAGAGATGAGGTGTGGATAATGATCTTCTAATCTTCATATAAAAAACCAATCTTATTATAGGTCTGAAACATCACTAATCGGCCTATCTTTTTTCGATTCAATTCCAAAACATTCAAGTAAAAAAGAATACCAACTGAATTTCAATAACCAAACACTAAAACAACATGCATAGTTATGTTTACAAACGTTGTCATGTTCAAACGATCAATCGTCAGTCCATCGATAATTTTATTTCCGTTCACAATTACATGTTTGCGGAAAACTAACCCCAACCGAGGGCAGTGGCGTGCAGTAGTATTCCACGAAGGGTAGGCCACGAAATAATGATAGCAAAAAAAAAATTTCATCGGCGCCATCTTGGATTTTCATTTTGACCTCATTTTCATTATCACCAACCCCAATAACCTCGAAAACGACACCCATGAAGAAAAAACTGAAAATTTTCATCGGCGCCATCTTGGATTTTCATTTTGACCTCATTTTCATTATCACCAACCCCAATAACCTCGAAAACGACACCCATGAAGAAAAAACCGAAAATTTTCATCGGCGCCATCTTGGATTTTCATTTTGACCTCATTTTCATTATCACCAACCCCAATAACCTCGAAAACGACACCCATGAAGAAAAAACTGAAAATTTTCATCGGCGCCATCTTGGATTTTCATTTTGACCTCATTTTCATTATCACCAACCCCAATAACCTCGAAAACGACACCCATGAAGAAAAAACTGAAAATTTTCATCGGCGCCATCTTGGATTTTCATTTTGACCTCATTTTCATTATCACCAACCCCAATAACCTGGAAAACGACACCCATGAAGAAAAAACCGAAAATTTTCATCGGCGCCATCTTGGATTTTCATTTTGACCTAATTTTCATTATCACCAACCCCAATAACCTCGAAAACGACACCCATGAAGAAAAAACTGAAAATTTTCATCGGCGCCATCTTGGATTTTCATTTTGACCTCATTTTCATTATCACCAACCCCAATAACCTCGAAAACGACACCCATGAAGAAAAAACTGAAAATTTTCATCGGCGCCATCTTGGATTTTCATTTTGACCTCATTTTCATTATCACCAACCCCAATAACCTCGAAAACGACACCCATGAAGAAAAAACTGAAAATTTTTATCGGCGCCATCTTGGATTTTCATTTTGACCTCATTTTCATTATCACCAACCCCAATAACCTCGAAAACGACACCCATGAAGAAAAAACTGAAAATTTTCATCGGCGCCATCTTGGATTTTCATTTTGACCTCATTTTCATTATCACCAACCCCAATAACCTGGAAAACGACACCCATGAAGAAAAAACCGAAAATTTTCATCGGCGCCATCTTGGATTTTCATTTTGACCTCATTTTCATTATCACCAACCCCAAAAACCACAAAAACGACACCCATGAAGTAAAATATAATAACAATAATATTATAATAATAATACGCGCCAATAACCCCCAGGAATCATTATTTTAAGCAACATTGAACATACACCCTAGCACTGGCCTGCAAATTGCAAAAAACGTAAGGAAATTTGAATTTCGCGGGCTAAAGATCATCCACCTTGAATCCTGGCCTTGTGTTGTAGCAGCCAATCACAGCCCAGCAGCCCAGCTACACTCGCAGGAGTTACCGCCCTAAAATTACTGCAATCTATACATGTGTGCAGTTTATACACACGAAAATATGCACCAATGTGCCAATGTGTGCGTAAAATTATCAATGGGTTTAAGGCAAGTCCAGTGCTTGCCTGTCCGGCGGAGCTCCAACCTTTGTAGTAACTTCCAGTAAAGTGTTAGTTGCGTGACGCGGGAGCGACTTGCTATAAGTATTCTAACAGGAGTTTGAACTTTTTTTTTTATATTTTGTACATAATGTGATATTTTATTACATAGTTAGTTCGTTATAATGAATGCCCAGTTGGTAGGGTAGGCTTTGTCTAATTGCCTCTTAGGGGCGCACGCCCATGACCGAGGGTTTGCAGCCGTTAATGCTTTCGGGAAATTAAAAAAACCCACAGGGTCTGATAATACTGCGGTTTGATTACCAAGAACTATGGAGGGGTGTTTATTGAGTGCTCGACTTCTGGCTATGGCGCGGATGAGATAAGGTCAGAAGTTTCATACAACAAGCGAAAACTTGCGCATGCACACATAGACACGAACATACGGCGATCCTAAACGAATACAGGGGCCCTACTCTCTAACGCTTCCTCCGTATATTTGGATCTATCCGTCTCTCTCGTGCACGACTGCAGATGAGTGCGAGTGAGAGAGACGGATAGATCCGAAAATATGGACGAAGCGTTAGGGAGTAGGACCTTAGTCGCGGACACTCGCGGAGTGCGTTTGGACTGGTTTTAAGTGCGCTTGCACTGGAACTAATACGCGTGCTCACATTTCTCACTGTACTCATAGTTGCATGTCTATTTATGCGTGCGTTTTTCGGTCGTTGAGTGGCTCTGACCTTCTATACAAATATATAATAATAATAATAAAATAGTTTATTCACCAACAAACAATACAGATACATTATAAAACAATACAAATGTTGTAAAAACCGTACAATAATTTATATAACCCTGTCTCTTAAACTAGGATCACCTGTATTTTAAGAGACAGTGTTCGGCCGAGCAGTTACTTAAACATAAGTTGATACAAGAGAACGAAACTGAAGTATTATATAATCAATATTTTGTTAAAAACTTACATAGTTTTGTTGTGTGAAGTGTGTAGGTGTGCATGTAATAAGAGGTAAGTATACTGTGTGTGCGTGTGTGTGTGGTGTGTGTGTGTGTGTGATAGATGAAGTGTGGTGTGAGTACGTGTTTATAAATGGG
Source organism: Xestia sexstrigata (assembly GCA_941918905.2). Classification (NCBI taxonomy): domain Eukaryota; kingdom Metazoa; phylum Arthropoda; class Insecta; order Lepidoptera; family Noctuidae; genus Xestia; species Xestia sexstrigata. The sequence goes on along the minus strand of OW799213.2, from coordinate 6,417,041 downwards.
GAATATAAGCGTGTGTGTCCTTTTATTGTGTGTGTTAAGCAGTCAGTACTTGTGTTATTAGGCGAGGTATGTGAGTAAAGACTCTGTGTAGGCATAGTCCTTTTGTAATAGCCACTCTGTTACTATTGGTTTAAATTTATAATATTTATTTGTGAGTTAATTTTTTGGTATATGTGTGTACTTAGTGTGTAGAATTGGTGATATGATATATATTGTGACAATAACTTATCAGTTCTGAGTTCCGATTACTGTTGACATTATACAGCGTGATTCACTTTTGAACTGAATCTTTATTGCCTTTTTGACGCCGGAATTTCTTATAGTAAAAAAAAAATGGAAGTTTTTAATACTATTTTATGTGTATTTGTTAGATACCGTCGGTGTTGGTAGTCGATGTCACAGTTATCATACGAACCCTGTGAAATATTGCCAGTTTAATCAATTATGTGCGACTTTCCTAACCTCAATTTACGATTCTTAAACTATACCCCCTCAATTGGCTTAGCATGATCCTCCGTTACGCCTAAAATAATCGAAACCACTCATTTCGCACTATTCGGCCGCAGTGACTGACGTAACAACCGCTTTGTAGTGCAAGCTGATTAGAACTTTATTCTAACAGTGTTTCAAACGAAGTTTGAACCACCACAAATATAGTTGCTAATTTTAGGGTCAGAAGGGCCTTAAAAGGAGAATTTAATTATTTTAATAAACACTTACATTTTCCTGTTTTTGTTTTATTTTCACCAGAGAAATGAGTGTCGATAGTTTATTATATAGAATATTATGTTTATTGACATTCACAATACATTCCTTTGACATTAGTCATAACTTTACTAATATAGGGCTCTTATCTAGACGTACGAGTGTTTCCCGAATGAACGATTGTTATTTTTTGTCGTTTTCCCTGTGATTGAACCATTCACCAGGTTTATTATTTTTGTCACCGATTCTGAGCATAAAATGTGCTCTTAATAGGCATGACGAAAGTATCAAAAAATTGCAAATCTGTTTAGTCCGTCAGTTAAAGTATTGGAAATTAATGGACACATATTTTTTGTTTTTATAATCAATAAATATTGGCAAAGATAAAATACATCAAAACTCGGGAGTGGGGGGCTCGTGACGTCAGAACTAGGTAAAAATTATACCTAGGCGTGACGTATTGAGAATTTTAAAAGCGTCATATCTTCGTCAATTTTGGTTTACGTAACAAAAGAAAAAACACGGGTCAAATATTTTTGGATAATCTAACTGACGGACTAATTAGTTTTTTTTTGTCGTCTCGCCTATTAAGCATGACCCGTAAACAAGTCTTTGCAGCCGCGCAGTCGGGTAAAATGATACCTACATGAATGTTCATAATTATCTGGGAATAACAGGAAAACCCAGAATCCTTCTTTTCTGGCCTTGGGTTTTTACGCGTGCTTGGAAATATAAAAATATGGGATTCATTTCGTTAGTTAAAGGAGAAAACAATAATTAAAATTGAATACCTTATCCTATTTGCTGGTTAACTCAGTTTAATTAGAATTATGGTTTTCTTATACATTTACAATCAAAAATGACGCAAACAACAAAAAAAAACAAATGTTTAGAAGCGTTAATCATGAAAATGGTGAAAATGAAAATTAAATTAAGCAGATTCCCAGTAACCTCTATTTGCGTCATGACTAACACATTAACCTTTGGAACTAGGTAGCAAATCCAAAAATACCCGGTATTGTTATCACGTGCATGTTGTTTACATTAATATTCCCGCTACCTAGAAACTCTGTTATCGATTTTGTCCAGTCTAGTGCCCTAATAAAACACAGTGCATATTTATTGGTTGCCGCTTGTGCAATAATTGATATTAGATAATATGACGGATATTCGATTTTTTAAAAAGTCACGGTGTCATCTCAAGTCGTTGAGAATGGAGATGTTACCTCCAGAGAGTAAAATGACAGTGCACAAACAGCCATAGTGTCCTTTTCCCTCTGATTTTGACTCATTTTGAACTCGGTGACCTTTATTCTCGTTGACGTAAGGTTTATGTTAAACCTTATGCCTTATGACTATCTCATTGCTCGAGTGGGCGCAAGCGCGACTGCTGATCATGACGTCCTGGGTTCGATTCCCAGGTCGGACTAAGTGTTATTGAGTTTTACCATCAGGAATTTCTCAGTAGCCACGGAGTCTGGATTTGCGCCCGGTTGATGGCAATAGGCTCGCCCCCTATTACATAGGACTTAAACATAACTGATGAAATGTTGGTTTACTATTAGGTACGCCTCTGCCTTACTTGCGCGGCTTGAAGTTTTGTTTAAATGTTAGGTCATGATTTATGAAACATAACTGTGAAAGGACTGTAGGTTTCCAGCCCAGCACATAATACATTGTCAGTTTTGTTATCATTTTTTCCACAAGTTCGCTCTGTATCTTGGCAGCAATTTAAAAGTCTGGTAAATCAGACTGTCTCAGTTCGTTGAACACTAATTCAAACAAAGTCTAGACTAGTCAATAGCTAAGATATGCAAATGACCTGTGTAAGCGCACTGTTTTAAATGTTGTACAATGCTTCAATGAGTACCGCCAGTTAGGTCAAGATAAAAGGTGTTAAACTTTTTACCTAAATAGAATTTATATCGCTGCATTGTCCGCTGTCCAAATAAAAACCATCTGCTCGCAACCGTTACAATAAAAGTTTGAAAGCTTTAATTTTTTACCATTTCGCAATTTGAATAATCTGAACAGCCATCTTAAACAACTGCTATTAAACGTTTCAGCTTTGAAATTAACCCTATATGTGTCGATTACCGAGTGGTGGCAAAGATTAGACCAAATAAACCATGGCCTCCTAGAGCTCGTTGGGTCGAAGATTTCGTCAAAGTCGCGAGAAACACATGGAATAAGGGACGTACAGAACCGGGAGGTGTGGCAGACAAAAGGGGAGGCCTATACCCAGCAGAGGGTGATCCCAGACTGATACGATGATGACGATGATGTGTCGATTACATCCTCAAGTCTAACTAATCTCATCACCAACTTCTTGAACGACTTGAAAGTCTTAAAACCTTTTCTGAGTCTGAAGTAATATTTGGGATATCCTTATGGTACAGATGTATTTAAACTCTGGAGGACATAGAAGCTAGTCGTAATTATGTGCAATGTAATCCAAAAGATTGACCTTTTCCTGGGTCGCTTTTAATGGAGATTTGTCTGGCCCAACCATGACCTTTGGAAGGTTCATTATAAATGTATTTGTTTAATATTAACGTAGGTACTAGGTATACACAGTCAGTTCTATTCTTTTTGTAACGGATGAGAATATCTCAGATATTTTTTACATGACTTGAAGTAATAACACAAACTGATTATCATTGGCGACAGCATGTTATCTTGGATTAAATTCACAGAAGACCTGTCGGAACAAACAAGCATTGGGATTTTTATTTGCTCGTTGCATTTCAAAGTAATAAGGAAGCTTGCATCAGATATAGAATTAGCGCCATAAGGATACAGATATGTGATTCATTTCCTTTCGGAGAACTTGAGACCATAAATATGAGTCTGCAAATCATCGTCTAAAAAAATCCTGATGATATCATGTGACTTTCTGTCCCCCAACACGGCTCATGAAAGCTTTTCCGCATCGATTATTATTATGAAGAAACCCGCATTATCTAATCACACTCATTAATCACTAGATTTACTCATCCTTGACGTGGTTACTTGATATTTTAAAATAAGTACACATAGTTCCGTTATGGCGGCTTCTAAATTCAACACCGGGACCGCAGCGCTGGGCAACGCGTTAATATTTCACATACCCTCTATTGCCTCTAAACTTTAAAAGGAAAAATGAAACCCCCGCTAGAATTTACTCTATGAACCTTTATATACATAGGTCTATTGTTATTTTAATATTCAACGACGAATAACAAGGGACGTGGGAGTGTGTACCATTTTGTTAAAGGATACTTTTTATTTAGAAATTATAATAAAAAAACTTGCGATGTTTAGTTCGGAAAACAAAAAATAATTGCACGTTTTTTACCACACACAGTTTATTATTGTATACCTAACAATTTTTGTTTTTCGTTTCAGGTATGTACCTTTTCTGATGACTTGGATTCGTCATAGGGTTGACGTAAGTGCAAATAAATCAAGACATGTAGATTGTACAACCTTCACAGGGCGTTTCGAGACGCCATGTAGGTAGTTAAAGGTCTTAGTCATAAATAATTAAACCAATAAGGAAAACTCTAAAACTTTTCCGCATCAACCTGTATAAATATTAAAGCCCTACTTCCCATGGACGAGTACACGTCTTATAATCGAAACGGTCAAAGACTCGTGCGTGCGAAAAGACAAATTTCTTTTGAACAACATACGGCTTGTTGAGCCGTATGTTGATAAAATTTATCGCCAAACAAAAATAGCAATTGACAACAACCTGTTGCCATAACGCTTTATCAACACGTAGCGTTGATATCGAAATTCCTTTAGGGATAATTCGAATCGTTTTATCTCGATGGCACTTCAATACAATAATACATCATTGGAAGACCGTGAGTCACCAATTTTTATCGAGTCTATCGAAGTATCGACTAGCGCCACTCCTTGTTTCGTCGGCTATACTTTGCACCGGGCTCTGCCAGCATTGAAGTTTAATCTTGTTGATTACAGAAGTAGACATTATAAAATAATCACTAAGTGGATTACAGTAGGCGCCCGCCTGTGTTTGTGCACAACTGTGTACGGACTTTTTATTATACTATTTCCACTTTTGTTTACATAATTATGCGGTTAGAATATTTCGCTGTGCATTTTAATTGCGGTGTTTACAAATATACAGGGTCGTTTTTGTTTATTATTTTAAACATTCATTTAATTTTGTAAATGAAAACATCCTATTGTGAAAAATAGTATTATCCAGGCAAGTCAATTAATGTATTCTGATATTTTAAATGCAAATAATTCTCCACGGTATCTGCTCCAAGTTTTTTGATAGAGTTTCAGTAAGTTGTTAATTGGTTTTAACCCCTATAAATATTTCTCTTTGGTAACTTACAAGCAAAACTCTTTCAAGTCAATGTTATTTATGTTATATGTAGTAAGTACACGATACTCAACAGGACAATAAAATAGAAGAGCGCAAAGGTACTGCTTATGAAAATGACACGGTAAAAAGACTCTGAAATTCAAAATACCTTGAATGAAAACATAAATAAACGTTGAATTAAATATCAACGAATGCAGTAACTACATAATTTACCTAAAAAGGCATTAAATTCTTAACTTAACTGATTCAAATAATTTACTTACAAAGAGGGCTCCAAACATAAATAATAATCACTTGTGATTACAAAGGTTTTTCCGCATGACATCAAAGTTTAAACAAACAATAATGTGTATAGAATTGATAAAACAAATATATATAAAAAAAATAACTCTTTTTCCCCGATTACTCACTGTATCTTACTGATAGCAAAGTTTATTGCATCACGAGTTAATAGCGTGCTCAGTAGGTACACGTGTACTCGTGGTACTATTTTTAGTTTTGTTTACTGTACTCAATGTATGTTTTACTCTGTGACCCAGTAATGGCTATGCCAAAAATATTTTTAGTGGGGAATTCCGGGTTAGTAACATTGTCCAATGTCCTTTCTTTTTCCCCTTTCTTAGTTACAGTTCTGATATTTTACTTTACCATGTGCAGTACTTTTTTATTTCATGCTTGCTTTGACTGCTCAAACATTCTCAAAAACTAGAAGAATGCTCAAATTACAGCCATTGTTTAAACCAGGATAACTGCTTGGCAACCCGAAGAATGCTAGTTCTTTTTAGCCCTAGTCTTCCCTAGCTCTTTTAAACGTTCATACTTATCTGAGTAATAACTTAAGTAATTTCGAAATTCTGGCAGAACGGGCTACAGGACGTTGATGTGTCACACAGCCATCCAGTCAATCACCTTTACTTTTAAAACATTTTAAATGGCCACTTTTTATATATTTTATGAACGCTGATGTTCCTGCAAATAGATTTATTGCACAGAAATTCATTTGACAAATAGTAACATTCGCTAGATAAAGCCACTAGCCAACTAGCTAGAGAGTTATGCGAAATATTATGGTGTCACCAGATTATGTGAACTATGATTTACGATTATTGTAATGCCCCATTTGGTACCTATATCAAAAGTTATGTAAAAGACAGTTTTGATTTAAAAAAATATACAGAGTTAATAAAACTAATTTAAAAATATCAGGTACCGACTTGTCAAAACGAACATTACATGACGCGCATATATTTACTTACGCAGCATGATTCAGCCAAATTACTGTTAGGCGCCAAAATTAATCTTATCATTCATGGAAACTAGTTCATTACATATCAACCTGCAGACGTCAAGGAGAACCTTACCAAGTAACAGGTTGGTGATAACAAATGTATTTACTCATTGATAAATAAATATATTGCAGTAAGCTATGCCGCAAACTTTGTTTACTTGATAATAGGACGATTGCAATCATTTTATAAAGCCGCATCCAACTCGTTGAATAACTTCATGTCATGTCGACCTAGAGATGCATCCAATTTAAGAATTATCTTCAAATTAGAGAGGACGAACAAGTCAACCTTGGATATAAAAACTGGTATTCATTCACTGTTAATCGGTATAATCATGCATAAACGCCATGTCCGGAAGCGTCCATTGACAAGTTGTACAAATTGCTTAAAATATTCCCAGACAAACGTTGCGTCTGTCGGAGCAGAAATTCTTTAGCTCCATACACAGAGGTGGAGGATGATACAAGAGCTGATATTCCCGAAACAAGCGTGGAGTATTCACATTCCTGCTTGACACGATAATATCGACGCTTGCGATCCCGTCTCTATCCGTCTTCATAACAATGTAAACACTTTGAATACGTCCCGACGACGTTACACGTTGAATTTCCCACGTCTGCTGACGTTACCATAAGTAACAAGTGGTAGCGAAAACGGTTCCTTCTCAGAAACTGTGAGAAACTCGTATCTCGGTGTATCGATTAAAGCCAAGTTATCTGCAACCTTGTTTGTATTGAAATTTAGTGAAGTGCCACTTTCCTAAGTTATTCGCTACCCGGTTTTAGCTTGAACGGTTATCCGCCGTCCGTCAAACCGCCCCCGGGGAAATTACGTGCCACCTAGCAATTCCTACGCGTAGTGCTACTAGAAAATGTAATTAATTTCATATATTATTATAAAACAATGAACGCTTTCGAACGTCTGTGTACGGTACATGTTCACATTTCTTTACACAAGTACATGGTTTTTTGTTTGATGGTGGTTTCACGGCGCTCCTAATTAACATGAAAAACAAATTTTTACTCGAGTAATTCTTCCGAAATATTTTTACCGTTCACTATTAAGTTACAAAAAAAGCTCATTAACGGTAGCTAGCATTTCTCAAACACCTGAGCTGGCAGTGAAATAAAAGCCGATAGCGTCAAACAGTCGATTTCTGATAATTAAACATGTCACTGACTGTCTGTGGAGTTGATGAGTTGAGATGCCGCGGACGGCACGCTTAAGTCCGCAATTATAAAGGAAAATAAACAAAAAACGTTCTTCGATAGGCCTGGTGCAGGGACACCTGTCTCTATGAAACAGGTTTGGTGCGCCGCCGTCGCACCGCCGCGCTCGCGTCCAAACCGTGTGAATGGAAGTGATGAATCTTCTCATATGTACCAAAACTGGTTTCGGTGAGAATGAAGTATAATCAGCATTTTAGGGTTAGGATAATTCGTTGTTGCAGATAATTGAGCTATTATTGTATTGTTTTGTTGTGTTCTAGCCCCAAAACGAAAAGGTTCAGCTCATATATCAGCGTCACCTGACATGTGGATTTATTTAACAAACAACAAAATAAGACAGAACGTAACAAATATATCCAGCAATGTTTTCCACATCGTCACTGCCAGGATATAGAGCCAGGCGTTACTTTGTGTCCTCGCTCGATCATTATCAATCGTCCAAAGACGCGAGGGCCTGACGAATTGGGGCTCATTGGTCCTGAACCGAGGACCAAGCTTAGCAGCTTTCTATAGACTTAAGTTTTATGAAATTGTAAAAAGACATATGTAATGTGAGCTTTTACTGGTATCTACGGATTGATAGTTTCTTCACGTATCGTCTTATCAATATTATGTTATTGTTGTATAATAAATCAAAGATTAAGTCGGATTAGTAAATTGCTAGTCTGATAATAATGCTTGTGTCGTTATGTTGATAAAACAAATATCGTCAACATCCACAGACTTAATTCACCAACTGCTGGGTGTAGGCATCTCTTTTCATGTGCCAATCTCCACGTTCCTCATCCAGGGGTTTCCCCCGCTGGCAACTGTCATCAGCCCATCTCGCCGCCGGCGCCGTACGGCCCACATTTCTTTTCGCAGTTCTTGAGACGCCATTCGGTCACACCTTATCATCGCAAAACCGTGTTCTTAACTGTCCCTCTCACCGCACTGACTTCATTCAGTTAATTCTTTGTGCAATCTATTTCTCTGTGGAATGCGCTTCCCCAGGAAATCAGGATGGCAACCAATCGTTTGGCTTTCTAAACAAAAGTTTACTCTACCTGTGATCACCGTGCCTTGCGATGTGCCCTCCCCGATCCATTTGAGTTCCAATAGCGAAAACCTTTGTAAGTCTTCGGATTTCGACGTTAGGAACTTGTATCTATCCTCCAGCTTTATGCAAAGCATGGCTCTCTGTGCAACTCTCTTCTGCGTGGGCTTCCATGTTTCAGCACCGTACATCATTGTGGGCAGAACACACTGGCCATAGACAATTTTGGCTGAAAAAAACAACCCGGTCGATCATTGAAAAAAAAAAAATTACAATAGCCAATAAACATTTTCACTACACAATTTTAACCTACTTAAACTCTTTATAGCGCACTCAAAAACGGTACATTCCCTTAAATGATTTAACCAATACATATTTCCGTTTATATCCTATTGTGAAGCCAACAACCGAAGTAAATGTACCACGTAGTAAATATTTTTATAGAGTCACAGTAAATTGCACGTGCACAAAGTGAAATACCTATTGTCGGGAATCCCCCGGCACGGCGCCGAACCATGGCGTGATCGGACTTATTACACTGCCGTAAGCCGTAACTTATGGATTCGACTGTAAATTTTAAATAAATATTAAGTACTCTGTTTGATAGCGGCTAATTGCCATAGTTTACGAATTATTGGGGCGAATGCGTTCCGCTTTTGGTTTTGTGGATTTTGAAGTGAATGGGGTTGGCTGGTCAAAGCTGATTGTAGATGGCGCGTCCATAGCTTAGACCCAATCTGACCAATGAGGTCAATCTATTTTGAAATTTAAAATGACATTGACAGATTTTCAACCAATGACGATGTTTGGTTCATGCGCTGCTAGCGCCATTAGTTCCACCAGTTGCCCACCCCATTAAGTTGAGTTTTTTTTTTTTTATACACCCTGTATTTAAAAAATTAAAAATGTACAGGGTGTATAATAAAAACCCGCGCAAACTCAGCGACTATGTTAAAGCTTCTTCAATGTTAAGCTGGTATCATTAACTATTTAATTTATGTATCTTTGTTTGTATGCAGAATCAGATATACGAGTACCTAGTAGAACTTTAAGCTAAGTCTGCTTAGCTTTTAATAGCTAGTACATTTTAATTGAAGCTTATAAACCTTTTTTATTGCGGCGTATTTGTGCGTAATCTTTTTGTGTTTATAAAAATTAACCTGTTAAATTCTTATCTCATATCAGAATTGATTGTCGTCAAAAAAGCCATTCGCCTTGTAATTATTGAAATTATCTGATATCCAATTAAATAAATATTAAAAAAAAGTAGACATAACAATACTTACCAAACACTAATCCTTTCACCAATATTCGTCGGTTTTGTGTCCATCAGTTTGACCGTGTTGTTTTATTCTAAACTACGCGACAGATTTTGATGCACTTTTCAGATTTTTCAGTATAATTTAGACAGAAAGCTGATGTGTTGTGCGTACAAAATGAGTATTACTTTTATCTACAGGGTGGAGAGACCTCGACACATCGTTAAAAAAAAGTTTTCCATACGTTTGGACCGTGTAGGTACGAGTATACTAGGTATTGCACTGGTATACGAAACAGCTGTTTATTTTATTACCAATGAAAAATGTGGCCGGGGGCCGCCACCACGTGGCCCCCGGCCACATTTTCCCGGCCACCGTAGGCGCGGGTCTGTGGACGGAGAGCTATGGGCTAGCTCGCCGTCCGTCCGCCTTACTATGACGACCGCGGCGCGTTCGTGTTCCACGCGCACCTCAAAGAGATGTCAGCAAAAGGAAGGGGTTCCCGCAAGGGCCGATGCCTGCCGAGGCTGCGGGACTGTTCGAAAAAGATACCGTGGCCACGGTTTTAGTCAGTAAAAGTCTGACACTGGGATCCCGCTCCGCCCAGAGCGGGAGGAATCATTTGATGATTTCCCATCCGAAAAAAAAAAAATGTGGGTTCAGAATGTTGTACTAAATACATGAAAACTGTTTGTACTTCGGTGTCCCGTTCCAACCTGTATCATTAAGAAATCTTGATGTTTAGTCAAGATGAAGCAGGGGTGAGGAGCTAATAAATGAAATAAATGCAATGTTTTTGTTGTTACCGCTTAACGATATCGCATGTAATTGTTACAAAGGTCTCGTGCTATAATCGACGTGTTGTTCGGCCCAGTACGTGCCGAAGACTGTAATTGTGCTACTGTTTCCCTGTATCAAATATTCAAATTCATTCCTTTCCGTGGATATAGTCTTATTTATCTTTGATTGAGTTTTGCCGCGGTCGCCGGGTGCAGTTCGCAATGTCCCTGTAATTACTAATTAATGTCGTATGTTTATTAATGACATCATTTCTGTGTACTACCGAAGTTACAACAGTTTTAAAAATATACACGGAGCTAATAATGTTGGCAATGACTTTAACCTAAACACATGAGACCTTCGGCAACTATATGAATGTTTACTAACAACATCAAGAACTTCGTCAAAAACCTTAACATAGCAACACAATGGAGGTATCAAATGAAAAACGTTACAAAATCGTACACGGAAACATGACATCCTCACATTAGTTTAAAAATAGCAATAACAGATCAATACATTTATACATCCACAACAAAGGTTCTATAAATAATCGCAAGCCCAAGAATTACGCGATAACATGTTTATGTATTTATATTAAAATAGACGCGTCACGTAAATAAACGTTCAATACAATTAAGGGCACAAGCTTTTATATGCGAATGACGAGAACAATACATAACCGTGCGACTGTACCAGTTGCATATGACCAACAATTGCTTGAACGGCATAACAACTGTTTATGTATTATTTGACGACGACCTGGGCCGGTACCACCAGCTCTTTCAGATGTATTACTTTAATGTCACTTGTGTGTACGAAAGAGATGGTATTAAGATGGCATGTATCAGAATGATATTTAAGGATGAGGACCATTAAACTGAAAAACTCTCCATTGAACCAATATCGAAGTCAATAAAAAAAACACCTGCCGTGCAAGTACGTAGGAATCGATTCGATAAATCTGACAGTCATTCTCGACAAAATGAGTTTATAACAAAGATAAAAACTCATTTTGTCGAGAATAACTGTCAGATTTATCGAATCGATTCCTACGTACTTGCACTGCTGTTACCATTAATTTGAGTCGAGTAAGGATTGAAATGGGCATCTTTGGAGGAGGCCTTTACCCAAACTGTGTCCTTGTAAAAGAAGATATTATAACTAAACTAACAACTACATTTAATACTACACCAACACATTCCTATTAGAAATTAAGTTAATATTGTTATACAATTAACGAATAAATAGGCTATTTATTTTATTTTATGAGGATTTAAGTTTTGTATGTGATAGCATATATTTAACAATGATGGGACTGGAGAAAGTTTTTTAGTTTGATGGTCTGTAACATACCTTTAAATGTGACCAAACCTTGAGGATACACGCGGTATAGGAAGTCTAGCTCCGTCACTTGACCACACTGAAGCAAGATACTGCTATAGTGGTGATGGTAGGCCCCCCCTAAACGCGGGGAACTAATAATTTAATCAAAAGCATAGCTAGAAGCAACAATTACGGTGGGAAGTGATTGCACCGAGACAATCTGGACGCCAGTCGTTGTTGCCTCGTTGGTGAACGATGTATTTTATTATTGTTATGGACCACAATTGACTGGAAGCGCCTTTCTCATTGTAGTTTAGGGCCTCAATCTAAACTTTACGAGTTTTAAATCTAGTTGTAACCATACTGTTTCGTGTTATTACATTGCTGATCAAGTGGCAAGGAATACATTGTAACGCTAAGTAATTCATGTACTTGATTCTGACCAGTAATTTCAGCCAATTACGTTATCAAATCAGAAGCAATTTTAGCACAGTGAAATATACGTTAGTACGAGTAACTGGTTTAAAAATAAAAACCGTGTTAAGACACTGATTGAGGGGCGATTAAACATTTATGAACAATGGAATAAAAAGAGAAACAGTGAAATGTCGATTTAGTGTTATCAACAGTATAAGATTTACATGAATACAATTCATATACGTTATCGTCCGTTAAGGCCCTTCTAACCCTAAAATTAGCAACTCTGCTTGTGGTGGTTCAAACTTCGTTTGAAACACTTAGAATAAAGTTCTAATCAGCTTGCACTACAAATCGGTTGTTACGTCAGTCACTGCGGCCGAATAGTGCGAAATTAGTGGTTTTTTGCGATTTACAAAAAATCTATTGATTGGATTAAAAAAATAAAACACATAAGACCTGCTTTATAGTTAGTATGCAAAGTTTCATGATCTAATTTCAAGTACTTTTTGAATACCAGTGGTTTATTGTTAGATTTGGAGGTAACTTTGGTTTTTTTTTCTTTCAAGAAAAGTTTATGGAATCGTGTTTTCGTCAAACATAGGACTTAGCAGTAATCCTCAACTTTACCATATATTTATTTCAAAATGAATGCTGCAGTATTTTAGGAGTAACGGAGGATCATGCTAAGCCATTTGTGGGATATATAGCCCTTAACTAACGTCCGACCGTGAAGACTTCTAATACTAGTGTTATATAAGTGTATACAAGTATCGTTTATCGTCACCAAAATAGGGTAACATGTCACGGTACTGTCATTCAATACCCAAGCATACCAGGGCTTCTTTCACTATTCGCTTTGTGTAACCCAACACGGGTGTTAGTTTGTATAATAACTTGATACCTTTTTCATTGCCCGATTTGGAAGCTAAAACAACTATCAGATACCAAACAAGTATAGCCGGTAAAGAATAAAATGTAAACAAAAACAAAACGCAATGCCGACTGGTATTGCCGATGTAGTTTTTTTTTCAATCCAATAATGACGAGAAAACGATAAAATGATCGCATGTCTATCCGTAACCGCGCGCATTGTGATGAGTTTGGTATAAGTATAGCGAAATATTTAATCGAAATTAATGTGCTGTTTTATTTGTAACTGCAAACTTGTCTACCATTCGTACTGTACCTCTCTCTCTCTAAACTTTGGAAAAACTATCTTTGTCTACAGACATAGCATGTTATTCACCTTGTTTCTTCTGTTTTGACTGCCTCGTTAATTTAGTTGTCGCCAGCGCAGCGCTACTGCTGACCATGTAGTCCTGAGTTCAATTCCCAGTTCGGGCAAAGTGTTATTGGGTTTTTCAGGAATTTCTTAATAGCAGTCACGGAGTTGATGGCGATAGGCTTGCCTCCTATAACATGACTTAAACTTAACTAGCGGACATACATGCTCTTCTTTACCTTGATTCAATTTTATACCAACGTCTTTTCCCAACTTACCACACCAGCAAACTTTGACGTCTAAATCTTGAATAAGTGTACACGGCTAAGTGGGCCCAGGCCTCCAGTGGGCAAACACTCGCCCCCGACCCAAATTGGCCCACACTTGTCACACTACAACACCGTATTCACACTTCTCGCGTGACTGGCAAAAAATAAATCTGTATTACTCGCCCTTATTGGCACAATTAGCCACTAAGTAGGCCGCTTAATGTATCGCCATCGAAACTGTTTGCTGGTCATATTTTATTCGGGTGTTAGCTTGTACGTTTAGTGATGGATTCCGATTTTCTTTTGTGTTGTTTTGACTGAAATGTTTGAGCTTTTTCCGGCGAAGGGTTTAATTGAAGCAAAACAAATGTTATAAAGACTTGCTCCTTGCCTTGAATCCTTTCTCTAGCATCTTAAGATCCTTTTCAAACGCAGTCTACAGATCTCATATAAGATTTAAACTGGATGAATCTTATCCGCTAGTCCGCTAGACCACCCGCCCTAAACTATCTAATCCAGAAACTAGATAAGCCTAAACCGTTTAACTTGTTTATACGTTAATTCAATACGGCTCGTCTGTTTCTAGGCCTTTTGATATCTCTGCCAAGTGTACCGTCGAGAATAGATGCAGTGAATGAAATAAATAGGACAAACCGAACATAATATGATGCACAACACGGTTCCATTGTATCGTTTACCTTGGAAAAACCTTCTCCAAGACGTATTTGTAGATACGAATGAGTGTTTCCCGGAATTTGCGAGTCAATGATTTTATTTGTTTTCAGTATGATTCAAGTAAACAGTTCATTATTATTCAAGTGTCAGCTGATACAGCCGGAATAATTCTACGTGGGAAGGTTTGGGAAAAAGAATTCTTTATGCCTCTGTTTATACCTAGTGAATGTTTTGATTATAAAGAGTGCATACTTGCAAAAAATGTATGCGAAAGCAATGCGACACCTACGCGGGGCCCCGACGAATTTACTCATCGGTATATTTATAGACAAACAGGATATTAACAGTGCGTTGACATCGGGATACAGGTGCCAGATCAATTCATTTTCAGCATCGTAATCACTATTTACTTAAATTTATTCATTGTTTGATAAAACCTGTTAGAGTTACAACAGGTTGAGTAAATACAATGTACTTGTGTCGTTCGGTACTTATAGTTAGGTTATCTAGCTCAATTAACATGGGTATTATATTCTGATTTTCAGCAGTTCCGTATTATGTGAATTTGTATTATTTTTGAAATTTTCAATAGGTAACTTTTATTAATTTCGGCTATCCCATAAGAATCAAATAATCCTTCACCACAAAAAAATACATTTTCATTATTTCCCACACAAATATTTCAACGACAAACACCATTATCCACGTTTCTATAATTCGCATACCTACATATTTTTATAGGTGTATTAAATTTATCACACGCTAGTAACCTATTACGTTTGGATAATAGCGGTTTTATCGGCGTTTCGTCCGCGCTGTCACTGGGCGGGCGGCAGGCGGTGTGCGTCCTTGACTCGCCTCGGTCGTTGACGCCGGCGCTGCGGGGGTCGGCCCTACATTATGCACACGCGACTGCCTGCGCTCCCTTCTGATCGTTCAAGACGTGCTTCGGCGCCGCCGTAGACACGCGTCGCACACGCGGCGACCAGAGGGCTATTCAACGGATAAACGCAGCGATTTTTGTTTACCGCGCTTTTTGATGCGTTCGAAGGTTCGACAAATTAGAACGAAACAGAGTTGCAGTCGTAGTTGAATGCTTTTGATTCATGATGCAATAAGTCTGAAGTTTGGACTACAAGTAATGTTAGCTAAAATATTTAAATTGATGTTTTAATCCGATCTTGATAATCCTATAATTATATTCGATCCAATATCATTAACCTGTTCAATTTTAAGTACGAACTGACTTCAACTGACCATCAATTATTCAAATTATATTTGATAGCTTGTTTATCCTAAAAGTCTGATAATAAACGTCACGCGTCGTCGATAAAAATAAAAACATTTCTCAAACAACTTTGATACCGGTAACATCAAACCCGCCGAGGACACACAAGTAAACAAAAACAAAGTCGCCGCTAATGTCCATGTTCATTGACGTTCACGTCCATAGACGAGGATTTCCCGAGGCGAACTCATCCCAGAGGAAATTAGCTTCTTATGTTTCACGCGTTTCCTCTGCCTGCGGACAATTGAATCTTCTCAACGCAAATTGATATTTTTTGCGACACTCCGATTGCCCGATGCAATTTCCCAGCGTCTGGCTTCATCTACTTCCATGCTTCGTGAATCAAAAGATGGCCGAGTCATCTTCCATACAGTTTTTTTTCTACAACGTTCTTTCTAACCCACATCTGTATAACGGACTCCGGTCGGTCAGAGATTTCATGTTGAATTTAAAGCTTTCAAATTAACTTGCTTTAGTACTAACACTTACTATACTTTACCTATGTTTATGACTAAAAGTTCTTCCTTTAGTTCCACTCCACATCTAAAACCCAAGAAATATGAAACGTTCAACATAACATTTCCACTTCAGTAAATTGTACCAAGTCAAACACCATAAAAGTGTGTGAGTAGAACTTTCTGTTGACAGATAACTTTATGTGTCGCCCAAACTTGGTGTAAGCAGCTAGGTGTCGAGCAAAATAAAACTGTCTGTACTTAATTATTGTGAGTCTCACGTAACTCGTCATGTTTTTATTATTTTTGGTTAGATTATTATTATTATTACTTTGACGGTCCTCCGTTGGATTGTCTTCGGGTGAAGCCAATGAGTTTCCCGACCCCCTTCGAGCGTCGCATTCCACGCCAATGTATTTGATCAATGTTTGTAACGTTGGAGTACTTCGTTTTATGGTTCATAAATATTTTTTTGTTCCGTTACCCGTCTCAAATACCAGAATAACCATACGATAATCGATTCAGTGCGCATGTTACGTGTTTCAGGGACCCCATAAAGCTGTGTTTCCGCACTGCGCCTATTATAACTGTTTTACGACTGACGACTAGGTATCCCCGGCGCATGCACGTATATTTCCACCGAGGGTTTTCGAGTACACCAATGTCTCGATGCTATACGTGTAAAAGTATAATCGCTCTCGTTTTATAGGGGTTATATTTGGGGTAATTGCGCCCCGCCGCGGCGCTCCCCCCTCGGAAATGCCTCGACTAATGCCGCCACTTCAACATGTTGCAATACATTCTTCTGCGACCAAAACCACAGATTTCATGGATAAAACAAACTGAAACGAGTGGCTTTTGATCGCGCTTGGCTGCCTGACGACAATAATTCAGTTTTAATATTTGAAATGGGAGTTTCGAATTTCTAACCCTTTGTCGGCGATTTGTGGGCGTGTAAACGTCTACCTCTATTTATCGCGAATAGATCGGGCTATAATGGCTGTTACAGGCCGACAGTGGTACTTGTTTGACCGTTCGCGCACTATATCAAAGTGATTGCTGAAACATTAGGTCGGACCGCGGTCAGGTCGCCCTCGTCTAGACGTCTACTAATTTTGACTCGGAACCTCCCGATATTAGTTGATTCGGTCGATAAATTGTTTATTTTTTTCTATCTAGAAATAATAATAGTAATTTAATAGTGTATCATCGTCATCATTAGCCTCCTATCCTTCACCCAATCTGTTTGTTGTCGGCACAGCATGTTTTCTTCTTCTATATTTCTCTTTTTGTTGCTGTCGTACCAGCAGTCCTAGTCACCTCGTTCTAGCCATAATTGTCATCTTCCACGCAACTTGTTAGGTCAACTTCGTCATCCTCTGAATTAAATACTTAATAGGTATTATGAAGAGGCTAAGGAAGCCGAGTTGCTATTTCTGGAATGCGTATTCGGGAAGGCCTGATACATGTTACATGCACGAAACAAACGGTAGGGATTACGCACATCGCATTAACATATAATGGTGTTATTTGCATTCGGCCACTGAGGCTTATTTTACGCTCGTTTATTTTTCAGAAATCCAACCCGTTCACTGCAGTACAGTAATTTATGCAAAATACCGCACATGATTGGACCGCGGCGGACCCCTTTTTGCCTTTTTAAAAGCCTCCTCGTTTATAGTTCGGCTGTAATATGTGCCGACCTGACGAATTATGTGGTTGCTTGGCCAATTTTCCAGATCGATGTCGAAATGTGATATTTCTTTAATTTACTACTCTCGCAGCCGAAAAACCTTGCATAATTTTCCTTCCCCGTTCGATTCAGAATTATTGGTTATAAAAGCATTCTTGTTTCTAACAGGAAACAGGTAAATCAAACAATCATTGGGCTCAGAATCTTGCTTTTTGAAAACAAAATTCAATACAATTTTTTGCAAGTAATTATATTAGTTGTGAATAAAAACCCGCAAAGCTCAAGAATTTGAGTGCGAACCCGACTCCATCTCGAATATCGGAGATGCTTCTATAGCTGTGTGCGCCCGACACGCGGGCCGGGAAAGAATTTCAATAAGTTGTTTTCATTTGCAAATTGCGCGCCGCGGCGACACCTAATGGAATAGGAATCTAGGGGGCCGCGTGCCGGCCGTCGCACCAGTTCCGCTTATTGGATTATAAAGAGCTCTTTCGATGCGTTCACGCTTGCTCCGATTTTTTTCGACTAATGCGATTTGTTTTCATGAAAATTAACAAGGTTTTTCTCCGAATCGTCTCGCCGGTTTCGCGCTCTTTCTCACACTTCCTTAATGTTTAGCTAATTTTCAAAGACCTGTGGTGGCGTTCGTCGCCCGTTGAAGAAGGATCCTTGTCAGGAGGTGCTTTGGTGAAAAATGCGAGAGCGTTATTAGCATCCCGGGGACGAATTGGTATGCCGCGGGCATGTTCCGTTCGACCGACATTATTCATGGGGCTCATGTACTAAGCACCAACGAGAATTTACTATGTATTATAGTTAATTATGTAGTAAATAACAGAAGTTATTGGTTATTCTGATACCTTCCGCGTTAAAACGCTTCTATTGCCACTAAATATAAATTAAACTACAGCTTAGTAATCGACAACTCTCTACCATAAAGTTGAAATACCCGGAACTTTCAGTTCGAACAACTAACTTGTTTGCCTTTGGTAAGACACGTGAATGAAATCAATGAAACAATTATTTGCTGCTTACCTATAAATATTTTAGCTTTATGTCAATACATAAAGCTATAATTTCCAACCCAAAAGACCCAGATAATTTCCAATTACAATTAATTGGAAATTCTCTGGTTACATTGATATTACAAATGGATGATCTGCTTGCACGAGATATTTGGACAAATAGACTGGCTTTATTTATCTAAAAGTTACTATGCAACAAAATCTCAATTTTGTATTATTGTATAACATAAATTGGATAATGAAAGACCGAAAAACATATGCCATTCATTCAATAGTATTCAATACTATTTGGAGATACTTCCAATTCCCAAAAACTATCTAATTCATTACCCAAGCCACATCACCTTTGTTTATAACTCAAATATTGATGAGTACAACCAATACATTTGTCGAGCATTATGCAAATACGTAACGGTACTGATCGTGCCAAGGAACGCGGAAGCATGTTTTCCAATAAAGCGAGCAATAAACGCATACTCGGGGCCACCATCGATGTATGTACTCCTAGTACTGCGCGAGCGCCGGTGGACACATTCCAACTGACCATTCAAAAGGTTCCACCTAAACAGTAAAGACTTTGAACGAATAACGCGATACCCGGAAACGTACACAGAAAACTGATAAACCTAGATTCGAAATTAGCCAAGTTAATTGGTTGTCGAAATTTAGGGATAAATTTAGGGATAAAATTTAGGGATGCTCCATGTGTGAGAAAATCTTTCACAAGAAATGGACTTGCTATTTCCTTTCTCTCCCTTGACTTTAATGAAGGAACGCATCGTCAAAATGCACGTAGCATTACTATGCGTTCCTTCATTAAAGTGTTGATTCTTTTTTTAGTCACCCATTGGTTTTTTGATCCGGAAGTAAGAATTTAGAGGACTAAATTACGCTTTATACACTCAAATGAGTCCGGAAGCCTAAAGAAAATATAATATCGCACGCAACTATAGAAAATCGTACGTAACTATAGAAAATGGTACGTGCACAGACCCTTTTCAGAACACACGAAATCTCGCGAATCTTACCGATGCACGATGTTATAAAGAGGGAAAGTTTGTTTTGTTTGTTGAGGTAATCTCGATAACTGCTCAATTGTTTTCGATAGTTCTTTCACAGTTTGCCAACTTGTTTCGTTCCGTACCCTTTGAACACAGGGTGCGAAGTTTTTGTTCTTTGCGATTGTGTCATATCTGTGTGCGATCTACAAACAAATTGTTAGAGAAATATAATATTGTAAGCTGAAATTGTTAGGAGCTTCATTTGATTGCTATTGGTATAACGCAATAGCAATCTTTATTTCGAAGATTTCTTTACTTTGTCGTGAACAGTAATTGGCTGATGGTGTTCTGCAAAAAAGTAAAGGATTCATTCTGTCTTTCATGTTACAAGAGCATCAAACAAGTGCATTTTTTAAAGCAATTTATTTTTCATAGAATAAAGCGGCGATATCAGACTGCCCTCGTAAACATGTCTTCAATAAAGTCTTAGAGTGACCCGTGCTCGCCCCGGGTACGACATTATTCCCCGGTTTATAAAATTACCCCGTTAAAGGAGTGCGGGATTCAAAGGAACCTTGCTGTTACATGCTTCACTCGCACGGATGTTGATAAGTACGTTTTTGTTTACGGAAGTTAGTGTGCAAGTAATGGTTACAGATTACGTTCGAATTCTCTCGCTGAAGTTGAATTACGTTTTCATTATATTTTCCGGAATCTGAAAGGTTTGGCTGAAAAAAGTTTTCCGTTTAGTAATTGAACTTTTGTGAAAGATTATTAATTTGTGTGGTTTCTCTTTATGTACCATGTACTGTATGTACGAATCAATATACATACGATGTGTTTAACGTACTCAACCAGTTTAAAGCGTCTGATTTGTTAGCGTCTTATCACAGCGATTCGTATCTTCTCATGTCTTCCTCAACAATTTTGTCATTTCCCTTGAATACTCGAGTCGCTGCTCGTTTAACGGGCCTAAATTATGTGTGAAGGCTTTATTCGTCGTGTGATGTGTGTAAACCAGCAGCGTGTGCGCCCGATAAGTATTCAATACACGTCTCCACATAAATTAACCAACAGGTGTGTTCTCCCTGAAATGAACATAAATAAAAAACAGATCAAGCGCGAAATGGCAACATTCGCAATAAAGGTTCCAATGCTATACGACTTTATACAGCCTTACCTTTTGAAACGTGTTCTGCGGGAACCTACAATCGCCTATATCATTTCCAAGCCGTTAAAAATTCTGATTACAAAATGTATTTATTTCTTTATCCGTAGGTAGTTAAATTAACAAACAGCATTAAACAGTCATTTTCAGGGATTTTAACAAGGACGGTTTTTTGACGATTTATGTTATTGAACCCTAAAAACAGATGAGAAGTGCTAAACGTCGCGCGCTCCGTACCTTTATTTATATTTAGTGCCTTTATTTATACCCGGTTCGGTGTATGCTAATGTTCCGAAACGGGATGTAGGCAGACTGAAATAGCTCCTTACTTGTCACGACAATTCGCCCTTAAACCAGCTTCACAGAACCTGTACCGTTACTCCGCGCTATTCCGAAATGCACAGCATGCAACCATTATTACCCGGCGATTCTGTTGTTGTAATCGTAATAGATGCGCAAAGTTTCAGATAATGCTGGACCTTGCCTCACCGCTAGCTAGGCTAACCGGCGTAAAGATTTACTAAGAGAGAAAAATTGACTAGTTTTTATCAAATTATAAGTTGCTTTGGGATAGCAGTTTCAAAATGGACTCTGTTTTTAATCTTTTCAAAAAATGTATAGCTATCATAGCTTTCATGATCAGTTTCTATTGAGTTAGATTCGTTACAGTTTTAAGGTTTTTGCAAACTGATTCTATGCATTTTTCTACATGCTGCATTGCCATGCACAGTCATACATTCTGGGAACTGTTGTCAAAATTAATATTCGAGCAATTGAAGCAGTAATCCATAAATATGCAAAAACAATCGCTGCGCATTGCACGCCTTCTTGTACTTCGTCTAGTACCTCTCCGTGACCTATTTCTGAATGGATATAAAAGTGCATTTTAAAGGCCGTCTCTAGAAATATTAGAAGTATTCTGAAGACTTTCTCGGAGACGTTTGCGTGACATTTACAACGAGTGCTAATTGTCGCTCGACGGTTGCGGTTGTTACGGGAACAGACCTGTATCGAGTGTACTTTGTCGTGGATTTCTCTTGTCTGCATCTGATTTGAGCCGATGCAACTTTCGCTCCAGACACGATCTGGTTTTAACGACGTTGTCTTGCAGCAGACTGCATTTCTTCCTTTAAATTCCAGGTACATTGTTTCGTTTTAAATGGTTTTATCGTTGCTTACTCATGTGATATTTATTTGGAAGAAGTCACGTACTTTATGATGATCTAATCGGCGCCTGCAATCAAATGGTGATAACAATTGAGTTCGTGTTATAGGTACAAGTTAAATTCGTGATTGATATCATTATCAATATACTTATCTACCAAGCTCTGCAACTACGAAAGATTAAGCTTGATGTATCTGCGTATAAGAATGCGTAATGAAACGTAGATAAGATAAATATAAGTAAGATGTGAATATTTAAGTTAATATGTCTGTATCTATGGGGATGACAACATGATCATGCTTGATCAAATACTCTATTTCTTAATAAAGATTATAAAAAAAAATGCGAACTTCGATCGAGCAGCTACTGTTCAATCCAAACGTTTCGTCATGCGTTGCCTAATCGGCCCAGAATGCAGTCACCGGTGTCGTCTGCTTGTCGGGCAAACTGATCCGTAGGCGTACGTGTGCCAACACCAATAACTACTTATCGAGAAACAATCTAGTTCAAATTTATAATCACAACATTAATCGAAACCAAACGCTATAAATTACTGCCAATTTTTACCCCTAACTATCAATATTCATTGAAATTTTATGCCGTTTGAATTACTCATTAATTCTTTTGTGTTATTTATATCAGCGAGTTCGAAATTATAATCCAATCCGCGTTTATTTTTTCATTACAAATCGATATCCATCATTAATTAGTTCCTGTATGGTAATGGAGGAAAAAATTCAACATAGTGTTTAAAGGCCACCGTTACGGCTCATAGGGCTCACGCCAAGCTACCTGGGATGGCTTTAGTGTTTAGCTATTTTAATTTGATGCAAAGTTTATAAATAGACAAGTTGCATTGCCTGAGTATACTCGTAACTACATCTCGTATACTTACTGGTAACTACATCTTGACTATCCATTGATATCTCTGGATGATTTTTTATCTTACTTCAATTGTCCTTATCAACATTTCCTAAGTATATCTTGTAAATTTTGTTTCTTATTATGCTTTTATAACCGAGGTGTTCATTATTGTTTTGCCCAATAAAACCTCTATCGCTTAGAAGAATTGTTTATCATCATTTTATGGCCGGTAAATAAAAGTATCTTTAATCCGAACATTCCAATTTGGACACTTTAGTTGTACAAAAAGAATTTCAATATAAATCTTGGTCGTTGTTACAAAATGTTACGATTGTTTGTATTTCGAAAGTGACTATTTAACGGATCGTTTTACGTTGAGGTAAAATCGGATCTTAAAAGGAATTAAAATAGGGTTTTATAATTGGATGAAATAGTCGTTGAGACCTACGGCTGTCGAACCCAACCGCGGATATTTAGTAGTTTTCCAAGTTTTCCCCGTTAGCGATATTGTGTTGGTGCGAAACTGCGAAGTTCGCGCGGGGTCCCCCAGGGCGCGTCTCTCGCAATAATGTTTTCTTTCCCACAATTTTTGCTTGTGATCATTTAAAACGTGTTTGCGTACCATCGGGGCGGAAGAGGGCGCCCTCGCCCTGCCCTTAGGTCCACAACAAGGACGGGCCCGTAATAAATGTTTATCGATATTAATTTTCCATAAAGAAATTCCATTAGTTTCCTTCAAGCTACGGCGATGTTAGAAATAAAAGTTGGTATTGGCTGTCGAATTTCCTTGACACAAATACAATGAATGAATTATCTCAAATCTGATAATTGGTGTTATTAACATCGTTTATCTTAAATAGACGTCATAAAGATTGAATTGTGTCGGATGTTATAAATCATTTCAGTGAATCTACATCTACAAGCAAGTCATTTGTGTGAAATAAATCACGCATAAGTAAACGAAACATCTAACGTCCACTTTTGAAACTGAAAATTTGCCAGAATTTTTTCTACAAATCTTCTCAATAAAACATTAAATAAAACCTAATTCTCTTTCATAGAGCGTCGAAATCATTATAGCAATATAATATTATTCTTTCGCTAGTTTCTCATATTTTAATATCTATCAAGCGTGTTGCATAGCTATTGTCTTGTTATATATGTCCAGTTAATTGGCGTGGCTAGTGGGGACTGGCGTCTGATCAGTTGCTAGGAAGCGTGACCAAATGCCGTTACCTTACCGAAGACCACCACTCATTCCGATTTCATGAGCCCAACTTGATTGACTGCACGGCCACATATAATACCTGATTATGTGGACATTTTTCGATAAATAAGGCTCTCGCTAAGCTGCGAGGAAATTGACATGTCTATGAACTTATTTATGACAGGGATATTGAACCGATGTGGTTCGTACTGAGAATTGTAAGGACTTATTGTTGCATTGAATTGCTTTGACTAAAGCTTAGTTCACATCAGAGGCAGTCATAATAAATCATAAGCATTATTTGAATAAGGAAAATCATAATAATCCCCGTAGTAATAGTAACTCATTCCTATTTCTTGGATTGTCGGCTGGTACTTCCTTTCTGTTTTCTGTATGACGCACCCATGAGAATAATAATGCACATGATTATGTTATCTAGCTCATAAGATCACGACCGCTAATCCATACGAAATTCAAATTCAATACCGTATCGCTGGCTTCGTATGAAACGAGTTAATATTCAAACTGATGAATAAACCATCCATGCATGCCAGAACATGCAAAAGAAACGACGACGTACACTCGATATCTGACCTTTGACAGAATTTAATAAAGTGCACATGGGTAAAAACATTAGGAGCAATGCTTGAAGAAATATTCAATACATTAGCATAATTAAATAACCCATGGAGTGACCGCGCAACAAAGCGTGTCCACATAACAATTCCCGTAATAACTTTCTCATTGTCGCTGGCCAACCAGGACTACCCCTCGCATAAGTTTATATTATAATGGAACCAATATAAGCTGTGTACACACTGTATGCGGGCGCGTCGCTGCCTACATAAATCTCTAGTGATAAATTAGACAATTCCATAAGATAGGGTGCACGCGCCTCCCTACGGGCCACATGCAGAGAGGCCGTTGGGATAATCGACGGGACTCATGCAATTTGGCATAGCATTTATCGTTCCACGTGTGTATACGCGCTTTTATGTTACCGGCCAATGTTTTGTTGTATTTATAAAACTTTACGAGCTGTAACGTTAACAAAAGGTTGACGGTGATGAATTGATGTTTGAACGCTTTTCTATTTTATTGTTGTTGCGATACGTACTTTCGTCACTAATGTCTGTCTTGTTGCGTCTTCAACGCGACGCGCGACGTCATCAAGTGTGACGTGATTTATTATTTTATTATGTTAAACATGTTGAACATCATCTCGTCAAGTATGTGTTTGAATTATGATAAACTAAGTTTGACTGTACCCCTTATCTGATATTCCGCTGAAAAGTTCCCATCGTTTAGTTGAGTCAAGTCAATACCGCTTGAATCCAAACAATGTGCTCAGAATGTCTTCAGTATGTAATACTTTTCACGAATCACAATAGGGTAAATAGCAGTGTTTTTTTTTAATATCTATAAAAAATACTTAAGTTATAAGCATTTGAAACTGCTGATTAGACAGAGAGATCCGATACAGCGAATGACGTCATTCGCTGCATCGACATACAAAATCCATACAAAATTCCGTTTATCTAGAAAGAGATAGAAACAAAAGTTTAAATGGTTATAACTTTTGTGTTGTTTGGCCGATTTATGTCTTATTTTCGCTTTTTGTCATTATTTTTATAGTACTTTAACATTCCGTATCGAAAAAATAAAAATATCTATGTATATTCCCTTTTGCGGGGAAGCCATTGAAGCACTTGTTTTCAAAGTCCTAGCGAGAGTCAACAATCTCTTTATCGACCATACTCGAGAGGGCAAGTTTAGTTTAAAAACTATTGTTTCAAATTTAATAATGACAACAACGGCATAATACTTGGAGAGTTGTAGTCTTATCAAAGACTACCGCCGGAAAAAAGCTGCTTTGATATGCTTTTGAGCTTAGTGTTTCTAAAATTATTTATTTTAACCTCATCCCAAATTAAGCACCAACATTCTTACACCACAGGGAATTTTATACCGAGGAAAAAAACAACCACGAACCTAGAAATAAACAAAAATTACATCACATCGTCGCGCGTCGTGTTCGGATGATTCACGACGCACAACGTAACAAAACATCAATTTATCGTGAAAAAAAATTCTTTCACAGCAATACTGACCCGAAATAATGGCAGCTATATAGACAGTAGACGTCATTATGGTGTTCGGTACGTCAAAACACGCCGATGTTGACGACCCGAATGACTTGCATGATTCGCCCGGCCATCTCGTATCGATCCCGCTTCGCCCGCCAACTCACTTCACAGTTTTATACGTCAGAATAAAAACCTGTGTATTAATAATGTATTTTTGTTTGTTTCAGGTAAGGCACGCAATTGATAGAGTCCTTTTTGTGACGCTGAAACGTAAGAAATTGACTCTTCACATTTCTCAGGTTTTGCTTCGTATGTAAGTAGCACAACTCAAATGATCAATAAATACAGCAGTATCCCCCAAAACAGGACAACAGAAGCCACTCGATTTTATTAAAGCCAATTATCATAAATCAGTAATGAACCTCACGAATACGTCATAGGCTCAATTTGACCGATATCGATCCTAAATTTAAAATTAGGACGATGTTTGTTGCCAACCAAATAACTTTCATAAACTTCTTGGTAACACGTTCCTGAAGTTCAGAATCCAAATGGTAAATACGATCCAAAAATAGGATGTAAGGCCTCCATGTAACTAGTTAAATCAAGGACTGTTTGCTGAGCACGTACACAACCAATTCTAGACTTTTCCTTTTTATCCCTAAAAGAGGCCTGAAAGCTGTTACGTATTTTATGGCAGCCCCAAATATTTTCAATCCGTCTTTTAGTTAAGATGTAACTTAGGATTGCATCGATTTGCATCGTCATGTGAGATTATTTTGGCCGCGGCAGTTGCGTGGGGCACCGCTGCTACTGCTAGATATTTCAATCAGCCGGTCAAGGAACTATTACATCGCCACCGCGGCACCATTATCTTGGCCCGGAGATTGATGGCCCAATATCGCGATGGACTCCGATATCCATACATACAACGCTTTACATATACAGGGGCCTAATAAAACGCAATACGGAACACGTAATGTATGTCAATAAAATATGTTTTTACTTCTCTCCAGCTATGTCCGGTGTTGGACTATTTATAGATAGTCGTAAAACAAACTAATTTGATCTAGATTTTACGTTTTTATTTGGACGATTGAATTGCTCTGATATCAGACGATCAATTATGTTTGTCTAATCAATTTTGATTTACGCGCGAATTTTCTAGTCATTGCCCTCTTCGTTGTGTGTGGTATTTGTTTATGTCCTGGTATTGATGTCGCAGCCAATTCGTATAACACGCCGTTTTACATAATGGCGCGCCGGATTGAAAAACGTCGCCGTTATGCAATACGGCGTCCTCAGGTTCAGCCGGATTACAATTCGGCTGCTGAAAAAAAAGTACGCCGCATTGAATGAGCCCTTCGCGTTCGTCAAAGCGGCGTAATAACGCCGCTTCGAAAGTTTTAGTTCCATTTATCGCCGCAAGTGGCGTTTCATGATCATAACAAGAAACATGGCGTCGCAATCGACAACGGTGTCGATGGCCGCTTTTACGCTTTTCTGTTTTTTTTTTTTCTACTTGTTGAGTAATTCATGGCAGGGGGTTATTATGGGGGGCAAATTTTTCATTATTTTTGCGATAGGACGCACCGTTTTCGAGATATAAGCAAATTTAGAACCTGTCACGACTCTGTTTCGCTCGCTCGCTACGCTCGATTAACATTTTTTAGTTTAGATTTAGATTTAACATTACACACCCACTTTCTGTCAAAAATGTCATCATCGCTCCGCCGGCCTTCGGCCTATGCACCTCATGCCAGCTAGCAAGACTTTTAGGTCAATTTTAGTAAGTTATTTGAAGTATCGGAATTGCTGACAATACGGCTAAACGTTGGACGCCGCTTTGTCGAACGTATCCGCCACCACAATCCGGCTGAATGTGAGGACGCCGTATTATAACGGCGACGTTTTTCAATCCGGCGCGCCATTATGTAAAACGGCGTGTTATACGAATTGGCTGCGACATTGACAATTTGAATCGTGTTGGTATTAAAAAGGAACTGGTTCTGTCTGGGTATATCCTCGCGTGATATTTTGTTGTTCCGTTTCATTATACCATTATATAAAGATAAATGGCTGATATCAATCTGCAGACTTTGTTTTTTCTTCTTCAATGTCTTTCGCTTTAA
Source organism: Xestia sexstrigata (assembly GCA_941918905.2). Lineage (NCBI taxonomy): Eukaryota > Metazoa > Arthropoda > Insecta > Lepidoptera > Noctuidae > Xestia > Xestia sexstrigata. Next base: position 6,388,401 of record OW799213.2, on the reverse strand, counting down.
TACTTTGCTAGGATGTTCACTGTGGTTGTGGTCACAGTAGAGCATTGTACTTTGAGACAATACTAGAACCAATTTGCATTGACGAAGATTAATTTATATTCTGGATATTCTTATAAATCTCAAAGTGTGATGGACTCAATCAGTAAAAATAAAAATGCACTGGTGTGGTGGTGCGACAAATTCGCCTCTCTATTCGAATAAAATTGATGGGAAGGCCAATATCGTAATGCGAAACACGGGCGTATACTACCGAACGACTATTTTGAGACCATATCGGAACCCCGATCTATTTGATGGACTCGGTAGCGTGGTGAGGAATAAAACTCCCTATGCATTGGCCGCTAATCATGTTGTGTGATCTAACTTTAGTGTTTTGAGTAATTGGGAATTCCCGAAATGTTTGATAGACCCGTTTTGTTGTGTCCTATTCTAATAGTGTTCGAATGATCAATTTGTTGCACTGAAAGTTGACTTTTATAGCTGTAGCATGAATCGATTGAAGTTTATCGCTTCTCTTAGCATAATTTCCATTTAAACTAGATAGGAAGTGCGCATGATTAACAACACAATCAGTTACGACTACTTATCTCTGTCCAGACGTGTACGTTACACATTATAAAAATGTATTTTTGCAATATGCTATTTGAATTTCAAAACGTCATAATGAAGTTAGCGGTAAAGGTGGAACGGTGGAACAATATAAGTGCGCGCGCGCCTGCCCGCCGCTGGCGCCGCAACGCTCCAGTTGTCGCGTCTGGGCATCCAGCTACCAGACCAGATACATGATTATACAGGGGTTACCACAAGCTTTTTGCATGCTAAGCCAGACACATTATTATCAAGTAGTTCTTATGTTATGACTGTCTTGCATACAGAAGTGCAATTTCTTGGCATTACAAATTGAAAGAGTTTAAGACTAGCCATTCACTGGAAAAATATATTCTTCGTTAGACAGCGTCGGTTATTTAAGACCACACCTGAGTCACGTGCTTGCAGATGTTGAGCATTTGTTCCGTTTCAATTTTAAAACTAGTAAGAAGCACACATTCTCGGAAAGTTAAGTCATCCTTGTTTAAAATACTGTATTCTGTTCTCGCAATAGTTTTGTTGTCAAATAATTCTTAGGCGATCGCCAGCAACTCATATGAGTCATACTTTTACTCTAAAAATACGCTCCAAATTAGTTTAAAATAGAAGTCCTCTCTGAGCGCTCCACTCGCTAATCTAAATAAAGAATTATCAGTTTAACGTTTGCTCCACTCATGTCGTGTGCCCGATGACGGCAACTATTTGTTTTCGCTAATTATATCGTTCCTGCGACTAGACAGTGAGTTACTGCCATGATGACCTACTTAAAAAATGTAAGACAATTTGTGTACCATCTATGGAAATCTGCCCTTCTGCTTCATTTACGTGTTATCTAATAAAAACTGCTAATATGCTAAAATTTAAAGAAGACAACTGTTTTTGTGGTAGTAAGTATTATTTATTACGTAATGCATGTTTATAAATATAACCACTTCTGAAAGTATCTTACTAACGTCCGTATTGCATGTGTTGCAATTGCAGTAATCATTCATGCACCATCAGCATTAATTAAGTACTTAAATGTTTTTTATTTTACCTAAAAGTTAATTTTACTGGGAGATATACTATCTCTATTTAGGTTCGGTCGACAAAAATTATCCTTAGTTGACCCTTCGCCGGATGGACCGGACCACCTGACGGACATTCTCGAACCGGCAGCGGCGCGGCACAGACAAATAATAAACACGCTCTATAAATACTTGAAACAAATGAACTCGCATGTGTTTACGTCTCTCATTTTTTGTTACAATATATTTTTGTTTTTCGCTGACCGCATTACCGTTTTAATGGACTGGAAACTGGAAAAAAACTGTGTCTGTCAAATAGTCTCTATCTATTTCAAAAATAGTTAAGAATATTTTCTCAGCCGTGAAGCAAGGCATCCCTCAATTTAATGAGTGGTTAACGCGAGAGTTTACAATCTGGCAAGTTCCCACTTGTTAGTCGAGTTCGCAAACAGTTGACACGATTCTTTGGCCAAGTTCCGGCCCCCTTATGCACTTTTTTGGTCTTGAATTGCCACCAATGGAAACTTTCACGTACCCTTCCGCTGTTGAATTGCATGTGGACGTGACAGCGAGTGCATTTTTAAATGACGTCATTTGATACACAGTACGGTTCACTCGCTAAATATGTACCCGAATATGAAATCATTAACGGTGTTTTCAAACATCCGCCGACTACATAAAAACTTAATGATTAAGGCAGCGCTGAATCTCAGTTTTCGGAATCGATCTTCGAAAACCCTCATCATCTTCGAATAATTTATAATTAGACAAAGGTGCGCGCCGATTTCAAAGGCATTGTAAGATACGCGACGGGTCATAAAGAGGGCACAGGTCGGCTAGCGACCTTGCGGGTGTATTCTGAGCGGCCGCGAGAGCTATTTCGGCGCGTCGACATCGATCCAAGCCAGCTAACTGGAGCAGCCTCATTGGCACCTGAGATGCATCAAGCTACATCAACTATTGCGAGATCGACGTCTCCCAACCACGTGAATCCTGCTGATGCCAATAACTCACCGCCCTTATCTAAATTTATCTTTCACTAAATGTATTTTTGAGGTGAAAATTCATTACCAAGTGTCAAAGGCACAACTTTCAGACGACATAGCATTAAAGTTCTGATACAGCCTCTAGAGAGTAGCGGTTTAAGTTTCAATTTTGCATGGTTTCGCAGTGTTTTCTTTCGATGTAATTGCCGTGAAACTTCAGTGCTCGACGACAATGGAATACTCGCTTATTTTTGGCACGATCGTAGTATGAACCCGGTAACAGAGTGTCGCGGTGACATTTAATTATACTATTACGTACGTCAACACAGTCTGGTCGCGACTTGGGACGGTAATCATGACGTATGCTCGAGTACACATGATCGAGCATGCAGGACTGTTACGTACCTGTTATGTTTGATTAAAATTTTTGTTGCTAACCTAAGATATAAAATATACGTCTGTTTAAACACGTAATTAAACAAACGGTAGAGGACACCATACGGTTTAACTCGACGTTTATTGTAACACCTTTTAATGTAGTGTAGTGTAGGAGTCTCATGGCATACATTTCCATTGTTCAATATTTATTTCCTATTATCACGTTACTAAGAATCAGTTCTATATCTAACGTACATGTTATTTAAAATTATAGATATAAAAAAAAAACAAAGCAGTTACGCAAGCAGTGCAGTACGTGAGTTGTGTAAAAAAAATATATTAATAATTGTTAGTCATACATATACATGTGTTGTGTGTTGTGTTGTTGTTAACATGTCCATTAGGCACAATACCTGATTAGCATTGCCTCAATGCACCAGATCGGTCATCGTTCCCAGGTTCGCAGTTTAACCTCATCAACGTAGCTAAATTACGATAAGATAGTATGACATTGGCCAAAATTCTCTCGTTCACTTAGTGGTTCGTTGGCTCAAGGTGACCGGCGGGTGCGTTGACATTCAGACGCCTTTATCAGAACAGGCGAGTTCACAGCGCGCCTATGTTTATTAGCGGCCGGGTTGCCGACTGTTGCCGATACAAACCCCAACAATCATCTATAAATCACACGACACGTCACTGCTATCGCTCCTAATCACTACAATAGAATTACTAATGGCCAGGATTCTTTTAAAATATTGTCCTTTGTTGTTTTTCTTTCGTAGAATCAAACACTAAGCTGATTATGTATGCAATTTGGCGACTATCCCGATCCGACTCCCGTCATCACAGAATTCACAGACGACGTCTAAGCATAATAAGTTCCAGCTTAGACGCACAGACGTCAGACGAAGAATTTATCGTCATTTGATTTACATCGAGCACATTGCATAATGATGTGATAACATTATACACGTCTAGTTAGCCACGGCTGTGTATTTGCATTATTCTATTTTAGTGCAGGCCGGCTTGAAGGCCGGTTAAATGATAAATGATAAATGATGTTTATTTTGCAAGTAGGTTTTTACAAACACTTTTACACGTCACTTTTTAAAACTAGATGGGGCCGGTGTTTCGTACCTGACTACTCTGAGAAGAAACAGCCGAAACAAACTCAGAGGTCATAGTCTCTTTTGAAGTCCAGACATAATCTTGCTCAATTCACATGAGGACTATGCAGATTAGTGTCTGAGATGGTCTTTTGAAGAAAGAACCACACAGATTTGAGTGGACCTGTCCAGTCATTGCAAGCATTTGTCAGTTATCGTGTAGCTCGACTTATAACTCAAGGAGCTCAACGAAACGACGAACAATACCAAAGAAAGGACATTTGGGTAGGTCGCTTATAGTACTCAAACTGCCAGACAGTTGTGGGAAAAAAATAAACAAAAAATACAAATGTGACCCACATGGTCCCCACATTCACAATAATCAAATAAAATTAATAACAAGTTCTTTTCAAAATGAATGTAAATAAAAATCACAAAAATCATTAAATGTCACAATGATAATAAAAAGTAAAATACTTAATGAAATAAGTATTCATGTCAAATCAGTAAATGTCACATAAAATAATAAAAAAATAAAGTAAAAAATAATAAAATACATGTCAAATCATAAAATGTCAGAGTGTATACAAGAAAACTTGCATCTGTGGCATCCGTCACTGCGGAATTCACCATCGTCTTGCCTGCAGCCAATCTGTCAGCTAATAGCTCAAATTGTACGTTGCACAGTTGCACTGCGGAACGGTGGATTTATTGACCGATATAGCCAGATTACACGCCAAGGGGTGGACGACCCCATTCGAATTCGAGGAGACCAGACTTCGATACCCGAATCATGTTATACCAATAATTGATTCGACTGCCTATTGTCGAATTCGTGGATTCTGCTACCTATTTGATTATGTTTCGACAATCTAATACGAAAAACCCGACCCAACTTGGCGGTTTCTACGTGAGCCTTTTGATGAAATATAGTACGCTACCTTTTTCGGAATTAAATCATTAGTTCTTTCTCGGGGCTTGTTGAGAACGTGGTTCGATCTTGCGTCGTAAATCGCAGCTGTCTGCCCCTCAATTGCGAACTAACAGAGGCAATGATTGAGTGCAGCAAAGAACTCTATTAAACCCGAGATGGTATCTCAATGCTGTCACGTGATCTGATCGCCTGTGGCCTATAAGAATCGCTGCACGATTCTGTGTGCTTATGGCATCCAGTCTCCATTGCCATGGCAAGTGTGAGTACGAGTTTATCAGCACTAATACCAAAGCAAATATTATAGTCTAGATATGAGAAACGTAAACAATAACTGGTGTGTTTCAAGAGTTTCCCACGTGTAACAACTATTAAAGATAATGTGAATTGTCACATTATTGTTGTTTAAGTTTTCTGTTAATTTTATGTCCCTAGATTCTGTACCCTTCGTAAAAGTTTCTGTTTGGATATTATAAGACGCGTTCTAATAAATTCCCAGCCACATATTCAAAATCCAATTTCTTATACTCGTCGAGAGTCTACATTTTTTCTCGTACAAAAACACATTAATCATAGCAATAGCCAAATCCCAATATGTTTACTTGACAACAAATCTCGGTTGTCTTCGTCAACACAGCCGGCGGGCGTCGGGCGGCGAATAAAGGAAATAATGGAAATTATTCGCCGCGTCGCGACCCGCGAACGGTTATCGATGGAGGCAATTTGCCGAATAAATGGCCCGGTAATGATTGGACCCCTCCCGGCTTCGGTAACCACACTATGTGAGGTCTGTTTGCGTACTAACAGACTCTCCGTGCATTGTCCGTGTGCTTGTGGGATTTTTGGGAGACGCCGGGTTGTTTGCTACGTGGAATAAAAGCCTTTTAAACGGTTTTGAGATGTATTGGAGACGGATACGGGGAAGTGTATTGCCAAAATGTCAGGCTTTTTTCGGAGTACCGTCAATCACTTCGACTCATGAGTTTCACGTGGTCTTTAGATACTCCTGACATTTTGGATGCCAGGGTTTTTGCTTCAATTCTGTTTTATCAAGAGTATTTTTGTTTTCTTCTCCACTCGGAACCTTTATTATGGTAATTTTTCTTCCTTAATTAGAGTCAAATTAGCTTCGACCAAAAATGTCATCATGACCCTTTTAAAATTAATGCCCTATTTGTGATCACATCACACACATCTCGTTACTAGTTCACAAACAAATATTGAAAATTTTGGACTTGGACGAAAACTGAAATTTTCTAGCGAGTTATTTTACAGACTTCAGTCACACCGTTGCGCAATTCTTGTGTAACATAATTATTGTGTAACACTCTTAACAATATACTTACGTACTATAAATTTTCCGCGTAGATACCGACAATAACCTGTTGGTTGATGCGATCATTAACTCTTAGATATCTGACGGTATTATCTATTCCGGTTGTTCGTATAATTTACTGTATGATATACCTACTTATTGACAAATCAGCTGACGTACTAAAAGAATGCAGACAATTTGCATGATATCGTCCGATTTGAAATAACTTGAATCGATATTGAAATCGCTTTGACTAAAATAATTTAAATTCATTTAATCAAATAAAACCTTAAGAAAATACATAGTTTTAACTCGGTCGTCAGCTGTCTCACGTTAGGGATTTTTTTCAGCGACTGTACCGTTATATCATTTTTACCCCAAACCTGTTTAATACTTAGGTATTTCATCTGTAGACATTTTTTGTTTGTTCAGACATTTTCAAAGAATAAGTTTTGCAGAACAAAGATGAAAATAAATCGTAAGTAAGTAAATAGTTCCGGTTAATAAAACGTCTTTAGTGATCCTCGAAATTTTGTTTTATATGTTTTTTTTTTGTCATTACACTTCGGTGTGAGCGTCAGCCGGTGGCGCCACGCTAACGTGGCAAAATATCTTGCCGAGCGTTTTGACGTTAATTACGGAGCACGCACGCCGCGTCACACTTCGCCCTGTGACCAACCAACCACGTTTAACGTGTTTCCTCTTTTGTACACGCCGATACCTTCACGCAACAAAAATCATTTTTTGATACACCACAAATATTTCATATTGTTATTAAATAATTCACACCCACGAATTAGGGTCTGAAAGGTGAAACAATACTCCGTTCAACTCAAAAAGCAGCATTTTAGTCAAGAAAAAATACAAGTTCCGAATCCGATTATATGAGAGTAAAAACACCTGAAGCGATTTTATTTCCAGAAGCAATTAATATTATAGTAAGACACAAAGGTATGTATGTATGTGCATGTAATCGGTACCGCACAATGAAAATTGAATTCCATTTAATCTGAAGCGGATAAAATGAAATTCTCTAAACAGCGCGTGCAGCGTGCTCTATCTAGGAGTGGTCGGACTCGGGATGCTCAGTTGCGACGACGCGACGCCTCTCTTATGCATTTCCTTTATTTATGTACGTGTGTTTGCTCATACGTACGTAACTAACGTCTGTTTATGTACACCATTGGACAAAGAAAACCGCACGGGATTAGTGCATATGGACGCTGTTTATATCTGTTGTGATTTTTCAGTCTAAAATGCAAGGCTTATATCTGTTGTGATTTTTCAGTCTAAAATGCAAGGCTATGTCTATTGTGTGGTTCGGGAATGCGCCATAAATATTCCTGAATGTGGTGTAGACAGTTTTAACGACAAGGAATTGCTACGATTTTTGACTGATAAGAAATGGCGATAGCGTGTGCCGATTGACCGAATCAATTGGGTCATTTGTGGATATCGCCTCGTTCCTGATAAAATTAATCCAAGATTTTGCTTTATTGCTATCTTTTAAAGTGATAACGATATAAAATTAAAAATAAAATAATGTATTTGCAACATGTAAACATTACAATGTATGTGATTAAACAGTGTGGATTTAAAACATAATTGCATTGAAACTGGTTGGTAGTTACTAAACATGATTCTAGTTAGAGTCTACAATGAGATGTTAGGGAAGTACATCGAATAAACAGTTGAGCAAAATATGCTTTGAAGATTTATAACAGAAGATGGTTAGCGCTACAGCTATCAGATGACGCCAGGAATTCCCAGAATTCAATTCTCTATCAGCGAACGGTAAGCGCTACGCTACTCCACCAGAATATTATTCATCGGTTATGCCTACGAAGATAGACATTCATAGTTGCAAATACCTCTACTAAACCCCTCCAAGTCACAGTAAACAACAAGTTTTCTATATTACTCGTATTCTTAGAATATCGTCCACCTTTGCTGCGGTTTTCCCGTATAATTAAGTAACATTTAAGCTTAGCATCTTATGATATAACTACCATACATAACAACACTGAGGTAAACCTATGTACTTCCGTTTCATAATATTACAAGTATAGAAATAAAGCACAAATGGCAAGGCTTGACATAACGATCAAGATGTGTATCGAAGTGGTGTTGTTGCAATTTTGTGCGATTTATCTCGTTAATCTTTATTTTTTCCGCCAACTCCACCACAGAGGAATGCGGATCGTTTGCGATTCCGGAAAAATGCCCCTGTCAACGACCGACCACCCGATATAGTCCGGACCCGTTATATTAGCCGAGTGATCGACCTGGACTCCTGCCACGATCCCGGCGCCCCAGCTAATTATAAACACTCGCTCATAGAATAAACAATTCCATGCTAATACCACCAAGGAATAAAATTGCTTATACTAACGCGAGCATCACACAATTAATGAGCTGTTGGAAGCTATTCTATATCGCGTATGACGCGCTAATTGCTACAATTCCAATACATTGACTTGTTAAGGCCGTTGAGGTCGATAACTCATACATTCCTGTCAGTGAGTAAATATTATGTTTTGATGTTTTTTATTTTCGTAACAGAATTATTATCACATCCGAAACATCTGTCCTTAATCTAAAAACTTAATGCTCCCGTCATCCGAACTGGCAGAGATTAAACGTAGCTTTTTGTTCAACAGACCTAAAGACTATTTCTATACGGTTACTGCCGAAATCTTTTGCTCTCAGAAGTGTGTTGGTGTTGACGTGAGAGATACGTGTGGAGTCCCAAAGTGGCGCATGTGGGACGCGCGTCAACTGACCAAAACAACGAGCTCGGTCTTTATTCACGTATGCGGAATCGTCTACTTGAGCTGGAGAATAGGTATCGCAGCGATAACGAGCCAGTCGTGTCCTCGCAGCCGATTATTGCGGTTGCTACATCAATATATTTGTTCTCGTACATTTTAACCGCTGAAAATATTATTCGCATTAACAAGAGCCTCGTCGCGCGCTCTGTGGAGTCAGGTGTCAGTTGAATATCTGCGTCTAGCCTTGCGTTTAAAACTGTCAAGGCGAGTGTGGAGGGAGTGCAACGTGTGGCTTGTAAACTGTTTAGCTTTTAAACTCGTAAGCAGTGGTGCAGTGACCCATCAGCCGTGCGTGAAGACGGGACGATGGTGCGCAAAGGGGAGAGGTCCACCGCCACCCTGCTCAGGACTCTGGCCGACACGCTCCGCTGGCAATCTCTCCGCGCCGTCACTTTGGTGCGTTCGGTAAGCAACACTGCATCACGCTTCAACGCATACCGCCATTTAACCAATAACACTTACTTATGCTCTTTGTTCGATTAATTTTGTCGAAGGACAATTAAAAAATGTAAATTGTAAGCTCAACGAGTGGTCGTTTCTACTGGTATAATTTGAATTATCCTATGTCTATTATTTACAATATACACAGGTGTTCGACTGTTTGTCGTTACTCGTTATCGCTGTTTATGCTCCTCTCGGTTTATTGACGTCACAGAGTTGTGTAAAACTTGGAGGAAATTCGATTTATTATCAGATAAACGATAACTCGTATGCTGGTTATATCGATTGACGTGTGGTACTCAATGTTTTGACATGTGCTCACGATGCGTCCGTGTGCCCGTCTCGGACAGTTCACGTGCGTTTATCGGAATGTATCGTAATCTCTGACCTCAAGGGCGGAGATCACGTTGCATAAACAAGCGCACTGACACCGTGCCATATCATTCGTTACCTTTGATGCACTCTTCATTACGAAAGCCTGGCCCGTAATATTATCATTATTACTGTGGATTTTACGTTAAATACATTGTTTTTCTACTTAAATTATATTTAAAACTTTAAAAAAGTCTTGGGAAAGTGAGAATTTTCAACGAAAACAATACCCGAATGTCAAAAAACATGGACTATCAACAAACAAAAGATTTTGGCACTCGGACACATTTACAAAAAGTTGATACACAAACCAACGAACCGATAAATTAGGTCAAATAAACGTCGAGTGCGATGCATATGTAACCTAGAACGGTGAGCGAATTGTCGCATTTTGTTTACACACATGTGTATACGTAATACGAGAGCACATAGATACAGGTGCGGCGTAGACATTCGGCCCGGGCCTTGCTCTGACCCAGTTAAACCCCGCCATTTCTTATCTATTCTACTAGATGCAGTTGGGAATGGCCAGTCTAGAAGGAACTTTGCTTCTTTCTTTGTTAAGTCCTGATGTGCAAACTAGTAATAGTTTAAACGGCGTAATTTTGTCTTGGAAGTTTGAACAAGCTGCAGACAACGTTGTTATTGCATTGAACCACTCTTTGTGTGTCACTTGAATGGCGAAAAAGACCTTCCCTGCAAATTTTTAAGACCGTTTCAAACTGTTCACTAACATATCCGAAATTCTTTAAAACCACCTCCGGGTAGCGGAATAAAAATCACCTTAAAGTTTGTCTCGTTGACCGCTCCGAGAAGATTATCATTGGCATAGTTAAACTTTGTGTTAGTTTAACAAATAAAAAAGATTTTCAAAGTCCCTTACCTAGTGAAGTGTTTTCAAAGTTATTTCCAAACTAAACAAATAAATCACCACAATTACGGCTAAAAATAGACATTATAAGAAAGGGAATATTAAGCTAAACTTGTTTTTCTTAGTTCTTAAAATAGATCTTGCTAGGGTTTATTTTATGACGTCTTTTTGCTCCAACATTTTCTCGTATGATGGCATTATGAAGTTCCTTTTATAAATTGTCAACAACTTGACACGCTCATCATGTTGTCACTGTTAAAGGTACATTCCTAGCTAGAGACCACACTTTGTATAGGGTCACGGCTTCCGAAGAAGTTTTCTTCTCCTTACACCGCATGGATTTTCCGCATTTCATCCATTTGCGTTGTACCTTAGCTTTATCACCGAATCGTCTTCCTTTACCATACGTTTCTACAACAACGGATTCAGCGGATCTTGCGTTACCCACATCTGGTCTGCCTAGATTAAAGGTCGGTTACGACAATCAATAAGGTTGTATTGTTTACTTTCTGAATATCTCTCGTTTAGAGTCAAACGCACGATTCGCTAAAATTGATGGAGATTTACGAGTGATCTAGGACGACTAATAAGACAAACACATTAACGAAGTTATGGAACATATTCACACGACATCCTTGTAACATCGGCTGTTAGTCATAGAAACGTGAGAGCATCGTTGCATATCAACATCAGTGCAATGGCACAACACTTCCTACACGACATTGACTAGCTCACAAAGGATTCGAACCATCTGGAATATCTTTAGGACTTAACTAATAATAAGGTTAAGTATCTACATCTGCAGCCTTTGTCTAAAGTGATAGCTCATAACACTGACTCACATGTAAAGAAAGAACCTCCGACATTGCTATATTTTTTTCAACCTTTACCAACTATGTGTCACGTACATCTAATGCGATTTGACTCACTCCGTCTGTGAGTATATGCTTTGCATTATGATCATCACCATTAGTCGGCATTCTCTTCGGGCCGATAGGACTCAGCTGTTGTGGCGTCTGGGTGCTATTAATATAGCTGTTAGGACCGTCACATACCAACAGACTCCTACCTAGTGTCTAGTTAGACTGTAGGGAAATTTTGAGACCGGCTTTTAAGAGTTTCATGGGTTGTTTTATTGTTATTTCAGTTGTTTAACATCTGAAACTGTTTTGCCTGCTTGTGTGGTCTCGTTTGTGGTAGGAAATTAAAGTTGGCTGTATAAATTCCGAATATTTGCGTTTGGGTTGGTTGCCAAGTGAATGATTTCATTATTTTTACATATTTTACATATTTAGCGCTAGTTGTAAGTGCGTTGACGTTAGCCATGGGAACAGTAAAACGAAAGTCGTCATCACTAAAAAGTTGTTAAAACATTGAGCTTTTAAGAAAAACAACGCATCAGCGTTACCTACTTTGAACTGCGCTTTGTTTACAAAAGATAAAATGCTTGATATATTCATTATGTATGTTGCATCCGTCCGGCATGCATGGGCCGTAAAGTATGCTTTAAATGATCCTGTGCGGGTATCGTACCTGGTCGCTTGTGGGCTGGCAATTTGTGAACCGTTACCTCATAATACACCCTCTAGCAATTTGTTGTTATTCAGACTCTTTATTAAGCCTACGTAAAAATATTAAGTGGTAGGTGGCATTTGATGAATATTTTGCGTGGTTCTGGAACACCCACCAACTTTAATATCAGTGTGGGTGGCAAATTATTAAGGTAGCCACCGCTGATATATTAACCAATTTCCAACTTAATCTTTAATCCAGAAATATTTATTTTATTCCTGCACACTATGTTTGCAATAATTTATTGCGATAAATCTACCGTTCCCGTTATAGACGTCAGGAATGCTGTAAACTTCTGAACAACTTTATTTAATCTTCGGTCTCGTTCTGATAAAATTGTCGCTTTTAAATTTGTTTCAAAACTTCATTTACAACTTTCGAGATTCTCCGCTATACAGTTCATAATAATTCTGACTTTCTTGTTATGTAATTCGAAGGTCGAAATCTGTCTTGTACCGAGCACACTGTTAGTGATAACTGAAAACTGTTTGTGTTGTACGAAAACATAATTAGTTGGAATTAAAAACCTATTCGTATCATCTATTTGGATTTGTGTATGAGCATTGTAAGAAACCGAACTCGTTTCTCCGATACAAAAAAGAGCGCACAAAATAGCTTAAAGCTGTATAAAATTGCAGCTGCAGTGTGTGTGCAGGGTTGATCAGTGTTCGGTTCGTTATCGTGGCGGGCAGCAATACATTGGATCGGGAGCGCAGCGGAGTCTAGTCGACGTCGGCGGCGGCGTGCCGTATCGCCGGAGCCGCCATCCGCAGAGATGACTATGCTCGCTCTCATTCATTAGAGGGGCGGGAGGGCCGGGGCGCAAGACGTCGCGCGCCGCCCGACGATATCGATTTTGTCCCTCTCTCCCCCCGCGCCCGGCATACACCCCCGCACTCAGCATCCGACCTCGAGTGCTCTCCTCTCGCGCCTACCGAACACCTCCGACAGAAACTACGCCTTAACGACATGACGCCACAGCTCAAAATTCCAATACTCGACGCCAGCCTGACGTCCTCCCGCCAATCCCTAATGGACCCTCCGGCCGAAAGTCACTCGGTCGAGATTACAACGACGCCTCCGCCGTCCACACTGTTGAAAAAATAAGCTTTTTGTTACAATTAAAATGGTAAATCAAACCAATTTTAGTAATTGCGAGGTCAAACTTTGAAGTGGCGGCGCGCGCTCGCTGAGGGCGGGCTTTTTAAACGCGTATGATTTTTAATGGGAGCTCTTGTTCTTGTAGTTGTAAGACTGACTGTCCCGAAAATCTCACCTAATGTGGAATGCGCAAGTCCAATGCGACATCGTATGATTAAATTATTAGTTTGAATACCTCGATGGCCAGACTTGAAGGATTTATGTACTCCGCAACTGTTTGTTACTCTTCACTGCACAGTTTGTTCTCGACGTCTCTCGCGAATGTTTTAAGCTCAACATATAACCAGAGCCAATAACGCCAAGATCTTTTTCTTCTTAACTTCATTTATTCCTCGCTCTGGTTTTCATAATTGAACTCAAAAAACTTTCAATATAATTAACTTATGTCATTAAGTTATACTCGTTTATTTTCATGACGGTTATTATAGCAGCAAAATACATAGGACATAGAATGTAATTAAACTGTATTCTTTATTAACATGTGACCTATAATTATGAAAACAAAAACAATCGCCTGTTCTTTATTCAACAATAACATTTCAGTTACACTTAATGACTTTTAGAACATGTTGCCTTAACATGTTACAGGCGACATTGTTACTAACAACCTGCAAATAGAACACTACACACACTCATGTCCCAATGTCACACTAGAATACTACAACATATTCTAGAAAAAAAAACATGCGTTCTATTTCAGTCCGAGCTATTTTTTTACAAATACAACCTATAACGACATAGACCGCCCACATGTAAAGCATACGTGCACAAAACAATGCATCGAAAAAAAAAAGAACAATTCCACTATTTAGTTCACCGATCTATGAGAGAAAACAGAATTCTTGTTGCGGTAGGTCCCCGAGATTATGCATCGTTTTCATTGCTAATCGCCGTTTAATACTGTCTACTGACATTATACCGGAGTTCAATAAAAATTGCTCACTGCTGCTTTTTTAACGTAAAGGTGCATCTGGTCGTTGAAAGTTTAATGACACTAAATTGTCAGGCCAAATGACTTTGCTTAAGAAATTATTGAGTGCCGTGTCTACATGTTTTTGTTAAAACGATTTCCATAATATTATCATGAATTATGTTGGTTTTGGGTTTTTAGATGGCATATCAGTTAGCGAAATGCCAGCACCTGCTCAATGTTTGTTATCCTTTGCTTTTTGCTTCACTTCGTATATTATCAAAACATATTTATGTGTACCGGTTCCACGTGGTTTACATGAAATACACAGATTTTATCTGCCAACACCTGCAATGATTTCAGAAAGATCTGATTGCAGATTTACTGATCAAACTGGTATAGGATTGAAAAGCCAGACTTGCCCGATCAAATCGTGTTTTACAAAAATAACAACTATCGATCATATTTAGATGACGTGAGATATGATGACAGATTTCCAAAGCCATGCTTATACCTGAAAACCGGTAAAAACCAGAAGATAAAAGACATCTAGCATTTGGTTTTTATTTTCTGGTCTTTTCACTAGAATAAACGTACTTTAATTGGTGTTAAAAAGGATTAATTACATAAAACATACTGAAATGCGACTGAGTCTTCGTAATTTAATTGTTTGCCAAGAACTCTGGTCCTTTGGGACGCATACGTGATAGACATCACGGCAATGGTCGTTTTGATTGAGAACTCTCTACTTATACTCTCTGGTAAGGCTAATAGAATGGCTGCGAGTGTCCGTAGAAAGTAGCGCGGATCCCGTGGCATTAAGGAAAAAGACCGCCTTTAAACATCCCAAAAAAAAAAAGTTGCCCATAACGGACTTACAAGATTACTTTCATCGCGGGAGTTCAAACAGCTCCTCAGGGCAGTACAAAAAACAGATTAACAACGCTCGAAGTCGCAGATAAAATCTAGCATAACGCATCGGGTCAGACGCCGCGGTTTCGGCGCCTTCAAAAAATGACGTCACCTTCGAACAGATGGACTTATTTCAGAAAGCATCTGGAAGTGACGTATATTGTAGCAAACATAAAAACCCAATGATTTATGAATTATGTTTAAGATACGTTTAAGCCAACTCTGGCATGGGCTTCAGGTAGGCAGAATAAAAAACTACAACCATGTAAATTAAAATAAACTTTTAAAGGTCAACAACCCGAAATAAGGGTATAACAAGAGTCCAATTTTACATAAATAATTTCTCTAACAAGATTCGTGTTAAGGTATATAATAGGTAATTTCTTGCTATTACAATCATACCTAATGTTCTTACACCCACGCTTACATCCCTTGAGAGGCAACAAGAGCCTTTAGCGGCAAACTAAGCGTCTTCAGAGACCCTTAGATATTTTGGGATAATATATCGTCGTTTTGTTCTCTAAGATCGGTCGTTTATAATTATGTTTCCTCTGAATACAGGAGAATTCTCATCAGCTAGCAACTGAGTGTCAACTTTTGTAAAGATAGATAACAAAGTTACAAAAAATTCAGCTGTTCCATACTTATTAGGGAACAATTGTATTTTTTACCAAAAAACAAAAAAGAAAATAAAAAACAAAAAAGAAAATACTATTTCATAAAATAAAAAAAAACAAGAGGCTCCTCTACAGCCGGTATAAATCTCACTCGCATAATTATAACCCACTGTGTCTAATTTGTGTAGGCTGTCGCGGGAAGACCATGAAACAAATTGCTACGCCGACTGACCGCTACCCATAAGCCAGCCGCATCGACAACACTGTGACTGTATTAAGAGCATCCTGTTTTAAAAGGCAAAGGAAATCCCCACAGTACTCTGAAAATGATTGCTGTTAACTTTTTCTCTAAAAGCTCCCAGCCCAAAGGAAAACAAGACTGCCCAATTAGACGTTCTGCATCTCTTGCTAATTTGTATTTATAAGTCTTCTAATAAAAAGAAAACACATTTTTCACGAAAAATAAATTATCTAAAACAGTTTTGTCTAGAGAACATCCAATTGCATTATGATTTATGAGACCGTCGAGTGCCCCTACATCTAGACGTACTTAAGAGCTTTTGAAGTTGTTATCGAAATGCTTGAGTATTTATTTACACAAACAGAGTAAATCTCCATTACTCCTTATCAAAATATTAATGTCACATTATCATCCGGAAAGTAAGTTAATAAATTAAACGGTCGTAAACGTATCTCATAAAATTCCAAATGTCAATTTTGTTTATCAATTATGTAAACAGAATAAATACGTTTGATGCATGTTATTTATTAATGAATAGTATCTGTTAGCTCGGTTATTATGGTAATGCCCCATCAAAGGCGTCTGCCCGGACCTGCCTCAACGAGGGGAACGCTTGGGGTAGGTTATGGTATTGCACTCGCCGATCCGCCGACTGCAAGGGTGGTTTTGCATAAGTATACCTCGGCTTATAGTTTACAGCCCTGAATGTGTCTGTCTAACCGCTGGATTTATGAATGCTGCGGTGCAATTATGACGTTTCGTACGAGTGTGCGTGTGTGTTTACGCTGTTCCGATTGCTATGCAAACTTTTGATATACGTTACGTGCTTTAAACATTTTACTTGATTTATGTTTACCTGTGCCTGTACGTTCCCTCCGTCTTACAATACAAAGATTTGTACGTAGTAGTTTTCAATTATCGATCTCACGGCCATCTGAGTTTGTTATAAATTTTAAATCAGTTTATCTAGACTGGTACCAAGTTGAAAATAAACAGAGATCGATATGGCCCCGGCGACGACCGAAACTTCCCTGGGTCCCTCGACGTTTTAGGATCACACCGTCCTGAAACGTATTAGGAGCACATTACAGCGAAGCACTACAACATCTTAAAACTTAGCCGAGTACCTGTTGGAGTTTTTTCGCCGGGCCGGGTAATCCGACAGATGATTAAAAAAGCGTGCGTGCCCACTTGACGCAGTGTTAGCTTTTTTGCGTGTGTGTGCGGTGTGCGGTGGCACTAATGAAACGGGCCCCGGCATGCGTCGTGGCGGCCTACGTACGCGGGCCTTGCATTGGGTCGGGTCAGTGAACCTGCCCGCCCACTATCGGGGTAAATATGCCGAATGCACACAGATGCGCGCGCCGTCCCCGCACACCCCCCTCCCGCTCGGTCGTCGCCGCTGCACTCTGCACGCATACACCCCCGACCCCTCTTAAAACTCCTAATTGATTGCACAAATTTTCTCGCAATAACTGTCTTTTTATGGTGTTAATGATGTAAACTTGCGCAGTTCCGCCGCTTTAATTGATACTCGACGACGTGATAAGTTGTAAACCAGAGTACCTAATGCGCGACGAATTCTCATTTGCATATCGCCGCGGTGTCGTCAGCGGGACTATGAAAAATTAATTAGCATACGGCGAATTCTCTTTTTCGGGATTCCGTTGCGATGTTCAGGTTTTCGCTACGATGGATAACCAGACGTAAGGTTTTTTTTTTTGGAAAGAAAAAGTTTCATTAACGCTCTTTATGGCCTTTTACTCTTCATGCAATGATGCAAGCCAGCGAAAGCATAAAATGTTGAAAACAAATTAGTCCTAGGCAGATCTTTACTTCACAAAGTTGATTCTACATTCTTTTATTTCCGCCAGTGTTTCCTCCGATGAAATCGTTCGATTGAAATCTTTTATTCAGCATTCATTAGTTTTTATTTAGCCAAGATCAAAAGCAATCGCCGGTCTTGGCACGAGTTTACATAACTCTGGTACAATCAGAAGAAAAAGCTCCAGACGATCTATTATAAGTAGGCATGAACACGAGAAAGATAAATGTAGACAGCTGTGTATTTTGTTACAGAACCAGAATAACTTGATAGCGTAATCGATATGCCGATGATCCAAGCATTACATCATCGAATGCATTCAGATGACATCACGGTGACGTCACGGCGCAATGCGTATAAATAAAAAAATTACGCGTCCGAGTGATGCCAGCCAACATCCCTCCATACACAAAATAAATACATGCAATATAAATCGCATAGAATTGCAATGCCATCATGAATGCGCCCGTTTTGGCATGATTGCCGCACAACGCGGTCTTTTAAACATTTTGACCTATTCAATTGTGTGATACATTGCTTATTTTATGTTTCTATGAAGATCTGCGACTGAGAGCGAAATATTGTCATTGCTATTCTTGCAGTATTCAACAAGAAAAGAAAATTGCATAAAATATTCAAATGCACTGCACCGTTGTTTTAGAACTCACTATATCAGTGACACATGACAGCAGATATTCTAAAAGCTGGAGGATGTTTGTTTTATAATGAAAAAAGCCTATCAGCATACAAAAGGCGCGTTAAATTACGACGGGATTTTCATTACGTCCTGAACATTTTCGCTAGACTTTTTGACATGACAAACACTGGTGTATAAAAATTGGCGCCTTAATTTCAGACAACAATATTTTCGGGAGTTAACCAAATTATTATTAAAAGGATTTTAATGTAACAGGTGCAAAGTTTTACTTTATAATGTTTGTAAATTGTAAGTTTAAATAAAAACTGGCAACTTTTCTTATTCCCGAACCAGGTATCTGCTCCTTGAGACTAAAGTTTCGAAGAACTACTAATTGCTGGTGCAAAATAACAAAGTTTTAATTGTTGTTTAACTTGAATGGCAATAACTGTTGTAAAGTGCAGCAATATTGTTACCCATTAATATCTCAATTAGATATCGCTTTATTTTCTCTTTCATGATTCGAAAATTAAGAAAACGCATGCAAATAATTACGGAGTTATTCTCTAAATGCAGAGAGAATATTTCTGTATCACAAGAAAAAAACCAGAGAACCAGAGAACAAGAATAAAAATTGTTTAGGTGATTGTTTAAGTGTGTGAGCCATGGAGCGTTCCATGCTCAGCATGAAACTGCTAGACCGAGTTCTAAACGTCGGAACACGGAGACGTACGAAGGTTTTCGATATTGGAAATTGCGTTATGGAACTCAAATGGAGTTAGGCAGGATACCTAGCAAATCGCGATGATGGCAGGTGGAGTAAAGCTGTGACTGAGTGGAGTCCAAGAACTGGAGGGAGAAGTGTTGGTCATTCGGCGGCGAGATGGGCAGACGACATTGTTGCCATCGCGGGAATATCCTGGATGAGGCTGGCACAAGAACGTGGAGCTTGGCACAAGCAAAGAGAGGCCTATACCCTTCAATTCAAGAATTCGGGCTATGGGGGATGATGAGGTGTATCCGGCTCGAAGGACCAACCATAAAAAAATCACATACCCACACCTACAGCCTAAAAAGTTGCAAAATATTCATAAATTGTTATTGAATAACAAAACATAACGATACACCAACAAACGTAACCCCCTATAAAACTCAATAAACGAATCACCACCACACGAACAAACCCCATTACTTTTAGTATCGACATCCTATAAAAGTTTTATTGGGTTAAATCAACGCGACCCTCGGTTATCTTGGTCTTCAGGAAGTGCCAGCATGCCAGCAGCATAGTGCTGGTGAATAATTGGGATACTCAGCGGTGCACCGCTCTCTTGTCATTGGTCCACCCCTAATTGAATAAACTGACGATATAGATACAGAGATTTTGAGTGGCTGGAAGCGGCATAAGGTAGACTGAATCTCCTAAAGAATGTTGGTGTGTATGTTTTGTTATCATGACAATTTTAATTATAGTTTCATACTGCTAGTCACGCACTTGGTACTAAATTAAATAACGAAATACATACATACAAACAAAATCAAAAAGAACAAAAAGGGGCCGCCTCCACAAGCGAGAGAATCGCGGCGATTTAACGTATTTCTATACGAAAATATCGCCGTGATTCTCTCGCTCGTGGAGACGGCCCAAAAGAGAGTGTATAGAAAAACGTGGCAAGGACGATAATATCGACGATTCTCTTGCTCGTGGAGGTGGCCCTGCATATGCGTCGGTGGTCGGTGGCATATGCGCCGAAAACAATTAGTGCTCATTTCTAGAGACGCGGCGCGTCGCGCGGCGCGTCGCTCGACGCGTTGTGCGTTTTTTCCGTTTACGGAGAGGCGGCGCTTGCAGCGGTCCGCGTTATCACACACCCAAATACAAACATATGGCAAAGTACGATGTTGTTTACGGAGACGCGGCGCGTGCTGCGGCGCGTTGCCCGAGGCGTCGCACGCCGCGTTATGTCATCATGTCACGTCATGACGGATGTCAAACAGTCAGCTCTTTGTGTTCTTCTTCTCGCGAATAAATAAAAATACCAGTCTAATTCGCGTAAGTTCATTGAATAAATACTTCTGTCAGTGCAACTTATGAATAACATTGTTATCTAGTGTTTATGTGTTTGTGTTTATGCCCGCCGCGTTGCCCGCCGCGTTGCCCGCCGCGGTGGACGCCGCGTACGTTCGACGCTGCATCTCAAGCAAACGCGCGTAAAAACGCTTCTCCGTAAACGCTCTCATACATTGCCATATGTTTGAATTTTAAGCGGCCCGCGCCGCATGACGCGACGCGCGACGGCCGCGTCTCCGTAAATAAGCCCTTAGAAGAATTGTTAATTTCTTTTACCAACTTCTAAAAAAGGACGAGGTTATGTACTGTAATCCTGCGCGGTGGTCCCATATAATTCATTTGCTTGGGCACTTTACGAGTTAGCTCCTTTAAAACATATTTTTTCTTCTTGTACCTATGCTGATGACATGATGATATCATAATAACTTCTAGTCACAATGTAAAGTTTATATATGCCAAGGACTTGTGTCGAATATCAACACAGAAGGGTAAGTAGGTTAAAATAAAAACTTCAAACGAATTCAAAAATAAAGCCTTCATAGGTTTCACTATTCACATTTTGTTAAAACTTTTCGTAAGGTCATAAAGTTAAAAAAAAAAGAAGTTGTTACGGAAGACCTACATTAGCTATTCATTCCAACAACAAGATTTAACAAGCACCGGTAGACCGTGACCTATATTCTTCAATGTTTTTTTTTAACTTGTAAGTTGAATAGCTATTGATACAGAATTACAGATATAAGGTGGGCATGGTCCAGACCAAAAACAAATATCGCAATGATGAGGAGAACAAGTGTCTTTCGGCTTCGTTAGGGGTCTTTTTACAACCATTATTTTTTACCAGTAAATTATGTACATAGTACAAGAAAACGAGCGATCAGCGAACGAGGAAATTCTTCATAAAAATAGACTGTTATGTAAGGCCGTCTGCTGGGGCACCTATCCTCTTAAACCTCATATGTAAAGCCCAATCACTTCCTGATATTTAATTTTAGCATAGTTTTAGAGATTTCACAATGAATGCAGAAAATAATAACCGCAGTAAGCAACTCTTGGCATTTCTAGTTTCTCTAGTTTACCACCTACGTCTTTGTAAATGGTGTCGCGCTCCCTTCTCGGTTGCAAGTCGCAACCTATGATGTCACTACAAAAATCTATAACAGGTATAAAAATACCCTTAGCGAAGCCGAAAGGCACTAGTTCTCCTCGCCTGAAAACCTTCTAGTTACGGAGATATTGAGGGGTTCAAAGTTGCAACTTTTTCTCGCGTTTTTTTTTGCCTTCACGACCCCCGTACTATTCAATACTTCCATCAGAACAATGTTTTCAGTGCGTTACATTGAATCCTGCTGGAAAACGGCGGTCTAGTTATTTAATTTACAGAATGCTTGTTTGACGGCTTCGTGAAGAGTCTGTTTACACCTTATATACTTAAAATAAATCTGTAAACTTAACATTATTGAAAAATCATGAAAGACAGTTTGAATAGCAACAGTATTTCGTACTTGCTACGGTCTACGTCATCTAGGCGCTACAAAGCGCTACGTAGCGCTACGAACTGCTACGCATTTTTTTCGGCCTACGCCGCATGACGTCATCGTCATGCTCACGTAAACTAATTAATCAGGGAAAATATCGCTTGGACATGAATGTAATCGTTATTATCTCATGTAAAAATTATATCCAAAACTGGAAAAAAAAATCTTTTGTTTTTGAACTCGACTGCTAACATAATATTTTTACATTTTGTAAGTGACAGTGATTAACAATAGAGGAGGTCTCGTAAATAAGGTTTGGCAGCAACAATAATTCTTCAATATATTTTCACAAGAAGCTATACAAATTTTGTCTATATTACAAGACAAACATTGTCTCAAAGGCAACCAAGCATGGGTAGACATAGACACGTTTCTGAATTATTTGCCTCCGGATTAACAGAATATTGGAGCACAAACTAAACTTAATTTAGGTTATTGCCATCTTTTACTAAAAGGCAGTCCGAGAAAAGGACGGCTATAGCTATGAACTAAGTTAGAGATGTCAAACTAGTTTATGCCTTGCGCTTTACCGTGTTTTTAGTCGACATGTTTTTACGTGCACCCTTGATTTGCATGGAAATATTAGTTCAATTAAATTTGACAGCTCTAAATTACGTCCGTCTCTTTCTCGTTTTATTATAAAGAAAAAGATAGCAATAGCCTAAATTAAGTTTAGTTTGAGCCCAACAGAATCGACACCATTATCTCGCATAACCTGTAATAGTTTGTAGTAGCTAACATATTATTTTCGCTACATATTGAGATAAACAGCTGTTTCCTTATTGTTTATACAGTTTGTGCGCCACGCTTATGAGTTAAGACGTAGTTAGCAGATTTGTATCGGGCTCGGTTTGCAGCGACAACTTCCTACCTACAGGTCGTGCAAGTTGTGCTCTTCGCGTTTCCATCTCCGGCCATGTTCATTAGATAGTTAACCGTCGACCGAATAGTGGATCACGACTCGCTATCAGGTGCGCTGCAAACAAAACGCTCAATAGAGGCCGGGTTAAACATGCACGACGGGTGTACGGGTATAATTAAAGTTTAGGAGACGCTCACGTCGCCCGTTAACCTCGTTATCGGGCGCTGGAAGTGGGTGAGACGCGGTGGGGAGGGAGCCAGCCTCGGGGTTGGGGGGAAACGGGGAAAATCAATGACAGCCGCCGCGCGCCGTCTCTCCCCGTCCCGACGCGCTCATCTCGCGACCACGTGCCGCGGTCACTGGCCTGACTCACCATACTATCCTCTCCCATAACCACCATTATTTGTCTCCTCGCATCCTCATCATTGCCCCTCGATCAATCAAAATCCCGCATTTCAAATTGTAACTCTGAACTATCCTTATCCGACGTAATCAATCACCAAAAAGTACTGCAAATTCTCTGAGCGCACGTGTTATTCAGATGGCCGGCACAAATCAAAGCAAATACCTCGACATCGGTCAACAAACAAACAGTTTAGTGGAACAGATAAGTGCGCGGTTGCACGAAGCCTTGCCAGTTGTTGGGGGCGCTCGGTCGCCTGTAAAACATACAATGTAATAGGTATGTAGGTCGCTGTCAGAAATTTGGGTTATCGTTTGGCCGCGTCGATATGCGACACTTCCGATGCGATGTGAATGCTATGCACTCGCCGATATTATTGCTATGTCATGCTTCCGTGTTACGTAATGCCGGCTTCTGAATGCCACATGTTATTGGTCATATGACGCACTCTGACGCGCAAGTTTCCATATAATAATATGACAAGGACAACCATCAATCGGATTACCACCCTAAGACTTACCCACTAAGACTTTTCCAACTGGAAAAAAATATTTCCGTCGAGTCTCCGAAGTTACCAACCAGTCGCAAAACAATGAGTCATATTCGGGGCGAGTCTCGCGGTACCTCGTAAAAATCGGTAGCAATGAACTTCCTAGTCCCAAATCCATGCGTCGGTACCTACGTCGTCGGTAGGCAGTCGGTACAAATGTTTTATATAAGCATATCGCGACCCGTCGTCGATCAATGTCAGCCGCATATTTGGGTCAACGTCCGTCAACCGAGAATTCCCGCGTTCGTCTACTCTTCATTCCCTACCTATATCGCATATGATCACAATTGTGCAATGTTAAATGTTTAGGAAGAGATAATTGTACTAACATGATTTTGATACATTTAGAATAGTTATCGAACCTTTCAAAAATTAAAACTCTTTATTTGACAAACTGTCAAAAAAAAACCTGGAAAAAGCTAGCAGTAACAACTGTCAAAATTGACAGTCATAGATTGTGCAAGTTTACAAAAAAATGGATAAAAGAAAAATGTAAAAAAAAAGCAAAGCCAACCAATGATTCCGTAATATCTACAAACTTTACATATACACAAAAAACTGGGCAACATATCTTTATTGAGGGTGAAAAATGAGGTGATCTACGATCTTAATTAGATATTAAATCGTAGATCACCTCCTGATGTTTTCTATTTTTGTCATCCTGGCTTACCATTTCATTGGGCTGGTAATGAAATTGTCTTTCTTATATATTTACGCGACAACTGAAATGTCTTCTTCTTCCAATACGTCTTGTACTTCTCTATTAGTAGTCATCTCGGTAGACACCTTTCTAGTTTATATCATCGTTCAAACAGTTCCGGTTTTAAATATTAGTTTCAAAAGTCGAATCCCAATACTAATCTTCACCTATTTTGTCCTCAGGTATATTACGCGAAGAAAAAGCGGAGAGCGCAACAGTACCTGGGCGAGGACGGCTCGCACAAAAAAGAGCGGAAGTTATATAATGACGGATATGATGATGATAACCATGATTACATCATCAAACAGGGCGAGAAGTTCCTCGACCGGTATGAGATCTCCTCGCCGATTGGGAAGGGATCTTTTGGACAGGTGAGCATCTATTACTTTTCTTTTATTCAATCATTTTAGCCTATTGAAGTCATCAACTGGAATGACCCAAAGTTGACGTCTGATCTCAGGATTATAACTCTTGTGAGTCAGTGACCTTAAATTTATAATTAAAAATAAGTTAATAAAACCAATGTGTGCTGTGAGTCTTTTTCTAATAAAATTGAGTAAAACAAAAAACACTATATTTAACTTGTTTGCTCGTCATTTCCGATATTAAATTAAACGGGCCAAAGGTGCACGAACAACTAATAGAATGTATGACTTATCAGGTGTGTTATAAACGTTCTGGGAAAAATAAATAAAATGTGAGTAACCGTTGCACTTGGCGGTCAAGTACGTGATTCATACGATACATTGTAATAGTTATCCTGTTATCAGTTCAGCACTAAGCTACTTACAGTCAGATTATTGAACGTAATGAGGTTCTACTCGTTGGCCTAGTAGTAAACAGATTAGGAACACTTCTGAAAACTCTGTGTTAGCAATAGGATATTGTTATTGTTTACATAGAAAAAATATTTAAATAACGGTAATAGCTGGCTTGAAGGAAATATTATTTAGCCTGAAACGCCACTTTGAACTTAAGCTACAGAGTTTTTGGTTGAGTATGAACACAAGCCAGTTAGAGCTTTTCTCAATAGATTTACCTGTCAGTTTCGAGTGACATCTAAGCCAAGTAAGTGAACTTTGGTACGTTACAGTTCAGTCACTTGGCTTACAGTATCTGCCTAAATGGAAATGTTACCAAGGTTCGGGATCTTAGAAGTCTGATTTCATGCGTATAGGTCTCAAGCTTTGGTATACTCCTGTTAAAATTCGGTCGCCACAAATTCCGTTGTCAATCAAGAACTTGATACTGTTCTAAAAGTTGCCAATCAGAGCACCTATTTTACTATGTGCTTTTGCTATGTCACGCTGTGCACTCCAGTCCTGGCCGTCCTTCCACAAATCTACTTACTAATAATATGTTTTTCCATATTACAGGTTGTGAAAGCGTATGACCACGAGGAGCAGTGTCAAGTAGCGATAAAAATAATTAAGAATAAGAAACCCTTCCTAAACCAGGCACAAATAGAAGTCAAGTTACTAAAAATGATGAACAGAGCGGATCCTGAAAATAAGTATTATATAGGTAAGTTTTGAACTTGAAATATAATTTAATCGGTCTTGTGAAAAAAGATCGCTTAGCCGACAATTCAACAATGGCAAAGAAATCAACAAGGTTAGGGGATTTTTCGGGACCGCGATTAAATTGTGAGACGAGGTAAATTACAACAGCTACGATTAGTGATCAAGATAAAGATCTATCAGATTATCTTGTTATAGCATGTTGGTCACAGTTCTAACTTATAAGACAGGAGTCTTAGCAACGTGTAAACTAGATCTCAAGTCATTCTAAATGTTGATTCGATTTAAAATACAATATAACAGTTTTAATACGTTTGCAATTTTATAATTTATTAACCTACAGACAATATTGACTGTGGATGTAGATACGGAACATAAACACACCGTGATTCACTCTAATGTTTACTTTTTCGATTGCAATGTCAATGCAAAACATGTGACTTAGAGGAAACTAATATCAACTAACCTAAAGTGAGACGCAAATTGCCTTCTACGCAGCAGAATCAGAAAATTTTGATACTAAATGGCATGGTAGCTAATAGAGGACCACCCAACTTGCATGAATTCAAAGACCACAGCAGCTCTTGCGATTTCCGCGTGCTTGCAAGATCTATGCCGCCTTGGTGTTCTTCTCTCTCTCTCTACTCTTCAGCTTTGTCAAAATATGTGGCTTGGCCGTTTCGTTACTACAAGAACTATTGTATAACAGAAAAGTAATGAACAGTGGATACATTTTAGTAGTTTTTAGTTATTTATTTATTGTACCTTCCAGTATTAATATCAATCAATCAACTGGGGATGTAGGCCTCTATTAAGCTGCGCAATAATACTATCCTCCACTTTCCTTCGTCCATCCTTCGTCTGTCCCAGTCATCTTG
Organism: Xestia sexstrigata; assembly: GCA_941918905.2. NCBI lineage: Eukaryota > Metazoa > Arthropoda > Insecta > Lepidoptera > Noctuidae > Xestia > Xestia sexstrigata. The sequence continues at coordinate 6,361,178 of OW799213.2, read as the reverse complement.
CATTAATAATCTTGTTTTTAATTTTTCAGTGAAACTGAAATGCCACTTTATGTGGCGGAACCACCTGTGCCTAGTGTTCGAGCTGTTGTCGTACAACCTGTATGACCTGCTACGCAACACCAACTTCAGGGGCGTATCGCTCAACCTGACGCGCAAGTTTGCGCAGCAGTTGTGTACGGCGCTACTGTTCCTTAGTCAACCTGGTAAGACTTGCAACATAGACAGCGTGAATAAACAACGACACAAGCGACAAAGCCTAAAAATGAGTTTTCAATGCTAATGGCAAAACTTTAAAGCTCATTTTCCGAGACTGTCGTTTGATTCGTTGTTTCTGAACGCTGCACCGTCTAATTTAAAGCTACAACCTACTAGTCCTATTGGTCTTTCGTTTACCGGAGACGATGCCTTAGGTAGCTTCCCGGTGCGGTAGGGGTGCTCGTAGGGGCAACTCGTCACCACATCCTCTCCAATAAAATAGCTAACTCAGGCACCGTTTTAGTTGAGCGGAGCCTGTAGTGACGAAACCTTTTGCGAAAGATCTTTTCTGTAGAAGCTGTACCAGCTTGTCCAGCTTATGGCAAAGCAGATTTAGTTCAAAGAGACATTCAAGCATCGTCTATGCCGTTGTTATTGTAGATGTCCAGAGACGGTCGTGAACACAATTCCTAAAACCAGTAGAAATGTCTGGATGAACTTTCGAAGCCGCACCCTACAAATACCTTGATCTGCCTAACATATTAAATGCTCATGTTTTGAATATTGATGTAAAAGTTAAACAATTAATTGGGAAACATACAACCTCTATAACATAATACCCAAACCCAGAACGGAACTGACAGGAACTCCGTTTACAAAGATGTCCCAAAATTCCATTGTCGAGCAAATCTCGATAAGATAGCTCTTATCTGCAATACTAATACCTCTCTTTTGTATTCCAGAACTAAATATAATTCACTGTGATCTTAAACCCGAGAATATACTACTATGCAACCCGAAAAGGTCAGCCATTAAAATAGTGGATTTCGGGAGCTCGTGTCAACTAGGTCAAAGGGTGAGTCTGCTTTTACTTATAGTCTAGTCCGTTTTCATTAACATTAGTTGACAGGTAAGTATAATGTCGGATTTCCAACTCTAATGACTGTGCCGAGCGTTGCAAATCGCAACTGTCCGGTCTTATTTAATCATACAATTTAGGTGTCTTGTAGTGTTGCTGAAAACAGGCATACACCCACTGTATTTTAGTCTAGACAAAGTTTCTAGAACGCAACATTTTGTTTAAAAAATGGCCTTTGTAGTCAAAGCATGTCAGTATTTCAAATTCAATTTAGATGTAGATGTCAGTTTTAGCCGGTCTTAGCCTGAGGCTAAATATGTTAATTGTTTACTAAATAAACTGTCTTACTTTTAATCACAAAATGGGAGTTAAAATAAAATATTCTTGATGGTAACAATCAAACGATAGAAAAACAACATCATATTTAACAGTTTTAAACCCACAAATTTGCTCGTGTAAACGTGACTAATTTGAAACTGAAACTATTTATTTAAGAGTTCAAATTATACATTATTCTTTACTCCTTTCCGTCTGATATATTAATTTGCAAGTACCAAGAAATTCAATAGAACCCACTAAATTATTGGAGTGCACCAAACGCGGCTCCACCAATTTATAGAGTCGTTTCCCGTACACGCTAATTGCTAAGATAAATCACATCGGGGTCGTGTGATTCAGTGGTGGAGGAGGCCTGGTTATCGCCGACTCTCACATATACTTAAAACGTAATACTACCTTCCACAACGCGACGATAAAACTCATTCATGAACGATGTTAGGTAACTTCATATAGGTACTTTCAGATTTTATAAATCACCTTTTTGTTGTAATTTGTTGATCTTTAATAGTTGTTACCCAAAAGTCTGACAACCAATATACAATACAAAGGGTGGGTTTTGGTCTGTGGAGGTCAGACAGGCAAATATTGGAAAATATTGGTAATCGGCTGCATCTGGTTAGCAGCAAGTTGGGAAAAGGCTTGACAGATGTTGATAATGCTACATTGTTCTCACATAATGTACCATCTCAACATGAATGATGTAACCAAGGTTTTGTAAAAATATTCTGATTTAAAAGAGTGTCCATGGAGTTTCTTGCCCATTCTTCCTCATAGAGATCTACGTTAGGGAATGGGCAACTACAGTACTTTCACAGTTTTAATGTCTTGTGACTGGGACTGTAGCTACATTTAATTTTCATCTTTGTTTCGACAGTTCAAAAGTGCATGTAACTGGCCTACTTGAAATAAATGCTTTGATTTTGATTTTGATTGATGATGACAATGATGATTAATTAAGGTTTTTACACCACGCATATCTTGATTGGCCTGTCCTATATTCTCTTATCCGTTTTATCGTATGGTTAGTGCCTAACCTGGTGTTTAGAGCTTTTATGCCGCCCAGGGCCTCTGACTCGGCTTTACGTGCGTCGAGAAATATCTCACTGCTGGTGCTAGGTATCCTGTAGTTACTCATATTCAGCCAAGTAACCTCTTGAGTGTCGCATGATACACCATAGGTGCATAAGAAAAACGCTCCAAATGTCAAGGGAACAGGAGCAACTTAGTGCATAAGAACTGTCACGCGGACGCTATGACGGCCGCTCATTGGACGTTGGTATTTAATGTTTATTTGCATAGCAACACTATCTGGTTGTATCATGTATCATTCGACTAATCGATGTTTACTTGACTGGTTTTAATAACATTTTATTAAGTAGGTCCATCGGCTCAAATCAAGACTCCGATTTTACCTGAAAAAATACAGGAAAAACAAAGTTCTTTGGCATGACGTGCGGATTGAACCGTCTCACGTTCGATAGTCCCGCTAGCTAAAAACACATAAACATAAAATAATTTGAGATTCCATACATAACGTTTTATATTCCTTATCGTAGCGTCCTTATAATCATGAATGGAAGTATTTGTAGACATTTTTTTGGCACTGATTAGGTTAAATATAAATGTTTCCTTATATTTATTTCGTTATCGGCACTGTAGAAGCGCTAATTAAGGTCATAGTATGGACTTGACCCTTGTTATCTTTCTTCAGTTTGTTCTCATTCTGGAAGTGCCAGTTAATTGGTACTTTACTTACATTGTCGTTTGATGAAATAGTTAACCGAGATTGCACCCAGATTGTTGAAGTAATTGTTGGCTGCTGATTCATTTGCAACATCATCATTCTAATCCGGCTGTTTGGGTTGGCTTCCAGTCTAACCGGATGCAGCTGAATACCAGTATTTTACATGGAGCGACTGTCTATCTGACTCTGCCTGTTAGTACTGGGCAATACGATATTCTTTGGTAAGACTGGTTGACTTTTTGCGCCACTGACTGCCTGTAACGACTGTCAAAGATCTAAAGAGCTACAAATGACAGCCGGGACCAACAACTTAACGTGCTTTCCGAGGCACGGAGGAAACGCGGTATGTAAGGGTGGTCACCCATTCACAGACCAACCTAGGCAAGCATTGCTTAACCTAAACATCGACCCGAGCGGCTGTTATTATTTCTCCTGCCCCTATCTCTATTTATTTGGGGTTGGCACAGCATTTCTTCTTCCATACTTCTCTGTTATTCGTCAGCTCATCAGATACCTCACACATTCGATTGCATCATGACCTTTTTGTTGTGGCTGAGCTCATGCTGATGGCTGAGAAGCTGTTAGAATATTCGCAACTTAGCATTTACAGTTTGGTAGAAGTAACATTTTTTGCAAACGACATTTTTTGCCTAAGGATTTCAACACGAATAAACGCTTTTTAATTATTATGTTTTTTCATCTGGTACCTAAAATGTAACTAACATTGTATGTATGACTCTTTAGATTTTACCTATAATTTAGCAAACCGATAGCGTTGATCGTTTTAGCACCTTCCCAAACCTGTAGTATTAAATACGTAGGTCTATATCAATATACCAGATAACCTCTGCACTATGTTAAGCCAGTATATTGCGTTTAATCACTTTAGGACTGTACTAATAATTTTATTGGTGGGATAACCGCATAGGTAATGACGAATAAGCCCCTACAAGAATTTTAAAATGACCAAACGTTCATTAGTGTTGAACCTCATAGATCTGGCAGTACGGAATCCTACTTTCCCATGCTTCTATCTTTTTCGTGTGCTAACCGATCGCAGGCGTCCATCGGCGATGCTGCCGCGTGCGATAGCATTCCCGCTCTGTTTCTCGCTCTAGCAAATTACTGTTCTGAGCGACAGAAAGGGATATGAATAGGACAATGGAAAAGTGAAATTTCGTGCTGGTAAAGCTGTGACTGAGTGGCGTCCAAGGAATGGAAAGAGAAGTGTTGGTCGTCCAGCGGCGAGAGTAACCTGGAGGAGGCTGGCACAAGAGCATGGAGCTTGGCACAAACAAAGAGACTCCTATACCCAGCAGTGGGTGAAGTGGATGATGATGATGATGAAATGAGGTTCTACCCTTAACATTTTAGTACTTGATTCCATTCTGATACCCGTTTAGATAAAAAGATAGATGTATTGCACTGATAGGTTTTCAAGTGTCGGCCTTAAAAATCTAACAGAGCGCTTTTACGCATAACATTTAAGTGTCGCCTAATGTTCTTGAAAATGGGCATTAATTGAGCTTTCCCCTAGCCTAAACCACCAAATAGTCACAATGTGGTGACCAAAGTACTAATGACCATTTTCAAATGTTCCAGATATACCAATACATTCAGTCGAGGTTTTACCGGTCGCCGGAAGTTTTACTGGGCGTGCCGTACGACCTCGCGATAGACATGTGGTCGCTAGGCTGCATACTCGTAGAGATGCACACCGGCGAGCCCCTGTTCAGTGGCGCCAATGAGGTCGATCAGATGAACAAAATCGTCGAGGTTCTCGGCATGCCGCCTGATCATTTGTTAGACCAGGTGAGACTTATTTATTGGTGCTTCTGTAAGCCTATAGTGTCTCTAGAAAAGCTCTGAGACAATGAATCTCGCTAGAGTCCCAGGAAAACTGGTTGGAAGGTTGGAACCTCATAACAAATGAAAATGATTGAGACAAGAAGATTGGAGGAGTAGGAAATAATCTGTCTGCCTGTTTGGGATGGCGGTGGTGGAAAGTTTAAAGGTTGCTATGAACGACCTCAGCAACATTAACTATACTATTCCTGCTAAAGCGAGTAGTGCGCCTGCTGAAACTTGTGGGTAGAAATCATCAGAATTTGAACATGAATTTTCCAAAGCATAACATTTACGTTGGTTTTAAGCATGTGTTCAAACGTTAAACTTTTATGGATTTCTGGCAAGAGCCTAGTATCTAGTTGGCGTGACAATGTCAAGAGTTTGATAGATTTTGGTATTTCTCTGTTCACAGGCACACAAAACAAGAAAATTCTTCGACAAATTACCGGCGTCAGAAGGCGGTGGTTATGTTTTAAAAAAAGTAAATGGAAAAGACGGGAGGTGAGTTTTAATAAATTGTGGCATTTTTTAGTGTACCTACCTACCATTCCCTCCCATTTGACATAATATATGAAAACACAAGTAAATTTTCAAGTAAAGCTTTTCTATTCTTAACTTATACTCGAACATAAGCTAAAATGCACAATCGAAATAAAAAAACCACGCATAACTACCCGACACTTCGATTCTTTTGACGCATGTTCTGGAATCTGTACTTGGAATCCACATCGCGTGTCTCATCTCTCCTCTGTTTGATTGAATCTTGCTCGTCTCCGCTTTGGTTAAAATCAGTCCGCGGAACTCACTGCCGGCTTCTCTGTCCCCGATCATTATAATGTGTATCTCTACAAAGCTTGAGTGAATCAGTTTCTTGTATGCAAGAGAGCTCCACCCTAGGCCGCATCATCGCTTCACATCAGGTGAATAGCGGCCAAACGCAAGCCTATTTCGCTTAAGGTGAAAGCGTCAGGGTAGCCCGCTTAGGTTTTTTGCAATTTGCAGGCCAGTGCTAGGTTGTATGGTGATTAAAATATTGTTCGCGACTGTAAGACGTATGTAGTTAGAGTTACAGAATTATAATCATCAAAACATCAATACAACCCTTCAAGTTCATAAAGGTCGAGGAATGACTTTGACCTTGAAAAAGTCGTTCCTCAACAAACTAGCACTGGCCTGCAAATTGCAAAGAACGTAGAAAATTTGATTTTTCTTTAAAAAACCGGCCTCTCATCTTCTCCCACCTTAGTTTTAAGCTTAAAGGTTGTTTAAAACAGACGTATGAGTGTATATTGTGTGTAATGTGTGCAGCGGTTACAGGAAGTACCGGCTGCCGGGCACGCGGCGGCTGCACGACATCCTCGGCGTGGAGGGCGGCGGGCCCGCAGCGCGCCGGCGCGGCGAGCCCGGACACTCCGTCTCCGACTATCTCAAGTTTAAGGTGACACACCAACCTTCATAACACAACAACCAATCTTTGTATTCCTCTGAAGGTACGGTCAAAGTGAGCAGGTGGCCTACCATGACGTCTGAAAGCAGTATTGTGTTAATTAAGGGAACAAACATGATTGCATTTTTAAAGTACTGATAATCGGTACCGGTCAGTACCTGTATGCATAGCTATTCACAACGCTTCGATGCGATTCCGATTCGGAAAGTCTATATATATATATATAAAAAAGACAGACATACGACTTTCCGAATCGGAATCGAATCGAAGCGTTGTGAATAGCCATACAGTAGTATAGTAGTATAGTATGCAGGGTAAAATAGCCCTATGCAATCTAAAGGGTATAAACATAAAGATTGCATTTTTAAAGTACTGACAAAACGGTACGGGTCCGTACCGATCTTTATGAACGAGCGCATTAGATTGCATAGGGACGTACCCGCCGTAGGGATTACACCGGACTTAGACAGTTTGTTACGTACATTATCCGTCCAAGCACTACTGACCATTTTAACATCAGTGGGCACGTGTAAAATCCATCCACATAATAATTTTACCAGAGATGACGGTACACTTAAAAAGCCTTATGAAATAATAGGTTACAGTCTGAGCTGGTAATTAAATTTAATGATAATTTAAATTGGACATCCCTGTAACATTGTTCAACAGGTTATCAAACCAGAAATCCAGAACTCACCACTAAATACTTGACATGGCTGCATACAGGCAAGCCGTTTGAAAGTTTTTCGTGTTTCTAACGAAGTTTCTGAAATTCCACCTTTAATTTGTCATCATAGATAGCTTGTTATCAACTTGTCATACAACGGCTAACAATATTGCTTACAAATTGCAGGACCTAATCCTCCGTATGTTGGAGTACGACCCCAAACAGCGAGTAACGCCGTACTACGCGCTACAACATAATTTCTTTAAGCGGACCGCGGACGAGTCCACCAACACACAGCAAGCGCAGTCGCATCACCAACACGGTTAGTTTCGCACTATTATTTACTAAACGCTGATAAACTAACAGTTCTGGAATTTTCTCTAACATTCACGAACGTTTCCCTAATACAGACTAACAAATAACTAATATTTTCAAAGGATAGGCTTGTGCTAATAAGAATGAGCCAAATGTTCCTAACAATATTGTAGCCAAGCTAATTCCTTGTAATATCTGGGACTGGGACTGAAAAAGAGATATTTTGATAATTAATTAATCAATTAAATTTTATCATTCATACTCAATGAATTTGCACAAAAATGAATGTTTGAATTTTGGTATAAAACGCACGAACTATATCTAAAGATTGTAAATTATTGTGCAATAGTATGGAGGAGATAATTTTGTTTTTTTTTTCTCAAAGTTCAAAGACCCTTAAAATTTTTATTAACTTACATTTAAATATATTAATTACATATTGTGCAATTTTTATGGTGCTTATAATAAATAACATGACAGGAAAGGGAATCAATATGTTTATAACAATGTCATAGTAGTAAATATAATATAGTATTGTATAAGTTTAAAATGATCATTTCAAGCTTCTGTCGTGTATTTTGCTAACATAAAATGCTTCATCATTTCATTTTGCTAATAATTGCAAGTCTCAACGATGTCATGAGTTTATGAAATTAATGAAAGTTACACTGTAGTCAAGCTACTCAACCTTTAGAAGTTATTTTTACTCAACTGCCAAGGAAGTGTTATTATAAGTTAATCGGCAACTATTTTCTGGCTAGAAGTGTTGCCACTTTTAAAATGCTACTTTGATTAAATTGTCTCTCAGGCTAATATTAAATTGAAATAAATAAGCTTGATGAACAAGTCTAAACTACCGTTGCTTGAAAATAATATGTTTGCATTAAAAATGGAGGCAGTAACGCCATTCCTGGCAATCCAAAAGCACAGTCCCCCCCATAAGGTCAATGGCCCAGTAAGTTCCATCGTGTGTGTACATTGTTAACATTGGCTATGTTGTGGCGGCAGATGGCCCGTCGGACCCGCGATGACTAGAGCGGTCCGGCGGCCCCGGCCCGCGACACTAGCGCCGCCACACTAGTGCCTAACGATATCGTGCCAGGTCTGCCCTCACTCTACTCACTATCGGAATGTTATGCGCCCCCCCCTCCGTAGCATGCGAGCATGTGGCTCACGCATGGCTTAAGTGTACCCAAGATCTGCGGCCTACGTTTGCGACAATATTAAAAAGATACTGATATTCATACCAAAATGATATTCGTACCAACAACAGACTTTGACGTAACTGGCATAAGGTCAGAACTGTCATTGCTTAAATAAGTAATTATAGTAAATTCGACGAAGGTTGGCCGCAGATGCGAACTGTTTGTTTTATTTTATGTTTTCCATGTGTTTTTTTTATCTATTTCATATATCAAATAACAAATATTAGACTAAATCCCTTTTTATTTTCTAGATTTTATAGCAACACCCTATTTTTCACTTTCATATAATTGTGAATGTTCTTTTTTATGTGTCAACACTTGTCAAGTGCACTTTAGAGGTGTGCCGGCGCAAAAGATTTTATTTCACCAATCAAGCCATGTAACCGAATGATATTATATTTTAGGCGATTTGTAGTATGATTAGAATGCAGGCTAGGTACTACACAGATACTTGTCTATTGCACAAACTCTTCAAAATTTTCACGCTCAGTAAATATGTCACAATTCCGAATTTCAAAATACCGATTTTCATAATTCCGAATGCTTCAAAATTCCGAATATAACAACTACAATGCTACAACTACATAATTCCTACATTTCAATATTCAGAACGTTCATAATTACTATTCTCAAAATACCGAATTTCAATAGTCCGACTTATTGATGATACAAAACATTAAAGATACATGTTGAGAATTACGCGGCAGGGGGGCTATTAAGGGGCTAATTTTTCATTACCGCGAAAGGAAAACCTAAATTTGCTTAGACCTCTAAAACGGTGCGTCCGTTTTCGAGGTCTAAGCAAATTTAGGTTTTCCCTTAAGCAAATTCAGAAGGTGCTACCACTCCATGACGCGCGCTCGCTATGCTTACTTTTTACATTACATACCCACTTTCTGTCACAAATGTTGTCGTCGCTTCGCCGGCTTTCGGGCTACGCTCCTCAGCTAGCAAGACTTTTAGGACAATTTTAGCAGTTTATTCGAAGTATAGGAATATCGTTTTTCGGACTGATCCATCGAACATTTGATTCTTCGTACATATGAAAATCGGACAACAAACAATTCGTATCGGACTTTCGGAATTATGTATTTCGGGAATTTAAATAATAGACATGAAAATTTTTCGGAATTATGAAATTCGAACATTTTGATAGTCGGAATATCGAAATTCGGAATTTAGGTTTTCGGAATTTTTGGGTGTTCCTAGCTGCGGACACGACAATAAGCTTTGACCGACAACCCCCATTTAGATAAAAGAAAAAATCCTGTGTGTCATGTTATCTGTGCAGTATGAAGCCTGCAGTATACAGTGTAGTGGAGTACGTTATCTAATCAATGTTGTTCCGTGCAGTGGGCGCGCGCGTGTGGGGCGTGGGCATGGGCGGCATGAGTGGCATGGGCGGCATGGGTGGCGCGGGCGTGGGCGCGGGCGCGGCCGAGCGCATGGACGTGGAAGCGGCGCGGCGCTCGGACGAGCTGCTGGCGCCCGTGTGTCCGCTGGCGCACAGCCCGGTGGCCATCCACTAGCGCACTAGCGCACTAGCCGTGCTGCCGTACGTGTGCGTGGCCCCCCCACTCCTGGACTGAATCCGATATTTATGATTCTATATTTTTATTTAATACGATAAGTCTGACTGTAAAGAAATATTATGGTGACGATTTGTTACGTTGTACCGTGTATTTGTATTATTTGTTTCTTGATCGCTTCACCGACAGTACTTAGAGAAACGTTCCGTGCGATCGCCGACGATCCCGTTCAACGCATCCGGACGCATCGAGGGCATCAGAGCTAGGTTTTTTTATTGTTACGCGATGCATATCAAGGACGCAATATGGTAGAAAATAAATATTGTATATAAAATTTAGGAAACCGACTAATCGATACAGACTGCGACATAAACTGGATAATCTATAGTTTAGTTACGATCTATGCTAGTTAGGCTTTCGTTCGGTTTTTATTATCGCAAGCTTTATATTCTTAAAGTGTCGGCAACTGATGACTGAAATTCAAAGGGCCAATGAGAATTTGTTTATACAAACGAAGAAATAGATTAAGTATTTTTGTTAATGCACAAATTAATTCGAATCGACACAATTACACATACACATTTAAATTATTTAATTAAAACTATGCCCTCGCATTTCAGAGTTGTTGTATAATGTAAAAATGTTTTATTTCCAATGTATAATGCTTGTGATTAAGTCTCAAGTGTTTCATTTAACGCATATAGGTTACTTTGACCCATTGGAATATTCAGACGATGTGTAAAACAGAATAGTGTATAGGTAATTCTATAAAACACAAAATGTACTTGTAGGTTATGAGAAATGTTGAAACATATATAAAAAATTTGGGTATTTCAGATAAGAGTTAATAAATTGAATTAAACTGACTTGTTCAACCTTTTTGGATTTGAATCTACAATAGACTAACCTCATTGCAACAGACTGGTTGAAACTTTCTAAACGGAGATATTTTGTATAGCATACACTGAATCACTGCCTTATTGTGCCGGAACTTTTTATGTGTAAGGCCCGCTACTAATTAACGACTTTTTGGTCGCTCGATATTAAATAATCAAATTATTGTCAATATTTGGTTATTAATTTTGTTGACTTTTATTTGTGGATAATCTTAAATTGCATTTAAGATTGACGGGAATGTGGATGCACACATTCTAGATAAAGGTTAGCAAATATGATGTATAATATGAGGCATGGGTGATGTTATCTCAAGTTGTAGATACTACCGAGTATGATTGTGTACAGTTGTCCATTGACGAGAAAGATCTTGTTAGTAGCGGTCCTGGAGCATAGCTCCTTTATTCTGATCAAGTCGTGATATAGTAAAATTTTTATGTTGAATTATTTTTAGTTAAAAATTGACTGAAATGACCATTGTTCAGAATAAATCAGCTATATATGACGAATGCAACTGATAGCAAATTATTTCTTATCGCAAAGTATTGTTGCGAGTTTTTATAAAAACCTTCCTAAAATGGATTTATTTTTAAACAAAACACATGTATGATACGGCTATTCGTTTACATGAAGCATTAAAGTATTTTTCTATCTTTAATTTATCTAATAGTACGTGCTATCACTTTCGTTTCATTGTAGATTTGAATCTATTTCTAATCTCGCTGTTCTGTACTATACATTTTTCAAATATCTGTATAATATTTACTGTAATACTTTTCTGCTTCATGAGATATAGGGTTGTTAGAAAGAGTATAAGGAATAAGTATGGGATACACGTTTAATTTGATAATGATAGAGCAATAACGAAGTAATCGACAGGCAGGTTTCCAAATGTATGTAAAAAATATTAAATTGTGTTCAATCAAGTGTACCTAATTGTAATATACATTATTATAATTGTTAAAATAATTTAGTTCCTTTTAATTTGATAACTATGCTAAAATAGATGCTGTATCCACCGTATAATATACAGTTATATGGTTTACTCACTGTAACACTTGTGTATAACTTAAGACAATTTTAATTTAATTTTGTGACATAACTACCTAGTTATGGTACCAAGTTCAGGAAATCTGCCGTGACAATGTTTATATATGACAAACTAGTCGGGATGTTAAGTGATAAAGAACACGTAAAACACCAACCTTTGATATAGTTCTAACTAAATCCATTACTCAAGGATGGCCCTAGATGTTTGCGCTTGAGTATGTAATATACTATACTATTTATTTGTACTGTGACAGTATGGGATTATATGGAATGTGTGTTGGCATGTGGTGGTGCGCGAAGCGATGAGCTAAAATGTTTATTTCCTATCGGATTGTCAGTTCGCAGGCACTGTAACAATAAAAGGATAGAGCTTTATGTCACTAAGTTTTGTATTTTAAATCAATAAACGATAGCAATTGATCTACATACTTTTATTTTCCTAATGTTTTTTTCATGCATTGGAACGGAGTTGTGTGCTTACAATATTTGTAGTGTCCGGCCGAAGGTTCGGTTTGGGCCAGTTTTGGGTAAAAAAAAACCAGTTTCGGCCATCATCCTGTTTCGGTCGGACACCAAATATTTGTCTTGCAGTTTCGACGTCGTGTACCCTATCAAAATTTTTACGGTTGGACGAAGCTGAACATGTGATACGAGGAGCCTTTGCCATTGGCTTGGTTTTATGATAGGTGTCTCACAAAGCTCGTACCTATGGAAAAAGGGAATGCCCGCGATAATAATAGGGTTTTTAAACCTAGGTACTGAAAACAAAACTATTCACCAAAGCTAGAGAGAGACTGAATATGCTCATCATTAGAGAATCGATGATTTGTGATCATTCTCTTGACCAATTTGTTTTAGGGTCGACGCAGTGTCGTCTTGCATACTCCTCTATTACTCTCAGATTCTAGCCAGAGAGAACGATATGAAAAACAAGGAATAAATGATAACCCGAACTGTTGCTACTAAAGAGTATCGGATCGGTAGTTCGGTGCTATATTTCAATCAAACTACTGCTACTGAAAAGTTCGGTCAACCGGACTAACAATTGTTTTGAGTGCTTGATTGTACTTCGGCTATTTTGAGAATATAATATTTAGCGAATGTAATATTTTGAGAATCTGCTGTTTTGAGAATCTAATATTTTGCGAATAAAGGAACCTGACGACTAGCAGCTGAGAATGGAAGGAAACTTGTTTCGCCGACCCCAAGAAGGTTATAACGAGGGTAGGAAGATGATAATGATGAGGCGTGACCGCGTGAGAGTCGGTCGAGAGATTCGAAGCGACAGTAAATTCAAGTAAAAATATATTTAACTGAACTTAACTTACCTATTGAACTTAACCAAAACGATGGTGTCATAGTTTACGGCAGGCTCTTGAGCTCGCACATTACTAAAGCATTACGCTTTAGTAATGTGCGAGCTCAAGAGCCTGCAGTGGCTGATGGTAACTGTCTTGTTATTAACATGGACAATTTTACGCTCATTGCCTCATACAGACCACCTTGTTACACCAATCCGTCTGACTATATTACCTCGGTCAACGAACTGCTGACTAACATTCACTGCGAAAATATAATTCTTGCTGGTGATATTAATATAAACATCCTTCCGGACAAGATCACTGGCCACGCTGCAGAGTACATCACTATGCTAGCTGCCCATGATTTAAGACAAGGTATTAATAAGCCTACCAGACAAGGCAACTGCCTTGACCATTTTATGGTCAAAACACATAAGCATGTTAAAACCTTCATATTTGACCCACTGACAGATCATAGTCCTATATTGTTGCACATAAAAGACATTCACTTATCTAAGAAAACGACTGAGCTGTTTAGAACAACTATTAATTATGAACACTTAGAGACTGATCTAGACAACATCGTTTGGGACGATTACTATAACTCGCATAATGTAAACGTAACCGCTGAATTCTTAGTCAATACGCTGCGAGAAATCATCACAAAAAATACAGTTATAACAAAAACATCAAAAAAAAAGAACCCGCTTAAACCGTGGATTACAGTTGGCATAGTGAGATGTATACGGAAAAGGGACAAAATGCATCAAAAAGTAAAGAAATCTCCAAATAACGAGGAACAGTACATTCGATATAGAAACGCCTGCAATAATTTGACAGAAACGCTAAAGCGCTCTTACACGAAAGGGAATTACTAAACAATGAAAACAACATAAAAAAAAACCTGGAGTGTAATTAAGGACATGTGTAACATAAAGAAAGGTTCTACCAAAGCAACTGAATTGTTGCAGATCAAATCTAACCCCAACAATTGGTAAAGACTTAGCAAATTCAACTCTTAAGTAAACTCAAGCAGAATGAAGGAACGCTAGCAACACAAGCACAGAAGTCGACAGGTCTTCTTCATTCGATGGCATCATCTCCCACGGATGAATGTGAAGTTATCCAGGTGATATCTGGCCTTAAAAGCAGCAGTGCCTATGGTATAGACAATATTCCCGATAACATTATAAAAAAATATAAATTTAAATTAGCGTCTCCTATAACCCACCTCTGCAATATCAGTTTCTCTTGCGGTGTTTTTCCTGAAACTTTTAAGAAAGCAGCCGTCACTCCTGTTTTTAAGGCTGGTGACAAGGGTCTTGTTGGCAACTACCGCCCCATCTCTGTACTTAGCTCACTGTCAAAAATATTAGAAAAACTAGCAAACAAGAGACTGATTCGATATTTAGAGACAAATAATATACTTTTGTCTAGACATGGGAAAAATGTATCACTAAAAAGAAAAGATTGATATGTATCTTTCGATCACTGGGATATGTATCACTCTTTTATATCTTTATATCCTTATGTATCAGTAGCTCACGCTGGCGCGCACTACACGCAGCGCATTGCACTGCGCTGCTCAGGCTCGCTTCGCTCAACTCAATTCAATAAATCAGTAAGAGTGATAGTTAAGTAGCTATTATTATAGCTGTTTGCACTTTGCTTGATCGTTATAATTATGTATCTTCCTGATTTATTTGGCTGCTGTTCCGGTTTCTTTCTAGATATGTATCGGATCTATTTGATATGATTATCAAATAGATCCGATACATATTTTTTATCATTCATCCATCAGGATGAATGATAAAAAAGCACTCGAAAATAGACTTGATTTTATAGTTTAAAATAATAATTAAATTTAACTTATGTAGGCTTGCTTGACGTTCAATCAACCAAAGACGCGCAACGAAGCTATCCGACGCGATGACCGACGAGTGAGTGAGGTGTAAAGAAAGATATACTGATACATTCGGATACGAAATGATATGAAGAGAGATTGATTGAAACGGAATGATTCATATCTTTTGTATCTATCACTCCTGAGTTACCCATCTCTACTTTCGTCAAACCAATTCGGTTTTAGAGCCAATCGGTCCACTAATGACGCTATTCTAAAACTAACCGAAAATATGACCAAGTACACACATCAAAAATGTCTAGGGATCAAGCATTTTTATGCGGATTTCTTGAGATTGAGATGTGGCTTTGTAATAAATTTATGATTTTATAAATTTATATGGATCCTTTTTGGTGCATTTCATAATTTGAATCAGGAACTCTCAATCAAATTCGAGTAAAAGATGAAAATAAGCTGTCAATATTTTCCCTATAAAAACATACAACGCATTGAAGACATTATTAGTGCTACTGTTTCCCTACTACTGATTAAAACCAACGTTATTATGGAGCGGCGACGTCATTTAAGCAGGGAAGAAATGCTCAGAGCCGTGGGAATGATAGAAGCTGGTTCCCGGCAACGTACTGTAGCTTTAGCTCTGAATACAAGTCAGAGTGTTATCAGTCGACTTTGGACACGTTACCGAAGCACTGGTACCGTGGCTGAGCGCCATGGAGGACGGTATCGCTGCACCACACGGAGACAAGACCGATACATTCAAATCTTAACTCGAAGAGCTCCAACAATAACCGCCATGATGTTAGCCGTGAGGCTTCATCACTCTTCAGGGAACTTAATTAGCGACCAAACAGTCAGAAACCGCTTGCATGAAGTGAACCTTCATTCCCGAAGACCGCTACGGGTACCACCTATAGCAATGCACAATCGTAGGATTCGATATCAATGGGCTCTTGAACACAGAAATTGGGCAGAAGAACAATGGCGTTTCGTGTGCTTTTCTGATGAGTCTCGTTTTGGTATGAGACCGGATACAAGACGTATACGACACTGGAGAACCCCTGGACGCCAACAGCGATTAAAATCCTGCCAGGAAGTCCATCCTTATAGTGGTGGAACCATCATGGTATGGGCGGGTATTTGGATCGGCGGAAGAACTGAGTTGATTTGGATCAGAGGCAACCTCAACGCTCAAATTTATGCTGAGACGATTGTATCAGACGTCATCGTTCCTCTACAAGTGCAAATCGGTCCCTTATTTCAGTTAATGCATGATAATGCACGACCGCACACCGCAAGAGTTGTAAGACAGACTCTCGCCGCAGCTAACATCAATGTCCTGCCCTGGCCTGCTCAGTCGCCAGACTTGAACCCGATTGAGCATGCATGGGATATGCTACAGAGAAGAGCTCTGCCGAATATGGAGGGTATCCAGTCGCAAGAAGACCTTTTTTTGTTGTTGCAACGAACATGGGCGGCCATTCCACAGCGTGATTTGGATGAACTCATTTTGAGTATGCCAAACCGATGTTCTTGTGTTGTTAGTGTTCGCGGTAGAAACACGGATTATTAATTGTTTAAGTTACCCAATAAAATTTTAAAGAAAACTGTTATTTCAGTCTTTTTTTCGAACTTTAATGTTAGTGGTTCAAATGTCAAAAATCCCTTTATTAGGAAAATGGCAAATTTCTTTATTAATGCAAAGGTGACTTGGTTTATCGTTACTGTGACAAACGAAAACACTTTATTTGATGAATCCTTAAAGAAAATTTTAATTAATATCAATCAGGAGAAAAGTTATTGCAAAAATATATGTTGATCCCTAGATACTTTTGATGTGTGTATATAGATAAGGGAGAAAAATGTGTCGGCCTTTTCCTCGACCTTCATAAAGCATTCGATACTGTCTCGATCCCTATTCTAATAAGTAGATTAGAAAACATTGGAATCAGAGGCGTGCCACAGGAATGGCTTTTAAGTTACTTGTCAGGAAGAAGTCAATGCGTTCGCCTTGATAATATGACTAGCGATGAAGCTTCCTGTTCTTACGGAGTTCCCCAGGGAAGTACAATTGCTCCAACCCTATTCCTGGTGTACACCAATCAATGAATTGTGCGATATCCCTATCAATAAAGCCGATGTCATAATGTTTGCCGACGACACAGTTCTTCTGTTCCATGAAAAGTCATGGAAAGATCTAGAAACAGTCTGTGAAGCGGGTCTTTCCAAAGTAACAGCTTGGCTAGAAGATAGTTTGCTATCATTAAACACTTCTAAGACAAAATATCTTTGTTTTAGTAAGACTAGAGCAGGAAGCCCCACAGACTTCAAAATTAGCACCCACACGTTTCCTTACAATAGGGATAGCAATAAATTTTCCTCCTGCACGTGCCCCAAGCTAGATAGAGTGAACTCCATTAAATATCTAGGAGTAATCGTTGACGACAACCTTAAATGGACACAACATATCTCGGTTACCGCCAAAAGAGTGCGCAAGTTGATTCATATCTTTAAAACCCTGAGACTTGTTGCTAGTCTTAAGCTTCTGCTGCAAACATATTGTTACGAGCTGGGTATGGGATAAATTAATAACTACCGAAGAAGCAACAAATAACTTTAATAATCACAAAACACTTAAAACTTAATCACAAGTACACTACTGATCACTATTCACTTAGATATCGCACTTACTAGTTCACTTCGATTCGCTTCGTACTGTAGCCAAAATAAGACTGCTTGCTCCCGCAAACACGTCGACTATTTATATGGCGAACGAACGATCGAGAAATATCTACGACTTCCTAGAATCTTCTAGACAATTCCACAACTTGTACAGAGGAAAGAAGTAGGTACTTTATGCCCTCGGCGTACGGTCGAAATTACAATGATGTTCTTTTGTAGGTAGTTTGCGAATTTGTACCTACATCATTCGGGACTCGTTTTACCTACCTACCTACTATTACCTACCTACCTACTATTAGGTACCTACTACCGTAACTGTAGGTAAGTACGGGTACGACGTAAGACTGCCCCCTCCTTAGACATGCTCGTCCCGAGCATCATTAGCCCCGTAGTATCGCGCCAATCGGTCTACATGGACAATCTTAGGCGCACCTCGTGGACCCTTCTGTATTCGGTAGGTGACATCGTTGATCCTAGTCACGACTCGGTATGGTCCATCCCATTTTGCTTGCAATTTCGGAGACTTCCCCTTGCTCCGTACTGGGTTATGCAACCACACCAGTGAACTTTCGTCGAAACCCCTACTATTTGCCTTCCGGACATAACGGGTCTTCATCTTCTCAGACATCTGTTGGCCGGATTGTCTGATATGCTCATAAACATCATTCAACTTGTTACGCAAGTCAATCGCATAATCTGTTACACTACGTGGAGCACCAGGGGGAGTTCCAGTGATTAAATCAGCAGGCAACCGTAATTCCCTTCCAAAGTTCGCGAAGGCTGGCGTCACAGTCGTACTTTCGTGGACGGCGCTACGGTAGGACAGAAGAAATGGCTGTATATGCTTGTCCCAATCCCTTTGTCTGCTTTCCACGACTTTTGCCAGATATCTTTCCAACGTTTGGTTGAATCGTTCCACCATTCCATCAGATTGTGGGTGGTAAGAGGTGGTTCTGGTTTTGTGGGTAACCATTAATCGACAAGTCTCCTGAAATACTTGCGATTCAAAATTCCTTCCTTGATCGCTGTGTATTTCTAAGGGTACTGCAAAACGACAGAAGACTTCCTGAACTAATTTATCTGCGACAGTTGTAGCTTCTTGGTTAGGAATAGCGAAGACTTCTGGCCACTTTGTGAAGTAATCCATGACCACCAGGAAGTACTTGTTTCCGCTCTCACTTTCTGGAAATGGTCCCGCAACGTCTAGTGCTATCCGTTCCCAAGGGGCTCCAACGTTGTACACTTTTAATGCACCTCTACTGCGTGTGTGGGGTCCTTTCACGGCCGCACAACTGGTACATTTGCGACACCAGTCCTCCACATCATCTCGACGGTGGATCCAGTAAAATCGTTCTCGAATTTTTAGTAGAGTCCTTTTTACCCCCATATGTCCTCCTGAACATCCATCATGGTAGAGCCGTAAAACATCCGGCACCTTAGCTTTAGGGACAACCATTTGTAGATGACAGCTGTCACCTCGAGCGTTTTCCCATTTACGGCACAAGACTCCATCCTGGATCACCAAGCTGTTCCATTGCGCCCAATAACTCTTCGTGATGGAACTCATCGATCGGTTTGATGTCCGAGTCATTTTGCTGAGCCTGCTGTAGTGTTTCCTTCCATTCATCGCTGAGATCCGTTCTAAGCATCCTCACGGGCACTACTTCCTTAGTCTCTTGTCTGGCACAGTGCTTACAGTTTTCAGGACAAGGTCTTCTTGACAAGGCGTCTGCGTTACCGTGAGTTCTCCCACTGCGATGTTCACTTACGAAGTCAAACTCTTGCAGTAGTTCAATCCATCTTGCCACTTGCCCCTCTGGATTCTTGAACTGTAATAGCCACTTCAATGCAGCGTGGTCAGTTCGTAATTGGAATTTACGTCCCAACAAATATTTACTGAAGTGCTGCAATGTCTTTACTACGGCGAGTAGCTCCCGTCTTGTAACGCAGTAATTTCTTTCTGGTTTGGATAAAGACTTGCTGAAGTAAGCTATCACAACCTCTTGGTTTCCTTTCCGTTGAGACAGCACGCCCCCAATTCCAGTATTACTTGCATCTGTGTCAACTATGAAGTCATTTTCAGTGTCAGGATATCCCAAAATAGGCGTATTGCACAGACGTTTCTTTAATTCCTGAAATGCGACGTCGCAGTTCTCGTCCCAACAGAATTGCCGCTTTTCCTCAGTGAGTTTGTGCAAAGGTTTTGCAATGTCGGCAAAATTCTTGACAAACCTTCTATAGTAGGAGCACAAACCCAGAAATGCTCTGACCTGTGTCTTGTCTTATCCGGCAGAGTAGAATAGAACCAACCTATTCGTATAAGGCGACTAATGTCTGAGGCAGAACACCTTGCGCCTCTGTAGACCAGAGAATGGGCAGCAGCGTTTTCTTTTCGTCTTTTATCACTGCGATCTCCAATCCGCCTGCCAAGCGTGGAGATTACGGCAAATTCCTCCCACCATGGGAGAGGCTTATGTCCAGCAGTGGACGTTGTGGGCTGTTGTTGTTGTGTCTTGTCTTTCGGAACTGGCCAATCCTTGACGGCGACTACTTTTTCTGGGTCTGTTTGAACACCTTCCCCCGAAACTATGTGTCCCAAAAAGTTCACTTCTTGTCTGAAAAACGAGCACTTTTTCGGACTTAACTTGAGATTTGCTGTTTGGATTTTCGACAGCAATTGGTTGAGGTTTTTAAGGTGATCTTCAAATGTACGGCCCACGATGATTATGTCGTCTAGATAGACAAGACATGCGTCTCCAATCAATCCGGCGAGTACTTGCTCCATCAGCCTTTCAAACGTCGCAGGAGCATTGCACAAACCGAATGGCATAACTTTAAACTGCCACAACCCTTTTCCTGTTGAAAATGCAGTTTTCTCCTTGTCCTTGGGGTCTATTTCTGCTTGCCAGTAGCCACTTTTCAGATCAAGTGTGGTAAACCACTTCATACAGTCAGCGTATCCAGTGTGTCATCGATCCTAGGCAGCGGGTAGCTATCCTTTTTCGTGACATCGTTCAGTCGTCGGTAGTCCACACAGAAGCACATGCTGCCGTCCTTTTTCTTTACCAGGACCACAGGAGAACACCATGGACTGGATGAAGGCTCTATAACACCGTCCTTTACCATTCCCTCAATCATGGTTTCCACCTCTTTTTCACGTGCAACTGGCAGTCTTCTTGGTCGCTGACGGATTGGTAACTCGTTACCTGTATTTATCTTGTGCTGAACTAGTCCAGTTCTCCCTATGTCAGCATCATTTGAAGAGAAAGTGTTGGCGTACTTTTTTTTTTTTTTTTTTTTCGGATGGCAAATCATCAAATGACTTCTCCCGCTCTGGGCGGAGCAGGAGGGAGTGTCAGACTTTTACTGACTAAAACCCATCCATGTTCCTTCATCGCCCTTTGTGTTCCGGGGCCGCGGTATCTCTTTCGAACAGTCCCGCAACCCCGGCAGGCATCGGTCCTTGCGGACCCCTTCCTTTTTGCTGACGCTCTTTGAGGCGCGCGTGGAACACGAACGCGCCGTCGACACGGCCTGTCGTCATGAGACGGACGGACGGCGAGCTAGCCCATAGCCCACCGTCCACAGGCCCGCGCCTACGGTGGCCGGGGGCCACGTGGTGGCCCCCGACGCCCGGGGCGTCTCCCTCGGCGGCCGGGACGCTGTGAGGTTCTCTCCCTCTCACGTTCCGCCACCTCCTTCTCTAGCATTACTGCTTCGCAGAAGGAGGTGACGGCGTCCCATTCCGTCTCGCTCCGGACCATGGCTTGCACCAGGGCCGGACGCGAGAGGTCGCCGCCGCCAATCGCCGCTTCGAGGACACGGCGGTGCTCTGCCCACGCGGGGCACACCTCCACCGTGTGCTCCACCGTGTCCTCCGGTCGATCCTCGCAGTGGAAACACCCGGGCGTTTCCTCCCGCCCGATTCGGTGCAGGAACCTCCCGAAAACACCGTGTCCGGTGAAAGTGTTGGCGTACTGAAGTAACATTTTCTTATCTTAGCCTTGTCCATTTCTCCTTTAGTTAAATCGCAGTTTTCCAAAAGCGTTGTCACGTCAAACTTTGGACTACGAATTTTATTTCCGGTAGGCAGATTTTGCAATTGACGCATCCAAGCTACTTCCTCGCAAGTGCCGATCAAGGTGCCTTCTTAATCAATTGCTCCTTGTCACTTGCATTCAGTATGCGTACTGCCGAGATGTTGGTGGCCTTGACCAGAGTCCGTGCCATCTTCCATGGAAAGTCATTGTTCACCCTTTCTATCAGAACACTTCGATCTTTTTGTCCAGAATTCCGTGGTAGACTAATTGGCACAATCGTTTCTGATCTGCGAGGAAGAACAATCTCCTTCAAGCAGTATACTTTCCCTGATGGTGCACCTTCCATGAAGACTTCCACTGAACCACATTTCAGTACTCCTTGATCAACGTCGATCTCACAACGATATTTCCGCATAAAATCCAAGCCCAAGATGCAATCGTCCACTATGTCGGCCACGATGACATTGTGCTTGTAAAATCTGTCACCCAATTTTAACTCCACCTCCTTCTTGCCTCGGACGATTATGTGCTGACCGGTAGCTGTGAGTAATCGTATACGGTCGTGGTTATCGAAGTAGTCCCCAAGAAACCGACTTGCTAGGTGAGAATTGACGACCGTGTGAGAAGCTCCAGTATCCAACGTCAGTTTGCAAGGTGTTCCGTTGACTTCGCCTTTGATGGTCAGGCTGTTCCCGTCATGTGCTTGCGAGATCAAGATTCTCGGGGCTTTTTCAATACCAGCCAGCACCCGCCCCCCAGTCCTGGCATTTACTCGTTTCCCTGCTGTGGCTGGGCAGTCACTTCAGTCACCTTTCCCTGCTGATCTTCTCTCGGAGTGCTGCGCTTAGGACAGCTTGACCGAAGATGACCCCTTTCTGCACAAGTGTAGCACCTAGGACTGTACCCTTGCGGGCGGTCGCGTACAGGTGATGCTACAACCTCCCTGACGCGGTGCGTTCGGTGGTCCTGCCTCACTGCCTCTACTTCTAAGGCATGGGCCATAGCGTCTTTCAGCGTCTCATGGTGCCCAAGTCTCACAGCAGCTCTAACTTCCAAGTCACGGATTCCATCAACGAACGCTTGTACCAGATTCCCATCGATAAGTGCAGGGGCAGACTGGTATGCTTTTCGAACCAGCTTTTCAACTTCCAGGGCCCACTGCTGCAGGTTCTCGGCACTACGTTGAACACGATTCTTCAACTTAGCACGAAATACGTGCTCCGGGTGCGCGTCGCCGTATCTGGACTCTAACGCCTCCAGCAGCTGCTCGTAGGTTACATCCTTGCCGAGCGCCTCAAGAATGTTTAAGGCCTGGTCTCGAAGGCCCAAGGTGACCGCGGTCATGACTTGCGGTTTTGTCCATCCATTCGCCTTCATAACGGCCTCAAATTGAATTTTATAAGCCGACCACGAAGATGTTCCATCGAATGGAGGCACCTTAAAGCCCCGCGCTGAAGGTGCAGCAACTACTGAAGCCACAGTCACGTCTCCAGTCTTCAGTTCTCCCAAAGCCTTTTTCACCCCAGCGATCTGAACTTCGGGCTCTGAGATACGGTTCTCGTGCTGGTGAACTTGATCCTTCATCACTTTCAGATCTTTGCCAAAAGTTGCATGAAGATCCTTTATGAGGAGCATCTGTTCATCCTGGCGGCGGGCCTGCTCCTCTTTATCTTGCTGCAACTGCTCTTCCAACCGGCGAGCCTGCTCCTCTTGACGGCGAGCCTGCTCCTCTTGACGGCGAGCCTGCTCCTCTTGACGGCGAGCCTGCTCCTGCAGCAGCTCCATTAAAGCTGACAAGTCTGGCGCCACTGATGCTGGAGAAACTCCAGATGGGCCAGCGACTGGCACTGACGTAGGCTGGACACCACCCGGTGTCTGTGTCGGAGAATCTCCAAACCGCCTTTGGTCCATGTTCTGCTGTCGCCGACTCCTGGTACGGATACCGTCCGTGTCGTCCTTTGGTAGAATTGGCATAATTTATCCCTCACTTCTGACACCAAATTGTTACGAGCTGGGTATGGGATAAATTAATAACTACCGAAGAAGCAACAAATAACTTTAATAATCACAAAACACTTAAAACTTAATCACAAGTACACTCTGATCACTATTCACTTAGATATCGCACTTACTAGTTCACTTCGATTCGCTTCGTACTGTAGCCAAAATAAGACTGCTTGCTCCCGCAAACACGTCGACTATTTATATGGCGAACGAACGTTCGAGAAATATCTACGACTTCCTAGAATCTTCTAGACAATTCCACAACTTGTACAGAGGAAAGAAGTAGGTACTTTATGCCCTCGGCGTACGGTCGAAATTACAATGATGTTCTTTTGTAGGTAGTTTGCGAATTTGTACCTACATCATTCAGGACTCGTTTTACCTACCTACCTACTATTACCTACCTACTATTAAGTACCTACTACCGTAACTGGTAAGTACGGGTACGACGTAACAATATAAAGCCTTATGCCATTGTGCCTTGGGTTACGCTATTTGCGCATGGGGTGGGGCAGGCAAGACCGACATGATCGAGCTGGAGCGGGCTCAACGTGCCGTTCTAAAAGTACTTTTATCACTAAAATACCGGACGCCCACGACCGAGGTAAACGTAAAAGCCAAAGTACTTAGCGTCCGCAAGCAGTTTTTTTACGAATGTCTGCGAAGATACCACCGATACGCCATCCCGAGTCTGCCTATCTCATCCAAGAGAATAGTCAGGTGCCCAGTCCAAGGTAGCAAGAGCGTCTTCGCCACCAAAAACTACCACTATATTGCCCCACGTCTTTACAACAAAATCGGTCATGAAAAGGGGATATAACAACTCATAAAACTTAACAACTTCCAATTTAAAAAATGTGTTACTGACTGGCTACAAAACTACGATTATGACGAATCAGAAAATCTACTCGGCAGTGTTACATGACCCTCTATCACTATCACTTTCACACACTCACCTCACACACGCACACTCACACATTCACACACACGCACACCCCAGACACATTTACCCACACTTTCTTCAGAACGCGTTGAATAGTGGTTAATTTAATTTAACTTATAAAATTGCATACCCATGTAATGTACATAATTAGTATCATATATTATTTTTAATTCTTTACTCTTTTTTATGTTTGTAAACACTAATGCATGCCAAATCTTATAGGTATCAAAATTTTTGGGTCTATCGATTTTTACATATTCTCTGTTAATTGAGAGGTCTGGCTTGTGATACAGGAACTCCTAGTACAAGAGTCAGGGCTACACTGATGTAAAGAACAATCATATGTCAATAAAGATTTATTATTATTTGGAGCTCCAACATTTGGCTAAATACTATCTTTAATCCCGTGTGCAAAATCGTATTTCTTGCATAGCGAATTATTATCGGTTATTCTTCATCAGGTCAAAAAAACGACCCATAGCCGACACCTCGACCGAATATTCTCCTCTCGCATTTGTCATCGCTACTCAATAACCTCCAAAGATTTTGCAATCTTGGGCCTGACACCAGCGCATCGTTAATTTTAACAGGTGTGTCTTTGAAGTACATAGAGCGATGCACAATGCTAAACACGAGTGATGTAGGTACATACAATCGACGCAGTTCGCGCATGTATTAGTACTGGTTGCTGAGAATGGCCTCTATGGTTCAAACAAGGTTGGAGGTAGGAGGGCTGGCCTAGAGTTGCCTATAATTCTGTCAAAAGGTATAATCGCTGAGCATATACACATTTCATAACGTTGTTGTCATAGATATAGTATGGTTGGCCTGAAATTAAGGTGACACAAGTCACGGGTTCGAACTCATTGGTGGGCGACTAGGCGTGGCCAAAAAGCGTTCCGAACCGTTCCGAACAAAAACGCAGTTACACCATGCTCACAATGCTATTCGACGCCGCTCAACACTCGCCATCAATATCTTTACAATATTTTATAAAATAACGTTTTCCCAATAATACTTTCGTCTGACCTATTATTTAAATGCGTCAAATGTGTCATCGCGGTACTGTGGATTTCCTTGGCCTGATAAAATTTAGGATTTCCTTTTCAGGGCGTATCACGTCGGGGTCAAAAATTTCGTTGTTGTTGTACACATTAAATTATTTTTTTTTATCGTTCATTATTAAATAGTCAACACAAGACAGAGAAGTGACAGATCAGAAGAAAAGTAAAATATAATATCGTGAAGGTTATTATAAGTCTAAAAAAATTCTATAGGTAGGTCGCTACACCATAATAAAGGAGTGCAGCCCAGGCATCCTTCAACTTCAGCAAAAAACAAATGACACGTCACTTACGTCAAGAATGAATGAAATGAAAATGACAGAAATATAGTTCTTGTTCTTCTATCAAACAAAGTTAGGCGTGTGGTTAGGCGTGTGACATATTGTACATATGTGTGCGTGAGCGTCATCCTCCCGCACCGCACCGGGCGGGGGGCCGCGGGGGAAAGATTATTCAGTGAGCACGAAAATTCATAGTAAAAAGCTCGCGTAAAAAAAAAAAGGCTTTTGGAAAATCGAATTTTATGAAAAAACCACTGCCTAAATCAATTACAAATATAATTTATTGAATTCTTCGCTAATTTGCTGTGTCGGTACGAACTTTGTTATGGAAATTTG
Organism: Xestia sexstrigata; assembly: GCA_941918905.2. Lineage (NCBI taxonomy): Eukaryota > Metazoa > Arthropoda > Insecta > Lepidoptera > Noctuidae > Xestia > Xestia sexstrigata. Next base: position 6,334,574 of record OW799213.2, on the reverse strand, counting down.
ACACTTCTTTTATTACTAATTTACGCTCAATGTCAGTGGCGTGCAGTAGTATTCCACGAAGGGCAGGCCACGAAATAATGATAGCAAAAAAAAATTTTCGTCTGCGCCATTTTGGATTTTCATTTTGACCTCATTTTCATTATCAGCGACCCCAAAAACCTCAAAAACGACACCCATGAAGAAAAAACTGAAAATTTTCATCGGCGCCATCTTGGATTTTCATTTTGACCTCATTTTCATTATCACCAACCCCAATAACCTCGAAAACGACACCCATGAAGAAAAAACTGAAAATTTTCATCGGCGCCATCTTGGATTTTCATTTTGACCTCATTTTCATTATCAGCGACCCCAAAAACCTCAAAAACGACACCCATGAAGAAAAAACTGAAAATTTTCATCGGCGCCATCTTGGATTTTCATTTTGACCTCATTTTCATTATCACCAACCCCAATAACCTCGAAAACGACACCCATGAAGAAAAAACTGAAAATTTTCATCGGCGCCATCTTGGATTTTCATTTTGACCTCATTTTCATTATCACCAACCCCAATAACCTCGAAAACGACACCCATGAAGAAAAAACTGAAAATTTTCATCGGCGCCATCTTGGATTTTCATTTTATGAAAAAACCACTGCCTAAATCAATTACAAATATAATTTATTGAATTCTTCGCTAATTTGCTGTGTCGGTACGAACTTTGTTATGGAAATTTGACACTTCTTTTATTACTAATTTACGCTCAATGTCAGTGGCGTGCAGTAGTATTCCACGAAGGGCAGGCCACGAAATAATGATAGCAAAAAAAAATTTTCGTCTGCGCCATTTTGGATTTTCATTTTGACCTCATTTTCATTATCAGCGACCCCAAAAACCTCAAAAACGACACCCATGAAGAAAAAACTGAAAATTTTCATCGGCGCCATCTTGGATTTTCATTTTGACCTCATTTTCATTATCACCAACCCCAATAACCTCGAAAACGACACCCATGAAGAAAAAACTGAAAATTTTCATCGGCGCCATCTTGGATTTTCATTTTGACCTCATTTTCATTATCACCCACCCCAATAACCTCTAAAACGACACCCATGAAGAAAAAACTGAAAATTTTCATCGGCGCCATCTTGGATTTTCATTTTGACCTCATTTTCATTATCACCAACCCCAATAACCTCGAAAACGACACCCATGAAGAAAAAACTGAAAATTTTCATCGGCGCCATCTTGGATATTCATTTTGACCTCATTTTCATTATCACCAACCCCAATAACCTCGAAAACGACACCCATGAAGAAAAAACTGAAAATTTTCATCGGCGCCATCTTGGATATTCATTTTGACCTCATTTTCATTATCACCAACCCCAATAACCTCGAAAACGACACCCATGAAGAAAAAACTGAAAATTTTCATCGGCGCCATCTTGGATATTCATTTTGACCTCATTTTCATTATCACCAACCCCAATAACCTCGAAAACGACACCCATGAAGAAAAAACTGAAAATTTTCATCGGCGCCATTTTGGATTTTCACTTTGACCTCATTTTCATTATCACCAACCCCAATAACCTCGAAAACGACACCCATGAAGAAAAAACTGAAAATTTTCATCGGCGCCATCTTGGATTTTCATTTTGACCTCATTTTCATTATCACCAACCCCAATAACCTCGAAAACGACACCCATGAAGAAAAAACTGAAAATTTTCATCGGCGCCATCTTGGATTTTCATTTTGACCTCATTTTCATTATCACCAACCCCAATAACCTCGAAAACGACACCCATGAAGAAAAAACTGAAAATTTTCATCGGCGCCATCTTGGATTTTCATTTTGACCTCATTTTCATTATCACCAACCCCAATAACCTCGAAAACGACACCCATGAAGAAAAAACTGAAAATTTTCATCGGCGCCATTTTGGATTTTTATTTTGACCTCATTTTCATTATCACCAACCCCAATAACCTCGAAAACGACACCCATGAAGAAAAAACTGAAAATTTTCATCGGCGCCATCTTGGATATTCATTTTGACCTCATTTTCATTATCACCAACCCCAATAACCTCGAAAACGACACCCATGAAGAAAAAACTGAAAATTTTCATCGGCGCCATCTTGGATTTTCATTTTGACCTCATTTTCATTATCACCAACCCCAATAACCTCGAAAACGACACCCATGAAGAAAAAACTGAAAATTTTCATCGGCGCCATTTTGGATTTTCATTTTGACCTCATTTTCATTATCACCAACCCCAATAACCTCGAAAACGACACCCATGAAGAAAAAACTGAAAATTTTCATCGGCGCCATCTTGGATTTTCATTTTGACCTCATTTTCATTATCACCAACCCCAATAACCTCGAAAACGACACCCATGAAGAAAAAACTGAAAATTTTCATCGGCGCCATCTTGGATTTTCATTTTGACCTCATTTTCATTATCACCAACCCCAATAACCTCGAAAACGACACCCATGAAGAAAAAACTGAAAATTTTCATCGGCGCCATTTTGGATTTTCATTTTGACCTCATTTTCATTATCACCAACCCCAATAACCTCGAAAACGACACCCATGAAGAAAAAACTGAAAATTTTCATCGGCGCCATCTTGGATATTCATTTTGACCTCATTTTCATTATCATCAACCCCAATAACCTCGAAAACGACACCCATGAAGAAAAAACTGAAAATTTTCATCGGCGCCATTTTGGATTTTCACTTTGACCTCATTTTCATTATCACCAACCCCAATAACCTCGAAAACGACACCCATGAAGAAAAAACTGAAAATTTTCATCGGCGCGATCTTGGATTTTCATTATCACCAACCCCAATAACCTCGAAAACGACACCCATGAAGAAAAAACTGAAAATTTTCATCGGCGCCATCTTGGATTTTCATTTTGACCTCATTTTCATTATCACCAACCCCAATAACCTCGAAAACGACACCCATGAAGAAAAAACTGAAAATTTTCATCGGCGCCATCTTGGATTTTCATTTTGACCTCATTTTCATTATCACCAACCCCAAAAACCACAAAAACGACACCCATGAAGTAAAATATAATAACAATAATATTATTGATTATTATAATAATAATACGCGCCAATAACCCCCAGGAATCTTTATTTTAATCAACATTGAACATACACCATAGCACTGGCCTGCAAATTGCAAAAAACGTAAGGAAATTTGAATTTCGCGGGCTAAAGAACATCCACCTTGAATCCTGGCCTTGTGTTGTAGCAGCCAATCACAGCCCAGCAGCCCAGCTACACTCGCAGGAGTTACCGCCCTAAAATTACTGCAATCTATACATGGTCGCAGTTCATACACACGAAAATATGCACCAATGTGCCAATGTGTGCGTAAAATTATCAATGGGTTTAAGGCAAGTCCAGTGCTTGCCTGTCCGGCGGAGCTCCAACCTTTGTAGTAACTTCCAGTAAAGTGTTAGTTGCGTGACACGGGAGCGACAAATTGCTATAAGTATTCTAACAGGAGTTTGAACTTTTTTTTTTATATTTTGTACATAATGTGATATTTTATTACATAGTTCGTTATAATGAATGCCCAGTTGGTAGGGTAGGCTTTGCCTAATTGCCTCTTAGGGGCGCACGCCCATGCTCAATGTGCGTTAAAATTGGCAATAAAAACGAATCTGGTAGCTCGTAACTTTTGAATGGATTTTTATTTTACTATTCTGTTTCCACACAGACACAATTAATAATGAGACAAAACGATATCATATTTAACGTTGTGTGAACGGCCAGTTAATTTTTTATGCAGTGAGTGACTGAATGGAAATGTTTTATTTGTAACAGGCCCACAGAACACATCTAGACAGGCCTCATTTAAGCCAGAGTTACGAATACAGTTGTCACCCTTGTCACTGTCAATGTCTATTGTCCCGACTGACGCTGACGGCAATGCCAGCAGTGTTGCCGTTTTAGTGACTGTCGCTAGATCTAGTGAGTTTTTGCAGTTTATGGTGACATTTTTTCACGATTTAGTGACAAAAAAAAGTCTGGTGACTTCTAGCGACTTTTCATGATCAACACAACAGTACATATTTTTTATCTTGTTAATGCAATCTATAATTAATATCTATTTTTAAATTACCAAGAAAAGTTTAAAAGTTGTCGTCCCAGTGCACGTTTTAATAACTACATTATTAAAACGTGCACTGGGAACACGAAATGTTCATTTGACCCGAAATAGATTAGCAACAACAACTCTGAATTCGATACTGTTGATACGGAATCAGTTAAAATGTTTAAAAGAAACCAGCAAGAGTTATGTTTTACCCAGTGAAGTCTTGTCCCAAATGTCGAAAACCGTTAAAAACATAAATAAGAGTAATGTGCCATCTACTTTCATATTACAACCGCAAGCTTCGACTTCCTCGGCAACTTCAGAGCAACCGTCCACTTCCACCATGCCGGACGAAGACGAAGTGATAATAGATGAAGATTTAATGCAACTAATTAATTTTTAAACGCAGTGTTTTTGGAATTCTTGTTGGAATTTATTGTTCGTTGTTTTTCATATTTTTTTAAATTACTTTTAATCAGTAAATTTGTTTATGAAGATGGATTCAATAATTTAGTGACTTCTAGTGACTTTTTGAGTTTAATTTTTCACCCAATCTAGTGACATTTTAGTAAAAGTTTGGCGACTTTATTTTTTCCTAAGCGGCAACACTGCCAGTAGGACTGTCAGTCAGTCACTACAATAAAATTTTGTTTGTAAAATTGTTTAAGAGAGAGAGACTGCTTTGATTATTCAGTAAATTATGAATTAAAAGTGTATGTTTTAACGGACGGTTTTTCCGGACCTTTCCTGAGGCCTGAGGATAAGTAGTAATGGGAAATAGTGAACGAGCTAGACGAGCTCAGTTTGAGTTAATGGTATCGTTCATGGAGCGGTGCGTATTTGATTTTGGCGTCAAAGATTATTTTTGGAAGTTCGTAAAAGGAACAAACTAACATTAGATAGAGATCTAATATATATATTAAAGAAGTCCGGTCAGTGAAATATATCCTCGCTTCCATGTAGACGAAAGCATTTGAATAGTTTTCCTGTTTCTTTAATTATTTTCAGACACGGCGATATTCAGTACCTCTCGAAGTTAGAATGCGACAAGAAATGGATTGAACTCACAGATTTATTGAACAACAAATCACTTGGAGAATCCAAACCTATTGATAAATGGAGGAAGGTTTGTTTAACAATATTTATTTAAAACCGGCTTTCGCTCGCGTTATGTTCGGAAATAATCCCATGGGAATGTAATAGCCTAGGTTCAAGATAGTGTTCCCAGATACACACAGTTTATTTTACAGTTTTATTTTAATGGTTCAGCATATTTTTTTGACTGAATTTAATATTACTTTTTACTTTATAGAGAAAAATTTACTATTGACTGTTGCTTTTTGGGGTTCCGTACCCGAAGCGTAAAAAGGGGACCCTATTACTAAGACTTCACTGTCCGTCTGTCCATCTGTCTGTCACTAGGCTGTATCTCATGAACCGTGATAGTTAGACAGTTGAAATTTTCACAGAATGTGTATTTCTGTTGCCGCTATAGCAACATACTAAAAAAAGTATAAAACAAATATTAAGGGAGGGTCCCATACAACAAACGTGATTTTTTTACCGTTTTTTTGCTCGATATTAATAATGGCAACAGGTAGATGCTTGAAATATTCACAGAATATTAAGTAATATAATCACTTAAGAATAAATTAGGAATTTAAATTTTAAAAAATATTTAAGGGGAGCTCCCATACAACATACGTGATTTTTTTGCTGTTTTGTCTTGTTTAGATAATGGTACGGAACCCTTCGTGGGCGAGTCCGACTCGCACTTGAACAATTCTAGACTTGTTCAGAACAATCTTGACGTGATGAAATTAAAAATTAAAATTAAAAAATTATTGAATGTAATGTGTCATTGTAAGAATTTTGGGAATCGGATCAATAGTTCCAAATACTTCTAAAGATTACCTTGGCCTTAGTAATACTACCATACTACTACTAAAATCATCCCAGTTAGCTTGTTGTTGTATAGTATAGTAGTATTACTAAGGCCCCGTTCTCACTATGTCGTGACGACAGCAAATCGTGCAGTTTTAAGTGTCGTGGCTTGTGTTTTTAAATAGAGGTGTTCACGTATAGCTTGCGATAAATTAATCGTCACGACATAGTGGGAACGGGGCCTAACCCACTAATAAACAATAAACCAATTGATTTAAGAAATCCCAATGATTACAACTGTGTAGCAAACTAATAAATACCATTTATTAATAGGTAGGTACTCATTTTTATTAATTGACTATTTTCAGTGCTGGAGTGACTTCAAAAACAACACAAAAAGAAAAGAAGTAAAAATTAAAAGTCAAGATTGTAAAGCAGGTTTATCTAAAATTGAGAAGAGGCTACTGAAAATGCTAGAGAACAAAAAGAGAAAGTCCACTGAATTGGACAATGAAACTGCAGTTGTATTTAAGGTATCATATTCAGTCATACTTTAAAAGCTTTCAGTCTAACCGGATGCAGCCAAATACCTACCAGTATTTTACATGGAACCAATGCCTGTCTGACCTCCACAAACCAATTACTGCCGTGCACACACATATAAATTAATTATTCAAGTTAATGTCAGTCACATGTTTTGCAGTCACTACTAAGTTGCAGACAGGTTAATGTTAGTATCAGATCATACATAATCTCACGTAGCTTGTGGACCTGCAAGAAGTAGTTAAGTAAAAACTAGCGAAGTGTGAGTCAGACTCGCGCATGAAGGGTTCTGTACCATTTGTTGTTATAGCGACAACTGAAATACACTGTCTGTGAAAATTTCAACAACAACTACTTAATACAGATCCTGAGATACAGCCTGTGGACAGACAGACAAACAGAGGAAGCTTAGTAATAGGACCCTGTTGGTCACCCTTGGGGTACGGAACCCTAAAAATGGAAGCAAGCTCATCTAACTCATAGATGTATTCCCTAGAAAAATTAATATTTTTTTGATAAATAAAGTGTTAAAACCTAACTTAGGTAGGAGTTAGATTATACCAATACATCAAATTATTAAAAGCCAAAATTGCTTTTTCCAGCCTGAAACAGTACCAGAAGAAGCGCCATGTAAAATGCCACCATCGCCGGTGTCTCCACCACGCAACTACGTTCAAGATGTTGAATATGAATATATTGATCAAAGAAAATCATCAACATCATCATTTGCCTCAGAAACCAGCAATGACATTGAAGATGCACCAACTCCTGAAAAAAGATGTAAAAATAATAAAACATTCAAAGACAACATTAAAGACATTGCTGAAAAATACCTAGAATTTGAAAGGGAGAGAGAGAAGTTGGCACATGAAAGAGAGATGGCGAGAATAAGACAGAGTGATCAGCTGATCACAATATTTGGAAAAGTTGTCAATGTTTTGGAAAGATTGACTCCGAGTATACAAAAGTATTTGGATTATGATACTAATGATAATAGATAAACTATCTTCCTTAAATGACTATTTTGTATAAAAATATATTGTGTGTTATTTAACCTTTTGACCACCTGAGCATAAACGCGCGTGGTCACCACGCCAGGTCAAAATTTCACCTACCATTTTGTAACATATTTATTTGTGACGTTTGGCGTACAGGGCAGGCGCTTGCTTGTCACGTAAGTGACTGGCGGTCAAAAGGTTAATATAGATAGTATTATGTTTAAATGCTATAGGTGTTTTTGTTTTAAGAAATTAAATGTTCTATGTATTGTTACGAGCTGGGTATGGGATAAATAATTTACTACCGAAGAAACAACAAATAACTTTAACACGTTAACTGCCATAGTAAAATTTTGATGACGTTTTTTTTTATTTTTGTTTTTTGGTTGTATATTCAAGTAAATCACATTATATGACTATTTTAACACGTTAACTGCCATGTCAGGCACCGGTGCTTGACAGACATAGCACCTGTTAAGGCCATGTCAGTCCCGGGTGACTGACGCCACAGTATATAATTTAGATGATCTCAGGGAGCTGTCCAACACGTTTAGCTCGTTATTATCTATTAAAATTGACTGACAAGGCCCTGGAAAAACTATGTTCAACTTGGCCCAACGTTTTTATATTTAGAACTGGATGTTTTATTGGGAAAAATAAAATGCGACACAATGAAACTATAGAAACTTTTTATTGTTCGAAATAATCATATTTTGGGCTTATACAGCTTAGAAAATTATAAAAAAAATGCAATTTAGAGTAATGAAATGCAATAATCAGTCAGAGAGTCCAAGGAAAAGTTACTTTGTTTTATGTTCCTCGTTGAAACAAGATAGGCAAAAATGTGGTTCATTAGGGCATTGTGGGCAATAAGTATTCACTTGCTTAGTCTTCTTTCTAGCATAATTTCTGTCTATTGTTTGAACATTTACTTTATAACACCGTGAACAGTACTTTCTAGATTTTTTTACAGGTCCTTCTTTCTTTTTTAGCTCATGCTTTTGCCTCCTATTTCTTGTCAATGGCATGTCAGGATTACTGTTTTCTTTGCCCGACTCTGTTAGATATTTGCACAACTTTTTCCTATATTCTACTATCCCTATTTTAGACTTCATGGTTTCTTTATAAATTATGTAAGAATTGAGTAATGCAGTGTTCAACAACAGTTCAACACCAAGTTTTCTGTAAGTACCATTTTACACTTTTTCTCAAAGGTGTAGAGTATTTAATACACACTAGGTACATCGCATGGCACGCGCCGGACGGGTTGCAACCTGCAAGGAATGAACTACGACACGCGTTGGTACTTTTGTTCAAACGGCCGAGCGCTGCACCGAGTGATTTCCCGCGCAAATAAATTGGCGGCCGGCGGACGGTGCCTGACAAAATACCTGACATGGCCCAATAGCTATGTTTTGTTTCGTTTGGGTCTCGTCAAGCACATATGCCAGACATTTTATTTTTTTGCTCTAGTTTACATTATAATCACCGGAAACAAATTAATAATCACAAAACACTTTTAACTCAATCACAAACACACTACTGATTACTATTCGCTTAGATATCGCACTTCTAGTTCACTTCGATTCGCTTCGTTGTGTAGCCAAAATCAGACTGACTGCTCCCGCAAACACTTCGACTATTTATATGGCGATCGAACGTTCGAGAAATACCCACGACTTCCTAGATTCTTCTAGACAATTCCATAGTGGTTCATTGTCCTTCGAGAAACTTCCACAACTTGTACAAAGGAAAGAAATAGGTACTTTATGCCCTCGGCGTACGGTCGAAATTACAATGACAATTCCTGATGTTCTTTTGTAGGTAGTTTGCGAATTTGTACCTACATTACTCGAGACTCGTTCTACCTACTACTACCTACCTACTTGTAGGTACCTACTACCGTAACTGTAGGTAAGTACGGGTACGACGTAATTAACAGTATAAACGGTTGAGAATTTAATGTAGGCAAGGAAGAGGAACTATTAGTGAAAAGTGAAGTGTATGCTGTTCTTGATTAGTTTTTGTGAGATTGGCTCATAAAAGAACATGGTTTATTTATTTATGTTTATCATCAGAAAAATGTATGTTGTTCAAGTAATATTGATGGACTTCTGAATGATTGAGTCTCATGTTTGTAGTGAGAGTGTCCTGTTTTGAAGATTGCATATTGTTATCTTTTCAGTTCTAATTAAGTATATAATTTATGAAAAGGCAGCTTTCCCACAAATGTGAAAGTGTACAATCTTTGTGGATTGTTATTTCATTAGAAAATAAATATAATCTAAGAAATATCCTTGTTACTTGAAAAAAATAAATGAATTATCTAAGAAACTTACTTCGTCATCATTTACTACTGAAGTTTCTCGGTGTCTTCGCGCATTCTGCACATTTGATCATACAATCCCAACACTGAATTGCAGTAAATTGCCGTTTTAATACAACATAAACTGTACATTTATAGCACTAAGCTGATAGTTCTAAAATTGAAAAAGTTTTCTCAAATCTTCAGCAATCATTTTAAATCCACGTTATATTATGTACTGTTAAAAAATTTTCAATACACGTCCTCGAAAACTGGTTCATATCGCACTACGATTAGGTTCAAAATGCAATGTATTTCACACGTGTGCGTTTTTTTCATTTTACAAAACGTGTGCGGAAATAAAAATTGCCACTGATAACTATACCTATACTTAGTCCAAATTGTTTCAATGCATAGTAATCTGAGGTGAATGTATTTTTAATTTTGGCAAAAGTATGCTTCTTTATGGCGTAAATATTTTTTGAATATTCAAATTGTGTTTATAAATAGAATTTCATAGATAAACATGATTATTTAAAACTAATATTTACTTAAACAAATAAACATTTATTTGTGTTCTAAATTAAAAATAAACTAGTTTATATTAAAAAATAAACTAGTTTTATATTAAAAAATAAACTAGTTTTATATTAAAAAATAAATTAGTTTTATATTAAGTAAGCTGCTTAGCAACTTTATACCTTTGCTTCTCCTTCAACCTGGCGAAAGCACAGCGCGGAAAAACAGTAAATTAAAATCGTAGTTTCATAATAATTCATGACAAAAATATTTTTCGTTCTTTAATTTTATTTCTTCAAAAGTGTATTGAAAAACGTCGTTTGATACTCGTGGAAATTTGTTATTGCGGTTCTCGGCTCAAAAACACCCTCGCCTACGGCCCGGGTGTTAATTCCGCCTCGAATGCAATAACAAAAATTTCTCCACTTATCAAAATGTACTATTTTTTTAATCTTAGTCAATTGAACTGATCAAACAAATATAATTGTCAAAAATAGATAGGTACACATACCTATAATAGGCTGATTAACACCCTCCAATCCAGTATAAAAATATTACGTACTACGCTACTGTGGACTAACACGAAAAATACGTAGCGTACTTTGATACGGATCGAAAATTTCGAGCCATCATGTACCCGCTCCAATAGCCGTGATCGTCTAGTGGTTAGGACCCTACGTTGTGGCCGTAGTAACCCAGGTTCGAATCCTGGTCACGGCAGTGTCATACACTGTTACGGCGGAGCTATATTTTTACATTTGGATCGATAAGCTAAAAAAAATACTATTGAATTGTTTATTTTTATCGAGTTTTAAAGAATTGCAATAAAACAATTCTATTTTTGAATAAAAAAAAAATCTCCGTGTCCAATGACAATTTATTTACGAAAATTAAAAATATGTTTTAGAGTTAAATAATTTTGTTTTGGTAAGTGAATTTTGCTGTTTATTAATTGTCCTTAAATAATTTGAATACAGCGCCATCTAGGTTCTCCGATGGAATTGTTAGTTTACATAAGTTCACCGGAGTGCATTGACACCGAGCCCCACATGCCTGTCTTACGCAAAAAGTTCCAACAGATGGCGTTACGGGTATTTGTTTTGGTACAACACGCGCCGCAGCTGTTCGCTATCACAGAAATCCGTGAGAGAAAAGGAGTGGTGATTAGGTCTGTCTTTGCCTAAAAAATACGTTTTTTCTATGATTCATTAACATTTTGTGACTGGTGACCGTTACATGTGCAAGTTAAAGTTGTTTTACATGTGATATATTGTTCGCAACGTCGAAAAACATCGCCAAACAGTGTAATTAACGATGTAAACGTTGGTTATGACGTTTACTACGGTGTATTTGTGTGTGTGTGCGTGAGTGACAGCATTGCCGACGACCGTTGAAGCGAATCTTGTAACGGCATAGGTACATATTGGATGTGAATGCTGTTTTCGGTAAGTTATATTGTTTTGACGATGTTAGACCTAACCTATATGGCTCATGCCTGCGTAGGGCCGCTCTCTACAAGTACGTACGTATATATTGTTTGACCTCGATACGCAGCGCGATCTCGTTCGCTATTTCCCTTTGAAAGGCAATTTCTCGCGTTAGTAATTTTTTCTGCACCGACGCTGTTTCCGCACGAATGTTCTGTTTGATTAGCTAATTTATAGTTACGACTTTAACGATGTAAAATAAAAATAAGTGGTAGGTAGGAAGTATAAATCTGTGGGCCTTATCACCTCTATGTTCAGTGCAATAAGGTTGTTTATTGGTATTATAATCGACAGCTGTTTTTATTTGTTGCGGGTCGATTAATTTTTAGTTTTAAGAAGCTGTCTACAGTCTTATTTGATAATTGTTAGCTAAATAATTAATTTGGTTGGTATTTCCTGGGCTGTATTAAAAAAAATTAGGCGTGTGCACTTGTAGAATCGACTCCACATGTTGAAAATTGATATTCCCGGGCCTACACTAAACTTGCCGGTCTGACGAACCCGGTAGTCGTTGCGTCGACACCTGCACGCCGTGTACCTACCTAGCTACTTAATTAAGAGCAACCATTGAACAATTATAACCGAGACCAACTAATTAGTTCCAAACTAACATTTATTAGATACGTAGGTGCTTTGAAATACAGTTTGAAATTCGAATGCAGTCCGACGTGATTTGTATTGAAATAGATCGACGCAAAACTATGCAAGCAATATAAATGAAGTCTAACCCACCGGTATTTGTACCAAGAAATTAACATTAGGGGTCATGGAACCCATAAAATCACAGACGTGACCAACTATCAGACAATCTACATTGCTATGAACTGATTTAAATTGAAATGATATTATGTAAGTACCTACACGATTTTGCTGTGGTTTCGGCGTCAGTGGTGGTCAGAAAGAATCCCTCAGGAAATTAATAACGGGATAAAAAAATTCCTATGGCCAAATCCAGGCCAAGATCTGTCCGTGTACGAAATTTCATCACCCAACCAAATCCGTTCAGCCGTTGCAAGGCAACTGACAGATCGTTCCTTTCACAGAAAATTTTAGTATGTAAGGACTTCTTTCTGTTTTAGATCGACTGCATTCCATTCTCAGACCAAGTAGCAACGGTATTACTTACTATCAATTTGGTGTCGATCAGAGACTAATTGAGTAGCTACTCAAGACAGAATTATTCATCGCTTCAAACTAGCCTTGTAAAACATGCACACACTAACATACACGCATTTATAAAGAGAGGTACAGACAGCAGCACATCAATCTCCCCGAAACTGTCAATTTTTCCCAATCATGCTTGAACCTAATGCTTTAGCAATAAAGTTGAAAATATATTAAAGAAATTTGACAGATTTTAGTAGCATAATGTGCTGGCGTCTGTACATAGGTACTTACAAGATAAATTAACCCAAGTAACATCAATGTTTCAATCAACATTAATGCCGTAATATTCTCAAATGATGATGTAGTTTTAGGTAGATAATAAGCAAAAACTTCAAACAGGTTTTCAATGCACGACGTTTGATGATGGCATACTAAATATTTGATCATATCGCACTAAACAATCTAACCAGTTTGATTTGCGTCAGTACCTACCTAACTATTAAGTAGGTATTGTTTTTGTCTCACTGTTGTGAAATGTTCGGTCCATCGGTCTAGACCTTTCTATCTGTACTGTTTATTAGCTATGCTGTTGATTGTAATGAATATAAATGGTGATGGATGGAGAGGGAGAGGAAGACCAAAGAAACAATGGATGGATTGTGTGAGGAATGATATGAAAGATAAAGGTGTAAATGATAGCGTGACCGTTGACAGAGGAGAATGTAAGCAAAAAACGTGTTGCGCCGACCACAAGTAACATGGGATAAGGTCACAAGGGCAGTAAGATGACGATGATGATGAATAAAGAGTATTCTATTCTATTCTATGATGACTGTTGGTCTACACTAATACACACATCAACACGGTCTAGGGATATTTTTAAAAAAGCGAATTACTATCAATGTGTTAATTATTTATATGACATGTATATATTTAAAAGATACGTTATTTAATATTCTACCATTTTTTAATAATGGTTAAGGTATAGATTAAAATTTCAGGATTTTATGGAAAAAAAATGAAGCATAGACGGAAACCGTATATATGTACCGAATGAACTTTTAATTTGTGAGTAAAAACTGAAAAAAATAGAAAAATCATTTAATTTGTGTTTATAAACTTGAAGTTAGTAGTCTGAGAAAGCGCCCATGATGTTCATAACACATCGGCAACGATTCGGCATGCTCAGAACAAGGTTGTCAATGTCTTGCTGCGGAATATTGTCCCATGTCCTTCTGAGGTGCCCAAAAAGTTGATCTTCTGTAGCCAGATTTTCAGGAACTTCCTTCAGAGCTCTTCTTTGCAGCATATCCCACGCATGCTCAATGGGATTTAGATCTGGCGATTGAGCAGGCCAGTCTAAGGCCCTAACATTATGTGTATGTAACCAAGCTGCTACCGTTCTCGCCGTGTGTGCCCGGGCATTGTCGTGCATGAGCAGGAAATCTTGCCCCATTTGTGTTCTGTGGGGCAAGATTACGGGCCCCAGCACCTGTTGGACGTATCGTTCTGCCGTCATATTGCCCCGCACCCAAACGAGATCCGTCCGTCCTCCAAGACGAATTCCTGCCCAAACCATAATTGTTCCTCCTTGGTATGGGTGAACTTCCTGAGGGTTCTGGAGACGGCTCCATCGTCCAGGAACTCGCCAAACACGCGTCCTTCGTGAATCTGGATGGAAGCCGAACCTGGATTCATCCGTGAACAGCACATTGGACCATTGGTCACGGCCCCAGTCCATGTGGTTCCGAACCCATTCTAATCGTCGTCCACGATTGCCTCTCCGTAAAGGTGGGAGCCGGAGTGGTCTACGAGAGCGTAGATTGCTTTCATGCAGTCGTCTTCTTACAGTTTGGTCACTCACAAGCACTTGGTGTTCCACTCGCAGCCTTTGGACCAATTGAGTCGCCGTTGCATTTGGTTGTGCTCGCGCAGTAATTTGCAAAAATCGGTCTTGTCTGGGGGTAGTGATGCGACTTGGCCCCCGGTGCCTCTCCGCTACTTCACCTGTGGCACGATAGCGTGTCCACAATCTTGAAATTACATTTTGATGGGTCCCTATGGCCTCAGCAACATTACGCTGAACAGATCCAGCTTCCAGCATTCCCACAAGCTCGTAACATCTCCGCCCTCGTCAAATGTCGGCGTTGCATGGCTACAATACCTCAATTTTAACTTTATCTTTCGTTTAAAACTGAAAAAAAAACTGTAACTAAACGTAATTCGTATTGTTTTCTAAATTTCGCACAAATGAAAATTCCCTCTCCTATACATCAAGACATTTTTATGCCACCGAAACAAAAGAATTTTCAAAAATTTGAATTTGGAATTAGTCTGAGATAAATTACAAACAAATCGGTGTATAAAAGATTCCAATGCGGCCAGTACTTTTCGAGTTATTTAATTGAGTATGAAATATCCCTAGACCGTGTTGATGTGTGTATTATAAAGAGGAAAGATTTGTATTTTTGTGTGTGTGCATGTATGTTTGTAATGAATAAACTCAAAAACTACTGCGCCGATTTCACCGTATTTTCCCCGTACTCCCACGGGAACGGGAACTACGCTGGTGAAACCGCGTGACGTCCGATTTTACGTGGGGCTTCCACCACCTTTTGTTCTTCCCTCTAGCTAGACCGTATTCTATATCATTTACTTGTGTTTGTTGCAGAGTCAAGGCCTCCTATTCTCCTTTCCAATCCTCTGTATCTTGAGCTAGTGTGGATCAAACATAAAAAAAAAAAATATAGGATCGACCCTGTTTGTTGTCGACAAGCTCGTCCCACCATTTTCGCTTTGGTCAGCTACGATGTTACTGGACGCTTTCCGAGACCCACATTTTGCCACATAAATACTTTTTTAATATTTTTCTTAGTCTACATCAAAGAAAAGGATAATCTCTAACCAGTACATAGTCAAAAAAGGTTCTAACTTAATCTACTCCAGATTACTTCAGCATCTTCTCAAAGTCTGCCTCTGACGATAAAACCCTTAATTTATTCTCGCATTTAGGCCGTCCCAAAACCAGATTTCAGCCTAGATAAAGTCATATGAAACACTTTAGTTAAAAATTAAAGCCGAGGAACGTTTCTTAAACAAGGTAGTAAAATATATTGAAAATATAGTTGACCTACCTAGTTAAAGAAACTAACATAAGAATTACTAGCTATTCCTATAATTGGTCCTAGATGTGTCCCTGTTGCGATAAACCGGCAATTTAGCAATAGGCCAGTAATGACAGGTGCTGAGTTAAAGCCACCAACCAGCTCATCACACATAACGCGAGTGCCACTTACAAATCTGTAATTTACATTCAGTTTAACTTGGCCTACAATTTGTATCGTTGAGACTACTTCTGCCTAGATATTTTAGCGTTCAATGCTGAATGCTGAATTGTATAAGTATAATAGGCAAGACGACAAAAAAAATCTAATTAGTCCGTCAGTTAGATTATCAAGAAATATTTGACCCGTGTTTTTTCTTTTGTTACGTAAACCATTATTGACGAAGATATGACGCTTTTAAAATTCTCAATACGTCACGCCTTGGTATAATTTTTAGCTAGTTCTGACGTCACGAGCCCCCACTCCTAAGTTTTGATGCGTTTTATCTTTGTCAATATTCATTGATTTACAAAAACAAAAAATACGTGTCCATTATTTTCCAATACTCTAACTGACGGACTAAATAGATTTGCAATTTTTTGATAATGTCGTCATGCCTATTATGTTCATAATAATGTGTTGACAGGCTAGCTAGCCTCGTCATTATTTTGTTCTTCGACCCTCTTGTTGGACCTGATGATTGTGATATGATGAAAACGATTAATCATTCCACTGACAGATTCTCATCTCTTCTATCTTAAACAAGAATTAGTGTGGTATGACAACTCACGTCTAATTAAATTCGGGGTTTACAAGGTAAAGTTGACTTCTCCTGTTATTGAAGTCGGTTAAAATGTATCCTATGTTACCCGGGCCATAATAACGAATCTGTTGACACCTTATTCATCGAAATTGGATGAATAGTTTAGGTGCTACGGACTGAGAAACATACGTAGACTGCTAAAGTCATAGCCCTTCCTTTTGGCTTCGCCGTAGTCGGGTAAAAAAACATTAGCTTCCTTCTGGATTTTCTCGCCACGAAAAAGCAAGTTTTGCTCACCCACTAACAAAGAAATACGAAATCTAATGCAGCTATGCAAGTATAACTAAGCCACATTCACCAAACAAAATGCTTAGCATAACTTTCTGCGTTTAAATTGTAAATATGTATGAAGCTAGAGGTCTCAGATCAACTGCTCTCATGTCCGCTACTGTGGGATCAATGGTCTACTCATTATTGTCTATATTCATGTGCTTATTGTATTGTACATAATAATTACTTAAAAATCGGTAAAAATAAAATCAATTGACTATAATACTGGTAGTTGATATTACGAGTATACATGTATATCGTAGAGATTAGGTATGAAAATTATTTTGTAAATCAGCATGAAAATTGGTCTCAAAAAGTTACCATTCAAAATAATGTCCATTTTAAATGCAAAACCTCAAAATTATATGATCCATGACATACACACGATATTTAATACCGATACATTTATTTTCACCCATTCGAAAGTCAAATATCATGGCTGTTAAAATTGGTCACTCCCATCGCATGGGAAACCATGATTTTGATCGCAACTTGCATTCAACGAAACTAGTTTATTGGAATTCCATCGTTTTGCATTTACGATCACTATTAACTGTTTCAAATAACTTCGATGCCGTCATTTATTTCCAGTTAGTTTGGAGTTTTTACTGCATCGCCTCCGCTGGAATAAAGTAATTATCCAAACTAAGTAGGTTTACTTTCAACCTACGCACTTTATCGTCTGGTGGGATCACTAGTAGGCGGCAGAGTAGGCGAAATTATTGCTTTGAATAAGGTTTTTGATTTATGATACCACAACATACCAGCAACAACCAAAATCCAGTTAAAGCCTATATCTTTTTTACATTTAAACTCAACGAACTAAAACCATGAAGGTTTTACAAACAAAAACCACTACAAAAATAATAAAATACTTTGACTGGCCGAATTCAGTCGAAACTTCAAATAATGTCATTCAATCAAATTTAAAGCAGGCAACGGTCACCAAAATCATAATTATTTCATTTCATTTTATCTAAAAAACGGCAAAATTTTACGTTCCCGGACTAAACGTGTTCAAAATATCGTTAAGAGTTTATACAATAGAGTGACGATGGCAACTAAAAGACCTCCTTTTAAAAAGACACGTGAAGTAGCTGATAAAACCGTAGATCTGCCGGAGGTGGCTCTAGCTGCTATCGCATCTTATAAGAAACAAAAAGAAGTAGGAGATTTCGTAAATTTCTTGTTAGGAGCATTAGAAAGAAACTCAGACTGGCTGAACACTATCGTAGGAAGGCAGAGCAACTTCAGATGTGCACTAATGGTCGGATCAGGCCCAAATCGCTTCCAACTCCAAGAAACTATCTACCCCTCAGGAGGCAGCGACATCAAGCTAGAGGTTGAAATGAAAGATTCTGAAGACCATGACAAAATTGCCATCGCTGCTTTAGTCAAACTTACCAATATGGAGTTGGACCACCTTCTGAAGTACATCAAGACTCGCTTATATGATAACAACCTACTGCGCGAAGACCTACTAAAAGGCAAAGCGTTAGGCGTAAGTTTTGCCGTTCTGAGACCCTTTTCTGATACACAGTACCGTGTGATGGAAAGGATCGTTATCGGGAGTTCTATGAAATGTGTAGTTCCCGCCACGATCAGAAAACGTCGGCGAGATGAAAAATTATCAAATGGACCTCCTTATAAAAAAACTAGAAAAGTCACATAGTCACCAAACTATAGTTGCAGGGTCTATCTATTGCAAATGGCTAGTGCCCACCACTTGGAATAGATAGACCCAGTGCCCGTTAGTGTTGCATGGTAAAAATATTTTTAAACGAAATGGACACTCGTTATGGTGTACCGCAGTGTCATGTAGCATGTAATGACAGCAATTTGGGTCGACTGTAAAATGCGAAGCTCACAGTAAATTATACTCATTTTTGCAATGATCGCTTCCGATTACCTATGATGGATGAGGGCGCATTTGTGGCGAAATGGCTACTACATTTTGACGGATATTCATTTCTTTTTACTCTTGCAATAAGCTTGGTAGAACACAAATAAATTCAATCAAGTCCCACAATTTGTTTTGTTTGTTTTACACATAGATGATGTTATAGCTGATGGACGAAGTAATTAATTGACCCATTAATTAATATGTTAAGCTAAATTGTTTACGAAGGGCGTTAAAAGTAAAGAAAGAAAGCGTAATTAGATTCTGGTGTTCCCTTTCGTTAAACTGTGATCGTTTTTCTTCCGTCGTCTGAGCGCGTCCGACTTCCAAAGATCAATATCTGTGGAATCAGGGCACCGTGCGCGGCTAACTTACAGCCACAAATCCTTCCGCCAATAACTTATTACAATAGCACTCGGCGTTACGCAACTGAAGAGTGAAACAATAGCTTTTCCCACTCCGTGTGAGCTTGGAATGGTTAGTTGGGAAAGTTTTCGATCTGCTTATCGGCGGGCATAAATCAATTTGAATCATGGAGGCTGAATATAAGTTGGGTCGCTTCTGAGCCCTTTTTCTAACTTGGGACCGAGCATACGGATTAAGGGAAGCCTGACCGTTGCGTAATTGGCGTAATAGTTGCGTGATTTATCTTATCTTCGTATTTCTACGATATCTTATATTCATAAAAAAGAAAATAATGATTTATGTTGTATGTTCATCTCCTATGTTCAAATTACTATGTCAAAACGAGAAAAGAGCAACAAGGTATTAACATTCAGTTAAACTGTGTGGCTCATTAACTACCTACTTAATTAGTGTACCGATTAGAACTATAAATTCTTCCGTAGTAAAAACTTTATTACACCTAATTAACTCTTCTGCTCACAGCTTGTTAAAAAGAAAATGGTGTGTCACCACAGCATGACCAGGAGTAATGTGCCTACATAATATAATATATTGCCTGTACTCTGACAGCTAGCAGCTTAGCCTAGGCCAACACAATAATTTTCTTCAATAGAAGTATGTTGTTCAATGTATTATAAAGAATTATGGCGGCTGTTCTAGATTTAGCCACTGAGCTCCCTCGGACAACTTATAACGGTCGTAACCTCTGAAGAATAAAGAACAAACACTAACCTGAAACTCACTTGCACATAAACATGGTTTATATCGTTCTAGCTAGGACTTGAACAAAACGAACCATGAAGGATAGATCTTAAAAGCGTCCTTTGTTCTCAATATTTATGAAATGTTGTGCAGCTATAGAGAATCGGGTTTGGGGAACAAGAAATAATTTTAACTTTGAATATCTTTTATTTGTATTTTGGATTTTTTGGGGAGATTGTGTCTTGGGTTTAGAAAGGTTTTATTGCATCCGTTAGGTTTCTTTTGGTGCACAGTGGTGTACACCATACTTATAGCAATAATACCTGTTGCCCGCGGCTTCGCCCGCGTGTAGTTCGCTAACTGTCCCACTGGATCATACTAAAGGGATAAATAGTAACCTTCATGTTAATCCAGGGTTATAAACTATCTATGTGCCAAATTACATAATCATCACAATTATTACCATCACAATCACCATCACTATCATAATCACCATCATCATCATTATCACAATCACCATCACTGTCACAAGCACTATCACAATCACCATCACTATCACAATCAACATCACTGTCACCATCACCATCACCATCACAATCACCATCGCTATCACCATCACAATCACCATCACTATCACAATCACCATCATCGTTATCACAATAATTATCATCGTATTCACAATAATTATCATCGTAATCACAATCATTATCATCGTTATCACAATCATCATCATCACAATATCATGATCATTATCACAATCATCATCATCATTATTACAATCATCATCATCGTTATCACAATCATCATCATTACAATCATCATCATCGTAACCACAATCATCATCATCGTAATCACAATCATTATCATCGTAATCACAATCATCATCATCATTATCACAATCATCATCATCGTTATAACAATCATCACAATAAATCAACAGTAACCCGAAGAAGTCAAATCCGCCATCTTCTGGATCTCAAAATAAATGCCATATTCGTAATCAGGACCCCTGATAATCTCGGTATCGACGCCCATATTAATTTTTAGACATTTCAACCCCATCGCATCCCAGCAGGGGATGATGGTGTCAGGTCCGTCACATTGAATCTTAAAATCGTTGTTTTTGTAATACACCCTACCCGATACACCATACAAATAATAAACATGTTGATTTTCAGATTTTGTTACCTCATTTCTCCCTTTAGGGGTTGAATTCTGAAAAAAAACCTGAAACACAAATGTTTACTCATTTATCAATAGGAGTACTCCTGTGAAGTTTTGAATAAAATAGTCTAACTAATCTTATTTCCCCATGTTAACTTTGGTCCCCCATTACAACAACTTAGGGGGTGAATTTTGAAATATCCTTGCTTAGTGCACCCCTAAACCTCGGGAACCTATGTGCCGAATTTGGAATCTTTAGACTTAGCGGTTTGGGCTGTGTATTGATTTTTAGACTTTGTCACCCCATTTCACCCTCTTAGGGGTTGAATTCTGAAAAAACCTGAAACCCGTTTCAACTACTTTATCAATAGGTGTACTCCTGTGAAGTTTCGAATAAAATAGTCTAACTAATCTAGTTTCCCCATACAAACTTTGGATCCCCATGCCACCCCCTTAGGGGGTGAATTTTGGAAAATCCTTTCTTAGTGCACCCCTAGACCACATAAGGAACCTACTTGCCAAATTTTGAATCTGTAGACCCAGCGGTTTGGGCTCTGCGTTGATATGTCAGTCAGTTAATTTATTTTTTTATTTTTTGATTTGTGTCTTGTCCTAATATTAGCGAAATATGAATATAGGTTGGATTGTTAAGGAAAAGCTCAACTCAATAGGGTTGATGAAAAAAACAATTATTTTTTGTTCTCAGTTTTTGCATGTGTTCCACTCCAAGCAACAAAGGCGAGAAACGGAACCGTAAATATTGTAAAAATAATTGACGACACCACTACCTACTACTACTAACACGATGAATGGGTGAACAATTTTAATATTTCCAAGACACCAATTTCTAAAAAAAAAAACAATTTACTTTGGGCCTGAAAACCCGATTTATTTTCAATTAATAGCCGAATTTGATTTTTAAGTGCTTTGAAATCAATAAATAGTTGAATTATTAAGTTGACCAAACAGTGACGTCACAGTTTGCTATTGCCATACAAAATCCTTGAGCGAACCGCGTTTTGACAGTTCTTAAAAAGTATCTCAATTAATTGGTGTGTCATCTACCCTATTGTGGAACTCACTTCCTATCACAATCTGAAGAAATTAATTCCTAATCCATGTTTAAATAATGCAATGAATGATGTTGAATTGTTTAAAAGTAAGTCATTGTCATTTGTAGGGTACAAAACTAAAAACACGCAGTAGCAAGTTAGTGTGATACTTATTTCATTTTTGCAAAAGATATATTTTTGCCAACTCCTTCGACTATTTGCGATAATTATTATTTACCTGACATTTCCCCAAAACACCAAAAAAATAAAAATGTCAAGAGAGTAAACACAAAAATGTGTGCAATTGTTGAAAGCGTTTCTTCAGGCGGGTCCCGAGAGCGACATATTACATTCTGAGTGTCGTCACAAGTGTCGGGAACAAATGTCGAGTGTCGCTATGTCTACTTGTAACATGATGCACTGTTTCAATGATATACGAATTTAGGAGAATATTTCGCGACTTATTTTTTGAAGGGCGGTGAGTAATAGCCTTTTAAAAGGTTGCTGTCTTTTGCTTCGGATTTGATTCATTGAAGTTTTCACTAGTATCTAACGTTTAACCTTAAATGTTTTTAGGGCATTGACTTTTTATTTTTATGATACGTGGTCTGACTCTTGTTTTTGGGAAAGTTGTCTAAACCTTTAATTTTATTCCGCAATTTATTAAAGCATTAACTTTTTTTCTCAGTTTTTACATGTGTTCCACTCCAAGCAACTAAGGCGAGAAACGAAATTAAAAGAACCGTAAGAGTGTAAAAATAATTTACGACACCACTACCTACTACTATTAACACGTTGAATGGGCGACCAATTTGTCGAAGAAAAAATAAAGCCAGAGCAAGACAAAGCACGGCAAATTCAGCGACGTATATTTTAAAAATGTAAGACATCGTACAGTATTAAGCGGAACTCGCGAACTTTAATACCGAAATCCCACCGACTTAATATAAAACGCCGGTGAAAAGAAAGTACGAAATTGTGGAACGAGGTAATAACAATTTTATAAGAACAAATAAATGCATCTACGATACCGCAGGGCATAAAGAACCTTCATAAAATGAAACTGCTTTTAGGGTTAAATTTTTATTTTAAACATAGAAAGGGATTTTGATGGCCCTCCCACGTCGTTGAATCGCGTTATCTTTAGATTTAGGACTCGCGCAATAATAATACGCAGTTGAAATGGTGATTCAGGGCACCATCCCGCCAGTTTGCCACTGAGTGAATGTCCTGATTTACTGGTGACATTCTCATAAATTATTATGACGAAGAAGTGTTATTAATGATTGCCTTTGATGCAAATGAGCAATTCGTTATGCGTCTGTTTTGCATTACTGGTACTTCAACTGACTGAGTCGAGTTAAAGAAACAATTTTCGGGGAATGCAACTGTAATGATTCAGTCTCGGTCTACAAGTGTTCAAGTAGGAAGTCAATTCCCACTTAAATTATCCTGGCGTATATCCTAGATCTTAAAAAAATCTTAGAAATTAACACCTCAAAAGCAAAATTAGAACTTACATTCACTTCTCTCACTCTTCAACCTTTGGTCACCCAATGCTGAGTGTAGGTCTCTTCTAAATCTCTCAAATTTTCGCGGTTTTATCTCATAGCTATCCAGGTTCTTCCGCCACTTTAATGAGATCGTCTGTCCACCTAGTCGGTTGTCTTCCTCCGTCCCGTTTGTGGTTTTTCCTTCTAGCTTTTCTTCCTCCATCTTCCATCCAGTCTACGGAATATGTATTTGGCCCGCCCACGAATGAAGACCCAAAAATCATTCAGGCCTATTTAAAATCGATGATCCGTAATACCCTTACTTTATTTCTATTACACATTAATACGGAGTGTTGTTTAAACATCCAATTACGAGCATGTCAACGTAATGTCCCCATAGTGACACCTTTGCATTTAATGGTGATAGTAATTTAACAATAATGGTTTTTAGTGCCCGCCTTCCGGCAGTGTTTGTATAAGTAATTGCTGACTGATTTCCAAGCCATGTTTTTTGATGAGATAAATATAGACTAGAAGGCATAATACCTCCTGAGGGCGTCGTTCACGTGATGGTGATAGTATTAAAACAAGTAGGCCTTTTGCTTTATAAAA
Source organism: Xestia sexstrigata (assembly GCA_941918905.2). Lineage (NCBI taxonomy): Eukaryota > Metazoa > Arthropoda > Insecta > Lepidoptera > Noctuidae > Xestia > Xestia sexstrigata. Next base: position 6,310,083 of record OW799213.2, on the reverse strand, counting down.
AAAATAGCGTCCAATCGAGCGTGACATCGTTAAGTTTTTTTTATAGTGTGCCATTATATCTATATAGATCTTTAACTGGTCTCTTCGTCACGATTTTGTATTACGACTCGCAAACTATTTTGTGCCATATGTGAGAAAAACGAATCGCTCTTTGACACGACACATATTAGGTACTTCGTTCCTCATAAAGTGAAATAAAACTATCCTTTCCCAATATCGACAGACGTATTTTCCTCGTAATTTTCTCTACTCAACTACATAATCCTTCGCAATAAACAAACACTTCACTTCATCCTCTCGGATGACGTAAATAAAAGTTCTGCGGGTAGTTAAAAAGCCGGCCACACTCAACATCTGTCCTCGGGTAATTCATCGACCCTTGGTCCACCTGCTTCCCGCCGTACCTTGCTTTATGGGATGGGCCATTGTTTGATGCGTTCGTTCAACTTGCTATGGCGATGCGATGGTGTTAACGAGATTGGTTTCAATTTTTGCAAGAAATGCGGGATTTGGAAGTTTGAATGTTACTCATTATACATTTCGCTGCTTTTATAGGGCAGCACCTATTGTTTCAGGCCTACCTTCCGACCACAATTTGAAATGTTCTTGTTTTCTTTAATACCTTATTTATTATTCTCATTCTGCATTATAAACATGCAGGGATATTGTTACAACACTACAAGGAATGTTTATTTACAAAGGCAAGCTTAACTTTTAAATTATTTTAGTTTATTACGCAATTATGTACGGCATTTTATAATTTTGTGTCAGCTTCGTGAAATCCTAATTTACCCTGTCCTACATTTTGCCCTGTACTCACATCCACACTATACCCACTGTGTCAAAGTGTACACACATTATTTTCGTATCATCTCGCTCGAGTAAAGTGTAGCTGACATTTTTAGGTAGCATAATAAATTCATCGAAGGATCTGCCTTTAAAAGGCCCAGCAATTTTATCCGGAGACTGCCCTTCTCCATTTTTGATAAACGAGACGCTTGATCGAACCTCTGTCCGGGTCTCCGGGAAGGGGTTCTTTTTGATAATATCTCGTCACAAGACAAATTTGTATGTGATGTGATGTAGGCCTAACTGGGCCCTTTGCACGATAAACCTTTGCTGGGTAGGACAGACGTATGGGAGACGGACGATAAAGCAAAGGCTTGCTTGAATGCCTTCCTACAATACACATGGACATGGTTTTGGACAGGCCTTTCTGGATAAGGATAGTCGATACGGCCGTCTAGTATTTACCTAGTAAATGTGTTTTAAGGCATCATTCTTCCGTCAATATTTCTCAGAAAATAAAGTTTCCTTCGTGCTTCCTGAGGCTTTAACTTATACCGCGTCAGCAGATTTATTTTCCATAACAATATGGTGCGCTAGTGTAGACTCACCGTACACAATCCCGTCACCCATAAAATATCCAAACTTTAAATAGGAAAAGAGACGAGAGAATCGCGCCAGTTTTTCATGGCGGCAATAAATATTATTAGATAAATATGTATCATTGTTCGTGTCATGCGGTGTTTCGAATTCTCGATACAGAGGAATGGGGAGGGAATTCAAATAGTTTTGAGTTAGAGGAAAGGGCCTGTGACTCGGCTTTGTACCTTCAAAGAAAAGCTCGTCTTTTATGTTACGTGTCGATGTGTCGTTATGCGTTGTTTTGAAATAATATATCTTCTATTTGACACACGATCACGCATGAGTTTGAGTTATAACAAGCATCAAAATCGTGTCGAATAAAGGTATTCTCTTACCGTAAATGTACCTTTTGAATTTCCATATATGCGCCAAAATGAAACGTTGGATAATGCAAACAACAGTCGCATTAAAATAAATGTAGATTAGTAGCTCTTTTTTGTACAGTCACGTTTTTAATTAAATGGAATTTATAGGCAGTGAACGTAACATTATGCAAGTCACATTTTCACATGTGACTTGGTCGACTTTATTGCTTTCACGTATTACTTGCAAATGGCGCCCAACGCGGGGCACGAAAATATTATTCAACATTTTAAAGACATATTACCTACTTTTGAATACGCAACATGTAAAATGCGTGTCACATATTCCAGTCAGCAGATGTTATACAAAATACATAGAATTTATAACTTGACAAAAACAGATAAATCGAGGCCCACGGTATAATTTATGTGCGGAAAATAAATCTGTAAGCGGATACAAGTTTATCCGACCTTTCAAAATAAGGGTATATGGCGCAGGTCCGCTTCACTTGGAAGTCAGATGACGAATGTCCACATCTTTGCCCTGGGACGGGTTATATAATGCGTAAAATTACTGTCTTCAACTATCTTCATATGTTTCGCGTATAACGTTCTCTTCTGATATACGTTTATTTATTTAGGCTTGTATAAATCACTTTTGGGATGCACATACATTTTAGAGAGAGCTCGTTACGTCAAATGCCGTTTTATTTGAAATGGTAAATGCCGTTGGATTTATTTTTATCTTGAATTCGTACCTTTATGAGACTTGTGAGGTTTTGTAATTGAATTTGTTAGTATGCTTTAACAGCGTTAGGGAATATAAACACTTTATTACAAGAAACGTTCATAAACATCAAATACTTTATCATCAAGACTTAGTGCTAAAGTTTTCAAAGTACACAAAGTAATTTAAGGCTTCTTACTATGTAAATACAGTCGTAAAGTGTTCTAACTTCGCTTCCCTCTTGTAAGTGCTGTAGTGCATTCTTGAAGCTCCTGCTGAGACAGTATCTTAAACATCCACAGTACTGAAGGGCGGCCACGTGCACCACTCTAGTTTAATTAAGCGGTGATTAAAGTTCTGCGCCGGACTTACTAAAATTCATTCGCGAACCGCTTCTTACGGGTACCCAACGGGACTACTTTATTAATAGCCTTTTTCGCGTAAAATTTCCACAGGTTTTAATAAGAAACTATTAATAATAAATAAAGCCTTTTAATATTACCTCAACCGTTGTACGTATGCATTACTCTACGTTGTGCACTATGTTGTGTATATTACTCAACGAACCGTTGTAAATTAACCATTTTTGATATTATATTTTATGAGGGTAGTCCAACAAAATTGCCCACTTTTCTGTTGCGCAATCTTGAATCTCCCGCTGAGACAGTATCTGGAGCATGTAGAGAGCTGAATACCGGTCACGTAGGCGTTACTCGACTTTAATTGAGCGGTGATTAAAGTTTTACAGTGGACTTTGGTGGAATAGAGTCGCTTGCTCGACTTGTGGCTCAACGTTTCTCCATTCTTTCATTAATTGTTGTTTACGCGGTGCATTGAATACAAAGGCATAGACAAGTGTTTGTTCTGTTTCATTAAATGCAGTGGCTTTTTTTTTCGAGCCGCAAGTTACAAGCGATGCTTAGTTTGTGGCTCACCGACTTATGTGACACAGTGTTTTATTTCTACTCGTATTGTTTAATAAACTGATTTTGATTTGATTTTGTTTGTGTCGATACTGAACCTTTAATTTACCCAAAGACTTTTGTGAATTTGGTAGGCAGTTAAGTTTTAACTTGAATATCATCTAAATTTTCTGTGAGTGCAAAAGATTCTGGGATAAAAAAACGTGCCATTTTTTGAAATTCCTATAAGGCATTAATTCTTTTAAGTTCTAAATTATTTAATTCCAAAGAAATTATGGCCGTTCAGAAACACCTAATTACGTATGAAGTATATTAATAAGACGATTATAACTCAAAAGGTACACTGCAAAGAAACTGGGAGCCTTCCCGTTCTAAATATATTTATCGTTTACCTAATTAGCCATTAAAAGGTCCCTTTTTCCTGAGAAAGCAATTAATTTACAATTATGTACGAAGGGCTGCACAAAGTCTTATTAAATAAAATGTTTCAAAGACCGCTTCCCCCATTCATTTTGGGCAATTTCTTTCTTAGACGAATCTTTAATTATCAAAGATTTATAATTTCTGAAAAAGTTCGCTTCTACACCTCTTCACGTTTCCTTTGCTTTATGATTTCGATTTAAGTATTTTACGTTAACTTGTCACTTAATTTTATTGTTTAGATGTTATCACACGGTTTCCGTAATTTCCACTCTGCGTTTTACGTATTTTAATGTTCAAAAATCTCGTTTGTCACCTGCTTTCCATCTACAGTCTCCACAGATACCCACACTTTCTCCTAACAGACTAATTCACACAATTTAACCTCCCATAATATTAAACGTCCTAACTCATTAACTGGAACTCTCCATAATTACGTCGTCGGCATAATATTCAGCCGTTCCTAGAACCCTGTAGTGAATATAAAATGTTCAATCATGATCTTGGAGATCACTTACAGGAGTTACCGGCGCCATCTTTGAAGCCCACTTTATCTTAGTATTTGAATTTTTAATAAGAGTAAAGTCAACACGGCTTTTTATACGCGTAAAATGTTCGTCAAATATACGCCTAACGAGTTTCTGTGGTGAAGTGAAGGTAATAGTGTGATGATGAAATTGCTTTACATTTTTTCGATATAAAATATGGTAAGTTTGTTGCTGTTACTAGTTTTTGTTGGGGAGGATCTAAGGATAGTTAAGGTGAAGATTGATGAAGTGTAGTCACCTTTTGTAGAAAAAATGAGACGTTTATAAATGCTTTTTAAATATTATCTAACGCTGCCATTTTCATGGTAATAGACACTTTAACGCCGTATGAAAACCTTTATGAGATAAGAGGGTTAATAATGCCATTTATTAATTCACTAATAATAATTATAGTATGAAAAAAAAACAAAAAAAAACACTCTTTCTCGTATACTTCTCGGCAAACCCTTTCATATGATACCCATTTCATGCAAATGCATAAAAAATAATTGTTTGTTGGCTGTGGTACTCCAGTATTACTACCAGTACCTACAGTATCTCCGGGAATAAAATAAACCGTAGAACTACCAAGCGATCCAGTAGTACCACGGGAAGTTTTTTTACCTGTGTTACACTCGGGATTAGTACATAGATCAACAATCTTAACTATAGCAAATGATTGTTGATTGACCTGGCAAATATGACGATACCGTGTGAAGATCTTTTAGCAATATCTTTATCTCACCTACTCAAATCTGTGTGATTCTTTCCAAGACCAGACCATCTCAGACACTAATCTGCATAGTCCTCATGTGAATTGAGCAAGATTATGTCTGGACTTCAAGAGAGACTATGACCTCTGAGTTTGTTTCGGCTGTTTCTTCTCAGAGTAGTCAGGCACGAACAACCGGCCCCATCTAGTTTTTAAAAAATGACTTATAAAAGTGTTTGTAAAAACCTACTTGCAAAATAAACATTATTTATCGTTTAACGAAACTCTTTAATTGAGAAACTCCATAATTATATCATACCAATTCATTTTGCCATTCACTCACGTTGCACTAGAGAGGAAAAAAGAGCTGAAGAAATATTGGATTTCTCAGGGCGCGAGGTTTCAATCGTAGCGTAGTATTTAATTAAGAGTACCCCATGGGGTTTCCCCTGTTACGGGGTGTAACGTCGAGATTTTATTTTGCTTTGCTACCTCGTCTGGTAGCGTTATTAAGTAAATAGTGGTTTTAAATGCTTTGAAGATGTATGGGCTGTTGATACAAGAATTGAATTACGGAAGTCTGTGTTGTTACAGCAAAAGAATAACTTGACATATCATCACGCCTGTAATCCCCGAAGGGTTAGTCAGAGGTGTACCTAATACTACACCTACATTTAGTCCCATGTCATAGGGGGCAAGCCTGTTGCCATCAACCGGGCACAAATCCAGACTCCGTGGCTGCTACTGAGAAATTCTTGATGGAAAAACCCAACAGCACTTTGCCCGACCCGGGAATCGAACCCGTCTTGCTCAGCAGTTGCGCTTGCGATGTTGCGACCTCCAGACCAACGAGGCTGTTGCTATACTTACAACATCTGAAAATAGTAATCTTGAAAAGTTAGGTTTTTGAGCCCTGACCTACCACATTCATTTCCATAATGCCACCCAGTAATTAGCCCTGATAGGTTCTTACGATTTTTAATCACGACATTTACCTATTTAAAGTCATTCGTCGTGTATTACATGAGAGTTTTACCTTTGCCTTTTTCCACATAAAAGGTTATTTTCAGAACAAAACACTTGATTTTTTTGCTTTTCAAGTCAATCTAGAACACATCAAGTGGGTTGTCTGTGATTTGTAAGGATATAATGTAAACTATCCGTTGTCGTTGACTGACTTTCCTATAAAGACGCAAATTCCATCAACTCCAGGTTAGCTAACATTCTATCAAGTTTCCTCTCTCCGAACAAAACCTTGGAGACTTCCATCTAAAAACACAAAAGCTCCACTTTCAATAAAAACAGTAAAACTTTCAATCCAAACTACGTCTTAATTACTGTCCACTATGGTAGTTTTTTCCTATTCAAATTGAATCAGCACGTCTATAGCCCTGGGGAGCTCTGAGATTAATACAGATGCTGTATTGTGGTGGATATGAATTATGGTTGGCCTCTCCGCTTAGATGGGCAACTTGTTTCGCTAACTAACGCGCCTATTGTTCTGATTGTGTGATTGTTGGGGGACCCGTGTAGGGGGTGTGAGGATGGAAGTATGTCAGTTATAGTGATGAGTAGGGTTTGAAGTATGGAAGCAGGAATCCCTCTCATGTAGAGATGAAAGCTTGTACGAATAAATACTTCATTTTCTTGATTTATGTGGTGTAATGGTGTTAGTATGAAACTGCAGGAGTTGTAATAATAAACTGTCTTGAGACAATTTCCCTACTAGTGCGAACGAGACAGACTATTTATCTCTCGCCCGTGCTATTAGGGAAATAGTCTGTCTCAAGACGGTTTTGTCTTAAGTGTGCGGTAGCCCTTTTTTTTTTTTTTTTCGGATGGGAAATCATCAAAAGAAGTGTGCGGTAGCCCTTAGATGCATATGTCTTAATCTATTAAAGCAGAGAGAAAATACGATACTAGGGTGAGAAATAATGTATAAACTAGCATTTAAACATTATCTGACGGCCTGTATTACCCAAATCGATTTACAAGCAAAAGCGGATTTACTAGCGCTAGCAGTAAACATGCTCATAGACTGAAATGACGCCGCGATTATCCTTGTATATGGTAATCACAGTATGATGTAAACTTTCTCAAATGAAATGGAAATATAGAAGATATACTAGAATATTTTCCTAGACAAAATAAATAGTGGCAAGTAAAGGAAAAAGAAGATTGAAATCCCTTCGAAGAAGGCGAAGCAAAATGAGTAAAAAATCTTTAATAAGCTGGAAGCTTGGCACAGTATTAGCGATCGAACTAATTGATTGACTGCCGTTTCCTTGGCTCTGTCGATATTAATTAAATGTCCTCTTAATATGTCTCTTGCAGACTTATCGATGTTGAGAACATTATGATTAAATATTTCAGGAGATCAATCTTTCGTAGATAGACAAGTCTGAAGGGACACTGAAACTAAAACGGTCACCACGTATTCACTGCATCATTGTGAACCACAATTGTGTGGGGCATCCTGTATTACTTTAATGCGGAATCCAGAACCATTCTTGTTTCTTATTCTTTATTGCACACAAAAAAACAACAAAAATACATATAAATTGCAATAATATAGCTTATGTACAAAAGGCGAGCTTAACCCTGAATTGGATTTGGGTTTTGGGTTTTCGTGAGGAAACCGACATGTCCTAGAATTCTGGGCCCGCGTCGTTGATAACGATCCACTCCCTCTCTCAGTTTTGCTTGTACTCAATCTGGGAACATCAATTTAGTTTATTATTCTATGCTAGGCAAAATTCATACTCATATTAAGAAGATGGAACAAAAATTTTATTTTTAGTCTTCAGTATAATCTCTTGTAAAAAAAAATAAGTTTTTAAATTGACATGGTCACTAACACTATCATTAACACTAAAACGTACAAGGAAGAAGCAGAAATAGAACAGAAGATCGATTTTTCTGCCGAAATAACTTCATTTTATCCGTGATCATGGTGCAACAGTTCCTTTATATCGGGAACTCAATAAATAGTAACCATGGTAAATATCCCTTTTTAGGGTTCCGTAGTCCTGACAAGGAACCCTTACAGTTTCGTCATGTCCGTCTGTCTGTCTGTCCGAGGTTTTTCTAATAGACTGTTAGTACTAGAAAGCTGTAATTTTGTTGGGATGTGTATATTTATTACGCCGACAAAGTGGTAAAATATTTTTTTTTTTCGTCTTTTACCCCATCGTGTGGGGTATCGCCGAATAGGTATTTTTTAGTTTATTAAATGATTTAGGGGTTGCTAAAACTATTTTTTGATTTAATGCTCCATTTACGAAATAAATGTGTCAAGTGCATAGTTTTGTTCCAGGCGTCCCCCCCTCTAAAAGCTTAACTGCTGGCTTGAAAAATCAGGAAAAAATCATGATGATAGTGCATTTCATGAACTTTAAAGGAAAATTATAGCGGTTAAGATAACTTTATTAGTTTAGCAGTAATAGTCGTTGAACTAGGGTGTTGTTTAGTGTTAATAATAGTATCTTGCATAATGTCTCAATGCTTCTGGATTCCTCTTCAAACGCCTCAGTATCCTACAAACAGTTCTTACTACTTTATCCGTCATATAACGGATCGTCTATGTAATTCTATTCTAACAGTATTAGTTGTCCCTTTTGTATCCCCCTCTTCCTCCGGGACCCAGGTGGCCATTGAATTGTTTCAGCACAAAACCATTTAGTTCCTTTGAACTGGACACTTCCTCAAGGTTGTATCGCTATTAACTAGTTCCTTATTCTTTATTTGTCGGAGGTTTTTCTCACATTTGTCTTAATTTTTTCCGTAACTTGGAAGTTGTTTAGGATAAACAACCTGAATTGTTTTTGTCTTATTCATGATGTCCATTTGGACTGTGAAAGTTTTATTTCTTTAAATGTGTTGTTTTCGTAAGGTGAATTGTTACTTTTACTCACAGAGAAGATAAATTCCGTGGCTACCTTTGCTCCCCAAGTACTTATACCTTTTCAGTTTACTTCGTAAAATAATGTCAACCTAACATGGTACTTAAGAAAAAAGCTTGATTTGGGTCAGCTTCTTTCAACAGTCGAAATTATTAATGGCAAGAACCTTTTCAAGCCTGCATCCTAAAACTTTTAACAACATAATATTTCTCTCACAATAGAGAAATGGTCCATCATCCCGACCGCTTTTTGCCTCAATTCCTTCTTTCAAGAGCTCTCAGGTACACATATCAGAATAAACTGCTTCTACTTCACGCCAGCCGAAATCACATCATTTCTGAGCACCACCGCCGTACTAAACTTGAGATCCTATTCATCTTGGCCCACTTTAGCTGAAGAGGTCGAATGCTTTCCTTAGGGCTTCGTTTGTGTATAAATTATGAGTAGCTTGTTCAAATTTTTTGTTGGAAAATTGCATCAGTTTGCTATGATGAGTTCATTGAAGATAAGTTTGCCACTTTATCGATGTATTTCTATTTTCTAATAGTTTTGTTGATAACATTTTCTGTACCTATGTTTTATCAAGCTTATGCTTTTATCGGGACGCAAAATTCAAGTTCCGCATACTTCGAATTGCCTATAAAACTACTGCAAAGCAGGAACAACATTGAGGTTGGCACCTTAACCAACAAATTCAACAACACCACACCACAATAAGACTAAATTATAATCCAAATTTGCAGATACCAAAATGCCATTTACCGGGACGAGTATTCCATACGCCATTCTGACTCTTGTTGGCGTTTGAATGCATTCCCCAATTTATTGTGCGATATGATTTATACGACTCTCATAGAAACTTGTCAATGGATTTGAGGCCACATCCATTGTGGCGTCTGTATGTTAAAGACTGCGTTTGAATGGATTTTTTGAACGATTTTAAATCCATGGGATGTATTTTAAATTGAAATGCGATGTTAGGTGTATTTGTGGTGAAGGGTTTTTTTGATCCTGTGAATGTGATTTCGTTTATTTTGATGTAGTTAAAGTCAACAGAACCAGTGCTGAATGCAGTACAGTGAAAGGAAAAGAATGGCTCAATGGAATCATTAGGTACCAAATAAATAAAAGGAATCTAAACTACTTACATTTTGAACACCTAAAATGACCATACGTGGAAGGATAATGTGGGGTACAACTCCCACTTATTGTCGGACAATAATTGTATTTACAGACGTTCTCAGTCTGTCTACTCTTCCCAGAGTAGACTTACAATTATTATGCTTAGTACTACTTCCTACCTTTAAACGAATGAATAATTAGAAAGTTCCATTGTCTAGAAGCGGTTAATAACCTTTCAAAATCTACCTTGTAAAGAGTACAAGGTAGATTATAGCAGTAATTTAACTATTTCTCATTTCCATGAAACGGTTAGTAGCGCCGATATTACTTGTCAAAGCTACTGTAACACCTCGGGTGGCTATAATTTGATCAAGACTTGGACACGGTGTCTCAATTAGTCCACAGTTAACAATGGTAAAGTTTTTACGTCGAAACTTGGACGGACGTTATTCGGGAAATTTAATGGTAGGTAGGTAATAATATTGGGTTACTGGTGTTGGTTGCCTCGTTGGTTCAGTACAAGTGCGACTACTAAGCATAAGATCCTGTGTTCGATTCCCAGGTCAGGCATGTTATTGGGATTTTTCATCAGTAATTTCTCAGTAGCAGCCACGGTGTCTGGATTTATGCCCGGTTGATGTCAATAGGCTCGGCCCCTATTATTATTATTATTACACGGGACTTAAACATAACTCGCAAAATAATAGTGTACTATGTAAGCTACGAAGGATTATGCAGAGGTGTACCTAACACCTCTGCATAATCCTTCGTAGCTTACAGGCGTGACGTTATGATGTTAGTGATTGATTCAGTGGATGTAAGACTGTTGGCTGATCATGGTTTATTTGTTCTATTGGTTATTATTTTCTGGGGTAATTTACAGTAACAAGTTTTACGACATTTACTGCAATGAAAATTAAACAAAACCAACTTTAAAATTCTTCTGGAAATGTTCTTTGATCTTTAGTTCAGTCTGTCTGATATATTCTCCATACAATAGATTCGAAAGCTGCATCATTTTTTTACAAAAGACTGCCAAGGATTTCCACATCACTTACTAGGCGATTATCTTACACCCCAGCTTTACGTAACCCAAGAAAAATCTAGATCCAGATTTTAATATTTCCAATGCTTTGAGTATCTTTGCGGGCTTTAAGCAAACCATTGTATAAATCCCTCGGACGAACGCTTTTATCTTTGTCTCCAAAGTAAATAGGAAGATGGAGTCTTGGTAGCGCCACTGGTTCCCCCTCTAGATCTGATAACCATCTGCTTTTATTGGATTTTAAACTTTAGGCTTGTTATTTTAAAATCAATTTTGTGTTAACGGTTGGGGCTCGTTGGTTTGTTCGTATTTTCTTCTTCATTGGAGCATTTGTTCGGTCTCTGATTTTGCTTTATGGTTTGGAAGAATGCGACTTATGTGAGAGACGTTTTGGTTATGTAAGAAGAATTAGTAAATGAAAGTCGGCTTCAAACATTAATCAAGGATAAAATGTACGTGAAATCACTTTGAATCGTCAAACATAATATTTTACCCTTGTAAAAATATAACTCATTGCTGTCGGATACAAAAGATTCCATCGTTATGGTCGCTATCTAGATTTAAATTAACAGAAACGTAATTAATAAATTAACAACTGAGTTTATCTAGGACGGAGATCTAAACTAAACTCTGTGGTTTTAATTACAAAAAAAAAAAAACATTCGTGTACCATTGCCCGTTATCACTAGACCGACAAAATTACACGTAAATTAACGCCTAAATGAAAGCGCCCTTGGATTTTTAAAAGTTCGCGCGCTTTGCTCACCGTCTGGAGTTGGCATTTCTACAGTGCCTATTACTTAGGCGTTCATTAGGCTTTTACTAAGTGTTTGTGAAAAAGGGCTTAACATTTTAAAACATCATATCAGTATATCACCAGTAGAGTTGATACAGCTTAATCATGAAGACAAAAGTGAAAATGCAAGACGATGGAAAGAAATGGGTCCCTCTCTCCCTAGAGTCTAATGGCTGAGGAGCAATAGGCGAGATGACAAAAAAAACTAATTAGTCCGTCAGTTAGATTATCAAAAAATGTTTGACCCGTGTTAATTCTTTTGTTACGAAAATCAAAATTGACGAAGACATGACGCTTTTAAAATTCTCAATACGTCACGCCTTGGTATAATTTTTAGCTAGTTCTGACGTCACGAGCCCCCACTCCCGAGTTTTGATGCGTTTTATCTTTGTCAATATTCATTGATTTACGAAAACAAAAAATACGTGTCCATTAATTTCCAATACTCTAACTGACGGACTAAATAGATTTGCAATTTTTTGATACTGTCGTCATGCCTATTGTATAGCCATAGATAACTGAAATGAATAAATATGTCTACATAATATCTAAGTTCTTGTAGGTTACAGAATGATTAATGGTGTTTTAGATTATAATCAGAACAACAACAAAAAATAACAAGAATTCGGCCTGAAAAGTTCCGATTGTTGAGACAGGTTTCTTTTTTCGTGATTGCTCAACCGTTAGTAATTTAACCACATCGTAAAGTCCGAAACACACTCTTCACAAAATTAAACAAGCAAGTTATACCTACCTTTGAAGTCAGATGAAAGGGAACAAGTATACTTGGTCAAAGGGTTTCCACTTCATAATGGCTGACCCTTGAACTCAACACATTGTTAGAGAAAGGCGAGTAATCCGACACACTATGTGTAGGTACCACGACATACAGGGTGTATACAGACTCTTCAAGAAGCCGTGAACCAAGTATTCTGTACATCATACTTACTAAGTAACTTTACGCAAAATTTATTGCTACTACTACGACTTCTGTTTTTGGGTGAAAAATTACTTTTTATGGTAAAACTCAATGTACCGCACTCAAATCAAATGGATTAAATAGTACGGGGTCCGTACTATCATCTGGTAATTTTTTTACTTTAAACAGGTGATAGTCTGACATTAAAACATGTATTTAAAAAAAATTGGAACAGTTTCAATAGCACTAAGAAAAGTTGGAACTTTGACTCCCAATATCTGCGTAACTAGAAGGTTCCCAGGTATGGTCTAGAACAAAAAACTGATCGCAATGAGGGGGAGAACAAGTGCCTTTCGGCTTCGTTAAAGGTCTTTTTACACCCTTTATATTTTCCACTATAACCGGACTTCTCTTTGAACTGAACGTCAATGAAATGCGAGGTCAGCGTATAATGGGTATCTACACAGGTACGCACGCCGAAATATCAGTATAAGTTGAGCTCTCATTGTACAGAAAATCTAAACAATATGAGGTCAGCTTAAGTTATTTTTTAATCGACTTCAAAAAGGAGGGTGTTCTCAATTCGATTGGTATTTTTTTTCGTTTTTTTATGTTGCAACATTTTACATGTTAAGGTGTCAAAGGGTTGGTGATGTAAGAGTACTAATTTAAGTAGAGTAAGAATTAAAGGGTGTTTCATAATATGAATGCCGTTTATTATCACGTTTAGGCTGGATGCTGAAAAATGAAACACACATAACATCACATTATAAAACATATTATGTAAACGGGTATTTTCGTGATCGTGAAAGTTAAAAAAAGACAATTTACATAACATCACGCCTGTAATCCCCGAAGGGTTAGGCAGTACTGTACCTAATAGTACACCCACCTATCGCCAGTTATGTTTGAATCCTATGTAATAGGAGCCTATTGCCATCAACCGGGTACAAATCCAGACTCCAGTACAAGTTTCCTGTATTATGTCGGAGTTTAGATTTTTATATTAGTCTTGATATTATGTAATAGATAATTGAATTTGAATCGTTCATTGGCTAACTAAATTATTCTTACCATACCATACCGTCCCCTACCTCTCTTAGTAAACTGTGCAGCCCCACCAGAAATAGATTACCAAAAGATAAACCTTTAATATGATTCAACATTTATGGAATTCAAAAAAAATGGAGTATTAAACTATACGAATTCTAGGACACACGCTTAAAGCACAATTTAGGTCAAAAGTTTTTCTGCATTCCTTTACAAAAAAAATCCATGTATCCAATCTTGTATGTGACCAAACCTCTATACGGGCAGTTAAAAGACTTCTGTACAGTAATCTTTGCTCTATAAATCTGGTAGTCAGACAAGCGGTGCGGGTCAATTTTCTCCAACATCTGAGCCCCGAACAGACAGACAACTTTGTCCGCCATTTTATATTATTGGTTTTATACGTCAGTTATTGCTGCCTTTTCTTTTATATCTTCTATTCCTTTATAATACACTGCATTGGGAGAAAAATAAAAAGAAGAAAAAAGTATTTGTTTCGCGGTTAAGCCACTTTAAAGTTCTTTCGTACACTCTTCCAAATTGTGAGTTTGAGGAGTAAGCGAGTAGTTGGGAGCTCGTGATAATGTATTGGTTGAAACCGTTCTTTATTTTGTTGTTTTTTTTTTGTGTTGGAAATTGTTTATCATGGTTGTTTATTGTATAATGTAGATTAACGATTGTTGAATGTAGACACATAAAGCCATCTAGACCAGGGGCGTAGCTACAGCTGTATCAGCCGTATCAATGATACAGGGCCCCCAAGTAACACAAGGGCCCCTGATGACGAAAAATATTCACAAAATCTTCTCACAACCTCAAATATTCTTCATGATGAAAGGTAAAATGAAAATATAGCTTATCCCGGTCAAGAAAGCTCCAATTGTAAGGGAGTTATGGCCTTCAAAAAATGTTGATACCTACTAGGACTAGCTACGCCACTGATCTAGACCAAAGAAACGATGGATTTACTGTCTTAGTGCTTAGACAGGAGGTGACTGCTGAGATGACGAGTAATAGAGAAGTATGGGAGAAGAAGACATGCTGCGCCGACCCCGAATAAATTGGCATAAGGGCAGGAGAATAATGGTTGTTTATTGTAGTTCTTTAGCTACTAAGATGTGTGAATGGGTTATGTACATAAATGACAGCCGTTAAATTGGTAAAACGAATAATTCTTGTTCTAAATATTGTGTCTTGATCTTCAAAAATAATTATGAGGAAACTTCGTAATAGCACAGATCAGATACTGATGCCCTGTTTCACTTACTCTAGGGGTGCTTTGATCTAATGCCCTCGCGGATTAGCCAACTATTGAAATTCTAACAGTGAATTTTTTACATTACATTTTTCAATAAATTATTGTTTTCTGTATAATTTAATGAAAAAAAAAGTTAGATCTAAAACAAAGACATAACCCTTACTTGTTGGTCTAGTGGTCACCAGCACGACTGCTGATCATGAAGTCTTGGGTTCAATTCCTAGTTAGGGCAAAGTGATGGAAAAACCGCTTCCATCAGGAATTTTTCAGTAGCAGCCACGGAGTCTGGATTTGTCCCCGGTTAATGGCAATAGGCTCACCCCTATTACATAGGACTTAAACATAACTGGCGACATAACCTTCTTGGCAATCGATTAAAAAAGTCCATAATATAATGACATAATAAGTTAAAAAGAGACAAAAAAAAAACCGATAGGGAGGGCACTCAACCACTTTGTAAAGCAATAATACACAGTACTTTCTTACAGCTATCTCATCGCTTCCAAGTCGATGGCAAGCCGTTTCTTTAAGTGGCCTATTACAACTGCGCAGCACAGTTAAAGGCTTATTGCTACTGAGTTTTGTTTCCTACATTGTCTGACTTCCCCATAATCGCAAGACAACTAAAAACCGTAGTGTTTTAAAACTGTTAAAGCGCTTTGCTTTCAATCAATTTTGGTAATGGCTGAGCTTTTAAAAACAAAATAAAAAAATAGCAAAAAAATAATACCTACTCAAAATTTGTAAAATATCTTTACTTCCGGAAGTTGGTTGCACAAAAATCAATGGAACAAACGAAAGTCACCGGCTTTCGGAAGTAAAGTTATTTTCAACTAGGAGTGTCTTTTTTGGAAGTCTTAGAAATAAAATTAATTTACGTAAGTTGTTTCCTAGCTATTGAATAACAGTCGCACGGGATACGGGATCTTTTTGAATTGAATAGTCTCCAACGTAACGAGAAATACACATATTTGATTCAAAACCTGAAAATAAATATAACCCTTTAAGTCAGACCTAGAAATCTTTAAACCACGCTATGTGGAATAGCGGTCAAGGCCACGAAGGCTGTTTTAGACGCTACACTCAGGCATAAAGAAACTTCTTACCAAGAACTAGGTTTGTGGTCTAGTTCATTTGCAAGGCCGCACATTTGAAAAGGTGTTTCAAACAGTTTACTCTATACTTTTAAAATCTTTCACTCGTTCTCATTTAAAATGACATTCAAGGAGTTCTCATTCGATTTTGAAGCCATTCCTTAACATGCGGTTTGACAGATTTTTCAGTACGTTATCTGTCAAAGTCTGCATTGTCCGCAGGTCGGTCCCCTCAATTTGACAATCATCATCTTCCTGCGCTTGTCCCATGTTACTTGTGGTCGGCGCAACACGTTTTTTTCTTCCATTCTCCTCTGTCAACCGTCACGCTATCATGTACTCCTTTTTCTTTCACACAATCCACCCATTTTTTCCTTGGTCTTCCTCTCCCTCTCCATCCGTCAACATTTATATTCATCACTCTTATAATCACATTCGATTCGTCCATTCTCATCACATACCCAATTGGTCCCCTGAATTTTATCGTCTGGTTGAAAAAACCGTTAACTCGCACTTTTGTTTTGACGGTCCTTCACCGAGATCGCCCGGATACATGAACTCGATAGTCAAAAACCTGAAACACAAAACAAATATTAACCCAAATGAAATAACTTGCCCTACCCTACTTGCATCCCTCATAAACACTTGCCTACATACCTACTAACATCACAATAAATCTCAGTATATTACTGCTCTTCTAATAAAGCCTGCAGCATTTTATAGTCGCCGTGAATTCTCGTGTCCCGGCTAAGTGCAGTGGGTGATTGGAGCCGGCAAATTTATCGGCTCCTACTTACACCCGATACAGAAGTAAGGAGAGCGATAAATCTGGGTGACGTATTAGAGTGGTGACATCGTACCCAGGGAAAAATTTGAAAGTATACCGGTTCTGGATTCTGGATTAATTTGGAAAAGGATTGGAACGGAGTTTTTTAGTTTCTGCCGCACGTGTTTTATAGAGGGGTTTCTTTTATAAAGTCTAGCTCGCTACCTACGTCTATACGGTCTAGGAGTAAGTAATGTGCAGGTATTTGTGCTACGTCTGGTTTTTATAGGTTTTAGTACTACCAATATCCATATTTTACTGAGGCCTTTTACCTAACGACACAGATTAAGTGAGGTACGTAGTTTTTCTACGCGTTTTCACCTACTAGTGAGAATGAGGTGACAAGTTCGCACGGCAAGTCTGCAACCAATCAGGCTATACAAAACTAGTTTATGCGGATCTCTCATTGTACGGGATATCTATACAAAGGGAGGCCATGTTTTACTGGAAACGTATCCCTTGATGTGTCACCGTGTGTACGGTCAAACAAGCTATTTGGATTACATTTTACAATGTAATTTGTGGGTGAAACTGTAAACCAAATAGCTTTTTCGACCGTACCTACACCTTGTGTTTTGTTAAAGTGTATTATAGAAAATAACTCGTACACTACCCAAGCAATGTGGATTAACAATAAGGGTCTACCACGCGGGCTTCCTCTACCGAATGAAAATAGAATCACGTAAATCGGACCAGTCATCATGGAGCTATGAGGTAACAAACAAAAACCTCTCGAAGGAGAGTTAAAAGATTTAAAAAATAAGCCACGTCAGAGCGTAATTTAAATTTGGCTTTAAATATCAATCTCAGAACTTAATTAAACGAACTATTTCACGATCTTCAACAAAACATCAATCGTATCGATAATCGTCCAAGAATGAACGAATTCACATAAAAGACACTTCCTTAGTTATTATTTCAAAACTATTAACCGCGAAGAAAACTCCAGTGCGGATAAACAGGCCATTCCATTATGAGAATGGACGCCAGTCCGCACAGATGCGGGCCGTAGACTGTTCCGAGAAAACTCCAATGAGCTAGCAGTACCTTTCGCCCATGGTTTTTGTCTGTTCAATATTAAATCTCTTTTCTTTGCTAGATTTTTTAAACACTATCAAAGAATTATATTCTAATTTTGTCGGAAACTAGCTTTTGCCCGCGCTAGTGGTCGCAAATCATACCACAGGAACGTCCTGTTTATAATTTTCGGAATCTGATAAGTAGTTCAGAAGAATTACCCCCTACATCCAAATTTATTTACTTTACCTCTTTATAATAATATTAGTTTTGATAGCTATTTATTTTCAGTTCCAACTTCATCTTTCCAAGGATTCAAGTCAATACAAGGACAAGGACTCCGTTGGAGTGTGTTCGTCGTGGCGACGTTCGTTCGTCGTAAACCTTCGGCTAATTTCGCACTGCAGAATGTCTGCCACTAATAAGTCTTCGTGTTGTTCCAAGGCGGGGTGAATTTGCGTTAAATTATAAAGCTTATTAACCATTGTTCCCCAGTGTGTCGTAACCTGCCGCAATGAAATGCTCCACTATAGGTACCTTACTTCATCCAACTTTCTTGACTTCACGTGAATTATGTATTTACGTACCTAAGTATGGCGTGAGATTTTGATTAATTAAATTCTGAATGAGACATTTTTCTTTGTCTTTGTCTACTCGTCTAGACGGGATTTATGAGACTCGTTTCTTTTTATTTGTATTAAATTCTCAGGGAATCGCAAATTTGTTTGTCTTGTGAAAGGTTTAGCATGCCACGGGCCTAGAACCTTTGAGCTTTTTGTGTTGTGTTAGCATAGAAACTTTTCGTTAAGAAGCCTTTGCAAACTCATTCGGTTCGACTCATTTCATCCTTAAAAAAAAATACACGACCAATGCCAAATGCAATATTCCTTCAACCCCTTCACATGAATATATTTCATATTTTAAAAATTAAATGCAAAAATTGCTTAATGGAAAAATCAAATAATGAGACAGGAAATCAAGGTTCTAAAGATGAGGGTGAGAAGTGTGAGAACCAAAGAAATGACCAGCCTACAACGTCAAGGGTAGAAAATATTCCCGCACGAAATTCGTACAACATGAATGATTTTAAATCATTGGATTTTAATTCTGCTGATGAAGTTAGGTGAGAAATTAGAGCATAATAATCCATGAAATTTGTTGTTGCAATGATGCAATCTAAACATGCTTTATTGCTGACAAATAACTTTAATTTTAGGCAAGCAATGAAGGCTATTTTAACCGGTCTGCCGGCACCGCAATCGTTTCCGGAAGAAAACACTAACGCTAATAATAAAATAAAAGGCCAAAATAAATCAGAACCGACCGGAGACCAACACGCTACGGACAACACGCGTAACAGAAATGTTCAGGGGCAAGTCCAGCAAAACTTAAACCTCAAAGTTATGACTACAGCCCAAACATATACGGGTGACAGTTCTCAGTTTTCGGGGGTGTCATTGGACCTGAATAGACGTCGAAAATCAATGAGAGCAGGCCCTTCAAGGTCGCGTAGAAGACCAAAGAAATCACTGACATCACTGTATATCGGGAAATTATCTAATGTTGTCCAATTTAAACGCCGCTGATGGGTTTCCGAGACGGGGTCTGACTCAGACTCTGTAATATTTTACTGAATAAATATTTTTGACTGCTTTTTTGTTCGTCGTCTAGTATTTTTTATATTGTATTGAACGTCATTGTAAAATAAAATAATCCTTTTGGATTAAAGCGTTTACTGTTACTGTTACCTTGCGTCATCCCACTGCTGGGCAAAGACCTATCTTTAAAACTTCCAGCCCTTCAATCCAGGGCGAATGTGAGTCAATGTCGTTAGTTTAGTCCAATTGGGCCCGCCATCTTCTACCATTTGATTTAAGCGTTTTTGTTAATCGTTTATGTTCGTGTATCAGTGAGCGCTGTTATCGTCTTTCAGCAATCTCTTAGCGGATCGTATCATATCGGAAATTGAATTTCCGATTGGCTCTCGAGTGCACAGCAGACTGTCTGTAATGGATGGTCCCGCGGTCCCTGTTTCGCGGAGTTCATGGGAATGATAGATAGAAATACTTGGAGGCGTATTTCAAACGTTCCGATGTGGAAATTGAGGAATATTGATGTAGTCCCTTCTTCGTTTCTGTTTATTTTGCTTTTTTTGCGAATAAATGGTGTATATTTTGGCGAGTTCAAAGCGGTGGTCGGTCTGGTTTGGTTTGGTTTGATAGGTACTGTTTATTGAATAAAGATTAGGTCAGCACTGTTGAAAGGCCAACAATTTCCACATAATTTTGTTCTTTAAACATTTGTTTATTTCATTATCAAAGAATTTTATCCAGACAACTGCACACTAATTTAAAAAAGTAATAAACGTTAAACTGGCAAAACAAGATGTAGTTGGGTTCAATTCACAACACGTTACAGCATGGGACGCGTTGTTTGTACATGTTTTGACAGGTAATGTAATATGTAGTGAGAGAAATTGGGTTTGAGCCTCGCAGTATTGACGCGGGCGACGATATTGATGTTGACATGTTCCAAATAAAACGTGCTGCGTCCTCCAGATAAGCCATTATTTGAACATGTTTCATTGGAGCGTGGTTTAGAGAGGAGATAGATACTTTGCTGTCTCTGGCTTTTATTCTAACAGGATTTTCTTTAAAATGTTTTGCCTGTTTTCAGTATCTTACACTTATTTTAATGTTATTTCATCATTTAATTAGTCTACTCTTTCATTAGGCTGCCCCATTTAACAGAATAGTAACCAATGACGAGAATGACACGAATGAGTTGGACGGCACGGTTTGCACAGTGGCTGAGCGATTGACTGCTGTGCTGCGTTTCGCGGGTTCGATTCTCGCACGGAACAAATTTTTGTATGAACTACTGATAGTTGTTCCAGGTCTGGCTGTTGGTCTATCTGAGTCTAAATGTTTGTAAACGCACCCACTATACAAGAGAAATTGTTTTGGCAGGAAGGAACATCGTTTTAATAAATGTATGCGTAATAGTACGGTCGAACAAGCTATTTGGTTTACAGTTTAACCCACAAATTACATTGTAAAATGTAAACCAAATAACTTGTTCGACCGTACATTATGATATAAGTGCGGTAACTTGAAAATTACAGCCGAGGCGATATTGCTAGCGCGAGCCGTAGGCGAGGGCTACAAGAAAGCAGAGGCTGTAATATCAAAGCGCACGTATGTCATACGACGTTTTATAACATATTTGCAAGGAAATAAATAAAACTCGGACTTTCTTATGGGCCTAACATGCCTCAAATGGCTTAGCAAGATCCTCCGTTACGCCTAAAATACTGCAGCATTAATTTTGAAAACAATTTAAGGTAAAGTTGAGGATTAATGCTAGGTACTATGTGTGACGAAAACTCGATTCCATAAACTTTTCTCGATAGAACAAAATTCCAAAGTACTTCAAATTAAAAAGTACTTCAAATTAGATCATGAAACTTTGCATACTAACTGAACTAACTTTATAGCAGGTCTTATGTGTTTTATTTTTTTAGTCCATTCAATAGATTTTTGTAAATCGCAAAAAACCACTCATTTCGCACTATTTGGCCGCAGTGACTGACGTAACAACCGCTTTGTAGTGCAAGCTGATTGGAACTTTATTCTAAGAGTATTTCAAACGAAGTTTGAACCCCCACAAATAGAGTTGCTAATTTTAGGACTAGAAGGGCCTTAAACGAATAAATCTTTAATCACTTGTTAAAGTTGTTATAAAAATTTGAACAATTTGTAAATTTGATTAGTACGTTGCCAGTTGGCATTTTTAATGTAGTCAAGTAATTATTATATTTATCCATTGAGATATACTAGAGATGCAAACCTCATTAAAATGTGTCAAAATAAGTGTAACCACTATTTAAACGCGACGACGTAGCTTTGAAACCACTAAACATTTCAAAGTGAACATATGTCTGTCTCGTTTACACAAGTCGCCAGAACAATACCGTCGCATTGATTAGACATAGACGGCAATATTGACTTGCAATGACGGGATAGAGTTGCCTACCCATGCGAAATTTTACCCAACTTTTTTAAGCCATAAAAAACATTGGATAAGTACATAAAAATTAAATAAACTTTAAAATATTTGAATTAGGTATTTCTTATTGGATGTAATAGAAGAGACTAATGAAATGAATCAACATTTTCTTGTTGAATATTTTTTATTTCGCGTATTCATTTATATACTAATATTGTAATTATTTACTTTTTTTTTAATATTGCAATATTAAAACAATATAAAACAACATTTAATAATATATATATATAAAAAAAACACGTCATAAATTAAAAACCCACAAATGTTGGAAACTAAAACTAAGTTTCTAGTGGTAACACTGAACTTAATTGTCAAAATTCAAAATTTTATTTAATTAATTGCGTTTTTACGTTAATTTAAACCACTATCTAAACACAGAAACAATAAAATTACGTGTGGAAAGTAATTCCGGTTAATTTATTATGTGTTTGTGATCTTAAATCGCAATCTTTCTCTTGATCTATTTGTATATCAACTATCTGGTGTCCATGACACAAGTCTCGTTGCTTAGTGTGGCACTAGATGGCGCTGTGTGTTAATGTCCAGCGATATTTATTTATTTTTTTGATCTTTCACTACGCATTTACTCATTTATTGTCGCGTGTCACTTCGGTAGGTGTCAAACAGAACACTAAACTGACATTAGTTACGCATATGACTGTGGTCATATGTCCCGTGGCAACGCCTTGGCGCGGTAATTGCTAATCTAGTGTAACATAATTATATACTATGATGTTATCTCCCAAAGTTAATTTTATTCATAAAATGTTGACCACTTTTCTGACATAATATTTTTTTTTTTTAAATGTACCGTTCGTTTCAGACGGAGCATCTTGATAAACCGTGCGTTTTTCATTACAATAACGCACACGTACGTAATGAGATACAATACGATATTGAAATTGGTGAAATAGGAGACCATTTACGAGTAAATGTGTTACAAATATTATTACATTGTTGAAATTCTAACTCTTATTGCTGAGTGGAGCCCGTTTAGAAACATACACTGCGCTTTTATCTAAGCAAACATGTGAGTATTGTGTGTGTTTTAGTGAAAACAGGAACT
Organism: Xestia sexstrigata; assembly: GCA_941918905.2. Taxonomy (NCBI): domain Eukaryota; kingdom Metazoa; phylum Arthropoda; class Insecta; order Lepidoptera; family Noctuidae; genus Xestia; species Xestia sexstrigata. Next base: position 6,286,881 of record OW799213.2, on the reverse strand, counting down.
TTATTTCGATAATCACTGGGACATAATGGCAGCGCATTCATTTAGCAATTGTTGGGTTGACACAATGACAAATTCCTTTCTTTTATTCTTCTGAAGAATCTTTTTCTAGGAAGATAAAATGGATAGATTGTTTTCTATAGCTGTTGTTTAGTTGAAATAGTAGAATTTAGCAGAGAAAAAACTGTGAGGAGTTTGGGAGCTCTTGTATGATATTCAAAGGTAAAGTAATCTTTGCTATCAAAGTTGGTAGTCACGGAGGGCAGTTTATGCTAATTAGTTTTATTCGTCTTTGGGAATCGGCTGGAAAATGAGCTGGCTCAACTTCGGCAATGGGTCCCAGGTTGTGGAATGTTTCAAGGTTTTTTTGTACCTTGCTTTTGGTAAAGCTTTGATCGTTGATTACGTATATGCGACATGGAGTTGTTTTTGCTTATACGAGAGAAAAAAGACAATCCTGAATAGGTGCTAACTAACCCTGAAATTAAGAAATTAAACTCTTCTAGAAGACATATTATTTATCGCTGATGGATGGAGAGGGAGGGAGGAAGACATAGGAAACGATGGATGGATTTTATGAGGAATTTATTTAAGATTAGTAAATGAGAAGTACTTAGGGAAGAAGAAGACATGCTGTGCCGACAAGAATAATGGCAGGAGAATGGTGATGTTGATCCGTTATTTAAAATACACCTTGTACATACTCTATAGGTAAGCGTCCACCTGTCCGCATTGTACGCATCGGACACATCGCATCAAACGGATCGTAGTATTCTTTGTATAGAAAGTCACACAAATGCGTCCACTGATCCGCACCGTATGGATCGCTCGAATCTGTTCAATAATACTACAATCCGTTTGATGCGATGCGTGCGATGCGTACGATGCGGACAGGTGGACGCTTACCTTATCTTCTTACTTTCGAAAATATAGCACTATGCAGTAAGTCCAAATAAATGTTACCCCGGTCTTACGCCCCTTTCCATTTGTTCTAAGAACCCTACACAATTCAACCCCAAATACTTCCGTTGACAAGTAGAACTTAACACAGCTTACTTAAATACACCACCGTGCATACATTACAAGAGCTAAGTGAGTAACTTATGGGCCATCTTTGTATCCCTTGGCACATTTTACAAGGGAAACTACATGCACCTGAAGAACTTGGTCAATGCTGTGGAACCGTAAATTTGGTCTTTCTCTCATTGAAAATCCAACCTTAGCTTCTAGTGTGCAAAGTTGTTTTTTGGTTTGGAAGGGCAGTTTTTGGACAAGTGAACATCCCCAAAATGCCAATGCTGTGAACCCGTAAATTTGGAACCATCTCCAATGCAAAATCAACCTTAGCTTTTGGAGTGTAAAGTTGTTTTATGGTTTGGTAGGGTTGTTTTTTGACAAGTGAAGTGAACTTCTCCAAAATTAAGTCCCCGTAGTGAAATGTTCTCTAATAATGAACTATGACCCCTGGTCCTAATCTGCGGACCCTGAACAAGTTTAAATTGCATCGTCCGACCTAATTGGGACACGTCACGAAATGGACAACGTGTGTTAATCGCTGCTTTTATTTATATCATCACGCTTTGGCCCTTAAGAGAGGTGGTAGAGTGCTTTGATTAAGATAATTGCAATTTAGTAGGCTTCGTGTTGTTTTCTTGCTTCAGGTGGTAAACGCGTTAATATTTGATATTTAACTTGCTCTCATTATCATTTTTATTTTGAAATGCAACATTTTAGCAACAAACTTTCTATTAGGCTAGAGTTTTTCCAGATTGCTGGTTTATATGCTGATGCTACATGAAGACACATCCCACCCAGGTAAAAGTTATCTGCCAGCAATACAACAAAAATATTTCCTTGACTAAATATCCTATTGATATATGTATTTATCGGTGACTCGAATCATTTCTAAACTTAACTCACAACACTTACGGGATATCTTCCGTGACAACGGGATGGCATCCTTATGGTATAGATATTCTACTCTTTGATAACATCCCACGATCATGGCACTTGCAACAGCGTCGAAATATCAGGAGCTCACAATAATTGAAAATCACGGAAGATCCCGTAAGAGACCGTGTAAGTTTGGTTATAAACCGGTATTTCTAAACGTATCCAAGAGCAAGAGCATCGCCAAGATACTTCCTGCAATAAACTAACAAAAGACTGCACTCATAAAAAACGTTCAAAACTCTCTATTTACCCTTTACTGAGCTTGTATTAATAATGAATTAATTAATGCATCGCCTCGGCAAGTTCCCGAGACGGGGCTGCGAACTTGGCTCCGTCGGGACCCGGGGCTCCGGTGTGTACAGGGGCTTTGGTACATTGTGTTCTTGTGTAGTGGCTGCTGTCTGTGTTCTGTTTTGTGTTTGTAGTTCTCGATGCATGCGTTATGTTCGAGCGTGAGTGGTTCAGTTTGAAATATGTTTGGGAGTATATTGCACTATGATTTTTGTGCTATTATATTTGGGGACATAGCTGGTGAAATGTGAGTGTGCCTTTCTACTATAGAACTCTTTTGTCTTACCAACTAGAGAATAGGAGGTGGGTGAAATGTGAGTGTGCCTTTCTACTATAGAACTCTTTTGTCTTACCAACTAGAGATTAGGAGGTGGGTGAAATGTGAGTGTGCCTTTCTACTATATAACTCTTTTGTCTTACCAACTAGAGATTAGGAGGTGGGTGAAATGTGAGTGTGCCTTTCTACTATAGAACTCTTTTGTCTTACCAACTAGAGATTAGGAGGTGGGTGAAATGTGAGTGTGCCTTTCTACTATAGAACTCTTTTGTCTTACCAACTAGAGATTAGGAGGTGGGTGAAATGTGAGTGTGCCTTTCTACTATAGAACTCTTTTGTCTTACCAACTAGAGATTAGGAGGTGGGTGAAATGTGAGTGTGCCTTTCTACTATGTAACTCTTTTGTCTTACCAACTAGAGATTAGGAGGTGGGTGAAATGTGAGTGTGCCTTTCTACTATAGAACTCTTTTGTCTTACCAACTAGAGATTAGGAGGTGGGTGAAATGTGAGTGTGCCTTTCTACTATATAACTCTTTTGTCTTACCAACTAGAGATTAGGAGGTGGGTGAAATGTGAGTGTGCCTTTCTACTATAGAACTCTTTTGTCTTACCAACTAGAGATTAGGAGGTGGGTGAAATGTGAGTGTGCCTTTCTACTATAGAACTCTTTTGTCTTACCAACTAGAGATTAGGAGGTGGGTGAAATGTGAGTGTGCCTTTCTACTATAGAACTCTTTTGTCTTACCAACTAGAGATTAGGAGGTGGGTGAAATGTGAGTGTGCCTTTCTACTATGTAACTCTTTTGTCTTACCAACTAGAGATTAGGAGGTGGGTGAAATGTGAGTGTGCCTTTCTACTATAGAACTCTTTTGTCTTACCAACTAGAGATTAGGAGGTGGGTGAAATGTGAGTGTGCCTTTCTACTATATAACTCTTTTGTCTTACCAACTAGAGATTAGGAGGTGGGTGAAATGTGAGTGTGCCTTTCTACTATAGAACTCTTTTGTCTTACCAACTAGAGATTAGGAGGTGGGTGAAATGTGAGTGTGCCTTTCTACTATAGAACTCTTTTGTCTTACCAACTAGAGATTAGGTGTGAAGTTGTAAGTATGCTATTTTTAACACCAATGATTGTTTAATTACGTGATAGGATACAATCTTTTTTAGGAGATACCGGACCTTATTTTCGTAATGATATGTACCAATAACCTAGTATGTATGTTAAGACTTTAATTAAGTTCTCTTTGTACATATAATTATTATAAAGTCCTCAGCTAAGCAGTAGAAGGCATTTTCGAAATTTTCGAAATTTCATCCTGAATCTAAATCAAGTAACCATAACTAACATCCAGTAGGCTTAAAGCAAACCGTCTGAAACACTGCCAAGGCAATACTAAATAGTCTAGAGCGAATTTGAGAACTCAAACACTACGCTACGCAATTACTCAGTACATGTATTACGCAGCGTATGTCTTAGCAAATTAATTCAACACAAAACCAACTCCCAAGTTTCTCATGAGTCATGCAGGTGCTAAATTCCATTTGGTTGAAGTTTTGGTCGAGCGATTCTCGCACAAAACACATTTGAATTACAGCCTAAAATTATGTCAAGTGTATCTGTTGACCACGACCTTTGTTCGCATGAAATTATTATAAAAATATAATTCCAACCATCATTTTTCTAAAATAAAAGTCTAGTTACTCCTTATGACATCAGCTATCTGCCAGTAAAAGCCCCGTCATAATCGCTCTAGCCTTTTTGAAGATTAGCCAGTATAAACAGACAGACAGTAAAAATCTGTTACTTTGAAAATTACAAACAAACGCTTTAATTGTATTCATTTGTTTATAGTAGGTATAGGTTCACAAGCTAGGACAAACAAAATTACACACAGTTTTGCACAGATTCAAGTATCAGCTTCCTAACGAAAAACCACCAAAACACTTTGTCCGACCTTCAAATCCAAGACCATACCAGCCTCACATGCGACCAACAGACTATCAAAGCCGTCTGCTATTATAAATCATCCCTTGGAAAACCCCGTTCACAAACCCCACTACTGTCCTATTTTCCTGCTCCACAAAAAAAACGAAACAACCGTTCTCTCTCTCCCTTCAAAACTACATATTAAACGATCCGTCTACACCAGGATTTACGTCTGATTGTCTTCCTTATTACGAAAAAAATACATCCCTCGCCCTACGTCAGGTAATCAGTTACCATGGGCCACCATAAAAAATATTCCATCATGCCAAATAAGGCGTATTTACTCAATATAGCCATAGTAGCCTTTTTCACAGTATGAAAAATTGTTTACGGTGACGGCGACACGCTTGCGACTTAGGGTTCCGTTGTAAAAAACCCTAATTTCCGTGCACCCTTTCATTTATAACCCGGCAATCTGGAGGCCCCGTAGCTTATTTATAGGGGTCTCGGCCATTTGATGGGTGGGAGTCAGAATGTGTAATGATAAAGGTTGTAAAAAATTTGGTAGACTTGCGATTTTTTGGTACACGATTTTTTCTACGTTAAACGTCAAAGTGAGATCCTTTCGATTTACTTACTTATTTGTTTCTAAATATGTTACTTATTAGCTTTAATTCAATACTTATTTATACTGATTGAGGTGTAAAATAAACATCTAGAAAAACAGCCACACAAAATGCATTCGAAAATTCATTCATTTTACTTTCATAACATTTTCATGTAGAAATAAATCTCAAATCATTGTTCAAACCAATCATCATCATCATCATCATTCTCTTGCCCTTATCCCAATTCATTTGGGGCCGACCCCAAATGAATTGGGATAAGGGCAGCATGTCTTCTTCTTCCATACTTCCTATTACACGCATCTCATTGGACTCACATTAGACTCTTATTTTCTTGCCTTGATATTTAAATGTCCGGTAGCTAGAAGATTTCCCAGTACGACAAAACAGTCGCCCGTCTACTCTTTCACAAAACCCGTTGCATCTTCATGTAGCAGCAAGTTTACGAGTGTTAGTTTGGCTGTTTGGCCGTCTCAATGATATGTTATCATCGTTCGCTATTTTTGATGCGCCGTCCCTAAACCCGGCACCCCTATCTAACCCGGTATTGTGTCGCGACTCATAGATAACCCTGTAAGTGGTTCTTTTCGTCACGTCACTGCGAAGATTTTGACTAAGAATAGATTCGGTTTTATGATTTTCTGTTGAGACTTGAGAATAGTTGAGTCGTAAAAAGTGTGGTTGAAGAATGTGGTGAAGATACGTGTCGTACGGATTTTTCGCTTTCATGGAGCATATAATAACTTTACCTGTATTCCACGAAGAGTTAAGTAGAGGTGTATTCGGAAAGAAAATAATTAAATCGACCTACGATTACATACCGAGATTACTCCGTGCCTCAGAAGCACGTCAAGCCGTGGATCCCGGCTGTCATTTGTAGATCTTTGACTGTCGCTACAGGTAGTCAGTAGCCTGAAAATCTAACAACCAGTCTTACCAAGGGGTATCGTATTACCCAATACTAACTGGGTTGTAGAGGTCAGATAGGCAGTCAGTCCATGTATAATACTGGCATTCATGGTTGGGAAAAGGCTAAGCAGATGATGACACCAACATTTCGCCAGTTATGTTTAAGTCCCATGTAATATGGGACAAGACTGTTGCCATCTACCTGGTAAAAATCCTGACTCCGGACTATCAGTGAACTTTCTGGTGACTTAACCCAACCTGGAATTCGAACCAAGTATAACTCAGTAGTAGCGCATACATTTGTGAATATAGAAATAAATGACCCCATATTCACTTTAACATCAAGGTAATCGGGGTCCTTGATAGACCGCATCAATAAAATAATGGAAGGGGGAACCAAAATCGTGATGAGTGGCTAGCCAATTGACGTCTCCGTACAATGTGGATATTATGATATGTGAAAATAACCATATTGGTCACGCATCTACAATCAGCTGTAAGAAAGCCGGATGAACCCTGCAACAGCTTGCCTGACCTGGGTATCAAACCCAGGTCCCCATGCTTAGCAGTTGTACTTACGAAAGTTTTATAATTACACAGTCATTATGGATATCATCATCTGCCTAGCCTTTTCCCAACATGTTGGGGTCGGCTTCCAGTCTAACCGGATGCAGTTGAGTACCAGTTTTTTACATGGAGCGACTGCCTATCTAACCTCCACAACCCAGTTAGTCCCGGGTATTACGATACCCCTTGGTAAGACTGGTTGTCAGACTTTCGAGCTACTGACTTACTTAACGACTGTCAAAGATCTACAATTGACAGCCGGGACCAACGAGGCACGGAGGAAACTCGGTATGTAATGGGCGGTCACCCATCCACGGAACAACCTAGGCAAGCGCGGCTTAAGCTGAAGATCGACCCAAGCAGCTATTATTATTAAGCTACGAGCTCCAGTTATTCCAGTTATCATGAACAACATAAAACATTTATAAATATTTCCTCCAGCTCTTCGAAAAGTTTAAAGCCTCGATGAATTTTAAAGCCATTCTTCACTATGGCTAAGCCTGGCTTATTTAGTCAACTTTTTCCCTTTTTCGCAACAATATATTAAGTGGGACCTTTTCGCGAAATCCGTTCAAATTACTTGCACCCCGTATCTCGGGGGGTGAAGGGGAGGGAGGAGAAACCCACGTATTAAAGAAGGGATTTTTAATTATATTTGGACTTTAAAACAGTGTTCCCGCAAACTGATTGCAGCGGGTTTTAAAGAACTTGCTGATTTTAAAATTAGTTCGTTTTTTATTGCGTTTGTGGGGTGTGTTAGATAAATATGGCGTTCAAATTAATGGTATATTTTTGTAATAGTATTTTAAGTGAAAATAAACCCAAGCGCTTTTTGTAATAACCACTGACGCAAATAAATGATTTGATTTGATTTGACTGAAATGGACTTAAAATCACCAGACTCAGTGATCAAGAAATAGTAGCTTGTACTCTTACAGTACCTAATCATTTTTCTTCTACACATAAGTTTTCGTAGATTAAAGGAAGGGGTCCGCAAGGACCGATGCCTGCCGGGGTTGCGAGACTGTTTGAAAGAGATACCGTGGCCCCGGAACACAAAGGGCGATGAAGGAACATGGATGGGTTTTAGTCAGTAAAAGTCGGACACTCCCTCCTGCTCCGCCCAGAGCGGGAGAAGTCATTTGATGATTTACCATCAAAAAAAAAAAAAAAAACGGTTTCGTAGATTTCAACAAGTACCTAGGTACCTAGCAGACAGATTATTATGGAAAACTACTTATTGTCTCTTATTCTTATCAAATTGATGACTTAGATATTGGGCGACCAGTACGTAGCGACCTGGGCCGTCTGGACAGTCTTGACAGAGATAACGACAAAATCTCTAACTTTTGATTGCTAATTACTAACTAATAAATTCGGTTGCAATAACGATGCTTGATGATGCAAATTCTTTCGTGAGTTATTAGCGATCGAAAGTTAGCTATTTTGTCGCTATATATGTCGAGACTGCCGGCCCTGGACAGCTGTCGTTTGCCTCATTCAAGTCCTGGAGGGTGCAATTAGTTGTGCACGGGCCAGGAGAGAAGGTGTGGCATATCCTGTCTTGGAGCTCCACATTCATGTCTCTTATTGAGGTACCTAAACAACTTGATGAGATCCCAAAATAAATAAATACACTGCCTTAAGTAGACTACAAAACGCCTATATTTTTCCGTTGCCATTCATACAACGCTATAACAAAACCTACACTATTTATCTACATCGCGGGGCATACAAAATGTCTTGTATAACGCCTCACTGTCAGAGGGTAAGCAGATATGACAGGTCAGATAAGAGTGGGATAGGCGGGGTTCAAGATAATGTCGGTTTGGTCCAGTTTTGTCTTTTGTTGATGTGTAGTGGACTAGAGGGACATTTTTTGGGGGAATTTTGATGTTATGTAATTTTAGAGGAGTTTAGGGTGATTCAACATGTATTTTGTGAACATGGAACTAGGGTTTTATTTATAAACTTTGGTCAATGTTAAGGTATGTCATGTTTAGTGCATGCACCTAGTTTTACGGATACCATAAAAGAAGGTATTTGAGAACCAGGCGCATGTTTTAACTATGATAAACGCTATACATACATAGTTTTTTTTTGCAGCTTGGCATTTTATCAAACTCACCGATCGAATACGCAACACCATAATACGCTCCAACACAGGCATCGCTGATGTTGGCGATAAGTCTGGGTTCACATTTCCAGGATGGGTCAGGACAGAATCGTTATCGAAGATGGTTATCGTCACCGAGGCAGACCCATGAAATGCTGCCGTGAAAATTTGGACTCGTTCCTGATTGGCCAGAAAAGACAAAACAACTATTTAAAATGTCAAATGGTACTGTGCTCATAATATGCTAAACAATGCATTTTTCAACCTCACCTCTGACATATTTACTGCAACTTTACCCTCACTCTTTCCCCATTAAACTTTACCTTTGAGCTCTAAATCATTATTCATAGAGTTACTTTTATCGCAACAACAGACTGGCAGTTGTTCTTCAAGAACTTTGATCAGAAATACAAACTATTATGGCTAACTTCATCGCCTCTAGTGTATCTTTCTGCCGAGTCTGTTTAGTGCTTGATAACTTAAAGGAAAACTGCCTAAGTTTTAAGTTAGTTGCTTAGGTAAGTATGTTTATTAATTATTACATCTGTTATGAAAATTGTTAGTTTATTTGTCCTTTGGGTTAAATATTGTTATTGTATTGATTAAATATTGATATTATTTATAACCTCGTGGTTTCTAATTCATGCTGGTTTTCGAATTATTTGTGATTTAATGTGAAGAGGTTGTATGTACTATCAGGGTTTTATTATGTTGTTCAAAACTAACTCTTAACTTTTTTAATTGAAAAACAATATTAATAAACGTACCGTTACACAGTATCTATTTACCATGCCTATACCTAGGATTGAATTATTTAGACGTAATTGTGTATACATTCAGTCAAAAAAGTATCGGGAATGGATGATTTGTTTATGGTTCCAAATTCAAATTTTTGTTTTTTTGTAGTTGTGAGATTGGCACAACTGTTTTCCATTTTGGTGCGGAGTTTGAGTTGCATCTGTTATTTATATTAAATACAGTGCTGGTTTTAGTAATATCATATATAGTGTGTATTGCGAATTTCATAATGGACAAAAGTATCGAACAAAGAGTTTGTCTTAAATTTTGCATCGCCAATGGAATTTCGTGTTCGGAGTCACTGAAAATGTTACAGAAGGCTTACGGTGAATCGACTTTATCAAAAACTCGTGCTTATGAGTGGTTCAAAGCGTTCAAAAGCGGTCGAGATGTGATGGAAGATTTGCCTCGCTCTGGTAGGCCGTCAACGTCTGCAACTGAAGTTAACATCGCAAAAGTGAAGAAAATAGTGACTGAAAATCCCCATTCAACTCTGAGAGAGATAGCCGCCGAACTTTCTGTATCTCACGAGTCGATCCGTACCATTTTAACTAATCATTTGGGTATGAAACATGTTGCTGCTCGGCTAGTCCCAAAAGATCTGAATTTTCTCCAAAAACTCAATCGCATGAAAGTCGCTGAGGACATGCTAGAACGAGTCAGTTCAGACCCAACATTCATGAAACGCATTGTTACTGGTGACGAGACATGGGTTTACGAGTTTGACATGCAAACTAGTCAACAAGCTTCGGAGTGGCGCCTTCCAACTGAACCGAAACCGAAAAAACCACGCCAAAGTCGATCAAAAGTCAAAGTCATGTTGACTGTTTTCTTTGACTATCGCGGTGTTGTGCACTCTGAATTCTTACCGGAAGGTCTAACGGTAAATAAAGAATATTATTTGAGCGTTATGCGGCGTTTAAGAGAGCAAATTCGACGAAAAAGGCCAGATTTGTGGAAAGAAAATTCTTGGATTTTGCGCCACGACAATGCGCCTTCGCACAAGGCTATCATTGTGAACGAATTTTTGACCAAACACTCAACAAATACCATCCAGCAACCACCATATTCACCAGATATGGCTCCTGCTGACTTTTTTCTTTTTCCTAAACTCAAATTACCACTTCGTGGCACCCGTTTTTAATCGATAAAAGACATAAAGGAGAATTCGCGGCGAGAACTGAACTCAATTCCGGAAGCAGCGTTTAAAAAATGTTTTGATGAATGGATTATTCGTTGGCGCAAGTGTATCGTTTCTAAAGGAGCATACTTTGAAGGTGATAAAATAAATTTGGATGAATAACAGACATTTTGTGTATTATTGATCTTTTCCCGGTACTTTCTTGACAGAGTAGTATATGGCTCCACTCATCTATAACCCTCTACCAAATTTTATTACTGATCTTCCGTACAGAAAATTCTGCAAAATTCTGAAAAAATGGCTTATTTCACATAGCTTTTATTCCATAACTGAATTTCTCAAAAAATCTAATTGTCAATCTTACCATTACCAAAATGTATTGTAGAGAATTACCTAAATTATAATAATATGTTGTTGTGTTTGTATATTAGAAAATATTTTATTTTCCTATTATTTTCCTTCTGTTAACAATTTCTTTGTTTGGTTTTAGCGTTTAACAGCAAAATTTTGACGTCTAGTTCGTGAAGAGCTCGTGGCTAAATAGCCACGAGCTCTTCCGTCACGTAACAACAGCTAGGGTCGATTATCAAGTTAAGCCGCGCTCGTCTAGTTGGTCCGTGGATGGGTGACCATCCTTTACATACCGAGTTTTTAATAGAAATCAGTTATACTTTTGCAAGAGCCGCAATATGATAACGTTAAAATCCGTTTCAATTTAATATAGCAAAATTGCAAGAAATAATTCATAAATTCCAATTAACTTGCGTTTTTAATATCCTTTCCTATCTTCGTTTTATCCTTCCCAGGATTAAAATGAGCTGCAACAAAATACTTTTAAACTAAAGGATTTTCTTAACTTGGTTTCTTTTTACTGCATAGGAAGAAAGAACTATCAGAGAGAATATCTGAATTTAAGATAGCTTAAGAGAATATATAACGTTAATGAAATCTCTTCATTGCAGCTAATAGAGTTAAATCTCATTTCGTTTTAATAAGATAAAAAGAGAGAGTATCTTCTTGGATGCATTTTGAATAGTGGAAGTATGTTTTGTTTGGAATTGCAATTTTGTTTTTTCGGGCGAAACGGAATGGTCCTAATTTTGTTTGAGCGGAGCGTTTTGAGGTGTGAAATCTGTAGTTATGTGAAACGAAGACCCATTTCTGCTAAACAGAAAATAACAAATATATTATACAATATTTAGTTGGGTAGTTTATTTAAAATAAATCTTATTTTGTAAATATTTAGGCGTCCAAACGAGTCCACACTTTTTTTTTGGATTATTCACATACTTCAATTGGACCTAATACGTGATACAAGTCTCATATCGTCTGATTGCATTTGCTCGACCGCTCGACTAGTATGTTAATGTTAACAGACACAAAAGTGAAGGTACAAAAGAAAGTACGTAACAATGAAAGTTAGTTTTATTCTCTCGAGGCGTGATTGTGTGTCCGGCGTCAATTAATTATAGTCTTGAACGCTTGTCGTGTGTTCACGACACGTTACTCGTATTCGCTACTGTAGATGACATTGTTTGATTTTAAAATAGTGTAAGGCTATGTGTAGGCTTGAGTTGTTTTTAGACAGACTTTTGATGGAAATGTTTGTGTGATTTTGAGTGCACTAGCTTAGTCTGGATTTAAGGGAGAGGGCTCGTGGCGAATAAAACATGTGTTTTTCTACTGGAGAGTAAATCCAAGAAAGTCTTTAATGACGAGACTGATTTTGACAACACACGCAGTGTTGCAAGAATATTAAATATAAAAATAAAATGTTGGGGGTACCAACAATGTTGGAAAAACTAAGGCCTGGAGGAAAAACTAAGGAGCGGAGAGGAGATATGCAAGATTCGACCAATCACAAGAGAGACGAGTGACGTGATGTAGATTTCAACCAATGTGGTTGGTCGGTCTCCTCTCCGCTCTGCTGGTCTCCGCTTTGTGGAGTCCAGGCCTAAGTTGTCATAATCTTCTACCTGATAGAGTGCAGCTTGGTTATTTAAGCGCTGTTGGCTGTTGGTTAATATTTGTGCAATGATATTTGGAAATCGTATAGAAATAACAAAATGGCGGGGCTCGTTCCTATTGTAGCCACGCGTTATCTTTGTACTAGATATACTTGATCACGACATTATTTGATTCTCTCAAGTTTATTTGTACATAGACGTTACAATTTGGCAACCAATTTACAGGGCGATTAACCGGCTATCGAGTCGAGTATTTGTGGTGGATTGTTCGTAAACACACAGTTGTCACACACTGTTCAACAAACAAGTTTACCTACAAAATTGAATGAAATAACACACATAGAGCTGATGAAACTTAAATTCCGGGAGTTACTTATGTTTTGAGCCAATAAAATAGAATGTCGTGAACTCGTAATAGCGATACGATACGATGAAGATAAATTTAAAATGAAGTTTTTTTTTAAATAATACGGAATGTGAAGAACATTCCTCATGTATCGGTTGTTGGATTAGTGTCGGTCAAACTAGTGAAATACCATATATTAAGTAGTCGTTTAGTGTGTTGAAATATTGGCGGTACTATCTTGCTTTCTTTTTACTGTGTGTACAACAATATATTGCTCTTCAGAATCTAATACATTAAGAGATATCTCATTTGTTGGGATCCCCGCCTGGCCGACCGCCGCATAAAGCATTAAGATAAGATACACGAAGCTAATTGATGAGATTCAACAGAAAACAATAACGCACCATATCTTGATCTACTGAGTATACTTAGCGACGTAAGAGTATTAATAAGACAAGCTTTACTGCTAATTAAAATCTTTGTTCTATCCGTTGGCAAGGCTCCTGTATAAGGTAAGGTCGCAAACTAGCACTATTGATTGAATATTGATTTAGGAGCTAATTTGAATGACTTGTTCGAAGAATTTAAAGCCATCCTTACATATCTTTTGGCAAACGGTTTGGTTTTTGTTTTCATCTATGACTTAGAAGATGAAGATACGTGATAGTAAGTATTCGTGCATACAACATCTATCTCTGTAAATTTTTAAACTTAACCGCACGTCAGTAGAAACACCAGAAGTCTAATGTTAATGTTTAACTTATGTGGTGTGGTGACGCACCTAAACAGAACAGGCCCACGATATAGGAGAACTCCTATGCTAAAAATGTAAACAGAAACAGTTTTTTCCGATGTATGAGAACTACACTTTTTTAAAAAGTGTAAGTATTTTTTAAAAACTATAAGTACTTTTTTAAAAACTGTATACACCGCTCCATAGCTTGTCTTATAAATACTCAAAGGCACCAATAGTAAATCACGCACAATCAATAGTAGGACGAGAGGTTACCAGCGCAGGAGCCCGCGATTATCTAAACGATTTCACTGACTAATGTATCTGACGCTGCTGCGGCTCTACCCTATTTGTTCTCAAATTAGAAGGTAAAGTATTCCTTTTAGCTAGCAAGCCATACACGCTAGTGTACCTGACAGGTTTGCCGTACATTTTAACTGTACAGGCAAACCGGAGCGTGTATATATAGTAACACAACTGTGCAGGTTTCCACGCCTGTACAGGCAAGTAAGAAAATATGAATTTTGATATTTTTTGCCTGTGGGTATACTTGTACAGATTAACGGTGCAAGTAAAACTGGTGGCCTACCATGACGTCTTAAAGCAGGACGACGAGGAGTGTGGGTAAGAGACGAAGCTATAGAGGACGTCTAGCGCCATCTCTTTCCCACTCTCGAACAAAATTAAAACGATCCTGCTTAAAGACGTCATGGTAGGCCACCTGAGCGTGTGTGGCGGTCGTTTGCGCAGGCGTCAGTTGTCCGGTGATTGCTAGAGGGGAAGGACACGCGGCGCTCTACTGTATAGGTACAATATGGCGTCTCGTAAGCGGAACTCGGTCATGCAGAAGTTTATCGGAAGTAGAAATCGGAGTATTGTATATTATATAGTATATATATAATAAACATATATAATCAAATTTCAATTGTTTCAATAAGTTGACATGACAGAATTGTTTTCTTTGCAGTAACCATGCTTTGCACCATTGTTCACGGTGTTTTCGTTTATATTTCCTTTTCTTTAATAAAACAAACAATAAACCTATTAACGCTATTGTGTCGAGATCAAGCGCCGCTGGCGGGGCCATGGTTTCAGCTGAGTTTTTGTACAGGTTTACCGCTACGTGTATGGTCTCTACCCAGCTCAAGTTTACCTGTACGGTTGAACCATACAGGCAAACCTGTCAGGTTCACCCTAGCGTGTATGGCTACCTTACTATTTCACTGGCCTCGCTATTTGAAGACCAGGAGATACTGACTGGCGTCGTGCATGCATCTAGTGCGGTACATGTCTGGATCCTATGAGTATTGAATGGAAAACTTAGTTTTGTGGTTTTCGTCTACCGCTTTTGTTCAGTTGTACCTGCTCCCAGAAATATGTACACCTAAAGGTCCTCAATAAGTTCTTAGCGCTAAAATCAAGACATGTAGATCCATATGCACAGTGACTAACAGCTCAGTGTAGCGAGATCTGCTAATTCTCTAAATTAATAGGCAAACACGTAGTCGAAGGTTGCAAATACTATTTCACGCATACATTTTGACCTTATCATTACCCTTTTTTTTTTCGGATGGGAAATCATCAAATGACTCCTCCCGGTCTGGGTCGGAGCAGGATGGAGTGTCAGACTTTTACTGACTAAAACCCATCCATGTTCCTTCATCGCCCTTTATGTTCCGGGGCTACTTTATCTCTTCCGAACAGTCCCGCAGCCCCGACAGGCATCGGCCCTTGTGGACCCCTTCCTTTTGCTGACGCAGCAGGTCGGCGCAGCTTTGTCTTCTTCTTCCATACTTCTTCCATACTTCTCTTTTACTCGTCATCTCAACAGTCACCTCCACAGGTACACATGTTGACCTGTAAGCTTTAATATAAAAGAAAAATCTTCGTCTAACCATCTTCAAGTTCTTTTCAATTTACGACTCCCTCATACTCTATATAACCTCAACAAAAGTGTCTCTAGCTCGTCAAGATAGTCTAGATTTTAGTATATCCAGTTATCTATGGGTTTATTCGCTGTAAAAGCGTCGTAAATAACGTAGTGTAGATATAGGAACGATTCAAACTGTAAGAAGGTTTGTAAGGAGCCTCTTAACTTTAGTCTCTCGAAAACACTTAAGCGGAGTTTAGAGTATAAGGAAGTTGGATGTCTACGGTTGCGTGAGATGAGTAGTTGGGAGAGAGATTTTTATTCACTTTGGGCGAGATTTCAATGTTTAAATTTTTAGCAGTCTGCAGCTACATTTCATAAGAGCCGTAAGTAGTTTTCTACATAATTATTGATCAGTGTCTGACATTGTAGTCTTTCATGGATAAAATAGGATACTACAACACCACTTTTGGTAGACTAATTGGTTGCTAGCATACCTGATAACTACGAAATTAACTTAACTGAATCCCAGATTCTGTTAATGAAACGAAAGAAAGCAAGAAGGCACGTGATATTTTCTGGGTTTCTATTTGAATCTGTGTCTGATATTGTGACCTTAGTTATCTTGCCTACTAACACAATATTATCTTATCGGTAAAGTGCAGTACATCTTGAATATAATGAGAGAGGGATACCTTTTTTCTTTTTTTTTTTTCTGATGGGAAATCATCAAATGCTCTGGGCGGAGTAGGAGGGAGTGTCAGACTTTTACTGACTAAAACCCATCCATGTTCCTTCATCGCCCTTTGTGTTCCGGGGTCACGGTATCTCTTTCGAACAGTCCCGCAACCCCGGCAGGAGTACCTTAGATACCAAACACTGCACCGTAAAATCTACATCACCAATACAAACATACATAAAGGCACGCACACTTTTTCACAAAGTAATGTATCTATCACGTGATCACAGTGATTGTTGAGTAGACCGCAATTGGCGAAGTTTTGATTGAAATGTCCTCCCGTGCGTTACATGTGCACTTTGATACTCCGGTGTTTAGTGGACAATGTTGTGGTGAATACGTGTACCGTGATTTTTTGTAAGAAAGTGCGGGATTTGAGAGCCTAGAATGTTGTGTTAAGTGATTATTGTTATTCGGAGGATGTATTTATGTGACTAGACTGTATCACAGTTATCGTGCCGGTATAATACAGGTGATTTAAGTTAGTTACAATAAAGGTTAAGGTGATTCAGAAAAGTTATACACATCTTATTTTAATAACTATGACGATGTTTTGAGTGACTAATAAGATTGTACTGATCCTGAAGAAGATGTGATAAGTAACAGCCGTTTATAGAAGAGCTTCTTGGATACTTGGTTTGAACGTCTCATTGTAAGGTGAGTAAATTGTTTTGTAATAGGGTATAAAAAACCTCTTAACGAAGCAGAAAGGTACTGTCATTGCGATATTTTTTTTTCTACACCGTATCTGGGAAACTTCTAGTTACGGAGATATGGGGGTCAAAGTTCCAACTTCTAGACAAGTTTTTTTTTAAATACAAGTTTTTAATGTAAGTTTTTTAAACACCTCCACAACCCCCGTACTATTAAATCCATCCATCAGCACAATGTTTTGAATGCGTTACATTGAGTTCTACCACAAAACATGATTTTTCACCTAAAAAAAAAATAGTCGTTTCCCAGTAATAATTTTTGCGTAAAGTTACTTAGTTTGTGATGAGATTGTTTACACCCTGTATGTAAGGGTTGGAAATAACGAATTTCCAAACAAAATTGTATTTCACGCACCCAATGTGAAATAAAATTTTGTTTTTATTATTTTTCACGGATTAAAAACGAAATTTCTCTAGTGCTCATCTGAGTGAAAATTAAAGAAATGTGCAAAAAAATCAGTCTTCTCGATCCAGTTTAGGCTGTCAGTGAATTTAAGCTTTTTAATTATTATAATGAAAACTAATAAACAAGTAGCATCCTCCATAACCATGATCTCAAAAGGTATGTCGCGACTCTTTTTGACACTTCATGGTTATCTACTTTTGTGTTATTATAATATTGTACATTAGCAGTAATGACGTCATGAGGTCGTTCATCTGTATTGTAATTTGGTCTCATGACTCATCTCCTTTTGTTGTAGCAGTTCTAGTAACGAGATCAAAGGTCAAGGGAGGTTACTGTATACCTAGTCCAAGTATGTATTAATATATTTTGGTCTGTTATTTATCGGATCGTTTAGTTTTGCGTCCTCAAAAAGACAAATTGCTTAAGAAAAATAATAATTTTATTGAAAACACACAATAAATTAATGCACTGTTTTAGACTTTCACGGTTTTTACTACACTTAAAGTACTTACGGGATACTTAATATCCGTGATTTGATCATGATGCTTGTAACAGCGTGGAAATATCGGGAGCTCATAGAAAAAGAAAATCACGGATATTATCCCGTAAGTACTTAAGTTGTAACACACAATTATTTTGTACTAAAATACTACAGTAACAGTTAAACGAATTAAATTCGAACATTTTATGCCTTGAAACTGAAAGAAAAACAAAGTATACTATAATAAAAAGCCTTTTTCATTATAGAAATAAACTGTTACTGACAACTATTGTAAACTGTAGCTGTAATAAGTAGTAGATGTTCACTTCCCACTGCTGGTCTGACCGGCTTGTCCGTTCGTGCCTGCAGTGCCGGAGGCTCCAGCTGAAACGTGAAAATAGGCGCATCGTCATTTTCGTTCATAGCTGCAGCAATGTCGTTGGGACAAATGGGAATCTCAGAGATCTGATCTGGTATTGTTACGAGTTAAAAGGCATTAAGTTTGAAGTTCCAGGATAACCTGCGAAATTCAAGTTTTCTTACGTTTTTTGCATTCGGCAGGTCAGAGTCAAATGCAAAGATGTCAGAAAAAAAAACGTTGTATTTTACACCCATAAAAATTGTGGAAATTCAGCTCCAAACTTTGAGGAACATTATATTTCTTGTCGAATGTGTATACCAACTAGCTGTTTTTATTTTAATTAACCAGTTGTGTCCCACTGCTGGAGAAAGGCCTCCCAACTATCTTTATATTTTGCCTTTTTTGCCAATCAGTCAGGAACGAGTCCAGCCAGCTTCTTTTGGGCTTACTGTGTGACGATTCTGGGCCATCTGTCCTGACGAATCCTGGATATTTGACCCGTCCAAACCCATTTTACTTTTTTTTTGTATTAGGACACCTAATTTGTTGAACAGAAATTGGTTTATAAGCATTTATTTAGGTTAGTGCTGATTTCATTATTTGATACATTTAAGCTTTTAACGTTAATATTGCTAACATACCTCCAGCCCCCATACTGGCACCCATTCCGACACCTGAAAAAGAAATAATAAATAAAGCGTCACAGCATTGCAATCAGTAAAAAAAAACCGGCCAAGTGCGAGTTGGACTCGCGCACCGTGGGTTCCGTACAAACTTTTTAAAGGATAAACTTAACTTTGCTGTTCGATCCCCAAAAACGGCTATTGCACCAACCTCAAATAATAATTTTGTAATAGTAAAATAGCTTTTTATGTTGTTATTAAACTACATATTTACGGTTTTAAATTTTTTCAAATTCCGAAAAATAAAAAAAGTTGAAAATTAAGGTAAATTTTGGTACTTTTCGCGAAAATCTAAATTTGCCCATATCTTTTTATAGTGTTGACTCAGGACCTTTATTTTTATACATTTAATAGGGACTACAGACCACAGTCCACGCGTTTTGAGAAAATCGGTGGTGACACACGGACAGACAGACAGACGGATAGACGCGAGACTGACAAGGGAGTGATCTTATAAGGGTTCCTTTTTCTACCTTTTGAGGTACGGAACCCTAAAAATACCTTAATGTTAAATACATAAATGTCATCCGAAGAAATATGACATCTCCCAAATCCGCATTGGGTACGCGTGGTGGATCATGTCCGTTCCTCCTCACTGAGAGGAAGCTTGTGTCCAAGCCGCTACTACTACTAGCCTAGCTTCTAGCTTATGCCCCCGGTTTCACCTGCATGGATTTCGGTAATTGTCCCACAGGATCGTACTACTGGAATAAAACGTATCTTAGGTGTTAATCCAGGTTATAAGCATTGAGGTAACCAGCATGCCTGAAAGATATTTCTTGACGGCATGTAAAGCTAAGTCTGGGCGGCATAAAAACTCTGCTCTGACACCAGGTTAGGCACTAACCACACGATAAAGAAAGAATAAGCTATCTGTATGCCAAATTTCATACCAAGCCGTTCAGGAGTTTTTGCGTAAAAGAGCAACAAAATTCCATCCATACATCCATCGTATAATGGTTTAGAGGCTGATACTGCTTATGCTACACTGGACTGCAAAAATAAGTACTACACTTTTTTTTTTTTTTTTTCTAAACTTTAGAAATTAAAGATTTAAAATAAGAAACGTTTTTTTGCAATTTTTATCAGCTTTATTAGTTTTTATGTACAAAATTAACCTCTTCTTCGAGTCCTTTTTGTTTCGAAAGTATATCTTGTGTACTTGAAAAGTTATTGCAATTTTAAAAGTGTGATACTTAGTTTTGCAGGCCAGTGTAGTTAAGTGGCGTGTGATTCAAGAGGCCTTTGTCTAGCTGTGGACTGCTGTAGGCTGATGATCATGAAATAAAAGTCTTCAAAATGGGTAAAATTCTTACCTGCACCGGCAGTGCCGCCGGCACTTCCACCGGCGTTGCTACCGGTTCCTGCGGTTTGCTGCAGGCTCTGTAAATGAACACAAGAAAGAATTAGTCACACAATAATTGATATAATATGTTCTTTGCGGTCAACTACGTATTTTGAAATATGAGAAATTCTTTAGAGAACACGATAAAGATGCACACGGAAATAACACCGACCGGCGGCGGCGTCCTGTATTTTCAATACGTTTTAAAATACTCACGAAAGATTCGAGAAAGTTTGAGAATACATTCTTAAATTCTATTAAAACTTGATATACACTACATGCTGCCTTAGTTATCGCACACAGACAAATGTACAGTTGGTAACAGACCTTGATAGACAATAACGAAACAATGAATTTCCACTGTTAAGTTTTGAGTAGCAAAACAATGAAATAAATGTAAAATCCACTTACATTTCCAACCATCATCACAACAACGAAAAGAATGAAGAAATTCTTGAACATTTTGATTTAAAATCTGTTAACCGTTTAGTTCAAAGGGTCACTCTGGATTAACCTACTGCCAGGGCTGCAAGCTTTTATATCATTATATCACGACTACGGTGAGATATTTTTGTTAGTAAATTATGATGACAAAATGATTGTTGTATTGTATAAGAGTGGCTATAATAATGTTGATACAAGGACAGTTTAATTTAACACTATGTTTTGGTCGCGACTACACCTTCATCAGTGCTGTGTCTCAAGACTAAAGTCTATGACCAGTGTGTGTTGCCAGTGATTACATACGGGACCGAAACGTGGTCGCTCACGATGGGCTTAAAGTCACCCAAAGGGCAATGGAGTGGGCTATGCTCGGAGTTTCCTTGCGTGATCTAATCAGAAATCAAACCATCCGCAAGAGAACCAAGGTTATCGACGTAGCCCGAAGAATTGCCAACCTTAAGTGGCAGTGGGCAGGGCACATTGCTCGCAGAACGGATGGCCGATGGGCCGAAAAGTTCTGGAGTGGCGACCGCGAACCGGAAGACGTTGCGTTGGAAGACCTCCCACTAGATGGAGCGTTGACCTGGTGAAGTTTGCGGGAATCCGCTGCATGCGAGTCGCACGGGACCGGTCAATGTGGCGACACTTGGGGGAAGCCTATGTCCAGCAGTGGACGTCTTGCGGCTGAAATGATGACACCTTCATCATTATCATCGTCATACTCTTGCCCTTATTGCAATTCGCAGCATGTCTTCTTCTTCCATACTTCTCTATCACTAGTCATCTCATCAGACACCTCTTTTTGTGCCATATCATACTTCACATAGTCCACCCACCGTTTCCTTATGAAGTGCAATGTTGTGCCTGATTGAATCGTCTTTTTTCCAAGGGTTTAACAAAGCTCTGAAAGCAATAGGGATAGGAAAGGCATTAGCAGTAGTAGTAGCATTATCTTTAGAATTAAATTGTTTCATCATGGGTTCATCTGTTAGTAATGGAAACAATAGCACTATTGTCTTAATGACTCATCATTATCTGCCTAGCCTTTTCCTAATTATGTTGGGGTTGGCTTCCAGTCTATCCGGATGCAGCTCAATACTAGTTTGGTGTTTGCGTGTTCTTATTTAATTCAAGAGTTCTGTGACTTTGGAGATGGGTGGTGACCTTGAAGAAATCAAATAACTTGTTGCGAATATATACTGAATTTAATACGTTACATAAAATACATGTTAATTGTACCGCGGGAGACCGACTGCGGCGACGCGACACGGTGTGTGGTGGCTTCTGGCCACTTTTGCTGACTCGACTTGTTGGTACGTTATATAGGGTCGCCACACTAGTATTTAACATGGAGCGACTGTTACGGAGTCATAATCCCGCGGGGTCCACCTGTGTGGGACTTTTTAAAGGACGTTTTAAAGGGGGAATTAACTGTCAAATCAACGACCTATAAAGAAGTTTTGTAGGTCAAACTAATGATGATTTTGGGGTCCTTAAGAGATGCCTTATTTCATGAAAAAAAAGATATGTGCGGACAAACATTGTATTTTCTGAGTAGAGATTCTATTTATATAAATTTAACACCTAAACGATTGTCGCTTCCTCGCCTATCATATAATTTTAGAATACTCAAATAGTTTAAATGCGCTATTTATGTACTTGTATAAAAACAAATTACAAGTAAATACATATCTACCGCGTAATATTTTTCCATACGCATTGAAAACATTTAATAATGGGTGTAAAATGTGTAAATTGTAGTATTAGTACCATACACGTACTCGTATATGGTACATAATTATATGTATGGTTTAATAATGCAAATTTTATGTGCTCCGTCGGTCCTGGTTTCGATTCCCAGGTCGGGAAAAAAATGTTATTGGTTTTCCATTAAGAAGAATTTAATAGTCCGGATTTTGGAAGTTAGCGGTATGATAGCTTATGCCTTGGAAAGCACGTTAACCGTTGGTCCTGCGCCTAATCTCTCTTCGGTCGTGTCAGATTGCCGTTCCATCGGACTATGAGCGTGAAGAGAGATTTCACCGATGCCTGCGCATACATATGTGTAGTATTATATCTCCCGTGCCGAATGCTAATCTCCGTTGACATTGGCCACCGTGGCCGTAAACGGAAGAAGGCCAATAAATATGCAATGGAAAAAGTAATATGAATTTGTATGTATTTAAAACCTTTGCAATTCTACGAGTTTTCGGTTTGGTCTAAAATCGAATCATCAAAACCACTCGGCTGCCATTTCTCTCTTAGTAATTTACCTTGCAGAAGACAAGATGAAGTTCTAGCTATAATTTATCGTCCCATATATCTATGCACTGATTAATAACAACATTAACTCCTGAATTGCAACCAAAACCACGCAATTTGATTGGCGCCAATGCAATCTCCTTCTCTTCAAAGACGCTATCATTTACGTTAGATGAAAATGTTAGACGAGTAAATTAGATGTCTTTACATGAGCTAGCTTGATTGAAGCCATTCATATTATAGTCTTGTGCTTTCATTCAATTTTCTTCTTTTAGAACTTGTAACTTTGTAAAGATGGTAATATTATCAGTGTCTGACTTTTATTTTTGGAAGGTCAAGTTTTCTCCGTGGCTCGGAAAGCACGTTAAGCCGTTGGTCCCAGCTGTCATTTTGTAGATCTTTGACAGTCGGTACAGGGAGTCAGTGGCCAAAAATTCTGTCAACCAGTCTTACCAAGGGTATCGTATTATCCAGTATTACTGGTTGTGGAGGTCAGATAGGCAGGCGCTCCATGTAAAATACTGGTATTCAGCTGCATTCGGTTAGACTGGAAGCCGACCCCAACATAGTTGGGAAAAGGCTAGGCATGATGATGGTTAAGCAGAGGTCTCCTCATATAAGCACTATTCATGCATTCAAATATAATGGAAATTCTTAGAATTTTGTTTTTCTAATTTATACAGCGGTAAGTGTTTACAGATCCTATAAGGTTAGCATGGGTGTTATAATCATGTTTTATGGTTTACGCTAGATCTTTCGAAGAATTTTTAACCCCCTTCTAAAAAAGGGGGAAGTTGTGTATTCGGCCAGCATTTTTTTTCATATATGTACACCGATTACTCAGCTCCGTGACTACTGGGCCAATTTACGTGGTTCTTTCTTCAAAAGTGAAAACCCTTGTTTCAACAGGCCAGACCTATCTCCGTGGTTGACAGTTCCTGTAGTCGACTACTTGAGTGAAGTAATAAGGAAATCGCACACAAAATAAACGCACATTTTTTTAATCCCCTCTCACAGGGCCGGTTTACTCCGCCTTGCCACTCACACATGTTTATGTATGAGTTCTCTTCATATTTTATATTCTTACGAAAGTTTAGGCTCTCTCACCCGTTTGTCCTTTCTTTGAGAGCTATTAACTCCCACCAGAGGGCTCTATAATGGTCTTGGAGGGCATTAGTGACCCCGCTGTGCTAAGGACCTCTGGCGTTTTGGCCCTCCCGGAGTGCTTCCAGCGGAGGCACTATGACGTCATATCCGCCCTCTTAAATTGCTATTAATAATTTATTTGTTTTTGATGAAAACTTCATGGTAAATTCACAATTGGTGATTGATTTGGCCTAGTGACGTAATGTTTAGGGAATCACATGGATTTTAATGGAATTTTTAATTTCATGATCAAAGTAGAATTCTTCGATATTTTAACTTGTCCGTAAATATTAGAAACTTTATACCTTAAACCTCGATCAACATAATGATTCCTCGCTCCAAAACTTACAAACAAATTCCTCAAAACCCAAAACACGCAACAGACATTCTAAAAACTTCGAAGCAAAACTAAACAGGATTCGTCTTTCCGTAACAAACCGCAAAAGGTCAAACTATCGAACAATTCACCACCATACTTTCCAAGAAATAAAATATACTATATTTACGTCGACGATTCCTTTCACACACCATTTCTTGCAATGCAATCCGATCCCCGTATAAAGTTTTTATTTCCCGGGCATCCCCTTGGTCCATCGTTCGAAGGAAATAAGCGTATACAGAACCTAATATACAATTTAAATTGTATGTCCCTAACTCGTAAATGGGAGGTCCCGGGGTTTACGTAAACCCTTTAGTTTTTACAACCCTCGATATTTTGGCCCTAAATAAGTT
The DNA here is from genome assembly GCA_941918905.2 of Xestia sexstrigata. Lineage (NCBI taxonomy): Eukaryota > Metazoa > Arthropoda > Insecta > Lepidoptera > Noctuidae > Xestia > Xestia sexstrigata. The sequence goes on along the minus strand of OW799213.2, from coordinate 6,262,049 downwards.
TCGCGATATGGTTCTGATGAGCGAGTTACGTTATTTTGTGGGTTATGGTGTGTTTGCAGACCTTTGTATGATATCCTGTTGTTGAGGATTTTTCTGTTTACATATGTATTACGGATTATATATCGACTATGTTCCCTAAAGGGGATATTTTTATTAAAAGTATGAATGCAATTTCTTCGGCACACGTTTTACATAAGATCTGTGTAGTATACGAACAAGAAGTATAATAATAAGCTTGCATGAATTGAAAATTGTATTTCAATAATTAATTAAACCTACCTATAATTTAAATTATGTAGTAGATGCCTATGTGGTGCCCACCCGAAATCGTTTGAACAAAGAACACCTTGGATTTATGCTAGCCTAGTACTTTTGGTCGCCAAAAAGACGATTTTGATCAATATTTTAGAGAATAGTTAGTTACAATTAATAAGTTACAGTTTGTGTAAAAAAACATATAAATCTATTTATTTGTAACAAGTAAAAGCGCATCACTTTTTACCCCACTGCGCCAGAAGGAGGGTTATTTATTATTATTTTAAGTGTACTTGACCAACCTCCAGGTCAAGCGTAAACTTGTTTCGCGAATCGACATAGAAGGGAATGATTCACGTGTACGTACGTAAATACATATTTATGTCTGAACACAGGCTGTTCAGTTACTTTTATAATTTAATCTGGTTTCGTGTTTATGTTTATCTTTATGACATAAAAAGATTCATTCCTCTTGATCATCATCATCATCATCATCCTCCTGCCTGATCCCAATTTATTTGGATTCGGCGGATCATGTTTTCTTGTTCCATACTTCTCTTTTAGTTGTCACTTCTATCGCCATATCATCTTTTACACATCTATAAGCAAAAAGTATCTATGTAGTGTAGTGTATGTAGTGTCAACTATCTGGTGTCCACGACACAAGCCTCGTTGCTTAGTGTGGCACTAGATGGCGCTGTGTGTAATGTCCAGCAATATTTATATTTATATATTTATTTTTCCACTGGCAAAGTTCATACAATCGAATCAATAATAGAGAGCAGCGGTGGCCCAGTGGTGGCGGCCCCGACTCGAACAGTAAGTCGTGGGTTCGAACTCTCACAGCCGCATTATTTTGTGTAATTTATTTCATCACCACTGCTCTCAAAAAGGTGAAGGAAAACATCGTGAGGAAACCGGCATGTCCTAGAACCAAAAATTCGAAGACATGTGACATCTACCAATCCGCACTGGGCCCGCGTGGTGGATTATAGCCCTTACGCAAAATACGCGCTTTGACGTGGAGTTGCGGACACCAGCCCGTTATACAATCAATAATAAGAGACCCATTATATTACACAAAGAGGAAAAAAATCATGTATGCAATAATTAATGTTTGTGAACATGTGCTTTGGTTCCTGATTGATCTGCGTCTATGAAATATGTCGCTGATTGATCAATTGCCAATGGACCTTGTGTGAACTCTAATCCTTGTGATTGTTTATAGATAGGGTTCAAGGCTTTAGTTGTTCGTGTCATTATATTAGTAGCAATAGAAGATTTTCTTGTGCCTGCAATCGAGACACAGATCAATGACTTCCTCGTTGGTCTCATGGTGGCAATCGGGTCATTTGTCCCCTCCCGCTCTGGGCGGAGCAGAAGGGAGTGTCAGACTTTTACTGACTAAATCCCATCCATGTTCCTTCATTTCCCTTTGTGTTCCAGGGCCGTGGTATCTCTGTCGAACAGTCCTGCAGGCATCGGCCCTTCCTTTTTATCCCTCATGAATTTCTTAGTCGCAACCCGATGTCTGGATTTGTTTCCGGTTGCTAGCAATAGGCTCGCCCCCCTGTTACGTAGGACTTCGCAAAACCAAACCATCAAACAAAACAAACAATCAAACAACCAAACAAAACGAACAACCAAACATTTGAATTTGGCCTCAAAAGTCCGCCATTTTGTTTTTTTTTTGATGTATTTTGATATATATCCAGTGTTACTCTCACAGTAAATACGAATCTAACGACACCTCTCAAGCTAAAATCCATCGAGCCGTTCAGGTTGCAGAGCGTACCAAATATTTGAATTTGGCGCCAAAAATCCGCCATTTTTTTTTTTTTTTTTATATACCCAGTGTCACTCTCACAGTAAATACGAATCTAACGACACCTCTCGAGCTAAAATCTATCGAGCCGTTCAAGCCAAAGAGCGTGCCAAACAATAATACGTACATACATTACATACATACTCTCGAAAAACATAACCCTCGTTCTAGCGCAGTCGGGTAAAAAAGGATGTGAAGTTATATTTATGTTCTTTCTCTTTTGTTTATTTTGTGAATGTTTTCAAATCCTTGTCTGTCTCGAAACTTTTATAACACAATAAGAAACATGTTCTAACATCTACAAACCAGAAATACATGTAAATTCTGTAAATCCGCGGGGCGCACGAGAACTTAATAATTACAGAAACAGCACAACTTCACCAATGTTAGTCTAGAATAATTAAAATATTGCATTTGTGTATGAAGGGAAACACCGGCTTCTTGCTCTGAATAATTGTGTGGTGCAAGTAATAAGCGATGACCGGGTACTTGAAGCCAACCCGTTCTTTCTACAGTTTTACGTTTTGACCGCCATAGTCACATATACGTGACACGCAAGCGCGTGCCCTGTACGCCAAACGACACAAAAATGTGACAAAATGGTAGCTAAAATTGTGGCTTGGCGTGGAGGGCTCGCGCGTGCGTTTATACTCTGGCGGTCAAAAGGTTTAACTTTAAAGTTAAAGAGGCATTACATCCAGAGCATACAAAATAAGAGCACGAAAAGTATTCCACAAAGCGCACTTAAAAGTATGCTCAGGATGGAATATCTCAAAGGCACATAACTGAAGAAAATTAAAGATCTTGGATATACTTACCGAACTTCACTAACTATTCTCTGTATTCTGAAATGCTAAAGAATCTTGCTTTTAGTATGTAAAAGTATTTTACAGGGAGAGCCCCTTTTTCAGGGTGTAAACAACCTCATCCCGAAGCCGTCAACCAAGTATTCTGTACATCAAACTAAGTAACTTTACGCAAAAATTATTGCTGTGAAACGACTTTTTTTTTTGGGTTTTAAATCATGTTGTGTGGTAGAACTCAATGTAACGCACTCAAAACATTGTGCTGATGGATGGATTGGATAGTACGGGGGTCTTGGAGGTGTTTTATTTTGACCCCCAATATCTCCGTAATTAGAAGGTTCCCAGGTATGGTGTAGAACAAAAAAATAATCGCAATGACGGGGACAACAAGTACCTTTCGGTTTTGTTAAGAGGTTCTTTACACCCTTTATAGCTGATTGCTTTTGCGTCACCAGTTATTTGTAACATCATCCTCCATAAAATATCACAAGTGTATTTTTGCCTAGAGTTGAACATGTGGCTCTAAGTATTTTCATATTCCATGTTTGCTAATCGTATCTCCCAGGATTTATCCACGCTCTCGCCTCTCCCTTGGACCTCCACAAAAAGGGTAATCCTGCGCCCTTTCGCAAACTTTGTCAACTGCTTCCCAGGGAGCGATAGCTAGAGTTCAGTAATTTTAACTAATGACACTTCGCGAACGCTCGCCAAAGCCTGGTTTAGGCCGAAATTTGGTGGCACAGGATAAAGGATCCACTCTTCAGTCACAGATTTGAGAAATTACTCTTTGTCGGGACTTGTGTGGCAGCAAGTCTTAATGAAATGTGTTGCTTTAGCGTTTTGCTTAATGATGAATGTTGTGTGAATTGCATGTTTACCGAGCTCAGGCTTCGAGGCTTCGACTTAATTTTGGCGTCTTGTGTTTATTTTCTGCACGAGTGTTTCAATGCTGATGTGTGTTGTTATTTGAATTTTCTCTTAAGTTTAGTGTAGTTCTTGTTTTGTCGAATGTGTTGGACTGGCTTGATGATCTATGTTCTCTTAAACTCGGATTATTGTAAACATTGTTTATACATAACATAACATCACGCCTGTACTCCCTGAAAGGTTAGGCAGATGTGTACCCGTGTGTGTAATTTTAGTCCGATGTAATATAATAGTGGGCGAGCGTATTGCCATGAACCGGGTACAAGCCCTGACTCTGTTCTACCAATGTTTCTGTCAAATCAAATTATCTGAGTTAAAGAATACTATTATCCCTGATTGTTCATTTCCATTTCTAAAATTTCTAAAGCAATTAAAACATCGTTTCCCAACTTTGTGGATCACAAGAGGTCTCGTTATTCATCGGACGACATCGACAATGTGATAAACTTGTTTAATTTGCATGTAAATAATTGTAACAGATTGAGTCGTCCGTTCCAAGGTAAATTGTATTCATTTGTATAATTCGTCCTCTGAAACTCGGTTGTTATGTAAAATGGTTCTAATTTCGATATTGTTTCGTTTGTGTTAATTTTCGCGTTTCAGCTACCGGTATATAATATTAGGTTCACTGAGGGCCTTCGTGCTGCTTTCTAAATACATATTGCTATTTTAAATATAAACTCTTGCTGCACTTGCCTAGGTTGGTCCGTGCATGGGTGGCCATGACCACCCATATCATAGTTTCTTCCGTGCCTCGGAAAGTCCGTCAAGCCGTTGGTCCCGGCTGCCAATTGTAGATCTTTGACAGTCGTTTAGTAGTCAGGGGCCCGAAAGTCTGACAACCAGTCTTACCAAGGGGTATCGTATTACCCAGTACTAACTGGGTTGTGGAGGTCAGATCAGACACAGACAGACAGTCGCTTCATGTAAAATACTGGTTCATTCAGCTGTATCAGGTTAGACTGAAAGCCGACCCCAACATAGTTGGGAAAAGACTAGACAGATGATGACAATGATAACAAACTCTTTCTCTGGAACAAGTCTGGCACGTAGGTTAGTCTGAAAGTTAGTTAGTTGAAGATTGTGAAGAGTGTGCTATTTCTATTTACCATACATGCCCAAGAGTCCGCCCTTGCCGCAGAGATGGCCCTTGCCAGCATAGAAGTGTTCTATTCTGACAGAGACACATCTCTTACATTTCAACTTTGACCTTCAATTAGTTTTCCATGCCTAAAATAGACTTGTTCACTGTTCAGAAAAAAGTCTCAATGGTTGTCAGTAGTCGACAAAGTTATACATAACAATGATTATACTTTAAAATAGGGTGTCAAACACTTGGAGCGCAAACTGTTACTTTAAATTCAGAATTCTAGAGTCTATAAAAAACTGTATTGGGGTGTCCTAGAATCATGTGTCTAATTCGTAGTGACAGTTCTGCCGTAGGTGTCCCTTAGGTGTATTTTGTCATATGTGTATTTATACCACATCCCGTTTATTCTCCCTCTGTGTAAACGAGACTGTAATGAAAACTAACTTGTATTTTATTTCATTTCCAGATGGATGCAGTCGGTGCTTTGTTTGTAAGTAATACATATTGCTTTAAGTACGAGAAACTTCTTCCACTACAATTCCTTTGATGAAGCAACCTTTCATTTTAAACTCTCATTTCCTACCTTTGTCTGCGTTCCATGTTTCTATTTTTAATATTTTCTAATAAATATTCCATTGTTCGCGTTTTCTGATTTTCTTTGTTTTCCTTGTCTGTGCTTATGTATCTAATTGGGAGGAATTGTACGGATTTGTTATTCCTTGGCGATTTTGTTTAGATTTATTTTTTGAGCGTATACTACCTAATTAGAAAAACGTAATGGTTTTGTTTTTATTTCAACATTTTATACGTCTCGGGCTTCGCTATTAAAAATCAATAAAAACTTCTTACATTAATATGAATTGAAATGTAATTTCGCTAGACTAGTGGAATGAGGCGACAAGTTTTGACGTTGGCGATATTGAAACGGAAAACTTTAACAATTAATGATTTCATTTGCGGTATTCAATCAATTGCAAAGAGAGAGGAAATACTTTCAAAGGATAGAATGACGAGATTGAAAAATTATAACATGGATGGAAAGAAACTAAAACAAAGACGCCCACTAAATATAACGAAAAACAAAAGCAACAAGAAAGCAATTAGCACAACCGGACACATCTTATAATTGTTTACAGTAGAAAATTGGCGAGAAATTTCAACCGGTGTAATGAAAAATGTTTCCGGGACTTTGTCCTCAGTTCTTTATGGCCCAAGTTTTGCGGGTAGGACTTAAATTATTTTAAGTGCGGCCATTTCTGCACGCCTTGCGGTTATCGTCTGTTCTCGGTGATTAATGCAGCCAACTTGGCTTTTGAGGGATTTACACTGGGATTCTTGTCTCACTCACTTCAATCAAGAGTGTTGGATGATCCAAGTTTTGGGCCTTTTAGATTCTCTTAATAGGTCGCTGTTTTTCATTTTGGGGTTTGTATTATTGGGTGTCACGCAGGGTTGTCATTTGTGTTTGCAGGAAAATCCATTCGTTCATACCATCTGGCTAATTGTTCATGTTTTGTATTTTTAAAATAAGGAATTTAAATAGTCCAAGTCTGGCTGAAGATGTTGTCTCACGTCCATATTTTGATTCTTCGGTACACATCTTTGGATCACTTCTTAGATCTTTTTCATGTCCTAGCGTATGAAGGATTCATAATGAGACCAGTAATCAGCCAGATTATGGAATGAGTTGTAGTTATACAAGAGTAACATTCACAGAAGATACGGTGTAGAGTCGTATAACATGGCTGTAAAATTTATATCTGAACTTCAGAATATTAAGTAGGTTTGTTATCAAAATTCACTCTTACAATATTCATGATAGCATTATTGCCCCACGTTGTTTAAATTACTCGTTTCAGTGACTTCTAATTAATGACAAAACAATCCGTTGTGTTGAGAACTTAAATTGTTTACGAGCCCATTCCGATTGTACACTTCGTTGTCTACTCCAGTAAAGACTTTATTGTCTAAATAAACTTCGGGATCGTAATTCTCTTTATTAAAAGCACAAAATTAAAGGTCCTACAAAATATTCGTATCAAAAGATCTACTTAGCAAAGGGTACGTCATTAGACCGATCGTAAATCTCGTAGATATAAAACTGCAAACAAGTAATTACTCTGACCCAAAGATTTGGTACAAAGGGATCCCAGATTAAAAACAGTTTCGGCGGTGTCCATAGAAGAGGAAGTAAATCCGGCAAAAAACAGATAAGCGGACGTCGGGAGAACTTAATTCGAAACGCTTTTTAAAGCCGACCATAATATTTTTCCCCCGAATCTGAGATTCGTTACGTTATCTAAAAGCAGGTTTTAATTAAATTTTTCAACTATCAGATGGGACAAGCGCTTACGGCGAAAAATACGACTAATAAACTCTGCTGTTTCGTTTATTCGAGTCGGAGCATTTGGGCGTTGATTGGCGATCCGATAAAAATAGTCAATTTAATGAAAAATCGTAAAAATCCCTGTTCCCGAATGTAAAACGGATAGAATTAAAATTTTATTTTACGTTCAGCTACAAACCATATAATGCTTGTATATTTTAATAAAACGGAATTGCTAAGGACGGTTGTAAAATTTGAAGACCTCGGAATTAATGGGGGGATTGTAATTGAGTCAGGATTTGCATTACTAAACATCATTTTATGTTTACTTCATTTGGGGAATTAAGTGTTCCTTGAGTCGGAATGCCTGTAGGAGCAGAAATAGTTGGAACCGTTTGTTCGAGAACATTCCTAAGTTCTTATGAAGAGTTCTGTGTCAGGCTTCTTGCCGTAGTTTGTTACTCGTTTCATTTCATTCGGCAGTTTGCACAAACATTTTTGTGGTCGCAAATAATTCACGTTTATTAAAATGGGATAGCCCTTTTGTCGTTACATGTGTGTCTTTATTGCATCAAGGATTGTTTTTTTTAATGTTTGTAGTTTTTACTACTTGACTTGTTATTTTTTTTGTCTTTATGACTTATGAAAACATTTGTACCTTTTCATCTAAACACTTGTGATCCTCTTATGTAAAGGCAAAAGTAAAAAGTTTCCTTCTAAGCAAGAATATTTGTGTCCTCCATTTCAGTCAATATTTCTGCCAATATCGCCTAAGACATAAAGGCAAGCCTATCCAAAAACAAAAGAAAGCCAGCAGTAAATCTCTTAAACACTTGAACATTATTTACCGCCACCGAAACTGGTGCGAAATAACAACAATTATTAGTTTTCTTGTTCTGTTTAGCGCGAAACTTTCATACATTGGATGTTGGTGGTAGTTCTTCTGATTTATAGAGTCGGCCATTACCCTCAGTCGGTGTGGGACGTGATGTGGTAATGTTAGTGGATGCTGGAGCAATGTTACACGATTGTTGCACTTTTGGTTTTGTTGGGATGTTGCGAGTTTAAGAGGTAATTGAATTTGTTATGGCAGTAGAGAGGATTTGTCTTACTGAAATCTTAATCTAACACCGCGTTTAGTACAGTACAGCTATTGTAGATTTGTAGACCAGCATATCGGTGGTAACGTTCGCCTGAAGATTACTTCAGGCGAACGTGTTTAAAATAGGTAAACTAGATACCCAGTCTGGATTTAAGCAGTATCTTCGTTCTGGTAATGTAACACCGAGCCAGATGGGTAGACGATCTACAGAGGATCGTGGGGAAGGCCGGGATGAGACACGTACAGAACAAGGAAATACTTCCTTGTTCTGTAAAAGTCTCATCCCGGCGGACTTTAGTGACATACGGCACTAAAGTGAAGACACGTTGGTGGAAAAAGACCTCAAATTAATGAATGATGATGAATGTACACGGACAATGATGATTTAAGAAATCAGATTATTTTCATAACTTGTTCAACTGAACATGTGTGAGACAGAAGACTGAAAAAGATTGTTTTACTGTATTTCTTAAACGTAACAACAGCACTATATTATGCAGCATTAATGCATACCAGAAGTGCGTGGTTAGTTTTAATTGCATCACTATTCATATTCCCTTCCTCCCCAAGTGTTCCCTTGCCAACTATAACAGTTCTACTGTTTTCCATACATGTTTTTACATCAGCCAAGTATTTATCATGCTCGGAAACTTCTTCAGAACTTTAACTATACGTCTGCCCGCAACTTCGCCTGTGTTTTGTTTTTTTAGATATATTTTAAAGTTCGCCGTCCGCGTTTGTGTTCCGCGTTTTTTATTGTTATTTTTTTTTTCATTTGAATATTAATAAAACGAGTGTAAGATGGAGAAAGGAAGCTTTGTTTTGTTTTCATTTTCAGAATCCTGAAGAATTGGGGAAGTTTTTTTAGTGTTTTTGTATGGCTTCTGATTAGCATATTGCACTGGGATTTCTCTACTGATTGTGTTATGAGAAAATGTGGTTTTGGGGTTCCAAAAGGTGGGTATTACTTCTCGAAGGTGGCTTAGGTCTTACTGAGGGGAATGGGAAAATACCAACAGGGTACAAGGCCTAATGGTCAAAACGTGGTAAAGGTTTTTGGAGTAAGCAATTATGAGTCAATCTAGAAACCTTCGAAACTCAACTGAATTTGGACCGAAGTTTTTTTTTTTAAACTGCCATACAAAAGTATAACGAACACAAATATTCACGCTCAAATTGAAAGTTTCCCAAACCATATTAACAGCGCTCATTAAATTA